>OX244041.2:54243836-55587738 GCA_945859785.2 Tridacna gigas
AAATGTTGCCATTTCAAAGCTATCTTTTGGACAGAAAATGTGCAGCCTAATCTTGATCTACACTGTCCGCAAAAGATCTCTGGGTGGCGCTCAACAGCCTAAGGGTTGAAAATTAACTCTCTGTCATACAACTAATTCTCTCCTGCAAATTAAAGGCAAGTGCACACGACAAATTAAATGTAAATCAACTAATGTAATTTGCTTTTGAAGAGGCAGGAACATGTGGAAAAAGTAGAAAATACTGGTAACCAGACAAGCAACGTGATTGGACTGATCGGGATGCGTTTTATCAACAGTCGTAGGCTCAATCTTTGTTGCACTAAATTATATATATTATACTTTCATCACAGGCATACCATTGCATGTAGTGCATGTTAGAATGAAGCCTAAACAATGTGTCTCTAAGTGCAAGAGAGAAAGTAAGTAAAACAAGCAAAAATGACTCCACTTACCCGAAAGTAACATTCACAACCTTCTGTGTGACCCCTGACGAAGGTGTTGCCGTCATAAGTATACCATTGAAATCGCTACCGTAAAATGAATTGAAATCGCTACCGTAAAGTTAATTGAAATTGCACCGTAAAGTGAATTGAAATCACTACCGTAAAATTAATTGAAATCACTACCGTAAAATTAATTGAAATCTCTACCATAAAGTTAATAGAAATCGCTACCATGAAATTAATTGAACTCGCTAGCGTAAATTAAATTGAAATCACTACCGTAAAGTTAATTGGAATCGCTACCATAAGATTAATTGAATCGCTAGCGTAAAATTAACTGAAATTGCTTCCGTAAATTAAAAATGAAATTGCTAGCTTAAAATTCACTCAAATTGTTACCGTAACAATTACAGTTGCACCGTAAAATTAATTGAAATCGCTACCGTAAAATTAATTGAAATCTCTACCGTAAAAATGTAATTGAAATTGCTACCGTACAATTAATTGAAATTGCCACCGTAAAATTAATTGAAATTGGTACCGTAAAATTAATTGAAACACAACAGTAAAGTGAATTGAAATCACTACTGTAAAATTAGTTTAAATTTCTAGCGTAAAATTAATTGAAATTTCTACCGTAAAATAAATTGAAATGGCTTCCGTAAAATTCACTTTACAGAATATATACATGTATAGTATTTTACAAGATGTAAACTACATGTACATATATATAGTTTCTTGTGTTACAAAATTATTTTACGTTATCCAAGTAAAACTGTAGCAAGTTACCAATTAAATGTAACTAAAAGATCCATGAAAAAAAAAGTAACAAGGTATCCCGCTTTGGCCAATACACTGACACAAACAAGCAATTCAACTCTATCAAATAACAAAATATTAGACTTGTCCGTTTGAAAGCATTTAAAGAAAATAAATCAAATGGGTATGAAATGATAAGATTTGTTTTTGTAACGGTAGAAAACATGGTGGGAAAAGGAGAAAATGCTGATTATCAGCATTTTCTCCTTTTTCCTACAATGTTTTCAAAATTCTTTTTCATCATGGTATTTAAAACACCAGAAAGTGAAGTAAAGAGTTAATCCTTTACCATGTGATCACGAGAAAAGTTTTTTTTAAACATTGTATAAAACGGAGAAAGTGTTGGTAACCAGGATTTTCTCTATTTTCAAATTTCTTTTGTGCATTTTCAAAGACAATATAACATCGTTTTAGCTTTATTTACTTGGTCTTCTGCAAATACTTTAGTTTCGACATGTCGAAAATCTTGTGGTTTGATAAAGATGTTACTCCTTGCATTCTAAAAAGGTTTAGACTCTTCCAAAGTCAAAAGAGCTTACGGAAGAGAAACTGAACGCTGCCCAAACAATGCAATTTTTCTATGAAGTAACAGAAAACATGGTGGGAAAAGGAGAAAATGCTGGAGAAAAACTCCTTTTACCGCAGTGTTTTCTAAAGCCTTATTTCCGAAGGTCTTTAAAAAGTAGGGATAATTTGGTACAAAGTTTAAATATTTTGTTATCAATATATACATGTATGTAATCACACCAGGATAAACTACGGAGTGGTGTCACATCAATCCGAAAATATGTACAGTTTGGTCAAAGGAATTTCCTGGTGCAAAAAATGGCCCGTTTATAAAATTTGTCACCGAGTTTTGGGACCATCTTCGTAAAAAGATACAAAAGTAATATTTCAGGTTCTTTCCTGCACTTTAACTTGATTTGTTTGTTTGTAAGTTTTGTGCTTAAGGCCGTTTGTCAACATTATTTCTGATATATCGCAACGGCCAGTGCACCTGTCTATGCTTTCCAGGAGTTTCCTTTTACCAGTATTTCGCACAATACTCTTCCCAAGTCTCTGGCTGCTTTCCAACTTAAATTTGAGGTTTGCAGTATGAGAATGCAAATGGAAAGTTACCCCATTCCCACCTTACCGCCATCCGCTTAGTGGCAATTGACACGTGGTCCCATATGGCTAGAGTCGGAGGTTCCCCCATGTAAAATTACTTAGTGGGTGGCGTGTTGGCATGACATTATATGCCCGCAACATGCGAAATGAGACCTTCGGACATTTGCGTAAAGTGTCGTCTCGGATTAGCCTGCGCAGTCCGCGCAGGCTAATCCGAGACGACATTTTACGACTACATAAGATTTTTTTCATATACTAGACTTTCGTGAAACAGAAAATCCCACAAAAACGGGGAGTGTCGTGTCGGATTAGTCACAGACTGTACAGGCTGATCTGGAACGACACACTTTTACGCATATGACCGAAGGCCCCTTTTCATGTGTTGCACGCCATATAAGACTGTCTGACGGCGTAGAACTCAGTTCAGAGTTCACGTCCTGCGCAGTCTTGATCGACGACGTTGTCTAAAGATGATTACATGTGAGCAGCCTTATGGCAAATGATTGATCGATTATATGGTGTTTAACGCCGTTTTCAACATTATTTCAGTTATATCGCGGCGGCCAGTGCACCTATCCATGCTTTCCTGGAGTTTCTTTTACCGGTACTACGCACAATATTCCTTCCGAGCCACTGGCTGCTTTCCCACATCACCATCGTCGAAACAATGGTCAGCGGTGAGAGAGGAATGAATCCTGTCGCAATGACTATCATCAATCCTTTGAAAGAAATTGGCCAAGCCGGGATCGAACCGGCGACCTCCTGTTCTCAAGTCCTGTACGCTACCGACTGAGCTACGAGGGATACCTTATGGCAAAAGTGGGTTTAATCCGTGATACATTGTACCAAGCAAGTCATCTAATAATTATTGATCCTTACAATCCATTTTGAGAAACAAGCGATAAAATCATGAAGTACACTGGTCTTTGGACATGTAGAAAAATGGCCAGTAGCGAAACGTTTCGACCCAGGACAGCTTGTGCGGATGGTTCAGGCTGACCTAAGTCAAAAATTTTCACAGATGCATTTTCAGAAGCTTTTTACATGAGGCTGGGTTAAACTCAGGATTGTGTGGGAAAAAAAGGTTAACCAAGCTATCAGTCTGAAGGCAAGATACGTACATGTGGATGCTTTATCAGTCGCACAGTTTCATTTCATACGTGCTGCGGTTTTTCCACTTTTCTGGGTGATCCCTGCTTGACTCAGTGGTAAAGTGTAGGACTCGCAGCCTGTAGGTCCCGGGTTCGATCTTCACCATAAACACAGGTTTTTCAGGGAGTGTCTTTGGACAAAACATTTAACCCTTATCCTTTTAGATAAGTTAAATGAAACTTTCAAGCCGATTGCCAAAACCCGGATAATACTTCTACAAACTTACTTTTTAGACATAATTCTCCCCTTAACGGACAGTGTAGATCCAAGATCAGTCTGCACGTTCCAGTGCAGTCTGATCTTGATCTACACTGTCCGCAAAAGGTCAGTGAGTCGCGCTTAGCAGTTTAGCCCAGTACTGGTGAAATCCAGGAAATACATGCATTGGTGAGCTGCCTCCACGCAGTGACTGAAATAATGTGGAAAGCGGCGTAAAGCACCGTTCAATCAGTCAATACTATTGTTCACTGTTAACCAAACGACAAATTGAGGGAATTGAATTTGTATTTGAGAAGGTATAAAACGATGTGGAAAAAGGAGAATATACAGCATTTTCTCCCTTTTCCACAAATTTTTTAAAAGCCTTTTTCTTCAAACTTGGGACTATTTGAACATATCATAAAGATAATCGTGAATTTTCCCAAATCCCAGCCTAGAAACAGCTTCTGTTTACTTAAAAAAACAGATTTTTTTTTTTTTCGGCGTAGCTGAATGTACTGGCTATTGACCTACTTCTTGGTACTGATAAAGAATGAATAGATGGTAATTTTCGATTGGTCAAAAATGTGCACACGTTTATGCGGCGGACCCCTGTTGACATATTTGCTCACACTTTATGAAACAACTATTAACAAGCGTTGCTACTGCTAATCGATACATCGGAGCCTTGATTCATACCATAGCAAAGTGATGTAGTAAAGAATGATTCTTTTCTTGTGCTATTTGGAAATTTAATGTTTTCATAAGCGTTACCCAATAACCCAATACTACTTTTCAACAAAATGAAAAACAGTGAGGAAAAAGAGGCAATTGCTCGTGAGGTTACTTTTTATTATTTTACTTCATATTGAGTCACAAAAGTTTCAATATTCATATTACAGTATCTCTTACGCCGTCTATCCTTTTTAAAAGGTATTTCTTGTTTGATATATGAGTAATTATCGTAGCTTTTACACATGGGGACAAACAAGTAAATGGAAAGATGGAACAAATTTATATGAAAAATGGCAACAAGTTTTATTAGACACCTCAAAGACATATAAATAAGCAACATATAAAAAGCATTCTACTCTGGGACAGCCAACCCCCGGTAGCTAAGTCGGTAGCGTATAGGACTTGAGAACAGGAGGTCGGTGGTTCGATCCCCGGATTGGCCAATTTCTTTCCGAGGATTGATGATAGTCATTGCAACAGGATTCATTCCCCTCTCACCGCTGACCATTCTTTTAATGATGGTTATGTGGGAAAGCAGCCAGTGGCTTGGAAAGAATATTGTGCGGAGTACTGACCATTGTTTCGACGATTGTTATGTGGGAAAGCAGCCAGTGGCTTGGAAAGAATATTGTGCAGAGTACTGGTAAATGAAAACTCCAGGAAAGCATGGACTGGCCGCCGTGATATAACTGAAATAATGTTGAAAACGGCGTTAAACACTATACAATCAATCAATCATTGTGCGGAGTACTAGTAAAAGAAACTAGGAAAGCATGGATAGGTGCACTGAAATAATGGTGAAAACGGCGTTAAACACCGTACAATCAATCAATCATTCAATCTACTCTGGGACAGCTTATACAGTTAATCCGAAAAATGAAAAGAAATACGCACTTGTAAAAACCACCTTAACCCCTTACCAGACGACAAAATTTTAGCTTTGTCCAAATTGAAAGCATTTGCAGACGAGAATTTCAGTGTGGCTCAGATGGTGCAAGTTTTCTTTGATAGGGTAGAAAACGTTGTGGAAAAAGGAGAAAATGCTGGTTACCAGCATTTTCTTCTTTTCCCACAATGTTTTCAAAAGGCTTCTTTCCGTTAAAAGTCAGCATTGTGCGGTAAAGGTTTAAAATACAACATAGTTAAATTCCGCTCTGTGAAAAAAAAAAAATATGCATCTGCATTAAGTACCGACCAGGTCACCCTGCGCGGACTGCGCAGATCTGGGTCGAAACTTTTTGTAGTGGGTTAATTTTCTGCATGATAGTGGACAATTCTATTTCATGATTGAGCCTGTTTTCAAATGAAATGGATACATATCATGCAACGAATAGGTTGCTACGATGTTTCACGAAGATGCTTTTACTCTTTAAAATACCAAACGACAAAATTTTTGATGTCACCAAATTGAAAGCATTTGTAGACGACAATTTAAATGTACCTCAAATGATTATTTCTGTCGCTCATAGGATAGAAAACACTGTGGGAAAATGAGAAAATGCTAGTTACCAGCGTTTTCTTTTTCGCCCACAATGTTTTCAAAAGCCATCTTCTTTGGATGGTTAGAACGCGGGAATGTATGATAAAGAGTTGTTCGCCCTTTTCCCAGAGCGCCGCTATTTATCGTCTGGTACCCCGCCGTACTTCAAGAGTACGTCGGGCAAAGCGCAATAATGGCGGCTCCCGTTGGTAATTTGCAGAGGTAGCAGGATATTGTTATTTCACTTGATCAAATCGGACTGTAGGCTGAATTCAAACGGATTTGTTGCAATAAAGTAATGGCAGTGAGTTTTTTTTTTTTTTCAATGATCGTTTTTATTTAGTGAGAAAAACTACCTATCAGATATACTTTGAGTATCCGAAATGTAAATGACCTATATAACGTCCGAAAATAGGGATACTTTGGAAATTATTCATTCTCAAATTTATATTAAAACCATACCCCAAACGCACGTTTCAGATTCGGTAATGTATATTTTGTACAAGAATGATCTCAGTTTATTCATTAATCAAACTGGATCACATGAAATTGGGAACATCAGGGAAGCATATAGGGCTACGCTTGCTGCCATCTTGGTGGTCGCCATTATTGCGCTTTGCCTGACCCGATAAAGTAGTGCTAGGGGCAGATAGTCTAGACTACGATACTTAAAGTTATTTTTGTACAGTTGAGATCATTATTGTATGTTTCATAATCACAAAACAGGGCTCCAGACAGAGGGAGGGGTTTTGATTTCAAAATTGAAAATATCAATTATTCTCCACTAAACCCTATGTTATGGGTACTCATTAGAATCGTCTCATCGAGACGATTCTAATGAGTACCCACAACATAGGGTTTGGAAGAGAAATAATGGTTTTAGAATACCATCACTCCCACTTATCTGGAGCTCTGACAAAACACACCCGTAATGTTACAGATACTCTCTACATAGCCTTCGATCGGAGGTATAACTGGGATGTAAGGGTGGTAGCAGTGTTGGTCTATTTCTAGATCTGTAAGCGTTTCTAAAATCAGCTTAATCTTCTATGCCCCTGTTTAACGCATTGTTGTCAAGGTCGTCGTTATGGGAATCGTCTCCATGGTAACGGTCGTCCCACATAAAACCCTGGAAAGTATGTAGGACATTTTTTTTTATTTGATTCGTTACATAGAACAAAACATGGTTAAAAAGAATAGTATGGTTTGATTTAAATTTAGCTCGGCTGGTTAGCGTATCTGACTCGTGATCTGGTGGTTGCGGGTTCGATACACGTTTAAGGCAAACTCTCTTTTCGCGATTTTACGCCTTTCACCTCTGATGCATATGAGAAAAGCAGTCAGTGACTTGGAAAGAAAGTTGTGCCAGTACTGGTTTGAAAACGCCAGGAAACACATGCGTAGGTGCACTGACCGCCATGATATGACCTGAGTTGTTAAAACGGCGTTAAACTTCGATAGAAACAACCATGATTCAAATTTAAATCATATCCTACTATTCTTAGTAATTTAAATGCGTTTGAAAACCCGCTTTGATTACTAATGGCCGCTTATTGGGCCTTTAAACTCTTTACCACAAGACGGTTTTAGAGTTTTCCGAATTCATTTAAGCTGCAGCCGACAAATTAAAGGTCTAAAATTTTGTCGTCTGACAAAGACTTATAAAAGTGTTTCTTTTTATGTAGTTTGCACAACTTTTTGATTAGTCGGTAGTTAGCTTGCGCAATAGCATTGGAGGCTACCGCCGGTTTGACAGCTTTGGTCATATCACTGCGGTCAGTGCATGTGTTTCCTGGCACTCCAACATCAGTTCTGACACAACTTTCTTCCCATGCCACTGGCTGCTTTTCTCACATGCGTCAGAGGTGAGAGCCGAAATATGGTCCGAAAGAAAGTTTGCCTCAACTGGGTATCGAACCAACAACCACCAGGTCATGAGTCAGATACGCAAACTGCTGAGCAACACGGCCGGGCTTGTGTGCAAATAGCAGGTTAGAAGCAAACTATCTGCATGATACTATTTTTTACAAATGACGTCACAAAATTCTTTTCTTAAACATGTGTAGGATTTAAAAATAAGAAATGTTGGTTATGGGTATATAACACCGAGTTTCAGTGGATTGTATTTGAGCCATGCTCTCTGGAAAGAGAGCTTAAAGCATCTGCGAAAAGTGTCTATTCAGGTCAGCCGGCGCAGTCCACGCAGGCTCACCTGACCGAAACTTTTCGCTATTGGTAAATGTTCTGTAATTCAAAGGGCCATTCGTTCTTATGATATAGCCGATCGTTAAACAAAATGGATTTTATGGATCCATAATTATGTATCAAGGAGATGCATTAAGCCCCCTTTTGCCAGAACATGGCTCATTTCAATAAACTTTACTAAACTTGTAACGCTGTCTTTTATCATAACAAATTTAATTCCTACGGCATAAACATTTCACGGCCAATTCCTCCAGCATATGTGAAATTCGTCATGTACATTTTATTGATTTTTCTGTCACAGTTGACTGAACAAATGACGAAACACGGTGTTTAGCGCCAAGTGGGGGTCCACGTGCAGCACGAGATTATCCACGGATATTGACTTCCTCCCTTGGCGAGTTGAGGAAAGCTTGTACATCATTTTAGCGCATGTATTTTACAGCTAAGTCGCGTTGAAGATGCCGAGATTAGCCAAAGAAGTCCGACGACAGGAAATTAGAGTGCCCCAAGCTGGCAAGTCTAAGCGACAGGTAGCCTGCGCCCCTTCTACGATTGCAAGATTGTGGAGAAAATCTAATCAAATAGGTACAAAATGATTCGTTATCTCTTTTTACAAATTTTCGCTTAGCTATTATTTTGTATTCATTTACCTCTAAATATGTACATGTACATATTTTGGCATAATGCCGGCAAACCCCCACCATCATACATTTCTATGCACATATGTGGCATTGTTTTATGGGTGAAAAGAGAAGAACTTAATGAAATTTCCAGCTTCATTCTGTTGACCAGTATTGTGTTTGATTTATACGGAATGAATCTGTAAAAAATGTATTTTTTGACGCATGATATTTTTATTTTCATGGGTTTTCGCGATATAGTGGTGGGGACTTGCTGGTGTTGTGCCCGTATTTTATGCCAAATAATCTTTATGTTATGTTACCGATGGAAAATGAAACAAAACGATAAGCAGTTCACTCTAGACGTATTCTTTGCTTACGGTTTCAATATTCCAACATCAAATCACTTTGGCGTTGCCTTGCAAGTTTTGTACAGTATATATTCAGCGCTGAGAAGGTTTGTACATGATGTGTAACTCTATACCAAACAATTTCGAATTTGGGACACTGGGAAAGATGAGTTTTGAAACCATTATGGGGAAAAGGAGAAAATGCTGGTAACCAGCATTTTCTCCTTTTCCCATAATGGTTTCTACCCTTTCAGAGACACATCCGATCATCTGGATCATATACTACTCACACTTTGATATAGATCATTTAGATATTTCAATACGGGTATATGTTTCAACAATACAGTTTTAGATTAAAAACTTCCATTTCCACTGGTAGTTTATTTCATCAGTGTGGCAGTGTAACATATTCGAAAACTATACCTGATACATGCCACGGATTAATCTAATATGGTGATCTCTAGCAAACTTTGAGTAGTATATTTAATTTGCCGTCTGTAACCGCATTTAATTTTGGACCAGTGTAAAATTTGTCATCTGGTAAAGAGTTAATTTTTTTTTTTTTTTTTTTAAGAAGTTTGCTTAAACAAGCTTTCTACTTAAAAAAAAATCGTCTTTTCAGCCCGGTACCTCAGTCGTTAAAGTTCCAGGCTTGAAACCCAGGGGTCGCGGGTTCTTTGCCTTTGCTCGGTCAAGTTCTTTCCGAGGTTTCCGAGGGTTGATGATAATCGGTGCGGTAATATTTCAAAGATTTGATATTTTCGCAAATTTTCATCAATTTTTCGGTTGACGCAAAGCAATGTCTCTCCCCCCCCCTTCCTCTGCCTGCCCCCTCTCTCCCTCTCTCTCTCTTTCTCTCTCTCTCTCTCTGTTTACTACCATGATTAACACTTCCTTAATCTTTTTTTTTTTTTTTTCCCCACTTTAAGACTTCGCATAAGAAAATTACATGTCCAAGTATTGATATGTATATAGTAAGTACATGTAACAGACTTACATAATTGTTTAAACCAGCGCTATATCTGGCGTCATCCCGACTTCGAACACGTGGTAGGTACCATGCACGCATTCCGTGCGAACCAAGGTTAGGAGAACGTTCTCTCTTTGGCTTTTGAAAGAAAAACAAAGTGTCATCATACACTTTAAACTTTACACTTTTACCAATTCCTGAACAGGCTAGTTCTAGACATACTTCAAATTTTTACACAATACGAGAGCTGTTCGAAAAGTTCGTGTAAAAATTGAATATCTTCATTGAAATTCATAATTGTAATTTTTGCACAGCATGTTCATCAATGTATACTTGCTTTATGAAATCCAAAGACAAACATGTAAATATTAATATGCATCTTGAATATATGTCAGGTAACATTACACGACAAACATATCAGGTAAAGCAGAATAAACAGTGTAAAACATGGTAAGAGGGTTCTTACTGCTCGTAACAAGGAATGTGCAGGGATGCTCTACACAGTTGCCTCATTTCTGTTGTTCTGATCTACTAATTAATGTTCGAACATAATCCTGGTTTAATTGAATTGAAATCTTTCTTTCCAAGATAAGAACTTTTCCTCTGCAGCATCTTTAAAATATGTCATAAGCAAAAGTTACACGTGGTACAGTTTTGCTGATACTAAATCAGCGAGATGTAGAAAAATGGCCATGGCCGTATAAACTTAGTATAACTTACAAGAAAAGTTGGAGAACGACTTCGTGTTTTAGATCTGTGACGAAATCTTGACTCCAGTAAATAATCTTTATTTACCAATTTTCTAACAGATCTGAAATACAAAGATGACTTGCTAAATACGAAGAAGACTTGCTTAATTATTGCCGATGCATACCTATTACAATCAAGAGACAAGAGCAGTATGATCGGTATCAAACAGTCTATTCTTGCTATGACGTTATCCAATGATGCAAATGTACATTAAATTTTGAACCATGTAGTCTTCTTCAAAAATGAAAATATGCCAAGAGTTAAATACTTAACAAAGAAATCACCTTTGGTCCGGAAGTAATAAAGTCAGGAGTGTACGAAAGAATTTTTTTGTATATATTTTTCAAGATTTGGTAATTTTTTCAGGTCCATAGACGTTTCCCCCTTCCCTCTCTCTCTCTTCTTTTTCTTCTTCTTCTTCTTCTTCTTCATCTTCTTCTTCTTCTTTAAAATCAAGATTTGGTACTTTTTTTCCAAATCTAATGCTGCAGGTGCAAAAACGTTACAATAGGTAACAAATAAACAATGGCTTATAAATGAGCAGAGCACTAAAGATATACGCTGGTGCCTAACCTCTAAATATAGCAGTAGCACAAAACTAAAGATATACGCTGGTACCTAACCTCTGAATATAGCAATAGCGATATTTCTCGCTTTGATTAACATTTCATTTTTCATTTCATTTATCTGTTTAACAAATCAGCACAAAATACGTTTTTGGTCATAACAGTGCATAATGAAAAATATCGCAAAAACATGAAAATTGAATGGAATATAGAGATATTATACAAATGACATTGTAGAGAAATCGGTAAACGCTTCAAATTATCTAAAACAGTGACGAAATATGCATCTCACAGTAAACGATGAAAAGGATAATGCACCTAACATTCAATGCCGAAAATACTAGTACACTGGAGTTTATATTTATGCTCAAAGAGATCATTACATGTGTGATCAATAAAAGTTGCCTGCCCGGGTAGATCAGTGGTTAGCGTATCTGACTCGTGACCTGGTGGTTGTGAGTTCGATACCCGGTTGAGGCAAACTTTCTCTCCGGCAAATATTCGCCTCTCACCTCTGATTAATGTGGGAAAACTAGTCAGTAACTTGGATAGAAAGTTGTGTCAGTACCGGTGTGAGAAAGCGAGGAAACAAATGCGAAGGTGTATTGACCGCCGTGATATGACCTAAGCTGTTTAAACGGCGTCAAACTCCAATGCAATCAATCAATAAAGTTGGTTTGATAGTACTGAAAACTAGGAGGAGGATTTAACCTGTAAATGTATTGTTATAATTGGCTTACAAAGTTTAAAAAGTATATCTTTAGAAGGTAGCTATATTTAGCAGAGTACTTTTATTATTTGAAAATAGAATAATGATAAATGTATGCGTATCAGGACGCGGTATAATTATTACTAAAATACTTTTTTGCTGAAATCCTAACTAAAGAGACAGCTCAACAGAGGATTTTTTTTTCTGACTCTACTGGTGATTAGAACATAAGTAGCATTTTCATTTTTCGGAATATAAGTACATCTGGTTACTTCAGTTTCTAGAAGATGGGGGACATACGAAAGTCACTCCAGGTTTTTCTCAAAATATCATTTTAAATGATATCAACAGTATTTTTCTCTGTCGAAATTGCTTTTGAATTGCCTACAATACGATAATTTTGGAATATTCTGTGTTGATGATTGCCAATGTTGTAAATACTGAGTTTCCTATCTCTGTTTGAATAAATGGAGGTAAGTCATATTTTTGTCAACACTATTCCATATATTGCTAAAAACCTAGACTGAGTATGCCCAAAATTTCGCATTACTCATGTTTAGTTTTTCAATAAATATTCTATACAATTGTGAATTTCAATGTTCATTATGTTTAACAATTTTTTTTAAACTCTTCTTCACAAATTATTGAAAGTGGATACCTTCTAAGCTCGCCAGAACGGATGTATCAAATGTTTTTCTGCTTACACAAAGAATTATTTTACAAAACTATAGGTGAACTTTATCAATATCTCTATGGTAATACATACCCCCATACTTCGGAACAGTAAAGGAGTACAGTAACAAGATATGCATCAAAAAGAAACAGTTCGAGTTTAACATCTATTGATATGAATAACGAGATGTTTTTACCATTGTATTAAAAACCCTACCCTATCACATAGCAAAATCAACCTTACAAGAGAATAAATAACAAGGAATTAACAACTACAAAATCAAGGTGGGATCGTTGGAAGACATACAATGCACATTACTTACCTATGAATTAGACCCAGGAACAATGCAATGATAATCATTAGCACCAAGATACTGGCACCGAAAGCAGCGTAGTAAGTCTTCAGATCTGAAATACAGAAACGACTCCGTCGCACAGTTATTACTGCATCAGCCTACGAAGTGGGAGGTCAAAGGTTCGGATACCGGTGACACAGAATTTTGTTCAGATATAGCTTTGTTTGGTTTGTTTTGGAGTTTAACGCCATTTTAACAGCTCAGGTCATATCATGGCGGTCAGTGACGCAGCCATGTGTTTCCTGGCTTTCTCACACCAGTACTGACACAACTTTGTTCCCAAAGCCACTGATTGCTTTTCTCAAATGCATCAGAGGTGAGAGGCGAAAAATCGCCGGAAAGAATGTTTGCCTCAACCGGGTATCGAACTCGCAGCTACAACTTCACGAGTCAGATACGCTAACCACTGAGCTACCCGGGCGGGTGGTTCAGATATAGCTGGTTGGTAAACGTCCAACAGTTACCAAAATCCTACCGTCTGATACCTTTGCAAACATATGAACCATGCTCTCTGAAAAGGGGGCTTGATGCAGTCCGCGCAGGTTGACCTGGGCCGAAACTTTTCGCTATTGGTCAATCTTTCGTATGTTCAAGGACCAGTCTACCTCATGAATGAGTCGGTTATTTAAAAAAAAAGTGGCTTTTTATGGATCTATAGATATGTTATGGCTTGCTTGGTATTTTTCATAACAGAAATGCATTAAGCTCCCTTTTTTTTCCAGAGCTCGGGCCGAGCCCCGTAGCTCAGTCGGTAGCGTACAGGACTTAAGAACAGGAGGTCGCTGGTTCGATCCCCGGCTCGGCCAATTTCTTTCCGAGGATTGATGATAGTCATTGCGACAGGATTCATTCCTCTCTCACCGCTGACCATTGTTTCGACGATGGTTATGTGGGAAAACAGCCGGTGGCTTGAAAAGAATATTGTGCGGAGTACTGGTAAAAGAAACTCCAGGAAAGCATGGATAGGTGCACTGGCCGCCGCGATATAACTGAAATAATGTTGAAAACGGCGTTAAACACCATACAATCAATCAGTCAATCATTCCAGAGCTCGGCTCATATATTTAGACTAGAGAAGTACATGAATATGATTAATGCGGATCATAAGTCATGTATTTATTTGTAGGTTGGGTCAACAGGAGTGACGCTAAAATATACCAAAATTTTACGAACATTATTTATACAGAGGTATTTTTCTGGAATGATGGATCTTCTTCCATGAGTCGTGAACGTGATTGTAGCTCTTTGTCCGGTAAAAGGCTTTTGTTTGGTGTTTCAGTCCGTTTCTAGTAGTCATGCTCTAGGAGTCATGCTCTGAATGCATCTGCAGAAAGTACCGGCTGAGGTCAGCCTGTGAAAGCTTACCTGGGCCGAAACTTTCTGCTATTTTTTTAATTTTCTGCATGCCAAAGAACCATCCAAATTCATGATACATCAGATTTTTCACCCTTGGTAGCCAAGGGTGCCGTTCCTCTATTCACCCTTGGCTGATCGAGTTGAAATTGGTTGTCCACAAGATACTCTACCTGAGCTCCAGATAGAGGGAGTGATTTTGATTTCAAAATTGAAAATATTAATAACTCTCAAGTAAACCCCGGTTCTAATGATTATCCACAACATAGTGTTTGGAAGAGAAATAATGGATTTAGAATGCCATCAGTCCCTCATATATGGAGCTCTGCTGTACGTCTATTCATTGGTTGCTATCTGCTCTAAAATCAGCAATCACATACTGTGTTATATTTGCTACCCACGGTCAGCAAAACGTGGACAAAAATAGCGACCGCAAAAGAGAACTTTCGGACGGGCCGGATTGTGGTTGACCTTCTTGCTGCTGCCACTGCTGCCAAGGGCAAGGGTCAGAGGCAGAAGGCATCGACCGGGCCTGCTCCTGCTGCAGCTCAATCTGATCTAGCTCTTCATTCAGGCGCATCTGAGCTCTGCGACGGAAGATAGGGTCGAGTGCCTGCAACCTCTCGTCCATGTACAATGCGAAGGAGGATATGTTAGACTTAATAAAGTCTACTAGTACAGTTTCTGCAAATATAAAAGTAATGGTAAGTGATTTGGAATACAAACTTTTTATCGAAATATACCATCGAAAGTAAAACACAGAGTAAAGGCTAAAGGTTTGATGATGTCTATCAGAAAATGTTACCATAAGATGCGGGCTACCGAACGAAATTGACTACCTTTCACCATTCTCAACTTTTAAATTAAGTGTAGCAACATTAATATTTGCTTCAAATGAAATTAAAAAAAAATACGGTTAACTCTGAAACATATTTATTTGCTGACGTTGATAACATAACTCACCAACTACCGACTTCTCAGAACCCCCTGTAATTGTCTTGGACGTTGTCCCAAAGGATCCAGCTGTGGACACGGAAATAGAGGCTAAATCGGATCCGGCATGGGACTGCACATCGGCTTCGGGAAGTTCCGATGGTGGCCTGACGGTACTGGACGAGAAGACTGTGACACCGATGGGGACCTGATTTCTGCCCTAGATGTTGCTGCATTAAAGCTCGCGACATTGCGGCTTTAAACCTCATAAATGAAGGGAAGGAGGAACTGCATGCGGTCCCAGTACCCTTTGTCTGTTACGGAGAAGTCATCGGACGACATGCCAGACTTGAACTTGCGTTTGCAGTGAGTCAAGGCACTGCGGGCTGTCTGGTAGAAAGTAATGGTGTCTTCTTAGGAACGACCAAGATCGGCAGCCAGTTGTTGCCACAGCGCATTCTTCTTTTCACTATCTCGATAGTCTGATAGTTGTTTGTGTTAAATAACAGGGTTTGATCTAAGAAATTCTAGTATGGTATCCTTTTCAACTTCTGTTAAGTCGGTATGCTTATATGACTTCTTTCTCTTGCTGCCAGAGGGTGGAATAGTAACATCCCCACCACCATCCTCACACTCAACATCTTGGTCCATTGGCTCTTCAGTTACATCGTCATGGCCAGGTTCGGGCTCTGTTTCTAAGTGGATTGATGAAGCAAGAGTGCTGGATGGAGGAAGAGGCATCTCTTTTGTAGCAGACAATGGCCTGTTCTTGGATCGCCCTTTCGCTTTCTTGGATGGCTGTACCTGTGTTTCTCTTTCTTGCTCATCCTCATAAGGATGAGGGGTAGCATCAGTAGCAAAGGACCTTTTTATCTTGTTGTGTTCTTTCTTGTCCTTTTTTTGTCCAATTGTGGCGCGAAGTGACTCATTCAACGATTTGGAAAAGACTGAATAATTTGTAAAATCCGATCGCCTTTTTATACTCTTCCAAAATTCGGGGTACTTTGTAGTGCTTTGCTATGCTCCGGGGTGTTTCGGGATGACTTCATGGTAGTTCGTCGTTGTTCCTTGTAAGTCGACGTACCTCGGGACGCAAATTCGGCACCTGAGAGATACTATTGGTAGTACGTCGGTGTGACCCGGGGATAACTCGGTGTACTGCGGCTGACTGGGTGTGCTTCGGAGGGGAAAATACGCGGAATAAGGGCCATTTTCTTACCTGATCAACGTCGAATTGACTACTGTAAAGTACACAGAGACACGCCGATTTCTAATCAATTCGGCTGGAACTTTGAATTCGGGGAAAAAAATTGCGCATGTTGAAATTTTTCTCCCGAAGTGTTTTTGAGCCTGAATTGACGCCGATTTGATTCACGAAGCACTACGAATCTTCTGAAGCTAGCCGAATTCAGTCCGAATTTCAAAATTTTAAATTCGGGATCGATTCGGGGTTTGTGAGACCGGGGGGTTACGAAGATGCATTAAACCCCCTTTTGCCAGAGCGTACCTCATTTTATTTTGATCAGTTGCCCTGTGTACCTATCTATGGTCATGTATTCCTGGAACTTTGTAACCAAAACTTTGCACTATTTTCAAACCACTGGCCCCTTTCTCATATGAAAGAAGTCGTTAAAAGTATTTAGCGGTTTAATAGAATAAAGTCTGTCACAATTAAATTCGTCAATATTTTTGGAAATAATTATGGTGGGGCTTGGGGACCCATACGCACAGCCCTGGATAACTAGCCATGTTCGTTAACGTTGAGTTATAGAGTGTAAATCACGTCTTATCCGCACTTTATGGAGTATCAATCAATAAAACTGCATCTCGAATTACAGTTAAGTGGCGTTCAGGCAAAAGGGGATTTAATGTATCTCCGTAATGCACTATACTGGGCAAGTCATCACATAATTATGGATCCATAAAATCCATTTGGTCTAACAACTGACTGAATCTGGAGGAAGAATGGTTCTTGGACATGCATAAAATTTATTCAAAACAAAAAGTTTAGATCTATATCAGCCTGCGCGGACTGTGCAGGCTGACATTGGTCGATACTTTTGGCAGATACATTAAACGTCTTTTTTCAAAGAGTATAGCATAATTAATTTGTCACTTGAATTTTAAGTTTTTATCATAAAATCTTACCTGAATCATTGCTATTCACAACCACAGCACTTGCCACAGGTGGGTTAAGGTCTGTTACAGGTTTTTCTTCAGGACGAGGTAAAATGGTATAAAGTACACGCCTTGTTATACTTGTAGGAGTTAGTTTTCGTTTTGTTTGTGCTGATGATTCTCTTATTACCGAACTTGGTGTGGTCGAAACTGGCGTTTTTCTGAATGGTTCTGTGATTAATGGTATCAGTCGCTGTGTGTTTGTTTCTGTTGCACTTAAAGCCGTTATTGTAATACTTACTGCGATGGATTCTGTCGTCGATATTTTCATCGATTGTAGTGGTGTTGTTGTTTGAAGTGCGGTTGAAATCAAACGTGCCGGTACTGTTGTTTTTGATTGTAGTGATGATGTTATTGATTGTCGTCTTCTTGTTATTGATTGTGTTATTGTTGTTCTTGACGGCGATGTTGGTGTCATTATTGATTGTGGTGTTGCTGTTGTGGACGGCGATGTTGGAGTCAACATTGATTGTTGTCCCGTTGTTATTGACGGTTGTGTTTGTGCTACTGACGGCGATGTCAGAGTTAACATTATTGTTGTTGTTGTTGTTGTTAGTGATGTTGTTGGCTGGCTTTCAGTTGTTGTCTCCGTTTTGATGTAGCTAACTTTTCTCAGGCCGATCCAGTAAAGTTCGTTATCGGTATGAAGGTAACTTTCACATGTTTTAAGAAGGGTATAGCTGTTTATAACTATTGAAGACATATCAACACACCAATCGACGGCCTCCGACCAGCTACTACGGTCCTGGTAATCTAAACACTCCCCCGCTATTTCTACAAGGTAGATAAAAAGTTAAAGTCCAGATTAGTGGGGGCACTTGTCTCTGAGACCAAAATAATTATTTCCTCACTAAAACCTCTGTTATGGTTGCTCTTTAGAATTGTTAGTCTTGTCGAGACAATTCTAATGAGTGCCAACAACATAGTTTTAAGTGAAGAACATAGTTGATATTACTATCTAAACTAAAAATATGACTTATCTGCAGTTTTAGTGATTGGCAGTCGAGGAATTCTATGAATGATATGATTAAAGTAAAACTTGTTTGTGATGATTTCTTCGAACAAATCTTTGTGTAGATTGCAAGGGGGGGGGGGGGAGGGGAAGATTGTTGGTGTTCGGCTGCTATTTTGCCATTTTACACTCTAAAGCTATTGCTTTTATATGCTTCAAATCTTAACTTATTTAAAAATAGACATGGGTTAGTAGGTGGTTTTTGAGAAAAAAAAAAAAAAAAATGATTGAATCTATGACCACAAATAGATAAATTATACTCCTATACCGTAGGTGCCTATTTTCAACAGTAAATTCATGTAAACAAGGTATGTTTTTTTACCGAATATTTCAACGTGTTGTTGTAAATTTCCTATAAAGGGAGGTAATTTAAACGTTGCTTTGTAATACAAAGCAAGTGGTTATTTACTTTCAAACAATAATCAAAACACTACTGAACTCAAAAAGTATACTTCGATTAACCCTTTACCTTACAATCTCGTGTGTTAACGACCTTGAGGAAGAAAGCTAATGAAAACATTGTGGTAAAAGAAAAAAAATGCTGGTTACCAGCATTTTCTCCTTTTTCTCCACAATGTTTTCTACCCGTTCAGAGACGAATTAGACAATTTGAAACATTATGACATGTTGTCTGCAAGGCTTTAGATTTGGACAAGTCCAAAATTGTCTCGTGTGGTAAAAAGTTAAATTTATTTAATTGTTTCAAATTTTGATGATCTCAAAACTTAGGACGCCTTTATAACAGACTTGGCTGTTTTTGATCGCTCTTACCTTACCTAAATGTATTAAACGAGCCATGCTCTGGCAAAAGGGGGCTTAATGCATTTCCGTGATGCATGATACTGAGCACGTCATCACATAATTATGTATCCACAAAAAACAGTTTGTCCAACAACCGACTGTATCACTAGGTAGACAGGCCCTTTGACACGTAGAAAACTGACCAATAGCGAAAAGATTCGGCCCAGGTCAGCCTTCGTGAACTGCGCAGGCTGACCTAGGTCGATACTTTTCGCAGATTCATTAAGCCGCCTTTTCACAGAGCATGACTCAAATATAGTGATAGATTCATTTCTTAACTCTTTACCAGACAGTCCTGTTTTTGTAAGGTCCCTGAAGTAGAAAAATATTGAAAAGATTGTTGGAAAAGAAGAAAATGCTGGTAACCAGCATTTTCTTCTTTTTCCACAATGTTTTCTATTCGCTCAACGACAGATCCCAACATTTGGGGCAACACTTCATTTGTCTTCTGCAAATCTTTTGGCTTTTGGACAGGTCCAAAAGTTTGTAGTGTGGTAAAGAGTTACAATAAAGCACTTACCAGAATAACACAGGAAAGGTAATTTTTGATTGCAAGAATACCCGATATACAGAAATCTTCCGTTGTGATATTGCACCGCAATGCAAGTTGAGATTCCGTCAGTAATATCACTTAGGATTTCTTTTTCTTCCACTGTAAATATAGGAATAAATAAAACAAAGTGTCATTGAGCAAGGCACTTCAAAGCCGCAGTCCAGTACAGATGATACCATTGGAATACACAAGTAAGTGAGATTTTGTCGTAATATTGTTGAAAGTGGTGTATACATAAGTAAGTCAATCGACCCAACAAACTTTGTTTAATATTTAAGCAAATGGTGTTCAAAGGCTCTATTTCGACGATGGTTATGTGGGAAAGCAGCCGGTGGCTTGGAAAGAATATTGTGGGGAGAACTGGTAAAAGAAGAACTCCAAGAAGGAATAGATACATGTAGGCGCACTGGACGCCGCGATACAACTGAAATAATGTTGAAAACGGCGTTTAAAACCATACAATACAATACAAGAGGTTCTACTGTCTGGCTGTCTCCCTCCTTTCCTCGCTTCCTCTCATGCTTTCCATGCTTTCTCCCCACCATCTTCCTCCCATTCTCCGTAACTAACTCACTCTCACTCTCTCTCTCTCTCTCTCAGTTTCCCAAGCTAGGAAATCTTGAAATAAAATAATACTACAAATAACATTTCTCCAAACTGCTCTAGAAACAGAACAAGATCTTAGTGAGAAAATACCGGACACAAAACTTATAAGCTAAAGTTTAATGTCGTTCACCTTAACCCTTTGGCTGCTAAGCGCGACTCACCGACCTTTTGCGGGCAGTTTAGATCAAGATCAGACAGCACCGAACGTGCAGTTTAAGGGTTTAATTATAACCAATCGGTCACTTCCCAAAGAAACGAATTGTTGATTATATAACCTATCTATATAAAGTGTTCTTGAAATGGTAAAAGCTCCTAGGTTTCCAGTATTTATTTTCATTTGTGGAACTCTTCAAGGTAAAGGTGCGTTTTGACGTATTACTGGGACCATGCGTAAACATTAAGTACAAGTTGGCTTCTTTAAAAAAGAAGACAGGAAAGGTCAGCATCAATGTTTTCAAACAGCTTATTGCTTTTAATTTCAATATATTTTGGTACATATACACAAATAAGTAAGGCATTACATGATTGCCGCTGTGTAAAAAAACCTCTTATGCATTACGTGACAGACATGTGACCTTCTTCGCACGTTTTCAAGTCGCGTGATCTTTTCCTGCGGTGTTCTCTTTTTTAACGAAATTCTTTTGTTGTGTATGTAGCTTTATTTGTTTAATGAAAAATTACAACTACTGGAAAGGCCATTTGCAATCAAATCAATATAACAAACCCTTTTTGAAATCTGTCATATAAAAACAAAACACGTCTTTTTCCTATTTCAGTTTTTTGATTTCGGTTTATGTATGAAACCATGACGAAACAGACTGTGTATCAGAACAATTTCGCAGAAAAGCATGAAGTTAGGCAGCAATTTCTGAGGCAGTCTGCCTTTTAAACTCACCAATGATGACCTCTCCAATCAAACGCAGCCATCTGTACTTATGCAGGCATATTCATTTACGCTGCGGTGTATATGAGCCATACTCTGGCAAAAGGGGGCTTAATACATCTCCGTGATGCATTGTGCCAAGCAAGTTATCACATAATTATAAATCCATAAAATCTATTTTGTCTAACAACCAACTGAATGATGAGGTAGAATGGTCCTTTGACATATGGAAAATTGACCAATAGCGAAAAGTTTCGGCCCAGGTCAGCCTGCGCGGACTGCGCAGGCTGACCTGGGTCGATACTTTTCGCAGATGCATTGGGACCCCTTTTCACAGAGCATGGTTCATTTGTATGTCAAGGTTTTCGTTTCTAATTTTCTGTTCCTCGTTATGGGTTAGTTAAGGACTTGGCTACGGTACGGGCACCTTGTTAGTTCCAACAATAACGCGCTGTCTCGCGAGACTTGTTCATTTTCTTACCATATATGCAGAAGAGTACTCAAAGAGAGATAACTCTATCCGACTGGCAATAATAAGTATTGAAGAAAGAAAAATAGGCTAAAGTTTACGCCTTTCAGCCGACATTAAACAATAAACAATCAGTCACTTCCCGAAGAAAAGAAATCTTTGATTATATAACCTATCTATATAAAGTGCTCTTGAAATGGCAAAAGCTCCTGGGTTGCCAATTCAAGAAAGAAATATAGGCTAAAGTTTACAGTCGTTTATCTGATGTTATGACCAATCAGTTACTCGCTCAAGAAAAGGAAGTTTTGATAATATAACCTGTCTATGTAAAGCGATCTTCAAAAGGTAAAAAGTGCTGTGTTGCGAAATGATATAAGAATTAAGTCATGCTCTGGCAAAAGGGGTTTTAATGCTTCCCCGTGATGCGTCATACCAAGTGAGTCATGACATAATTATGGGTTCATGAAATCCAATTTGTCGAACAACCGACTGAATCATGAGATAGAATGGTCCTTTAAAATGCCGAAAATTTACAAAAAGCAAAAGGTTTCGACCATTTGCAAAAAGTATCGACCCATGTCAGCCTGCGCAGTCCGCGCAGGCTGACATGGGTCGATACTTTTTGCAAATGCATTAAGCCCCTTTTTCACATGAATCATGAGGTAGAATGGTCCTTTAAAATGCCGAAAATTTACAAAAAGTAAAATGTGCAGTCCGCGCAGGCTGACATGGGTCGATACTTTTTGCAAATACATTAGACCCCTTTTTCGCGTGGTATGGCTCATTTGTATTTCATTTCAGTGTGAAGTATTGCCCATTTCAACGTTCATAAAAAAAAACATAAACCAAAAAAAAGCTTCTAAAGTCAGGCGTGTTTGCAAAACAACGAAATTAATGCCCATATCTTAACTCTTTACCAAACGACAAAAAATTTGGACTAGTCCAAATTCAAAGCATTTGCAGACGACAAAATAAATGTGACTCAGAAATAGGAATTTTTTTTCTGGGACTGGTAGAAAACATTGTGGGAAATGGAGAAAATGCTGGTTACCAGCATTTTCTCCTTTTCCCACAATGTTTTCAAAAGGCTTTTTCTTTAGGGTCGTTAAAACCCGGGATTGTGTGGTAAAGGGTCAAACCCTTCACCCAGTAATCCCTTGTTTTAAACGACCTTAAACAGGAAGTGTTTTGAAAAAATCGTGGGGTTAAAAAAACGAGAAAGTGTTAGTTTCTTTTCCCTACAATGGGCTCAATTCTTGCATCAACAAAATTCATGGCTTAAGTCACATTTAATTATTTAACCCTTTACCTCACAATCCAGAGTTTTAACGAGCCTTACAAAAAAGGCCTTCATAACATGTTGGTACCATGTTTACCAGCGTACTTTCGACAAAAAATTATGTTTGATGTATAAGTAATTTGTCGTCTGCAATTGCGTTCAATTTCGACAACACTTTCGTCACAATTCATGCGATTCCGTACCTACATATAACCTCGTCCGCATAAAGGAGGTTTCCATTTTGAACTACTAATCACATGATCTTAAACATGGCGGCGTCGTTGTAAATCGCTTAGCAACGACATGAATAACCACGGTGAAGTCATTTACATCTATCGATCTGTCAATGAAAGCTACAAACGGAATGGATAAACCACGTTAAAAATTGAATGTACAAACTGTTTGCCGATGAAAATATTCTCAGAAAGATATCGTTAGAAAATTGTGACTTATGTTTTTAGCTCACCTGAGCACAACGTGCTCAATGTGAGCTTTTGTGGTCGTCCGATGCCCGGCGTCCGGCGTGCGTCGTCCAACGTCGGTCGTGCGTCTTCAACATTTACCTTGTGGACACTCTAGAGGGCACATTTCTTACTCAATTGACCTGTAAATTAGTCAAAATGTTTGTCTTGATAAAATCTCGGATGAGTTTGAATTTGGGTCACCTAGAGTCATAAACTAAGCCAAATTAAAGAAATATCTTGTGGACACTCTAGAGGCCACATTTCTTGCTCAATTGACCTGAAAATTGGTCAGAATGTTTGTCTGAATTAAATCTCGGATGAGTTTGAAATTGGATCACCTGGGTTCATAAACTAGGTCACTAGGTCAAATCAAAGAAATACCTTGTGGACACTCTAGAGGCCACATTTCTTATTCAATTGACCTGAAAATTGTTCAGAATGTTTGTCTGAATTAAATCTCGGATGAGTTTGAAATTGGATCACCTGGGTTCATAAACTAGGTCACTAGTTCAAATTAAAGAAATACATTGTGGACACTCCAGAGACCATGTTTTTTTACTCAATTGACCTGAAAATGGGTCAGATTGTTTGTCTTGAAAAAATCTCGGATGAGTTTGAAATAAGGTCACCTGGGTTCATAAACTAGGTCACTAGGTCAAATTAAAAAAATACCTTGTGGACACTCCAGAGGCCATATTTTTTACTCAATTGACCTGAAAATGGGTCAGATTGTTTGTCTTGAAGAAATCTCGGATGAGTTTGAATTTGGGTCACATAGGGTCATAAACTAGGTCACTAGGTCAATAAGAAATAACTTGTGGACGCTTTAGAGGGCACATTTCTTACTCAAATGACCTGAAAATTGGTCAGAATGTTTGTCTTTATGAAATTTTGGATGAGTTCGAATTTGGGTCACCTAGAGTCATAAACTAGGCCAAATTAAAGAAATATCTTGTGGACACTCTAGAGGCCACATTTCTTGCTCAATTGACCTGAAAATTGGTCAGAATGTTTGTCTTGATGAAAACTTGGGTGAGTTTGAATTTGGGTCACCTAGGGTCATAAACTAGGTCACTAGGTCAAATTAAAGAAATACCTTGTGGACACTCCTGAGGCCATATTTTTTACTCGATTGACCTGAAATGGGTCAGATTGTTTTTCTTGAATCAATCTCGGATGAGTTTGAATTTGGGTCACATAGGGTCATAAACTAGGTCACTAGGTCAAATACAAAAAATACCTTGAGGGCGCTCTAGAGGCCACATTTCTTTCTCAATTCACCGGAAAATTTATCAGAATATTTGTCTTGATGAAACCTCGGATGAGTTTGAATTTGGGTCACCTAGGGTCCTAAATTAGATCACTAGGTCAAATTAAAGAAATACCTTGTGGGCACTCTAGACGCCACATTTTTTGCTCAGTTGACCTGAAAATTGGTCAGAATGTTTGTTTTAAATAAATCTCGGGTGAGTTTGAAATTGGGTCACTTGCGGTCATAAACTAGGTCACTAGGTCAAATTGAAGAAATACCTTGTGGACACTCCAGAGGCTAAATTTTCTGCTCAATTAACCTGAATATTGATCAGAATGATGGTCTTGATTATATCTCGAATGAGTTCAAAATTGGGTCATCTAGAGTGATAAACTAGGTCACTAGGTCAAATTAGAAAAATACCTTGTGGGCGCTCTAGAAGCCACATTTTTTGCTCAATTGACTTGAAAATTGGTCAGAATGTTTGCTCTAATTCAAATCTTGGATGAGTTTGAAATTGGGTCACCTAGGGTCATATACAAGGTCACTAGATCAAATTAAAGAAATACCTTGTGGACACTCTTGAGACCACATTTCTTATTCAATTAACCTCAAAATTTGTTAGATTGTTTGTCTTGATGAAATCTCGAATGAATTCAAATTTGGGTCACCTAGGATAATAAACTAGGTCACAAGGTCAAATTAAAGAAATTCCTTGTGGGCACTCCAGAGGCCACATTATTTGCTCAATTGACTTGAAAATTGGTCAGAATGTTTTTCTTAAAAAAATCTTGGAAGAATTTGAAGTTGGGTCACAAAGGATTATAAACTAGGTCACTAGGTCAAATTAAAGTAACACCTAGGCACATTAGAGACCAAATTTTTTGCTTAATTGACCAGAAAATTGGTCACATTGTTTGTCTTGATGAAATCTAGGATGAGTTCAAAATTGGGTCACCTGGGGACATAATCAAGGTCACTAGGTCAAATTAAAGAAATACCTTGTGGACAGTCTAGAGGCCACATTTATTGCTCAATTGTCTTGAGAATTGGTCAGAATCTTTGTCCTAATGAAACCTTGGATGACTTCGAATTTGGGATACCTCGAATCATAAACTAGGTCACTAGGTCAAATTAAAGAAATACCTTTTGGACACTCTAGAGGCCACATTTCTTACTCATTTGACCTGAAAAATGGTCAGAATGTTTGTCTTGATGAAATTTCGGATGAGTTTGAATTTGGGTCACCTAGGGTCATAAAGTAGGTCTCACTAGATCAACTTACAAAAATTCCTTGTGGGCGCTCTTACTCAATTGGCCTGAAAATTGATCAGCGTGTTTGTCTTGATAAAATCTTGGATGAGTTCAAAATTGGGTCACATAGGGTCATAAACTAGGTCACTAGGTCAAATTTAAAGAAATATCTTTTGGGCGCTCTAGCGGCCACAATTCTTGCTCATTGACCTGAAAATTAGTCAGTGTGTTTAGAAATTTGGTCTTATAGGGTCATTATATAGGTCACTTGGTCAAATTAAAGAAATGTATTGTGGGCGTTCTAGAGACCACAAGTTTTGCTCAACTGACCTGAAAATTTGTCAGCATGTTTGAGTTGATGATATCTTGAATGGGTTTGAAATTGGGTCACATAGGGACACCATCTAGGTCACTAGGTCACATTACACTTATCGGCACTCTAGAGGCGCCAATTCTTGCCCAATTCACCTGAACCTTGGTTAACAAGCTTGTCTTGATATCTTGGATGAGTTTGAAATATGGTCACATAGGGTCATAAATTAGGTCACTAGGTCAACTTGAAAAAATACATTTTGGACACTCTATTGGCCACATTTTCACCTCAGTAGAGTGGATAACGCTCGATCTGGGCCACAACCACAACAACTTTGATTTTATTAAAAAAAAAATAATCCGTGGTTAATCAACCATTAAATTTAATGTCATACATCATACACTTAAGAAAAATAATTCATGCTTAATTGAACCATCATTTTTTTTTAATTTGCTAAAGTGAACACTTAAGAACATAAAATCATCCTTAAGTGGAACTAACCAGACACACCAGACAAACCCTTACATCAGACAATTGCTTAACCTTTTTCCCACCCCATTAACCAACACATCATGCTATAGCTAACCGGTTATGAGATAGTGGGTGGCTTAAGATTTTAATAAAAAAATAAAAAAAATTATAAAAAATAAAAAAAATAAAAAAATTTATAAAAAAATAAAAAAATTTATTAAAAAAAAAAAAAAATTAAAAAAAATTAAAAAAAAAAAAATAAAATAAAAAAAAAAAATAAAAAAAAATTTATAAAAAATAAAAAAAATAAAAAAAAAATTATAAAAAATAAAAAAAAAAATAAAAAAAAATTATAAAAAATAAAAAAAAAAAAAATAAAAAAATTTATAAAAAATAAAAATAATAAAAAAAATTTATAAAAAAAGATAAAAAAAAAAAATAAAAATAAAAAAAAAAATAAAAAAATTTATAAAAAAAAATAAAAAAATAAAAAAATTTATAAAAAATAAAAAAATAAAAAAATTTAAAAAATAAAAAAATAAAAAAATTTATAAAAAAATAAAAAAATTTAGAAAAAAGTGGAATGGATCAATAAAAGATAAGCTAGAGTGTTATGGTGATAAAAAACTAAAGATTTTAGCAAGAAATAAAAATTTAAAAGGTAGGTCTAAACTTTCTAGGTTAGATTTAATTGCTAAACTTGAACCACTATCAACTTTAGATGATTTTCCAATTAGATAAATATTTAACCTTTTACTAGGTTAAATATTTTATTTTGTTTTTGGTCTTGCCCTGTGTTTCATACATTTCTCTTTCTTCTTTTGTTAACTCTGATATTCTATAATGCCCATGTGATAAAGTTCTATAACTACCATCCAAGAGTATCACTCTTTTATCATCTTCAAAGCTTAATGCTCTTTTATTCATTTTTATAGTTGATAATTCATGAAGTTTACTTCTTATTCCTCCCATATTTACACAAAAATCTTTTCCAGTATCCAAACAATCTTTATAAGTTTTAAATCTTAACTCATTTTTAATCACAGACTTTTTAACTCCTTTACATTTTTTAGTTTCTGTTTTCTCATTATAAACCATATTACCATCTTTATCTTTTTTAACAGGCTTATCATATATAAATTTACCATCTTCATCGGTTAAAGCATTACCATTTTTATCTTTTCTTAAGATAAATTTTTTCATAGCATAAGTTTTTGCTCCAGGACTTACAAATCCAGTTAAAAGATCTCCCTTTAGTTCATCCTTAAACTTACCTAACACATTACAATTTTTATCATTATATAATGGATGATTTTTCGGATAATTGCTAAAGTCAAACAAATCATTGGCATCCTCTTTTAAATCTTTATACAAATCTTCAGTTTCTATTGTTAAAACAAAACTATCAGTATCAGTATAGCACATAAATGCTTTATCTTCACCAAATTTATTTTTAAAATAGATATAATAATCTTCTAACATAGTTGTTTTGCTAATATCAAGTATACTTACTCCTAAATAAATTGGTTTATCATATTTAATCCATGTTTTTTTCATATGAACAGCAACCAAATTTTCATCAAATATAGTATGATTATGAAAGTTATGTTTTGCTGTTAACTTTTTAAAACGTTCACTATTTTCACCATTAACTAATTCTATGTTTACTCTATTTCTTATATTTTCCATGGTTTTACCAAAAACAGAATTCATTGCTAACTTCCATAACTGATCTAAGAAATTATTTTCATCCTTCTTTGCTTGTGTTCTTAATTCTACACACTTAACAACATAAGTTTTAATAGCGGTACTTTCTTGATATTTAATTCCACGATGTATTTTTTTTATCTTTAATCCTAATCTCTGATAAGTCTTTAAAGCTTCATAATGAAGTAAATATTTTTCTTTATCATTTAAGTTTGGTATTAACTTTTCTACTTTACTTACTTTTAATCTTTCTGCTGCTAAAGGCATTTCATTATGTAAATCATGTAACTCTTTAGGATACTCCAAATCAACCTCCAGGGTACACGGATATTTTTCCCAGTTATTTAATTCTTCTTCAGTCATCCATTTAAAACCACCTACTGGTAAAGGCTTACTCATAGCCCAAGGATAAAGACTGTTTTTATCAATATGAATCCCATATTTACTAGGTTTAGTTGAATCATTCTCACCACCCATATACTTATTGTTTGCTTCAAAATGTCTAATACTAGTCATACAAACACCACCCCTTTTAGATGCTTCAAAAAAGTTAAGCATATCAATATCAGTAAGTTTTTCTAATTTTATTTTGGTTACCTTTAGCATAGCATCCCATCCAAATCCAGGTAAAGTATAATACCAAGCAGGATCTAAGTCAAATTCTTTATGCATAGAAAATCTAAAGGTTTCCATAACATCAGCTAAAAGTACAACATCTGTTTCATTGTATAGTTTTAAATAATCCCTAAAATTTTTACATTTAAAAAAATCAAATACCTTTAAAGCATGTTCATAATCTTCTTCTGAAATTCCTTCTCCATTTAAGCTTGAATAAAATTCTTCTATAGGTGGTAGTTGTGTTTCTTCTAATTTTTCAAAACTATCTAACCATTCATAAGGAAAGATACCCTTTCTACTTAACAATTTTAATTTTTCTTCTGTATATCCACCACGATGTTTTTCTAAATAATACTTTAAATTTTTAAAATCATCATTTTTTAAATTTTCTACAATTTTTTCTAAACTGCTTGATAAAAACTTAAAACTATCGAGAAATTTTAACTTAAGATGATTATTTCCTACCATAAGATGTTTTGTAAAACTAATATATTTTTCTTCAGTGTTAGGAATACAATCAATTTCACCACTAGTTTTACCAAGATACTTAATAAAAATATGAGCATCATAACCAGATAAATTATGAAAGATAACAGGTATAAAATTAGGAACTTTTGCATTAAGATTACATTCATTATGTGCGGCACCCCTATATTTGCCAGTAAAATGACAATGATCTCTTACTTTATCATTTTTATGTGTAAATTCACCACCACATATCCAACATTTTACTTCATTTTTATGTTTTTTAACTTTATCTTCAGTTAATTTTTCCATTTCTACTGGGTTTTTATAAAATTCATTAAAAAGTTGTTTAGCATCCTTAGTTAAAGTATTTATAAAATGTTTTTCGGCACCATCACCTGCATACCCTCTTAATTTTGGTTTCATAATTTCACTATCAAAACTACAAATTAAATAGTTATAACTGACAGGTATATGCTTTTGTGTTTCAATAGTATTATTTTCTTGCTGTGTTTCTGCTTCTATTTTTTGTAATATACATTCAAAATCAGCAATTACAACAAAAGGTACCATAATTTTTCTACAATAGTTTTCAAACTTTATTAAAATTTCTTCAGGGTTTTTAGGATCAAACTTAGGCATTATTAAATCAACTCCATCATGATCTTCACAACGCTCCATATGCTTTTCTAAAAGTTTTTCACTTCCAAAATGGTTCATACAAAGCATACAATACTCTACATCATGATTAGAGGCTGTTTGAATTCTCAGTAAAGCTTTAATATTTTTTATTAAAACATAATGAGATTTTTCACCATCTTCATCTTCAATATATAACAAATTTACATGATTTTCTTTTAAACTTTTTATAGCTCTAATACGTTTGATTTTTTCCTTACCTTCTACTATCCCAAAAACATTAACGCTAATTGTTGGATTTTGCCTTTCAAACTTATCTATATCAAGTAAAGAAACAGGATATTTAATTCCTTTCATATTTAAATTATTTTCCTTTGATTTTAAAGGATAAGTTCTTTCAGGGTGACTATTTGTTGGATTTAAAAACCTTAAGATAGACCAAGTAAAACATTTTTCATCATCCTCATTTTTCATATTGATACATGCCTTTCTGTTAGCAATCCAATTAGGTAGGGGTAACCATCCGCCTGCTCTTAATGGATCATAGATAGCACTATGTAATTTTAAATGGATCACACTATCAAAATCCCACCCGCTACCCTTCATTAAAAAACTAACAAAATTTTCTAAAATTCTTTCAATCATTTCATAGTATACTTTTGTTATATCGGTTCCTTCTAAAATAATCACATAACCATCTTTACCAGAAGAAGAAAAATTTGCTATCACTTTTTCTTCCTTATCACCTTCTCCTCTTTTCATTAAACATTGAAGATTTAATTTTACTTTAAACCCACGCATGCTTTTTAAATGTTTTATAATTGACGGTTGTGTTAGCTCTAAAAACTCTTGTGTTGTAGAAACATCTATTCCTTCTATTTTATGTTCAGTTGCATAATTTTTTAAGGCAGAATTATTTTTTATTACTTTTATTTTATCCAATTTATCATATATGCTTTTTATCTTATTTTTTAAAGCATTAAGTTCAGGTGATATACTAGGTTGTTCCACTTTAACATTTTCTAAACTTTTTAACAAATCATTAACTGAAGTAGTTGATGGAGTAGTTGGTCTTTGTCTTGTTATTGATGGTAAAGGTTGAGCAACCGTTGGTTGTAATATTGGTACGTTTATATTTTCAACTCTTGTATCTAATATATGTCCACTCCTCAAATTTAAAAAATTAATTAATTCTTGCCGTCTTAAACGTGAATAACCCCTAAATCCTCTATTTCTTGCTAAAGCCTTTAATTCATTTACAGTATAATTATCATAGTTGTTATCCATATTATTTTTAAAATAATAAAATTAGCTTAATTCAAATTTTTTAAATTTATTATTTCTTTAAAAAAATAATAAATTATTGAATGTCAATTTTATATTTACCATTCCATACTCTACCATTCCAATTTGAAATCGTTTGTGGACATCTATCTATAAACTTACTTGCCTTGAAAATTGATGGAAATTCAATCACCTCTTCAGTCTCAACATCTTTTAATGTTACTTTTTTTGGATTTTTACCAATATCCTTTAATCTATTATAATTAGGTTCTTTTTTAAGTGGTTTAGTTTCTTCAGGATACAATCCATGCTCCTTTAAAACATTAATATATTTTTTCTTGTTCCAATATGAATAAAACTTAATATTGTTATCTGATAATATCTTTTTAAAATCAGCAATCTTTATCATATTTTTATTTTAACAAAAATTACTTAATATATAACTGCCATCTTGTTTCCATCACTCTGAAAGTTAATTAGCCTATCACTAAGTAAAACAGCATATGCTTCAACATTTGCTCCTGGATTAGCTGTAAAACTAGCTCTAATATGAATATCAGTTACAGAATACTTAATTCTTTCACTTTGCTTTGATACATCAAATACAAACAAGGGAAAAAGTTTTTTATAATCATCAGGATTAATATTTGGATTTGATACTAGTTCATCCATGTTGTAAAACTTTTTTCTAAACGTAGCGGCTTCCTCATATATTCTTCCAATTAGGTTAGTATCAAAGTTAATATTATGTTCATTGTGTGGATATTGTTTTGTGGATAACACAGCTTTAATATTTCTTACATTTAAGTGATCAAATATAGCTGGGTTTTGTTCCTGATTATCACGCTTATTTGATTGAAAACCAACAATGATAAAACGTGGTACCTCAGGTGATGATTTAGTTGCTAATCTCCAAGCAAAGTTAGTATTGTTTGGTACAGCTATTGTATCTGATTGAATCATTCTATACCCAACAGGAAATCTTTCTTTCTTCTCAATAAATTTTAAAAGTTCTGATCTATTACCAAGTTCAGGTGTTACGTGTGGCATAAACCATGTTATTTTACTTAAAACAACTTTTCCTCTAAAATTATTAGTTGGATTTCCACCACCATCTAAGGCTGAAGCAGCTTTAAAAATAGCGTTATCATCACCTGTTCTTGTTAAGGTTAAACTATGCTTCATACCATATACTACTTTGTTGTAATCTTCACAAAAGCCAAATATATGTTTTAATGGTATGCAAACATTAAATGAACCAACCGGATTTGAACTAAAAATCCAATCTCTTCTTACTTTAAATCCACTATTTGTATCTCTACTTGCTCTAAGACCAGTATCTTTATACCATAGTTGGTTTAAACCTTGTGATTTAGAAAAATCATCAGGATATTTTAACAACCCCAACATCGTACTGACATAGCCAGGATAATTAATATACTCTATATCCTGCTCTTCAAGTTGGTATCTGATACTTTTAAACAAATACATTATTGCATTATTTGTTAGTGCAACCAAATTATCATTGGCGTTTACAACATTACCATCATATCGAGCATCATTTTCTCTTAACAATTCACCCTCAAAACTTAAGTATGATTCAGAAGGATGAAGAAAAACATCCTTGTTTCCTATATCAATCCTAATATTACCCCCTGAGTTGTTTAAATTGGATCCTACGGTAGGTTCATACTCAAAGTATTCATATTCATCAATACTATCATCTTTTAAAATTGGTGCTTTAACATTTAAAATATCCATTTTTATATATACATTTATAATTTTTAAGTTAAAATTATAATTGTGTTTTGTTTTTAATTTTCTAACCATAGTTGAGGAAATGACTTGTTTTCATCATTTACATAAACACCCCTAAGTTTAATATTTTTAAGTTTTTCTACATTAACATTTTTTCTTACTTTTGGATAAATTTTATTTCCATAAAGAATGGTTACCTTAGGTATACCATTTTTTTCTAAATATTGATTTACATCTTCTTCAAATTCCTTAATGATATCAGCTTTTTCAGGAGACAATTTTAAAACAGCTTTATTATAGCCATACTTTGTATTACTACTATCTAATACTTCACAATCATCATTAAGTCTTAGATTTCCATAAAGGATATTAACCTTTTTTGTGTTGTATTTTTCATAATGTGTTAAATTAAATTTTAGCTTTGACATATTTTTTTATTTAATATATTAATTACTTAAGTTAAATTAAAAATTATATTGTTTTAATTCCTTTGCCTCTTTTTTTGTTTAACTTCTTAACCATTGATTGTATATTTACAGCTCCACCATCAATCAATGAACTTACATTTTGTTCAACAGGTTGTATTGTTGGTATGGTTGGAACTTGACTATATTTTTCAATAATCTTTTTAGATTTAGGTGTTAAAACCTTTTTAACTAATCTAGTTCCAGCATCAACTGCAGCTGTCTTACCTACCTCTAAAGCTTTTTTTGCTCCTTCTTTAGCTACACTTTTACCAACATCAACTGCGGAACTTGCTATTTGTTTAACCGCTCCACTTGTAAATAATCTACTTAAAAAATTAGCTAAGGTATCAAATATACCTGCTCCACCATAAGCATAAGTTCTTTTAACTCCTCTCTTTTGTGATGTAATCATTTTTATAGTATAGACATTAACTTTTTATAGTTTTTTACATTTAATACTTTTTGTCTTTTTAATTCATCACAAATACTTACCAACTCATTTTTTACACCTGTGTGACCTGCATCCTTGCTAGACATTAAAAGGTCAAACCTTTCTAATAGTGCGTTGGGGTCTGATGGTATAACAATAGTTGTTTTTTTCTTTTTTCTTAATCCTTTACCAGTTGTTTCCATTTCTTTAATAACAAAATCAAAAACAGGATTAATTATTTTGTTCCATTTTTCATTATTATCATAGTTTTTTAAATCACCACTTTTTCGATTATTATCCACAAACATAATATCACTAAAATAAAGCATTTCTTGATAATTATTTAAATCTTCTTTAGTATAATTTTTTGGATTTTTTGATAAAATTAATTCCCATAGTCCATCACTAGCAGGATATCTTTTTTCTTCAAAATAAAAAAAATCTTTATCTTTTGGATCTAAAAAAATTTCTTTACTACCGAATTTAAATATACTTAAATTTTTATCAAAAACTATTCTATAGCTATTATCAAAATTAAATTTATGTTCTGTAAGTTTTTCACTAAAAACTTTAACAAAATGATTAATTTCTTCTTTATTTTTTTCTATCTTAATTTCATGATAAAGAGGAAGTTCTGCAGTTGATAATTGGCTAGTCATTATTACTTTAGAAAGTTGAACAGGCAATTTAATAATCCCCTCCCTAATAGGTGTTAATCCCTCTGTAATTACTCCTGGTAATTGTTGAATCCCCTCCCTAATAGGTGTTAATCCCTCAGTAATTCTTCTAGCTGCTTCTAGTTGATACGTACCAATATTTTTAGTTGCTGCTTCTTGTATCTCCTTTTGTGATTTAGTTAAGGGTTTAAAAAACTTAGTTAGATTTTGTTGTAGTTCAATATCACCTACTCTTTCAGCAAGTAATCTATCACGAACCAGTTTTTTTCTTAAAAGATAATCTTTTACCATCTTATCTCTTGTTTTATAATCAACATTTATAAAAGACATTTTTATTTATTTATAAAATATTTAGTTTATTATTTATCATCAATATTATATGAACAATAACACGAACATTTTATTTTCTTAAATGAGAAATATTTTTTAAGGTTGCCTATTTCTTTCCAAAAGGGCACGAAAACTCTCCCTCGCTTCTTGCCTCCCTTTTTCAATGAGAGATTCTTCATTTACTTTTTCAACTTGTTTCCTCGTTTTTGATCTAATAGCTTCTTTCATTTCTTTAAACTTTTCATATTCTCCTAAAATCAAAATGAACTCTTCATGGTCAATTCTGTTGTCTGCAATAGCTTTTGATATCAACGAATTTATGCTATTTAGTTTACTTTCTGCTAAAACTTTGATTTGTAAATGTTTTTCACTTTTGGTTCTAGTTTTTCTAACTGCAAATTTAGATGCAACACCTACAACTCCTAAAACTAGAGCTACAGCTTCTAAAGCAATAACTACGGGTATCGCTACCACGGTAGACAGCAGACCTATTCCTCCTGCTCCTGCTCCTATAGCTACTATGGTTACCCCAGCCTCAACGTTGTCAACTATTTTACTTGTTGTTAAATACTTTTTACAAAGTTTATCTCTGATTTGTATTTCTTCTTCAAGTTTACTTTGTATTTCTGTAATTTTAGTCAACCTAAAAGTTTGACCACTATCACCCATCTCTATTTCATTTGCTGAAGGAGCATTCGGTTGTTTTTGTGGTTCTGATAATACTGGATAAATCTTTTCTTTTAGTTCCATTTTTTAATTACAATTATTTTTTTAAATAGAATAATAAAGACGACACAAAAATTCACCTTCATTAATTTTTAATAGATTATCAGAGTTGTTTGTAATTGTGGTAACCACATCTGGGGTTTCCTCCAACACTACCTCATTTGTAATACTTAATTGTTTAATTTTTAAGTTATATGATAGAGAAATAAAAACGACACCCCTACTCATCATAAAACCAAAACCTAAAACAATGGTCTTAGTTTCACCAGCTTTTAATATTAGAGGTTGTTGAGAAAAAACATCCCAAGTAACAGGATTAACTTTTTTAGCTGGATGCTTAACTTCTACAGGCTTCCAAAAAATAGTTTTTGGTTGAACCATTTTAGGTATATTTCCAAATTTATGCACATACATATTTTAATATTACAATATTGCTCCTAATATAGGAATATTAGCAAATGGACTATTTGGACCTAAAAGAAGACCTTTTCCATCGTAAATTTTTCCACCTTGTTTTAAATACAATCCTTCACCTTTATTTTTTAACCCTTTACCTTTGTATGGCTTAAGATATAAACCTTTACCATCAGTTTCAACTTGATAAATATTACCACCTTTCTTAAGATACAATCCGTTACCCATTGCTTTTTGAACTCCTGTTGATGCTAAACCAGATAGTGCACCAACTCCCAAAGCAGGTAAAACGGTCCTTGCTAATGCTGGTAATGCTGCTGATGCTAATCCTGCAAGTAATGATAAAAAACCACCTTCTACTTTCATATTGTGTTTAAGTTGTTTAATTGACATTCTAATGGTCACCCCTTTGCCTCTCTCTAATGCTTTATTTAATTTGTTTAGTTGTGATTCGGTTACAGCTATTAAATCTTCACCTTCTAGATCATCATGATTTAATCTAATACTTACAGGACAACTTGATTTAACAGCATGTTGTAGCTTTTTCTTTTGTCCTTCTGATATATTTACTTTAACTGTAATGTAATTTGTCATTTTATATTTAACGTGATTCTCTTATATGAAATCTAATTGTTAATGTTTCGCCTCTTAAATTTAGTACATTTCCATCTTGGTCAGTTAGCGTTACGTTTAAATCATGTATTGTATCTAATGTTAAAGGTAGGTATACCAGATTAACTGGTGACTCAATTATTTTATAACCTGGAGCAACATTTGGAAAAAAGCTATAAATTGTATTTCTTTGTGAACCATTTACATAACTACCAGATATTAAATCAATATTAACTAATATGCTATTGATACTTAAGATATTAACTAAATTTTCTGATTCATGAAATCCACTAGTATATTTTGCTCTGTTAAATCCTAATACCTTACCAATACTTTTTTTGTGATTAAAATCAACTTCATAATTATTTTGTAAAATTAAAACTGATTTTAATGTGTTTGTGTTTGCAGATAAACTAATATAGTAATCATCATTATTTTGATCAAAATGTCCATTTTTCTTCATTTCTTGTTGTATATAATCATTAATATCTGCTAATTCATATGATCCAGTTGGTAACCTGATTTTTACCCATGTTGCTCCACTATCAGTTGAATAAATAAACACATTGTTACTATTGGTAATATTTGGAAATGAATAATAAGTTTCAAGATTAACCAATGCTACTTCATATTTTTTATCACGTTCAAGTTGAAGTGGTGGTGTAAATCTTGTAGTAAAATTGGCAACGTTGTTACTTACAATAATTTGAAATGAAGATTTACGGTCGGTGTTTTTTACTATTTTTTCAAGTAATTCTGCTTCCATTTTTTTATTTTTAAAAATTATATCTTTTTTGTTTAAGATATAAATTTTTATTTACAATTAATTGGTATATAAAAATTATCAAAACCACATCTATATTTACCATTATTTACATTACTTGTTAAGTCAATTACAACAAACCCATGAGGTTCATTCCAACATTTTTTACAAAAATTTCTAAATTCAGTAAGTTCCATATCTTCACTTACATAATCAGTATAAATATTTACTTGATCTTTTTTAGGTAGTTTAAAAAGTATAATTAAGTTAGAATTCCCCCTTATGGTTCGTCTAGGTAATTCGAAAAAGCTTTGAGCAAGATAAAAACAATCAGCATTACTATGTCTTCCACGAACATAATAATTTTCACATTTACCTTGTTTTTCTAAAAGTAAATCATCAAATATCATTAGATTTTTATTTGTTGCATTTAAATTTCTTGGGTCTGGTACATTACTTGCATTTTCAAAGAATTCACAGTTAATATTAGATTTTTCCTTAATTGTTTTTGCCCATTCTTCAACTAATGCTAAAGGAGAAATATCATTTCTTTGTACTTCATCCTTAAATGAAAATAATTTTAATATATATTCTTTAGGTATTTCTTCTTCAAATGCTTTTTTTAATATACGATATTCTGGTTGAAACAAACTTTTACCAAAAACACATAAGTTATCATAATCTAACCAATCGGGACGTAACAAAAGATTAAGTAATAGTGTAGTTTTACCACATCCTGATTTACCTACTATTAAACCTCTAATACTTCTTGGTAAAAGGGGGTGATTAAATCTTTTTGCTAATGCTTCATTCCATGATAGATTAACAATATCCATATTTTAAATTAAAAAAATTAATTTAATATAAAATGTATTGTGTTAAGTGTAAAAAACAAACTGAAACAACTGATTTAAATTATGGTGTAAGTAAAAATGGAAGAAATATGAAAAAGGGTAAATGTAAAGAATGTGGAACAACTAAAACTCAGTTTATTAAAATAGATAAGGAGGGTGGATCATTGTTAAACAAGGTTATCAATAACTTACCCGTTGAAATGCACTTACCAGGTCATAATTTTACTGGTCCTGGTACCAAGTTAAAGAAAAGATTAAATCCAGATTTAACACCTAAAGAATGGTCAAAGCCTGTAAATCGTGTTGATAAAGCAGCATATCATCATGATATATGTTATCTTAAACATGACGACACAGCAACAAGAAATTCTGTTTGTGATGCTAATATGCTTAAAGAGTTAAAAGGTATCTATAATCCAACAATTAAGGAAAAAATGGAAAGAGGATTGGTTTCTTCATTGATAGGAACCAAGAAAAGATTTGGTATGGGTATTAAAAAAAAAATTTAGAAAATATAACGCTAGCAGAAGAATTACATAAACCAGTAAAAAGAAAATTTAAGAAAAGAAGAGTAAGAGTAGGGGGTATCGATAGAATATGGGCTGCTGATTTAGTGGATATGCAAGCATTTTCTAAATTAAATCGTGGTGTAAAATATCTTCTTGCTGTTATTGATATCTTTTCAAAATATGGATGGCTGATACCATTAAAAGATAAAACAGGAAAATCTGTTTCTATAGCATTGAAGAGTATTTTTAAGGAAAGAAAACCTGAGAAAATGTGGGTGGATAAAGGTAAAGAGTTTTATAACAAAGATGTTAAAGACTTGATTGAATTATATTCCACTGAAAACGAGGAAAAATCAAGTGTTGTTGAGAGATGGATAAGAACAATGAAAGAAAAAATGTGGAAGTATTTTTCTGCTCACTCAACAAACGTTTATATTAGTGTGTTACCAAATCTTGTTAAAGAATATAATAACACGAGGCATTCTTCTATTAAGATGACACCAACTGAAGCAAGTAAGAAGAAGAATGAAAATAAAGTTTGGAAAACATTGTATCCTGATTATAATCAAGTAAAAGAAGATATCAAACCAAAGTTTTCTGTTGGAGATAAAGTAAGGATAAGTAAAAAGAAAAAGACTTTTGAAAAAGGTTATACCACAAGATGGGCTGAAGAGGTTTTTACAGTTTCAGAAGTAAAACATACATCACCTGTAACATATAAAATTGAAGATTTAAATGGTGAAGAAATAAAAGGAGCCTTTTATGAACCTGAACTACAAAAAACGAGTCAAGAGTTGTATAGGATAGAAAAGGTTATTAAAAAAGGAAAAAAGAAATCTCTTGTAAAGTGGAAAGGTTATCCCGATGAGTTTAATTCATGGGTTGATAATAGTGCTATTGTAAATATTTAATTATATAAAAAATGCAAGATATTACAATTGATAATATAACTTTAAAAAATAAACCTTTAAGTAATTTTGAACTTGAGGATGCCGCAAAAAAATTAAAAATAAAAAATTTTAGAGGAATATTTTTAAGAGATACCCTACCTAAAAAAGTAAAAAATAAAGAATGTGGTATATTAAACCTTGATGATAGCAAAGGACCTGGCACGCATTGGGTTGCATGGTTTAAGAATGGAAAAATAAAAATTTATTTTGATAGTTATGGTATCCAACCACCTATTGAAGTTATAGACTATTTAAAAACACCAATATACTACAATACAGACCAATTACAACATACTGGTGATGTATTTTGTGGACATTTATGTTTGTATATTCTTAAAGAGTTGGGTTTAGGTAATAAATTTCAAAATGTTTTAAATAAGCTTTTTTAGCAATATTAAAAAATGCCTGTTGATAAATTTGGAAGAATGGATGAAGTTAAAACAAGCGGTGATGGTGTATCACTTGCTTACATCTCAAATAATTTTTTACGTAAAGATGGAACAACTCCCGTTGCTGGTTCTATAAATATGAATGGAAACACGTTAACAAGGGTTAGTAATCCAGTAAATCCGCAGGATGTTGCCACTAAGAGTTATGTTGATGCAAACGTTGGGCTGTTAGATGAAAATGGAGGATACCATATTACAGGGTATTTAAATATGGGTTTTAATAAAATAAAAAACTTAGAAGAACCTAAGGAGCCGAGTGAAGCTGCTAATAAAAAATATGTAGATAAAACTAATAATGCTTTTGTTTTAGGAGCAAATGGTATAGCAAGTGGAGACATTTCTATGAGTGGATTTAGGATTAACAATGTTGGATTGCCAGTAAAAAATCAACAAGTTGCAAATAAGTTTTATGTGGATGCCGCTGTTGAGGCAATATTCGCAGATAATAATGCTTTTACAAAAAACCGATATGGAACTTTCTTAGCAGCTGGTAAAATAAATATGAACACTCACCCACTTACTGGAATACCAAATCCTATAGATCGTGATGCAGCTGCTAATAAAAATTATGTTGATAATGGAGGGGCCATTGTAAAAAATCCTGATGGAAGTTTTAAGGCAATATCCGATGTAGATTTTAAAGGTTTTTCTATAAAAAATGCTGGGGAGCCTACAGAAGAAAAAGATTTAGCAACAAAATCTTATGTGGATGGAAAAGTATCACTTCCTTCTCTCATAGGTCTTAAACCTATTATAAGTGTGCATGCGGAGGAACAAGGTCCATTAACAAGTGGTAGTTTTGAGTTTTCTTTTGGTAATGGAAGCAGTGGAGGAAGTCATGGGTTAGGAGGTTATTGTATGCCTGCTTCTGGTAGAATTTTAAGAGGAACTTTATTGATTGTTAGAGAGAATAATATTCTAATAGAAGATGTAAAAGTTAATATTGTCATTAATGGAATTGAACAACCTAGTTACTACTCCATAATAAAAAAGAAAGGAGAAGGTTGTAGTTGTACAGTTTTTCCTAAACCTTTAGAGGTAAAGCAATGTGATATTATTAACTTTAAAACAAAGAAAAACATTCCAAATGCTAAAAATTCATATTTAACAATATTGATAGAATTGGACTTGTAAAAAATATTTAACCCAGTAAAAGGGTTAAATATTTATATTTCACGAATATTTGGATTTACTATTTTACATATAGGGCATTTGTTTTTATCATAAATTAAAAAGCAATCCTTACATATACATAAATGACCACAACTACAAAATAAATAAGTTGGTGGTTTATCACAACATATTACACATTGATCACTTTTAAATGTTTTGTTTTTATTTTCGTTTTTAACTTCTTCCTCTTCATCTTCTGTTTCATATCGTTCTATTTTTTCTATCCCAAGATTTGTATATGTAATATGATATTTTCCACTCCTAAAATGATCTTCATTATTTAACCAAAATTGATCAGCATCACTTTCAGCATAACGATCTATATCTCTGTTTAAAACTTCTCTTGGTAATAGTTCTCTTTGATAACGTAGTGTTCTATTATCTTCTTCATCATCAGTAGGAATAAGTTCTTCACCATTTATTAAAATATTTCCATCATCAGTAATAATAATTTCTTCATCCTCTTCTTCTGGTTCGACTTGTGGTTCTTTATTTTCCTTTGGAAATAAATATTCTTTTAAACTAGTTATATAATTTATAAATCTCATATTATAAAATGTTAAGATTATGTTATAAAAATTCAATTTTTTATAACATATAAATTTTTTCATTCTTACTTTTGGAAAAATCCATAAGGCGGTGGTGTATTTTCTTCAATAAAAAAATTATCGTAAATGTAATCGAAAAAATCTTCACGAAAATATTCTATAGTGGCCTCCTTTTCTCTTTCAATACGAATAAAATTATATAGTGTTAAATATTTTAACTCCTCTTCTAAATGCCTTCTAAATGCCTTTTTTTCTTTCTTTGTTAAATCTACAACCTGACTAAAATAAAAATAAGCATAATCTTTAATTAAACTTTTAGTTTCTTTTAGTCTTTTTTCTCTTTCTTTTTCTACATGATCAATACAATAATCAACTATGTAAAAATACTCACGTTCACCTCTTTCATCATTGTTTTTAACCTCTTCTATTGTTAACTTTTCTAACTTAAATTCCAAATATATGTAAAAATCTATTTCTTCTTCCTTTGTTATAGAATTAATTCTTTCTTTAGCGTATGTTCTAACTTCATTTTTAATTTTTTCCAATATTTTATTTTCTTCTCTTTTTTTTATATGATAGTTTTCCAATGCATCACAAACAATCCCACAATAATCACTAGGTTCTATTTCAATTGCTTCTTCTTCATCTTCTCTTGTTAAAATATCATCTAACCTTTTTTCTAAAAAATAATTAAATTTTATTTTTTCTACTTCAGTAAAATCATATATTATTTTTTCTTCAGCAAATGTTCTAACTTCATTTTTAATTTTTTCTTTTTTAAGTAAATTTTTTATTTTTCCCATAATATCTACAAAATGTTTTAAAATAACATCATTAACGCTATTATAGTTTTCATCCATATTTTAACCTACTATATTAGCATAATGTTTTAAAGCAAATTCAATTTTTATTTTTCATATATGAAAAAATTTTTTGGTTTTTTTATTTTTATAAAAAAAAATTTTTTATAAATTTTTATTTATTTTTTTTTTTTTTTTTTTTATATAAATTTTTTTATTTTTTTATTTTTTATAAATTTTTTTATTTTTTTATTTTTTATAATTTTTTTTTTATTTTTTTATTTTTTTATAAATTTTTTTATTTTTTTTATTTTTTATAAATTTTTTTTTTATTTTTTATAAATTTTTTTATTTTTTTTTTATTTTTTATAAATTTTTTTTTATTTTTTTTATTTTTTTTATTTTTTATAAATTTTTTTTATTTTTTTTTTATTTTTATTTTTTATAAATTTTTTTATTTTTTTTATTTTTTTTTTTATTTATTTTTTTTATTTTTTTTATTTTTTTTTTATTTTATTTATTTATTTATTTTTTTTTTTTTTTTTTTTTTTTTTTTATTTTTTATAAATTTTTTTATTTTTTTATTTTTTATAAATTTTTTTATTTTTTTTTTTATTTTTTATAAATTTTTTTATTTTTTTATTAAAATCTTAAGCCACCCACTATCTCATAACCGGTTAGCTATAGCATGATGTGTTGGTTAATGGGGTGGGAAAAAGGTTAAGCAATTGTCTGATGTAAGGGTTTGTTTGGTGTGTCTGGTTAGTTCCACTTAAGGATGATTTTATGTTCTTAAGTGTTCACTTTAGCAAATTAAAAAAAAATGATGGTTCAATTAAGCATGAATTATTTTTCTTAAGTGTATGATGTATGACATTAAATTTAATGGTTGATTAACCACGGATTATTTTTTTTTTAATAAAATCAAAGTTGTTGTGGTTGTGGCCCAGATCGAGCGTTATCCACTCTACTCACCTCAATTGACCTGACAGTTGGTCAGAATGTTTGTCTTAATAATATCTCAGATGAGTTTTAAATTGGGCCATTATGATCCTAGGGTGAAATTCCGCCTCTTGACTCAGGTGAGCGATCCAGGGCCATCATGGTCCTCTTGTCTTTTGTTAAGAGGAGCCTCACAATTTTAATAACGGTAAAACGGTGTACTTCCGGCGAAGAAATGTACCATGTAGGTGCATAATATTATCTAGCTACGAGATACAACAGTATCACCCGATGTTTGCCGAATGTTTCGACAAGTCTTAAATTTATTGTCGCCTGATAACGAGTTAACCTCTTTTATCTGCTGAAAGAGTTAGACGAAACTTTCTGGCCAATAATAAAAACCTCAAATATTGCAATTTTTAAGTTATTCGCGGGGGGGGGGGGGAATATCTCCTTATCGGACAGTGTAGATCCAAGATCAGACTGCACGTTCTGTGCAGTCTGATCTTGATCTACACTGGCCGCAAAAGGTCCTTTAGTCGCGCTTAGCAGCCTAAAGGTTCATTCAAATTTGCACGTAGTTTATACATGGACAAGTCTAACATTTTGCCGTGCCGTGAACAGTAAACACTCGCAGGATTGCCTCGCAACGTCACTTCCTGTGTTACCGTTTTACGAGGCTAATAAAGGAAAATTTAATTGATTCTAAATCTTGTACCGTCTGCAAATTAAATCCTCTAACCCATTTACTGTGCAGGTGTATTTTATCCTTTACCACACAATCACGGGTTTTAACAATCCTATATATCAGTTTAAATTTTTGGTGATTATTCATTTTATTTGACTTACTGCACTTGTTATTATCACATGACTGTTTTTAGGGAGAAGAACTATATAAGCTTTTATGCTTCCGTTCTAATCCTTTTCGTAATGCTTTGTTGTACACGGTGTAACATATGGAAATATACTGAATAAAATATGTTTAAACCAATGATCCTCAGAAAGAAGACTTTTGAAAACACTGTGAGAAAAGGAGAAAATGCTGTAAACTAGTTTTCTACCATATCAAATTTTTAAAAAATCCGATATTGGAGCCCCAGCTGATTTGTCGTCTGCAAATGCTTTGAATTTTTCCTTTTCCCACAAATGACCTAAATTTGTCACTTGCAGGGGTGTAAAAGGCTGCGTTTTAATAGTGACTACACTCGACAAAATGCAAACAGCTCGATTGTGCAAACATTTGGCCTGGGTGGAACTCTGTGGTTAAATCCTCTGAGATGAGAGGTGTTTTGTTTTTAACTCTTTCCCAAACGACAAAATTTTAGACTTTTCCAATCTGAAATCATTTGCAGCCAGGAAATTAAATATGGGTCAAATGGTGAAGTTTGGTGATTGACTGAATGGTGTTTACGCCACTTTAAACGTTATCACACCATCCCGACTTTAAAACGAATCTGAGGAAGAAGCCTTTTGAAAACATTGTGGGGAAAGGAGAGAATGCTGGTAACCATCATTTTCTCCTTTTCCCACAATGTTTACTACCTTTCCAAAAACAAATTTCAAATTTTCAATCACATTTATTTTGTCGTCTGCAAATGCTTTTAAGTTGGACTAGTCTAAAATTTTGTCGTTTGGTAAAGAGTTAAACATTATCAGAGTCTTATAACGGTAACAGCTCACATATCTGTATACACCTAGGTACATGTATATCCTTGGTTTCACCAGTCCAGTGACACCCTCACAAAGATCCTGTTCTTCAAGTGAGGCTCGAACCCAAGGCCTCCAGGTTATGAGTCCTACACTACACCACTGAGCCATCCAGATCTTAGACCCCACCCACATCTTGACAGCTTAAACTCGTTGCTTTTAACATAGAGACGAAATAAAACGAAATCTCTTTCTTTTTTTTTTTTTTTGAAAAGAGATAGACGACATAAACCTGCCCGCAGGGCAGAATAAATATATCCATATTTTTTTACCAATTGCAGGTTTCTATTTATTCATTCGAATATATCAATACCAAAAAGTTAGGTCAAAAGTCAGCACATACAGCTGTGCTGCGAAAACACACACACATACACACACACACACGTCATACAACAAACAACCAAGTATTCAATTCATTGAGCCAATCATTCGCTCACCTTTTTCATAATACGACCACAAGTTCCTTTTCTCGTCCCCACAATGTACTTCCGGTTCCCCGCCACATTTTAGACAATCAGGTTGACTGATGTGGACTTTCGGTTTTATGTTTTCCACACACTGACAGGTGGTTCCCTGTTATGACAAGAATGTTGCAGTCTTTTCCGGTCAGAATATGACCTTAGTTTCTTGGTTCTAGATCTGCAGCCATACAACCATATGTCGTAACGACTTAAAGAAAGAAGACTTCCAAAAACATTGTGGGAAATGGAGAAAATGCTGGTTACCAGCATTTTCTCCTTTTCCCACAATGTCATCTACCCTTTGACGGACTAATTCCATTATTTGAATTTAATTTGACTTGTCTGAAAATGCGTTCAATATTGACGTTTAAATTTTGTCGTTTGGTATTTAGAGCTAATTTTTCATTCTGAATCAAATTCTAATCCTAGCTATCTGATTGGTTGATATGTTCTGTCAAAGCCAATCAGACGGCTCGTATTATTTCATGACACTATTTGACTACTGCGTGATCATTGCCGAATATGTCCATGGGTATTGGTTTTTGAGCTAGCCCGATGCCCCTAGGCGAGATTTTAAGCGCTCTTTCATTAGAGCGCTCTTTTGATTAGACTGCAGAGCACGTGCGTTGATCTGTGATCACACATTGACCGATACGATTAGATTGTTTATAGGGTAACGCTTACAGAAAATATGTTGAATTACCAAATAGTACAAGAAAAGGATAATACCCTATCATATTAATTTGCTGTGGTGTGAATAAAGTTCCCCCCTCCCCTCCCCCGTATTGATTAGCAGTCGCAGTGCCTATATATTGACGTCATAAATTTGGCCGCAAGTAGTCCTGCAGAATAAACATGTCCACATTTTTTTAACCAATCGCAAATTGGTATTTATTCACTTGAGTATATCAATACCAAGAAATATGTCAACAGCCAGAGCATTCACCTACCCGAAAAAAGGAAAGTCTATATTATGTTTATTATTATTATTATTACTATTATTATTAACGCCGTTTTCAGCATTTTTCAGTTATATCACGGCGACCAGTGTACCTACCCGTGCTTTCCTTAAGTTTCTTTTACCAGTAATGTGCACAATATTCTCTCCAAGCCACTGGCTACTTTCCAACATAAACATCGTCGAAACAATGGTCAGCGGTGAGAAAGGAATGAATCCTGTCGCAATGACTATCATCAATCCTCGGAAAGAAATTGGCCAAGCCGGGCATCGAACCAGCGACCTCCTGTTCTCAAAAGGTGCACTCAACTGACTAAGCTACCAGGGCTCCGCAAAAGTATAAAGATAACCGTACCTGAAGAGCGACACTGTTTGTAACATTATTACAGTGCTCGAAACACTGGGCCGGGTCTGTGACGGTACTGTTGACAGTGAGACCTTCCGAATCTGGCTTTCTGCATCCTGGTTGTAACAAAAATATGAGCCGTGCTCCGTGAAAAGGGGATTTAATCCGTCTGCGACAAGTATCGAACCAGGTCAGCCTGCGCGGACTGCGCAGGCTGACCTGGGTCGAAACTTTTCGCTGTTGGTCAATTTTCTGTATGTCAAAGGATCAGTCTACCTCAGTAGTATAGGAGGGTAGACCTCGGACAGCGTCCGAGGTCTACCCTCCAGAGTCCTGGACACGCCCCTTTTTGTCCGAGGTCTACCCTCCCTGAGAGGGATTTTGTCCGAGGTCTACCCTCCCGAGGAGAAAAAAAGCCGCATCACTGCAGATTTGGGTGTGATTCGGTTTCCGCGACGCAGGAATACAATTATAAATAGTCCGCTACTAGGTTCGGGAGGGTAGACCTCGGACAAAAGTAGTTCCGGCAGGTGGTTCAGGCAGAGACCCTCGTTGGACTTAGTCTTTTTTTGAAGAGTTGTTCTTTGTCTCTATTGCCCGTCGGACTTAGTCTTTTTTTCCACAATTGGATTAAAAGTAGTTCCGACTGATGTAAACAAGCGTTTTGATTGGTCGAGACGTTTTTCCGCCAAAATTCGTTGGGTTATTTCCCCTTCTCAGTTTGGATCAAGACAAAGACCCTCGTTGGACTTAGTCTTTTTTCACAATTGACTTAAAAAGTAGTTCCGGCTAATGTAAACAAACAGGTTGATTCAGGCAGAGACTATCGTTGGACTTAGTCTTTTTCCCCGTCTTTTGTTCGTCTCGAACTTTCTCTATCACCGTTGGACTTAGTCTTTTTCCACGGTATGGATTATATTCCCTTCTCATACTGGTTCAGGTAGAGAGCATCGTCGGACTTAGTCTTTTTTTCCACGACATGGTTCCCAAGACAAAAGGCCCTTCTATTGGTCTTAGTGATATTGACAATTTGAGAAAGATAGACTTTTCTTGGGGAATGGTTAGCCCAGAAAAGGGCTGTTTTTGGAGTTTTGTTTTTTTCTCCTCTAATAACACTATCCAAAATTTGTCTGACAGATAGGGCACTCCACGACTCTTCTCCGATCTGCTATTAACCTTCTTATTTTGTTTATTTTATGCATAGGCAAAGTGGAGTCATGCATCATGGCCAGCAGAAAGGTTGTCAGATACCATTTTGTCATCGAGAGAAGTAGAAATTGTACACTATAGTCCATCACCATTTCTTTAGCTGTCATCTATTCGGGAACCGAATGATTAATGTACTGGAAATATCATCGTCTTTTATACGCTTGGAGGCGGCTTGACTTACTTATTGACAATTGTTGAAGATAGATTTTTCTAGGGTTTTGGTTAGTCCTGAAAAGGACTGTTTTTGGAGATTGAACTGTCTTTTTTGTCTTTTCTGTGTCTTTTTTTGGCTTTTTTGTTGTGTTTTTTTCCTCTATTGAGAACTTTTCTTTGTTTCTTTGGGTGTCTTTTTGAGTTTGAGTTTTGGAATCTTTGGGATCTTGAAGTCTTTGAAGTTGTTCATTTTTTTTTTCCATGTTTTCCCAGCCCTATTTTTGTCGGTGATACATAGGTGGGATCGTATCGTTGTTTTTTGTGAAGTTGCTCATCATCGTCTTTCTCTATTTCTCGTTTTTTATTTTTTATCTTCTCTTCCTTTGGTTGATGATCTTTCTCTGGTTGTGTTTCCTTTGAGTGTTGTTTTTCCTTTGAGTGTTGCTTTTCCTTCGACTGATTTTCCTTTGACTGATTTTCCTTTGACTTCTGATCTTTTTTTACAACTGATACGAGGGAATCTGTTAGTCTTCGAAGGCTGGTTTTATCAAAGTCGAACTCCACCGGAATCTTCACAATAACAGGCGTAGTTGACTGTCTTTGCTGACATATTGTCTCGATGTTTCTGTTCAATGTTTTCAATTCCTCTAAAATCTGAGTTATTGTAGCATCTTGTTTTGAGATCATCTGTCGCATCTCTTCCTCGAATTTGTTAACTGGTGCTGCCATTGGCTCAATGAATGTCGAATTCATGGCTGACGCTAGAATATCTGTGGCAAGGAGTTGTCTAAAATGTAGTCGGTTAAGTTGTAATTGGCTAAGCTGAGATTCATCTTTCCCGTTAACAGTATGTTTTTTACTCGTACTACTCGAAGATCGAGAGCCGAATGATTGTAGAGAAATATCGTCAACGTTTTATAGGTTGGTAGGGGGGGATTGACCTACTTTGATACAGAATTAAGAGCGCGGACCCGGTCGGAAGCACCCACGAATGATTATAACACTTAGAGAGAAAATGATAGAAATCTGGGGTACTAGCTAACCGATTGATCTGAGCTCTATTGCGAATGTAACATATCCTATGATTGAACGAAAACAACTGAATTCTAGTCAAGCAGAAATGATAATCTTTTCGATTTTTTACATAGTTATATTGCTTACTTGCAAAAGGATGAACTACACTATATTAGGAAATATTATTTGGGGTGAAATTTTTCTTAGAGTTATGTAGAATTTTGTTTGACAAAATTTGAAAAGATAGAACTTTCTTAACGTTTGGTAGTCCTGAAAAGGACTGTTTTTTCGAAGATCTGTATTTTTTTCAACCTCTTCGTCTATCTCTCACAGCCTCGAACTCATTAATTAGCATGATAAGTAGTGCTATCTCATGACGTATCTGTCGTCGACGAAACCAATCTTCTACCCAGTTCAGTATTGAGTAATATGCCACTGATCCAAACATGAACATACAAAACATTTTTATTCTCGAGTATTGAGAGGTAAAAATGATTAAATGAGAACTTCACTGGGGTTTCTTTATACGTTTTTACAGATGAATTGACCTACTTCGACTCAGAATTAACGTTAACCAATCGTTAGTTTCGTTATATTCTCTTTGAATAAGTAAAAGATAGATGAAAACAATTCTATACGTTCCGGTAGGGATCAAGGCTTTCTGATGAACTTAGTCTTTTTTGGCAAGTTGAAGTAAAAATACCTTTTTTCTTAAAATCAGAATTGACTTGGTCTGACAATTTGAAGAGAGAAATAAAACTTTCTTGGTGTATGTTAGCCCTGAAAAGGGCTGTTTTTCACTATTCTCTGTAATGAAATTAATTTAACTATCGGTTAACTTAATTTCAAAACTAGAGAAAAGATCGAGGACTCTAAACCTCCTCATCTGAATCTTCGGGGAATAGCTCACGCCGAAGTTCATTGATTTCTTCAACTTTGGCTTGGACATACTCATTATACATAACGAGTACTCCTTTGATTGAACAAAGTTGAATTTTTAGATTATACTGCACGGCTCTGCTTTTACACTTATCATATCGTTTTTCTATCCCACTCAGACGAATTTTAAGCAATTCGATCTGCTTGCATCCCTTTCTAAGTCGTCGCTCTGCTTCAAGCAGTTTGAACCGTTTGTCGAGGGTCTTCATTTTTGAGCTCTGAGAGGGAAAACTGATTAAAAAAAGAAAAATAGCCCTTTCTTTTATAGAGTGGTAGGGGGTTTGACCTACTTTGACTCGGAATTAATGTTATCCAATCGTTAGTTTCGTTGTATTTCTTAATTCAGAATTGACTTGAACTGACAATTTGAAGAAAGTAGAAGAACTTTCTTGTTGCATGTTAGCCCTGAAAAGGGCTGTTTTTTTGATGAAGATTCATCCTTCACTGGTTGCGATCGAGTTGTTCTTCTTCTTCTTCAAACTGTACCACAATGAAAGCTTGACAGCAATGATGACACCAAATCACTACACCATAGTCTTCATCATAGTCATAGAATCCCTCATCTGGTTCTGGACAATTGTGCTTTTCTCCAAGATGATGTAGGATACGAAAGCATTTTCCACACTCTATTGCACATGGTCTATCACACTGAGGACAATAAGGAAAAAATATAAGCATTTTTTTCTCGTCTTGGTATACTTTTACGATTTCTTATTCGTGCTACTCGAGAGAAACGAGAGTCGAATGGTTATAGGAAAAGTTCACTGAATTTTTATAACTTGATGAAGGGGATTGACCTACTTTTTCTGACTCAGAATTAACGTAGACCAATCGTCAGACTCGTTATATTCTTTTGTAGAAAAAGATATGGCGGGAGTGGGGGAAAAATGGTTGGTCTTGGCGGGCGTGGGGGAAAAAACGACGATTCTTCGGATAGGACTTAGTCTTTTTTTTGAGTCTGATGCAACCAATCTTTCGATCTGAGAAATACGTTTATGAAAATTGACAATTTGAAGAAGCAGTCTTCCTGGGTATTGGTTGGCTCTGAAAAGAGCCCTCAATCCTAAAAGAAGGAGAGAGTGGTTCTTTAAAAAGAACCATTTTTATCCATTATACAGGATATGCCGTGATGATAGAAAGATCTTTATACTTAACTACGTCCGGCAACTCAAATCCATCATAGCAGGCGACGACTTTACAAACATACGCCTCTTTACCGTCTGCATCTTTTCCGATTTCAACAGGAAATTTCATTTCAAAAATTATCTTGTTGAAACCTTGCAATTTAATACTATCACTATGTTCTACAGTAGATTTTACCATTTCATAAATTTCTGAAACGGAAAATCTTCTAGAGAACAAACTAGGCTGAGATTCATCCAAGTATCGTTCTGCATCAAAATAATGTTTTCTAATGAAATGCTCATGATTGAAATACTTCTTATAGCGTAAATATTGCCCGCTATAATAAGATTGAGGCGGAGTACCAAAACCTTGTCTCACGGACATATCGCTAGGATAAAAAAAGATAGAGAAAGAATAAAAGATAGGAAAATTTTTGCCAGCATTTTATAGCTTGGTAGGGGGATTGACCTACTTTTGCAATAGAATTAAGAGCACGAACGGGGGCGAGAGCATGTAGATAGAACATAACGTACTATATGATCTCACATAGAATGTGATGATCTAGCTACATTTTTCCATCTCTGAACTTTTTGGGGAAGAAAATCAAAACAGACGACTTTTTTTAATCATTTCTTTATTCATTCAAAAGTTCTTAACAATATCATTAAAAACAGTAACGTTTAAAACAAAGCAAATGTTCTAACACTATATTTTATATATATATATACAAAGACATTTTATATACAAAACAATGAAGGTACATTTTATATACAAAGCATTGACAATACAGTTTTTTATTTACAACAATGACAAAACAAATTTTACAATGCAAATTCACAGATACCTCGATTTTTCCACTTGTCTTCATGTTCCACAACAGTTTTGTGCAATTGTTCATTGCCCAAAAACAAACGATATACACTGTCCAATCCACTATATTCACACGTTCCTCTAATTTCAAAGACGTTTTTGAATACTGCTTTTGCCGAAAGAGTTGAAAGTACGATTTTTTCTGTGACATCTCTATCAAATAGGAGATAGCCTTCCATGATATCCACTCCCTCTGCATTATCTCTTGATTTTGTATACCGTAAGTAAAAGTTAAACAGATCTGATTTCATTTTCAGTAGATTCAGATAACTTTCTTCTGGTGTTCCTATGATGATGAATCGCCATCGACTTGTGGCTTGCAACTTCTTAGCGAAATAGTCACTTTTCCACAAACAAGCTGTCAAATAGCCTTTGATAGTGGTATCGAAATCTGACTCAGTCACCAACATTGCAATAAAGTCGTGCATGCTATACATTTTGCAGGATGTCTCTCCTTTTGCAACACCCTTGTGCAATTTATCTATCCAAAGTTTCACACAGTTGAATTTAAGGCTGAATTGTGTTCGTTCATCGAGCGTGTGCAGATGGATGAAATCTCTATAAACTTTTTCACGTAGTTCTATCGGCAAAGGCAGCATTTCACTTGACATGATTTCCACTTTTCGATAGAGCCGTCTTACTTTGATTGTTCACTTCAAACCAGTGTAACATGGTATTGTTCCTTACAGTTATTTATACCCTCAAAAGCTTATAGGTCATAGAGTGCAGTATCGTTACAATGCGAATTCACAGATACCTCGATTTTTCCACTTGTCTTCATGTTCCACAACAGTTTTGTGCAATTGTTCATTGCCCAAAAACAAACTATATACACTGTCCATTTCACTATATTCACGTACTCCACTAGATGGATAAACATATTTTGAAATATCTTTTGTCGAAAGAGTTGAAAATACGATTTCTTTTGTGACATCTCTATCAAATAGAATATAGCCTTCCAAGGTATCCACTGTTTCCTCACCGTCTTGAATGGATCCTCTTTTGTAGCGTAAGTAAAAGTTAAACAGAACTGATTTCATTTTCAGGACGTTCAGAAAACTTTCTTCTGTTCTTCCTACGATGATGAAACGCCACCGACTTGTGGAATCCATTTGTTTAGCAATATAGTTGTCTTCCAACAGACAAATTGCTAAATAAGCTTTGAAAGGGAGATCGAAATTTGTATCGTCCCCCATCATCACAATAAAGTCGTGCATGCTATACAACTTACAGGATGTCTCTCCTTTTGCAACTCCCTTATGCAATTTGTTTATCCAAAGATTCACACATTTGAATTTAATGTCAAACTGTAGTTGTTCATCGAGCGTGTGCAGATGAATAAAATCTCTATAAACTTTTTCACGTAGTTCTATCGGTAAAGGTAGCATTTCACTTGACATGATTTTTCACTTTTTGATAGAACCGCGATAGTTTTCACTGTTTTTTAAAAACGTCTTACTTTGATCGTTCACTTCAAAACAGTGTAACACGATGTTGTTTCTTACAGATATTTATACCCTCAAACTTTTATGACCATAGGGAACAGTATCAGTATCGTTTACAATCACTCTTTTGGTGTATACAGAGCGAAAGGTTTTTGTCTGTGGTTCACCGGTCACTGTTCTATCTTTATGTCTTTTGATTCTACAGTCATACTGAACTTTGATTTCTACTGTACGATCCAAAGCACATTTCGAATAGGTGTCGAAATTCACCATCTGATTTGTATTGTAATCCAAAGTAATTCCCATGACTTTACATTTGCTTTTTTCTTTTCCATCTTTTGTTCTCATTTTGTAAGCGTAATTCTTGGGGCCTAATCCTCTGAAATGAGTTATTCTACAATCAGGTTCTTCATCGGTCCATTTTCCTAGCCTACTGTTAATGATGGGAGGATTCCACAATTCAGGATCATGTATGTACATACAACTATCTGTATCGAAATACAGAACTCTATCCCCCAACCTTTCAAGAACACTGTACAGTTCCAACCTTGCATAGGCTGTTACGTAGGATGCTACAATAACATTGGCTGTCGCATGCGTTTCGACAAAGTCCATCTTTTCTTCATAGTTGACCAAAATGAATGGACACTCGTTGTCAAAGATTTCCACATGCTTTACCGTGTATTTCGGGTTGGTAATCAAGTCGAAATATTTAGATGGTTCTCTGATGTATTTCGTCTTACTCATGTTTTCACGCTATGCTAATTTCCCCCAAAGACAGTTCAGCATAATCTTAGCAAACGATCTTTTACCAGGATTTTTTTGAATACATTTTGGATCGAGACAAACCCCTTCGGCTTCCTCATACTCGCGAATGAATTGATCCTTTTCCGAGTCTGTCTGGCACCAACCGGGATATCCACTGGCTTCTTGCTTGATTTTCAAGAAATTGTCCACATAGCCTTTAAAGAATTGGTCCGAAACAGAGTCGAAATGCCAAATTTCATACACAAACATCAGACGATAACCACAGTCAAGAGCTTTGAACAGTTCAAATGTAACCCAAGTTCCAACCAAGACTCTCTCTTCTTTTTCATGGTTACAAACGTTTGAGCTTTCTTGTGCACATTTCATACAGAGTGGAAACATCATCTTGTTGTTACAGTGAACTGGAAGAACAGGATGAAACAAATCAGTTGGGGGTAGAACTTTGCATTTAATAAGGCCTTCATACTGACGAATATTTTTCATATCAATGTTCTCGGGAGTCAAGATTATTGGATGGCCTACAGGATAGGATTTATGTTTGCAGACGTAAGGATACAGTGAGCAAATGTCAATGTACTTGATTTCCTTCTCACTGCTTTCCTCAACATCATAAGCAATTTTTATTGCATTGCATCTGCCTCCAGCTAGACCCTCTCTTGGTTCGATGGGGTCGCAGTTCGGGTATAGGCTTTCAATGGTTTTTTTGTACTCTTTATCCTTCTTCATCTTGGCGTCGAATTCATGCTCCCATATGGTCACGACATTATACCCCATTCTTTTGATGGTTTCTAATCGTTCGATGGTGCTGTTGTACAATTCATCCATTGTTTTTCCATTGATGGGGTTGATATATTTTCGATCCTTGAAACATGTCTGGCAGCCATGAAATAAATCCCCGAGGAATTCATAGACAGTGTTCGAATTGCGGTGAAAACCGTCTACAGTGTATTTCATTATTCGAAATTCACCACCATTTTTGGCATGTTGAATATGAATCCCTTTTTCCATAGCAATGCTTTGAATCCATCGTATTGCTTTCATAGAAAACCGTCGTCTGACTGGGTCTTTGCTTGAAATGATGGCTATCTGATTTTTTGGTAAATAATCTTTTCGCCAAATCTTGTTACAGGCGCCGGCAATGGTAAATGCCTCTGTAAATGGGCAAATTCCACTCTGTTCGATGAACAACTTTCTGAATTCACCACATCCTCGTCTTAGGATATCAACATCCGAACGACAGTACATCTCCATCTCTTTTTGAAAATTGAATTCCTTACCGTTTTGAACTTTGTCATTATACCAGACTATGAATTTCGATCGAGCCTCTTCAGACATTGAATCGGGTTTGTAATAAGACATATCCAAGTATGGACCGACGTAATCCCAGAATTCGTCTGTATTTGCCCAGTGAGGAAAGTAACCTTTTTTCATTTCTTGAAGTCCAAATGTAGTCGGAAATTTTGCCAGCCCAAAGTTCATGAAACTGAAGGAGTCGATCAAACACACACCATTCAGTTCTAACTTCAAAATATTATTCCCATTCATGGTCAGTTCTGGTTCTTTCATCCCAACGTTGATAATGTGGTTGAGAATAAATTGGCCATCATAACCTTTGAGATTATGGGCAATAGCTATGATTCCTTTATGATGTTTTGTAAAGAGCCAGCTGCAGAAATGACTCAAAGTTTCTTTTCCTTGAAAAATAACTTCTCTTCCATCTTTGAATTCACTGCATGTGGAACAATAAAAATCAAGTGGTTTATCGATACATTCAGCACAGGCTCGGTGTGCAATACAGTAATTCGGAATATGTATCCCTGTGTCTTGCTGGCATTCGAAATCAAAGAAGATGAACAAAGGCTTTTTGACTACAGAAGAACTCGTCTCATCGTCACTGTCATGCTTCATCTTACTCTGGTAAGGCTGAATAAAACAGCGATGAGAGAAGTCAACTATTTTCTTGCAGAGATGACACTTTTTCTTTCCCTTACAGACATGATTTTTCTTTCTGACAAAAAACTGGCCTTCACATTTTGAACAGAGTTTCACTAATTCACAAATGGTCTTCTTCTCTTTACCTTGAAGTGTTTTGTGTTTTTCCAAGCATTCTGCACTGAAAAAACATCTATGACACTTGGAACAGACATACTCTTTTGATTCTGATGGACATTTTCCAGTACGAAAGCAACCTTTACAGATCTTTGAGCAAATATGGTCTTCCCGATTCCTGTAACGCATATCACAGAACTCACAATAATAACCACAAGCAAGAAATGCTGTGATGGATTTGATGTAGTCATAGTGTTTTTGATGAAAGTACAAATGTATGATTTTACTATTATCTTTCACTTCTGGATGTTCAAACACTTTCTCCAATTTCGAATGCTGTTGATGGACCTTAATAACATAGTCTTTTTCATATAAGAAATCTTGAATTTTTTTGTATTCTTCAGGACCTACAGGATGCGTCGACGAAACTCCAGCTTCATTCATCAATTTCTCGGCTTCAATCTTTTGAAGTGATCTGTTTGATCTTTTGATGATATCCCATCTTCGATTCCATTCTTGGGTGTTTTCACGTTCATGGTGATAAATCCCCACAACAACGGCTCTTGCAAAACATAGATGATCTTCATTATTAATTTCAATAATCGATTGTTTCTTCTTTGCGAAAACTTTTGAATCCAATACTTCTGTACCCCTAACTCTTTTGCCACTTCCACTTGGGGGTACCGTATGTGTGATATCGAATGTCATGCGACCATCGTTCAAGACGAATTCCTCATTCGACTGTAGAACTTTTTCAATCTCGTCCAATATAGTATGACTCTCCAACTCCTCCACATATAGTATGGGAATATGAATCCCCATATCCAATGAGCGGTGATTGACGGTAATTCTGATCATATCCCTCGATTCAGCCTTTAACTTTTGAACGATCTGTTGGATAACATAGTCGAATAAGAGAGTCAGTTGTTGTGGTTGTAGCTCATCGAATTTCTTAAAAGACGCCTCCAATACATGGGAATCTGTATTGAATTTTCTTGACTTCTTTTTTCCCACTTCTTTTAAGACGTATAGACTTTTCATATCCAAAGATTTTTTATCTCCACTTTCTTCTTCCTTGGGTGAAAATAACCCAACATGACTTTCTCCTTTCAAAGATTTTCTGTCTTCTTCTTTCAAAGATTTTTTGTCTTCATTTTTTCCTTCCTTGGGCGAAAATACCGCAGCATGACTTTCTTCTTTCAAAGATTTTCTGTCTTCTTTCAAAGATTTTTTGTCTCGATCATCACTTTCTTCTTTCAATGGTAAACTTTTTCTCTTTTTGGGTAAAAATTTCTCATTGTCGGTTTCATCATTACTGCTACTGTCTGGGTAGACTAGTATTCTTTTTCTTTTTTTTGCCGGCAGTAATTTTTTTCTCTTTTTCGGGATGGATTGAATTGTCTCATCGTCACTTGTACTGTCTGAATAAGGTACTAGCCTTTTAGACATTGTTTTATTCCTAATTATAAGTCAGACAATGACACAAAACTCAAAAAATCCTAGCTTTTTTATATCTTTTTTCAGACCAAACGTGTATAAAAAGAGGCATTACGACTGAAATCTTCATCATTCTTCGGAAAGATTTCAAACAGGACAACTGGTAGAAAAATGAGTGGGTTCAAGCTACAAAGTACAACACCAAAGAGAATGTACCTGTATGTTAACCCATACACTCACGATTATGAGATCACCAATATACCGTCAAGATATCAAGTCTACCATACTGGGAACTACGTGGGATCATTTCTATCCCACCAACATTTTGCAGAAAAAGATGTCTATCGTATCACCAGAGTCCTGGATCAAGCAACATTCGACAAGCGCCATGGGATGAGTGATATGACAACGAATATCTGTTTTACATGCAACAGATCAGGACATTGGGCTAGACAATGTCCAGAAAAAGAAAAACTGATGTGGAGATTCGTCTCTGTCTTCGTGGACCCCTACAGTCACGATGTTAAAATTTCGCCAACAATGGAAACCGGTAGTGAATTCCAACATATGAAATACGTTGGAGCTCTATTATCCTATAAAGTAGGCGAAAATAAATGGAAGACAAGATCGTCACAGACTACAACTTCATCGACTGGAAATCAGATTGAGCAGGAGATCGAAAATATGGACCATGATAACACAGAAATCAGCGATACAGAAATCTGTAGAATTCAAGGAGAAATACATGATAAACCGCAACAAAGTTCCCCAAAAAATAAACTTTCTTCAGAGGATACTCTTATACTCGATCAAAACAATGAGCCCTCTTTACTGTCTGGAGAGGAGCAAAACAACGAACAGAGGTCTCAAAAATCTTCAGGATCTGAAGAAAAGAAAATCAACGAGAAAAGAGAAAAGAAGAAGAAGAACTGTTTCTTCTGCAAAACAAAAAAACATGGTGGAAAAATCTGCCCAGATATTGTGTTGAAAAATAACAATGACGAACACAATGATGGAAACAATAAGAGGAAACGCAAGAGTGAATGTGAGCCTGACATCCCGAAGAAAAAAAGAAAAACACAGTGAGTTGTAAAAATGTGCTAACATTTTTCAAAGAACTGTTTCAAAGAACTGTTTCAAAGAACTGTTTTCAAAAACGATTCAATTATTTCCGCAGTTCAATGTTTCATTGTATATATATTTTACCAGTTCAATGTTTTCATTGTAATGATTATTGTACAAAAGTTTTAAATAAAAAGTTTTAAATAAAAGATATAAAAACATATAGGACTTGACTTTTTTTTGCTTTTGACAATTTGAAGAAAGTAAAAACTTTCTTGGTATTGGGTAGCCCTGAAAAGGGCTGTTTTAAAATTAAAGAGAACGTATTCTTCACCATTTCAAAGAAGGATACATTCTCATTAATTTATTCTGCCAACCACGATGCTCTGTTGGCGGTATCAGTTCTGATAAGTCTGGGTAAATATTACCCATCTTAACGATTGGGGTACGAGTATAAAACTCATACCCTCGTCTTGCAAAGAACTCCCGAAGAGCTTTATGGTTTACTCTCTTCCTTTCTTCTGCCTCGTCTTCTTTCTTTTCCATGGCCTCTTGTTCCCATTTCTCTTTCATCTCTTTCTTATTCTTCTTGCCACCAAAAGCCCACAGCAAAATTTCGATAACTTCATCGTGAAATGAGTTAATACAAGAATAAAAAATGCTGGCTCTTTTATAGCTTGACAGGAGGATTGACCTACTTCGCGTTAGAATTAAAAGCGCGAACGTGGGCGAGAGCATGTAGATAGAACATAACGTGATATATGATCTATCTACAATGTCTAAGAGTATCAGCTCCAAAAAAATGTAACGAAACTAACGATTGGTTAACGTTAATTCCAAGTCAAAGTAGGTCAATCCCTCTACCAAGCTATAAAATCAGTGAACTTCTTCTTTAGTCATTCGACTCTCGTTCTCTCGAGTAAGACGAATAAATCATAAAGTACACTAAAGCGAAAAAAGAATTCAAAATATGGAACAGATAAACCATCAAATAATTGATGCTCTCCAAGACTATTTAAATGCTGGTGAAGATCTGTTGGTATTAAGAAGGCAACTCATAGCAGTTCAAAGACATCTAGAGCAGATAACACAACCATACAGAGAGCTCGGAGAAAAATTACTTGAGCTGTTTATGCAGACAACAACTCCAGAGCTCATATTAGTTGACGTTGAACTCGGGAGAAAGATCACCACGAAGGATGGGACAATGACAATTACAAGAAGAACTGGAAGTTGTCCCATCTGTCATGAGAATTTTGGTTGCTGTCATTAGACGAGGAAAAAAGACAGTCTAATCTCCAAAAACAGTCCTTTTCAGGACTAACCAAACCTTAGAAAACCTATCTTTAACAATTGTCAATTTCGCAGATGTGTTGTTGTACTTTTTTTGCAGAGAGAAAACTTATTCGCGATAAAAACTTTTTTAGTGATAGAAAATCTTGCAGAGAGAAAAACTTTTTTATCGATAGAAAAATTTTTCAAATTAAAAATCTTGCAGAGAGAAAACTTTTTTTATCGATAGAAAAATTTTTCGAATAAAAAATCTTGCAGAGAAAAATTTTTTCAAAAAATCTTGCAGAGAAAATTTTAGCAATAGAAAAACTTTATGATTAAAAATTTCGGATAAAAATTTCGGATAAAATTTTTTTACAATTTAAAAAAGTTTTTGCAGATTAAAAACTAGGGACGAATAAAACTAGGGACGAATAAATCTAAGATCGGGTAAGTCTAGACGAACTGATTTCCGGGAAATGTCGAAAAAAACCCACACTCAGATCATATAGTCAGGCAATGTCTAAAGATCATACTGTTAGGAGCCAAAGAAAAGGCTAAATCCAACGGTTGTAGAGAAAGATTGACCCGAACAAAGTAGAAAAAAAGACTAAGTCCAACGATGTTGTCTGGCTGAATCAGCGTGAGGAGGTGAAATAACCCATACCGTGGTGAAAAAGACTAAGTCCAACGGTGATAGAGAAAGGTTAAGGCGAACAAAGACGAAGAAAAAAGACTAAGTCCAACGGTAATAGAGAGAAAGAACACCCCCTCCAAAAAAGACTAAGTCCAACGATAGTCTCTGCCTGAATCAACCTGTTTGTTTACATTAGCCGGAACTACTTTTTAAGTCAATTGTGAAAAAAGACTAAGTCCAACGAGGGTCTTTGTCTTGATCCAAACTGAGAAGGGGAAATAACCCAACGAATTTTGGCGGAAAAACGTCTCGACCAATCAAAACGCTTGTTTACATCAGTCGGAACTACTTTTAATCCAATTGTGGAAAAAAAGACTAAGTCCGACGGGCAAAAGAGACAAAGAACAACTCTTCAAAAAAAGACTAAGTCCAACGAGGGTCTCTGCCTGAACCACCTGCCGGAACTACTTTTGTCCGAGGTCTACCCTCCCGAACCTAGTAGCGGACTATTTATAATTGTATTCCTGCGTCGCGGAAACCGAATCACACCCAAATCTGCAGTGATGCGGCTTTTTTTCTCCTCGGGAGGGTAGACCTCGGACAAAATCCCTCTCAGGGAGGGTAGACCTCGGACAAAAAGGGGCGTGTCCAGGACTCTGGAGGGTAGACCTCGGACGCTGTCCGAGGTCTACCCTCCTATACTACTTACCTCACGATTCAGTCGATTGTATAAGAAGTATGGATCCATAATTATGTGATGGCTTGATTGGAATAATGCTTCACAGAGATTCATTAAACCCCCTTTTGCCAGAGCTTGGCTCATACATTAGCGGTGCTTTGGAAAATGAGAGTCATTTCTTTACCAAAAGGTACATTTTTAGAGTCTTTCAAATTGAAAGCATTTTCAGACAACATTTTAAATGCTGCTCAGGTGTAGATTTCTGTTTTTGATCGAATAGGAAGCATTGAGGGAAAAGGAGAAAATGCTGGTTACCAGTATTTTCTCCTTTTCCCACAAGGTTTTCAAATGGCCTTTTCTTCAGGGTTGTTAAAACTCTGGATTGTGTGGTAAAGGGTTAACACTGTCCCAAAAAATGAAATTTTAGATTCGTCCAAATTGACAGAATGTGTAGACGACAAATTAAATGCCACTGAAATGGTTGTAATTATATGTGAAAGTAGAGAAAACCTTGTGGGAAAAGGAGAAAATGCTGGTTACCAGCATTTTCTCCTTTTTCCAGAAGGTTTTCAAAAGGCTATTTCCTCAGGTTCGTTAAAACTCGCGATTCTGCGGTAAAGAGTTAGTGCATCTTCTTGATAATGCACTGGATCTAAACTGGCTCCCGTTGTGACTATACATACAAACTACGCACTCGTCACAACTCGGCCGATTCCGTGACTAGATCTGAGTGATCAACGGATCATCCGAGGTTTGCCGAATGACCTCGTCTCTGTCGAGGAGGTTTCCTATGTGAAATACTGTCAGTCACGTGATCTTAAGGTAGCGCACGTGAAAATCGATTAGCAACGACTGCAATCACAACAATGAATGTAAATGTATTTACATGTATCAATATGTCAGTGTAAACTTTCGCCGTTATTGAGAATCCACTTTAAAAATGATTTTACAAGCTGTTTGTCAACGGAAATGTACTAAGAAAGTTTTCAACAGAAAATTGTGACTCGTATTTTCTTTATTTACGATTTTTAAACCAAGTTTTACGATTTTAGGAACGAAAAAGAGGTGTATTTCCACCGAAGAAATGTACTGTGTAGGTTCATATCACCACCCATAGTAATACAGCCGAGGGATTTGATCAACTGATCATCAGAGGTTTTCCGATTGAATAGCTTCAACTGTATCAAGGGAGGTAAGTAATCTACACTGCACTAAGGAGGTCGTTATATTCTAGAAATTATTTTGTCTAAAATGCCAGGGTCCGTATTTACCATCCGTTCTTAGTTTCATTCTTGGTCTTATTCCAGACGTTAGTAAGTAAAACAACTTCTGATTGGCTAAACCATTCGGTTTAGCCAATCAGAAGTTGTGCTACTTACAAATTTAGAAAATTCTTGATAGTAAAACTAGGAATGTTTTTTAAGAATGGTTGTTAGATACGGACCCAGGTGAATCTTGATGTAGAATGTTTCTTTGCCATGCAGAAAGTTTACCCGAAGCAAAAATTATCGACCCAGGTCAGGCTCCGCGGTTTGCGCAGGCTGATTGTTTGATTGTATGGGGTTTAACGCCGTTTTCAACATTATTTCAGTTATATTGCGGCGGCCAGTGCACCTATCCATGCTTTCCTGGAGTTTCTTTAACCAGTACTCCGCACAATATTCTTTCCAAGCCACTGGCTGCTTTCCCACATAACCACAGTCGAAACAATGATCAGCGGTGAGAGAGGAATGATAGGGTGAAATGTGTCGCGGAGCTTATCGTATGAATTCAATTTTTGAACCATCGAAAAATAATCTACATGTTCACTATCAGATAACGTTAAAATCAAAGTGTTTCAAAGTTGAGGGCACCGAGCATTTTCAGTAGCATTCTAAACTTCAAAGTAACGCCATTTCTGATTGGCTCAACTGAATATTTTAGCCCATCAGAAATTACGTTACTTTCTTAATCTACAATAAAACTAAGAATGCAGTTTAGAATAGACTATGAATACTGACCCAGATAGTTTTGTCAGTGCAGGACAATTTTCTCTCCTTTTCTAACAATGTTTTCTAAAGCTTTTTTTCTTTTTCTAATGATCGTCAAAAGATTTGGTATCAATCAATCAACCAACCAACCAATTAATCAATCAGCAATCAATCAATCAATCAATCAATCAACCAATTTCGTAGGGGAAGAAAAGTACATCAGAAGAAGAATTCCCGTTGAATAAACTTAGAAGCAAAATTTTCAAAGCAGGCGTTAAAATCTCTATGTCCGTGGAATCTGTAATTTTCTTTCAGTATAATATATTTTGTTTTATCAGTTTAATCTGAAAAATACGCCTTTTGAATGCAAAATAGATGAAACATGCTGCTCTGGCAAAAGATGGTTTAATGTATCTCTGCAAAGCATAATATCAAGTCATCACATAATTATGGATCCATAAAATCCATTTTGTCAAACAACCGACAGAATCACGTGGTAGAATGGTCCTTTGACAAACAGAAAATTGACCAATAGAAAAAAGTTTCGACCAAGACTGCGCAGGCTGACCTTGGTCAATACTTTCTGCAGATGCGTTAAGCCCCCCTTTCACAGAGCATTGGCTCATATTGATTGAAAATCTACTCTAACAGAAAATTTGTAACACGATATCTCCCCGTATAAAACAGCGTAGACCCGAGATTAGACTTAATCTTGTGCAGTCTGATCGTATTCTATATTGTCCGTAAAAAGTCTTAAGATTTTTTGGGTGTACAAGAGTTTCCTTATAATTAGAAAAAGTTATCTTACCTTTGTTCCATATCCAGTATGATACCAATTCTGAAACAGTAATACATTATGTAAGTCATGCTTTGTTAAAAGGGAGTTTAATGCATCTGCAAAAATGTATCGACCCAGGTCAGCCTGCGCACTCCGCGCAGGCTGACCTGGGTCGATGCTTTTTGCTCTTTGTAAATTTTCTGCATGTCCAAGGACCAATCTATCTCATGATTTAATCTGCTGTTAGATATAAAGGATCTTATGAGTCCATAATCATGTGATGACTTGCTTGGTATAATTCATCACGGAGATAAATAAAAACCCTTTTTGCCCGAGCATGGCTTATTTTATAATACGTATCATGTAAAATTTCTGACTCAAATGACGGAATTTGTCTTTGAACGGGTATAGGATATTATGGAAAATAAGGAAAAAAAGAAATAGAAGATTTTTTTTCCGGTGAAAGATTGAAATTCAGTTCATCTCGTGAACATCATCGGTAATATTTTCACGAGTGGCGCAGCCACTCGTGAAAATATTACCGATGATGTTCACGATATGAAATAATCATCGTTACTATTGTGGCTGCGCCACTCGTGAAAATATTACCGATGATGTTCACGAGATGAAATAGATTTCGATCTTTCACCGAAAAAAACAAATATTTTCTATTTATTTCATGCTTCTAAACCCTGTTTTGTTGGAACTTTTATCAAAATCCAATACAGTTGTTTTCTGTAATTCCCCGTGAAGTACCCCCCTCACATAATAACGCATTACAATATTACGTCAAGCGCGAGAAATATAGCGTAAATTACGTCATATTTCCCTCCATTTGAATGACACGCGCTGATTAACTAGGTAACTAACTGATGCACGGGAACTACTGTTTCCGCCTTCAATTGAAGAGTTAGAAAATATAAAAGTGGTATTTTCACTGGTCGTAACCATGAAATATCAAACCATAATCCACCATTATTTCTCGATAAACTACCGAAAAGCATGAAATAATTGATATTACTGTGTGTCTGAACATGTGTTACTGTACATAGGCACTTGGTTTCCATGACTTTCAGTTTTTCAGTTTTCATTTTTTTCTGTATATCATGAATAGTAGAAGTATCACAGCTGCCATATTTTAAAGCAACGGAAGTTCGTTCACTGGTTTCAAATTACACCGGTTCCCGAATTGTCGCGGAGCGAACATCGCCAATTCGGGTACCACGGTAATTTAAACACACCAATCGCTATATTACTAAATATAGTTTGTAAAGTAAATACTTTATAATTTGGTATGAATAGCAAACAGCTATTATCAAGTGAGTTTATTTTTAAAAAGTCCCACATAACCGTGGTACCCGTATTAGTTATGTTCCCTATGCGACGATTCGGGAACCGGTGTAATTTGAAACCAGTGAACGAACTTCCGTTCATTATCTCCCGCTAGATGGCAATCTACAAATACACATCTATCTAATTTGGGCATGCTGGGTACAGAAGCGGAGTAATTTTTCAAAACAACAACCGTGACTTTGAATTTCAAATGAAATAAACGTTTACTCAATAAAACGCTACCTGGTGCCATTTATTCAGCTATGATCGGCTAACATGTAACCTATGCACCGACCATTTATTAAAACAGCCCCTACATGCTTTCGTAATAGGCTAATAACTTCGATATAAGCCCTACTTTTCCGCGGTATACGGGGGATAGGTGATGCGTCATAGCAGACAGGTCGAATCTTCGAAGAATATGATATGCGCAGACAACGAACTTCCGTTGCTTTAAAACATGGCAGCTGCGATACCATTTAGTATTTATGATATACAGAAATAAATGAAAATTGTAAAACTGAAAGTCATGGAAACCAAGTGTCTGTGTTACTACTGTACGGTCTGTCAAAGATTCAGTCACTGGCAAAACAAAAATGAATCTTTATATTACTATAGAATCAAACTCGGTAACTTTAATTATGAACCATGCTGTGTCAAAAGGAGGCTTAATGCACTTCCATGATGCATTACATCGTGCGAGACATAAGTTTGGATCCATTATATCCATTTAACCCTTATCCTGCTGAATAAAAGAAAAGAAACTTTATAGTAGATAGTAGAAGCTCAAAACTTTCTTGTTTCAAAGGTATTTTTGAAGGAAAGATATCTCCTTATCGGTCAGTGTAGATCAAAGATCAGACTGCACGTTCTGTGCAGTCTGATCTTGATCTACGCTGTCCGCAAAAGGTCGGTGGGTCGCGATAAGCAGCCTAAGGGTTAAAATAACAAATGACTTAATCCGGAGGTAGAATGGGTCCTCGGACATGCAGAAAATTGACTAAAAGCAAAAAGTTTCGGCCCAGGTCAGCCTGCGCGGACTGCACAGGCTGACCTGGGTCGATACTTTTTGCAGGTGCATTAAGCTCCCTTTTCACGGAGCATGGCACTTACATTTTCACAATTCATTCCTCTCCCAGCTACTGGAATTTCGACAGACTGTTTTGTAACACATTGTCATAATCAATAATATCTATACTTTTAAAGGTACATCCTGACAGCAAGAGAGAAAAAAAAACGCTGTTAAAATTTGATAGACTGTTGAATGGTTCAGAATCAGTCAGCTTTGTAAGCATAGAAAAATTACCTATTAATATACTTCGGAGATATATGCATATATCGAAAATCTTTGATTTAAAAACGGAAAGGTCACAACAGTGATTTCTTTGAAGACCTCCAGAAAATGAAATGCATATTCAAACCGTTGTAATCAGTGCAACCTTGCAACTGTTAGGGGCAACCTTTAGCATAAAGACACAGGAATGATTATAGTTTGATAAAATAAATATGATATGGGTCAAAAACTGACTGAAAACGAGTATAGATGTATCTTTAAATGGTATGCATGAAATTTGCCCGCATTTTGACTCCCGAATTGTGCACTTTCGACAGCTAGTGGGCCTTTAAGACAGTGCCCCTGTTGTCCCCTACAATCCCAACTCTGCACCTTAACCAGTTACCACACGACCCTGTGTTTTAAAAACCTTGGGGAAAAAATTCTGAAAACATTGTGGGAAAAGGAGATAATGCTGGAAACCAACATTGTCTCCTTTTCCCACAGTGTTCTCTGTTCTTCCTAAAGTTTTAATTCCCAATTTTTTTTTACTTTCCGGCGCTAGTGGGTCTTTAACTTTCAGAGGTTAACCCTTAAGCTGCTAAACGCGACTCAGTGACCTTTTGTGGACAGTGTAGATTAAGATCAGACTGCATAGAACGTGCAGTCTGATCTTGAATCTACACTGTCCGACAAGGAAATGTTGTTCTCAAAAAAAAGAATAAAATAACATTATTCGTGTAGTTTTACTATCGTTTGAAAATTTTATTTAACTCTTTACCACACAGTCCCGACTTTTAACGACCCTGAGAGAGAAAGCTTTTGAAAACATTGTGGGAAAAGGAGAAAATGCTGGTTACCAGCATTTTCTCATTTTCCCACAATGTTTTCTACCCTATCAAAGACGAATTCCATTATTTGAGTCACATTTGGATTGTCGTGTGCAAATGCTTTCAATTTGGACCAGTCTAAAATTTTGTCGTTTGGTAAAGAGTTAAATTAATTAGCAGGTTAAGGGTTGATATACCTGTTGGAATGGGTGGAATCAAGGTAAGTCCGATCACTACATGTAAAGTCGTGGTTAGACGTCGACACGTCATGGTATCTTGGCTTCTGGTCAATTTAAACGTCTCTGGAATAATTTGTACATCCTGTATAAAGACAAGTAAAGACAAGAAGACAGAGCTTAATGAGAGTAATGATAGATTAGTGAATGATTGATAAATGAGAGAGAGAGAGAGAAAGAGAGGGAGAGATGGAAGGAAGGAAGGAAAAGAAAGAGAAAGAGAGAGGGAAGGAAGGAAAAGAAAGAGAAAGAAAGAGAGGGAAGGAAGGAAAAAAAGAGAGGGGGGAAGGAAGAAAAAGAGGGAGAAAGAGAGAGGGAAGGAAGGAAAAAGAGAGAGAGGGGATAGGAAGGAAAAGAGAGAGAGAGAGATAGATAAACATGTAAAGAAAGAGAAAGAGAGAGAGAGAGATAAAACCTGTAAATAGACATACCAATGGTAACTATTTCCTTAAAGTCAATCTTATTTTGATATCAAGTTGCATATTGATCGCAACCTCTTCTTGGATATTCATGCCATTTTTTTTTTTTTTTTTTAATCTTTTTAAAAAGAACGTTCTAAGTAATTTGTTACTTTGTACCGCATTAAATAGCCTGGATCCTTTAAATCATTCCTTATCGCGGTCTTCTTTCACGGTCCACACAGGTCTGTGGCAAATTGTTTATCGCTTCCGTAATGTCCGAATATATACAAGGCAAAGAAGGATCGGGCTGAAACCCAGGCTAGCCCACACACAGCTAACTGATAATGACGTAACTCGTTACCATACAACAAACGTTTCGTCCTTCCCCTATTGAACGTTGTCTGCGCATGTCATATTCTTCGAAGATTCGACCTGTCTTATATGACGCATCACCCATCCCCCGTATACCGGGGAAAAGTAGGGCTTATATTGAAGCTATTAGCCTATTACCAAAGCATGTAGGGGCTGTTTTAATAAATGGTCGGTGCATTGGTTACATGTTAGCCGATCATAGCTGAATGAATGGCACCAGGTAGCGTTTTATTGAGTAAACGTTTATTTTATTTGAAATTCAAAGTCACGGTTGTTGTTTTGAAAAATTACTCCGCTTCTGTACCCAGGATGCCCAAATTAGATAGATGTGTATTTGTAGAATGCCATCTAGCGGGAGATAATGCCTATTGAAAGCATTTTGAGCCACTCGTCACAACTCGGCCGATTCCGTCTCTACATCTAATTTGATCACCGGATCACCCGAGGTATGCCGAATGCATTTTGAGCCTTAACACTCGTCACAACTCGGCCGATTCCGTACCTACATCTAATTTGATCACCGGATCACCCGAGGTATGCCGAATGCATTTTGAGCCTTAATTGATTACTTCCCTGATACAGCAAAGAGTATCGAAGAGCAAAGTGGACTAGTTTAACCGTTATCTATAATTACGTGATGACTTGTTTCATACAATGTACCAAGGAAATACATTAAACCCCCTTTTTCCAGCGCGCCGCTCATTAGCTGACGACAGGGTGAAATATGACTCAGATGATTGCATTCTTCCTGGAAAGGGTAACAAATTTAGTACTAGATGACAATTTTTTGTGGCATTTGTCGAAGACAATACCACTATGAGTTCAATGCGGTATTTTGAAAATCGTGTATCATAGTTTGTGCAAAACCGAAGGAAGAAAACCTAATTAGACTCAATTTTTCTGAGACAAATAAGTGTCTCGATAGCACTCAAATGTATAATTTAGAAGAGCCTATTGAAATAAACTGGGTTATACCGTCTAACATGGGAATACTTCTTTTTTTATTTGAAAATATCTATACCCGCTATGGCCTTCCATTGGCGCAATGATATACACATCCGTGTTCGTCCCAAAACGAGTTCGTCACTGGGTTTGTTCGTCTATCGGCTTGTTCGTATGGGCTTGTTCGTCCCATTTGTTTGTTTATTTTTCGAACTCTTAATTCCACACAATGACTCCCATGAAAAATGCCGCACTAGTGCTTTCAGCGCTTTTATTTTACTTGTCCATGTTGAAGTCTTTACCGCAACACAAAAATTAAAACTTGTCCAAATTTGAAAGTATTTGCAGACGACGTTTAGAACATCGTTCAAATAATGAAGAACATACTCGAGGCGCTTTTGCAGACAGTGTAGATCAAGGTCAGACTGCACAAAACGAGCAGTCTGATCTTGGATTAACTCTTTCCGATATGTTTTTTTTTTTTTTTTTTTTTCTTTTTTCCCTGTGAAATCAACTTTAAAATCGCAATAGCTGGGGTTCTTTTATTATAGATTGGACAATTCGTTTCATTTATTTAGCAGTTAGAAGGGTTAAAAGAATAGTATATTTTGTTGAGAAAAGGCTGGTTTTTAGCATTTTCTCCTTTTCTTTCATTGTTTTCTACCATTCCAGAGACATAATTCACTTTTGAAGTCACATGTGATTTGTCGTCTGCAAATGCTTTCAATTTAGACAAATCTAAATTTGTGCTGTTTAGTGCACAATTAAACCACAACTACTTCCGGCAGAGATAGCCCTGCATTTTTTCTTGTGACATTTGTCGAAGACAATGCCACTATGAGTTCAATACGGCATTTTGAAAATCGTGTATCGTATTTTGTGCAAAACCGAAGGAAGTAAACCCAATAAAACTCATTTCTTTTCTAAGACAAATAAGTGCTTAGATTGCACTCAGATATGAAAATGATAATGGCGTATTAAAATACACTGGATTAGGCCATCGATCTTGGAAATACTTCTTTTTATCGAAAATAGCTTGATCCGCTGCGCTCTTCTATTTGCGTAATGATAAACACAATATTTGTTTCCCGACCGCCCGATTCCATGCTTATCGTCCCAAACCAGTTCGTTCCTGGGCTTATTCGTCCCTGGGCTTATTGGCAAGAACTTGTTCGTCCCACAAGATTGCATTCTACTCTATTGGATTGCGCATGACTGTGTAGTAGGCTGACTTTCAAGCGAATATTTTGAAACTATTACTATGGTTTATTTTTCAAATTATAGATTCCACACAATGCCACATCAGTGCTTTCATCGCTTTGATTTTTGTCTAATCGGAGTCAAGTCTGTGTATTTTAACTCTTTACCAAACGACAAACATGCAGACTCGTCCAAATTGAAAGCATTTGCCGATGACAGTTGAAATGTGAATCAAATGATGTAAATTGCCTTTGATTATCTAGAAAACATTGCCGGTCACCAGCATTTTCTCTTTTCCCACAATGTTTTCGAAAAGTTTCTTCCTCCGGGTCGTTAAAACTCGGGATGGTGTGGTAAGAGGTTATAATTCGCCTTCGACATCGAAAAACTGATTGATTGATCGATCGACCGATCGACCGACCCACCGACCGACTGATTGATCGATCGATCGGTCGGTCGGTCGGTCGGTTGGTTGACCGACCGACCGACCGACCGATTGACTGATTGATTGATTTGTACAGGGTTTTTTCAATATTATTTAAGTTAAATCACAAACATAATCATATGTGTCCTTGGTAAGGGATCTATAGTGCCTTGCCAAAGGACACTCTGAAGAGAACTCAGAGCCTCGAGTGGAAATCGATTTTAAAACCCTAAAGACAATTTCACGATGACAAAGCAGACTTGAATGAAAGTACGCAATTAACATACCTTATCGCATTCAATTTAATCTTTCAAACGTTGAATATTATATATCCACCAAGTGTTGCTTGCGTTACTGCACTGTTCACACCCTAAAACCTATAAGCCATGCTCTGTGAAAAATGGGCTTAATGCCCCTGCAAAAAGTATCGACGCAGGTCAGCCTGCGCAGTCCCCGGACTGCGCAGGCTGACCTGATTCGAAACTTTTTGCTATTGGTCAATTTTCCGAATGTCAAGGAACCAGTGTACTGCATGATTCAACCAGCTCTCAGAAAAAATGGATTTTATTGATCAGTAATCATGTGACGACGTGTTTGGTATCATGGAGATGCATTTAAACCCCTTTTCCTAGAACATGACTCATATCTCTATCCACTCAATCTTGCTTGTTTTTCTTAACTGTTTACATCCTAAAACAAATGTTGCTGAAGACGATTTTGACACTATTGTATCCACATTAACTTGGGTTGATCAAAATGAAACAAAGTTATAATACATACCACTAAAGTGTTTGTTATCTGGTCAAAATTGTTCCCGACTCTTAACTTTTTTACCGAACGACAAAATGTTAGACTAGTCCAAATTGAAAAGCATTTGCAGACGATAGATTCAATCCAGCTCGGATGAGGGGATTTGTCTTTGATAGGGAAGAAAATATTGTGGATAAAGGAGAAAATGCTGGTTACCAGCATTTTCTCCTTTATTCACAATGTTTTCAAAAGGCTGGTTTCTCTGGGTCGTTGTAACCCGGGGTCGATATTTAATCCGTAGGCTGCTAAGCGTGACTCAAGGACCTTTTGCGGACAGTGCAGATCAAGATCAGACTGCACAGAACGTGCAGTCTGATCTTGGATCTACACTGTCCGATGCGCAGATATTTTTTTTAATATAATATACTTTTGAAATATCAACATTTGGAGTTTTACTGTCGGCTTGAAGATTTGGTTTCATTTATTTAACAGGTTAAGATTTTATTTTATTGACTTACACAAGTACATGTATCTCGTCATATACAATAGCAATGATAAACATTAAAGATTGAAAGATAACGGCAAACCGTGCTATCTGATGCGTCACGTTCTAAATATTTAACTCTTTACCGAATTATTCCGCGTTTTCACAACCCTGGTGATTGATTGATTGATTGATTGATTGATTGATTGTATGGTGTTTATCGCCGTTTTCGACATTATTTCAGTTATACTGCAGCGGCCTGTGCACCTATCCATGCTTTCCTGGAATTTCTTTTAGATCTACCAGTAATACGCACAATGTTCTTTCCAAGCCACTGGCTGCTTTCCCACATAACCATCGTCGAAACAATGGTCAGCAGTGAGAGAGGAATGAATCCTGTCGCAATGTCTATCATCAATCCTTTGAGGGAAATTGGCCGTGCCGGGGATCGAACCAGCGACCTCCTGTTCTCAAGTCCTGTGCGCTACCGACTGAGCTACCAGGGCTCGGCTAGCCTTGGTAAAAGGCTTGTGAAAAATTGTGAGGAGACGAGAAAAAAGCTGGTAATCGGCTGGATTAAAAAGAAATTTTAGGGGTAGCCAATTTCGCCCCTTCCCGCAATGTTTTCTACTCCCTTAAAGGCAAAATCGGTCTTTTGAACAACATTGAATGAGCTGTCTGCAAATGGTTTCAATTTTATGGTTAACCCTTTACCACACAATCCCGACTTTTAACGACCCTGTGAAAGAAGTCCTTTGAAAACCTTGTGGGAAAAGGAGAAAATGCTGGTAACCAGCATTTTCTCCTTTTCCCACAATGTTTTCTATCCAACCCAAAACAGTTTTCTGTTTTTCAATTACATTTTTTTTTTGTCGTCTGCAAATGCTTTCAATTTGGACCAGTCTAAATTTTTGTCGTTTAGTAAAGAGTTAAAACCTCCTTTTTTCACATGGATCCAAAATTATGGGATGACTTGTTTGGCATAATGATACAAGGAGGTGCATTAAACCCCCCTTTGCCAGCGTGCTGTCCATTGTTTGTGAAGTTTACCGCCGTAAGAGCTGTTTCGAGTTCTCCAAAAGGAAGGAAAGAAAAATTTAACCCTTTACCACACAATCCCGACTTTTAACGACCCTGGGAAAGACGCCTTTTGAAAACGTTGTTGGAAAAGGAGAAAATGCTGGTAACCAGCATTTTCTCCTTTTCCAACAATGTTTTTTACCCTCCTAAAAAACAAATTTCAATTTTTCAGCCACATTTATTTTGTCGTCTGCAAATGCTTTCAATCTGGACCTGTCTTACATTTTGTCGTTTGGTAAAGAATTAAAAGAACAAAAAAAAAAAAACGAAAAATGTTCTGTCAGTCAAAATTCATTTTGAAAGTTCAAGAACATTGATCATTCTGTTGTTTTTTAACAAAGAGACGAATAGACACGTTACCTGCTTTTGTTACACTATTCACAAGGAGGGGACATTCCCTGGCAAGTACCAAAAAGGCTGTCAAAACAAAAATGTAACCCTTAACCTGCTAAATAAGTGAAATGAAACTTTCAAAGTGACAGTAAAACCCGAAATTTTACTATTTCAAAGGTATTTTTAGGGGTAAAAATATCTCCTTACCGGACGGTGTAGATCAAAGATCAGACTGCACGCTCTGTGCAGTCTGATCTTGATCTACACTGTCCGCAAAAGGTCCTCGAGTTGCGCTTAGCAGCCTAAGGGTTAAATGGGCGTTTGTGTTTGATTGATGTAAAATCTTCTTATTGAACAATCCCCTGTTATCACTGGTTGGGCACTCTTCTTTTCTCTGATTCCATTTACCCTGTACCACACAATCCCGACTTTTAACGAACCCAATGAAAAAGACTTTTGAAAACATTGTGGGGGGAAAAGGAGAAAAGGCTGGTTACCAGCATTTTCTCCTTTCTCCCCCCCCCCCCCCCCCCACAATGTTTTCTACCCTATCAAGGTCAAATTTCTTCTTCATTTGAGCCACCATTAATTTGTCGCCTACAAATGCTTTCAATTTGGTCTGGTCCAAAATTTTGTCGTATGGTAAAAGGTTAGAATAAATGAATTCTCTGTCTTAATCACAAGCTTACTCTACGTGTTTTTTTTTTCGTTTTTATACCCCGACAAAACGAATGTTTTCGGTGGTATACTGAATCAGCCTGTCTGTCCGTCCGTCCGTGTGTTCGTCTGTGTACAAAATACTAGCAATTTTGTGTCGCGAACTCCTCCTACAGTTTTCCTTCAATTGCATTGAAACTTTGCACATATATTGATCATATATTGAAGATTTGCAAGACGTAATTTTCAAGTGTCAACTCCCCCTGGTTGAGGAATTATCTCCCCTTGAACTTGACACTTTTTTTTCTGTCAAAGCGCTGGCGGGGGTATTAAGTCACATTCAGTGACAGCTCTAGTTTTTTTTTAAGAATAATCATTGGGCAATATTTTCCGTTTATTACAATGATTTTCAAGTGAAAATTAAAGATCTGAATGGCAGTTGATAATGGTAGCGTTCACTTCCGGGTAAGGATCATTCACGTTTTAGATAAAATGTGGTTCTTTATCTGAACCAATTACAAGCTGACTGCACGTGCACCTTTTTTTTAAAAAAAAAATTTTTAGATAAATCAACGAGGAGGCATTTCCCGTTTGTCGCGATATTGTTAAGACAAAAATGTGTTCCAGTCAACAAAAATTTCTAAACAGTCGTTCCTATTAATTACCGCCTCTGTGGTAACACGAATCTCATGGTCTTAGGTTTGAATACCCGCGGCAGAGGGGTTGTTCTGATATGACCGAGCTCCTGGGCGGCTCCTTGGTGCATGGACTTGGTGCATGGCTTACCTGAGTCTATTTTTTTTTTTTTTTTTTTTTTTAAGATGCATTAAACCTCCTTTTCACAGAGCATGGGTCATGTAGATAAGTAAATTTGTTGGCCTAAGTTTATCCGAAACCTGGTACCGAACAACTGAAAAATATTTGAGGAATGCTTTGTGAAAAGGAGGTTTGATGCCTCTGCAAAAAAGTTTCGTCTCAGGTCAGCTTGCGCAGTCCGCGCAGGCTGACCTGTGAGGAAACTTTTTGTTGTTGGTTTGATCGATTTTCTGCATGCCAAGAGACCATTCTACCTCATAATTACATAATTCACTTGGTTCACCCTTTACCAGACGACAAAATTTTAGTCTTGTTCAAATTGAAAGCATTTGCAGACGACAATTTCACTGTGGCTCATATAGTGCAATTTTTCTATGATAGGGTAGAAAACATTGTGGGAAAAGGAGAAAATGCTGGTTACCAGCATTTTCTCCTTTTCCCACAATGTTTTCAAAAGGCTTCTTTCTTAGGGACGTCAAAAGGCGGCATTGTGCGGTAAAGGGTTAACTAACGGATAAAATGGGTTTTATGAATCATAATCTTATAATGACTTGCTTGGTAAAGCGAATCACGGAAATGCATCAAACCCCCTATTGCCGGAGCATGGCTCATTTCTTCAATCATTGTTTGAGTTTATCCAATAGATTACATCTCTATTTTGTCACCAAAAAAGGATTGAGAGAAAGAGGTAAAGAAGTGTTTCTGTAGAGATAAGGGGATTTACCATATCCAGTTCATCTTCGCAAGCCAAGGTGACGACCACTACATGGATCTTACCCCTTGGCTGATCGAGTCGAAATTTGTTAGCTTTGCGATACGTGTAATCATTGGTTGCAGTCAGGACTGAAAGCACCAATCAAATAGCGCGTTACAGTTGCTATCCATCTTCAGCAGAACGTAAATAAAAATGGCGACCTGTGTCAGTCGAGCCTGTCTTAAAAATAGCTATATTCACCTTGTACAAAACAATTGCGAGTTTCAACGACCTGAAGGAAAAATGCTTTTGAAAACATCTTGAGAAAAGGAGAAAATACTGATGACCAACATTTTCTCTTTTTCCCTTAATGCTTTCAAAGATGAATCCCTTGATTTGCGCCACATCTGAATGCTTTTAATTTGAACAAGTCCAAAATTTTGTTTTCTGGCCAAGGGTATATTACATGTAGCGTTGTATTTAGATCAGTGTATGTGCTGTGTTAGAACCACATTTGTGTTAAGACGGCTTTTTGTAACGAAAAAATTCAAGCTCGCCATATTTTATTACAAAAAGCAGTTTTATTACAAAAACAGGTTCTAAAAATATTATAACCACATTTGTAATAATACAGCTTTTTTGCAATAAAACATAGCCCTTACATAGTTGAAAATATCATTACAAAAAGCTTTTTTATTTCAAAAGTGGTTTTAAATTGTTAGAATCACATTTGTAATAAAAACGGTTTTTGTAATAAAATATTCAACCTCGCCATATTTTATTACAAAAAGGCGTTTTATTACAAAAGTTTTATTAGACGTTTTATTACAACAATGCTATCCTATCTTTGTCATGCATAATCTGTTATGAAACACCTGAAAATACTTCTGCTATCATTGTTCAGATTGTCAAAGGGCGATATCTCTAATTTGTCGAACATAGTCCCTCTTCACCAACCATTCAAAAACTGCATTCTTATTCCAGTTCTCTATATTTTTAATCTAAATTTCAAAGTGAAGCAATGTCTGATTGGCTAAACCAAATGGTTCAGCCAATCAGAAATTGTATTACTTTCTAAATTCAGAATCAGATTAAGACAACACTTCAGAATGATCGGTGAAAAGGTTGAGAGAAAGGTGAAGAAGTGTTTATATCGATGTAAAGGACCAAAGTATTTTAGATAAAAATGATGTTCGTGGGGCGCTCTGGAAAAATCGGGTCAAATGCATTTTCTGTATACATTATACCAAGCAAGTAGTGTGTGGTGTCTGTGGTTGTCTGTGGTGTCCGTGGTTGTCTGTGGTGTCTGTGCTTGTCTGTGGTGTCCGTGGTTGTCTGTGGTGTCCTTGGTTGTCTGTGGCGTTTATGGGTGCGAGGTAGAGCGTCGGCCTCGTAGCCATAAGGTCCCCACTTCGATACCCGGGAGCGGGTGTCAACTTTGGGGCTGTTCATTGGCCCACACATTCGGCACGAGTACTGGTGTAGTTTCCAGGAAGCAGAATTGAGAGAGATTAGCATAAGTTGCAGGAACTTGTTTCTCAATCGATATAAAAATAAATATGAGCCGTGCTCTGGCAAAAGGGGGCTTAATGCATGTCCGTGATCCATGCCACCAAGCAAGCCATCTGATAACTATGGATCCATAAAATCCATTTTGTCTAGCAACAAGTTGAATCGTAACGTACACTGGTTCCATGACGAGAAGAAAATTTACCAAAGGCAAACGGTTTCGGCCCAGGTCAGCCTGCGCGGACTGCGCAGGCTGACTTGGGTCGATACTTTTTGCAGATGCGTTAAGCCCCCTTTCCACAGTGCATTGCTCATATGTTTAAACTAAGCAAATTGTCGCATACGTATCCCTTTTGTTTAACCTTTTCCCAAACGACAAATTTTGGACTGGTCCAAATTGAAAGAGTTTGCAGACGACAATTTTAAATTTGATGAAAATGGCAGAAAGTTCTCAAAAAGGGTAGAAAACACTGTGGGAAAAGGAGAAATTGCTCGTTACGAGCAATTTCTCCTTTTCCCACAGTGTTTTCAAAAGACTTGTACTGGAGACACGTGAAAACCAGTGCTTGTTTGGGAAAGGGTTAAAGATGGCTGAATCATGAGGTAAAACGGTTTCGATACGCAGAAAAAATTACCATTAGCAAATAGTTTCTACCCGTGTTAGCATGTGAGGACTTCGCAGGCTGACATGGGTCGATACTTTTAGCAGATGCATTAAGCCTTCTTTTCACAGAGCATGGCTAATAGGTTTAAACTAAGCAAGTTGTCGCATACGGACCCACTTTGTCGAAAGATGGCTTAATCATGACGTAGAACGGTTTTGATACGCAGAAAAAATTACCAATAGCAAATAGTTTCTACCCGTGTTAGCATGAGGACTTCGCAGGCTGACATGGGTCGATAGTTTTTGTAGATGCATTTAAGATACATCCTTACAGCCAGAAAAAAAGGCTGTTAGAACTTGATAGTGTGTATGATGGCTTAGAATTTAGTCAGCTGTGGAAACACAGATAAATTACCACTGTATATTATGTAAGTGATAGAGAAACTCAAGGGATTGGTCCTCATTTAAAAACGGAAACGACAAAAATGATTTCTTCGAAGGCCTCCAGAAAATGAAATACACTTTCTATCCGTCGAAATCTGTGCAACCTTGCAACCGTCAGGGACAACATTTGGCATGAAGATACAAGAATGGTTATAGTTTGATAAAATAAAGATGAAATGGGGTTAAAAAACTGATTGAAAACGAGTACAGATGTAACTTTAAAGCACATTCTCACATAGTATGGCTTTTCTTTTTTGACAGAAATCCTGCCGAATCTCTAAAAGTTGCTAATCACGACAGTAGTACATATCTGTAGGTATTTACAGATGATATGACAGAATTGTAACAGAGAGCTGGAACAAGATCAGAATGCACGAATGTGCAGTCTTATCTTGATCTACAATCTACACTATCCGCAAAATTCATCCACTGACGCATATGGTAGATTAATAGTTAATCTCAGTTCGGCAATTCGTCCATTCAAATGGTTAAGATAACAACAAGGAAGTGCAAGAGGGATGGTCCGCCCTTTGAAGAAGATTCATTCTTCGCTCACCGTTGCACGCTGTGTCGACTTTGTCAACGTGAGAAAGCAGCCAGTGGCTTTGAAAGAATATAATTGCGAAGTGCCTGTAAAAAGACACTCCAGGAAAGCATGGATAGCTGCACTGAGAGCCGCGATATAATCGAAACAATGTTGATAACGGCGGTAAACCAGCATTTTCTCTTGGTGAGGTGAAACACTTTTGCTCTCACCTGACAGAAAGCATATTTGATCTAATCCCATTCTTGAAAAGCCAAGTAGCGGACAAAAGTAAAAAGAACGCGGATGGTAAATGCATTTGAGCCATGCTCTGGAAAAAGGGGGCTTAATGCATCTCCGTGATGCATAATACCAAGCAAGCCGTCACATAATTATGGATCCATAATAGCCACTTTTTTTAACAACGGACTAAATTATGAGGTAGACTGGTCCTTTGACATACAGAAAAGTGACCAGTAGCGAAAAGTTTCCGCCCAGGTCAGCCTGCGCAGTCCGCGCAGGCTGACCTGGGTGGATACTTTTCGCAGATAAATTTAAGCTCCTTTTTCACAGAGCATTTAGATTTAAATCATACCATTTAAAAGTATGAACATTATTGTGAAGGTGACAATCTGTTATTGTACAGTCGGTCCAAGTGGTAGTCGCTGGCAGAAAATTGAATTTTAAAAACCAGATTAAAAGTAAACAAAAGATAAAGTGACCTGGCAACTTTTGACATGCTTTTAAAATTCATTTTTCTGCCAACGACTAACACTGACACTTTGGCAGACCGTAAAATAACAAAATATAATCTTCACAATAATTTCTATACTTAAAAACGTGTTGTATATATTTCAATGCGTTTTATCTCTCGCATTGTGTGCCTTTGGCCACCACTGGGGCTCAAAGATTATGCACTTTCCTGCTGTGCGTTACCGCCGTTACACCATTGCACTTTACCAATCATTCTAAGTCGGGCACCTGCGTGGCCCAGTGGTAGAGTGGAGGACTCGTAACCTGGAGGCCCAGGGTTGGAGCCTCACTCGAAACACTGAGTTTTTCGTGGGAGTGTCCAGAGGCAAGGCACTTCATAGCCTTAGCCTAGTACTGGTGAAACCCATTATATACATCTGTATGAGAGCTGTTGCCGTGATATGGCGGAAATGATGTCGAAATGCGAAGTAAAACAACATTCAGTCAACCCTTTAACACACAATTCCGAGTTTTAATGGCCCGGACAGAAAAAGGCTTTTGAAAAAAAAAAAAATGTGCGAAAAGGAAACAATAGTGATGCCATGCATTGTGTGCATTTACAGGGAGCACAAGCCTGACTTGCCAACCATTTGTTGCTTAATTGCACCTTTTGCAATAACAAGATCAGACAACATTGAAGTTGCTGTCTGATTTTGAATCAGAACGGCTATTGATGTGGAGATAATGTGGCAAAGAAAGAGAGGAAAATTAAGGGGACCAGCCAGGTATCTTTGTCAGTAACTTACTAGCATGTTCTCCTTTTCCCACAATGTTTTTTACCATATCAAAGACAAATCTCAAAATTTTAGCCCTGTTTTATTTTTTGTCTGCAAGTTCTTTTAATACGGGTCCTAAAATTTCGTCGTTTGAGAAGGGGTTAACTGTTTGCCACACAATCCCGAGTTTTAATGACGGTGAAGAATAAAGCTTTGGAAAACAATGTGGGAAAAGGAGAAAATGCTGGTGACCAGCATTTTCTCCTTTACCCACAATGTTTTCCACCCTTCCAAAAACTATTTTCAATCTTTGAGTCACATGTATTTTGTCGTTTTTGCAAATCCTTTGTTTTGGAGAGGTCAGAAATTTAGCCGGTAGGTAAAGAGTTCATCTAAGCGCGACTGAAGGACCTTTTGCGGACAGTGTAGATCCAAGATCAGACTGCACAGAATGTGCAGTCTGATCTTGGATCTACACTGTCCGATAAGGAGGTATTATTCCAGGAAAAGAAGCCCCTTTGGAAATACAGAGTGTGGGTTTTTACTGTCGGTTTGAAAAGTTTCATGATGTTTATTTAGCAGGATAAGGGTTACACACATGCTCTAAGTTGACCAGCGCAGAACTTTACCCTAGTCTGGTACCCCGCTGTACTTCAAAAGGACGTCGGGCAAAGCGCAATAATGGCGGCCCCCTTTGGTAGTATGCAGAAGTAACGGATTATTGTTATTTCACTTGATCATATCCGACTGTAGGCTGAATTGAAAACAGATCGGTTGCAAAAAAAGTAATGGCAGGTGGCTTTTTTTAATTGTCGTTCCTATTTAGCGAGAAAAACTACATATCAGAAATGCTTTAAGTATCCGAAATGTCAATGGACCAACATAACGTCCGAAAATAGGGCTACTTTTAAAAATGATTCATAATCAAATTTATATTTAAACCATACCCCAAAAAGATGTTTTAGACTCGGTAATGTATGTTTTGTACAAAATTGATCTCATTTTTATTCACTGATCAATCTGGATCACTTGAAATTGAGAAAAAAACAGGAAGGCATGTAGGGCTAAACTTGAGGTCGCCATGGAGGCCGCCATTACTGCGCTTTGCCTGACCATATAACGTAGTGGTAGAAGCAGGTAATCAAGACTAAACTTTACCCTGTCAAGTAGTCTCGGTTAGTCAGTCAGCGTTTATTATAGGAGAGGCCTCATATATCTTAACACCTGTTTATCTGACAACTGATAAAGAAATGCAGTTGACATTCGGTTATCTTGCTGCATTCCCACATACTAATCGTTGACGCATTGATAATCAGTTAGAGACTGAATTCTGTTGCAATCCAATACTTATTGTCGCCAGACAGATAAAGTTGTCTCCCTTTGAGCACTCTTGTGCATGTATAGATTGGTTACCTCCCCTGATACAGGAAGTGTATATCTACAAAGGGGACCATTTCAGTGTATAAAGGTAAGATAGGTGTCACACCACTGTTTTTTTTTTTTTTTTTTATGTTGAAAATAGAGTGAAATCGACTGTCTTTGAAGCTTCACAAATCGCTTAATGGCTACACTTTGGCTTTACCGTCTCTTGCTGTCACATGTACAGTCATAGTCCTTCAAAAAATGCATAAAAAACAAGGTGTCAACTGATTGCGTGCTCCGCTAAATCCAAATCGACAAAGGCACCCAAAAAATTGTCCTGTCAAAAACACCTGTTGATGGCCATGACCCCAATTTTTCATTCTACCACTGACACAAAATATTCCAATCAGTACATGATAAAATCACATCTAAATGATCCCCCACTGCCTAAATTTGAAGCAAATCTAAATTATATACCACCAAGCCCTCTCAGCTCCATGAAACAGCGCATAAAAAGTGCCACTGCAAAATTTCACATGGAACTACTTCTGAGTAAGTACTACGACCCGGAAGCAATCTCGCAGTGGTGTGACACCGAAAATGAACTTGTCTTGCCGTTGTTTGCGCATGTCAGTTTTCTTCGAAAATTAGACATGTCTGTAATGACGCATCACTATCCTTTACAGGATGAATATTAATACGTGGTAGGTAAACTGACGCACAAAATAGCAAGCTGAAAATGGCTATAAATAATGAATCTACGTCTGTGTAAAAATCAAGCCAGTCTTTCGCTACAAATTTCTTAAAAATATAATGATTTCAAACGAGGAAAATAATTTTATAAAATACCATTGTTTACTGCAAATCTTAGTAGTCAGTTTCTAAATAAAGACATTGGGAAAAGCGGGATTTGTTCAACATAATGATAACAAAAATAACAGAACAGAACAGAATCCATAACGAGAGAAGAAAATTAGAAATAAAACTTTATATACCTATTAGACACAACATTGCAATGAAATATGCCTCCGTTAGAACAGATGGCTGCGTTTGAAGTATTGCTGAATAATTGTTCGACTACATTTTTTCGGCGTAGCTGAATGCGCTGGTTTTTTGACCTACTTCTTGGCACTGATAAAGAATGAATAGATGGTAATTTGCGATTGGTCAAAACTGTGCACATGATTATTCGGCGGGCCCCTGCTGGCATATTTGTTCACACCTTTCATGTTGAAACCACTATTAATAAATGTTGCTACTGCTAATCGATACCTCGGGGCCTTGATTCATAACCATAGCAAAATAATGTAGTGGAGAATGATTCTTTTCTTGTGCTGTTTGGAAATTTAATGTTTTCATAACCGTTACCCAATAACCCCTATACTACTTTTCAATAAAATGAAAAACAATGAGGAAAAAGAGGCACTTGCCCGTGAGGTTACTTTTCATTATTTTACTTCATATTGAGCCACAAAAGAGTTTCAGTATTCATATTCTAGTATCTGTTACGCTGTCTATCATTTTTAAAGATATTTCTTGTTTGGTAATGATTCCCAGCATATCCGACAATTCTCTCTTGCGGTCGCTACTTTTATATGGCCCGCAATATGCGAAATGAGACCTTCGAACATTTGCGTAAAGTGTCGTCACGGATTAGCCTGCGTAGTCCGCGCAGGCTAATCCGAGACGGCACTTTACGACTGCATAAGATTTTTTCATACGGTAGACTTTCGTGAAACAGACAATCGCACAAAAACGGGAAGTGTCGTCTCGGATTAGTCACAGACTGCACAGACTGATCGGGGACGACACACTTTTACGCATATGTCCGAAGGCCCTTTTCGTGTGTTGCACGCCAATTATAATCCTACGTTTTGCTAGTGATGGATAGCAAATATAATGCTATTTGGTCGCTGCTTTCAGAATAGACTTCAACTAGTTATTACGCGTATATATCGGGGATTTCAAATTTCGACTCGATCAGTCACTGGTGAATAGAGTAAGATAGTGATCGTCACCCTTGGCTCGCGAAAATAGTTTGCATGCGGGAGGTCCATCTGCTTTTCTGAGACCAGATATGACGTCATCATGCGAATCTTTATATCATCTCACGTGCGTCACGTCTCACCAGATATGACGTCATCATGCGAATCTCACGTGCGTGTTATCGACCACATGACGTTTCTAAAGCCTTTGCGAAAGTTTGGCGCGAAATAGAACACTCTCTCAAAAATTGCGATTTTATTTTCAGGTTCTTCATTTTTTGGTGGAAAAAAAATCTCATCGTATGTTGACAGTGTAGATATCAAAATTAGACTGCTCGTTTACCAAATTAGTGCAGTCTGATCTTAATGTAGACTTTTCAGAAAAACGCCTTGAGTCGCGTTTAACCTTTTACCACAGATATCCCTAGTTTGAACGATCCTGAACAGGGAGGCCGTGAAAACATTGTGGGAAAAGGAGAAAATCATGGTAACCATCATTTTCTCCTTTTCCCACAAGGTTTCCAACCTTATCGGACAATTTAAACTCGTTAGTACCAACTGTGAATTTCTCGTCTGCAAATGTTTCCAAATTGGAACAGTGTAAAGCTTGTCGGCGAAAACATTGCGACACTAGGCTCACCTCTTTTTGCGGACTGAGAATGCCAATTTTCTTGTATTTATCACCACGAGGCTTAATAAAGTGTAAATTCTATTGTCCTTTTAATCCCCTTATATATCTGTCTACCTCATTTTTTTTTCCCACCCAAACCCTTACCCTTTTCCCCAAAAAACAAATTTCAAACCCTTCCAAATCGAAAGCATCTGCAGACGACAAATTTAAAACTGGTACAAATGAACTGAGGTTTTTGACAGGGTTGAAAACATGGTGGGAAAAGGAGAAAATGCTGGTTACCAGCATTTTCTCCTTTTCCCACAATGTTTTCAAAAGGCTTCTTTCTCAGGGTCGTGAAAATAAGGGACTGTTTGGTAAAGGGTCAACTTTATCTTGAGACGAAACAATTTCTAACTCTTTAGCAGACAACAAAATGTTGCATTTTTTCGGCGTAGCTGAATGGACTGCCTTTTGACCTTCTTCTTGGTATTGATAAAGAATGAATAGATGGTAATTTGCGATTGGTCAAAAATATTCACGTGTTTATTCAGCGGGCCCTTGCTGGCATATTTGCTCGCACATTTATGAAACCGCTATTTACAAGCGTTGCTACTGCTACTCAATACTGCGGGGCCTTGATTCATACCATAGCAAAATAATGTAGTAGAGAATCATTCTTTTCTTGTGCTATTTGGAAATTTAATATTTCCTAAGTGTTTCCAAATAAGTACTCCTCTCCAATAAAATGAAAAACAGTGAGGAAAAAAGATGCAGTTGCTCGTGAGGTAACTTTTCATTATTTTACTTCATATTGCCCCACAAAAGAATTTGAATATTCATATTCAAGTATCTCTTACGCCGTCTACCTTCTTTAACTCTTTACCAAACGACAAAATTTTAGCCTTGTCCAAATTGAAAGCATTTGCAGACGACAATTTCATTGTGGCTCAAAAGGTGCAGTTTTCTTTGATAGGGTAGAAAACATTGTGGGAAAAGGGGAAAATGCTGGTTACCAGCATTTTCTCCTTTTCCCACAATGTTTTCAAAAGGCTTCTTTCCCAGGGGCGTCAAAAGGCGTCATTGTGCGGTAAAGGGTTAAAGACATTTCTCGTCTAAATTGAAAAAAGATTGCAGGCGACGAATCAAATGCAGCATAAATGATTTGTCTTTGTATAGGTAAATAACTTTGTGGGGAAAGGAGAAAATGATGGTAATCAGTAGTTTCTCCTTTTCCAAAAATGTTTTCAAAAGCCGGTTTCTTGTTGTTGTTTGTTTGTTTGTTTGTTTGTTTCATAGGTCGTTGCAATACGGGATTGTTTGAGAAAGGATAGATCAATGTAGCGGGAATATACGAAAATCCTGGTTTGTCCTCATTTTCTTATTTTCCCACGGTGTTTCCAATGTTTTCGACCTTTTCAGAGGGGAAAAAACTATCATTCGAGTCACAATTAATTTGTCGTCTTGAATATGCTTTCCGCCAAGCCCCGAAGCTCAGTCGGTAGCGTACAAGACTTGAGAAGAGAGGGTCGCTGGTTCGATCCCCGGCTTGGCCAATTTCTTTCCGAGGATTGATGATGGTCATCGCAACAGGATTCATTCCTCTCTCACAGCTGACCATTGTTTCGACGATGGTTATGTGGGAAAGCAGCCAGTGGCTTGGAAAGAATATTGTGCGTAGTACTGGTAAAAGAAACTCCAGGAAAGCATGGATAGGTGCACTGGCCGCCGCGATATAACTGAAATAATGTTGAAAACGGCATTAAACATCATACAATCAATCAATCAATCAATCAAGCATATGCTTTCGATATGGATAAGTCTAAAACTTTAAATATCTGATAAAGTGTTTTTCGTACCAAATTCCGTTCTCTCCAACCTTTTTTATCACTCGGGCTTTCGCGTTTATAATAAAAAAAAAAAAGGGTCATTTTTACACTGTACCTCACAATCCCGAGTTTTAACGATCCATGATAGGGACAACCTTTGGAAACATCGTAGGAAAAGGAGAAAATGCTGGTTACCAGCATTTTCTCCTTTTCCTACAATGCTTTCTACCTTGTCAAAGAACTTCAGTTCATTTGAACCATGTACGAGTTTGTCGCTTGCAGATGCTTTCAGTTCGGGAGAGTCTAGAATCTGTCGTTTTGTAAAAAATTTAGTTAGTACAAAAAAGATATTAACTGCGATTTTGAAGAGACTATCTCATCTAAATTCAAACCGTGTAGATCCAAGATCAGACTGCATGTTCAGTCCGTTCTGATCCCGATCTTCTTCCTCCGAAAACAAAACTCTTTAACCGTTCCATCATTTTAACCCTTTACAAAACAATCATGGGCTATAACAAGCCTGATGAAAAAGCGGTGTTTAAAAACACTGTGGTTAAAGGAGAAAATACTGATAAGCAGAATTTTTCTCATTTTTTTCCACAATGTTTTACATCCTTTTCAAAAGCAGATTCCATCTCTTAGGTCACATTCGATTTGTCGTCCGCAAACGCTTTCAGTTTGGATGGGTATATAGTTTTGTTGTTTAGTAAAGTACACTTAACTCTTTACCAAACGACAAAATTTTAGACTGGTCCAAATTCAAAGCATTTGCAGACGACAATTTAAATGTGGCTCAAAAATTGAAATTTGTTTTGGGTAGGGTAGAAAACATTGTGGGAAAAGGAGAAAATGCTGGTTACCAGCATTTTCTCCTTTTCCCACAATGTTTTCAAAAGGCTTTTTTCTCAGAGTCGTTAAAAGTCGGGACTGTGTGGTAAAGGGTTAAAAACCTTTCTTCAACTACAGTTGCCTTGTGTTCAGTGTAGATTAAGATCAGGCTGCACAAAACGTGCAGACTGATCTTTGGTCTACCCTGTCCGCTTTGCTGAAACACTGTAGACAAAAGCAACCCTGAAACTGTGATTAATTAAGTCAGGTTTCCAGACTGAAAATAGCCGAACCCCGGTAGCTCAATCGGAAGCGTACAGGACTTGAGAACAGGAGGTCGCTGGTTCGATCTTCGGCTCGGCCAATTTCTTTCCGAGGACTGATGATAGTCATTGCGACAGGATTCATTCCTCTCTCACGCTGACCATTGTTTCGACGATGGTTACGTGGGAAAGCAGCTAGTGACTTGGAACGAACAGTGTGCGTAAAAGAATAGTGTGGTAAAAGAAACCCCAGGAAGGCATGGATAGGTGCACTGGCCACTGCAATATACCTGAAATAATGTTGAAAACGGCGTTAAACACCATACTATCAATTAACCATAGATTGAAAATATAGTTTAGGTTTATTCGGTGCCCTAGGGGTATACCCTTTACCACATAATCCCGACTTTTAACTACCCCGAGGGGAGAAAAAGAAAACTTGAAAACATTGTGAGATAAAGGAGAAAATGCTGGTAACCAGCATTTTCTCCTTTTTCCCAAAATGTTTTCTACCATTTCCAAAACAAATTTCAATTTTTGAGTCACGTTTATTTTGTCGTCTGCAAATGCTTTCAGTTTGGACAATCCTGAAATTTTGTCGTCTGGTAAAGGTTTAAGTGTTAGAAGGGGCTCATTAGATGTTGAGCAAAACAGATTTTTTACGCTCTGATTTCTCCACCTTTCAAATGTTGTTAAGTAGTTTTAAAGGTACACTTTCACGGCGAATTTCTGTACTCATAAAAAAACAACTAGAAATATCTTTCAAAAAGAGAGAAAGATAGACGGCGTAAGAATATTGGAATATGAATATTGAAGCTGTTTTGTGGCTCAATATGAAGTAAAATAATGAAAAGTAACTTCACGAGCTATGGCATCTTTTTCCTCACTGTTTTTCAGTTTGTTGAAAAGTAGTATTGGGTTATTGGATAACGAGCAATTGCCTCTTTTTCCTCACTTTTTTTTCCAAGTTTTTGAAAAGTAGTTTTGGGTGATTTGATAACGCTTATGGAAATAAATTAAATTATCAAATTTCCAAATAGCACAAGAAAAGAATCATTCTGTACTATATTATTTTGCTATGTTGTAGATCAAGGTCCCGGGATATCGATTAGCGGTAGCAATGCGTGTTAATATTGGTTTCATAAATGTGCGAGCAAATATGCCATTTCACATTTTTGACCAATCGCAAATTACCATTTATTCATTCTTTATCAGTACCAAGAAGTAGGTCAAAAGCCAGCGCATTTAGCTACGCCGAAAAAAAACACGTGTTGAACATGATTACAATGCATGGCAATCGTCGGCTCTAAAATAGTGTACGGCCATGGAACCCCTGGCGTTCCCCGAGTGCCAAAGACACGAGTGAGAGAGAGCGCAATGCTAGCGTACTCCCCCATTTCGGAAGGAGGTTCCGGGGGAGCTCTCACGAGACTTTTTTCTTTTGATTTAACCCTTTACCAGACAACAAAATTTTAGCCTTGTCCAAATTGAAAGCATTAGCAGACAACAATTTCAGTGTGGCTCAAATGGTGCAATTTTGCTTTGATAGGGTAGAAAACATTGTAGGAAAAGGAGAGAATGCTGGTTACCAGCATTTTCTCCTTTTCCCACAATGTTTCCAAAAGGCTTCTTTCCCAGGGGCGTCAAAAGGCGGCATTGTGCGGTAAAGGGTTTGTTGAAGCGAGGGGTCCTGCGTGGCTCAGTGGTAAAGTGTGGGACTCGTAACCTAGAGACTCCGGTTCGAGCCCCACCTGATCCGCTGAGCTTTTCGTGGGAGTGTCCTTGTGCAAGACACTTCAGAGCCCTTGCCCAGTACTGGTGAAACCCAGGAAGTACGTGAATGAATATGTGAGCTGTCGCCGTTATATGACTGAAGTAATGTTGAAAGCGACCAATTCAATCAATCTATCGAAGCGATTCTTATACATTCTTAGACCATTTTTGGAACATGGAAAAAGCATTCGGCCAAAAAAGTGGTCAAGACCGGCCGTACCACCGACGAGGGCCTAGCATTATTTCACTGACTCTGTTGTATTAGTGCCCTGTTGTTGTTGTCGTAGTTCTTGTTGTTATTGGTGGTGGTGATGGTAGCGGTGGTCGCGGTTGTGGTTGAGGTTGGTTGGTTCGATGTTGTGTTTGTTGTTCATGTGCCAAGCCCCCATAGTTCAGTCGGTAGCGTACAGGACTTGAGAACAGGAGGTCGCTGGTTCGATCCCCGGCTTGGCAAATTTCTTTCCGAGGATTGATGATAGTCATCGCTACAAGATTCATTCCTCTCTCACCGCTGGCCATTGTTTCGACCATGGTTATATGGGAAAGCAGCCAGTGGCTTGGAAAGAATATTGTGCGGAGTACTGGTAAATGAAACTCCAGGAAAGCATGGGTAGGTGCACTGGCCGCCGTGATATAACTGAAATAATGTTGAAAACGGTGTTAAACACCATACAATCAATCAATCATTGTTGTTCATGTAGCTCTCAACAGCATTTCCCTAATATGACGGCAACCGTTCACTTTTTCATGTCTTTTCTGGGTTTCCAGAGTACTAGACCGAGGTTCTGCAGTGTCCTGTACTCCCGTGTGACCCGTTGGGATTAGCCAATCAGAAATCATGTTATTGCGTTACTTTATAAATCTAGGATGTCTAAGAATACAATTAAGAGTGCTTTGGGGATGGGAATGGATCTACAAAGTTTATTATATTGTTATTGGTTAATTTTTTCTCGAATTAAAAGTTCTAGACTTCAAACAATATTTAACAACATCTGCAGACAACAATCTCAAAATTGGCACAAATAAGCTTAAGTTTTCTGATAGGGTAGAAAACATTGTGGGAAAAGGAGAAAATGCTGGTTACCAGCATTTTCTCCTTTTCCCATAAGGTTTTCAAAAGGCCTATCAATCAGGGCTCATTAAAACTCGTGATTGTGTTGTAAAGGGTTAATATCTTGGCGTGATTTTTTTTTTTTTTTTTTTTTCAAAGATGTGGAAGTACGGTTTAAAAATAGGATGAGCATCTTTAAACTTCGTCCAACGATCACGTGATTGTTGTCCACATTTTTTTCACCGCTGACCGGTCTTACTGACCAGTAAAGTGTCACACAGTGCGATGGGGTATGTATCTGTTTATTATTATTATTATTATAATTAATGCATCACGCATATGCATTAAACCTCATTTTGCCAGAGCATGGCTCAAGTGAAGTCATAGAAAAATTCAAACTTTTTTTCTTTTCTACAATCTCCACTTTTCTTTCAGTAGATTCTGTCACATAACCCTTAATCGTTACCATTAAACTTAAGGAAATCTTTTCGTTTAGTCGTCAACAATTTAAATTTGGCAGGAAAAGGATAAATTAACCCTACACAACACGATTCCTAATTTCAACGAAGTTAGTGTATAATCCTTTGAAAATTTTCAATGTAGGAAAAGGAGGAAATGCTGGTAAACAGCATTTTCTTCATTTCCAGTTTTTTTTTTTTTTTTTTTTTTTTTGTTTGTTTTTTTTTTTAAAGGCAGAGATCGTATTTTAAAATAAGTTGTTCAAGTTGTCTGAAAATGCTTTCAATTTGGTCGAGTCCAAAATTTTGTCGTCTGGAAAAATGTTAAAAGCACCGTAGCGGCCAAATTTTAAAAAATGCCGGTGTTAACATGCATTTAGATTTAATTAGAAGCACGAAAATTACTGTGAATATGACATAGAGGATATCTGACTTCTTTTTCGGTGAAAGATCGAAATTTATTTCATCTCGTGAACATCATCGGTAATATTTTCACTTGGGCTGCGCCACTTGTGAAAATATTACCGCTGATGTTTATTCGATGAAATAAATTTCGATCTTTCACCAAAAAAAAAAATATTCTATTTATTTCATGCTTCTAATACCTATTTTGTTCGAACTTTCATCAAAATCCAGTACAGTTGTTTTCAGCAATTCCCCGTGGCGTACCTCCTCATATAACAACCATTACAGTATTACTTAAAGCGCGAGAAATATAGCGTAAATTACGTCATATTTCCCGTCATTTGAATGGCACGCGCTGATTAACTAGGTAACTAATGCGCGGGAACTACTGTTTCCTTCTTCAATCGAAGAGTAAGAAAATATAGAATCGGTATTTTCACTGGTCGTAACCATGAACTATCAAACCGTAATCTACCATTATTTCTCAATAAAGTACCAAAAAGCATGAAATAAAATGTGTTATTGTACTGTCGTGCCAAGTGTTAGTCGCTGGCGGAGAAGTTAATTTCAAAACCAAGTTAAAACTAACCAGGTAGCTCTATCTTATGTTTACCTTTTACCTGATTTCAGAATTCATTTTTCTGCCAGTAACTATCGCTTGGAAATATCTTACAATGAGAGATTGTAATCTTCACAACATTTTCCATACTTTTAAAGGGTATCATTTTAATTTAAATGCATTACAACACGTGCATTGTTGTTTTGCCCGCTATTGGGCCTTTAATAACACATGAATGCAGTTGACTATCTCTTTTTTCTCAAATTACAGTTGGGCTGTAGTTATCGCCCTTACTGCCATCTGTGTACAGCAGACAGTGACAGAGACCCTACCTCTAGAGCAGGATGCGACTAGACATGGGATGTGGGCCATGGGCCGCTCCATCAGAAGAGCCTACCATTATAGTTGTACTTTACAGATAGACTCACCGATTGATTACCTCTCTGTCGCCATATATTTACCGTTTGCAGCGATGTCCGAAACGGTAGGTTTGTTTGTTTCTTCTGTCATCGTTTTTATACCGTCAAGGGGGACATATCAGAAACGGTAGGTTTGTTTAGTCTCTCGCCGTATCTGTATCATCTAAAGACATATCAGAAACCTCGGGTAAGTTGTTTTGATTGTTTTGTCATCGTTTCTACGCCCTTTATAAATATGTCAGAAACGGTAGATTTGTTTGTTTGTTTGTTTGTTTGTCTGTCTGTCTGTCTGTCTGTCTGTTTGTTTGTTTGTTTGTTTGTTTGTTTGTTTGTTTGTTTGTTTGTTTTGGTATCGTTTCTATACCATCAAGGGACATATAAGAACGTAGGTGTGTTTGATTGCTCCGTCGTCGTTACTATACCGTCAAGGGACATATCAGAAGCCAAGCCCCCGTACCTCAGTCGGTAGCGTACAGGACTTGAGAACAGAAGGTCGCCGGTTCGATCTCCGGCTTGGCCAATTTCTTTCCGAGGATTGATGATAGTCATTGCGACAGGATTCATTCCTCTCTCACCGCATGTTTCGACCATGGTTATGTGGGAAAGCAGCCAGTGGCTTGGAAATAATATTAAGCGGAGTCTGGTAAAAGAAACCCCAGGAAAGCATGGATAGGTGCTCTGGCCGCCGCGATATTACTGAAATAATGTTGAAAACGACGTTAAACACCATACAATCAATCGACATATCAGAAGAGGCTACCATTATACCTGTACTTTACAGATAGAGTCACCGATTGATTACCTCTCTGTCGCCTTATATTTACCGTTTGCAGGGATTTCCGAAACGGTAGGTTTGTTTGATTGCTCCGTCGTCGTTTCTCTACCGTCAAGGGACATATCAGAAACGGTAGGTTTGTTTGTTTGTTTTGTCGTCGTTTCTATACCATCAAGGGACATATCAGAAACGGTAGATTTGTTTGTTTGTTCTGTCGTTGTTTCTGTACCATCATGGGACATACCAGAAACGGTAGGTTTGTTTGTTTGTTCTGTCGCCGTATCAGCATTATCTAAAGACGAGTCAGAAACCGCGGGTTAATTAGTTTGTATGTTTTGTCATCGTTTCTATGCCGTTTATAAATATGTCAGAAACGGTAGATTTGTTTGTTTGTTTGTTTGTTCTGGCATCGTTTCCATACCATCAAGGGACATATCAGAACGGTAGGTTTGTTTGTTTTGTCGTCGTCCCTATACCGTCAAGGGGCATATCAGAAACGGTAGATTTGTTTGTTTGTTCTGTCGCCGTATCTATATTATCTAAAAACATGTCAGAAACGGTTAGTTAGTTTGTTCTGTCATCGTTTCTATACCGTTTATAACATGTCAGAAACGGTAGGTTTGTTTATTTGTTTGCTTTATGGCCGTGTAAGAACCTTCAAGAGACATGCCACAAACAGGAGATTTATTTGTTTGTTCTGTTGCCGTTTCTATAAACACATCAGAAACGGTAGATTTCCTTCTTTGTTCTGTTGCAGTATTTAAGGCGTCAAAGGACATGTTAGACACAATAGGTATGCTTGTTTGTTCCGTCGTCGTTTCTATACCGTCTAGAAGCATATCAGAGACGGTAGGTTTGTTTGCTCTGTCGCTGTATCAGTATCTTGTAGGGACATGTCAGAAACGATAGGTTTGTTTGTTTGTTTGTTTGTTTGTTTGTTTGTTTGTTTGTTTGTTCAGTAAGGTTACTATAGCGTCAAGGGACATGACAGAAACTGTTTTTTTTGGTCGACGCATCTGTTACGTCCAAAGAGATGCCAGAAACGGTAGGTTTGTTTCTTCGTTCTATTGACATTTCTTTAATGTCTAGAAACACGTCTGAGATAGTAGGTTTGTTTGTTGGTTCTATGGCAGTATCAGTATCTTCTAGAGACATGTCAGAAACGATAGGTTTGTTTGTTTGATCTGTCGTCGTTTCTATACCGTCAAGGGACATGTCAGAAAAGTTAGTACATAACCACCCTTTCGGAGCCAACCCCCCTAGGCCCTATCCTTAAGAAGATCCAGCCCATATTCCTTAAGAATTTTATCCTTAAGAATTTATTCGATTCGAATCCTTAAGAATTAATTCGATTCGAATCCTTGAGAATTTATTCGATTCGAATCCTTAAGAATTAATTCGATTCGAATCCTTAAGAACTTATTTGATTCGAATCCTTAAGAATTAATTCGATTCTAATCCTTAAGAATTAATTCGATTCGAATCCTTAAGAATTAATTCTATTCTAATCCTTAAGAATTAATTCGATTCGAATCCTTAAGAATAATTCGATTCGAATCCTTAAGAATTAATTCGATTCGAATCCTTAAGAATTAATTCTATTCTAATCCTTAAGAATTAATTCGATTCGAATCCTTATGAATTTATTTGATTCGAATCCTTAAGAATAATTCGATCCTTCCCCTTATTCTTAATTCTCTCCGGCTCCTTAAGTCTTATTCTCTCCGTCCCCTTATTCTTAATTCTCTCGACTCCTTAAGTCTTATTCTCTCGGTCCCCTTAATTATTAATTCTCTCCGGCTCCTTAAGCTTCATTCTCTCCGACTCCTTACGTCTTATTCTTTCCGGCTCCTTACGCCTTAATTCTCTCCGCTCCTTAAGACTATCTTCTCGATTCCGTCCTTTAGGCTATTCTCCTCGTCCTTTAGGTTAACTATCTCCCGTCCTAAATATCTTTTCGGTTTCGTATCGCGTTTATAGATCTTCTAGGTTATTAATCTTATAATTTCGCGTATTAAAAAAAATAGCTTAAAGAAAAAAAATTATATTAAAAAACGTAATGTCGGAAGAAGAAAATAATTTCGTAAAATTTCGAGACTTTAACGTAAAAAACCTAAGGATTCGTGATAACGATAAGAATGATATAGATACTTATAATTACCGGATGAGGGAATTATATTACGCGTATCCGGACGGGATAGAAAGGGTTTTACGTTTACGTTCTCCCGTTCTGTTTAGTTTAGGGATATACAAAGGTAAAATTAACCCTAATGAAACGTTTTTTCCTTTGACAGCTTATCACGATAAAGAAAACCCTACCTGGAGCGAAATAGAGTTTAAAAAAGTAATAGATAGCATTACGGATTTTTTAAGGCGAGAAGTACCGGGGAAATTTAAATTAAAGAAAGGAGAAGCCGTTACCGAAGAATTAAATATTATTAAAGATAATATTTTTTTCCCGAGAGTAGATAACTGTACTAATTATTACGAGAAAATAACGGGCGAAGCTAAAGAGGTCCTAGGAGATTTCGTGAAGATAGAAGATATTAGTTACCTTAAAAGAATGAAATGCAGAGTAATCGCTTATATAGATTTTACGAACGTTTTTATTAGCACGAGTTCGGTAAATGTAAGTTCGAGTATTTCCGAAGTTATTATAATCGAAGAGAACGTCATGCGTAATAAAAAAAAATCAAAGCCATCAAGAATAGAATTATATTCGGATGACGAATTATAAATTTATAACTTAAAATAAAGTTATAAATTTTTTTTTCATCCGGAAAAGAACTTTATATATTTATAAATCGAGTTCTACGAGTATCGTTAAATAAGAGTTTTTCGCGCTCGGATTATCGGTCTTCGTTAAAAAGTTTATTACGTCGCATTGGTTTAATTCTAAAGGCTGAGGAAAAACTGCGCAGCTGCAGCCTTCTCCTACATTTTTTATTAAGGAGTAGTTGGTTTTTTCGATACCGTTTATTACTAAGTTAATTTTAACTTCTTCGTCTAAAATATCGTTTCCTTTTAAAACCGTTAAAGAACCTCTTATAATCCTACCGGGAGCGGACATACAGTAACCTCCTAAACCGTGCAATCTTCCGCTACTACCGTTACCGAAAGAAAATTTGTAATTTCCGTTCGTTAAAGGTCCCTGTTCTTCGGCGTGAATACTTATTATAGGTTTAGGTATTTCCTGCCTGTACATTTTTATTACGTGCGCCGTTAAATTTAATAGCCGCTTAGTTAAAAAAAATTTAGTTACGGGATCGTTATTTCCGTGCGGTTTGGGTAAGTTCGTAATTCTTTTTCCTCCCATATTTACTGGTCCATTCGCGTTAAAAGAGCCGTCAGGGTTTCTCGTTAAAGCCGCTCCTCCCGTAGCCGCTAAAACCGTCAAATCTACGTAATTTTTATTCGCGGCCTGGTTTTCTTCTAAAGGAGTACCGATATTTTTAATTCTTCGTCCTCCCATAGAAATGTCCGAAGTCGCTATATAACCCCCTATACCGTAAACGAAAGCCTTATTAGTGGAATCTACGTAATTTTTAGTAGCTACGTCCTGAGGATTCGCGGGATCTAAAAGATTCGTTAACAGGTATCCCCGCATATTTATATTCGAGATAGCGGAAAAACTTCCGTCTCTCATTTTAACGATAGCTCTCTCACTTTCGTCTACGTATTTTTTATTAGCGGCTTCGCTCGGTTCCGTCGGATCATCTAAGTTTTTTATTTTATTAAATCCCATGTTTAAATATCCTAACATATGATAACCTCCGTTTTCGGCTATTAATCCCGCGGCGGAATCTACGTAATCTTTAGTCGCTACGTCCTGAGGATTCGCGGGATTACTAACTCTAGTTAATGTATTACCGTTCATATTTATAGAACCGGTAACTTCGGTCGTTCCGTCTTTCCGTAAAAAATTATTATTAACGTAAGAGATCGAAATACCGTCTCCGCTAGGTTTAACGTAGTCCATTCCTCCGAATTTATCGACCGGCATCTTTTTTAAATAAACTAAAAAAGTTTATTTAAAACTCGCTGGAATTCACTTCCGGTAGTCAGTTCTTTTATAACGAATAAACATAAATGTCCGCAGAATACTTGATCGGCTCTCTGTAACTGATCCGTATTATAAAATATCGGATTCCCTAGATATTCTTTTAGTTCGAGAGGGGGCTGTAAACCGTAACTATCGAAATAAATTTTCAGTCTTCCTTTTTTATACCAGGCTACCCAGTGAGTACCTGGTCCGCTCGTATCATCTAGATTTAATATCCCGCATTCATTTACCTTACTATTTTCCGGTAAAGAATCTCTTAAAAATACTCCTCTAAAAGAAGGTATTTTTAATTCTCTCGCGGCATCTTCTAGTTCGAAGTTACTTAAAGGCTTATTAGGTAAAATTACGTTTTTAATCGCGATATCCATTTTTTTACGTCTAAATATTCGTAATGACTTTATTATCGACCCAAGTATTAAACTTATCGGGATAATCTTTCCATTTTACTAGAGATCTATCTTTTTCTTTCTTAATAACCTTTTCTATCCTGTAAAAATCGTGCTCGGTATGCGCGGTTTTCTGTAGTTCGGGTTCGTAGAAGGCTCCTTCTAGTTCTTCTCCCTGAAGATCTTTAACTATATACGTTACAGGATCCGTATTTTTTACCTTAGAAACCTTAAAAATCTCTTCTTTCCATCTAGTAGTATATCCCTTTTCGAAAGTCTTTTTCTTTTTCGATAACCTTACTCTATCACCGACGGAAAACTTCGGCTTTTTATATAGTTTGGGACGAAAGGGATAAAGATTCCCTAAAACTTCGTATTCATTTTCCTTCTTACTAGCATTTACGGGAGTCATCTTAATAGAAGAATGTTTCGTATTATTATATTTTTTAACGAGATCCGGTAACACGTCGAGATAAAAGGGATTAGATGTAACGGTAAAATATTTCCACATCCTTTCTTTCATAGTTCTAATCCATCTCTCTACTACGGAAGATTTTTCTTCGTTCTGCGTAGAATATATTTCTATTAAATCTCGAACGTCCTTATTATAAAACTCTTTACCTCTGTCTACCCATATTTTCTCCGGCTTTCTTTCCTTAAAAATATTCTTTAACGCTTCGGCGACGGATTTTCCGGATTTATCTTTTAACGGAACCAGCCAGCCGTACTTAGAAAAGATATCGATAATAGGGAGAAGATATTTTATACCTTTATTATATTTAGAAAATCTCTGCATGTCTACTAAATTGGCGGCCCATATCTTATCGATACCGTTTACTAAGACTCTCCTTCTCCTAAATTTTCTTCTTACGGGTTTATGTAATTCTTCAGCTAAAACCTCCTTATCGAATTTTTTTTTTAAATTCCCATTCCGAATCTTTTCTTCGCGCCGATCAGATTACTAACGACGGATCGCTCTATTTTCTCCCTAAGTGTCGGATTATAGATTCCCTTTAACTCCGTTAACATATTCGCGTCGCAGATAGAATTTCTAGTAGCCGTGTCATTATGTTTAAGATAACAGATATCGTGATTATAAGCGGCTTTATCGACTCGGTTTATCGGTTTACTCCATTCCTTAGGCGTTAAATTGGAGTTTAGTCTTTTATTTAATTTCGTACCGGGTCCAGTAAAGTTATGACCGGGTAAATGCATTTCGACGGGTAAAGTATTTATCATTCTATTAAGCACGGATCCCCCTAAATTTTCCTTTTTTTTTTTCTTCGGCTCTTTCTTTGGTTTAGCGCTCTTCGGTTTAGCGCTCTTCAGCTTAGAACTAGAACCTTCCGACTTAACGAACTGAGTTTTAGTAGTATTACATACTACGCATTTCCCTTGAGCCATTCTTCTTCCGTTTTTAGCGGTTTTATAAGTCAGCGGACCGGTATCGGTCTTTTTTCTACATTTAACGCAGTACATGTCTTTATATATATATATATTAAATTTTTTAATATATATATAAAATGAACATTGAAGATTTATCCTGGAATGAAGTCGAATCGAGTAGATTTAATAGTCCTCTTTTACCTAAAAGCATTAGAGGGTTAATCGTAGGAAAATCGGGATGCGGAAAGACTACGCTTTTATTAAACCTTTTACTAAAGCCGAACTGGCTCGATTACGATAATTTATGCGTTTTCGGAAAAAGCCTTTTCCAGCCCGAATATCGCGTGCTTAAAAAAGCTTTAGAAGAAAGATTACCGAAAGAGTGTATTTTAGAGCTCTTTAATAATCGCGAAGAAATACGGGATTCCGATTTTAGCGCGGAAGATTTAATCGAAGAATGGTCTAAGGACATAGGAGACGTTAAAAAATCGGATATAGAGTCTAGTTTCTTCGAAACTTCCGAGGACGTACTCCGAGAGAGCTAGAAGCTGAGAATAAGAATCTAATGATCTTCGACGATCTACTTTTAGAAAAACAGAACAAGTGCGAATGTTATTATATTCGCGGAAGACATAGTAATGTCAACTGTTTTTACCTTTCGCAGAACTATTTTAAGCTACCTAGGCAGACTATTAGGGAAAACGTGAATTTTTTGTTTGCCTTTTTCGGCAAGACCTAAAAAACATTAATCATATTTACGGAGATCACGTAAGCGAAGATATGCCTAAAGAAGAGTTTAGAAAATTCTGTTATAAGGGATGGGAAAAACCTTTCGGTTTCGTTACTCTCGATTTATCTAGCGAAAGAGATAAAGGAAAGTATAGAAGCGGACTAGATGAGTTTTATATACCGGAAGCGCTAGGAGAAAGAGGGGATGAATAATTATTCCCTATAAAAAAATGGAAGAAGAACTTTTAGAAAGGATAGCTAATAATACGCGTCAAAAAACTTCTGCCCAAATTATAGTAAGCGCTAATAAGACGGACTTTACTACGAGATTTAATCCTTCGTTACGGTTGGAAAAAGATAGAGAATACGAAATAGCTTTAGTAAATCTCGAAACCTATTACTCTTTCCCTAACATCGACGCGTCGAATAATATATTTATTTATTCTCCGGATAACGGTAATTCCTGGTTTTAAATAGTAATACCGGAAGGAAGTTATGATCTCACAGACATTAATGATACCGTACATCAGGAAATGAGGAAAAACGGTCATATCGACTTAGTTAATGACGAATACCCCGTTAAAATTTCCACGAATACGAATACTCTAAAATCTATTCTTACTCTCGAAGACGGTTATAGCGTAGATTTTAATCATTCGAGTTCCGTTTCTAAAGTACTAGGTTTTACTCGCGCGAAATACGAAGCGGGTTTTCATGAGTCTGAGAATGTAGTAAACATTCTCAGTATAAATTCCGTGTTCGTTAATATCGATATTATCTCTGGAAGCTACGTTAACGGTACGACTCAGAATACGATTTACTCTTTCTTCCCTAACGTCGCACCGGGATATAAGATAATCGAATCGCCGGTTAATTTAGTATATTTACCGATAACATTAAAAGAAATAAACCATCTAGCAGTAAGAATTACGGACCAGAACGGAACTTTATTAAATCTAAGAGGAGAAAACGTTACGGTCAGGTTTCATATTAGAGAGTCATAAAATAAAAAAAACGTATATAAAATGACGAGTTACGTGAATATTAAAGTTAATGTATCGGAAGGACAAAAGAAAAAACTAGCGTCCGCTATTAAAAAAGGAGAATGTAAAGTATCCATCCGTTTAGGTCACGAAGATTTACGCGGAAATGACGTTTTAGCGGTTACTCCTACTCAGGAGAAAAAAATAGCTAAAGCTTATCAGAACGGTACGGGAGTTACTATAAGAATGTCCGCCAGGCAGCTTAAAAGTAATAAGGAAATAAAAGGAGGATTTCTCGGAATGTTAGCCGGATTAGCCGCTAGCGCTTTACCGGCTTTAGCTAAGACCGTTTTACCCGCTTTAGGAGTCGGCGCTCTTTCGGGATTAGCTTCTTCGGGAGTACAGAAGGCTATGGGATCGGGACTTTTTCTAAAAAAAAGAGGCTGCGTCTGTAAAATAGAAACTGACGGTAAAGGTCTTTATTTAAGTCCTTATAAAGGTAAAGGACTAGCTTATGCCGGTGACGGTTTATATTTAAAACAGGGAGGGCAGCTGTTCGAAGGAAACGGTCTTATTTTAGGACCTAATAGTCCTTTCGCGAGTATACCTATTTTAGGCGCTATATTATAAATTATAATATTAGTTAATTAATATTATAATATAAAAAATGTACGTTCAAAAACTCGGCGCAAGATCGATATTTTCTAAAGAGAAAACGATACACTGGAAACCTTTTACTAAATTAAAATATCCGCCGATAAAAATAGATTCCTTAACTTGGAAAATCTTCTCTCAGGAAGAAATTAGGTTAACTCCGAGTCAAGTAATTCACGTAGGATTAGGCTTAGGCTTCTTATCAACTAAAGGCGTAATTTTAACTTCTTTAGATTACGGACTAAGATATAAAAAATGTAGCTTACTAAATGAGATTAGCTTCGGAGATGTTCCGAATATTTTAGTCGCTATTACTAATAATTCGAAGGAAACGATAAAAATAAAAGAAAACGAACTTTTATGTTTTGTTCATTATCGAGTTTAAAAAATCTTTCCCTATAAAAAAATGGAGATGAAAGATACTAATATATATCCCGAAATACCTACGGCTCCTCCTATGGACGAAGGACACGGTTATCGGTTACAGAAAATTAACGAGATACAGAACTTCTTAGAAGGAGAGGTCGTGAAAAGAGAAGCTTTAAGTAAGAAATATTTTAGAGCGGCGAGAATAGTAGATAATATAGATACGGGTTTAATTACCTTAACTACGGCCAGAGGAATAGGAGGAATAGGGCTGTTATTAACGGTAGTTTCTTTACCGGCGGTTATAACGATAGAAAGTATAGCCGGTTTATGTGGCTTATTAAGTTTAGCTGGGAAATTCGCCATTAATAATTCTCGGAAGAAGGCGGAAAAACACGAGAAGATTAAAATAATCGCCGAGACTAAATTAAATACTATATCGACTCACGTCTCGAAAGCTTTATCGGACGATAAAGTCACGGACGAAGAGTTTCGGTTAATAGCGGAGGAATTAGAGAAATATAAGAAGATGAAAGAAGAAATTAGGTCGAAATCTAAGAAAGAGATTACGAGCGAAACGGAAGCGGCGTTAATAGAGAAAGGGAGAAAAGAGCAGCGTGAGTCCTTTCGGAAGCTGGTTGAAAAAAATAGTGACGGTCCGTAGGAATATTAAAAAGCCTATAATTAAGTTTTCGTGTAGCTTTAGTTACGAAACTCGATAAAAAAAACGCGTAAAAATTCCCGTTAAAATAAAAAAGGCCTAATAAAAATGCCTTATTTAAAAATCGATGATCCAGAAAAAAGGGACTTACTCGTAAAACGGTTTCTCGAGACGAAAAAGAATATTCGCGACAGGAACATAGCGGAAAAAACGGGAGAAATAGAATTACAGTCCGATCTTTCTAAATTTTTTAAGCCTATTACGGAAGCTCAGAGAGTCGCGTAGGAAAAAATTATGGAAAAACTAAAGCCTATTAAAGAAGCCGCAATAAAATTACCAAATTATCCATCGATACAGCTTTTTACTTCTAAAGACGGAGAAGTAACTATGGACGAAGATGAACCGGAAGTTATCGGACCGACCGCGCTTAAATATTTAATGAAATACGCGCATAAATCTTCTTCCGTCAATAAAACGTACGGGTTATATTCAAAAGACGGTAAATTTTTTATCGGAAATAAAGAGGTTAAGATCGATAATAACGATATCGTGTTAGATGATGAGACTCATAAAGGTACTCCGGGTTTATGGGAGTTACTTACTTCTAGAAACCCTGATTCGAACATTTTTGACGAAGAAGATTACGAGAAATATAGTAAACTAGTCATAAAATCCGATACTCTTTATCGTAATAATAACCTGAATAGTATTTACCCGAAATCTTCTAGCGGAAAAAAATGGACGTTACTCTCTCCTATCTGGAATACGATTAAACCGAGAAAAGTAACTGGGACAGGTACTACTATTATCCCGTGCGATCCGAACGCGTTAGTAAAGAGATTAAAGCTACTTTTAGCGAGTAAAGCGGCGGGTAATACGGGAGTTAGAAATGAGATCGTTAGCGTGTGTGACGAATTAAAAAGACAAGGTTACTTAAACGGGAAAAGCTATAAAAAGTTAATGTCTATATTATAAAAAGATGATCGAGATTAAAAATAGAGGATATAGAAGACAGTATAAGTACTGCGGTACCAGAATCTTCGAAAGTTTAGCTAACCTCGGCGCGAAACTTTTTACTAGAGATATCGCTAAACAGGTCGCTTCTTCCGCTTTAGACGTAGGAAAAAGCGTAGCTAAGGAGGGAGCGAAAAAAGCTTTAGAAGCCGGGAAGAGTGCCGCGGTAGACGCTGCTAGCGGATTAGTTAAAAAGGCTTTAAATCGTAAATCTAAGAAAATTTTACGAGAATACGCTGAGTTACCCGTAACGCGAGATAATAACGAGCTAATGGATGGTAGCGGTAATAATGCGATAGCTATAGAAAAATTAATTAAGAAATTAAATAGGGGGTCGGGTATTAAAATGACATAGACGAAGAATATATTATAATAATACTTTAAATTATTATAATATATAATAGAAATGAGTATTTTAAATATTATGGAAACGATCCAGGGAGATACAAGTATCGACGAATACGAAGTTCATGAGTATGAACCTATTACTGGTACTAATCTAAATAATCCCGCCGGAGAAATCAGGATTAATATAGGAACTCAGGATATTTTTACTCATCCTTCCAAGTCTTTTTTACTTTTCGCCGGTAAATTAGTAAGAAATGATAATGGGAATGAATATGCTGACGGTGATAATATCGCGTTAACGAATAACGCTCTTATGTATCTTTTTAAAAATATTACTTATAAGCTTAACGAACAGACGATCGAATCCTTAACGAATCCCGGTCAAGCTACTACTATGTTAGGTTTATTAAAATACCCGGACGATTTTTCTAAATCGCATGGATTAAATCAGCTCTGGTATAAAGACGACGGAATTAACGTGGATAATACTAATACCGGTTTTGAAAAAAGAAGGAAGTATATTATACATGATCCTGTACCGATAGGTACGTTTAGTTTTAGAGTCCCGTTAAAACATATATTCGGGTTCTGCGAAGATTATAATACAGTTATTTACGGGATGAAACAGACTCTTACCTTAACCAGAAATGACGATAGCGAAGCGATATTTAATGCCGCTGTAGACGGAGCGGGTAATCTGGTTAATGGTCGAGTTAATTTAATTAAAATATAGTGGTTCGTTCCTCACGTCTTACCCGCGTTAGAAGAGAAGACGGAGCTTTATAAGCTTATAGAGAAAAAAGAAAAATTCCCAGTCGGGTATGGAAAGGTACAGTGCGAGTCTACTTCGGTTACTCAGACGAGAACGTTTAACTGGAGACTTTCCGTTAATTCGTCTCCTGAAGTACCTCGCTTTATTATTATCGGATTTCAGATGGTTAGGAAAGGAAATCAAGAATTAAACTCGGCCGTATTCGATAATGTGAATATCGAAAATATTTACGTGATGTTAAACGCCGTTAGATATCCCGCGGTCGACTATAATTTAAATTTTACCGCTCATCAGTATAGTAGAGCGTACGGAGATGCCGCTTTATTCAGATCTAAGTTTTTTAACATGAACGAATTAGTATCGAATCCGAGTATTTTTCCCGAGGATTATAAAACCCTTTATCCTTTATTCGTATTCGATGTCACTAAACAGAGCGAAAAGATAAAATATTCTTCTACCGATTTGCAGGTTAAAATGTTTTTTAGCGCTAATGTACCCGCAGACACGGAAGTTATTATTAGCGATAGGTTATTATCCTTTCATTCTGACGGTAATAAAATGACCGTAGTACTTTAATTTAAATAATTTTTTTATATAATAAAATGTTAACGGTTAAGGATATTAAAAAAATTCTCGACGAGAATAATATAAAATATAACTCTTACGGAGATAAGGAATATTATTTAGGATTATTATTAGATCACGGATTAGCACCGGGAAAGAAGATACCTACGCCGGAAGCTTCGATAAAACTCGAATACGAACCGAGACCGGTAGCCGATCCTGACTACGAAAGATTAAAAAAAAACGATTTAGACGACTTAGGCTACTTAGGATTAAAAAAAGTCGATCCTAAGTACGAAAGATTAAAAACTATTAAGAAAAATCCGAGAAAAGTTATTTTAGAGGACGTTCAGACCGGCGAAATACGCGAATTCCCGTCTATTTATAAAGCCGGTAAATTTATTAATCACTGTCCCCAGACTATTTTAAACTGGGAAGATAGAGTATGGAAAAATAAATATAAGATTAAGGTTTTATAAATTTTATATAATAGTTTAAGGAAAAATTATTATATAAAAAATGACGGAACGAGCGCTTTATTTAGAAGGAGAAATCGCGAGAAACCGAGATCTGCTCGATATAGTAGAAGAAAAGATTATTTACGCGGGAATAGAATTACCCGGAATTAGGATGACTCTCGATTTTTTAAGTCGGAAAATTTCTTGTCTTTCCATGATAACCCGAGAAATGACCGAAGATATATTTTCTCGGGAATTAACCTACGGAAAAAAAGATTCGCGTCTCGATAAAATGAGGGAGCGATTAAAAGTACTAAGGGAAGTAAAGGATGAACTAATCGAAGAAGAAAGAATCTTTCACGAACGAAAAGAAAAAATTAAAGAAGCGCAGGCTCCTCATATAATTACGGAAAACACTATAAAGGGAAAAATATGTGAGTTAATGGAAGAATACGAAAATTTACTTCGAGGGATGCGAGAAGACGAAGTTCTCGAAGAACTAAGAAGCGATTACGAATACTATCGAGACGATAGCGAAGAAGAAGATTCTGTTAGCGAAGATTTTGATAGCGAAGAAGAAGAACCCGTAATAGAAACGTTTTTCGTACATGATACGTGCTGCGCTTGTCAAGAGAAAAAGCCGGATATATTTAATATACCCTGCGGACACGTATGTATGTGCGAGTCATGTAATACTAAAAACTCGAAGAGAGATAAATGCGCTATATGTAGAAGAGTAGTAAAAAAATTCTACGCGATAAAAAGTCTATAAATTTTATATAATAATTTAAGAAAATTATTATATAAAAAAATGGACATCGATTATAATAGACTAACGATAAAAAATCTTCAGAATATAGCTAAGGAAAGAGGTCTTAAAAAATACTCTAGGCTCAGTAAAGAAAATTTAATCGAGGTTTTAAGCAGACGAGCGAATATATCGGATTTTAGCGTTAACATAAGAGGATCGGATCAGGATCTTAATAGACAGACGATAAGAGGACTTCAGGATATAGCTAAGGAAAGAGGCCTTAAAAAATACTCTAGGCTTAGTAAAGAAAATTTAATCGAGGTTTTAAGCGGACGGTTGAATATATCGGATTTAAACGTTAATGTAAGAGGATCTGATCAGGATCTTAGTAGACAGACGATAAGAGGACTTCAGGATATAGCTAAAGAAAGAGGCCTTAAAAAATACTCTAGGCTTAGTAAAGAAAATTTAATCGAGGTTTTAAGCGGAAAAAGAGAATTAGTTAGCGAGCCGAAAGAACGAAAGAAAACGGTAAAGGATCTTAAAAAAGTAGCTAAGGATAATGGGTTTAAAGGATACTCTCAGCTTACTAAAAGCCAATTAAATTGGGTCTTAAACGGAGAAAAAGAAATAACGGAAATTAGTCATATACCGAAAGAATTAAATCTTGAGCAGTTATGGGCTAATAACTTAGAAAAGGTATCGCGAAAAGCTCTCGGAGAAATAGCTAGGAAAAAAGGCTTTAAAGGATACTCTAAGCTTAGTAAAGCGGATTTAATCGAGCGTTTAGTAAATTCGGATAAGGGAGGTTTTAGCTTGTGTCAGCTTCGCGAATTCGCTAGGATGAATAAAATCCCTAATTTCATGAAGTATAAGAAAGGCGAATTATTTAAGTATTTATGCGAATCAGCCGCGCAGGAAATAGAAATAAAACTAGTAAATAGCGCTCTTAATGATAAAGTTAGAATATATAAAGGGATCGTACCTCCATTAAAGGAAGGAGAAGAATATCTGTTCGATACTAATTTTACGTCTAACGGCCCGTTAGAAATATTCGCGGCTGCTATGGCTGATACGCTTTATACGTATAGTATTTTAATGAGCCTATTTCTAGAAAATATGAGAGAACAGATGGTAAAAATTTTATCGGATAATATCGGAAGAAAAGTAAAAATGAATGTCGAAGCATATATGATCATGGTTAATTTAGAAACTAAAGATGAGGTAGTCGAACTACATCGTTTTTATTCCGACGAGAACGAAATCGTTTCGAAGGAAACGGATTTTAATAAGTTATACGTTAAAATGGGAAATAGGATTTTAAAAAATTTACAGGAATTCATGCGGAAAGGCAGCGGCTGGAGAATACGGAATATAACCGAAATAATGTTAAAGAGCGTTATCTATGATCCTTTAAAAGCTAGCGGACACTTACCTTTACCGGAATGGGTCCGGAATAAGGGAGTAGTTATTAACATTCAGAATAAAGACGAAAAATGCTTTTCATGGTGTATTTTAAGACATTTAAATCCCGTAAAGTCGCACGGATATAGAGTCGATAATAAATTAAAAGAAAAGGAAAACAGTTTAAACATGAACGGAATAGAATATCCCGTTTCATTTAAGGATATAGATAAGTTCGAAAAACAGAATCCGGAAATTAGCGTTAATGTCTTCGAGTATACGCCGAAAAAGAAGATAAACCGTATTAGAGCGCCTAAAAAAATAGGTAGTAAACACGTAAACCTTTTTTATATCGAAGAAGGAGATAAAAGTCATTACGCTTTAATAAAAAATTTAACGGGTTTAATGAGATCCCAAGTATCGGATAATGGGAATATCGTATACTGCATGCTCTGTATGAATCATTTCAGTAATAAAGAGCTTTTGGAAAAACATAAGAAGCACTGCGAAGGTCATCAGCCCGTTACTCTGGAAATGCCGGAAAAAGGTACCTTCGTGAAATTTAATTATAATATTAGAAAAATAAAGCTTCCTTTCGTAGTATACGCCGATTTCGAAAGCATATTATCCCCTATAGACGGATGTCGGCCGAATCCCGAAAATAGTTATACGATAAAAACTCAGAAACATGTACCCTGCAGTTTCTGTTACGTTATAAAATGTTTCGATGATAATGTCCGTACCCCTATATTTAGAGAATATACCGGGGAAAAAGCGGAGGAAATGTTTATAGAATATTTAACGAACGATATAAGAGAAATTAACTTTAATTACTATAAGAAACCTAAAGCTATGATATGAACGAAACAGGAGCGAGAGAGATACGAGCGAGAGAAAGTATGCTGGATCTGTAACGAAGAGTTTACTGACGGGAAAAATATTAAGGTAAAAGACCACTGTCACTTTACGGGAAAATTTAGAGGAGCCGCTCATAACGAATGTAACTTAAAAGCGCGAGTACCGATTTTTACTCCCGTATTTCTACATAACTTAAGCGGATACGACGCTCATCTTTTTATTAAAATCCTCGGTAAAACGTCTGGGAAGATCGACTGTATTCCGAATAACGAAGAAAGATATATTAGTTTTAGTAAGAAGATCGGAGTCGGTAATAATAGTTTTCATACTATTAGGTTCGTAGATAGCATGAAATTTATGCAGACTAATTTAGATTCTCTTTCGAGTTATTTAGACGAAAGTCAGTTAAAAACCTTATCTAAATTCTTTACGAAAGAAGAGTTACCTTTAGTTAGAAGAAAAGGAGTTTTCCCTTACGAGTATTTAGACTGTTTAGAAAAACTAGAAGAAACGAGCTTACCTCCTATAGAGAAATTTTATTCCGGTCTGAATAGAAAAAATATTAGTGTAGAAGACTACGAACACGCGATTAAGGTTTGGAAAACTTTCGATTCGGAAACTTTACGGGATTATCTAGAACTTTATAATAAAATAGACGTATTACTTTTAGCCGATATTTTCGAGAACTTTAGGGATATATGCTTCGAGAATTACGAATTAGATCCGGCTTGGTATTTTACTTCTCCGGGTTTAGCTATGGACGCTATGTTAAAGAAAACGAAAGTAAAACTCGAACTTTTATCGGATCCGGACACGCTTTTAATGATAGAAAATGGAATTAGAGGCGGTATTAGCATGGCTAGTAAAAGATATTCTAAAGCTAATAATAAATATATGGGAGACTTATACGATCCGAGTAAACCTTCGAAGTATTTAACGTATATCGACGCGAATAGTCTTTATCCTTGGGCTATGAGTAAACCTCTTCCTACTCACGGTTTCGAATTGGCTACTGAAGAAGAATTAAAAGAATGGGAAAAATACTGTAATATAGAAGGACAAGGTATGATCTTAGAAGTAGATTTAGTTTATCCGCGAGAGTTACACGACGAACATAACGATTATCCTTTAGCGCCAGAACAAATGGTTATTAAAAGGGTAAAAAAGCTCGTGCCTAATTTATACGATAAGGAAAAATATGTCGTACATTACGAAGCTTTAAAAACGTATCTCGAATTAGGTTTAAAACTTAAAAAGATACGCCGAGGAATTAAATTCGTAGAAAGCCCTTGGATGAAACCGTATATCGATTTAAACGTCGAGTTAAGGAAAAAAGCGAAGAATAAATTCGAAGAAGAGTTTTTTAAACTAATGATGAATTCCGTTTTCGGTAAGACTATGGAAAACGTACGGAATAGAGTAAATATACAGTTAGTTTCTAACGAGACGGGTTATCAGTATAAAAAACTCGCCGCTAAACCGAATTACGATCATACTACCGTATTCGACGAGAACTTAGTAGCCGTACACATGAAAAAGACTAAAATAAAATACGATAAACCCGTTTACCTAGGAATGAGTATTTTAGATATTAGTAAAATCCGTATGTACGATGCTTATTATAATTATTTTAAAGAGAAGTACGGTAAAAACGTTAGATTATGTTATACGGATACCGATAGTTTTATTCTCGAGATAGAAACCGACGATTTTTATAAAGATATCGAACCGGAAAAGATCGCTATGTTCGATACGAGTAATTATCCCGACGATCACTTCCTAAAATATAACGGAAATAAAAGGTTACTCGGGAAGTTTAAAGACGAACTAGGGGGAAATATTATGACGGAGTTCGTAGGTTTAAAAGCGAAAAATTACGCTTTTAGAAATATAGAAGGAGAGGAATTTAAAAGATGTAAAGGAGTTAAAAAATGCGTAGTTTATTCCGATTTACATTTCCAGGATTATAAAGACTGTTTACTCGGCGGAAAGGATCTATACAGTAATATGCCTTCGCTAAGAAGTTATAAGCACGAAATATATACCGAGGAGATAAACAAGAAAGCTTTATCTTATAACGATGATAAAAGATACTTGATAGGCAATAAAATAAACACGAGGTCTTTAGGACATTATAGGAACGAGAAAGAAACTATTTAGATTTTTAAGTCGGGAAAAAATTTATAACTTTATTCTTAAAGTTATAAATTCGATTAAATATTTAGTTTAAATTTTTTATTACTTAATACCCTACAGACCGGGCATTTACTCATCCTATTACATTCTTCGCAGACGGGAATATGGCCGCAAGAAAAGAGTACGCACGATTTATTACTTAAACAGACTACGCATTCTTCTTCTAAGTACGTTTTTACTAGGGCTTCTTCTTCTCGAGGCTGATATTCTTCGCTGTTTAAAATCCTTCGTAATATTCTTTGTCTCCCCGGATCTCCGCTAATTAGATCGTAGATAAATATTCGTAATGTTTCTCTTCGACTCTCTAGATCTTGCCTTACTATCTGTCGTAACTCTTGAACTTCTACCCTTAATTCCCATAGATGTTCTCTATCTCGTCTCTCTCTTTCCTTTCTCTCTATGTTTCGTCTATGCCGATTTTCTCTTTCTCTCTCCTCTCTCTCTCGGTACTGTATCAGATATTCGTCTAACTCTCGTCTTACTAGTCTCTCTCGATTATCTCTTCCTCGATATCTTATTAGTCCGGACTCTTCATACTCTATAGCGCTGAAAAATATATCGCGGAAAGTAATATATATAGTGATCCTACCCTGAAAGTCGGGATAACTCGAGCTAATCCCTCGTTTCGCTTTTTTTAAAGCTTCTTTAATTTTTTTTAATACTCTACAGTTCTCGCCGTATTTAAAGCTTCTCTTTATATTCTCATTTCCATTACTTAAAAAAAAGTCGAACGCTAGCCTCATATAATGTAAATTAATAGTATCTTCTCCCTGACCTAAATATTCTCGTTTTTTTCTCTCTACTATCGCGCTATATTCGTAGTATACGTAGCTCGTAATACATGAGCTGAGTATATCTAAATCGGATACATTTAAATCGGAAAAGCGTATCCGATCTTCTCCGCGATAAGTTACTTTACTATAAATCGTACTACGCTTAATTAAATTATTTTCCATTACTTCCTTAGTCATTCTATGAATAATTTCGCTCGTAATAATATTTTTTTACATTTTTTCCGCTACTTTTATAATAGGTTTTTTTAAAAGTCAATTTTATTAAGAAAAAAAATAATCGTAAGTAATGATACGCGAAATTATAAGATTAATAACCTAGAAGATCTATAAGCGCGCTACGAAACCGAAAAGATATTTAGGACGGGAGATAGTTAACCTAAAGGACGAAGAGAATAGCTAAAGGACGGAATCGAGAAGATAGTCTTAAGGAGCGGAGAGAATTAAGGCGTAAGGAGCCGGAAAGAATAAGACGTAAGGAGTCGGAGAGAATGAAGCTTAAGGAGCCGGAGAGAATCAATAATTAAGGGGACCGAGAGAATAAGACTTAAGGAGTCGAGAGAATTAAGAATAAGGGGACGGAGAGAATAAGACTTAAGGAGCCGGAGAGAATTAAGAATAAGGGGACGGATCGAATTATTCTTAAGGATTCGAATCGAATAAATTCATAAGGATTCGAATCGAATTAATTCTTAAGGATTAGAATAGAATTAATTCTTAAGGATTCGAATCGAATTAATTCTTAAGGATTCGAATTGAATTATTCTTAAGGATTCGAATCAAATTAATTCTTAAGGATTAGAATAGAATTAATTCTTAAGGTTTCGAATCGAATTAATTCTTAAGGATTAGAATCGAATTAATTCTTAAGGATTCGAATCGAATAAATTCTTAAGGATTCGAATCGAATTAATTCTTAAGGATTCGAATCGAATAAATTCTTAAGGATAAAATTCTTAAGGAATATGGGCTGGATCTTCTTAAGGATAGGGCCTAGGGGGGTTGGCTCCGAAAGGGTGGTTATGTACTAACTCAGAAACAATAGATTTGTTTGTTTATTCTGTCGCCGCATCTGCACCGTCAAGGGACATGTCAGAAACGGCGGCTTTGTTTGTTTGTTCTGCCGTCGTTTCTATACTGTCAAGGGAAATGTCAGAAACGGTAGATTTGTTTGTTTGTTCTGTCGCCCTATCTGTAAAATCTAAAGGCATTTTAGAAACGGTATATTTATTTATTTGTTCTGTTGCCGTTTCTGAAAATAGGTCAGAAACGGCAGATTTCCTTGTTTGTTCTGTTGCAGTATCTATTGCGTCAAGGGACATGTTAGAAAGGGTTTGCTCGTGCGTTTGTTCTGTCGCCATATCTGTAACGTCCAGAGAGACGTTAGAAACGATACGAGGTCTGTCTGTTGTCGTTTTTCTACAGTCTAGAAATATATCAGGGACGGTAGTTTGTTTATTCTGCCTCCATTTTAGTATCTTGTAGAAACATGTCAGAGACGGTAGGCTTGCTTCTTTGTTCTGTCGCCATATATGAACCGTCTAGAGACAAACGGCAGGGTTTGTCTGTTTTGTTGTTCTGTCGCTGTATATGCACCGTCTAGAGTCTTGCCAGAAACGATGGGCTTGCTTTCAATTTGGACAGGCCTACATTTTGTCATCTGGTAAAGGATTAAAGACAGGCTGCGATGTCAATTGCTGTTTACATAAGAACAAGGGTTCAACACACTGCAACAAAGACCGTCGTCTTTTTGTTGCAGTATTTCAAAGAAGAACATTGTTACATAACAATGAATGAAAGAATGTGTCGTGTTTTATGGCCCGTCGACAGCCAAGGTCATATTTGGCACATTTAGTTACATAACAAACTTCGCCCTCTTCCACACAATACTGTGTTTGAACGACTGTGCGGAAGAAGGTTTCTGAAAACGTTGTTGGAAAGGAGAAAATGTTGGTAACCAGTTCAGTTTTTCTCTGCCATAACTGCTCAGTTTCTTTGGTTCTGTATTGCGACTTGCTAATCATATCACTTTTCTACCTCAAACAGCCTTAAATTGCAGTATTATATAGAGGTTTTTTTTTTTTTTTTTTCGGTGAAACATCGAAATTTATTTTATCGAGAGAGCATCATCGGTAATATTTTCGAAAATATATGTATTACCGTATGGTGTTCCTGAGATGCAATAAATTTCGATCTTTTACCGAAAAAAAAAAAACTGATATTCTATTTATTTCATGCGTCTACCCTGCTTTTTGTTAGAACTTGCGAAGTACAGGGGAGCTCTCGGTATTTACGTACCACTGAGTTTATCGATCGGTAAATTCACTATTCGAAACGGTGAAATTATCAACCGATAAACTACTATACCGAAAAGCATGAAAAAACGTAACTAATTGAATAATTTTGTATTGACCGAGTTACATGTCTGCAGTATACTTACATAAGACCGAAGACTTTTAACTCGGCCAATAAGAAATTACATTTACAGGTACTTGTTTACTGACATTTTTTTTTTTTTTTTTTTTATAAACCGGCAGGGTTTGCATTCCATTTTGGATTTGATATTAACCGAGTCATAGTGGCCTCGTTTTGTTTGATATTAGCCGATCATTTTTTTCGTAGTGGACGAATTGTCATTTGGTGTTGGACTGACCGTTTTTGTCAAGAGCCATGCTCTGGCAAAAGGCGGTTTAATCCATCTTCGTGAGGCATTCTACCAAGCAAGTAATCATATAATCGACGATGGTTATGTGGGAAAGCAGCCAGTGGCTTGGAAAGAATATTGTGCGGAGCACTGATAAAAGAAACTCCAGGAAAACATGGATAGGTGCACTGGCCGCCGCGATATAACTGAAATAATGTTGAAAACGGCGTTAAACACCATTCAATCAATGAACAATCTCCGTGAAGCATTGTACCAAGCAAGTAATCACATAATTGTGGATCAATGAAATCTATTTAGTCTAACAATTGACTGAATCTGGGGGTAGAATAGTCCTTTGACATAAAAAAAATTACAAATAGGAAAATATTTTGACCCATGTCAGCCTGTGCGGACTTGGGTCGATATTTTTTGCAGTTCCGTTAAACCCCCTTTCCACGGAGCATGACTCGCGTGCAATAAAACAGTTTTGCTAATCAATAAAGTCTTCTTTTGCAGGTTTGGGGTCTTGAACACGTGGAGCGGCGCGATTCCGAGGGCGGGTCTATTGCAGTTTACCAGACAACAACCGTCGTGTACCCGCCACGCTATGTTCTGAATTTTCACATCGAGTCATTCTCGCAGGAATTTACTCCAACCTGTACATGGACCATTCTGGACAGGCCGTTAGTTCCCGTTACCACGACTACGACCACCAGGAAACATTTTTTCGTCACTCCCGGTGAGTTTATGTGTTTGCGTTCAATATTTATTGACGCTTTCAGCGTCAAAAATAACTGATTCTCGCCCTCAGAAAAGGTAAATCTTTACCGAACGACTCAGTTTTAGACTTGTCTTAACTGAAAGAATTTGCAGACGACAAATTAAATGTGGTTCAAGTTGGCTAGGTTGTCTAAGAAGGGGTAGAAAACATTGTGGGAAAAGGAAAAATTCATCTGTTACAGTAAAGTCTGTCAAAGTTCTAGTCGCTTACTTTAAGTCTGGCAATGTATTTCAGTACAGCCTGTCAGACTTCCAGTCGGCTACTATAAATCTGGAAATGTGTTTCAGAACAACCCGCCAAAGTTATAGTTGCTTACTTCAAGTCTAGCAATGTGTTTCCGAACAACCCGCCAAAGTTCTAGTTGCTTACTATAAGTCTAGCAATATGTTTCAGCACAGCTTGTCAAAGTAGCTTACTATAAGTCTAGCAATGTGTTACTGTACAGCCTTTCAAGGTTCAAGTTGCTTACTATAACTCTGGTGATGTGTTACAGTAGAGCCTGTAAAAGTTCCAGTCGCTTACTTAAAGGCTTACAATTTGTTACACAGCAGTCTGTCAAAGTTACAGTCACTTACTATATGTCCAGCAATGTGTTACTATACAGTCTGTTAAGGTTCCAGTTGCTTACTATAACTCTGGTGATGTGTTACAGTAGAGCCTGTCAAAGTTCCAGTCGCTTACTTAAAGGCTTACAATATGTTACACAGCAGTCTGTCAAAGTTACAGTCACTTACTAGACGTCCGGCAATGTGTTACAGTACAGTCTGTTAATGTTCAAGTTGCTTACTGTAACTCTGGAGATGTGTTACAGTAGAGCCTGTCAAAGTTCCAGTCGCTTACTTAAAGGCTTACAATATGTTACACAGCAGTCTGTCAAAGTTACAGTCACTCACTATAAGTCTAGCAATGTGTTACTGTACAGCCTATCAAGGCTTCAGTTGCTTACTATAACTCTGTTGATGTGTTACAGTAGAGCCTGTCAAAGTTCCAGTCGCTTACTTAAAGGCTTATATGTTGCACATCAGTTTGTCAAAGTTACAGTCGCTTACCATACGTCTGGCAACGTGTTTCAGTACAGTCTGTCAAAATTGCAGTTGCTGACAATAAGTCTTCCAATGTGTTACAGTTCAACCTGTCAAAGTTCCAGTGGCTTATTATAAGTCTGGCCATGTGTTTCAGTATGTAGCCTGCAGTCTGTCAAAGTTCCAGTTGCTTAAGATAAGTCTTCCAGTGTGTTTCAGTACAGGCTGTCAAAGTTCTAGTTGTTTTCTATAAGCCTGGTAATGTGTTACTGTACAGTCTCTGAAAGATTGAATCACTTACTATACGGCTGGCAATGTTTTACAGTAGGTCTTTTTCTGTCAAAGTTCCAGTCGCTTACTTTAAGTCTAGCATTGTGTTACATTACAGTCTGTCAGATTTCCAGCACTAACTATACGTCTGGCAATGTGCTTTAGTACAGCTTGTTAATGTTCATGTCGCTTACTATACGCCTGGCAATGTGTTTTAGTACAGCCTATCAATGTTAAAGTCGCTTACTATATGCCTGGCAATGTGTTTTAGTACAGCCTGTCAGTGTTCATGTCGCTTACCTTACGCCTGGCAATGTGTTTTAGTACAGCCTATCACTGTTCATGTCGCTTACTATACAACTGGCAATGTGTTTTAGTACAGCCTTTCAATGTTCATGTCGCTTACTATGTGACTGGCAATGTGTTTTAGTACAGCCTATCAATGTTAAAGTCACTTATTATATGCCTGGCAATGTGTTTTAGTACAGCCTGTCAATGTTAAAGTCACTTACTGTACGTCTGGCAATGTGTTTTAGTACAGCCTATCAATATTAAAGTCACTTACTATATGCCTGGCAAAGTCCTTTAGTACAGCCTATCAATGTTAAAGTCACTTATTATACGCCTGGCAATGTGTTTTAGTACAGCCTGTCAATGTTAAAGTCACTTACTGTACGTCTGGCAAGGTGTTTTAGTACAACCTATCAATGTTAAAGTCACTTACTATACGCCTGGCAATGTGTTTTAGTACAGCCTATCAATGTTAAAGTCGCTTACTATATGCCTGGCAATGTGTTTTAGTACAGCCTGTCAGTGTTCATGTCGCTTACCTTACGCCTGGCAATGTGTTTTAGTACAGCCTATCACTGTTCATGTCGCTTACTATACAACTGGCAATGTGTTTTAGTACAGCCTTTCAATGTTCATGTCGCTTACTATGTGACTGGCAATGTGTTTTAGTACAGCCTATCAATGTTAAAGTCACTTATTATATGCCTGGCAATGTGTTTTAGTACAGCCTGTCAATGTTAAAGTCACTTACTGTACGTCTGGCAATGTGTTTTAGTACAGCCTATCAATATTAAAGTCACTTACTATATGCCTGGCAAAGTCCTTTAGTACAGCCTATCAATGTTAAAGTCACTTATTATACGCCTGGCAATGTGTTTTAGTACAGCCTGTCAATGTTAAAGTCACTTACTGTACGTCTGGCAAGGTGTTTTAGTACAACCTATCAATGTTAAAGTCACTTACTATACGCCTGGCAATGTGTTTTAGTACAGCCTATCAATGTTAAAGTCGCTTACTATATGCCTGGCAATGTGTTTTAGTACAGCCTGTCAGTGTTCATGTCGCTTACCTTACGCCTGGCAATGTGTTTTAGTACAGCCTATCACTGTTCATGTCGCTTACTATACAACTGGCAATGTGTTTTAGTACAGCCTATCACCTTTAAAGTCACTTACTATACGCCTGCCAATATGTTTTAGTACAGCCTGTCAATGTTAGAATCACTTACTATATGCCTGGTAATGTGTTTTAGTACAGCCTATCAGTGTTCATGTCGCTTACTATACGCCTTGCAATGTGTTTTAGTACAGCCTATCAGTGTTAAAGTCACTTACTATACGCCTGGCAATGTGTTTTAGTACAGCCTATCAGTGTTCATGTCGCTTACTATATGACTGGCAATGTGTTTTAGTACAGCCTATCAGTGTTAAAGTCACTTACTGTATGCCTGGCAATGTGTTTTAGTACAGCCTATCAATGTTAAAGTCCCTTACTATACGCCTGGCAATGTGTTTTAGTACAGCCTGTCAATGTTAAAGTCACTTACTATACGCCTGGCAATGTGTTTTAGTACAGTCTATCAGTGTTCATGTCGCTTACTGTATGACTGGAAATGTCTTTTAGTACAGCCTATCAGTGTTAAAGTCACTTACTATACGCCTGGCAATGTGTTTTAGTACAGCCTATCTATGTTCATGTTGCTTACTATACACCTGGTAATGTGTTGTAATACAGCAATGTGTTTTAGTACAGCCTATCAGTGTTAAAGTCACTTAATGTATGACTGGCAATGTGTTTTAGTACAGCCTGTCAATGTTCAAGTTGCTTACTATACGACTGGCAATGTGTTTTAGTACAGCCTATCAATGTTAAAGTCACTTACTATATACCTGCCAATGTGTTTTACTACAGCCTGTCAATGTTATAGTCGCTTAATATATGTGGGGCAATATGTTTTAATACAGCCTATCAATGTTCATGTCGCTTACTCTACACCTGGCAATGTTATAGTCGCCTGTCAATGTTATAGTCGCTTACTATATGTCTAGCAATGTGTTTTAGTACAGCCTGTCAATGTTATAGTCACTTACTATACATCTGGCAATGTGTTTTAGTACAGCCTCTCAATGTTATAGTCGCTTACTATATGACTGGCAATGTGATTTAATACAGCCTATCAATGTTAAAGTCACTTACTATACGCCTGGCAATGTGTTTTAGTACAGCCTGTCAATGTTAAAGTCACTTACTATACGCCTGGCAATGTGTTTTAGTACAGTCTATCAGTGTTCATGTCGCTTACTATATGACTGGAAATGTGTTTTAGTACAGCCTATCCGTGTTAAAGTCACTTACTATACGCCTGGCAATGTGTTTTAGTACAGCCTATCTATGTTCATGTTGCTTACTATACACCTGGTAATGTGTTGTAATACAGCAATGTGTTTTAGTACAGCCTATCAGTGTTAAAGTCACTTAATGTATGACTGGCAATGTGTTTTAGTACAGCCTGTCAATGTTCAAGTTGCTTACTATACGACTGGCAATGTGTTTTAGTACAGCCTATCAATGTTAAAGTCACTTACTATATACCTGCCAATGTGTTTTACTACAGCATGTCAATGTTATAGTCGCTTAATATATGTGGGGCAATATGTTTTAATACAGCCTATCAATGTTCATGTCTCTTACTCTACACCTGGCAATGTTATAGTCGCCTGTCAATGTTATAGTCGCTTACTATATGTCTAGCAATGTGTTTTAGTACAGCCTGTCAATGTTATAGTCACTTACTATACATCTGGCAATGTGTTTTAGTACAGCCTCTCAGTGTTATAGTCGCTTACTATATGACTGGCAATGTGATTTAAAACAGCCTATCAATGGTAAAGTCACTTACTATACGTCTGGCAATGTCTTTTAGTACAGCCTGTCGATGTTCATGTCGCTTACTATATGTCTGGCAATGTGTTTTAGTACAGCCTGTCTCAATGTTCATGTCGGTTACTATACGTCTGGCAATGTGTTTTAATACAGCCTATCAGTGTTCATGTCGCTTACTGTACGTCTGGCAATGTGTTTTAGTACAGCCTATCAGTGTTAAAGTCGCTTACTATACGTCTGGCAATGTGTTTTAGTACAGCCTATCAATGTTAAAGTCACTTACTATACGACTGGCAATGTGTTTTAGTACAGTCTATCAATGGTTAAGTCACTTACTATACGTCTGGGAATGTGTTTTAGTACACCCTATCAATGTTAAAGTCGCTTACTGTACGCCTGGCAATGTGTTTTAGTTCAGCCTATCAATGTTAAAGTCACTTACTGTACGCCTGGCAATGTGTTTTAGTACAGCCTATCAATGTTAAAGTCACTTACTGTACGCATGGCAATGTGTTTTAGTACAGCCTATCAATGTTAAAGTCACTTACTATACGTCTGGCAATGTGTTTTAGTACAGCCTATCAATGTCAAAGTCACTTACTGTACGCATGGCAATGTGTTTTAGTACAGCCTATCAATGTTAAAGTCACTTACTATACGTCTGGCAATGTGTTTTAGTACAGCCTATCAATGTTAAAGTCGCTTACTGTACGTCTGGCAATGTGTTTTAGTACAGCCTATCAATGTTAAAGTCACTTACTATATGCCTGACAATGTGTTTTAGTACAGCCTATCAATGTTCATGTCGCTCACTATATGTCTGGCAATGTGTTTTAGTACAGCCTGTCTCAATGTTCATGTCGCTTACTTTACGTCTGGCAATGTGTTTTAGTACAGCCTATCAATGTTCATGTCGCTCACTATATGTCTGGCAATGTGTTTTAGTACAGCCTGTCTCAATGTTCATGTCGCTTACTATACGCCTGGCAATGTGTTTTAGTACAGCCTGTCAATGTTCATGTCGCTTACTATACGCCTGGCAATGTTTTTTAGTTCAGCCTTTCAGTGTTAAAGTCGCTTACTATACGCCTGGCAATGTATTTTAATACAGCCTATCAGTGTTCCAGTCGCTTACTATGCCTGGCAATGTGTTTCAGTACGGCCTGTCTCAGTGTTCATGTCGCTTCCTATATGCCTGGCAATGTGTTTTAGTACAGCCTATCAATGTTCATGTCGCTTACTATATGCCTGACAATGTGTATAGTACAGCCTGTCAATGTTGATATCGCTTACTATATGTCTGGCAATGTATTTTAGTACAGCCTGTCTCAGTGTTCATGTCACTTACTATACTCCTGACAATGTGTTTTAGTACAGCCTATCAGTGTTTATGTTGCTTACTATACACCTGACAATGTAATTTAATACAGCCTGTCTGTGTTAAAGTCACTTACTATATACCTGGCAATGTGTTTTAGTATAGCCTATCAGTGTTAAAGTCGCTTACTATATGCCTGGCAATATGTTTTAGTACAACCTATCAATGTTAAAGTCGCTTACTATATGCCTGGCAATGTCTTTTAGTAAAGCCTATCAGTGTTCATGTCGCTTACTATATGCCTGGCAATGTGTTTTAGTACAGCCTGCCAATGTTCATGTCGCTTGCTATACCCCTGGCAATGTGTTTTAGTACAGCCTATCAGTGTTAAAGTCGCTTACTATATGCCTGACAATGTGTTTTAGTACAGCCTATCAATGTTAAGGTCGCTTACTATACGTCTGGCAATGTGTTTTAGTACAGCCTATCAATGTTAAAGTCACTTACTATACGCCTGCCAATGTGTTTTAGTAAAGCCTATCGGTGTTAAAGTCACTTACTATACGTCTGGCTATGTGTTTTATTACAGCCTATCAGTGTTAAAGTCACTTACTATACGCCTGGCATTGTGTTTTAGTACAGCCTGTCAATGTTCATGTCGCTTACTATATGACTGTGAATGTGTTTTAGTACAGCCTATCAATGTTCATGTCGCTTACTATATGCCTGGCAATGTGTTTTAGTACAGCCTATCAATGTTAAAATCACTTACTATATGCCTGGCAATGTGTTTCAGTGCAGTCTGTTAATGTTAAAGTCACTTACTATGCGCCGAGCAATGTGTTTTAGTACAGTCTGTCAATGGTCATGTCACTTACTCTATGCCTGGCAAGGTGTTTTCGTACAGCCTATCAATGTTAAAGTCACTTACTGTATGCCTGGCAATGTGTTTTAGTACAGCCTGTCAATGTTCATGTCGCTTACTATATGTCTGATAATGTGTTTTAGTACAGCCTGGCAATGTTAAAGTCACTTACTATACGCCTGGCAATGTGTTTTAGTACAGTCTGTCAATGTTCATGTCGCTTCCTATATGCCTGGCAATGTTTTTTAGTACAGTCTGTCAATGTTCATGTCACTTACTATACGCCTGGCAATGAGTTTTAGTACAGCCCATAAATGTTCATGTCGCTTACTATTCCTCTGCCAATGTGTTTTAGTACAGCCTACCAATGTTGATGTCACTTACTATACGTCTGGCAATGTGTTTTAGTACAGTCTGTCAATGTTCCTGTCGCTTACTGTACGCCTGGCAATGTGTTTCAATACAGCCTATGAATGTTAAAGTCGCTTACTATACGTCTGGCAATGTGTTTTAGTACAGCCTATCAATGTTCATGTCGCTTACTATATGCATGGCAATGTGTTTTAGTACAGCCTATCAATGTTAAAGTCACTTACTGTACGCCTGTCAATGTGTTTTAGTACAGCCTATCAATGTTCATGTCGCTCACTATATGCCTGACAATGTGTATAGTACAGCCTGTCAATGTTAAAGTCACGTACTGTTCGCCTGGCAATGTGTTTTAGTACAGTCTATCAATGTTCATGTCGCTTACAATATGCCTGGCAATGTGTTTTAGTACAGCCTGTCAATGTTCATATCGCTTACTATATGCCTGGCAATGTGTTTTCGTACATCATATCAGTGTTAAAGTCGCTTACTGTACGCCTGGCAATGTGTTTTAGTACAGCCTATCAATGTTCATGTCGCTTACTATATGCCTGGCAATGTGTTTTAGTACATACTATCAATGTTAAAGTCGCTTACTGTATGCCTGGCAATGTGTTTTAGTACAGCCTATCAATGTTCATGTCGCTTACTATATGCCTAGCAATGTGTTTTAGTACATCCTATCAATGTTAAAGTCGCTTACTGTACGCCTGGCAATGTGTTTTAGTACAGCCTATTAATGTTAAAGTCACTTACTATACGCCTGGCAATGTTTTTAGTACCGCCTATCAATGTTCATGTCGCTTACTGTACGTCTGGAAATGTGTTTTGGTACAGCGTATCAATGTTCATGTCGCTTACTGTACGTCTGGCAATGTGTTTTGGTACAGCCTATCAGTGTTCATGTCGCTTACTGTACGCCTGGCCTTGTGTTTTAGTACAGCCTGTCAATGTTAAAGTCGCTTACTATATGCCCTGCAATTTTTTTTTAGTACAGCCTATCAATGTTAAAATCACTTACTATATGCCTGGCAATGTGTTTTCGTACAGCCCATAAATGTTCATGTTGCTTACTATACGTCTGGCAATGTGTTTTAGTACAGCCCATAAATGTTCATGTTGCTTACTATACGTCTGGCAATGTGTTTTAGTACAGCCCATAAATGTTCATGTCGCTTACTATACGTCTGGCAATGTGTTTTAGTACAGTCTGTGAATGTTCATGTCGCTTACTTTATGTCTGGCAATGTGTTTTAGTACAGCCTGGCAATGTTAAAGTCGCTTACTATATGCCTGGCAATTTTTTTTTAGTACAGCCTATCAATGTTAAAATCACTTACTATACGTCTGGCAATGTGTTTTCGTACAGCCCATAAATGTTCATGTCGCTTACTGTACGTCTGGCAATGTGTTTTAGTACAGTCTGTCAATGTTCAAGTCGCTTACTGTACACCTGGCAATGTGTTTAAATACAGCCTATGAATGTTAAAGTCGCTTACTATACGTCTGGCAATGTGTTTTAGTACAGCCTATCAATGTTCATGTCGCTTACTATATTCCTGGCAATGTGATTTAGTACAGCCTATCAATGTTAAAGTCACTTACTGTACGTCTGGCAATGTGTTTTAGTACAGCCTATCAATGTTCATGTCGCTTACTATATGCCTGGCAATGTGTTTTGGTACAGCCTATCAATGTTAGTCACTTACTGTATGCCTGGCAATGTGTTTTAGTACAGCCTATCAATGTTCATGTCGCTCACTATATGCCTGACAATGTGTATAATACAGCCTGTCAATGTTAAAGTCACTTACTGTTCGCCTGGCAATGTGTTTTAGTACAGTCTATCAATGTTCATGTTGCTTACTATATGCCTGGCAATGTGTTTTAGTACAGCCTATCAATGTTCATGTCGCTTACTATATGCCTGGCAATGTGTTTTAGTACATCCTATCAATGTTAAAGTCGCTTACTGTATGCCTGGCAATGTGTTTTAGTACAGCCTATCAATGTTAAAGTCACTTACTATACGCCTGGCAATGTTTTTAGTACCGCCTATCAATGTTCATGTTGCTTACTGTACGTCTGGAAATGTGTTTTGGTATAGCGTATCAATGTTCGTGTCGCTTACTGTACGTCTGGCAATGTGTTTTGGTACAGCCTATCAATGTTCATGTCGCTTACTGTACGCCTGGCCTTGTGTTTTAATACAGCCTGTCATTGTTAATGTGCCCGCCTGGGTGGCTCAGTGGTGAGCGTGTCGGACTCATGACCTGGTGGTTGTGAGTTCGATACCCGGTTGAGGCGAACTTTCTTTCCGGCGTATTTTCGCCTCTCACCTCTGCTGAAGCATGTGAGAAAAGTAGTCGGTGGCTTTGGAAAGAAAGTTGTGTTAGTACTGGTGTGAGAAAGCCAGGAAACATATGTGCGTCACCGACCGCCATGATATGACCTTAGCTGTTAAAGTGGCGTTAAACCCCAATACAACCAACCAATGTTAATGTCGCTCACTTTATGCCTGACAATGTGTATAGTACAGTCTATCAATGTTAAAGTCACTTACTATACGCCTGGCAATGTGTTTTAGTACAGTCTGTCAATGTTCATGTCGCTTACTATATGACTGGCAATGTGTTTTAGTAAAGCCTTTCAATGTTCATGTCGCTTACTATATGCCTGACAATGTGTTTTAGTACAGCCTATCAATTTTAAAGTCACTTACATTACGCCTATCAATGTGTTTTAGTACAGCCTATCAATGTTAAAGTCACTTACTGTACGTCTGGCAATGTGTTTTAATACAGCCTATCAATCTTAAAGTCACTTACTATATGCCTGGCAATGTGTTTTAATACAGCCTATCAATCTTAAAGTCACTTACTATATGCCTGGCAATGTGTTTTAGTACAGCCTATCAGTGTTAAAATCGCTTACTATATGCCTGGCAATGTGTTTTAGTACAACCTGTCAATGTTAAAGTCGCTTACTATATGGCTGGCAATTTGTTTTAGTACAGCCCACAAATGTTCATGTCGCTTACTATACGTCTGGCAATGTCTTTTAGTACGGTCTGTGAATGTTCATGTCGCTTACTGTATGCCTGGCAGTGTGTTTTAATACAGCCTATCAATGTTAAAGTCGCTTACTATACGTCTGGCTATGTGTTTTAATACAGCCTATCAATGTTCATGTCACTTACTTTATTCCTGGCAATGTGTTTTAGTACAGCCTATCAGTGTTAAAATCGCTTACTATATGCCTGGCAATGTGTTTTAGTACAACCTGTCAATGTTAAAGTCGCTTACTATATGGCTGGCAATTTGTTTTAGTACAGCCTATCAATGTTTATGTCGCTTACTCTATGCCTGGCAATGTGTTTTAGTACAGCCTATCAATGTTAAAGTCACTTACTATATGCCTGGCAATGTGTTCCAGTGCAGTCTGTCAATGTTAAAGTCACTTACTATATGCCTGGCAATGTGTTTTAGTACAGTCTGTCAATGTTCATGTCACTTACCATATGCCTGGCAATGTGTTTTAGTACAGCCTATCAATGTTAAAGTCACTTACTGTACGCCTGGCAATGTGTTTTAGTACAGCCTGTCCATGTTCATGTCGCTTACGATATATCTGGCAATGTGTTTTAGTACAGCCTGGCAATGTTAAAGTCGCTTACTATACGCCTGGCAAGGTCTTTTAGTACAGTCTGTCAATGTCGATGTCGCTTACTATATTCCTGGCAATGTTTTTTAGTACAGTCTGTCAATGTTCATGTCACTTAATATATGCCTGGCAATGTGTTTTAGTACAGCCCATAAATGTTCGTGTCGCTTACTATACGTTTGGCAATGTGGTTTAGTACAGCCTATCAATGTTCATGTCACTTACCATATGCCTGGCAATGTGTTTTACTACAGCCTATCAATGTTAAAGTCACTTACTGTACGCCTGGCAATGTGTTTTAGTACAGCCTGTCCATGTTCATGTCGCTTACGATATGTCTGGCAATGTGTTTTAGTACACCCTGGCAATGATAAAGTCGCTTACTATACGCCTGGCAAGGTCTTTTAGTACAGTCTGTCAATGTCGATGTCGCTTACTATATTCCTGGCAATGTTTTTTAGTACAGTCTGTCAATGTTCATGTCACTTACTATACGCCTGGCAATGTGTTTTAGTACAGCCCATAATTGTTCGTGTCGCTTACTATACGTTTGGCAATGTGGTTTAGTACAGCCTATCAATGTTCATGTCGCTTACTATACGTCTGGCAATGTGTTTTAGTACGGTCTGTGAATGTTCATGTCGCTTACTGTACACCTGGCAGTGTGTTTTAATACAGCCTATCAATGTTAAAGTCGCTTACTATACGTCTGGCTATGTGTTTTAATACAGCCTATCAATGTTCATGTCACTTACTTTATGCCTGGAAATGTGTTTTAGTACAGTCTATCAATGTTCATGTCGCTTACTATACGCCTGGCAATGTGTTTTAGTACAACCTGTCAATGTTCATGTCACTTACTATACGTCTGGCAATGTGTTTTAGTACAGCCTGTCAATGTTCATGTCACTTACTATAGGCCTGGCAATGTGTTTTAGTATAGCCTTTCAATGTTAAAGTCGCTTACTATACGTCTGGCAATGTGTTTTAGTACAGCCTATCAATGTTAAAGTCACTTACTATACGCCTGGCAATGTGTTTTAGTACAGTCTGTCAATGTTCATGTCTCTTACTATATGCCTGGCAATGTGTTTTAGTAAAGCCTTTTCATGTTCATGTCGCTTACTATATGCCTGGCAATGTGTTTTAGTACAGCCTATCAATGTTAAAGTCACTTACATTACGCCTGGCAATGTGTTTTAGTACAGCCTATCAATGTTAAAGTCACTTACTATACGTCTGGCAATGTGTTTTAATACAGCCTATCAATGTTAAAGTCACTTACTATATGACTGGCAATGTGGTTTAGTAATGCCTATCCGTGTTAAAATCGCTTACTATATGCCTGGCAATGTGTTTTAGTACAACCTGTCAATGTTAAAGTCGTTTACTATATGGCTGGCAATGTGTTTTAGTACAGCCTATCAATGTTCATGTCGCTTACATTATCCCTGGCAATGTGTTTTAGTACAGCCTATTAATGTTAAAGTCACTTACTATATGCCTGGCAATGTGTTTCAGTGCAGTCTGTCAATGTTAAAGTCACTTACTATACGCCTGGCAATGTGTTTTAGTACAGTCTCTCAATGTTCATGTTACTTACTATATGCCTGGCAATGTGTTTTAGTACAGCCTATCAATGTTAAAGTCACTTACTGTATGCCTGGCAATGTGTTTTAGTACAGCCTGTCAATGTTCATGTCGCTTACTTTATGTCTGGCAATGTGTTTTAGTACAGCCTGGCAATCTTAAAGTCGCTTACTATATGCCTGGCAATTTTTTTTAGTACAGTCTATCAGTGTTAAAATCACTTACTATATGCCTGGCAATGTGTTTTCGTACAGCCCATAATTGTTCATGTCGCTTACTATACGTCTGGCAATGTGTTTTAGTACAGTCTGTCAATGCTCATGTCTCTTACTGTACACCTGGCAGTGTGTTTTAATACAGCCTATCAATGTTCATGTCGCTTACTGTACGTCTGGCAATGTGTTTTAGTACAGCCTATCAATTTTCATGTCGCTCACTATACGCCTGACAATGTCTATAGTACAGCCTGTCAATGTTAAAGTCATTTACTGTTCGCCTGGCAATGTGTTTTAGTACAGCCTATCAATGTTCATGTCGCTTACTATATGCCTGGCAATGTGTTTTAGTACAGCCTGTCAATCTTCATGTCGCTTACTATATTCCTGGCAATGTGTTTTAGTACAGCCTATTAATGTTAAAGTCACTTACTATACGCCTGGCAATGTGTTTTAGTACAGCCCATCAATGTTAAAGTCGCTTACTGTACGCCTGGCAATGTGTTTTAGTACAGCCTATCAATGTTAAAGTCACTTACTATACACCTGGCAATGTGTTTTAGTACAGCCTATCAGTGTTCATGTCGCTTACTGTACATCTGGCAATGTGTTTTAGGACAGTCTGTCAATGTTCATGTCGCTTACTGTACGCCTGGCAATGTGTTTTAGTACAGTCTGTCATAGAGAATAGATGGTTGGTGTCTTGGATGGGTTAAGTTTATCGGGCAAGGCGGAGGAATTTATCTGGTGAGCCGAAGGCGAACCGGATAAATTCCGGAGCCGAGCCCGATAAACTTATACCATCCAGGACACCAACCACCTATTCTATTTATTCTGTCATGCACTGTAAATGAATAAAACAAAACAAAAATCAGACATCATACAAAGACAACATACCTGTTATTCAATATCTTATGGTACTGATACCATAAAATTCCCCAGCCGAGCCTGACAAAATTTCCTGGAATCAATGACACTACTGTCTATTCTTCAAATTTTCCAATCTACGACACCATTCTGTTTATCCTGTTTCACATTTACAAACATAAATCCGACTAGATAGAATATTTCGCTCGAAATTCAGGCACGTATTGACATCTTTCGCACTATGAAAAAAAACACACTTGTATGGCGAACTGTGCAAAGCACTTTTGGTATGCAGCTGTAATAATGACGTCATGAATAATACTGACTACGTCATAAACGTGACATAAACCCTCGGAAGAATGTTGTGGCGAAGAATTCTAATTTATTTTAAATAATAAGAAAAATCAACATGTGCATCGAATTTTAAGCAATAATTTTACTTTGAAATATTGATTTCATGTACCGGCACCTAAAAAAGGAGTTCCGGCTGGTCACATGACTAACTAGCCTAATAAACCTTGATCACGTGACCAACTGACATAATAAACCTAGTCACGTGATCAAGTGACCGTATATCACCAAGTTTATATGACCCCCTGTTATACGACGGAATTTATAGAAGGTGACAGGATAAAATGTTCATGTCGCTTACTGTATGCCTGGCAATTTGTTTTAGTACAGCCTATCAATGTTAAAGTCACTTACTATACGCCTGGCAATGTGTTTTAGTACAGTCTGTCAATGTTCATGTCACTTACTGTACGCCTGGCAATGTGTTTTAGTACAGCCTATCAATGTTAAAGTCACTTACTATACGCCTGGCAATGTGTTTTAGTACAGCCTATCAATGTTAAAGTCGCTTACTATACGTCTGGTAATGTGTTTCACTACAGCCTATCAATGTTAAAGTCACTTACTATACGCCTGGCAATGTGTTTTAGTACAGTCTGTCAATGTTCATGTCACTTACTGTACGCCTGGCAATGTGTTTTAGTACAGCCTATCAATGTTAAAGTCACTTACTATACGCCTGGCAATGTGTTTTAGTACAGCCTATCAATGTTAAAGTCGCTTACTATACGCCTGGCAATGTGTTTTACTACAGCCTATTAATGTTCATGTCACTTACTATATGACTGGCAATGTGTTTCCGTAGAGTCGGTCAAAGTTCCAGTCGCATTCTATAAATCTTGCAATGTGTTACAGTACATTCTGTCAAAGCTCTAGTTTCTTAATGAAGTCTTGCAATGTGTTACAATACATTCTGTCAAGTTCCAGTCGCTTACCACAAGTGTAGCAATGTGTTTATAGTGCAGTCTGTCAAAGTTCTAGTTTCTTTCTATACAACTGGCTATTCGTTACAGTACAGTCTGTCAAAGATTGAATCACTTACTTTGAGTCTAGCAATGTTTCACAGTAGGCTTCAGCCTGTTAATGTCCCAGTCGCTTTCTGAAAGTCTTGCAATGTGTTTCAGTTCAGTCTGTCAAAGCTACAGTTGCTTACTATAGATCTGGCGGTGTGTTGCAGTACAGGGTCTCAAAGTTCCAGTTGCTTACTAGTCTGACAATGAGTTCCAGTACAGTCTGTCAAAGTTCCAGTTGCTTATAAGTCAACCAATGTTTTAAGTACAGTCTGTTGAAATCTGTTGAAATTCCAATCGCTTACTATATGCCTGGCAATGTGTTTTAGTGCATTCTGTCAAAGTTAAAGTCTCTAACTATAAGTTTAGCAGTGTGTTACAGTGCAGTCAGTCTGTGCAAAGTTGCCATTGCTTACTATATGCCTGGCAATGTGTTTTAGTACAGCCTATCAAAGTTTCAGTTGCTTACTAAAAGTCTTGCAATTTGATACAGTACAGCCTGTCAAAGGTACACTCGCTTACTATACGTTTAGCAATGTGTTTCAGTACAGTCTGCCAAAGTTCTAATTGCTTACTATACGTCTGGCAATGTGTTTCAGTACAGTCTGCCAAAGTTCTTATTGCTTACTATACGTCTGGCAATGTGTTGCAGTGCAGCTTGTCAAAATTCAAGTTGCTTAATATACTCCTGACAATGTGTTTCAGAGCAGTCTGTCAAATTTCCAGTGGCTTACTATACGTCTGTCAATGTGTTTCGGTGCAGTCTGTCAAAATTTCAATTGCTTACTATACCTCTGGCAATGTGTTTCAGTGCAGCCGTCAAAGTTACAATTGCTTACTATACCTCTGACAATGTGTTTCAATGCAGTCTGTCATAGGTCCAGTGGGTTACTATACAACTGACAATGTGTTTCAGTGCAGTCTGTCAAAGTTTTAGTTGCTTACTCTACGTCTGGTAATGTGTTTTAATACAGTCTGTCAAAGTTCTGGTTGCTTACTATACGTCTTGCAATGTGTTTCAGTGCAGCCTGTCAAGGTTCTGGTTGTTTACTATACGTCTTGCAATGTGTTTTAGTTTTTGTGCAGTGCAGTCTGTCCAAGTTCTAGTTGCTTACTATACGTCTTGCAATGTGTTTTTGTGCAGTCTGTCAGCATTCTAGTTGTTTACTATACGTCTGGCAATGTGTTTTAGTGCAGTCTGTCAAAGTTCTGGTTGCTTACTATACGTCTGGCAATGTGTCTCTGTGCAGTCTGTCAACGTTCTGGTGGCTTACTGTACGTCTTGCAGTGTGTTTCAGTGCAGCCTCTCTAAATTCAAGTTGGAGTCCTGCGTGGCTCAGTGGTAAAGTTTGAGACTCGTAACCTTGAGGACCCGGGTTCGAGCCCAACCTGATCCGCTTGAATTTTCGTGGGTGTGTCCTTGGGCAAGACACTTCAGAGCCCTAGCCTAGTACTAGTAAAACCCAGGAAATACATAAATATGTGAGGTGTCGCCCTGATATGACTGAAATAATGTTGAAAGCGGCATAAAACACCATTCAATCGATCAGTCAAATTTCAAGTTGCTTGATATACACTTACAATGTGTTTCAGTGCAGTCTGTAAAAGTTCCAGTTGCTAACTATACGTCTGGCAATGTGTTTTAGTCAGTCTGTAAAAGCTCTGGTTGCCTACTATACGTATTGCAATGTGTTTTATGCAGTCTGACAAAGTTCTGGTTGCTTACTATACGTTTTGCAATGTGTTTTAGTACAGTCTGTCAAAGCTTTGGTTGCTTACTATAATGTACGTCTTGCAATGTTTTTAGCGCAGTCTGTCAAAGCTCCAGTTGTTGCTTACTATAAATCTTCCATCGTGTTACAGTAGAGTCTATCAAAGTTGTAGTTTCTTACTGTAAGTCTTGAAATGTGTTACAATACATTCTGTCAAAGTTCCAGTCGCTTGCAACGTGTTTTAGTGCAGTCTGTGAAAGGTCTGGTTGCTTTCTATACGTCTGGCAATGTGTTTTAGTACAGTCTGTCAAAGTTCTGGTTGCTTACTATACGTCTTGCAATGTGTTTTAGTGCAGTCTATCAGAGTTCTGGTTGTTTACTCTACGTCTGGCAATGTGTTTTTGTGCAGTCTGTCAGAGTTCTGGTTGCTTACTATACGTCTGGCAATGTGTTTCAGTGCAGTCTGTCAGAGTTCTGGTTGTTTACTCTACGTCTGGCAATGTGTTTCAGTGCAGTCTGTCAGAGTTCTGGTTGTTTACTATACGTCTCACAATGTGTTTTAGTGCAGTCTGTCAAAGTTCTGGTTGCTTACTATACGTCTGGCAATGTGTTTCAGTGCAGTCTGTCAACGTTCTGGTTGCTTACTATACGTCTGGCAATGTGTTTCCGTGCAGTCTGTCAAAGTTCTGGTTGCTTACTATACGTCTGGCAATGTGTTTCAGTGCAGTCTGTCAGAGTTCTGGTTGTTTACTCTACGTCTGGCAATGTGTTTCAGTGCAGTCTGTCAGAGTTCTGGTTGTTTACTATACGTCTCACAATGTGTTTTAGTGCAGTCTGTCAAAGTTCTAGTTGCTTACTATACGTCTGGCAATGTGTTTCAGTGCAGTCTGTCAAAGTTCTGGTTGTTTACTATATGTCTGGCAATGTGTTTTAGTACAGTCTGTCAGAATTCCAGTTGCTTCCATACGTCTGACAATGTGTTTTAGTGCAGTCTATCAGAGTTCTGGTTGCTTACTATACGTCTGACAATGTGTTTCAGTGCAGTCTATCAGAGTTCTGGTTGCTTACTATACGTCTGACAATGTGTTCCAGTGCAGTCTGTCAACGTTCTGGTTGCTTACTATACGTCTGACAATGTGTTTCAGTGCATTCTGTCAAAGTTCTAGTCACTTACTATACGTCTGACAATGTGTTTCAGTACAGTCTGTCAAAGTTCTGGTTGCTTACTATATGTCTGGCAATGTGTTTCACAACAGTCTGTCAAAGTTCTGGTTGCTTACTATATGTCTGGCAATGTGTTTCAGTGCAGTCTGTCAAAGTTCTGGTTGCTTCCATACGTCTGACAACGTGTTTCAGTACAGTCTGTCAAAGTTCTAGTTGCTTACTATACGTCTGGCAATGTGTTTCAGTGCAGTCTGTCAACGTTCTGGTTGCTTACTATACGTCTGGCAATGTGTTTCCGTGCAGTCTGTCAAAGTTCTGGTTGCTTACTATACGTCTGACAATGTGTTTCAGTGCAGTCTGTCAAAGTTTTGGTTGCTTACTATACGTCTGACAATGTGTTTCAGTGCAGTCTGTCAAAGTTCTGGTTGCTTACTATACGTCTGACAATGTGTTTCAGTACAGTCTGTCAAAGTTTTGGTTGCTTACTATACGTCTGGCAATGTGTTTCAGTACAGTCTGTCAACGTTCCAGTTGCTTACCATACGTCTTGCAATGTCTTTCAATGCAGTCTGTCAAAGTTCTTGTTGCTTACTATACATATGCATGTGTTTCATTATAGTCTGTCAGCATTCTAGTTGTTTACTATAAGACTGGCAATATGTTTCAGTGTTTCAGTACAGTCTGTCAAAGTTCTTGTTGCTTACTATACGTCTGGAAATGTGTTTCAGTGCAGTCTGTCAAAGTTCCGGTCGCTTACTTTTTGTCTGGCACAATGTTTCAGTGCAGCCTGTCAGTACTTGTTGCTTTTTATAAGTCTGGCAATGCGTTTCAGTGCAGCCTGTCAAAGTTCCAGTCGCTTTCTAAATACCTGGCAGTGTGTTTAGGTATAGCCTGTCAAAGTTCTGCCAGTCGCTTAGTATAAGTCTGGCAATGTGTTACAGTACAGACCGTCAAAATTCAGTTTTAAATTAAAATTAAAGGGATCTTGAGGAGATATTTTTCATCTTAAAATACCTGTAAAATAGTAGCATTTGAGTTTTCATCATGGGCTTGAAAATTTTGTTTGACTTTTTTAGCGGGATAAAGGTCAACCCCACGCCAAATATTCCCGTGTATTATTGACCCTGACGAAAAGAGCTTTTGAAAACATTGTGGGTACAGATGAAAATATTGGTAATTAATCAACATTTCTCCTTGTACCACAAATATGTCCTATCCTTTTAGAGACAATTTGCATCATTAGAACCACATTCAACTTATCGCCTGCAATGCTTTCGGTTTGGACAAGTTGAATGCAAGAAACTCTATAGTAAAAGAGGTTTGTGGTGTACAGGGCTTGAGAACAGGAGGTCGCGAGTTCGATCCCCGGCTCGGCCAATTTCTCTCTGAAGCCTGATGATAGTCATTGCGACAGGATTCATTCCTCTGTCACCGCTGACCATCGATGATGGTTATGTGGGAAAGCAGCCAGTGGCTTGAAAAGAATATTGTGGGTAGTACTAGTAAAAGAAAGAAACTCTAGGAAAGCATGGATAGGCACACTTGCCGCCAGGATATAACTGAAATAGTGTTGAAAACAGCATTTAACACCACACAATCAGTCAGTAAAATAATCAATATTGGCCTTGTTTCTACTCTTTCAGACTCAGTTTCCATCATTTGAGCCACTTGATCTGTGCAAATGTTGCAAATGCTTTCAGTTTGGTCAAGTCCAAAGTTTTCTGGTAGAGAGAAATAAACAACAACAAAACTTGTAGCATACAAGCAAATAAAGATTTTCTTCCAAAAATCCACAGTGTGTCAAAACTTGCCAAAGCTAAACCCAGTTTTGCATCTCTCTAATTTCAGAGCCTGGCACAGATACCACCGACGGAAGTCCCCACAGGTTTTATCCGGAAGATGCTTGCCAGTATGTCAACGACAACTTTCTAGCCGGCAAACCGTCCACAACAACGGACATTCCTGTGAACTTCACTGTGACTCCGCCATTTGTGTTGCCTCCACGGGGTAGATACATTTTCAAATATGGTTACTGTATTGTGCATTAATTCTTAGGTTGTTCATCGTTGCTCAAGGCACTTTCGTGGACAGTGTAGATCAAAATCAGACTGCACTTTTTGTTGCAATGACTTATTAATTCTTAACCCTTAGGTTGCAATGCGCGACTCACTGACCTTTTGAGGACAGCGTAGATCAAGATCAGACTGCACAGAACGTGCAGTCTGATCTTGGATCTACACTGTCCGATCAGGAGATATCTTTCCACACAAAGTAACTTTTAAATAACCAAATTCAGGTTTTTACTATTGGCTTGAAAGTTTCATTTCTTTTATTTAGCAGGATAAGGGTTAAAAAGGAATCTGTTGTGCTGGGGAATCAAACCAGCGATCCATGGTTTTCAAGCCCAGGATGAGTCAACAGGCTCGAATGCCGTTTATGCCATTTAAATTAACTAAATCATATATAGGATTTGACCTAAGTTGGCTTTTCAGATACAAATTTATCAAGCAAGACATCTAGAAGAGTGTTATCAAGCCAGTCTCTGATGATAAGTGTTGTCTCAAAAGCCAATGAATATCATATATTTTTAAGTACATAACAACATCTCTCAAATTATAAGTCAGAAAATGCAAAACATGCACGCGCATTATGATACCCTCTATGGATAAATAGAGGATATTTGGGGTTTTTTCGGTTAAAGATCGAAATTTATTTTATCATCTCGTGAACATCATGGGTAATATTTTCATGAGTGGCGCAGTCACGTGTGAAAATATTACCCATGATGTTCACGAGATGAAATAAATTTCGACCTTCCACAAAAAAAAAGACAAATATTCTATTTATTTCATGCTGCTAGTCCCTTTTTTTGTTGCGACTTTCATCAAAATCCGGTACATTTGTTTTCGGTAATCAACGCATTACAATATTACGTAAAGCATAAGAAATACAGAGTAAATTTGTGTAAATTATGTTATATTTCTCTCTGGTTGAATGGTAGGTGCTGTTTACGTAGGTAAGTATTGAGTGGGAACTACTCTTTCCGCCTTCAATTGAAGAGTCAGAAAATATGAAATCAATATTTTTCACTGGTCATAACCATGAAATTTCAAACCGTAATCCACCATTATTTCTCAATAAACTACCAAAAAGCATGAAATAAAACCTGACTCACTTCCCAATGCTTATCTCAAATAGGTGTATACGACAAGAAAATTTATTATATGTGCATTGTTACACTGGAAACAAGATTAGTTATGTGATAAACAGGTGTTATATGTGATAAGCTACTGCAGAACTATTTACAATTTGTCTTTCATTTTAAAATTTCAGGACCTCCATTCGGTGGCGGTTTTGGGCGAGGTCGTGCTAGACGACAAGTGTCCCAGTACCCGGAAGTTAATTATACACGAGCTTTAGAACTCTCCATGTGGTTCTATGATGCGCAGAGATCCGGACAGATTCCTGAATATCCCAAAGATTCTCCAATCAAATGGACAAAAACGTCGGGACTTAACCATGTGACTGAAGATGGCCGGGATCTGACAGGCGGTTGGTATAATGGTAAGGCAAGCTTCTAGCGGATTTGTATTGCATTTGAGCCATGCTCTGACAAAGGGGTTTAATGCATCCCCATGTTGCATTATACCGAGCAAGTCATCCCATAAATAGAGGATATTTGTTTTTTTCTGTGAAATATCGGAAATTTATTTCATTGAGTGAACATCATCAGTAATATTTTCACAAGTGGTGCAGCCATGAGTGAAAATATTACCGTATGATGTTCATGAGATGAAATGAATTTCACTCTTTCAACGAAAAAAGCAAATATTCTATTTATTTTGTGCTTCTAACCCCTTTTTTGTTGGGACTTGGGCAGAACAGGGGAGCTCTTGGTATTTCCATACTGGTCAATGAGTTTATCAATCACTGGTCAAAACAGTGAAATTATCACACCACGATCCACCATTGTTTCCTGATAAACTACCAAAAAGCATGAAATAGATAGAGAATACGTACATAGTGTTGTCGTAGATCAAAAATATCTAACGAGGTTGGGAGAATTGATAACTGTCGAGCCTTGGCGAGACAATTATCAATTCTCCCAACCTCGTTAGATATTTTTGATCTACGACAACACTATGTACGTGTTCTATTTATCTTTTAACCTATGATTTGTACTGATTGTGAAAAGATGTGAAAAATGTTGCTGACAAATACATTTTAAAAGTTTTAAAAGTTTATTTATGTCGGAACTCCCATTTTAAAATTACATTACCCACATACATAGTACTTTATCGTAGTAATTAAACGTCCGAAAATTGCGATTGAGATCGCTTGGGATTATTCTATTTGAGAAGACGCGGTAAACGAGCATTCAAATGACGTCACGGGCAGGAATTACGTAGGCAGATCATCGGAAAGTAGCGCGCGTGCTCTGACATCGTTCTTTTTTCGCGGGCTTACTATTTTTGGAATGCATTTCATTCATAAATGGAGATAGGGGCGGAGTCAGTGGAACTTACTGTTCTATAAATATCCGTGGTATATCAAAAATCTATAAATATCCGTGGTATATCAAAAAAAATATCGCATGGGTGTTATTGCATGGATATCCGGCTAGTTGAAAGATAAATATGGATCCATGAAATCCATTTTGCATTGAATCCTGAAGTAGAATGGTCCTTGGACATGTGGAAAATGTACCATAAAAAAAAGTATCGACCCAGAAGTATCGACACAGTGGATATGACTTTGAAAAGGTACTCCTTTGCCCACAGTATTTTCAAAGACCTTGTTCTTCAAGTTCGTTATATAACAGGGATTGTTTGGTAGACTCTTTACCACACAATCCCAACTTTTAATGACCCTGAGAAAGAAGGTTTTCAAAAACATGGTTGGAAAAGAGGAAACGCTGGTAACTAGCATTTTCTTATTTTCACCAAAATGTTTTCTACCCTGTCAAGACCACATTTTGTCATTGGGACTACCTTTAAATTGTGGTCTGCAAATTCTTTCGGTTTGGACCAGTTTGAAGTTTTGTCAGTTGGTACAGAGTTAACCCTTTACCAAATGATAGAAAAATTGTACTGGACCGAATTGAAAGCATTTTGCAGAAGACAAACGCAGCTGTTTTATGTCTTTGATAGGGATAGTGATTATCAGTATTTTCTCCTTTTCCAACAATGTTTTCAACTAATTTTATAACGTTGGATTGTTTATGGAAAGGTTAACACTTAAGCTGCTGAATAAATGAAACCCAAATTTCTACTCGATACTAAAAGCCCAAACATTGCAGTTTCAAAGTTGATTTCACTGGAAAGAAAATACCGTATCGGACTGCGTAGATCAAAGATCAGACTGCACGTTCTGTGCAGTCTGATCTTGATCTACACTGTCCGCAAAAGGTCAGTGGGTCGCGATCAACAGCTTAAGGGTTAAATGTTGTTCCAGGTAACGACGGCGTGAAAATAAACAAGGTGATGGCTTATAGTACCTTCTTGTTGGAGTGGGGCTTCTCCGTTTGGGGAGACGTGTACAGCAAAGCGGGGCTCTCCAGTAGACTGAAGGAGTCCCTAAAGTGGCCCCTAGAGTATCTCTATAAATGTTGGGACCCACAGAATAAGGTTCTCTATGTTCAGGTACGTAAGACTTAAACCCTTTACCTCACATTTTAACCCTTTACCACGCAGCAATTTTTTAGACATTTCCAACTTGAAAGCATTTGTAAGTTACAAAATAAATATGATTCAAAAATTGAAAATTGTTTTCAGAAGGACTGAAAACATTGCGGGAAAAAGAGAAAGTTCTGGTTACCAGATTGATTTATTGATAGATTGATTCGATTCAATTCGATTCGATTCGATTCGTTTCGTTTCGATTCGATCCGATCCGATCCGATCCGATCCAATCGACCGACTCTATTGTTTCAGTCATATCACAGCAAGACTTCTTATATTCATGTACATTTATGCCGTTGGTTTCACCAGCACTAGGCTGGGTTCTGAGATATCTTGCCGAAGACTCTTCCAAGAAAAATCAGTGTGTCCAGTAAGGCTGTACCCGGACCAGGGTCCGTATTCACCAACCATTCTTAAGAACGTTCTTAGACTTATTCTTCAAGATTTTCCAATTTTGAAAGTAACACACCTTCTGATTGGCTAAACCGTACAGGTTTAGCCAATCAGAAGGTGTGTTACTTTCAAAATTGGAAAATCTTGAAGAATAAGTCTAAGAACGTTCTTAAGAATAGTTGGTGAATACGGACCAGGTTACGAGTCCTACACTTGACCACTGGTAGGAAGTTAGGTTCGATGATTTTTACATATATTTTGCTGGTAACCAGCAATTTTTTACCTTTTTCCCACCATGTTTTTTACCTTTTAAAAGCTAAATTCCATCATTTGAATCATATGATTTCTCACCTACAAATACATTATGACAAAAGGCTATCGGCTCACACAACTTGAAGAGACGATAGGGCAGAAAGAAGCTCATGTCAATAAATGTCTCTATTTTGATCTTAGGTGGGTGATTTAACCGAAGATCGCAACATTTGGGAAAGATTCGACAGCGACACCTACAGCGATATGACGGTCCCCATCTTCAAAGTCACTTCACCAGAAACCGGAAGTGACGTAGCTGCTGACATGGCTTCAGCATTTGCAATGGCTTACATGGCCATTGATGGTTAGTGATTTGATTGGTATCTAACCCATTACCGAACAATTCCATGTTTTAACGACCCTGCCATGGATAATTTTGAAAACATTGTGGTACAAGGAGAAAATGCTGATAACCAGCATTTCTTTTCTTTTCCCACAATGATTTCTAGATCTATGTTTTCCAAGACATATTCCATCATTTGACCACAGGCTCTTGAAGCTCCACTGGTCCATTACAAACAACGGAAAACTGAAATTTTCATTGGTTGATCAACGAACACTGTTACTAAAAGTAGCACGTTACTATAATACAATATGGAAGCAATGCACCAATTTACTGTTTTAGTAATTGGGTTCGATGATTGACCAATGAAAATGTTGGTATTCTGTGATAAACCATTGGGGCTTAAAAGGCCCCGTGATTTGACCCACATTCTAAAACAGTGTTGCCTTGTATGAACTTTGAACCCTTTACCACACAAAGACGACCTTATCATGAGGAAGAAGGATTTTGAAAACATTGTTGGAAAAGGAGAAAATGCTGGTAACCAGCATTTTCTCCTTTTCCCACAGTGCTTTCTACCTTTCCAAAGGCATATTTCAGTTTTTGTCTGCAAATCATTTTCACTTTGGACAAGTCTACATTTCTGTCGTGTGATAAAGAGTTAACCCTTTACTACAAAGTGAAATGTTATACTTGTCCAAATTTAAAGCATTTTGAGACAACTAGTTAAAGGTGGATCAAATGACAAAAATTGTGCATGATAACCAGCATTTTCTCTTATTCCCACAATGTTTTCAAAAAGCTTGTTCCTCGGGGTCGTTAAATCCCGGGGGTGTTTGGTAAAGGGTTAAGGCATAGTTTTATTGTTCCATGTTGTTAAATTTGGAAGACATAATGACGTATGTTCACGCAGAGCCAGGCACGGCGGGGTTGCTCAGAGGTTTGCGTATCTGACTCATGACCTGCTGGTTGCGATTTGAGGCAAACTTTCTTTTTGGCGATTTTTCCTCTCTCACCTCTGATGCATGGGAGGAAAGTAGTCAGTGGCTCGGAAAGAAAGTTGTGTCAGTACTGGTGTGAGAAAGCCATATTATACATGTGCACTGACCGCCATGATATGACCTAAGCTGTGTAAATGGCGTTAAACAACGCCAGTACAAAAACAAACAATCACATACAGCCAAATTTTAACTTCCTCAACATACTGGGCGATAAAAGTAGTGAAATGAATATGTGTGGCCTGTACACTAACAAAATGTCGTTTTTGCTGTATTTTTGTGCAATCTGATCTTGGATCTACACTGTCTAGAAAAGCTTCTATCATTTTGGTCCAGGTCAGCCCATGTATAGTGCACAGGCTGACCTTGGTCAATAATTTTTCGCAGATGCATCAAATGCCGTTTTCACAGAGCACATTTCGAGGGGTGAATGCGAAACTATTTCATCTGCATTTTGGAAAATATTACAGGAGAGGGGAAAAAAAACTCAATTCCGTGAAAAGCGTACTTAGATCGTCATGTTTAATTATGTTGTGCTGAATTCATGCTCTCAGCTCAACACAACATATCTAAACAAGATGATCTAACTATTCTTCTCACAGAAATGAGAAGCGTTTTTCTCTCTCCTGTAAAATTTTTCGAAACGCAGATGAAATAGTTTCGTATTCACCCCTCGATTTGCAGATAACATTAAATACAGCTGAAATCAAAATGTTTGTCTAAAGTAGGATAGAAAACGTTGCAAGAAAAGGAGAAAATGCTAGTCTTACATTTTTTCCTTTTCCGACAATGTTTTCAAAAGCCTTTTATCTTCAGGCTCGTGAGGGTCCTGCGTGGCTCGGTAGTAGAGTGGAATTCGTGATCTGGAGTCCCCGGGTTCGAGCCTTCACTGGATCCACTGGGTTTTTCGTTGGAGTGTCTTTGGGCAAGACATTTCAGAGCCCTAGCCTAGTACTGGTGGAACCCAAGAAATACATGAATATGTGAGCTGTCGCCGTGATATGACTGAAATAATGTTGAAAGCGGCGTAAAACACCATTCAATCAATCAATATTCAGGGTTGCTGAAACGCTGGATTGTGTGGTAAAGGGTTAAATTGTGAAATGATACACAAACAGAGGTGACGTTTATACCTTTCCAGGTCCTGACGATGATCCCAAATTTCTCGAGGCAGCCATTAGTCTGTATAACTTTGCCAGGAAGAAAAAAGGAGTGGCTGACATTGGAACATCCAACCAAGATTATCCGTAAGTTTGAGACCATGCTGTGGCTCGCACACCTCCCTTTGATGGCTTTTATTAATATTACCTCCCTTTAGCCCTTTACCACACAATCCCAACTTTTAAGCACCCTGAGAGAAAGGCCTTTTGAAAACATTGTGGGAAAAGGAGAAAGTGGTGGTAGCCAGCATTTTCTTCTTTTCCCACAATGTTTCCTACCTTTCCAAGACAAATTTCAATTTTTCAGTCTCATTTATTTTGTCGTCTGCAAATGCTTTCAATTTGGACCAGTCTAAAATTTTGTCGTTTGGTAATGAGCTAATAGATGCAAATGAGATAAGCTGGGCAAAGTGGTGGAGTATTTGTGTGGGAACATTAGCTGAGGGTTTTCAATTAATACTTAAGCTGCTGAATAAATGAAACGCAAATTTCTACTCAATACTAAAAGCCCAAACATTGCGGTTTCTAGGTTGATTTCACCGGAAAGAAAATACCGTATCGGACAGTGTAGATCAAAGATCAGACTGCACGTTCTGTGCAGTCTGATCTTTGATCTACACTGTCCGCAAAAGGTAAGTGGGCCGCGATCAGCAGCTTAAGGGTTAAAATGTCGGATGTGGCAGACCATTTGTCTGTAGTAGATTGCCCACCTAGGAAGCCTTGTTCTGTCTGCCGAAAAGTAAGTTTTCAAAAGGCGTCCATCGTGCGTTGTGCGGTCGTCAACATTTACCTTGTGTGCACTCTAGAGGCCACATTTTCAGTCAGATACTCATGAAACTTTGTCAGAATGTTTGTCTTGATGATATCTTGGACAAATTTGAAATTGGGTCATGTCAGGTCAAAAAGTAGGTCACTGGGCCATTTTTTGAAAAACCTTGTGTGCTTTCTAGAGGTCACATCTTCAGCCTGATAGACACGAAAGAATCTTTATCTTGATGAGATCTTGGGTAAGTTCAAAACTGGGTCATATCAATCAAAAAGTAGGTCACAGGGCCGAATCTTAGAAAAACAATGTGTGCACTCTAGAGGTCACATTTTTAGCCTGAATCACACGAAACTTGGTCAGAATGTTTGTCTTGATGATATCTCAGAAGAGATTGAAATAGGTCATGTCAGGTCAAAAAGTAGGTCACTCGGCCAATTTTTTGAAAAACCTTGTTAGCTCCTCAGAGGTAACATTTTCAGCCTTGTATTCTTGAAACTTGGTCAGAATTTTTGTCTTGATAGTATCTCAGTTAAGTCTGAAATTGGTTCATGTCGGGTGAAAAATTAGGTCACTGGGCCAATTCTTTGAAAAACCTTGTGTGCACCGTCGAGGCCACATTTTCAGCCTGATACTCATGAAACTTGGTCAGAGTGTTTGTCTTGATGATGTCTTGGACAAATTTGAAATTGGGTTATGTAGGGTTTTAAATTAAGTCAACTTACACACATTTGTTTACCCCATTAAAATCAGGATCTCTTCAGCTTTATCAACCGTAGATGACTTTACTCAGGTGAGCGCTTTAGGCCAATAGCCCTCTTGTTTTTGTTTAATGCCGTGTCCTGGAAAAGGGGGGCTTTTTTTTTTTTTTTTTTCAACAAAAAAGCTTGTCCTTTATTTCATGCTTTCCGGTAGGATATCGAGAAAAAGCGGTGAAAATATTTTTCGATATTACACGGGTACGACCAGTGAGAATACCGACCACGGGGAGTTTGTACTAATTTTTATGGAAGTCTCGACAAAAAAAAGGCGTTAGAAGCATGAAATAAATAGAATATTTGTTTTTTTCGGTGAAAGATCGAAATTTATTTCATCGAGTGAACATCATCGGTAATATTTTCACGAGTGACTGCGCACTCGTGAAAATATTACCGATGATGTTCACTCGATAAAATAAATTTCTATCTTCAGCCACTCGTGAAAATATTACCGATGATGTTCACTCGATGAAATAAATTTCGATCTTTCACCGAAAAAAAACAAATATCCCCTATGTATGCTGTTTTTGAAGAAAATGACAAGTAATTGTCATAGCCCTGGCGTTGTTATCTGCGTCATTGTGATCTGCGTCATTGTTATCTGCGTCATTGTTATCTGCATCATTGTGATCTGCGTCATTGTTATCTGCGTCATTGTGGTGCAAAAACTTTGACATTCTGTAATATCTCTTTTATTAGTGAAGATATTTACTTCAAAAGGTCTTAACTATCAAAAGGGGAACTCATACAACAGGGGCAGATAACCATCAAAGTATTTTTACACAGTTTTGCCCCTTTTTTGACATAAAATTTTCACTGAAAATCAAGCACTTGCAGCCAAGTGTTGACACCTGCATGTGGTGCTCTTGTTTTATCCAGAACCTATAGTTCCAGTGGCTTCTTCGACGATCTGTGCCTAGCAGCAGTACTGCTGTATGAAATAGAGTCCGATGACGTCTATTTGAAACAAGCAGAGACATTCTTTAGAAAGTCATCAGAAGAAACAAAGAGCAAAACTCTCTCTTGGGACAACAGATTGGTGGCTTGTGCGGTAAGTTTGCATTTCATCTACCGGAAATGATGTAAGATCTTTATTTTTGACACCTTTACCAAACAATTCCGAGTTTTTATAGAGCCTGAACAAAAAGGTTTCTGAAAACATTACAGGAAAAAGAGAAAAAGCTAATGTTTTCCAATACATTCCCGAATTTTAAAGTCCTTAGGGAATAAGGCTTTGGAAAAAAATTGTTGGAAAAAGAAAAAAGTGCTGGTAAATAGAATTTTATCCTTTTCACACAATGTTTTCTTTCCTTAAAAAAAGCATGTCCTTTGGAAAGACACTTCAGATCCCTAGCCTAGTCCTGGGTCCGTATTCACCAACCATTCTTAAGAATATTCTTGTTCTTGTTCTCCAAAATTTTCCAAGTTTGAAAGTAACACACCTTCTGATTGGCTAAACCATTTGGTTTAGCCAATCAGAAGTTGTGTTACTTTCAAACTTGGAAAATCTTGAAGAATAAGTCTAAGAACGTTCTTAAGAATGGTTGGTGAATACGGACCCTGGTGAAACCCAGGACATACTTGAATAAGCAAGCTGTTGCCGTGATATGATAGGTACAATGTCGAAAGTGGCGTTAAACACCATTCAATCAATCGGTCAATCCGTCAAAAAGCAAATTTCAGTTTTGAGTCGCATTTGCTTTGTTGTCTGTGTAAGCTTTCAGTTTGGAAATGTCCAAAATTTTATCGTTTGTGAACTCTTTACCAGATGACAAAATTTTAGCCTGGCCGAAATCGAAAGCATTTGAAAACGGCAAGTGTTACTCAAAACATAAAATTGATCTGTCATAGGGTAGAAAACATTGTTGGAAAAGGGAAAAATGCTGGTTACCAGCATTTTCTCATTTTCAGACAATGTTTTCAAAAGCCTTCTATCTCAGGGTCGTTAAAAGTTGTGATTTTGTGGTAAAGGGTTAACCCTTGACCACACAATGCCGCCTTTCAACGACTCTAAAAAAGAAGCCTTTTGAAAACATCGTGGGAAAAAAAAGAGAAAATGCTGGTAACCAGTATTTTCTCCGTTTCCCACAATGTTTTCTACCCCCCTCAAAGAAAAATTAGGCAATTCGAGCCACAGTGAAATTGTCGTCTGCAAATGCTTTCAATTTGGACAAGACTAAAATTTTGTCGTCTAGTAAAGAGTTAAAGGATAAATTGTCGTTGAATTTGAAGCTAACTGTTTTTTGTCTTGTTTTGATTTATTCGATCAGATTCTATTACACGAGATGACATACAATTCCGACTACCAGGTTTACGTGTATAATTTTCTTAATGCATGGGTCAATGGGCCGCAAACTGAGGAAGGGTTTCCCGATACTGCGGAACCTGTGTCATTGCATTACATTGGTAAGTTTTTAATTCATTACCAACGACAAACTTTTGGACTAAACCAAATTGAAAGCGTTTGCAGACGACAAATTAAATGTTGTGAAAATGATGATCTTTGTCTTTAATAGGCTAGAAAACATTGTGGGAAAAGGAGAAAATGTTGGTTACCAGCATTTTCTCCATTTTCTAAAATGTTTTCAAAGGTCTTCTCTTTCAGTGTCGCTAAATGTAGGGACAGTATTGTAATAGGTTAATGTTTGTCTTTCTGCCTGTCCATCTGCCTGCCTGCCTGTCCATCTGCCTGCCTGCCTGCCTGCCTGCCTGCCTGTCCATCTGCCTGCCTGTCCATCTGCCTGCCTGTCCATCTGCCTGTCTGCCTGCCTGCCTGCTTGCCTGCCTGTCTATTTGCCTGCTCGCCAGCCTGCCCATCTGCTTCCTGTCAATTTGCCTGTCCATCTTGCCTGTCCATCTGCTTCCTGTCTATTTGCCTGTCCATCTGTCTGCCTGCCTGTCCATTTGCCTGTCCATCTGCCTGCTTGCCTGCCTGTCTATCTGCCTGCTTGCCTGCCGGTCCATTTGCCTGCCTGCCTGTCTGCCTGACCATCTGCCTGCTTCCTATCCATCTGCCTGCCTGCCTGCCCATTTGCCTGTCCATCTGCCTGCTTGCCTGCCTGTCCTTTTGCCTGCCTGCCTGTCTGTCTGCCTGTCAATCTGTCTGCCTGTCCATTTGCCTGCCTGTCCATTTGCCTGTCCATCTGCCTGTTTGCCTGCCTGCCCATTTGCCTGTCCAGCTGCCTGCTTGCCTGCCTATCCATCTGCCTGCTTGCCTGCCTGTACATTTGCCTGCCTGCGTGTCTGTCTGCCTGTCCATCTGCCTGCTTCCTGTCAATCTGTCTGCCTTTCCATTTGCCTGCCTGCCTGTCCATATGCCTGCCTGCCTGCCTGTCCATTTGCCTGTCCATCTGCCTGTTTGCCTGCCTGCCATCTGCTTGTTTGCCTGCCTGTCCATTTGCCTGGCTGTCTGCCAGTCGATTTGCCTGTCCATCTGCCTGCTTGCCTGCCTGTCCATCTGCCTGCCTGCCTGCCTGTCCATCTACCAGCCTGCCTGCCTGTCCATCTGCCTGCCTGTTCATTTGCCTGTCCATCTGCCTGCTTGCATGCCTGTCTATCTGCCTGCGTGCCTGCCTGTCAATTTGCCTGCATGCCTGCCTGCCTGTTCATTTGCCTGCTTGCCTGCCTGTCCATCTGCCTGCTTGCCTGCCTGTATATATGCTTCCTGTCAATTTGCCTGTCCATCTGCCTGCCTACCTGTCCGTCCGCCTGCCTGCCTGTCAATTTGCCTGTCCATCTGCCTGCTTTCCTGCCTGTCCATCTGCCTGCCTGCCTGCCTGTCCATCTGCCTGCCTGCCTGTAAATTTGCGTGTCCATCTGCCTACTTGCCTGCCTGTCCAACTGCCTGCCTGCCTGCCTGTCCATCTCCCTGCTGCCTGCCTGTCCATCTGCCTGCCTGCCTGCCGATTTGCCTGCCTGCCTGCCTGCCTGTCTATTTCCCTGCTTGCTTGCCTGTCCATCTGTCTGCCTGTATGCCAGTCCATCTGCCTGCCTGCCTGTCCATCTGCCTTCTTGCATGCCTGTTCATCTGCCTGCCTGCCTGCCTGTCTGTCCATCTGCCTGCTTACCTGCCTGTCCATATGCCTGCTTGTCTGCCTGTCCATCTGCCTGCTTGACTGCCTGTCCATCTGCCTGCTTACCTGCCTGTCAATTTGCCTGCTGTCTGCCTGTCCATCTGCCTTTCTGCCTGTCCATCTGCCTGCCTGCCTGTCCATCTGCCTTTCTGCCTGTCCATCTGCCTGCCTGCCTGTCCATCTGCCTGCCTGCCTGTCCTTTTAACTGCCTGCCTACATGTTTATTTGCCTGTCCATCTGCCTGTTTGCCTGCCTGTCCATCTGCCTGCTTGCCTGCCTGTCCATCTGCCTGCTTTCCTGTCTGCCTGTCCATCTGCCTGCCTGTCTATTTGCCTGTCACTCTGCCTGCTTGCCTGCCTGTCCATGTGCCTACTTGCCTGTCTGTCCATCTGCCTACCTTCCTGCCTGCCTGTCCATCTGCCTGCCTGTTCATTTGCCTGTCAATCTGCCTTCTTGCCTGCCTGTCCATCTGCCTCCTTGCCTGCCTGTCCATCTGCCTACCTTCCTCTCCATCTGCTTCCTGTCAATTTGCCTGTCCATCTGCCTGCCTGTCCATTTGCCTGTTAATCTGCCTGCTTGCCTGCCTGTCCATCTGCCTGCTTGCCTGCCTGTCCATCTCCCTGCCTTCCTCTCCATCTGCTACTGTCAATTTGCCTGTCCATCTGCTTGCCCGCCTATCCACCTGCTTCCTGTCAATTTGCCTGTCCATCTGCCTGCCTGCCTGTCCATTTGTGGGTCCATCTGCCAGCTTGCCTTCCTGTCCATCTGCCTGCTTGCCTGCCTATCCATTTGCCTGCCTTCCTCTCCATCTGCTTCCTGTCAATTTGCCTGTCCATCTGCCTGCCTGCCTGTCCATTTGCCAGTCCATCTGCCTGCTTGCCTGCCTGTCCATCTGCCTTCTTGCCTGTCTGTCCATTTCCCTGCCTGCCTGCCTGTCTGCCTGTCCATCTACCTGCTTCCTGTCCATCTGCCTGCCTACCTGCCTGACCATCTGTCTACCTGTCTGCCTGCCTGTCAACTTGCCTGCCTGCCTGACTGCCTGTCCATTTGCCTGCCTGTCCATCTGCCTGCCTGCCTGTCCATTTCCCTGTCCATCTGCCTGCTATCTTGCCTGTTCATCTTCCTGCCTGCCTGCATGTCCATCTGCCTGTCCATCTGCCTGTCCATTTGGATGTGCATCTGCCTACTTGCCTGCCTGTCAATCTGCCTACTTCCTGTCCATCTGCCTGCCTGCCTGCCTGCCTGTCCATCTGCCTACCTGCCTGCCTGCCTGCCTGTCCATTTAATTGACTGCCTACCTGTCCATTTGCCTGTCTATATGCCTGCTTTCCTGCCTGTCCATCTGCCTGCTTGCCTGCCTATCCATCTGCCTGCCCGTCCATTTGCCTGTCCATCTGCCTGCCTGCCTGTCTATTTGAGGGTCCATCTGCCAGCTTGCCTTCCTGTCCATCTGCCTACTTGCCTGCCTATCCATTTGCCTGCCATCCTCTACATCTGCTTCCTGTCAATTTGCCTGTCCATCTGCCTGCCTGCCTGTCCATTTGCCTGTCAATCTGCCTGCTTGCCTGCCTGTCCATCTGCCTGCCTGCCTGTCCATCTGCCTGCTTCCCTGCCTGTCCATCTGCCTGCTTGCCTGCCTAACCATCTGCCTGCCTTCCTCTCTAACCATCTGCCTGTCCATCTGCCTGCCTGCCTGTCCATCTGCTTGTCTGCCTGTCCATCTGCCTGTTTGCCTGCCTGTCCCTCTGCCTGCCTGCCCATCTGCCTGCCAGCCTGTCCATTTAACTGCCTGCCTGCCTGCCTGCCTGTCCATTTGCCTGTCCATCTGCCTGTCCATTTGCCTGTCCATCTTCCTACTTGCCTGCCCGTCCATCTGCCTGCTTCCTGTCCATCCGCCTGCCTGCCTGCCTGTCCATCTGCCTGTCTGTCTATTTGCCTGCCTGCCTTTCCATTTGCCTGCCTGTCCATCTGCCTGCCTGCCTGCCTGTCCATCTGCCTGCTTACCTGCCTGTCAATTTGCCTGCTTGTCTGCCTGTCCATCTGCCCTTCTGCCTGTCCATCGGCCTGCCTGCCTGCCTGTCCATTTAACTGCCTGCCTACCTGTCCATTTGCCTGTCCATCTGCCTACTTGCCTGCCTGTCCATCTACTGCTTGCCTGCCTGTCCATCTGCCTGCCTATCCATTTGCCTGTCCATCTGCCTACCTGTTCATTTGCCTGCTTCCCTGCCTGTCCATCTGCCTGCTTCCCTGCCTGTCCATCTGCCTGCCTTCCTCTCTATCTCTATCTGCTTCCTGTCAATTTGCCTGTCCATCAGCCTGCTTGCCTGTCAATTTGCCTTTCAATCTGCCTGCTTGCCTGCCTGTCCATCTGCCTGCCTGCCAGTCCATCTGCCTGCTTCCCTGCCTGTCCATCTGCCTGCTTGCCTGCCTGACCATCTGCCTGCCTTCCTCTCCATCTGCTGCCTGTCCATTTGCCTGTCCTTTTGCCTGCTTGCCTTCTGTTCATCTGCTTGTCTGCCTGTCCATCTGCCTTTCTGCCTGTCCCTCTGCCTGCCTGCCTGCCTGCCTGCCCATCTGCCTGCCAGCCTGTCCATTTAACTGCATGCCTGCCTGTCCATTTGCCTGTCCATCTTCCTACTTGCCTGCCTGTCCATCTGCCTGCCCACCTGCCTGCCCATCTGCCTACCTTGCTGCCTGCCTGTCCATTTAACTGCCTGCCTACCTGTCCATTTGCCTGTCCATCTGCCTGCTGGCCTGCCTGTCCCTCTGCCTGCTTGCCTGCCTGTCCATCTGCCTGCCTGTCCATTTGCCTGTCCATCTACCTGCCTGCTGTCTGTCCATCCGCCTGCTTCCCTGCCTGTCCATCTGCCTGCTTCCCTGCCTGTCCATCTGCCTGCCTTCCTCTCCATCTGCTTTCTGTCAATTTGCCTGTCCATCTGCCTGCCTGCCTGCCTGTCCATTTGCCTGTAAATCTGCCTGCTTGCCTGCCTGTCCATCTGCCTGGCTGCCTGCCTGTCCATCTGCCTGCCTTTCTGCCTGTCCATCTGCCTGCCTTTCTGCCTGTCCATCTGCCTTCCTGCCTGCCTGCCTGTCCATCTGCCTGCCTGCCTTTCTGCCTGTCTATCTGCCTGCCTTTCTGCCTGTCCATCTGCCTGTCTGCCTCCCTGTCTATTTGCCTGTCCATCTGCCTGCCTGCCTGCTTGCCTGCTTGTCCATCTGCCTGCCTGCCTGTCCATCTGCCTGCCTGCCTTTCTGCCTCTCCATCTGCCTGCCTTTCTGTCTGTCCATCTGCTTGCCTGCCTGCCTGTCCATTTGCCTGTCCATCTGCCTGCCTGCTTGTCCATCTCTCTGCCTACCTGCCTGCCTATCCATCTGCCTGCCTGCCTGCCTGCCTGCCTGTCCATTTGCCTGTCCATCTGCCTGCCTGTCCATCTGCCTTTCCATCTGCCTGCCTGTCTGCCTGCCCACCCGCCTGCCCGCCCTTGTTTTCTAAGACCAGCATTTTCTCCCTTTACCACAATGTTTTCTAAGTTTTAAAGAAAAATATCTATCATTTAAGCCACAACAAGAATTCCCATCATTCTACTAATATTTTTTCATCTGGTAAAAATTTGTAGGTATATCAGCTGATTTGGTGTTGTTGTTGCTGTTGCTGCTGCTGCTGCTGCTAAAGTCCCAGTAGCAGCCAAAAGTAAACAATCACGTGTAAAAATGCATTTAGATTTATATCATACCAACTAGAAGTATGGAAATTATAGTGAAGATGACAATTTGCTATTGTCCTGTCTGTCCAAGTGTTAGTCGCTGGCAGAGAAATGACTGTTATGAACCGGGTAAAAAGTAAAAAAAAAGATAGAGGAACTGGTAACCAGCATTTTCTCCTTTTTCCACAATGTTTCTACCCTTGTAAAGAAAAATCAAATCATTTGAGCCACATTGAAATTGTCGTCTGCAAATGCTTTCAATTGTGTCTAAAATTGTGTAGTGTGGTAAAGGGTTAAGTGCCCAAGCTAAGCCCAAGCTAAGCACTTTTTGTCGTATTTGTCCGGATGGTCTCCTTTGCTGGCTGTACAAAACTGAAGAAATACTGTATAAGTAGACATTTTTGGGATGTGGAAATTTTTGCAACTTTGGGAATATGAAAAATTCACAAACTTTTCTGTTTCGCGCATTTATCCACAAATATACCAACAAATAATAAGTGTATTGAATTCGCAAACATATCCGTGCGTAAAATGTCCATAATTGGTAATTCGCAAATTTTTCGACACGCGTTTATATATATATATATATATCCATCTATATAGTACTCAGATGTCATTAATTTTTTCCAGCAAATGCTGCGTATATTGGTCTGTTAGCCGTTGAATACGATGTCATCGAAAGCAGGAAGTATGCGGAGAAAATCGTCTCTTGGAGCATTAGAAACATCAACAGAATTCTGGGGTGGAATCTAGACGAACAGAGCTATTTGATTGGATATTCGAGTCAATCACCCAGAAACCCACATCATAAAAACAGGTATATGATGTTCAATCTGTTACCAAACGACAACAATTTATACTGGTATAAATTGAAAGCAGTTGCAGGTGACAAAACTTTATGTTGTACAAATCAGGATTTTTTTTCTTATGTAAGGGTAGAAAACATTGTGGGAAAAGGAGAAAATGCTGGTTACCAGCATTTTCTCCTTTTCCTATAGTGTTTTCGAAAGTCCTTTTCTTTGGGGTCATTAAAACCCGGAATTGTGTGTGGTAAAGGGTTAATCCTTTACCAAACGACAAAATTTTCGACTAGTCCGAATTGGAAACATTTGCAGACAGAAAAAATATAGAAGTGCCTTAGAATTTGAAATTTGTTTTTCAGAAGAGTGAAAAAAGGAGAAAATGCTGGTTACCAACAGTTTCTTCTTTTCCCACTCTGTCTTCAAAAAGCTTTTTTTCTCAGAGTCATTAAAACTCGTGATTTTATGGTAAAGGGTTAGCCCTTAACAAGACAACAAAGTTTTAGAATTGTCCAATTTGAAAGCATTTGCAGACAAGAAATTAAAGGTTGCTTAAATGATCGCCATTGTCTTCGATAGGGAATGCCACTAACCCGTATTTTCTCCTTTTCCAACAATGCTTTGTATCCTTTTAAAGACAAATTCAGTCATTTTAGAAATATTTGATTTGTCATCTGTTAGTGCTGTCTGATTGAACTAATCTAGAACTTTGTTGTTTGGTAAAGAGATACGCCACATTTCAAATGTCACTTGCAAATGCTTTCAAATTGGACCAGTCTAGAATTTTGTCATCTGATCGAGAGTAAACCCTTTACCACACAGCAAAATTTTGGACTCGCCCATGTTGAAGGAATTTTCAGATGACAATTCAATATTTTTTCAAATGATGCTATTTGACTTTGAATAGGTAGAAAACATTGTGGGAAAAGGAGAAAATACTTGTTACCAGCATTTTCTCCCTTTCCCAAAATGTTGTCTTGAACCTATTTTCTCCTGGTCGTTAAAACACGGGATTGTGTGGTACAAGGGTAATAGTATAAATTCTTGGCTTTCAGTGCTTGTCCAGATGCCTCTCAAAGCTGCGGATGGGAATTCTACAATTCTGGTTCCCCAAATGCACACACACTTGTCGGTGCCCTGGTTGGGGGACCAGATCAAGATGGTGCCTATGCAGATACAAGACAGAACGAAATGGGAAACAGTGTGATGATAGAGTATAATGCTGGTTTCCAGTCTGCTCTAGCAGGTACCTTGAACTACATGTAGATTATTATTGTTAACACTTATTCTGCAAACATGACCCCAATATGCCCTTTTTAAAGGTACAATTAGGGAACTTACATGAGTATGCAAAAATATGATGGAAAAAAGAAAAAAACTGTATTTTTTTAGGCTAAATACAGTAAAACCTTGATAATTTGAAGTCCCAACAGGACAAGCAAAGTAATTGAATTATCGTGGGACTAAAATTATCCAAAATATCCGTGGAAACAAATTTGCATTCCATTCAAATTTGGCAATCAAAGTATATTTCTCCGAGCAATACAATCGAGCTTCTGTTGCTTGTTTATAATATTCAAAGAATATCACGTCAAGTGGGTTATTTTCTGAAAATGCACGTGCTTTGATTATATAAGTTCATGGAAATTAGTCTCTCTAAGTCACCCTTTCATTTTTTTTTTTTTTTTTTTGAAAGGCCGGTACTGTAATTTTAACGGAATCAAAAAAATCTACTTGTGTGCATTCACGCCCCCACCCCATAACTGTCGCCTCTGACTATTATTTGTTTACATGAGAAAACAGCAGAAGGTAAAATTAAGATGGTGCTGGCACCAATTTACATAAATTAGAAAATTTGTATGGACATGGATTTAAATTCCTCGGACACTGTGTTTCACTGCAATACTGTTGAATACAGTGACATGCAAGAGTAAAAGTGTTGATAATGGTGGAAGAATAAAAGTGGGAAATATGTTCAAACATTTTGTAAAAAAAACACACACAGCACATGTTTTACTTTTCCATAAAACTCAGGAAAAGTCGTTTTGGGGTTAATACATGTAAATGTTCACCAACGGTTCTGTGAAACTGCCATGCTTTTCTCATTAGATGTAAATGTTCACCAACGGTTCTGTGAAACTGCCATGCTTTTCTCATTAGACGTAAATGTTCACAAACGGTTCTGTGAAACTGCCATGGTTCTGTGAAACTGCCATGCTTTTCTCATTACCAATGTCTATGAATCAAAACTGCACCACGATATCTACACATCCCTGAAAAATGACATTACCTGTCAGTGTCAGAGTCAGGATATTTCTATGACATTTACACAAACCAATGATATTCACGCAAACCCTAACCACTACATGCCCGTAAAAAGGATTGTCACTTGCTTTCAGGTGTACAGAAGTATAGAGAAAAATTTGAAGAGAGATGTCGGAGGGAACAACCCGGTAAGTCAGCTTAACTCTTTACCAGATGGCAAAATTTTAGACTTGTCCAAATTGAAAGGATTTGCAGACGACATATTAAACGTGACTGAATACATGAAATTTGTCTTTCATAGGGTAGAAAACATTGCGGGAAAAGGAGAAAATGCTGGTACCCAGCATTTTCTCCTTTTTCCCGCAATGTTTTCTACCCTGTCAAAGACAGAAATCGTCATTTGAGCCAGATTTATTTTGCCGTCTGCAAATGCTGTAATTTGGCCTCTACCAAAATTTTGTCGTCTGATAAAGCTCAATTTCTTAGGATTTTTGTTGCAAAGGGGTAAACTCAAAAAATTTTGGCAGAGGCTACAGTTTTTAACTCCACTGGCCGAAGGCCAGCGGGCTTGGGCTTATGTTATGGCCTTGTGTCCGTCGTGCGTCCATCCGTCCGTGCTTTAACTTTTATTTCAAACATCTTCTCTGGAACTACCTATCGGATTTTTTACGAAACTTCACAGAAATGATCCTGGCATAGCCCTCTTCAGAAACTCTTCAAAGAATTTGATTCCTATCAAAACTGTGGTTGCCATGGCAACAGAACTGAAAAATATTGGAAATCTTTAAAAATCTTCTTGTCCAAAACCTTAAGGCCTAGGGTTACCAAATTTGGCATGTACCTTAATCTAATGGACCTCTACAAAAACTATTCAAATTATAGCCCCGGGGTCAAAATTGGCCCCGTCCCGGGGTTCAGAAGATTTACATAGGTTTACATAGTGAAAACTTTAAATATCTTCTTGTCCCAAACCATATGGCCTAGGGCTACCAAATTTGGCATGTAGCTTCATCTAATGGACCTTTCTTAGATTCTTAAAATATTAGGCGTCGGGCCAAAATTGGCCCCGCCCTGGGGTCACAGGTTTTACATGGGCTTATACAGGGAACACTTTGAAAATATTCTGGTTCTAAATCATATGGCCTAGGGCTACCAAATTTGGCATGTAGCTTCATCTAATGGACCTTTACTTAGATTCTTAAAGTTTTAGGCGTCGGGCCAAAATTGGCCCCGCCCTGTGGTCACAGGTTTTACATGGGCTTATACAGGGAACACTTTGAAAATATTCTGGTTCTAAATCATATGGCCTAGGGCTACCAAAATTGGCATTTAGCTCCATCTAATACATCTCTACTTAGACTCGTCAAATTATAGCCCCTGGGCCAAAATTGGCCCCACCCTGAGGGTCACAAGATTTACATGGGCTTATACAGGGAAAACTTCGAAAATATTCTTGTTCTAAACCATATGGCCTAGGGCTATTAAATTTGGTATGAAGCTTTGCCTAAATGACCTCTGATAAGATTCTACAAATTATAGCACTTTGGTCAAAATTGGCCCTTTCCCAAGGCTCACAAGATTTACAAGGACTTTTGTAGTGAAAACTTTAAAAATCTTCTTGTTCTTAGCTGTAAGGCCTAGGGCTACCAAATTTGGCATAAAGCTTCATCTAGTGGATCTCTTCTGAATTTGTTGAAAATTTAGCCATTGTTCAAATTGAATTAAACCCCCTCATGATTTATTAAAGAAACTGAAAATCTTGTTTATAACCATACAGCCCAGTCCTATATTACTTGGTATGTAGTTATATCTTGTTGACCTCAACCAGGATTCAGTTAATTATAGCTCATAATTATACCTTGAAATCGTAAATCAAAGGTAAAAAATGGACTCGCCCTGGGGTCACAATTTATCAGTCTTCTTGTCAGAAGCTTTTAGGCCTAGAGTTGTAATGTTTGGTGTGTATAGTTTGATTATATTAACCAGTGGAGCGATACAGCGCCATCATGGCCCTCTTGTTTTAGCTTACCCGAGCACAAGGTGAGCTTTTGTGATCGTGCTGTGTGGACTAATGCATCTTCCGTAGCCCGTCATGCAGTCGTCAACATTCACCTTCACAATGTGTGCACTCTGGAGACCACATTTTCAGTCAGATATTCATTAAACTTGGTCAGAAAGTTTGTCATAGTAAAATCTGGGCCGGTGATTGATTGATTGATTGTATGGTGTTTAATGCTGTTTTCAACATTATATCAGTTATATTGCGGTGGTCATTTCACCTATCCATGCATTCCTGGAGTTTCTTTTACCAGCACTAAGCACAATATCCTTCCCAAGCCACTAGCTGCTTTCCCACATAACCGTCGCCAAAACGATGGTCAGCGGTGAGAGTAGAATGAATCCTATGGCAATTGCTATCATTGATCCTCGGAAAAAATCAAAGCGTTGAAAACGCTGGTGTGGCATTTTTCAAGGGAGCCATTGTGTGGAATTAATAATTTGAAAAATAAACAACAGAAACAGTTTCAAAATATTCGCTTGAAAGTCAATCTACTATATAGTCATGCAAAATCCGATAGAGAAGGGTGCAATCTTGTGGGACGAACAAGTCAGGGCGAACAATCCTGGGACGAATAAGCCCAGGAACGAACTGGTTTTGGGACGAACAAGCACGGTATGTGTGTGTCATTACGCCACTATAGAAGACCATAGCGGATCAAGCTATTTTCGATAAAAAGGACGTATTTCCACGATCGATGGTCTAATCCAATTTATTGTAATACGCCATTTTTAATTTCATATCTGAGTGCAATCGAAATATTTATTTTTCTCCGAAAAATTGATTTTAATTGGGTTTACTTCCTTCGGTTTTGCACAAAATACGATACATGATTTTCAAAATGTCGTATTGAACTCATAGTGGCATTGTCTTCGACAAATGTCACAAAAATGAATGAACCTGGCAGACATAGAAAACAAAATCTCATAATGTGGTTTTTTTTTTTGTTGTTGTTGCTCAGATGGAACTGACACTACCACAAAGTCTACAACGGCCATAGACACAACGCTGGAGCCACGAACAAGATACACGACCCCTGTTCCTTCTGGTAGGATTGAACAACTTCGCTGGAAAAGTAGCCTGTTGAAGATTACAATTATAATCAGTTTACCCTTTATCACACAATCGTGAGTTTTAATGACCCAAAGAAAGAGGCCTTTTAAAAACATTGCTGGAAAAGGAGAAAATGCTGGTAACAAGCATTTTCTCCTTTTCCAACAATGTTTTCTACCCTATCTAAGACAGAAGTCATTATTTTACCTACTTTTTCAAGTTGTTGTCTGCAAATGCTTTCAATTTGGACTAGCCTAAAATTTTGTAGTTTGGTAACGAGTAAAATATATTTATTTTACTTCAATTGAGAAACAAGTTCTTACAACTGATACTAATCTCTCTCAATTCTGCTTCCTGGAAACTACACCAATGCTCGCGCGAAATGTGTGGGCCAATGGACGGTCCCAAAGTTGACATCCCCTCACGAGTATCGAACTCGGGACCTTATGGTTACAAGGCCGACACTCTACTTCATAACCACGGACACCACACAAGATTATGATTATGTCTCTGTCGCTATTTCCAAACAGTTGTATCTTAACTCTTAACCCTTTACCACACAATTCCAAGTTTTAACAGCCTTTAAGGTAGAAAGCCTTTAAAAACATTGTGGGAAAAACATTGTTGGCAGACATCAAGTTCAGTGTAGTTCAAGTGATGATTTCTGTCTTTGATAGGGTAGAAAAAATTGTAGGAAAAGGAGAAAATGCTGGTTACCAGCATTTTCTCCTTTTCCGGCATTTTTTTTTTTTTTTTTTTTTAAGGCTTTTTCCACAGGGTCGTTAAAAGGCGGGATGTTGCATTAAAGGGTTAAAGTTGTGGTCGACTAATACAAGTGGCAGGTAAACACAATGTGGTGTATGTACACAGGTTTGACTGTATTTACAGCTCCCCCAGTGATGCCTGAGGTTTTCAACTACTCGTCTGCCCTTGGCAAGTCTATACTGTTTTACATGGCACAAAGAGGCGGCCAGTTGCCAGATAATTACGTCATTCCCTGGAGGAAAAGCGAGGTGGGATGGTCGGGAGAAGTCGAGATGGAGGGATGGTTCGATGGTAAGTTAAAGTCTCCACAAATCAAGAAAACTTCAAACTTGTCCGAATTACTTATTATTACTAGACCGATAGAGTTATCTCTTTTTGAACTCTCTTCAACATATTTGGTAAGAAAATAAACAATGTTGATCGATTGATTGATTGTATGGTGTTTAACGCCGTTTTCAACATTATTTCAGTTATATCACGGCGACCAGTGCACCTATCCATGTTTTCCTGCAGTTTCTTTTACCAGTACTCCGCACAGTGTTCTTTCCAAGCCACTGGCTGCTTTCCCACATAACCATCGTCGAAACAATGGTCAGCGATGAGAGAGGAATGAATCCTGTCGCGATGACTATCATCAATCCTCTGAAAGAAATTGGCCAAGCCGGGGATCGAACCAGCGCCCTTCTGTTCTGTACGCTACCGACTGGTAAGAAAATAAACAAATCACAGCGCCACATGATTAGGTCAGATACAGTGTCCATGACATAGAGGCCACGAGTGAAAATATTACCGATGATGTTCACGAGATGAAATAAATTTGAATCTTTCACCGGAAAAAAAAAACAAGTATTTTATTTATTTCATGCTTCTAACCCCTATTTTGTTGGAACTTTCATCAAAATCCAGCAAAGATGTTTTCGGTAATTCCCCGTGGCGTACCCCGTCACGTAACAACGCATTACAATATTACGTAAAGCGCGAGAAATATAGTGTAAATTACGTCATATTTCCCTCCATTTGAATGGCACGCGCTGATTACCGAGGTAACTAGTGCGCGGGAACTACTGTTTCCGCCTTCAATTGAAGAGTTAGAAAATATGAAATCGGTATTTTCACTGGTCGTAACCATGAAATATCAAACCATAATCCACCATTATTTCTCGATAAACTACCGAAAACATGAAATAAAAAACATTAAATTAACCGATAACGAGAAAAAAAAATAAGAAAGAAAAGCCTGAATATGCTGATTAGACACTGTATCGCAATAAAATGTGTTTCTGTTTGTGGAGATAATTGTATTTGATTGTTTCTTGTATAGGCAACCATTGATTTTGTTTACATGTGGGCCCAGTAATAGGTCAAAATGGACCTTTAACCCTTAACCCTTTACCAGACGACAGCTGAGCCCTCGTAGCTCAATCGATAGCGTACAGGACTTCAGAAAAGGAAGTCGCTCGTTCGATCCCTGACTCGGCCAATTTCTTTCCAAGGATTGATGATAGTCATTGTGACAGGATTCATTTCGCTGTACCTGCTGACCATTGTTTCGACGATGGTTGAGTGGGAAAGCAGCCAGTGGCTTGGAAAGAATATTGTGCGGAGTACTGGTAAAAGAAACTACAGGAAAGCATGGATAGGTGCACTGGCCGCCGTGATATAACTGACATAATTTTGAAAAACGGCGTTAAAACACTATACGATCGATCAATCAATCAATCAATTTACTAGATGACAAAATCTTAGCCAGCAATTCCTCCTTTTCCCTCTTTATTTTCTACTCTTTCAAAGTTGTTTTACATCAATTGATACTCATGTTATTCATTGTCTGCAAATACTTTCACTTTGTTTGAATCTAAATTTTTGCCTAGCCCTGTGGTGCAGACGAGAGTATACAGGACTTGCGTTGAGGGTGTCTCCGGCTCAGCCAATTCTTTCCAAGGATTGATGAAAGTCATTGTGACTGGAATCATTCCTCTCTTATGGCTGATCACTTTTTCAATGTCGGTTATGTATCTCAGGGTTGTTAAATCTCTTGATTCTGTGGTATAGAGCCAAGTCTTCAATTGTGATCTGTTTATGATAACGTCGTCATGGCACCATAACATATAGTCATTGTGACAGGATTCATTCCTCTCTTATGGCTGATCACTGTTTCAATGTTGGTTATGTATCTCAGGGTTGTTAAATCTCTTGATTCTGTGGTATAAAGCCAAGTCTTCAATTGTGATCTGTTTATGATAACGTCGTCATGGCACCATAACATATAGTCATTGTGACAGGACTCATTCCTCTCTTATGGCTGATCACTGTTTCAATGTTGGTTATGTATCTCAGGGTTGTTAAATCTCTTGATTCTGTGGTATAGAGCCAAGTCTTCAATTGTGATCTGTTTATGATAACGCCGTCATGGCACCATAACATATAGTCATTGTGACAGGACTCATTCCTCTCTTATGGCTGATCACTGTTTCAATGTTGGTTATGTATCTCAGGGTTGTTAAATCTCTTGATTCTGTGGTATAGAGCCAAGTCTTCAATTGTGATCTGTTTATGATAACGTCGTCATGGCACCATAACATATAGTCATTGTGACAGGATTCATTCCTCTCTTATGGCTGATCACTGTTTCAATGTTGGTTATGTATCTCAGGGTTGTTAAATCTCTTGATTCTGTGGTATAGAGCCAAGTCTTCAATTGTGATCTGTTTATGATAACGTCGTCATGGCACCATAACATATAGTCATTGTGACAGGACTCATTCCTCTCTTATGGCTGATCACTGTTTCAATGTTGGTTATGTATCTCAGGGTTGTTAAATCTCTTGATTCTGTGGTATAGAGCCAAGTCTTCAATTGTGATCTGTTTATGATAACGTCGTCATGGCACCATAACATATAGTCATTGTGACAGGACTCATTCCTCTCTTATGGCTGATCACTGTTTCAATGTTGGTTATGTATCTCAGGGTTGCTAAATCTCTTGATTCTGTGGTATAGAGCCAAGTCTTCAATTGTGATCTGTTTATGATAACGTCGTCATGGCACCATAACATATTTTTCCTCTAGATGGCAGTAGTATGAAAACCTCATCAGCAATGGCTTCCGCTGCAACTTTGCTCAGTTGGGGAGCAGTGAAGTTCCGCCAGGCTTACAAAGAGGCTCGTCAATTAGATGAACTTTATGACATTCTACGCCCAGCCCTAAATTTCCTACAGGATGTAATGTATGGAGATGCAGTAATCCAGCTTAAAGTAGGGATTGGCTTTATTTTTTCCCCTTAAACCATTCCCACACTATGCCGATTTTTAACCCTTAAGCTGCTAACCTTTTGCGGACAGTGTAGATCAAGATCAGACTGCACAGAACGTGCAGTCTGATCTTTGACCTACAGTGTCCGATAAGGTTTTTTCAACTGAAATCAACTTTGAAACTGCAATGTTTGGGCTTTTAGTATTGAGTAGAAATTTGCGTTTCATTTATTCAGCAGCTTAAGTGTTAACGCCCCTTGGAAATCAAACTTTTGAAAACATTGTGTGAAAAGGAGAAAATGCTGGTAACCAGCATTTTCTCCTTTTCCCACAATGTTTTCTACCCTTACCAAAACAAATTTCAATTTTTGAGTCACATTTATTTTGTCGTCTGCAAATGCTTTGAATTTAGACGACTCTACAATTTGGTAAAGAGTTTTAAGCTTATATGTCACTTTTAACATTATTAATTCCCTACTAGACGACAGAATTTACTACGTGTCCAAATTAAAAGTATTTCCAGACGGCCAATTAACACTTTCCCACATAATCCAAAGTTTTGGCGATCCTGAGGAAGAGGCATTTTGAAAACATTGTGTGAAAAGGAGCAAATGCTGGTAAGCAGCATTTTCTTCTTTTCCCACAATGTTTTCTACTCTGTCAAAGACAAAAATCATTATTTGAGCTACATTTTTTTCGTTGTCTGCAAATGCTTTCATTTTGGTCCAGTCCAAAATTTTGTTGTTTGGTAGAAAGTTAAACGTAATTCAAATGCTAAGGTTTTTCTATGACAAGGAAAAACTGTTTGGAAAAGGAGAAAATGCTGGTTATCAGCATTTTCTCCGTTTCCAAGAATGTTTTCAAAAGTCTTCAATCTCAGATTTGACAAGCTCAGGTAGCACAGTCAGTTGCGTACAGGACTTTACAATAGGAGGTAGCAGGTTCGAATCCCAGGCTTAGCTTATTTTATTCAGAGGATTGACGATAGTCACTGCAACAGGGTTCATTCCTCTCTCACTGCTGATCATTGTTTCTAAAACGGTTTTAAGGGAAAGCAGCCAGTGGTTTTGGAAGAAAATTGTGCAAAGTACTGGTAATAGAAACTCAAGTTGGGTGTACTGGACGCAGCAATATAACTGAAAGTTAAAAACAGCTGTAACGTTATGAGTGAAAACTCAGTTATCAACAACTCTATGGCTCTCCGGATAGGCGTGTGTTTTGAGAGTCTAGTTTGCTTAGAATTTTGGCTACTGATACCTTATGAATATTGATATTGACAGTGGGAGTGTTTTGACTCTCAATAAATGTGGTGTGAGATGCGCGATCGCGGGAGAGAGATGTGAAGACAGAGAGATTGTTACCATCAGGTTGCGTGACAAGATCTAGTAGGGGGAGATGTGAAGACAGAGAGATTGGTACCATCAGGTTGTGTGACAAGATCTAGTGGAGAGAGATGTGAAGACAGAGAGATTGGTACCATCAAGTTGCGTGACAAGATCTAGTGGAGAGAGATGTGAAGGCAGAGAGATTGGTACCATCAAGTTGCGTGACAAGATCTAGTGGAGAGAGATGTGAAGACAGAGAGATTGTTACCATCAGGTTGCGTGACAAGATCTAGTGGAGAGAGATGTGAAGACAGAGAGATTGGTACCATCAGGTTGCGTAACAAGATCTAGTGGGGGGGAGAGATGTGAAGACAGAGAGATTGGTACCATCAGGTTGTGTGACAACATCTAGTGGAGGGAGAGATGTGAAGACAGAGAGATTGGTACCATCAGGTTGTGTGACAAGATCTAGTGGAGAGAGATGTGAAGACAGAGAGATTGGTACCATCAAGTTGCGTGACAAGATCTAGTGGAGAGAGATGTGAAGACAGAGAGATTGTTACCATCAGGTTGCGTGACAAGATCTAGTGGGGAGAGATGTGAAGACAGAGAGATTGGTACCATCAGGTTGCGTGACAAGATCTAGTGGAGAGAGATGTGAAGACAGAGAGATTGTTACCATCAGGTTGCGTGACAAGATCTAGTGGGGAGAGATGTGAAGACAGAGAGATTGGTACCATCAGGTTGCGTGACAAGATCTAGTGGAGAGAGAGATGTGAAGACAGAGAGATTGATACCACCAGGTTGCGTGACAAGATCTAGTGGGGAGAGATGTGAAGACAGAGAGATTGGTACCATCAGGTTGCGTGACAAGATCTAGTGGAGAGAGATGTGAAGACAGAGAGATTGGTACCATCAGGTTGCGTAACAAGATCTAGTGGGGGGGAGAGATGTGAAGACAGAGAGATTGGTACCATCAGGTTGTGTGACAACATCTAGTGGAGGGAGAGATGTGAAGACAGAGAGATTGGTACCATCAGGTTGTGTGACAAGATCTAGTGGGGGGGGGGAGATGTGAAGACAGAGAGATTGGTACCATCAGGTTGCGTGACAATATCTAGTGGGGGGGGATAGATGTGAAGACAGAGAGATTGGTACCATCAGGTTGCGTAACAAGATCTAGTGGGGGGGAGAGATGTGAAGACAGAGAGATTGGTACTATCAGGTTGTGTGACAACATCTAGTGGAGGGAGAGATGTGAAGACAGAGAGATTGGTACCATCAGGTTGTGTGACAAGATCTAGTGGAGAGAGATGTGAAGACAGAGAGATTGTTACCATCAGGTTGCGTGACAAGATCTAGTGGGGAGAGATGTGAAGACAGAGAGATTGGTACCATCAGGTTGCGTGACAAGATCTAGTGGAGAGAGATGTGAAGACAGAGAGATTGGTACCATCAGGTTGCGTGACAAGATCTAGTGGAGAGAGAGATGTGAAGACAGAGAGATTGATACCACCAGGTTGCGTGACAAGATCTAGTGGGGAGAGATGTGAAGACAGAGAGATTGGTACCATCAGGTTGTGTGACAAGATCTAGTGGAGAGAGATGTGAAGACAGAGAGATTGGTACCATCAGGTTGCGTAACAAGATCTAGTGGGGGGGAGAGATGTGAAGACAGAGAGATTGGTACCATCAGGTTGTGTGACAACATCTAGTGGAGGGAGAGATGTGAAGACAGAGAGATTGGTACCATCAGGTTGTGTGACAAGATCTAGTGGGGGGGGGGAGATGTGAAGACAGAGAGATTGGTACCATCAGGTTGCGTGACAATATCTAGTGGGGGGGGGATAGATGTGAAGACAGAGAGATTAGTACCATCAGGTTGTGTGACAAGATCTAGTGGGGGGGGAGAGATGTGAAGACAGAGAGATTGGTACCATCAGGTTGCGTGACAAGATCTAGTGGGGGGGGGGAAGAGATGTGAAGACAGAGAGATTGGTACCATCAGGTTGCGTGACAAGATCTAGTGGGGGGGGGGAGAGATGTGAAGACAGAGAGATTGGTACCATCAGGTTGCGTGACAAGATCTAGTGGGGGGGGGAGAGATGTGAAGACAGAGAGATTGGTACCATCAGGTTGCGTGATAAGATCTGGAAAGAAGGACTTGGGAAAATACAAGAAAATGTTTTAAAATAAATGTTGGTTGTGAAAACCTTTGACTTGGTTGTTTAACGGAAAAATCCACTATACGATCTAGACAGAAGCATAACGTTACACAGCATTGAACACCATACAATCAATCAATCAATCAATCAATCAATCAATCCACCTAAGAGTCATAAATATATAGGATTGTTTTAGTAAAGAGTGAGAGGAAAAAATTTAGACTTTTGTCAAGACTTAGACTATGAAACCAAACGACAAAATTTTAGACTTGTCAAAATTGATAGCATTTGCAGACGACAAAATAAATGTGACTCAAAAACTGAAACTTGTTTTTTGAAGGATAAAAAACATTGTGGGAAAAGGAGAAAATGCTGGTTACCAGCATTTTCTCCTTTTCCCATAATGTTTTCAAAAGCCACCTTTCTCAAGGTCGTTAGAAATAGGGATTGTCTGGTAAAGTGTTAAATTTCAGTATTCCAATTTATATATATTTCTTTTTTAACTGGGCTATCTTCAAAAAAAACATCGAGGTATTGTTATAGCCCTGTCTCTGTCGTTGTCGGGCGAAAACGTTGACATTTTATTGTATCTCTGTTATTACTGAAGATATTTACTTCAAACTCAGACAAGGGGTCCTGCGTGGCTCAGTGGTAAAGTGTGGGACTCGTAACCTGGAGGCCCCGGGTTTGAACCCCACCTGATCCGCTGGGTTTTTCGTGGGCGTGTCCTTGGGTAAGACACTTCAGAGTCTTAGCCTAGTACTGGTGAAACCCAGGAAATACATGGATATTTGAGCTGTTGCCATAATATGACTAAAATGTTGTTGAAAGCGGCGTAAAACACCAATCAATCAATCAATCAATCAAACTCGGACAAGTGGTTCACTACCAAAGGGGAACTATCGAAGTTTTTTTGACAGAGTTATGCCCCTTTTTGAATAAAAGTATCCAGGGAAAACCAAGCAAATGCAGCTAAGCATTGGCAGCCGTATATGGTGCTCTTTTTTTTCTTTTGTATTTGTATTCTCATTCAAATTTATTTTGTAGCTAGATGTGGTATAAATTTGGGCTTAAATTGCCTTGCTACAGAGCTAGCTTTTGTAGCCATGTGGTAAAAAAGTTTATTTAACTCTTTACCAAACGACAAAATTTTAGACTGGTCCAAATTGAAAGCATTTGCAGAAGACAAAATAAATGGGACGGAGAATTTGAAATTTGTTATGGGTAGGGTAGAAAACATTGTGGGAAAGGAGAAAATGCTGGTTAACAGCATTTTCTTCTTTCCCCACAAAGTTTTCAAAAGGCTTCTTTTACAGAATTGTGTGGTAAAGGGTTAAGAGGTTGTTGGAACTTATGATGTCTTTCAGAATAAATTGGAAAATGTAGAAAGAAGCAAATGGGTGAGACCCAGTGACGAAACCTTTGTGGTACTGAGAAAAATTGCCATTCTGAGTCGAAGTTCAGATGTATTAGCATGTGCTTCTGCAGCTCTCGCACTCGGTTCCCAGGTATTCAAGGAAATAGGTACACATTTTCTTCATGTCTATTCTCCAGTCATTCTTGAGAACATTTTTAGGTCGGCTGTTTTCGAAGAAAACACCCGATGTATAGTTGTAGCCCAGGCATCATCTTCGTTGCCGTACAAACTTTGACATTTTATGATATCTCTATTGTTATCTAAGAGATTTGCTTCAGATTTGGACAAGTTGTTAATTATCAAAAGGGGAATCTATACAACAAATGCGGGTAACCATCAAAGTATTTTGACAGAGTTATGCCCCTTTTTTACCTAGAATTTTCACTGAAAGTCAACCATTTGGTTTAGCCAATCAGAAGTTATGTAACTTTCGAATTCAGAAAAAATTCTTCAGAAATTTTAGTCTTATTATAGATTTAGAAAGTAACACAACTTCTGGTTGGCTAAACCATTAATTCTGGTTGAGACAATTGGAATTTATTTTGCTTTCGGATTCAGAAAATTCTTGAGAACATTTTTTTTTTTTTTTTTCATCCAAGAGGTTGCCTGCTTTTCATGCCACAGAATTAGCTGGCTTGCTAGAAAATTCAGTATGAGCCATGCGCTGTGAAAAGGGGGCTTCTTGAATCTGCAAAAAGTATCGACCCTGATCAGCATGTACAGTCTGTGCAGGCTGACCTGGGCCAAAACATTTCGCTATTGATCAATTTTCTGTATGTCAAAGGACCAGTCTACGTTTGATACAGTGGTGGTTACACATAGTGGATTTTATGGGTCCCTAATTATGTGATGACTCGCTTGGTATCATGCATCAATTAGATGTACTAGCCTCCTTTTATCAGAGCTTGGCTTTTGTGTCTTAAACATGATGTAACCTGTTTTTTTTTTTTTTTTTTAAAGCATCTGGTAAAGATCTGATATATACCTTAATGCAATTTTATATATACCTTATATACCTTCATGCAATTTTTAGCAGATTTGTATAGCAGGCAGGCCGGCCTTGCAGGCAGACCTGGCAGGCAGGCAGACCCTTGCAGGAAGGCAGGCCGGCAGGCAGACCTTGCAGACAGCCAGGCACGCAGGCCTGGCAGGTAAGCAGGCAGGCAGTCCGGCCTGGCAAAGATCTGATATATACCTTAATGCAATTTTATATATACCTTATATACCTTCATGCAATTTTTAGCAGATTTGTATAGCAAGCAGGCCGGCCTTGCAGGCAGACCTGGCAGGCAGGCAGGCAGACCCTTGCAGGAAGGCAGGCCGGCAGGCAGACCTTGTAGACAGCCAGACACGCAGGCCTGGCAGGCAAGCAGGCAGGCAGTCCGGCCTGGCAGGCAGGCTGGCCAGTCGGCAGGCAGGCTTGCAGGCAGGCAGGCCTGGCAAGCAGGCAGGCTAGCAGGAAGGCCAGGCAGGCAGGCCAGGCAGGCAGGCCTGGCAGGCAGGCCCTGGTAGGCAGGTAGGAAGGCAGGCCGGCAGGCAGTCAGACCTGGCAGGCAGGCCTGGCAGGCAGGCGGGCACATAGGCCTGGCAGACAAGAAGGCAGGCAGTCCGGCGAGCCGGCAGGCCGGCAGGCAGAGAGGCCTGGCAGGCATGCAGGCCTCGCAGGCAAGCAGGCAATTAGGCAGGCGGTCCGGACAGCCGGCAGGCAGGCCCTGATAGGCAAACAGGCCCTGGCAGGAAGGCAGGCCGGCAGGCAGGCAGGTAGGCCGGAAGGCAGGCCTGGCAGACAAAAAGGCAGGCATTCCGGCAGGCAAGCAATCATACCTGGCAGTCAGGCAGGCAAGCAGGCAGACAGGTAGGCCGGCAGGCAGGCACGCAGGCCTGGCAGGCAAAAGGGCAGGCAGTCCCACCAGCCGGCAAGAAGGCAGGCAGGCAGGCAGGCAGGCCCTGGCATGTAGGTAGGAAGGCAGGCAAGTAGGCAGACAGGCCTGGCAGGCAGGCAGGTAGGCCGGCAGGCATGCAGGCCTGGCAGGCAGGCGGGCACATAGGCCTGGCTGACAAGAAGGCAGGCAGTCCGGCCAGCCGGCAGGAAGGCAGGCAGACAGGCACGGCAGGCAGGCAGGCCTGGCAGGCAGGCAGTCCGGCAGTTAGGAAGGCCAGGCGGGAAGGCCAGTCAGCCGGCAGGCTTGCAGGCAGGCAGGCAATCAAGCCTGGCAAGCAGGCAGGCTAGTAGGAAGGGCAGGTAGGCCTGGCATGCAAGCAGGTAGGCAGTCTGGCCAGCCGGCAGGCAGGAAGGCAGGCTGGCAGAAAGACAGGCCTGGCAGGCGGGCAGGCAGGGAGGCAGGCCTGGCAGGAAGGCAGGCAGGTAGGCCTGGCGGGGCAGACAGGCCTGGCAGGCATGCAGGACGGCAAGCAGGCAGGCCTGGCAGGAAGGGCAGGCAGTCTGGCAAGCCAGCAGGCAGTCCGGCAGGCAGGCAGCCCAGGCGGGAAGGCCTGACAGGCAGGAAGGTAGGCCAGCAGGCAGGCTGGCGGTCACGCCGGCAGGCAGGTAGGCAGGCATGCAGGCCTGGCAGGCAAGCAGGCAGGCAGTCCAGAAGGCAGACAGACTAGGTGGAAAGGCCAGCCAGCCGGCAGGCAGGCAGGCTGGCATGGATGCAGGCCTGGCAGGAAGGCCAGAAAGGCCTGGCAGGAAGGCTGGCAGGAAGGCCAGCGGACAGGCTGGCAGGCATGCCGTCAGGCATGTAGGCCGGAAGGCAGGCAGGCCTGGCAGGCAGGCAAGCTTGGCATGCAGGCAGGCACGCAGGCCTGGCGGGCAAGCAAGCCTGCAGTCAGGCAGGCAGGCGGGCAGGCCAGCCAGCAGGCAGGAAGGCAGGCAAGCAGGCCTGGCAGGCAGGCAGACATGCCAGCAGGCTAGCAGAAAGGGCAGGCAGGCCTGACAGGCATGCAGGCAGGCAGGCAAGCAAGCATGCAGGTTGGCCGGCTGGCAGGCCTAGCAGGTAGGCAGGCCTCGCAGGCAGGCCGGCAGGAAGGCCTGGCAGGCAAGCATGCACGGCATGCAGGCCTGGCACGGAGGCTGGCAGGCAGGCTGGCTGGCTGGCAGGCCTTACAGGCAGGCCAGGCAGTCAGTGCAGCGCAGGCATGCAGATTGATAGGCAGGCCGACATAAGGGCAAGTAGGCAGGCCTGAAAGGCATGCCTGGCAGGCAGGCAGACATGCCAGCAGGCTAGCAGAAAGGGCAGGCAGGCCTGACAGGCATGCAGGCAGGCAGGCAAGCAAGCATGCAGGTTGGCCGGCTGGAGGCCTAGAAGGTAGGCAGGCCTCGCAGGCAGGCGGCAGGAAGGCCTGGCAGGCAAGCAGGCACGGCATGCAGGCCTGGCAGGGAGGCTGGCAGGCAGGCTGGCTGGCTGGCTGGCCTTACAGGCAGGCCAGGTAGTCAATGCAGCGCAGGCAGGCAGATTGATAGGCAGGCCGACATAAGGGCAAGTAGGCACGCCTGGCAGGCAGGCAAGCAGCACTCAGGCAGGCCTGTCAGCCTGCAGGCAGGCAGGTAGGCCTGGCAAGCAGACCTGGCAGGCAGGCATGCAGGCCAGCAGGCAGGCAGGCCTGGCATGCAGGCAGGCAGGCAGACAGCAGGCCTCTCGTGCAGGCCTGGCGGGCAGGCTCTCTAAGCTGACAGGCAGGCCGGCCAGCAGGCACGCAGGCCTCTCAGGAAGACATACAGGCTTGGCAGGCAGGCTGACAGGCAGACCTGGCACGCAAGCAGGCTAGGGCAGGCCTTTCAGGCGGGCAGGCAGGCCTCTCAAGCAGGCAGGCAGGCCTGGCAGGCAGGCAGGCCTAGCAGGCAGGCAGGCCAGCAGGTAAGCAGGCCTGGCAGGGAGGCAAGCATGCAGTCAGGCGTATTTAACAAGAGTATCAAACAAGTGTCTCAAGCAAAAGAAATGTTTTCTACATATTTTTAACAAATTTATGAAAACAAATGTTTTCTCTTATAAGTTCCAAATGAAATGTGCCGAACAAAGGCATCAAACAGATGTGACAAACGAACGTTCTTTCGTTATTACAGATAGCAATTACTCTGCCACATTGTTGAGTAAGGCTGAGAAGAGCTTCAAGGCTAGCATCACTGCCAAGAAACCAGAAAATGACACAGAAAGTTTGTATTATAATAGGTACGGTTTTTTTGTTTGTTTGTTTTTGTTTTTATACCCCCCCACCTACGAAGTAGAGGGGGTTATACAAGTTTTACCGTGTCTGTCTGTCCGTCCATCTGTCCGTCGGTCCGTCAATCTGTCCTTGTTTTCGTTTCTGTGCTCTAACTCAAAAGCCGGTTGACCTAGGACCCTGAAACTTTATACAAGAATTGACCATAACCCAAGGAGGTGCTCTACTGTTTTGGGGTCACATGAGTCAGAGGTGAACTTTGTTGGAAAATCGTTTCTGTGTTTTAACTCAAAAGTCATTTGACCTACCCTCTCAGAGGCAGATTCCATCGTTTGCAGCCACATTTATATAACATTGTTGTCTGCAAATGCTTACAATTTGGAAAGATCTACATTTTGCTCTCATGATGAAAGAGTAAGAGGTGTATTTTTTAATGACTAGCATAATTACATAATTACCTCCCTTTCCAAAAGTGCAAATGACATAATGCATTGGTGCTTTTTGTAGATATATCAGCTAAGGTTAGAGTTTTTCTTTTGAAATGATGCCTCGGTCTAAACCTTTTACAGTCCGATCTCCACGGCTGGCCATCTAAAATTACTTACAGTCTTTCGGATGAGACGTTAAGTCGAGGTCCCGTGTGATGGTGCTATACACCGAGCACATAAAAAGGCGAAAATTAGAATGGGTTTCATCCTGCACCTTGCACTATGTGGAATAACATAACTAACAGCCTTCAGGGGGTGTTGCCCATATGGACAACCACTGGCGACGATAAATAAAACTAACAGCCTTTAGGGAGTGTTGCCCAAATGGGCAACCACTGGCGACGATAAATAAAACGCAAATTCAAATTCAATCAACCCCTTACTATAGAAACCTGTGTTTTAAGTACCTTAGAGGAAGACTTTTGGAAACATTGTGAAGAAAAGGAGAAAATGCTGGTAACCAGCAATTGCTCCTTTTCCTACAATGTTTTCCAATCTTCCCTAAACCAATTTTAAATTTGTTTTGACATTTAATGTTCGTCTGCAAATGTTTTCAATTTGGAAAAGTCTACAATTTTGTTACTTCGTAAAGAGTTCATTAGGTGCCCCAGGTAAGTGCCATTTTACAGCCAAGCCCCAGGATCTCAGTCGGTAGCGTGCAGGATTTGAGAACAGGGGTTCACTGGTTGGATCCCCGGCTCGGCCAATTTCTTTCTGAGGATTGATGATGGTCATTGTGACAGGATTCATTCCTCTCTGGCTGCTGACCATTGTTTCGAAGATGGTTATGTGGGAAAGCAACTAGTGGCTTGGAAATATTGTGCAAAGTATTGGTCAAAGAACATCCAGGAAAGCATGGAGAGGTGCACAGGCTGTTGCGATATATCTGATATAATGTTGAAATCAGCATTAAACACTATACAGTCAATCAATCATGTATTCATATCGCTTACTCCTTGTTTCCATTTGCTGTTTTTAACACACTGTTGGTAGCTGTCTCAAGATACTAGTTACTGTAGGCAGGTAATACTGAAGGCAGAGTGCACAGGCTGACCTGTGTCGATAATGTTTGCAATGCATTAAGCCCCCTTTTCAAACAGGGTGGTTCATATATACTATGAAACACCCTGAACAGGAACATGACTCACAGAATCGTTGTTACATATAATAAACAATTTTTTTTTTCAGTCCTGCTGACGCTGAAGATGAGAAATGTATCGCCTCAGTTTGGTTGTTCCGGGCTACAGCCAAGTCCTCGTATATTACAACGTTGATAAACACGTATAATGTGGTTCATCAGACGGAACTTTCCTGGAAAAACCAGCATATTCTGTGTCAGGTATAAACTGGTTTATGACATAATCCCGGTTTTTTAGCTCTACTGGCTGTAAGCCAGCAAGGCTTATGTCATGGCATGGTTTCCCTCGTCCGTCCGTCCGTCCGTCCGTTAGTCTTTTTCTTGTTTACGCAATAAAGTCTGCATTTGGAGTTGGATTTTTGTGGAACTTGCACTGTTTGTTTATCTCATGAATAGCTTGAATCCTATTGATTCTGAAAAAAAATGTGTGAAAATCAATGTGGGAAAAGTAGCCATTTAAAGTTTAACATTTCCATTTTATTTCCATTTTTTTTGTTTACGTAATAAAGTCCGCATTTGTGGTCAGATTTTTGTGAAACTTGCACAATTTGTTCATCGCATCAATAGCTTAAACCCTAATCATTTTGAAAAAAAATCTGACAATCAGCGTGGGAAAAGTAGCCATTTAAAATTCAAAATTTTAATTTCTTGTTTGGAGAAATTCTGCATTTGTGGTCGGATTTTCATGAAACTTGCACAGTTTGGTTATCTCATCAATAGCTTGAAACCTATTGGTTTTTTTGTAATTTAATGGAGAAAGTTTTTAAAAACATTGTGGAAAAAGGAGAAAATGCTGGTTACCAGCATTTTTTTCCTTTTCTCACGATGTTTTCTACCTTTTTATCTACAAATTTCATCATTTGAGGTACATTTAATTTGTTATCGGCAAATGCTTTAATTATACACCCCACCTATGAAGTAGGGAGAGATGTACTGGTTTCACCATGCCTGTCTGTCTGTCTGTCTGACTATTTCATTTCCGTGCTCCAAGTCAAAAGCCGTTTGACCTAGGACCATGAAACTTGATACAAGTGTTTCCCATGGCCAAAGGAGGTGCCCTATTGTTTTGGGACCACATACAAAAAGTTTTAAATGGCGTCAGCCTGCCCGGACTGCACAGGCTGACATGGGTCAATCCTTTTTGCAGATGCATTAAACCCCCTTTTCACAGGGCATTACTTATGATTGATTGATTGATTGTATGGTGTTAAAGGCCATTTTCAACATTATTTGAGTAATATCGCGGCAGCCAGTGCACCTATCCATGCTTTCCTAGACTTTCTTTTACCACTACTACGCACAATATTCTTTCCAAGCCACTGGCTGCTTTCCCACATAACCATCGTCGAAACAATGGTCAGCGGTGAGAGAGGAATGAATCCAGTCTCAATGACTATCATCAATCCTCGGAAAGAAATTGGCCGAGCCGGGGGATCGAACCAGCGACCTCCTCTTGTCAATTCCTGTACGCTACCGACTGAGCTACGGGGGCTCGGCAGGGCATGACTCATGTATTCTGTTGTTTTCAGTTGTTGTTGTATGAAACTACTGGACAAAAGAAATATCAGGAGGGTATCCTACATTTTCTGCGTTACTGGATGGAGAGTGGTGTACAGTATACCCCACAGGGTCTGGCTTGGCACCACGAAGAAGGCACTCTTAGATATACAGGTAACCACCTTCATCTTCACAACTGAGACAGCTAACATAGATGAGCTGTGCTCTGGTAAAAGGGGGTTAACCCTTGCCACACATTCCGTAGTTAAGCAGCTTGGCTGTTTTGGAAGAAAAGGGCAAGTTTTTGTCATAGCCCTGGCGTTATCTTCTCTGTTGTAGTCGTGCAAAAACTTTGATAAATAGAGGATATTTGTTTTTTTTTTTTTCGGTGAAAAATCGAAATTTATTTCATTGAGTGAACACCATCGGTAATATTTTCACGAGTGGCGCGCAGCCACTCGTGAAAATATTACCGATGATGTTCACGAGATGAAATAAATTTCGATCTTTCACCGAAAAAAACAAATATTCTATTTATTTCATGCTTCTGACGCCTTTTTTTTTTTTTGTCGAGACTTCCATAGAAATCAGTACTTCCGTCATGAAATCGGTATTCTCACTGGTCGTACCCGTGTCATATCGAAAAATATTTTCACCGCTATTTTTCGATATCCTATCGGAAAGCATGAAATAATATCTTTTTTATCACTGAAGATAATTATTTACTTCAAACTTGGACAAGTTGTCAACTATCACCAGGGTAACTAGTACAACAAGGGCAGATAACCATCAAAGTATTTTTTAGTTATGCCTGTTTTTTTTTTACTTAGAATTTTCACTGAAAACCAAGCACTTGCAGCGGAGCATTTGCATCTGCATGCGGTGCTCTAGTTTTAGTGACCGTCAGGGGGCAAGATTTGAAAACGTTGTTTGAAAATGAGAAATCACTTGTTACAATCAATTTCTGCTTTTCCCACACTGTCTTCTATCCTATCAGTTAACCTCAGCTGATTTGTATTTAATTCAAGTTTGTTTTCTGTAGATGTTTTCCATTCACAACAATTCAAAATTTGTTGTTTGGGAAAGGGCTAATTCATCCCTGTGTTGAATTATACCAACCAAGTCAACAGATAATTACAGATCCATAAAATCTAATTTGTGTAACAGCAGACTGAATCTTATGGCAGACAGGCCCTTTGACAAGCAGAAAATCGACCAAGGGCAAAAAAAATTGGACGTATATCAGTCTGCGTAGAGTGCACAGGCTGACCTGGACCAAAACTTTTTGCAGACGCATTAACTCTTTACCAAACGACAAAATTTTAGACTGGTTCAAATTGAAAGCATTTGCAGACGACAAAATAAATGTGACTCAAAAATTGAAATTTGTTTTGGTAAGGGTAGAAAACATTGTGGGAAAAGGAGAAAATGCTGGTTACCAGCATTTTCTCCTTTTCCCATAATGTTTTCAAAAGGCCTCTTTCACAGGTCGTTAAAAGTCGGGATTGTGTGGTAAAGGGTTAAACTCCTTTTCACAGAGTATGGTGCAGATCTAATATAGGTCAGACGAACCAATTCTCGTTTACTTTTTTTTTTGAAAAAAAAAATCTTATTAAGGTTAAAAGTACCGTAATACAAAATATTTTTGTTAAAAGAAAAATTAATATGTATAAAAAAGTGAGAAAACTACTGACCTATTTTTAGCCATAAGGGATTTGTCAGCCTTTAGGTTATAGAAGGATATATATAGAACTTTGTTTTATTTTGTTTGGATGGTGTTCAATGCCATTTTCAGCATTATTTCAGGTATATTTCAATAGCCAGTGCACCTATCCATGCTTTCCTGGAGTTTCTATACCTATACTTCGCACAATATTTTTTCAAAGCCACTTGCTACTTTTCCACACAAGCATCGTTGAAACAATGATATGCAGCGAGAAAAGAATAAATTCTGTTGCAATAACTATTATCAGTCCTCATAGAGACATTTGCTGAGCTGGGGATTCAAACCAGTGACCCCTGATTTCAAGTCCTTTGTGCAACTGACTGCACTACTAGACTTACCAAATATAAGCTACATGGCCTTCTGTTTTTATCTACTCAGCCAATGCTGCCTTTGTGGCACTCCTTGCTGCCGACTTAGGGATCATGCCTGGAAAAGCCAGAGACTGGGCCAAATCTCAAATTGATTACATGCTTGGAAGGAACAAGAATGCTTACAGCTATCAGATTGGCTATGGGGACCGGTATCCAAGGAGACCACACCACAGGTCAAGGTCAGTACTGTAAAATCCAAGGTTACCAAATAGATTGACCCTTTACTAAACAACAAAATTTTAGTTTAGTCCAATTTGAAAGCATTTGCAGAAGACAAATCAAGTGAAGTTCAAATGAAATGATATTTCTCTTTAAGAGAAGAAAACATTGTTGGAAAAGGAGAAAACGCTGGTTACAAGCATTTTCTCCTTTTGCCACTCTATTTCCAAAAAGCTTCTTCCTCAGGGTCATTATAACTCATGACTGTTTGGTAAAGGGTTAAATAGAAAGTTATCTCTTTTACTAGAGAACAACATTTTTTTATTTTTTTACTTTTGAAAGCATTTGAAGATGACAATCTGTTGTTGTACAGTTGGTCTAAGTGATAGTCGCTGGCAGAAAAGTAAATTTCAAAACCAAGTAAAAAATAAGTAAAAAGAGGGACTTTGCAACTGTTGGTCTGCTTTTGCAATTAATTTCTTTGCCAACGACCAACACTTGAACTAACTGTACCCTAACGGATAGTCATCTTCATAGAAAATTCGCCGAGCCCCGGTAGGAAAGCATGGATAGGTGCATTGGCCGCCGCGATATAACTTAAATAATGTTGAAAATGGCGTTAAACACCATACAATCAATCAATCATAGAAAATTCTGTACTTTTAAATTGTATGGTTTAGATTTAAATGAGCCAAGCTCTGTGAAAAGATGGCTTAATGCTTTTGCAAAAAGTTTTGGCCCATGTCAGCCTGCACGGGCCAAAATCCTTTGCTTTTGGTAAATTCTCTGCATGTGTAATGACCAGTTTACCTCATGATTCAGTTGGTTGTTATATAAAACGCAATTATAAATCTATAATACTGTGATGAGTTGCTTGGTATGATGCATCATAGAGATGCATTAAGTCCCCCTTTCACAGAGCATGACTCAAGCGCATTTTAACACCTTCATTGTTTACTTTTGGCTGCTATTCGTGCTTTAAGAGTTAACTAAAAACATAAGGTTTATTGAACAATTTCAGTTCCTGTCCAGATGATTTAACGCCATGTGATTGGTCAGTTTATAACTCCCCTAGACCTAACCCTCATCTGTTGATTGGAGCCTTAGTTGGTGGGCCGGACTTGAATGATTACCATGAAGACGTAAGAAGTAACGTTACCATGAACAGAGTGGCGGTGGATTATAACGCAGGCTTTCAGTCTGCCTTAGCAGGTAAAGCTTCAAATTTGCCTACAGAAATATAAGATGGGACATAAGAGTGCATTTGAGATATATAGGATCTGGCATGAGTTGGCATTTGAGATAGATATGATTTGACATAAGTTGGCATTTGATATCAAATGCCAACTTATGTCAGATCATATCCATCTCAAATGCCAACTCATGCCAGGTCCTATATATCTCAAATGCACATATATATCTGGTCTGACATAAGTTGGCATTTGATATATACGGGATCTGTCATAAGTTGGCATTTGAGATAGATATGATTTGACATAAGTTGGCATTTAGGAAATATCGGATCTGACATGAGTTGGCACTTGAGATATACATATATATAGGATCTGACGTGTTGGTATTTGAGATATCTAGGATCTGACGTGTTGGCATTTGAGATATATAGGATCTGATATGGGGTGGCATTTGAGATATATAGGATCTGATACGGGGTGGCATTTGAGAACTATAGGATCTGACATTAGATGGCATTAGAGATTTGTAGAATCTGACATAGGTTGGCATTTGATATATAGGATCTTGCATGTTGGCATTTGAGATATATATATGATCTGGAATACATTTTAATTTGATATATATAGGATCTGGCATAAGTTTGCATTTGAGATTTATAGGATCTGAAATAAGTTGGCATTAAGATATATAGAATCTGACGTGAGTTGGCATTTGCGATATATAGCACCTGATATGAGGTGGCATTTAAGGTATGAAGGATCTGACATACGTTGGCATTCAAGATATATAGGATCTGATACAGGGTAGCATTTGAGATATATAAGATCAGACGTAGGTTGGCATTTGAGATGTATAAGATCCGACATAAGTGGGCATTTGAGATATATATGATCTGACATAAGTTGGCATTTGAGATATAGTTAAGATCTGACATGATTTGGCATTTGAGATATAGAGGGTCTGACATGAGTTGGTATTTGAGATTAAATTTCATTAAACGAGTCTGGAAAAAGTTATTATGCAAGCTGTTAGCATGCTTAATAACATTTTTGTGGACGAGTTTGATAAATATTTACCTAAAAAGCCAACAAATGTCAGATTCTTTTATCACATAATTGTATCAGAAGAATTATAGTCCATGATGTATCTTAACATAGGCATACATGTACAATGTGTAATAAAATTTACATGAAGCCTATTCTCTTCTTTGACAGGTGCATTACGAACGAAAAATAGTTTCAAAGAAAACTGCATATATTTGATTGATTTGTTTTGAAAAGTGCCCTTCCTCAGAGTCATTTAAAAGGGGGTATTTTAACAAGGTTAAAAAAAACACCCTGAAGCATGCCAAGATTCTAGCACTGATATATCTTCTAAATCTGCGTATTTGCTACCAGTAATTGTTTGTATTCTTTATATTGTGTAATGTATTACCGATGAATTAAATATGTTTAACCCTTTACCACAAAATCTTGAGTTTTAACGGCCGTAAGGAAGAAGGCATTTGAAAACATTGTGGAAAAATGAGAAAATGCTGGTAATCAGCATTTTCTCCTTTTCCCACAATGTTGTATACCCTTCCTAAAGCAAATTTCAATTTATGAGTCGCAACAGTTGTGTTGTCTACGAATACTTTCAGTTTGGATCAGTCTAAAATTTTGTCATTCGGTAAAGAGTCAAACTAAATTTGCACGTAACATCAAGCAAACAGGCTTTTTTATTGATACATTGCCATCAGTTTTTTCAGGACTAATAGAGCATTTCCCAATGACGTCCGCTCTAACAACGACAAGAGAACCAAGAACAAAAACAACATCACATACAATAACTTTTTTTGTTAATTTATGCCGTTGCCATTGATCTTTCAGGACTGATAGAGCACTTCCCAGTGACCTCCGCTCCACCAACAACACCAAAACCAACTACAAAAACAACATCACGAACATCAACTCCAAAAAGAACAACAACAACTTCCAAAACAACAACAACAACAGCCACTAGTACTACTACCACCACTGAAGCACCAACAACTACCACTGTAGAACTGATAACAACCACTACAACAGTACCGACAACACAGAGTGTAACGACTGATGAGCCGACAACAACAACTCAAGTTGCATCACAAGCGCCTCCTGGTGGATTTACTACACCGTTATTTACACAGGACCAGTATGTCAACCGTTCTCCAGCTTTCAGTGTATCAGTTTTAGTTAGCATCGTAGTTATCTCCCTTGGGCAGTGTATGTTATGACTGTCACTTGACTGTTTTTGTCACTTGACTGTTTTTTTTTTTAAATTAATCTATAAAAGAACCATGTACATAAGCAGTGCTCTGGGAAAAGGCGGTTCAATGCATCTGCGTGATACATTATACCAGGCAAGGTATCGCGTAATTGCAGATACATAAAACACTTTTTGTCTAACTGAATCACGATGTAGAACAATCCTTATACATGCAGAGAATTGACCAAAAATAAAAGGTGTTCGCCCAGGTCAACGTGTGTGAAACAGAGTGCACAGGCTGATATGGGTCGATATTTATAGCATTAAACCTCCTTTTTACAGAGCATGGCTCGGTTACTCTTTTCTTGCTTTTAATCCTTATCCTTCTAAATTAAAGAAATTCAGCTTTCAAGCCAATAGTAAAAACCCAAATTTTCCGATTTCAAGGATATTTTTGGAGGAAAGATAATTCCTTATCGGACAGTGTAGATCCAAGATCAGACTGCACGTTCTGTGCAGTCTGATCTTGATCTTCGCGGTCTGCAGAAGGCCACTGAGTTGCGTTTAGCAGCCTAAGGGTTACCTTAAAGACCATTTGTGGACAGTGTAGATCAAATCAGACTGCACAGAACTTGCAGTCTGAACTTGGATCCACACCGTCTGATAATGGAGATATTCTGATATTTTTCAAAAAAAAAAAAATACTGGAACACATAAATTTCCATTGCTCGATCATCGGACATGGTTACTAAAAATAGCACATTGGTGCATCGCCTATATATCGTTTATATGGAGGGGATTTGCCAATGTGCTATTTTTAGTAACAGTCTTCGATGAACGACCGATGAAAACTTTGAACAGCGTTCCGTGAAAGATAAATGGAACTTCAAGGGCCTGTGATACAACTGAACTTCGGTCAAAAATGAACTAAAGGTTTTTGTCTCCTATAAAACTATTTAACATACAATCTCGTGCTTTAACGATCCTGAGGAAGAAGCCTTTTGAAAACATTGTGGGAAAAGGAGAAAATGCTGGTAATCAGCATTTTCTCCTTTTCCCGCAATATTTTCTAACCTATCAAGGACAGTTTCAGTCATTTGAGTAACATTTCATTTGTCATCTGCAAATGCTTTCAATTTGGACAGGTCTAAAATTTTGTCGTCTGGTAAAGAGTTTAAAAGTATCTCCGTTGTATCACTGGTAAGCGTCAATAGTATGTCCAGGTGACACTTCTTTCTTCTGTGTCTATTTTCTTATGTATGTATACTACTCAAACTTTGATAGGAATCATTGAGATATTTTCATACTGATATATATTACAACAATACAGTTTTGCATTAAAAACATTCATTTCCCCAGGTGGGTTTACTCATCAGTGTGGTAATGTGACATGCTGAAAAAAACCATACCTTATATATGCTAGACAAATATATTGGCTGATTCTTATATGGTGATTCCTAGCAAATTTTGAGTAGTATATGAATAGCACTCTGGCAAAAGGTGGGGGGTGGGGCTTAATGTGTTTCCGTTTTGCATTATACCAAGCAAGTCGTGATACAATTTTGGGTCCATAAAATCCATTTTGTATAACAACCGACTGAATCATGAGGTACACTGGTCCTTTGACATACAGAAAATTGACCAATGGCAAAAAATTTTGTCCCAGGTCAGCCTGCGCTGACTGCGCAGGCTGGTCGGGTTCGGTTCGATACTTTGTGCAGATGCGTTACGACAACACTTGTAGACTGATAGTTGGTGTAATCAAAGATACTAGTTGTACCCCCGCAAAACGAATGTTTTCGGGCGTATACTGGAATCAGCCTGTCCGTCCGTGTGTCCGTGTGTCCGTCTGTGTACAAAATACTAGCAATTTTGTGTCGCAAACTCCTCCTACAGTTTTCCTTCACTTGCATTGAAACTTTGCACATATATTGATCATATATTGAAGATTTGCAAGATGTAATTTTCAAGTGTCAACTCCCCCTGGTTGAGGAATTATCTCCCCTTGAACTTGACACTTTTTTTCTGTCAAAGCGCTGGCGGGGGTATTAAGTCACATTCAGTGACAGCTCCAGTTGTATCTATTTTACATGCTTTATTTATCTTGTGTTGTAGTCGACGCTGGGTAGACTCACGACCAGTTGTCCGGCTAGCTCAGTTGGTAGAGCTGCTGTACTAGTGTTCGGGGGGGTCGTGGGTTCGAGTCCCACGTCGGTCACACTCTTCTCCCCTGATTTACTTCATCTGTTTGGTTTCACTTATTTGGCGCTCCAAGGATAAAGCCCGTATTTCTATTATATTGAATAAAGTGTATTAATTAAACAAACAGGAGTTTACTTACTAACCCTTGAAAGCCCGGCCGGGTAGCTCAGTGGTTAGAGTATCTGACTCGTGGCCTGGTGGTTGCGGCTTCGATACCCGGTTTAGGCAAAACTTTCTTTCCGGCGATTTTTCGCCTCTCACCTCTGATGCATATGAGAAAAGTAGTCAGTGACTTGAAAAGAAAGTTGTATCAGTGCTGCTGTGAGAAAACCAAGGAAACGCATGCGTAGGTGCACTGACAGTCGTGATATGACCTAAGCTGTTAAAACGGCGTTAAATTCTAATACGAACAAAAAATACAACTCTTCCTGAAAGTAAAACAGATTTGTGGCTGAGATCACAGGCGTTCGATTGGTGACGAACTTCGCCATCTATATAATGTAATCTCTTATATATTACATTTCATAGATGGCGAAGTTCGTCACAAAACGAATGCCTGTGGCTAAGATATAGAAAAAACTTCTCTGCGAAATATGGTTGATCAGCATGCATAAGGGCTGATAGCCCTGGTCCAAGCAGTAATAATTTTCCAGTCACTGCCCTTGTTGCGGTCTCCTTTCACGATCTATACATATGAGCTGTGCTCTCGCAAAAGGGGGCTTAATGTATCCCCTTGATGCATGATACTAAGCAAGTCATCACATAATTATGGATCAAAGAAAAATCGATTTTGTATAAGAACCGACTGATTCATGAGGTAGACTAGTCCTTTGACATGCAGAAAATTGACCGATGGCGAAAAGTTTCGGCCCAGGTCAGCCTGCGCGGACTGCGCAGGCTGACCTGGGTCGATACTTTTCGCAGATGCATTAAGCACCCATCTCACAGAGCATGATTCATATCTATGGCAATGAAATGATAATCGGCTCCTAAATTATTACCACAAGGGGACATAGGAGTTCCCCATGACTGAATTTTTTTTTTTCTGATAATGTAAATATAGGAAACTGTTTTTGCGTGATGTCACGGTGTCGATCACGAGGGATGCCAGCGAGATCGAGGCTGCAACAAACCTCGTCTTCTCAAGGGAAACAGAATTCACCCCACCGTTACCTTCAACGTTTGTTTGTCAATTCTTTTGTTTGTACTGGTGTTTAACGCCGTTTTAACAGCTTAGGTCATATCACGGCGGGCAGTGCACCTACGCTTGTGTTTGCTGGCTTTCTCACAAAAGCACTGACACAACTTTCCTTCCAAGCCATTCATTACTTTTCTCCCATGCATCAAGAAGTGATTGTGGATTCGATACCCCATGGAGGCAAACCTTCTTTCCGGTGATTCTTCGCCTCTCGCCGTGGAGCCCTGGTAGCTCAGTCGGTAGCGCACAGGTCTTGAGAACAGGAGGTCACTGGTTCGATTCCCGGCTCGGCCAATTTCTTTCCGAGGATTGATGATAGTCATCGCGACAGGATTTATTCCTCTCTCACCGCTGACAAGTGTTTCTACAATGATTATGTGGGAAAGTAGCCAGTTGCTTGGAAAGAATATTGTGCAGAGTACTGATAAATGAAACTCCAGGAAAGCATGGATAGGTGCACTGGCCGCCGCGATATAACTGAAATAATGTTGAAAACGGCGTTAAACACTATACAATTAATTCGTCTCGCGCCTCTGATGCATGTAAAAAGAAGTCATTGGCTTTGTAAGAAAGTTGTGTCAGTACTGGTGTGAGAAAGCCATGAAGCAGATGGGTGATATGACCTAAGCTCCTATAACTGCGTTAAACTCCAATACAAACAAAACGAAAATATCTCCTAACCCTTTACCACACAGTCCTGAATTTTAACGTCTCAGTTCATTGTTAGAAAGATGCATCTGTATTCAGTAATCACCAACCATTCCTAAGAACACTTTTAGACTTGTTCTCAAGAATTGTCTAAATTAGAAAGTGACACAACTTCTGATTGGCAAAACCATATACTTTAGCCAATCAGAAGTAGTGTTACTTTCGAATTTAGAATGAACATGAACATAAAAATGAACATAAGAAGCATGAACATAAGAATGGTTGGTGAATACGGGCCCTGGGTTACGAACCATTCTTAAAAATGTTTTCAGTTTTATGATGAAGAATTTTCTAAATTTGAATGTACCACAACTTCTGATTGGCTAAACCTTTTGGTTTAGCCAATCAGAAGTTGTGTTACTTTCTAATTAAGACTATTTTTGAGAACAAGACCAAAAGTGTTCTGAAAAATGGTTGGTGAATGCGAACCCTCGGCACGAGCTTCACGTAACACCGAGAGTGCGAAGCGCTCGAGATATTTTGTGAAGCTCGTGCCAAGGGTCCGTATTCACCAACCATCGTAAGAACATTCCCAAAAATATTCTAAATCCGAAAGCAACACAACTTCTTATTGGCTAAACCATTTGGTATAGCCAATCAGAAGTTGTGTTACTTTCAAATTTTGAAAATTTGGAGAATAAGACAAGGACTGTTCTTAAAGATGTTATTTCTTATACAGAAAGGTCGATGTACGAGATTGATATCCGACTTAACACCGGGAACCATCAGTGTTGAGTAGACGAATAAACCATTATGTTGAAAACTTTGGACCTGTTCGAAGAAAAAAGAAGCATGTTTTATCACATACATCTTTCAGTTATCTATTTATTTGAGCCATGCACTAGCAAAAGGGGGCTTAATGCATCTCCGTGTTGCATGATACCAATCAAGCCATCACATAATTATGGATCCATTATAGCCACCTTTTTTAACAACCCACTGAATCATCAGGTAGACTGGTCCTTTGGCATGCAGAAAATTGACCAATTGCAAAAATTTCGGCCCAGGTCAGCCTGCGCGGACTGCGCAGGCTGACCTGGGTCGATACTTTCCGCAGATGCATTAAGCCCCCTTTTCACAGAGCATGGCTCAAATGTAAAAATGAACGACCATCTCATTTACAATGGTCGAATGATTAGAACCCAAGTCAGGTCGGCCATAATAATTAATTGTATGGTGTCTTTAACGCCGTTTTCAACATTATTTCAGTTATATCGCAGCGGCCAGTGCACTTATCCATGTTTTTTTCCGGAGTTTCTTTTAGTAGTATTCGACACGATATTCTTTTCAAGCCACCGGCTGCTTTCCCACATAACTATCGTTAAAATAATGGTTAGGGTCAAGAGAGGAATGAATCCTGTTGCAATGACTATCATCAATCCTTGGAGAGGAAATTGGCCGAACCGGGGATCGCACCAGCGACCTCCTGTTTTTAAGTCCTGTACGCTATCGACTCAGCTACCGGGCCTCGGCTACAATGGTTGGCTCTTTGACACGATACGTTTTCCTAGCATTGATCTGCGGTATGTATCATTCGGCATACCTCCGGTGATCCGGTGATCAAATCCCTCGGCTGTATCACGTAGCTTGATATGCATCTACACGGTACATTTCGCACATCTCCGGAAGCACAACGCTTTACCGTTATTGAAATTGTAAGGCTCCTCTTTAGAAAGAACGCATGATTAAATTTTCTATCGTTATCTTTCTAAGAGTATTTCAGTCGGCAAACAGTTTGTACATTCAATTTTTAGCGTGGTTTATCAATTCCGTTAGGAGCTTTCATCGACAGAAGTGAATAACTCCACAGTGGTTGTTCATGTCGTTGCTAAGCGATCTACAGGGGCGCCGCCATGTTTAAGATCATGTGATTGGTAGTTCAAAATGGAAGCCTCCCTTATACAGACGAGGTTAGATGTAGGTACGGAATCGGCCGAGTTGTGACGAGTGCGGTATGTATATGAACAATGCCACCTAGCGGAAGATAATGAGTATATAAACCATGTATTGTAGCATGACCCCTTGTTACCAGCCGATATAGCTCAGTAGGTAGAGCGTAGGACTTGTGAACACAATGTCCTACAGATTGTGGGTTCGTATCCCCGGCTGGCCAACTAAAAAATTACTAATAGTCTTTCGGATGAGACATTAAACCGAGGTCCCGTGTGACGGTGCTATACGTCGAGCACGTTAAAGAACCAGGCGAAGCTCTCAGTAGTTTCGACCTGTATCCTTGCACTATCCCCCGTAACAACTAACCGTCTTCTGGGGGCGTCGCTCAGATGGGCAACCGGTAGCGACGATAAATAAACGGAAATAACCAACCAACCATGACCCCTTGTTTAGATAGCTACTGTGATACAACCGCATACCATTGACTACTGACCTACGGCCCAATATAACTGGATGAATTAGTGCGAAAGATCCGTGGACAGACTGCAGAATTTGAAAAGAACCCGTGAATATCTCAATTAATCGAGTCGAACCTTTCCTGAACACTGAAATCACTCGTGCTGCATCAACAAACCTACACGAGTAGAGAAAAAAAAATCAAAAGGTCGATGCTCATGAGGGGTGAGTTTCTATCCATGATTCATTAATATTCGAGTGAATAAATAAATTCATGTCAATAAATAAATGGGCCACGCTCTTTAAAAAGGGGCTTAATGTATCTGCGAAAAGTATCGATTCAGGTCAGCCTGCGCAGTCCGCGCAGGTTGACCTGGGCCGAAACTTTTCGCAATTGGTCAATTTTCTGCATGTCAAAGGACCAGTCTACCTGGTGATACAGTCGGTTGTTAGACATATTATTAGACACAATGAATTTTATGAATCCCTAAATATGTGATGTGTTGCTTGCTATGATGCAGCACGGAGATGCATTAAGCACCCTTTTGCCAGAGCATGGCTCATTCTATTTTTCTTGGGGTAAACCCTTATCCTGTTAAAAGAAAGTGACACGAAACTTTTTCAAGCCGACAGCAAAAACCCGAAATCTGCTGTTTCAATGGGACCTTTTTTGGGAAATATATCTCCTTATCGGACAGTGTAGAGCGAAGATCAGACTGCACGTTGCAGTCTGATCTTGATCTACACTGTCCGCAACAGGTCAGTGATTCGCGCTTAGCAGCCTAAGGGTTAAAAATAGGATGGTTTTATGTATACGCGACCATTATTGTGATTAAAGAAATTAAAGATAACGGTCTGCAAACAGGAGTATTATGAAACTACTTTTCCGATAATGTTTTAAATGTTGAACTGGATAGCACGTTTTATATGGGAAGGGGTTAATTTTTCAACTTTCTTTTTTTTAAATATGAAACGATTGCGACTTGATCAACAAGCAAAGGTCATGTTAAAATCTGTCAGTATAGAAATATATTGGCAACATTCCTACCCATATAAATCGACCTATATATAACTCTTTCGTCAAGCCCCTGTAGCTCAGTCGGTAGCGTACAGGACTTGAGAACAGGAGGTCGCTGGTTCGATCCCCGGCTTGGCCAATTTCTTTCTGAGGATTGATGATAGTCATCGCGACAGGATTCATTCCTCTCTCACCGCTGACCATTGTTTCGTCGATAGTTATGTGGGGAAGCAGCTAGTGGCTTGGAAAGAATATTGTGCGGAGTACTGGTAAAAGGAACTCCAGGAAAGCATTGAAAGGTGCACTGGCCACCGTGATATAACTGAAATAATGTTGAAAACGGCGTTAAACACCATACAATCAATCAATCAATCATATAACTCTTTCGCTGCCAACCAAATGGATTCGCCTTTTTCTCAAGGTCTGAAAGTAGATTTCAAATGCAGTTGAAGCTGATTTTGGTTACATTTTAGCATCAGATAGCGGATGGTGTAGATCCAAGATCAGACTGCACGTTTTGTGCAGTGTAATCTTGGTCTACGCCATCTGCAAAAGCCATCAAAGGCGACAGTGGCAGTGAGAGAGTTTACATTATCAAGGTCGTGAGGGTATCAATGTCTCAAGTCAATCCATGCACGTGAACAAGTCTGTCTCGCGCGTGCGCAAGTTTTCCACTCACAGGAAAACCTGTGCACGTGCATGGATAGACCTACGCTCGTGCGTCCCGTTATTAAGACAGGTCGTTCTAAAATAGATAGAAAGAGTCGATGTGTAATTATTTAAAATCTTACAGATAGACAAACAGAAGACATAGGTCCTCGATCTGTTTCCGTGAAAAAAACAACAACAAAAAAGTGCGATGTATTCCAAATGACTTGGACGGCATGATTCTCTGTGTCAAGGATTTTTTATTCTGTTTATTCAGTTGAGAAAAGAAGTGTTGTTGGAGGAGATCTATTCGAGGGAAATAAATGGATACATTTTGAAGATTACAATTCTTATAGTGATGAGGGTAAGTGATTGCATTTACAGTTCGTCACATTTTAGCAAAGAAATAAATGCCGTTAAAGACCCAGTAGCGGCCAAAAACCAATGCAGGTGTTAAATGCATTTAAATCATATATTGTGAAGATGACAATCTGTTATTGTGTGGTGGGCCTAAGTGTTTATCGCTGACAGGAAAAATGAATTTTATAATCAGGCTACAGGGGAACGGCGTGCGTGTGAAACTACTTTTCCGACAATGTAGTATTTCAAATCATATATTGCACATTAATATACAAAGTGTGTAATATTTGATTCGAGATACTGTCCCTCGCTGTTCACCCGTAAATCAGGCAAAAAGTAAGCAAAAGATATAGCGACCGGCAACTTTTACTTTGTTTTGAAATCAGTTTCTCTTCAAGTGACTTACACTTGTACAATAACAGATTGTCATCTTTACAATTATTTTACACACACAATCCCGACTTTTAACGACCCGGAAAAAGAAAGCTTTCGGAAAACATTGTGGGAAAAGGAGAAAATGCTGGTAACCAGCATTTTCTCCTTTTCCCACAATGTTTTCTCCCCTTCCCAAATCAAAGTTCTGTTTTTGAGTCACCTTTATTTTGTCATCTGCAAATGCTTTCAGCATGGACCAGTCTTAAATTTTGTCGTTTGGTAAAGAGTTAAGTGAGATGATTTAAATTTAAATACATTCTAAAACCTGCTTTGTTTATTTTTGGCAGCTATTGTTTCTTTCAGCACCTTTTTTGACAAAGTAAGTCCCTGTTTATGAGCATGTTCTGTTAAATGGGGAATTTAATGCATCTGCAAAAAGTGTCGACCCATGTCAGCCTGCGCACTCCGTCCACGCAGGCTGACATAGGTCGAAACTTTTTGCTTTTGGTAAATTTTCTTTTTTGCTTTGTATTGCATTGTATAAAAGAAAAATATGATCAGAGTGGAACCTAGGCTAGAAGGTTGAGTAAATTATGTCTTTACGGAATGACAAATTGCAAGACTTGTCCAGATGGACAGCATTTGCAGAAGATAAAATAAATGTAACACAAAAATTGTTATTTGAATTTGGAAGGGTAGAAAACTGTGTGAAAAAAGGAGAAAATGCTGGCTACCAGCATTTTCTCCTTTTTACACAATGTTTTCAAAAAGATTTCTTCCTCGGGGTCATTTAAACATGGGATTCTTAAGTAAAATGTTGACGTATGTAAATACTGATGCATGTATATTAGCTATGCTTTGTGAAAAGGAGGCTTAATGCATCTGCTAAAGGTATCGACCCAGGTTAGTCTGCACAGGCTGACCTGGGCCGGAACTTTTCATTATTGGTCAATTTTCTGTATGTCAAAGGACCACTGTACCTCATGTTTTATACAATTGTTCGACAAAACAGATTGTTTGGATCCCTAATAACATGAAGACTTGCTTGGTATTATCCATCACAGAAAGGCATTAAGCCCCCTTTTGCCAAGGCATAGTTCATATACATGTATTGAAATTACATTTCTGATAATTTGAGTGTACTCATTCTCCATTACAAGCCTTAACTCTTTACTGCACAATCCTGGCTTTTAACTACCCTAGGGAAGAGGCCTCTAGAAAACATTGTGGGAAAAGGAGAAAATGCTGGTAACCAGCATTTTCTCCTTTTCCCACAATGTTTTCTACCCTTCCCAATACAAATTTCAGTTTTTTCAGTCATATATTTTGTCGTCTGCAAATGCTTTCAATTTTGATAAATTTAAATTTTTTTCCCATGTGGTAAAGAGTTCTGTCATTGAATCATACTTATTCCACAATCCTAAAAGGGAGTAGATTTGTATACGAAAGTTTTTGTGTATGTGTGTGAAAGAGAGAGAAAGAGAGAGCGAAAGAGAGAGACAGAGAGATAGAGAGAGCGAAAGAGAGAGAGATAGAGACAGAGAGAAAGAGATAGAGAGAGACCAAGTAGAAAGAGAGAGGGAGGGACCGAGACTGATAGAATGAGTTAAACCTTTACCACACAATCCCGACTTTTAACAACCCTGAAACAAAAGGCTTTTGAAAACATTGTGGGAAAAGGAGAAAATGCTGGTAACCAGCATTTTCTCCTTTTCCCACGATGTTTTCTACCCTTCCCAAAACAAGTCTTAATTTTTCATTCACATTTGGACCAGTCTAACATTTTGTCATGTGGTAAAGAGTTAAGGAGAGACACACACACACACACAGAGATAGAGAGAAAGAGAGAGATTCTACGACTCTATTAACCCTTTCCCAAACGACAAATTTTGGACTGGTCCAAATTGAAAGAGTTTGCAGACGACAATTTTAAATTTGATGAAAATGGCAGAAAGGTCTCAAAAAGGGTAGAAAACACTGTGGGAAAGGGAGAAATTGCTCGGACGAGCAATTTCTCCTTTTCCCACAGTGTTCTCAAAAGACTTGTACTGCAGACAGGTGAAAACCTGGGCTTGTTTGGGAAAGGGTTAAAATAGCTTAAGTAGCATAATATACATGTATGTAAGACTGTTTTGTTATTTGACGATGTACATATATAAGCCATGATCTGTGAAAAGGGGGCTTAATGCATCTCCGAGTCATAAAAGCCATTTTCTTAACCCTTTACCAGACGACAAAAATTTATACCCGTCCAAATTGAAATCATTTGCAGACGACAACTTCAATGTGGTTCAAATGATGTGATTTCTGTTTGATAGGGTACAGAACATTGTGGGGAAAGGAGAAAATGCTGGTTACCAGCATTTTCTCCTTTTCCCACAATGTTTTCAAAAGGCTTCTTTCTCAAGGGTGTTAAAAGTCGGGATTGTGTGGTAAAGAGTTAATAATCAACGTAATCATGAGGTAGACTGGTCCTCGGACATACAGAAAATTGACCAACAGCAAAATGTTTCAGCCCAAGTCAGCCTGTGCAGACTGTGCAGGTTGACCTTGTTCGATACTGTTTGCAGATTCATTAAGCCCCCATTTCAGAGAGCATGGCTTATAATGTATAAGTCAATAAAGATACCGACTCGGTGAAAACTGATGGATAAAAATCTCATTACAAGCAATATTTCCTTTTCTCACAATGTTAAAATGATCTGGCACTGCTTGACGAGACAAATTGTTCGCTCCATACCAGATGACAAAATTTTGGACTGGTCAGAATTCAAAGCATGTGCAGACAACAAATCAAGCATGGTTCAAAATGGTTGAAAGTATGGTATTTAGCTTTGAAAGAAAAGAAAACATTGTTGGAAGAGAAGAAAATGTTGGTTACCAGCATTTTCTCCTTTTTACACAATGATTTCAAAGATGTCTTCTGGGTCGTTCAAACATGGGAGTGTCTGGTAAATGGTTATTATTTGTAAAAAAAAATGGAGGAGAAAAATCTCATTGGCCTACAAGCAATATTTCCTTATGTCACAATGTTTTCTAAAAGGATCTGCTGCTGTTTGAAGAAGCAAGTTCTTCACCTCTTACCAGACGATAGAATTTTAGACTTTTCCAAATTGAAAGAAGTTGCAGACAACAAATTATGGTTCAAATTATGGAATTTAGCTCAGAAAGAACTTTCTCCTTTTCCTACAATGTTTTCAGAAGGCTTTTCCCTCAGGGTTGTTAAAACTCATTGGCATAATGGTGAAATTATTGGAATTAGCTTTTAAAGTACAGAAAACACTGTTGGGAAAGAAGAAAAGGCTGGTTACCAGCATTTTCTTCTTTTCCTTAAATTGTTTTCAAGAGGCTTCTTCCGCGACGGTTGTTAAAACATGGGATTGTTTGGTAAAGGGTAACTATATGTTAAAACTATATGAGTGATCTTAAGCCTGTTAAAAGCAATATTTCCTTTTGCCACAATGTTTTCTAAAATGATCTGCTACTGCTTGAAGAAGCAAGTAGTTCATTCCTGACCAGGTGATAAAATTTTAGATTGTTCGAAATTGAAAGAAGTTAGTTGAAATTATAATATTAGGCTTCAAAGGAAAGAATGAATGGTTGGAAAAACAGAAAATGCTGGTTACCAGTATTTTCTTCTTTTCCTACAATGTTTTTAATAGGCTTCTTCCTCAGAGTTTTTAAAATTCAAAAATTAAAATCAATTGTGGAATGGTAGAAAACATTGTTGGAAAAAGAGAAAATGTTGGCTACCAGCATTTTCTCCTTTTTCCACAATGTTTTCAATGGACTTCTTCCTCAGGGTCATTCAAAAATTGGAGTCTTTGGTAAAAGGTTATTACATATGAAAACTGTAGAAGTGATTTTAAGCTCATGAAAAGTAATATTTCCTTTTGTCACAATGTTTTTTAACTCTTTACCAAACGACAGAATTTTAGACTGGTTGAAATTTTAAGCATTATCAGACAACAAAACAAAAGTGACTGTAAAATTGAAATTTCTTTTGGGAGGAATAGAAAACATTGTGGGAAAAGGAGAAAATGCTGGTTACCAGCATTTTCTCCTTTTCCCACAATGTTTTCAAAAGGCTTCTTTTTCAGGGTTGTTAAAAGTCAGAATTGTGTGGTAAAGGGTTAAAACATTTTACTGCTGCTTTCAGAAGCAAATTGTTCTCTCAACCACACAACAAAATTTTAGACTGGTCCAAATTGAAAGAAGTAGCAGACGACAAATTAACCCTTTCCCAAACAAGCCCTGGTTTTCACGTGTCTGCAGTACAAGTCTTTTGAAAACACTGTGGGAAAAGGAGAAATTGCTCGTAATGAGCAATTTCTCCTTTTCCCACAGTTTTTTCTATCTTTTTTGATAACTTTCTGCCATTTTCATCAAATTTAAAATTGTCGTCTGCAAACTCTTTCAATTTGGTCCAGTCCAAAATTTGTCGTTTGGGAAAGGGTTAAGTATGGTTTAAAATGGTTCAAATTGTGGTATTTTGCATAGAAAGGACAGAAAACATGGGAAAGGAGAAAATGCATTTGTAAAAATTTTAGACTGGTCCAAATTGAAAGAAGTAGCAGACGACAAATTAAGTATTGTTTAAAACGGTTCAAGTTATGGTATTTTGCATAGTAAGGACAGAAAACATGGGAAAGGAGAAAATGCATTTGTAGAAATTTTAGACTTGTCCAAATTGAAAGAAATTGCAGACGACAAATTAAGCATGGTTTGAAATGGTTCAAATTATGGTATTTTGCATAGTAAGGACAGAAAACATGAAACAGGAGAAAATGCATTTGTAAAAATTTTAGACTTGTCCAAATTGAAAGAAGTAGCAGACGACAAATTAAGTATTGTTTAAAATGGTTCAAATTATGGTATTTTGCATAGAAAGGACAGAAAACATGGACAAGGAGAAAATGCATTTGTAGACAGCAAATTAAGTATGGTTCAATTTGTGGTATTTGGCTTTAAATGGACAGAAAACATGGTTGGAAAAGAAAAAAATGCTGGTTACCAGTATTTTCTTCTTTTCCTACAATATTTTTAAAAGGCTTCTTCCTCAGGGTCGTTAAAACTTGTTGGCATAATGTTGAAATTACTGTAATTAGCTTTAAAAGGCCAGAAAACATCGTTGCAAAAAGAAAAAATGCTTTTCCTACAATGTTTTTTTTAGAAGGCTTCTTCCTCAGAGTCTTGAAACTATGGTATTTGGTGTTGAAAGGACAGAAAACATTGTGGGAAAAGGAGAAAATGCTGGTTACCAGCATTTTCTCCTTTTTTGCTACAATGTTTTCAAAAGGCTTCTTCCTCAAGGTTGTTAAAAACTTGTCATTGGGTGGTACAGGGTTAGAACTAAGTATATAAGGCACTAGATTTGTTTTTTCTTACATGTATTTAACTCTACATGTATATACATGTAAATCTTTAACACACAATCCCGAGTTTTAACGACCTAGAAGAGAAGGCTTTTGAAAACATTGTGGGAAAAGGAGAAAATGCTGGTAACCAGCATTTTCTCCATTTCCCACAATGTTTTCTACCTTATCAAAGGCAAAAATCATCATTTGAGCTTCTTTTAATTTGTCGTCTACAAAATCCCTTCGATTTAGTCCAGTCCAAAACTTTGTTGTTTTGTAAAGTGTTAAGATCGAATCAGGTTGATACAGTGGATGTTTTAAAGTTAGACTTCCTCCAGAAAAATTGAAATGAGCACACTTCTGTTCCGATAAATATAATAGAGCCATGCTCTGGCAAAAAGGGGCTTAATGCATCACCGTGATCCATGACACCACGCAAGTCATCACATGATTGTATGGATCAATGAAACCCATTTTGTATAGCAACAAACGGAATCATAAGGTACACTAGTTCTCGAACATGTAGTTCTCGGATCAACGAATAGCAAAAGAGCTTCAACGCAGGTCAGTCTGAGCAGACTACGCAGGCTTTTGCAGATGCATTGAGCCACCTTTTCACAGAGTATTGTGCAATTTAGTATGACAGTACAACAGAAATAAATAAACCTTCATTACTAAATTCTTTTCCAGGGAGCATAAAAACTTACATTTGAAATGTACAGCTGGTCTAATAAACCGTGGTTGTGGTGAATAATTTACAAGAAAAATCACAACGACAATATTTGTCTTCAAATCTATTTATGATAGAAAATAAGCAGTAAATATATAAACTTACAAAAACTGCTACAGCAAGTAATTAGAAAATTGAGCCATTCTTTGGCAAAAGGAGGTTTCATGCATCTCTGTGATGCATGGTTATACCTAGCAAGACATCACATAATTATGGATCCATAAAATCCATTTTGTCTAACAACCAACGGAACCATGAGGCACAAAGGTCCTTTGACATGCAGAAAATTGACCAATAGCAAAAAGTTTTTACCTAAATTAGCAGAATGCGCAGGCTGACACTCAGGCTGACCTGAGTGTCGATACGTTTTTGCCAATGCATTGAAGCCCCCTTTTCTCAGAGCATGGTTCAAATCTCTCTCTCTCACTCTCTCTCTCTCTCACAAACACACACATATACAGACAATTAAACAACAATATAGGCTTAACTTAAGAAGATACAGAAGACAATACAGAATCATGATAAAACTGCACGTTCTGTGCAGTCTGATCTTGATCTATGTTGTCTGCAAAAGCCCCTTTTTCTACATTTCTACATTTTCTAGGGAAAAAAAAACATAAGCAGAATAGTATCATAATAGATCTACATAAAAAGAGCAACATCATTTCAACAAAAACGCTGACAATACTTCTAGGGAAAAAAAACATAAACAAGCAGAATAGTATCATAATAGATCTACATAAAAAGGGCAACATCATTTCAACAAAAACGCTGACAATACTTCTAGGGAAAAAAAACATAAACAAGCAGAATAGTATCATAATAGATCTACATAAAAAGAGCAACATCATTTCAACAAAAACGCTGACAATACTTCTAGGGAAAAAAAACATAAACAAGCAGAATAGTATCATAATAGATCTACATAAAAAGAGCAACATCATTTCAACAAAAACGCTGACAATACTTCTAGGGAAAAAAAACATAAACAAGCAGAATAGTATCATAATAGATCTACATAAGAAGGGCAACGTCATTTCAACAAAAACGCTGACAATACTTCTAGGGAATAAAAACATAAACAAGCAGAATAGTATCATAATACGAGGGTTGTTCGGGAAGTCGTAGAATTTTGCTCTAAAATCCATATTATTTGTAATTTATAGGTAAATATCAAGGTATAAGTACTTAAACATACCTTGACTACATTTCCAAAAGATTATTCGAAAATATCAACAACAACCGAAAATAGCGGTAACCCTAGCAACACAATATCGGGATACCGGAGCAGTCCATTTCTTAACAATGTATAACATAGTATAACAGATTTTACATTGTATCTTTTATACTTTCTATTGGCATCAAAATGGCGCGAAAACATCAATCGTTAACACAACGTCATGACGTCATTTCCTGCAAATTTCATAACGTTTTCGGTTCTTTCAAACGAGCTACACGATTTTGAAGGAGATATCAAAAAGTCGCTGACCGGAAGAGATGACGTCTACCGGCGACGTCGAATTGCGAAGTGTTGTGAAATTTTGTGTCGCGCTGGAAAAATCACCAACAGAAACGCTGAACATGATCAAATCTACAGGAAAATATAAAAAATGCAGCCCAGCTACTGTATATAAGTGGCATGCGCGTTTTAGAAGCGGACGTGATTCTATTGAGGACGATCCTAGATCTGGTCGGCCGGCCGTCGTAGTGTGTTCAGTTAGGGATCGAGTGAAAGACATGGTAAATTGTGATAGGAGAATTACTGTCAGGTCGATTGCAGATGAACTCAATGTTTCGGTATCCACGGTGCATGGGATATTAACAGATGAACTGGGCATGTCTAAAGTTAGTGCGTGTTGGGTGCCCCGATTGCTCAAGGAAAGTGAAAAAGAATGCCGGGTGCGATGTTCACAGGAGTTTCTTACCCGCTACGAAACAGAGGGAGACGCATTTTTAGACAGGATTATCACCACGGATGAGACCTGGCTGCACCACTTTGACCCGGAAACTAAGCGCATGTCATCGGTGTGGAAAACCCCGCGTACCCCTCCACCAAAAAAGGCTCGGGTCCAAAAAAGTGCAGGAAAACAGATGTTCGTTTACTTCATGGACCGGCACGGGATGCTATTACAGCACCGAATTCCAGAGGGCCAAACAGTCACAGCGGTATACTATTCTTAGGTAAATGATAAATAAATAAATAAATCAATCAATCAATCAAATAAATAACAAAAAATGAGATATTGATTTACGCAAACCTAATGAACCGTGCATTTCTTTCTTTAGGTTCTGAGGCGGGATCTCGTTAACGCGATACGGAAGAAACGGCCCCACTTGAACCATGACCAAGTAATACTACACCAGGATAATGCACCGGGACACCGAGCGGAATCTACACAGCTAGAGATCACTCTGCTGGGTTTTGAGGTCTTGAAGCACCCACCATACAGTCCTGACCTCGCCCCCATGGATTTTCGCGTGTTCCCGGAGCTCAAGGCACAGTTACGCGGAATACGGTTCGATTCAGCTGACGACCTTACTAAACAAGCCCAAGCAGTTGTGTCGTCATTTTCTGAAGAGTGGTATGTAGAAACGTACACTAAGTGGATAAGCAGGCATCGGAAATGCGTGGATCTTGCGGGTGACTATGTGGAGAAAGTGCAACGTTTGTTGGACTTAAATGACGCTTGACGTTACTTATGACGTCGGCGTGCTCCGGGTATGACTTACATGCTGTTTTATTTCTGTTAGGAAAATTTTGCTATTTAAGATACTAGAAAAATACACAGGGAATGGATAGAATAAAGTCTGAAATTTGTGCCCGTATATTCTATTTTATTAAACTGCGATTATAACTTGTCCTATAAAAAAATTCTACGAACTTCCAGAACAACCCTCGTAGATCTACATAAGAAGGGCAACATCATTTCAACAAAAACGCTGACAATACTTCTTTAATCCTTCACCACACAGTCTTGAGATTTAACCCTTTACCGCACAATGCTGCCTTTTAATGACCCTTGGAAAGCAGCCTTTTGAAAACATTGTGGGAAAAGGAGAAAATGCTGGTAACCAGCATTTTCTCCTTTTCCCACTATGTTTTCTACCCTATCAAAGAAAAATTGCACCATTTGAGCAACACTGAAACTGTCGTCTGCAAATGCTTTCAATTCAGACAAGGCTAAAATTTTGTTGTCTGGTAAAGGATTAATGAGCCCAAGGAAAAGGGCTTCTGAAAACAGTGTGAGAAAAGGATAAATATTCTGGTAACCAGAGCTTTTTCCTGTTCCCACATAATTTTACTGCGTCAAAGACGATTGGGACCATTTGTGTTACATTTAATGTGTCGCCTGCAAAGGCCTTGGACCCTTAAAGCGCCTTTCGCAACTGTAGTTGCCTTTGTGGCCAGTGTAGATCAAGATCAGGCTGCACAAAGCATGCAGTCTGATCCTTGATCTACACTGTCTGCTTTGCTGAAACACTGTAGACAAAAGCGACCATGAAATTGCAATTATTTGGGTCGTATTTCTAGGATAAAGATGTCTGATAGGTTTATTCGGCGCTCTATTGGTTGATTTAAGAAAGCATAAACATTTTAAAGCGAAAGTTTTTGAAAAGATGGGATATCAGGGCAACCTAGTGTTAAAAAACGTCTTTTGTTATTTTTTTCATTTGTTTGATACTTAACTCCATTTTCAACATTATTTTAGTTGTATTGCGGCGGACATCCCTCCAACATTGAATCTGAATAAAAGTTAGCCCTCTTTGATTTACCACCGAAAAAAAAAGCGGGAAATTGAATCAAAATCTGGTTTAACCCTTTACCACACAATCCAGACCTTTAATGACCCTGAGAAAGAAGCCTTTTGAAAACATTGTGGGAAAAGGAGAAAATGCTGGTAACCAGCATTTTCTCCTTTTCCCACAATGTTTTCTACCCTTCCAAAAACAAATTTCAATTTTTCAGTTGCACATATTTTGTCATGTGCAAATGCTTTCAATTTGGACCAGTCTTAAATTTTGTTGTTTGGTAAAGAGTTAATGCCCCTTTAATTTTTTTGACAAAGGTTAAACCTTCATACTGCAGAAAATAAATCCTTGACGATTACATCAGATTTCGTTTAGGTCAATGATACTGATTGGGGTTACTGTGTCAAAAACTATTGACAAAGCAGTGGATACTGCATAGCAAGATCAGTATGCACATAACTGCAGACTGATCTTGCTTTAGTCTGTCCGTAAAATACATCTAAGGTCGCAAACGACAGGACAAGAACTAAAAATGTTGATACCCTAATGCAAGTGGCGTCAAGTTCTTTCAGGTGCATTTGAATTTAAATCATACCTTTTAAGGTGTTACCATGCTAACGTTTCTAGTGCAACATGGAATAAAATTTCTTGTTAGTTGACGAATAAGGATTTATACTGATATAATATTTTTGAACATTTCTAACCGACCAGAAATTCATTTGTTGTCTATCTTGAAATTATTTGATGATATTTTTGCTAGTTTTCTGAAAAGGGAGGTAATTATTATCTCTCTTTGTATTGAGAACAGAGTGGCTTTAGATTTATAAATGATAATTCTAAGAAGGAAAAAATGGAAAAAGTGGCTCAGTCAAAGTATTACAATAATACTCACTTTTAATCATAGCACATTTTTTAGGATAATATTATTATGGAAATAGCTGTTTTTCATTAGAATGGTACTATCTTAATGTATTGAAATTATTGCAAAGTTGATAATCTGTTATTGCAGGTTTAGTCCAAGTGTTGGTCTCTGGCAGAAAAATAAGACTTAACCCTTTACTACACAATCCGGACGTTTAACGACCCTGAGAAAAAGGCCGCTTGAAAACATTGTAGGAAAAGGAGAAAATGCTGGTACCCAGCATTTTCTCTTTTTCCCGCAATATTTTCTCGCCTATCAATGACAGATTCAATATTTGGTACATCTTTAATTTGTCGTCTGCAAATGCTTTCAATTTGGACCACACTAAAATTTTGTCGTTTGGTAAAGAATTAAAATCAGGTAAAATGTAAACAAACCATAGAGTGACCTGGCAACATTTGACCTATGTTTAGAATTTATTTTCCTGCCAGTAACTTATACTTGGACCGAATGAAAAATAACAAGATTGTCATTTTCACAATAATTTTCATACTTTTAGATAATATGATTTCATTTCAAATTATTTATTTAAATTCAGATGAAAATTTCAACACCACCAGTGGATGCTATTGGGGCTTTAACCCTTTCCCAAATGACAAATTTTGGACTGGTCCAAATTGAATGAGTTTGCAGACGACAATTTTAAATTTGCTGAAAATGATGGAAAGTTCTCCAAAAAGGTAGAAAACACTGTGGGAAAAGGAGAACTTGCTCGTTACGAGCAATTTCTCCTTTTCCCACAGTGTTTTCAAAAGACTTGTACTGCAGACACATGAAAACCAGGGCTTGTTTGGGAAAGGGTTAAGGGAAGAACTTGATAAGGATATATCTTTCGTTCTATTTTTTTCAAGCAATTTAGATTTTGGTGTATTACCATATTTGTAAACATTTTTTATGAATAAAATATGTTTAACCCTTGGCCACACAATCCTGACTTTTAACAACCCTTCCAAAAAATGGCTTTTGAGAAAAAGAAAATATGGAAAAAGAAGAAAATGCTAGTAACCTGCATTTTCTCCTTTTCCCACTTTTTTTCCTATTCTTTCAGTTGAAAATTGTATAATTTGCACCCCATTTAATGTCTACAAATGCTTTCAATTTGGACATTGTCTAAAATTTTGTCATTTGGTAAAGACTCAAACAAAGGTACATTAAACAGAGGTCCAGACGGAGAGAGCGATTTTTGTTTCAAAATTTGAAATATTAATCACTCTCCACTAAACCCTATGTTATGGGTACTCATTAGAATTGTCTCATCGAGACGATTCTAATGAGTACCCACAACATAGGGTTTGGAAGAGAAATAATGGATTTAGAATACTATCACTCCTTCTTATCTGGAGATCTGTTAAAGCAACTTTTTTCAGAGCCTTAATCATTTTGTTCTTACACCGAAACGAACAATTAAAGTAACAATAGCTGCCAAAAGTATACGAAGTGGGTGTTAAAATGCATTTAAATTTTAGTCGTATCATTTAGAATGATGGACATTATTGTGAAGATGGCAATCTGTCATTGTGCAGTCAGTCAGAGTGTTAGTGGCTGACAGAGAAATTAATTTTAAAACTAGGTCATAAGTTGCCAGGTCACCCTATCCTTTGTTTACTTTTTATCTGATTTTAAAAGTTCATTTTGTCTGCCATCGACTAACACTTAGACCAACCCCACAACAACAATTATCGTCATCATTACAGTATTTTCCATACCTTTAACCCTTTACCACACAATCCCGAGTTTTAACAACCTTTTGGAAGAAAGCTTTAGAAAACATTTTGGGAAAAGGAGAAAATGCAGGTAACCAGCATTTTCCCCTTTTCCCACAATGTTTTCTGACTTTCCAATGAATAATTCCAAACTTTTAGCAAGGTTTAAATTGTCCTCTGCAAATGCTTTCAATTTTGACAAGTCCAAAATTTTGCTCTTTTGTAAAGAGTTAACCCTTTCCCACACAACAAATTTTAGACTCTCCCACATTCAAACCATCAGCAGATGACAAATTCAAAATTAATACAAATGTGCTTAAGCTCTCTGATAGGATAGAAAACATTTTGGGAAAAGGAGAAAATGTTGGTTACCAGCATTTTCTCCTTTTCCCAAAATGTTTTCAAAAGGCCTCTTTCTCAGGGTCGTTAAAAGTCGGGATTGTGTGGTAAAGAGTTAAATGGTATGATCTAAGTGCAGCTGAACACCTACTTTGCCTATTTGGCCGCTATTGGGCCTTTTAACCTCTATTTTCGCATTTTTGTAATACAATGACAGCCATAAAAACATTTAGTTGTTGTATAGTCTTTTATTACATTTTTGCAGGTAACCTTGAACCATTTTTTTGTGCATGTCCTCACTTCTTTTTGCTCTTGAAACTTCAGACAGAATCCCCCACAATAAACCTGTCCAGCACAGGGGGCCGTTCTCTTTATTCTGGTTGTTAATTCTCCTGGGAAAAAAAAAAGTCATCGATTTAAACGTTTGGGCCATGCTCTTTGAAAAGGGGGGTTTAATGCATCTGCGAAGAGTATTGACCCAGATCAGCCTGAGCAGTCCATGCAGGCCAACCTGGGTCAATACTTTTCGCTATTGGTCAATTTTCTGTATGTTCAAGGACCAGTCTACTGCATGGATAAGTCGGGTTGTTAAAAAAAAGTGCCTATTATTGATCCATGATTATGTGATGGCTTGCTCAGTTATGCGTTACAGAGATGCTTTAATCCCCCTTTTGCCAGGGCATGGCTCATATTTATCGTACATTTAATTGAGAAACAAGTTCTTACAAGTTTTATCAATCATATTTGATTCAACTAACATGTGAGTACAAAATATCTAAATATTGGACTATATAGAGTCCTGAATATAGATTTTCCAGAATGAGGCTTAACCCCTTTACCAGACGACAAAATCTTAGCCTTCTCCAAATTGAAAGCATTTGCAGACAACAATTTCAGTTTGGCTAAAACGGTGCAATTTGTCTTTGATGGGGTAGAAAACATTGTGGGAAAAGAAGAAAATGCTGGTTACCAGCATTTTCTCCTTTTCCCACAATGTATTCAAAAGGCTTCTTTCCCAAGGGCGTCAAAAGGCGTCATTGTGCGGTAAAGGGTTAAATCCCGAATATCTATATGGCCATGAGAGAATGGTCTCTTTTGTAAGTTATCTATTGAAATTACTAAAGTTCGTTGGTATATCAAAATACCATTTTTTTGTTTAAATCTGTTGTTGTTGTTGTTGTTGTTGTTGTTGTCGTCATTGTTATTGTCAGGATTGTTGTCGTTGTCATCATTGTCATCATTGTTATTGTCAGGATTGTTGTCGTTGTCATCATTGTTATTGTCAGGATTGTTGTCGTTGTCATCATCCTCATTATTATACCCCCGCAAAACGAATGTTTTCGGGGGTATACTGGTTATACCCCCACAAAACAAATGTTTTCGGGGGTATACTGGAATCAGCCTGTCTGTCCGTCCGTCCGTGTGTCATTGTGTTCGTCTGTGTACAAAATACTAGCAATTTTGTGTCGCAAACTCCTCCTAGAGTTTTCCTTCAATTGCATTGAAACTTTGCACATGTATTGATCATATATTGAAGATTTGCAAGACGTAATTTTCAAGTGTCAACTCCCCCTGGTCGAGGAATTATCTCTCCTTGAACTTGACACTTTTTTTCTGTCAAAGCGCTGGCGGGGGTATTAAGTCACATTCACTGACAGCTCTAGTTGTTATTGTTGTCATTTGTGTTGTCATTTGTATCGTCATCCTTGTCGTCATTGTTATTGTCGTCATTGTTGCAGTTGTTGTCATCCTTGTTGTCATCATTGGTATTGTCGGCACTGTGGTCGTTGTCCTTGTTGTCGTCCTTGGTATTGTTGTCAACCCCGTCGTCAACATTATTATTGTCGTCATTGTTATTGTCATCATTGTTGCAGTTGTTGTAATCCTCGTCATCATCATTGGTATTGTCGACATTTTTGTCGTTGTCCTCGTTGTCATCCTTGGTATTGTTGTCAACCCCGTCGTCAACATTATTATTGTCGTCATTGTTGTTGACATCATTGTTGTCCTCGTCCTCATCATTGTTATTGTCGTAATTATCATTGTTTTATGGTCTTAATTTTTGTTGTTGTTATCGTCTTCCTCGATGTTGTTGTTGTTGATCTACATGAAATTGCTTAGATGTTTGTTATTCTAGATCAATACCAATTTCTTTCCGAGGATTGATGATAGTCATTGCGACAGGATTCATTCCTCTCTCACCGCTGACCGTTGTTTCGACAATGGTTATATCGGAAAGCAGCCAGTGGCTTGGAAAGAATATTGTGCAGAGTACTGGTAAATGAAACTCCAGGAAAGCACGAATAGGTGCACTGGCTGCCGCGATATAACTAAACTAATTTCAAATTCAAAATTGCTTTTGCCCAGAGTGTATCAGCAAATTGGACAGTGTAGATAAAAGAACACTTTACATGTTTTGTGCAGTCTGATCTTGATCCACACTGGCCGCAAAGGCAACTATAATTGTGAAAGACACTCTCAATACAATTATGGGAGATACATGTGGTAGCAAGTTAGGATTCGCACACTACAGTACCAGTCTATATTTTGGACTGGGCTGTTGCCTCGCCAAAAATATAGACTGGGTCAGCAGTGCTCTCATTCAATAGATAGAGAATACGTACATAGTGTTGTCGTATATCAAAAAAATCTAACGAGGTTTGGATAATTGATAATCATTGAGTCTTGGCGAGACACTTATAAATTCTCGCAACCAAGGTGGTTATTTTTTATATACGACAACACTATGTACCGTATTCTATTTATCTTTTAATGTCTGATTTGTACTCATCGTGAAAAAAAAAATGTGAAAAATGTGTCTGACAAATACAAGTTTAAAGTTCATTTCTATCAGGAACTCCCATTTAACACGGTAAACAGGCATTCAAATGACGTCACAGGCAGGAATTTCACATGAAAATCACCGGAAAGTAGTGCACGTGCTATGACTTCGTTCTTTTTTTCCGAGGGCTTTCTGTAGTAACCATTACCATATTAGGAATATATTCATAAATGACAAATGGGGGCGAAGTCAATGGAAAATACTGTTTTATAAATATCCGTGGTATATTAGAAATCTATAAATATCCATGGTATATCAACAGTAAATATCATATAGGTGTTATTGCATTGATCCGGTTAGTTGAAAGATAAATACGGAATACTGATATGTTGTAGTAACTCTCCAGGTGCTTGTATTCAATTCCAGCTGCGTGAGAAAATTTGATATCGTGCGAGACCAAACGTCGAGTGAGATGTCAAAATTTTCTTACGCTGTGAGAAGTAAATACAAGCATCAGGAAATTTACTACAACAAAATATACCTTTTATTCTATACATACCACTTTCAAAGACAAAATTTTGAGGTTCTTGACATTTTATTCGTAAAAAGGTAAACAAAATAAAACAAACAATGGTGTAGTAGCGAGTAACGTCATTTTTATGAATGGCGCATAAATATCATAGCGTAATTTTTTACCAATCAAATCGCAAATCAATATGTATGTTTTCCACGTGTAAGTTAGGTCAACAGTACCATGTTCCACAGTGTGTAGATACATATCTTTTTTTGTCCTTTGTTATTTCATCGGCGTGCGATGCATGTATTGGAGCCGGAAAATTTTCAGATATAGAAAAAATTCAATATTGTATCGAAACATGTTTAACATTCTCATAACATTTCATTGCAAGTTAAAGCCTTACCGTCAGTATTACCAAGATCAGCTTCCTGGGTTTTCACTGTTAGAACCACACTGCTGTTTTCACACATCGCAAAAGCTCTTCTAGATAGGAGATTCCTGTCAAAGGACTCACCAGTGCTTGTGTACAATTCTCCAGTCGTTTCACCCGTGACAACTTCATCTCTCTGTAATCATATCGATAGTGCATGATCAACTAATTGTGTGTTGTATCAAAAATCTGTCACGAGAATGAGGCTAATGGATTTGAAGTGGGAAGAGGCAATAACCAACCTTTTCTCCTCTCCGTTGATTTCGGAGCCGGTTATAACACCAGATTGTCTGGTACAGGTTTAAGCAAGCAAGCCAAGGTAATGATGACTTGGAACAAAAGTGTACATTCTATTACTTTTTCTGATAGTCATTGCAATAGGATTCATTCCTGTCCATCCGCTGACCATTATTTTGACAATGGTTATGTGGGAAAGCAGCCAGTAAAGAATATTGTGCAGAGCTCTGGTAAAAGAAACTCCAGAAAAGCATCAATAGCCGCACTGGCCCCTGTGATATAAGTGAAATAATGTTGAATCAATCAATCTATTACCTTTTCTGTCTTGACAATAGCCTTGATCCTGCTCGTCTGTTCATGTGGGGTAAACTTCCTGACAAAGCAAATGTCAACATCTGTACCATTTCCATCTCTATGGAAGTGTGTAACTGCATAGCCCTGTTAGTGTACAATTTTAATTTGACCTTTAATAGAAGGTGTAACAGCACGGTGCTATCAAAGTAAGAACGATATGAACCATGCTCTGGAAATACGGGGCTTAATGCATCACATAATGATGGATCCATAATGACCTTTTTTCTCTCACAATCGACTGGATTTGGGGGAAGTATGGTCAAAAAAAGAATTGACCAATAGCAAAAAGTTACAACACACATCAGCCTACGCGGTCTATGCAGGCTGACATAGGTCGATACTTTTCGCATATGCATTAAGCCCCATTTCACAGAGCAAGGCTCATATTCATTGACCCCATTTATGGAAGTGTGTAACAACATGGTCTTATTAATGTATAAAAATTTACGATCAACCCCTGTATGGAAGCGTGTAACAACATGGTCTTATTAATGTACAAAAATTCACTGTCAGCCCCTTCATGGAAACGTGTAACAACATGGGGGTTTTGGAGTACAAAAATTCACTATCCCTTTATGGAAGCGTGTAACAACGTGGTCTTTTTAATGTACAATTTTTCACTGTCAACCCTTGTATGGAAGTATGTAACAACGTGGTCTTATAAATGTACAAAAATTCACTGTCACTCCCTTTATGGAAGTGTGTAACAACAGTGTCTTTTAGAAGTAAATCAATCTCCATTAAAGCCCAGTAACGCCCATAGAGAAGTGTGTAACAAGATGGCATTATTTATGTACAAAAAAAAATCAATTTTGACCTCTTTATGGAAGTGTGTAACAACACGGTCGTTTAAAATGTACAAACATACCTACATTGACTTCTTTATGGAAGTGTGTAATAACAATAAAATGTATATACTACCTGCAGTGATGTCTCATGGAAGTGTGTAACAACACGGCCGTTTAAAATATACAAACAACCAGCACTGACCTCTTTATGGAAGTGTGTAACAACGCAGTCGTTTAAAATGTACAACATACTTACATTGACCTCCTTATGGAAGTGTGTAACAACGCAGTCGTTTAAAATGTACAATATACTTACATTGACCTCTTTATGGAAGTGTGTAACAACACGATCATTTAAAATGTACAAACACTTACATAAAATTTACCTCTTTATGGATGTGTGTAACAGTACAGTCGTTTAAAATGTACATGCATACCTACATTTACCTCTTTCTTGGGGTGTGTAGCAGCGCGGCCGTTTAAAATGTACATGCATACCTACATTTACCTCTTTCTTGAGGTGTGTAGCAGCGCCGCCGTTTAAAATGTACATGCATACCCATATTGAATTCTTTTCGGAAGTGTGTAACAACGTAGCCGTTTCAAATGTAAAACGCATACCTACATTGACCTTTTTATGGAAGTGTGTAACAGCACGGTCGTTTAAAATGTACAAACATACCTACATTTACCTAGCTTTGGAAGTGTGTAACAACGCAGTCATTTAAAATGTACTAACACCTACATTTACCTCTTTATGGATGTGTGTTTTGGACAGATTAGAACACGTAGTGGGAAAAAAGGAGAAAATGCTGGTACTTGTTGTTATTATTATTATTATTATTATTATTACTCAAGAAAAACAATGCATGTTTTTTTTTTATGACTCTTTTGAAAACGCTCTGCATTTACCCTTAGACTACTAATCGCGACTTAAGGACTTTTCGCGGACAGTGTAGATCAAGATCATACTGCACAGAACATGCAGATCTACACTGACCGATAAGGAAATATTTCCACCCCCCCCCTCCAAAAAAAAAAAAGAAAGAGCTTTGACATACATGTAGCAGCATTTGGGTTTGTACAATCGGTTTGAAAGTTCCATTTAATTTATTTAGCAGATTAAGTGTTAATACATTTACTAGAAGAAATCTATCATACGTACACGCTTGTAATCAAAGATAATTCTCAGCTCGGGTGAAGTTATGTCTTCTTCGTCATTGGTGACAACCAGTTTTTCTTCAATCGTCTTCTCTAAGAGTGGTAAATGGTATGTAATGTTGGCCTCCTGTAGGGAAGACGTTTGATATACAAACATAATTATGGTACCCGGTATTTTCACTGGTAATTGAATAACAATATCAGGGTGTTTTTTCAGTATCTTCTACGTAGCCCACAGGTACATGTATTGACACAAAATAAATGTGTCATGCTTCGTGAAAGGGGATTTATTTAAGGCATCGTCAAAAATTAGCCCACTGCTTTGTGAAAAAGAGGATTTAATTCAGCTTCAAAAAGTATCGAACCAGGTCAGCCTGCGTGGACTGCGCAGGTTGACCTGGGTAGATACTTTTTTGAAGATGATCTAGGTCGAAACTATTTACTTTTGGTCAATTTTCTGCCTGTCAAATGACTTGTAAATCTCAGCATTCAGTTGCTTGTTCGACAAAATTGATTTTATGGATCCATACTTATGTGATGTCTTGCTTGTTATCATGCATCACGGCATCTTTCTACATATAGGGAATGATTGTATGGTGTTTAACGAAATTTCATAACTATTTCAGTTATATCACGGCGGCCAGTGCACCTATCCATGCTTTCCTGGAGTTTCTTTTACCAGTACCCCGCACAATATTCTTTCCAAGCCACTGACTGCTTTCCCACATAACCATCGTCGAAACAATGGTCAGCGGTGAGAGAGAAATGAATCCTGTCGCGATGACTATCATCAATCGTCGGAAAGAAATTGGCCAAGCCGGAGATTGAACCAGCAACCTCCTGTTCTCAAGTCCTGTACGCAACCGACTGAGCTACGAGCTACATATAGGGAAAGGGTTGGTTAATTGATCGTATGATGTTAACGGCGTTTTCAACATTATTTCCGTTATATTGCGGCGGCCAGTACACCTATCCATGCTTTCCTCGAGTTTTTTACACCAGCACTACGCACTATATTCTCCCCAAGTCACTGGCTGCTTTCCCACATAACCATCATCGAAACAATGGTCAGCGGGAAGAGAGGACTGAATCCTGTCGCAATGACTATTATCAATCCTCGGAAAGAAATTGGCCGAGCCGTGAATCAAACCGACGACCCCCCCCCCCCCCCCCGTTCTCAAGTCCTATACGCTACCAACTGAGCTACCGCGGCTCGGCTGTAGAGAAAGGGGCCTCTAAGATAGGTGTAATTGTAGGTCAGACGAAAAGATCATAGAGTAAGCCCGAAAGCATTCATTCAAAATTTACCACACAATCCCGAGTTTTAACGACCCTGAGGAATAAGCCTACTGAAAACATTGCGGGAAAAGGAGAAAATGCTGGTAACCAGCATTTTCTCCTTTTCCAACAATTTTTTTTCAACCCTATCAAATACAAATCCCATCATTTGAGCCAGATTTAAATCGTCATCGCGAACGTTAACAATTTGGACAAGACTTCATTTTCGTCAGGGTGGTAAAGAGTTAATAGAGATGCCAGGTACTGAATCCTGAGTCTGTATTCACCAACCACTCTTAAGAATATTCTCAGTCTTATTCACAGGAATTTTCCAAATTTGAAAAGTAACAGAATAATTTACGCTATAGAAATCAATACTCATCGTTCAATAGAGTGTTCTTTTTCATAGTGTATTATTCATTCTGTGAGGAATGAGAGCCATTCTTCAGTTATTTCCCATGATTCCTCTCCATTATTACATTGGTCCTGATCAGGGGATTACTTGGATTTTATCCTTGATTTTCTTGCACTACACAAATATATTCTTGACATAATATCTCGGGAAAACCGGGCTAGATTGTTTTAAAAGTCGAGATATATGCATTTCTCGAATAATTGAGAACATGATTTGCTTTGAAATTACATGAGGACTTTACATAATGTCATAAATCAAATTATTTTTATCGCAACATCCCCAAAAGAATCAAGGATAAAAACAAAGGAATATAGGCAAAAGGACCAATCTGTTATTTGGTTACCTTTAGTCTTTATCTGGCAAGGGAGATAATTTTATCTACAAGAATGGCCCTCATTCAGAGAGTCACAACAGTTTACTTCTGATTAGCTAAACCGAACGGTTTAGTCAGTCACAAGTTGTGTTACTTTATAAATCTAGAATAAGACTTGGAATGAAACTAAGATTGGTTGGTAAATACAGACCCAGATCTACAAATTATGATTAAGATGGTATTTTATTCCCTGGATGAAACTATGATATTTGATTTATTCATGATGTTAAATAACATACCACAGTGTCGTCCTCTGTGTCAATATTGTTGTCTTCACCCATCTGAAAGTCAAACAAGAGCACCGCATGCGATGCCAACGCTCGGCTGCAGTTGCTTTTAGTGAAAATTCTAAGTCGAAACAGGGGCATAACTGTATCGAAAGTATCTAGATGTTTACCTATCCCTGTTGCATGGGTTCTCCTTTTAATAGTTAACAAATAGTCCTAGCTTGAAGTAAATGTCGTCTGTAATGACAGAGGTATTATATAATGTAAAAGTTTCTTGCATTTTGCGCGACGACACAGATGCTGACACAGACGAGGACAGGGCTACGGCAATAACTTGACGTTCTCTTCGAAAAGAGCTGAGCTAGCAATGTATTATTCTTGGCAAAGCTTGCCTCAATTAAATTAAGAAAGGGTGTCATAAAATTCTTGGACTGGGGCTGTAAAATCTGATAATTTTGATTCATATATTAGATACCTCTACACACTGCGGTAAAGACATGTATTCAATATGATTCATAACTACAAATGTATGATAAGAAAGAAAAAAAGAAATGAGCCTCGATCTGGCAAATGCATCTCCGTGATGCTTTGACCATTGTTTCGACGATGGTTATGTGAGAAAGCAGCCAGTGGCTTGGAAAAAATGTTGTGCGGAGTACTGGTAAAAGAAACTCCAGGAATGCATGGATAGGTGCACTGGCCGCCGCAATAAAACTGAAATAATGTTGAAAACAGCTTTAAACACCATACAGTCATTCAGTCAATCCGTGATGCTTTATACCAAGAAAGATATCACATAATTATGGATCCATTAAATCCATTTTGTCTAACAACCGACTGAATCATGAGGTACACTGGTCTTTAGACATGCAGAAAATTGTTCCCATGGCAAAAAGTATCGATCAAGGTCACCCTACGCGGAGTGCGCTGGCTGACATGAGTCGATACTTTTTGCAGACGCATGAGCCCTTTTCAAATGGCAGTTCTGAGTAAAATAGTTACTTGTTCACTGTCGATGTGTTAGATGTAAAACAGCCAAAATAACTATCGTCCTTTAGTTGTATGGCGAATGATGTCAGTCAAGTTTTTATGTATGCAAAATATGATAAAGGTGTTTTATTCCCTGAATAACACCGCCATATTTGATTTATTCATAAAGTGCCGAGTCCCTGTAGTTCAGTCGGTAGCGTACAAGACTTGAGAACAGGAGGTTGCTGGTTCGATCCCCGCCTCGGCCAATTTCTTACCGAGGATTGATGATAGTCATCGCGACAGGATTCACTCCTCTCTCACCGCTGACCATTGTTTCGACGATGGTTATGTGGGAAAGCAATCAGTGGCTTGGAAAGAATATTGTGCGGAGTACTGGTAACAGAAACTCCAGGAAAGCATGGATAGGTACACTGGCCGCCGCGATATAACTGAAATAGTGTTGAAAACGGCGTTAACCACCATACAATCAATCAATTATTCATAAAGTTAAATAACATACCACAGTCTCGTCCTCTGCGGCATTTTCAGTGTCTTCAACCATCTGAAAGTCAAAAAATGTATCATTCTTGGCGAAGCTTGTCTAAAGAAGAGGGGATATTATATAATTCCATTAGATATCATAAAAATCTCCGGAATATATCATAAAATTTGTTCAAGTTCTGCATTATAGAAGTGTAAAAATACAAGTGACTGACTTACACATTTAAAAACTGAAGGGTTTCTTAGCAAATGGCATCCATTGCTACGGCAACGTATAGAAATACGCAATTGACACTACGTGTAATGCTGATAAGCAGCATTTTCTCCTTTTTCAACGATGTTTTCTACCCTATCAAGGACAAGTTTCATCAGTTGGGTCACCTTTAATTTGTCGTCTGCAAACTGGTTTCAGTTTGGACCTGTCTAAAATTTTGTCGTTTGGTAAAAAGAAAATTCTTTACCAAACGACAAAAATATAGAATTGTCCAAATTAGAAGCATTTGCTGACGACAATTCAAATGTGGCTTAAATAATGGAATTTGTTTGTAATAGGATAGACAGCATTGTTGGAAAGTGAGAAAATTCTGGTACCAGCATTTTCTTCTTTTCCCACAATGTTTTCAAAACGCTTCTTTCTTTAGGGGCTTAGCCCCAGTAGCTCAGTCGGTATCGTACAGGACTTGAGAACAGAAGGTCACTGGTTCGATCCCCGGCTCGGCCAATTTCTTTCCGAGGATTGATGATAGTCATTGCTACAGGGTTCATTCCTCTCTCACCCCTGACCATTGTTTCGACTCATGTTATGTGGGAAAGCAGCCAGTGGCTTGGAAAGAATATTGTGCGAAGTGCTAGGAAAAGAAACTCCAGGAAAGAATGGATATATGCACTGGTCGCCCCGATATACCTGAAATAATGTTGAAAACGGCGTTAAACACGATACAATCAATCAGTCAATCTTTAGGGTCGTTAATACTCGAGATTGTGGTAAAGGACTAAGCCTTAATAGAGAAAGTAACACTATTTCTGATTTGGAGTGCATTTAAAAACTTTGAAATTTAGAGAACTCTCTGGAAGGAGACAAGGAATTCATTTATAATTTGAGATTTTAGACTTGATTCTGTATTGTCAGGCATCTCGTTGGTTGTTCAAAGGGAATTCAAACTTCAATAATTGAATCTATTTTGAAGACTAAAAATGTCTATTTAATTACACAACACTCTAATATCGGAATCATTTCATACATACATGTATAGACATGATTTACTTTCATAGCTATTTTTTTGTCAGCAGTCTTAATCTTTTCTTATAATATATAAATGAGCCATGCCCTGGCAAAAGGGGCCTTAATGTATTTCCGTGATGCATTATACCAAGCAATGAGGGCCATTCCTGTAAGCCAGTTTATCTCCCTTGCCAGATAAAGACTAAAGGTAACCAAAACACAGATTGGTCCTTATACCTGTGTTCCTTTGGTTTTATCCTTAATTCCCTTGGGGATGTTGCGATAAATGTAATTTGATTTACGATTATATGTAAGCTCCCCATATAACTTTAAAGCAGATCATGTTTTCAATCGTGTGAGAAAAGCGTATATAGCAATTTGTAAAACAATCTAACCAGATTTAGCTGAGATATTACCTCCAAAACATATTTGTGTAGTGCAAGAAAATCAAGGATAAAATCCAAGTAATCCCCTTTTCAGGACCAATGTAGTACTGGAGAGGAATTAGGGGAAATAACTCAAGAATGGCCCTCATTCATCACATAATTATGGATCAATAAAAGTCATTTTGTCTAAGAAACGACTGAATGGTCAGGTACACTGGTCTTTTGATATGCAGAAAATGCGAAATTCGAAGCAAGAGGTATCGGCCGTGGTCAGCCTGCGAATACTGAGCAGATTGAAATAGGCCGGTGCTTTTTGCAGATGCATTGACCCCCGTCCTTTCTATTGAGCATGGCTGAAAGAAAGTAGGTTCAAAAGTTTTAGCCAGACAAACAAACACAAAAAAATATGACCAGGTTATTTCTACTAGGAATTTCGTTATAAATTAGGTATGAAGTCTGATTTTGATCTATACTGTTTTCAACAGTATTCTGACTTTAAAAAGAAAATTTAGTTACCATACGTTCCATCGTCATCTTCTCCACATCGCTGATATATTCCTCTTGCTCTGCATCTCTCTGTAAATCATAAATAAACGATTCACATACAGGCTTTTTAAGTGTTATTCATTACGTAATTAAACCTATTCACATACGGGCTTTTTAAGCGTTATTAACTACAAAAATAGACCCATTTACACACAGGCTTTTTCAGTGTTAACAACTACATAAATAAACCCAGTCATACATTGGATTTTTAAGTGTTATTAAGTACATTAATAAACCCATTCACTTACAGATTAAGGGTAATTAACTACATAAATAGACCCATTTACATAGTTTTTTTAAGTGTTATTACTTATGTAAGTTTTTTTAAGTGTTATTACTTATGTAAATACACCCATTCACATGCACGCTTTTTAAGTGTTATTAAGTACGAAAATAAACCCATTCACGTACAGGCTACATGAATAAATCCATTCACGTACTAGCTTTTTTGCTTTAAAATTAAGACTTACTTGCATGGTATTTTTAGTACTTCAAAAGCACTTTATTTATATCATGGCGACAGCTCAACTATTCAGGAAGAAGAATTCATGTCTACCATTCAAGCCTATTCTATGTTTCAATAGTACCTGGCTGTATCTCCGCAGTGTTTTGCTCAAGGACAGTTGCAAGTGACTAGACTTGTACGTCAGAGATGATAAAGCTAGCTTTCGAAATCTAAAATGGCAGATGATTGCGTCATTTCCGTAGATACTGCTATCTCAGCCATTTTTCAACAATCTTAACCATTCTATTGCTATATAAATAAGCAATGCTCTGACAAAAAGGGGTTAAATGCATCTCCGTGAAGCATTATACCAAACAAGCCAATATGGAATTATGGAACCATAAAATTCTTTTTGTCTCAGCACTGGCTTAATTTTAAGGCAAACTGGTCTTTTGACATACATAAAATTCGGGGTTAGCAAAATGTTTCGGCCCATGTCAGCCTGCGCGGAGTGCGCAGGCTGACATGGGTCGATACTTTTTGCAGATGCATTGAACCGCCTTTTCATAGAGAATGCCTCAAATAAAATGTGTTTTAGGCAGAAAAAAGAGACACAAACGTGTCAGTTTCAAGTCTGTTTCTGCTAAGAATTTCATATAAAATGAGAGATAAACTCTTATCTTGATGTACACTGTTTGCAACCGTGTTCCAGCTGTTGAAAAAAGACACAAGTTTACTTACCGCACGTTCTAATTCGATCTTCACATCGCGGATAGATTCCTCTTGCTCTGCAATTCTCTGCAAGTCAATAAGCTATATGAATAAATCCACTCACATACAGATATTTAAATGATATGAACCACACCAATAAACCAATTCACAGACTGGCTTTTTTAAGTGTTAATAACTACACAAATAAACCAATTCACAGACTGGCTTTTTTAAGTGTTAATAACTACACAAATAAACCAATTCACATACAGGCCTTTTAAGTGTTAGTAAGTATATAAATAAACTCATTCACATACAGCCCCCCGGATAGCTCAGTGGTTAGCATATCTGATCGTGACCTGGTGGTTGCGAGCTCGATACCCGATTGAGGCAAACTTTCTTTCCGGCGATTTTTCGCCTCTCAGCTGTGATACCTGTGAGAAAAGTAGTCAGTAACTCGAAAATTGTGTTCAGTACTGGTGGAAGAAAGCCAGGAAACACATGCGTAGGTGCACTGGCTGACGTGATATGACCTAAGGTGTTAAAGCGGCCTTAAACTCCAATAAAAACAAACAAATATCTCACACACAGGCTTTTTTAGTGTTAATAGCTACACAAATAAGCCCATTCACATACAGGCTTTTGGGTGTTATTGTCGTGGTGTTTTTAGTTCAAAGGATCTTAATTCATATCATTGCTTCAGCTCAGCTACTCATGAAGAATAATTCATGTCTGTCATTCACGTCCGTTTTGTTTCAGGGCTCCAGATAAGAGGGAGTGATGGTATTCTAAATCCATTATTTCTCTACCAAACCCTATGTTGTGAGTACTCATTAGAATCGTCTCGATGAGACGATTCTAATGAGTACCCATAACATAAGGTTTAGTTGTGAAAAAATTAATATTTTCAATTCTATAATCAAAATAACTCCCTCTATTTGGAGCTCTGTGTTTATCATCAGCACTTGGCAATAGCTCTGCAGTGTTTTGCTCAAGGACAATCGCACATGACTGGACTTGTGCGTCATGGATGATCAAGGTTTACAAGTTCGAATCCCTTAATTGGCAAATAGTGTTTCTAGGAATGGATGAAAGTCGGTGAGACAGTATTTATCCTTCTCTCATCGATAGATTTTGTATTGACTTTGATTATGTGGGAAAGCAGCCAGTGGCTTGGAGAGAGCTTTATGCGCAGGGCCGGTACTTGTTTAAGCTTTAGGCTGCCAAGCGCTATTCACTGACCTTTTGCGGAAGGTGCAGATCAAGTTTAGACTGCACTAAACGTATAGTCTGGTCTTTGATCTACACCGTCCGATTAGGAGATTTTCCTCAAATAAGTTCGAAATAGCATTATTCGGGTGTTTAGATCTACTACCGGTTTGAAAAATTCATTTCACGTATTTAACAGGATAAGAATTTTAATTTTTTTTTTTTCAAATTCTAAGAATATATGGATAGGGGCACTGGCTACCGGGGTGTAACTAAAATACGTATAGCTGCTTCAAACACTAATAAAAAAGCTAGGGCTTACCTTTACTTTCACAAAAGTAATAACACCGATGACAGTTGAAATGGTCAACAGAACGGCTATGGTGCCAAAACCAATGACAGCTGTCTTTTTCCGCTTGGGTGAACTGTGGTCATCCTAAAATTGGGTAAAGATATCAATTGTGTTGATTTTTTTTTTCCACCAAGGCTGGCGTCACATGATTGTAGTCGACTCCTTCAAAAGAAGTGATACTACGTAAAACACTTCTGTAAAATATATCCACTGTATTTAGCGGAAATTCTCGTTTTAATTAACGATGTACGAGTATAAGTTAAATGTACGGGTGCGGCAGAATTCTCTTGCGCACGATTGTTTGTGGCATTTGTCGAAGACAATGGCACTATGAGTTCAATACGGCATTTTTCATGTTTCGTATTTTTCAAAATCATGTTTCGTATTTTGTGCAAAACCGAAGGAAATAAACCCGATTGAACTCAGTTTTCCTGAGACAAATAATTGTTTTGATTGCACTCAGATATGAACATGAAAATGGCGTATTAAAATAAATTCGATTAGGCCATCGATAATGGAAATACTTCTTTTTATCGAAAATAGCGTGATCCGCTAAGGTCTTCTATTGGCGTAATGATACACACAATCTTAAACTGGCAGCCTGTTATCGATCTTCGTATCAACGGGAGATACAACGGGTACCAGTTTAAGGCAATTTTTGTTTCCTGACCGCACGATTGCGTTTTTGATCGTTCCACGCCAGTTCGATCCTGGGCTTATTCGTCCCTGGGCTTGTTCGCAAGGACTTGTTCGTCCCACAAGATTGCACGCTACTCTATCGGATTGTGTATGACTATATAGTAGGTTGACTTTCAAGCGAATATTTTGAAACTATTTCTATGGTTTATTTTTCAAATTATTAATTCCACGCAGTGGTTCCACGCCAGTGCTTTCAACGCTTTGGTTAGATTAGCGATCATATGATCGATAGTCTGTTGCCGTAGAGAGTGACCGAGATTCATATGTAAACAATAAACCCAACAGTCGCCACATGCTTCCTCACAGGAAATAATTCTTTCTGTTAGAACTCGTAATTCTTTTAAATATGACAGTGTTGGCATGAACTACAATGTTTCTGCCTTTGGCGCTGATAGGGTTAAAGCGTCGACAAAAGACGTTCTATTTATGAGCCATGCTCTGGCAAAAGGGGGCTTAATGCATTTTCTTGATGCATGATACCAATCAAGTCACCATATAATTGTGGATCCATAATAACCACTTTTTTTTTTTTTTTTTTTTTAACAACCGACTTAATCATCAGGTAGACTGGTCCTTGAACATACAGAAAATTGACCAGTAGCGAAAAGTTTCGGCCCAGGTCAGCCTGCGCGGACTGCGCAGGCTGACCAGGGTCGATACTTTTCGCAGATGCATTAAGCCCCCTTTTCACAGAGCATGGCTCATATATTTGTTCTTTTCTAAAGTCAACGATTAACTTAGCAAAAGCAGATTTTGAAGTAGATGTCAGTAACGGGGGGTGGGGGGGCATTCTCCAGTTATTTGCCTTGATTCCTTTCCATTAATACATTGGTACTGTTAAAGGGATTACTTGTTTCTTTCTTGCACTTTATGGATATGTCCTTGAGATAGTATTTTCATTAAGTCTGGTCAGATTCTGTTTTTGCAAATCTGTATATACGCTCTCTGTCATCATCGGAAACATAATTTGCTTAAAATTACATGGGGTGCATACATATATATCGTAAATCAAATTATATTTATCGCAACATCCAAAAGGGAGTCAATAGTAAAGACAAAGGAATACAGGTTTTTAAAAAAAAAAAAAAAATTGTTATTTGGTTACTTTGAATCTTTATCTGGTAAGGGAGACAATCTGACTCTGGAATTACTCCATTCGATAAATTTCAACATGCCAGGCCTTTTCTGAAAATACCTCATAACTCTTTACCAGAAGACAAAATTTCGACTAGACTAAATTGAAAGCATTTGCAGACCACAAATTAAATGTGGCTCAAATGATGATTTCTGTCTTTGACAGGATGAAAAAAAACATTGTGGGAAACTACCAAGGTTTTAGCGAAGAAACGTGGAGTTTTACTTTTTGAGTCTGAAAAATACCATGCCGTATTTAGCTCTAATAAAAACGATTTTCTGTATTATCTGAACAGCTTTTACACTTAATAAATGACTAAATAAATAAATAAACATTTGAACTGTATTTTCATCTACAGAGTGCCCGCCCGGGTAGCTCAGTGGTTAGCGTGTCGGACTCGTGACCTGGTGGTTGCGAGTTCGATACCCGGTTGAGGCAAACTTTCTTTTCGGCGATTTTTCGCCTCTCACCTCTGATGCACGTGAGGAAAGTAGTCAGTGGCTTTGGAAAGAAAGTTGTGTCAGTACTGGTGTGAGAAAGCTAGGAAACACATGGGTGCGTTGCTGACCGCCATGATATGACCTAAGCTGTTAAAATAGCGTTAAACTCCAATACAAACCAAACCAATCATCTACAGAGTAAAGATATTTTTGTGGAATTGATAATTGCATAAATGAATGAATGAATCACATTCAGCACTTTATGACCATATACAGAGCAAACAGACTTATAAGCAATAAATGACTAGATAAATAAATAGATAAGATATTCATGCGGAACTAATAAATCAATCAATCAGTTTCGAAACTTTATTTCCATTAAAAATAAATAGAATTATGCGCACGAAATTAAAAACAAAAAAATGAATAAATGAAATGAACGAATGAATAAACAGATTTTTTTTAATGAAAAATTAATGGAGATTTAAAATTGAAGTTAGACGAGCTTACCTTGACTTCAGTTGTGGTTTCAAGTGTAGGCTTCTGCGTCATGTCTGTGGTTGCCTTCATAGTCGTCACGTGACCCTGGTAAACAGCTTTGTTAAGTATGGCCAGGAAGTGGTCGAGAAGATGCTATATAGGCGATTTTACGTCACGTGGTGCACATTTTGGGCCGGATCTCTGTCTTTAATTACATTATATGTTTTTATGACCTTGAATAAAGTTTCTCAAAGCAAAAGCATTGAAGGAGAATAAATTACATCTTTAATGCTGTTTTTTATTGTTCAACAGATGTAGATTTATCTAGATTGATCTACTAAAAAGGGTTTAATGACCTCCGTGATGCATTATACCTAGCAAGTTATCACATGATTATTGACCCTTGAAATCCGTGCGTTAACTTTTATTTCAAACATCTTCTTCTCTGAAACTACCCATCAAATTTTCATGAAACTTCACAGAAATGATCCTGCCATGGTCCTCTTCAGAATTTCTTGAAAGAATTTGATTCCTTCAAAAACTCTGGTTGCCATGGCAACAAAACTGAAAAATATTGGAAATCTTTAAAAATCTTCTTTTCTGATACCATAAGGCATAGGGCTACCAAATTTGGCATGTAGCTTTATGTAGTAGACTTCTATCAAGATTCTTCAAATTATAGCCCTGGGATCAAAATTGGATCTGCCCCAGGGGTCACAAGTTTTACATAGGCTTATATAGAGAAAACTGTAAAAATCTTCCTGTACCTAGCCATAAGGCCTAGAGCTACCAAATTTTGCATATAGCTATATCTAGTGGGCCTCTACTAAGCAGGCCAAAATTTTAGCCCTAGGGTCAAAATTGGCCCCGCCGCAGGGGTCACAAGTTTTACATGGGCTTACATAGTGACAACTTAAGAAATCTTCCTGTTTTGATTTTTTTTTTAAATTAGCCTTGCATCAGGGGTCTTATGTTTTACAGAGGCTTTATATGGACAAAACTTGAAAATCACCTTATTTATAACCATACAGCATAGATTTGTATTATTTTGGCATGTGGCTTTATCTTGTGGACCTCTACCAGGGTTCAAGTAATTATAGCTCTGGGATCAAAAATGGCTTTGCCCTGCGGGTCTCAATTTTCGCATGGGCTTTTACAGAGAAAACTTTGTAAGTCTTCATTTTGAAACCATTTGGCTCAGAATTGAAATGTTTAGTATTTATGGTTTATATTTATAAGCCAGTGGAGCGATACAGGGCCATCATGGCCCTCTTGTTGTCTAGCAAGTGACGATGTCATGAGATAGACTGGTCCTTGAACATGCAGAAAATTGACCAAAAAGCAAAAAGTTTCGACTTAGGTCAGCCTGCGCATTCCGCGCAGGCTGACCTAGGTCGATACTTTTTTGCTGATGCATTAAGCACCCTTTTTACAAAGCATGGCTCATCTTTGATGACAAGCAACCTGTGAGCCCGTTATTGGATTCCTCCTTGACTGTCCTCTCCTGTCTCAAAACTGCGTTAATTTCGATGCATCTTCTTTCTCAACGTTACGTTAGTCTCGCCCAGCCCCCGTAGCTCAGTCGGTAACGTACAGGACTTGAGAAAAAAAGGAAGTTGCTGGTTCGATCCCCGGCTCGGCAAATTTCTTTCCGAGGACTGATGATAGTCATATCGACAGGATTCATTCCTCTCTCTCCGCTGACCATTGTTTCGACTATGGCTAGGTGGAAATGCAGCCAGTGGCTTGGAAAGAATATTGTGCATTGTACTGGTACAAGAAACCCCAGGAAAGCAGGGATAGGTGCTCTGGCCGCTGCGATATATTGACTGATTGATTGATTGTATGGTGTTTAACGCCGTTTTCAACATTATTTCAGTTATATCGCGGCAGCCAGTGCACCTATCCATGCTTTCCTGGAGTTTCTTCTTACCAGTACTCCGCACAATATTCTTTCCAAGCCACTGGCTGCTTTCTCACGTAGCCATTGTCGAAACAATGGTCAGCGGTGGGAGAGGAATGAATCTTGTCGCAATGACTATCATCAATCCTCGGAAAGAAATTGGCCAAGCCGGGGATCGAACCAGCGACCTCCTGTTCTCAAGTCCTGTACGCTACCGACTGAGCTACGGGGCTCGGCCCGCTGCGATATAACTGAAATAATGTTGAAAACGGCGTTAAACACAGTCAATAACAATAACAATACGTTAGTCTTGATGCATTTACGACAGATAAACTCAGAAAAACTTAGTTTGAGACGCAAACAACATTGCCGATGACAATGACTTTCTCCGTTTGCCACACTATTTTTATTCGTTGCTGCATCACATTTGGGAAAGCTTCAAAAATACTCTCTTAGTTTGTTTTTGCGCTGTTTTACGCCGCTTTCAAAATTATTTTAGTTATATCGCAGGAGCTATTGTACCTATCTATTCTTAGCTCACCTGAGCACAAAGTGCTCAAGGAGAGCTTTTGTGACCATGTTGTGTCCGGCGTGCGTCGTGCGTTCTGCGTCGTCCGTCGTGCGGTCGTCAACATTTACCTTGTGTGCACTCTAGAGGCGACATTTTCAGCCAGATCATCATGAAACTTGGTCAGAATGTTTGTCTGGATAAAATCTTGGACAATTTCGAAATTGGGTCACATGGGGTGAATAACTAGGTCACAGGGCCAGATCTTAGAAAAACCTTGTGTGCACTCTAGAGGCTACATTTTCAGCCTGATACTCATGAAACTTAGTAAGAATGTATGTCTGGATGAAATCTCGGAAAAGAATGACATCAAGTCACGTCAGGTCAAAAAGTTGGTAACGGGGCCAAATCTTAGTAAAAACTTCTCTGACCCTAGAGGCCACATTTTGAGCCAGATTAGAAATTAAAGAATAGGCTAAAGCAGTCAAAAAGTAGATCTCTTACACTCGTGTGTTTTACATCATCACGACCAGGATCTTTTCAGCCTTATCAGTTCTAGATGGCCTTACTAAGGTGAGCGCTTTAGGGCCAATGGTCCTCTTGTTTCCCGGAAATCCTTTTACCTGGACTTGGCACAGTATTCTTCCCGAGCCACTGGCTGCTTTCCCTCAAAACGATCGTCGAAACAACGACCAGTGGTGAGAGAGGAATGAACCCTGTCGGAATGACTATAATCAATCCTCGGAAAGGACTTTGCCCATCTGGAGATTCGAACCAGCCACCCCCTGTGGTTTAGTTTAAACATATTATTTTACATCGATTGGGAAACAAGTTCTTACAACTTATACTAATCTCTCTCGATTCTACTTCCTGGAAACTACACCAGTACTCGCGCCGAATGTGTGGGCCAATGAACAGTCCCAAAGTTGACATCCACTCCCGGGTATCGAACTCAGGACCTTTAGATTACGAGGCCGACGCTCTACCTCACAACCACGGACACCACACAAGCTGTGGTACTCTCGTGGGATAGTAAATGAGGTGACTTCACGGCTTTGAAGATACATCTATACTCGTTTTAAGTCAGTTTTAAACCCATTTCATCTTTATTTTATCAAACTATAATCATATTTGTAACTTCGCCAAATGTTACCCCTGAAGGTTGCATGGATTATGACTGATAGAAAACGCTCTTCATTTTCCGGAAGCCATCAAAGAAATCACTGTTGTGACGTTTCCGGTTTTAAATCGAAGATTTCCGATATATTGATTTATTCCTCACATCATATATACCGGTAATCACTGCTGACTAAATTCTGAACCATTCTCCAGTCTGTCAAATTTCAATAGTTTTTCTTTTCCTCTCTCTCTCTCTCGCTGTAAGGGTATATCTTTAAAGAACCCGGATGTCGTCGATTCTTTTTTTACTTTTTAATTTAATGGCCGCACTTTATTGCTTTTTCACCTTTTACAAAGCAACCACATGTCTGAACGACCCCTGAGGGAGAAAGCTTTAGAAAAAATTGTGGAAGAAAGGAGAAAATGCTTGTAAACAGCATTTTCTCCCCTTTTTCACAACGTTTTCTACACCCCCCCCCCCCCTTCAAAAACAAATCCAATCGATTTGGTTGCTCAAAATATGTATGGAGTAGTTTATGTCTGTAAGATGCTTGTCTTAATCAATTTGCAAAATACAAAAAAAAAAAAATCACCCGGCTTCAAAAGAAGTAATTTTTTATTTTTGGTATATTTCACTCTAATGTTGCGTTGCGCATCTTAACTCTTTACCAGATGACAAAATTTTTGGCTTGTCCAAATTGAAAACATTTGCAGACGACAATTTCGGTGTGGCTCAAATGATGCAATTTTTCTTTGATAGGGTAGAAAACATTGTTGGAAAAGGAGAAAATGCTGGTAACCAGCATTTTCTCCTTTTTCCACAATGTTTTCAAAAGGCTTCTTCCCAGGATCGTTAAAAGGCGGCATTTTGCTGGCAGTGTAGATCTAGGTGCAGCCATAATTTAGCAATTTTTTTTGCTTTCTTCAAGGACTGAATTCATCAACTGAACCATATCGAATTTGTCGTCTGCAAACGTCTTCAATTTGGATAAGTATAAAATTTTGTTGTCTGATAGAGAGATGAACCGACGTTTTAACTTATTACCATATGACAAAATTTTACACTTGGCCGAATTCAAAGCAGTTGCAGACGACAAATCCGATGTTTCTCAAAACATGAAATTTATTTTTCATAGAGTAGGAAATATTGTGGGAAAAGGAGAAAATGCTGGTTACCAGCATTTTCTCCTTTTCCCACAATCTTTCAAAAGCCATTTTCCAAAGCGTTGTTAAAAGTCTGGATTGTGCGGTATAGAGTTAAAGTTATGTCATGTGAACATTCCTACCAGACGACAAAATTTTGGACTTGTCCAAATTGAAAGCACTTGCAGACGAAAAATTAAATGCTGCTCAAAATATGAATTTGGTTTAGGGTTCCTGTGTGGCTCAGTGGTAAAGTGTAGGACGCGTGACCTGGAGGCCGAGGTTCGAGTCTCACTGAATCCACGGGGTTTTTTGGTGAGATTTTACTTGGGCAGGACACTTCAGAGCCGTAGAGCCAGTGGCATGGAAAGAATATTGTGCGGAGTACTGGTAAAAGAAACTCCAGGAAAGCATGGATAGGTGCACTGGCCGCCGCGATATAACTGAAATAATGTTGAAAACGGCGTTAAACACCATACAATCAATCAATCAATCAGAGCCGTAGCCTGGTACTGGTGATACCCCGAAATTACAGGAATATGTGAGCTGTCACTGTGATGTGACTGAAATATGTTGAAAACGCCAAGCCCCCCGTAGCTCAGTCGGTAGCGTACAGGAGAACAGATAGTCGCTGGTTCGATCCCCGGCTTGGCCTATTTCTTTCCGAGGATTGATGATAGTCATCGCGACAGGATTCATTCCTCTCTCACCGCTGACCATTGTTTCGACGATGGTTCTGTGGGAAAGCAGCCGGTGGCTTGGAAAGAATATTGTGCGGAGCTCTGGTAAAAGAAACTCCAGGAAAGCATGGATAGGTGCACCGGCCGCCGCGATATAACTGAAATAATGTTGAAAACGGCGCTAAATAGCATACAATCAATCATTGTTAAAAGCGGCGGAAAACACAATTCATTAAATCAATCAATACATTTTGTCTTTCAAACACTGACTGGGGAAAAATTGTTGAAAAAGGAGAAAATGCTGGTTTCCAGCATTTTCTCCTTTTCCCACAATGTTTTCAAAAGCCTTTTTCTTCGGGGTCATTATAACACGAGCGTGGAAAGTGAAGGAATTAGCAATCTAGATTGAATTTGTACTTGATGGGAAAAAATGCAACAGGATACCTTTTTTTTTCAATCAAACCGGCCAAATTTACAATTAAATGCGAGTTGCAGCACTGTTTAAAAAATCACCGGGGAAACACTGGTAGAGCGAACATTATTGCTGAATCCATTTATCACGAAATGGTAGTTACAAAAAATTTACCGTAAAACGATTACATTTAAGTACTGCGCACGGCGTTATTCGTATGTGTACTTTATTGGCAATATAGTTTGTTACTTGTTTGTTCGTTTGTTGGTTGGTTTGGTTGGTCGGTCGGTCGGTCGGTCGGTTGGTTGGTTGGTCGGTCTGTCGGTCGGGCGGTCGGTTGGTTGGTCGATTGGTTGGTTGGGTGGGTGGGCGGGTAAGTCGGCGGTCGGTTGGTTGGTTGGTTGGTTGAAGGCTCAAGGTGTATAATAACCCTTTTGCAAACAAAACATTTTAGACTCTTCCGAATTCCGAATTCAAAACATCTGCAGATGACAATTCAAAATTGGTACAAATGAGGGTAAGTTCTATGAACGGGTAGAATACATTGTAGAAAAAGGGAGAAAAATGCTGATTACGATTATCCTCTCCTTTTTTCTACAGTGTTTAAAACACTCCTGCTAAGGGTAGTTAAAACTCGGAATTATGTTGTAAAGGGTTAAGACGTTGCAGTACGTAGCCATATCAACACCATATGGTGTTTAATGCCGTTTTCAACAGTAGTAGTATATAAAAGGCTCGAGCTGGGCCACCCCCCTTAACCCTCCTTATGCGGCTGGGCCACCCCCCCTCACCCCCCTCACCCCCCTTATGCAACAAAAAAAGCTTATTTCATGTTCTATCTTAACTCTCACCAAAATTTCATGTAACACGCCCTCTAAACCGCATGCTCATGAAATCATAAACCAACGAACCAAATAGGTGAAGCAATCATAATTAAATCAAACTAACCCCCATCTTAATCCTTTTACCTTTAATTCAATTAATATATCATTTCAACCCCTCTCCCACTAACTGAAAAATTTTCGAAAAAAAAAAAAATTTAATTTTTAAAAATTTCATCATCTCGCATCATCACGCGTCATTGCTTCAGATACTGAGTTACCAAGTCAATGAGTCAATGAGTTACTGAGTCAATGAGTTGCTCAAGACAATCACTTACATCAGTTAACCCATCTTAACCCCCCATCAACCAACGCATCATGCAATGGCTAGCCAGTTTATTGGTTAGTGGGGTGGGTTAAGATTTTTAATAAAAAAATTATAAATATTTTTTATTCCTTTTGATAGAAATAAAAAAAAATTGATTTTAAGGTAAAAGATCGCGCAGAGACAGTAGGTAAATAACCGACAGAGATATTTACACAGTGAAACATTTACACAATGGACAACCCAGGTTATCAAATATATGATGAAAGAATGGCCCCTCCTCCGTATCGTCCCTGCGAATCATTAATACAAATGGAGAGAGGTGTAACCATTTATAAACAGAGAAGAAAGAAAAACATGATAACATGTTGTTTTATAAGCATGAGTCTTATAAAATTAATCCTATTGATAGGAATATTTGTTTATCAAATACTAATTCACGAACTGGCAAAATACAAAGCTTAGTGAACTCGCTTTATGAAAAAACATAGACAAAAACATAATCACATAATATTCATAAAATATTATATGATCCTATTGAGATATAAACAATAGAGACAATTATGTATTCAAGAAACAAGAAAACAGGAATATCAAATCATGGTATCATATTTTCAAGTAATGAATATTATGATTTCCTAGTTTCAATATCAGAGTTTAATAATATTGGTGAGGGCATCCTTGAAACCATCAGAAATTCTTTACAGAGTGGTGTTAGTAATTCACGATTAAGATGGGCAATAGATTTTTTAAAAGAGAAAAAGGTAAAAACAGAAGATAGAAATGAAAAAATGAAAGAGATAATAATAAATAATCTTGAAAGTATCATTGAAGAAAATAAAAAGCTTATTTCCACCCATGAAAATAAAATGAAATACAATAAACGAAAGGGAATCATATCAATAAGACAACATATTTATAAAAATATTGATGTTTTAAGAGCAATTCTTGATATTATTGAAGCAGATTTTACGAATATCAAGGCTGATAATTAAATCTGCGTAAACTTGATTTATGAAAAAAAAATTTAAACAAAATTTACAAAAATTTTTAATAAAAAAAAATAAATTTTTTTATTCCTTTGATAGAAATAAAAAATTGAATTTAAGATTAAAAAATTCCTAAGTAAAAGTAGGTAAAAATGGCAAGTTTTACTGAAAATAATAATGAAAACATAAGTGATAATAATGATAACAATGGTGTTGTCATACGATCACAAGAAGAGTTTGATGATTTGTTTTATGAAGAGGCAAGCACCATCAACGGTTTGTTTGAAAGTAGAGCAGAGGATATAATAGAAAAAGCAATAAGAAATCTTACCTGCTTCTTTAATACTGTGAAAGAGGAGGATCTTCAGTTTAGGTTAGATGATTTAAAATACGACATAGCTTTAGATACAGATGTTGATGAGATAAGAGAACAAATGGAGGAAACTTTAGACAAAGTGTTTGAGGATATAGAAGATGAAGTTATACATGCTTTAAATGATAAACATTCATCTTTAGACAAGGATTGTGATTTTTTTAAAAAAAAAATAATAAAGGAAGTAGCTGATGTGTTTGTCAAAAAATACTAAGAAAAAAACATGTTAAAAATAGGACTTAAATAATAATCCATGGTATATATTTCATCTTAAGATGATATATAACCCATATTAAAAGAGAAATATGGAAAAATTAAAGGAAGAAATAGAAGCAAGTAAAACTGTAAAAGACAAACAGGTAATAGACGAATTTCAATTAAGAGCATATCATGAAATTAGTGATAAATATGAGTTATTTAAAGAAATAACAAACAGAGCATGTGTAACATTTTCCGTAGAGGAAGAAGAATTCAAACATGTGGAAAATCTGGAAAAAGAATTTAGAGAACTAGAAGAGTTTTATAAAAAAATAAGTAAATATACTTACTACTTAACTAATAGTATATATGGTGGAGTAATGCAAGAATGGTTTGATAAAAATTGTGAATTTGCAGACGAATGTTTCTATCTAGATCATTTAATATCTGAAAGAGAAGAACTAGAAAACGATTTAATAAACATTGATGAATAAAAAAAAAAAAATTTAAATAAAAATTTTCATAAAATAAAATGCTAGAACTAGAGCCAGATTTCAAGCAAAAGCTAAATGACCTACTTAAGGATAAATCAAATATTCATCCTACAAACACAAACAAAATCATTTACACAAATGGAACCGGACTAATGCCCTATAAAGACCCAAGATGGTTTAGTGATATCTACTATTACTGCAGTAAAATTTTTTATGAACAACCTAACGAGGGTAACCTAAACATAACATTTTATGCTGGTGGTAACAACATACGCGTTAAACATCAATTTAACAGTAAAGATTTAACCAATTTGCTATCTCTTTTTAAACAAAGATTTATAGATTGTCCACATGAACATAGTTTCCTTGAAAGTTGTATTAACGATATTGAAGAATATAGTATAAACTTTAAGTTTATAAATATTTAACCCTTTTTCTGGGTTATATATTTTACATATCCAATTCTATCAATATAGCTACATAAGAATTAGTTACCTTTGGATTTTTTGACACAGTTTTAAAATTTATAACATCACATTGGTTGACCTCAATAGGAGGATTAAACTCTGTACAAGTACATAACTCATCACGTTTTTTAATAATATTTTTTCCAGTTTCAGCAGATGATATGGTTATTTCAAGTATACTATCATCATCATCTTTTGGTAAAGTAACTAATGTGCCTCGTAATATTCTTCCTGACACGGATAAACAATAACCACCCAATGCATGAGATGGACCGGATAAACCATTACCAAATGAAAACTGAAAGCTGTTTTTCTTAAGATCTCCCTTTTCCTCAGCCCACACGGTAATTATAGGTTTTGGTTTAATGCCTATTTTTTCATCTACGTAGGATTTTGTTGCTATATCTCTTTCTTCTACTGGGGTTACCGCATTTTTTATAGTAAAGCCTTGCATATCTATATCCGCGGAGGCCGTAAAGCTTCCATCAGGATTTTTTACAATGGCACCCCCATTATCAACATAATTTTTATTGACAGCAGAATCACGGTCTATTGGATTTGGTAAACCGGTAAGTGGGTGAGTGTTCATATCTATTTTACCAGTTGCTAAGAAAACCCCAGCTTGGTTTTGTCTTAAAGCTCTTTTTCCTGCGGTGGCCGTATTAACAATGCTATCTACATAAAACTTATTTGCAGCTTGTCGATTATTTATAGGTGAAGCAACATCATTAATCCTCCATCCACCCATAGAAATGTCACTACTTGATGTAAATGAATCACCATCATGAATAAATGCGCGATTAGCATAATCTACATATCTTTTTGTAGCAGCATCCATCGGGGATGCAGGATCTATAAGATCCATTAAATGATACCCCTTCATGCTTATATCTGCAATAGCAGACCAGGTACCATCTTGTTCTTTTCGTATTGCATTAATACCATCTACATATCTTTTTGTAGCAGCTTCATTCGGCTCTTCAGGTTCATCTAAGTTTTTTATTTTATTAAAACCCATGTTTAGATACCCCTCTATATGATACCCCCCGTTTTCATCTAACAACCCTGAGCTACTACCATCAACATAACTCTTAGTAGCAACATCCTGAGGATTTACTGGATTACTAACCCTCGTTAAAGTGTTACCATCCATATTTATGGAACCGGTAACGGTGACCGTTCCATCTTTACGTAAAAAGTTGTTAGTAATGTAAGCAAGTGACACACCACCATCACCACTTGTTTTATCATCATCCATTCTTCCAAATTTATCAACAGGCATAGTTTTTAATATTGCTAAAAAAGTTTATTTAAAATATCTTGAAATTTATTACCCAAGCACAACTCTTTAAGAATGTATAAACATAAATGTCCACAAAATACTTCACCTGCTTGTTGTAATTGATCCGTATTGTATTGTAATGGACTTTTTAAATAATCTATAATTTCGAGAGGTGGTTGAATACCATAACTATCAAAATAAATTTTTTTCTTTCCATCTTTAAACCAAGCAACCCAATGAGTACCAGGTCCGCCAGTAGCATCAAGATTTAAAATACCACATTCTTTATTTCTTACTTTTTTAGGTAGGGTATCTCTTAAAAATATTCCTCTAAAATTTTTTATTTTTAATTTTTTTGCGGCATCCTCAAGCTCAAAATTGCTTAAAGGTTTATTTGGTAAAGTTATATTATCAATTAAAATATTTTCCATTTTTATATAGTTAAATATTTACAATAGCATCGTTGTCAACCCATGAATTAAACTCATCAGAATAACCTTTCCACTTTACAAGAGATTTCTTTTTACCTTTTTTAATAATCTTTTCTATCCTAAACACCTCTTGGCTCGTTTTTTGTAGTTCCGGTTCATAAAAAGAACCTTTTATTTCTTCACCATTTAAATCTTCAATCTTATACGTTATAGGCGTCGTATGTTTTACTCCGATAACCGTAAAAACCTCTTCAGTCCATCTCGTAGTATAACCTTTTTCAAAAGTCTTTTTCTTTTTACTTATCCTTACTTTGTCTCCAACAGAAAACTTTGGTTTGATATCCTCCCTTACTTGATCATAATCAGGATACAATGTTGTCCAAACTTTATTTTTATTCTTCTTCTTACTTGCTTCAATTGGCGACATCTTAATAGAAGAATGCCTCGTGTTGTTGTATTCCTTAACAAGATTTTGTAATACATCAATATATACTTTTGTTGAGTTAGCAGAGAAATACTTCCACATTTTTTCTTTCATTGTTCTAATCCATCTCTCAACAACGCTTGATTTTTCCTCATTTTCAGTAGAATACAATTCAACCAAATCTTTAACATCTTTGTTATAAAACTCTTTACCTTTATCTACCCACATTTTCTCTGGCTTTCTTTCCTTTAAAATACTCTTCAATGCAACAGAAACAGATTTTCCTGTTTTATCCTTTAAGGGTACCAGCCAACCATATTTTGAAAAGATGTCAATGACAGCAAGAAGAAATTTTACTCCACGATTTAGTTTAGAAAATGCTTGCATATCTACTAAATCTGCTGCCCATATCCTATCGACACCCCCTACTCTAACTCTCCTTTTCTTAAATTTTCTTTTTACAGGTTTATGTAATTCTTCTGCTAGCATTATATTTTCTAAATTTTTTTTTTACCGACACCCATACCAAATCTTTTCTTGGTTCCTATCAATGAGGAAACCAATCCTCTTTCCATTCTTTCCTTAATAGTTGGATTATAGATACCTTTTAACTCTTTAAGCATATTAGCATCACACACATCATTCCGTGTTTTAGTATCATTATGCTTAAGATAACAGATATCATGATGATATGCTGCTTTATCAACACGATTAACAGGCTTTGACCATTCTTTAGGTGTTAAGTCAGGATTTAATCTTTTCTTTAACTTGGTACCAGGGCCAGTAAAGTTATGCCCAGGTAAGTGCATTTCAACAGGTAAGTTATTGATTGCTTTGTTTAACAATGAACCACCTTCTTTTTGTTTAACAAATTGTGTTTTCACGGTACCACAAATAGCGCATTTTCCTCGCACCATATTTTTACCATTTTTACTTACCGTACAATTTAAATCTGTAGTATCAGTTTTCTTTTTACATTTAACGCAATACATTTTTTATATATTAAAATAAATTTTTTTAATTAAAATATGGATATTGTTAATTTATCTTGGAATGAAACATTAGCAAAAAGATTTAACCATCCCCTTTTACCTAGGAGTATCAGAGGTTTAATAGTAGGTAAATCAGGATGTGGTAAAACTACACTTTTACTTAACCTTTTGTTAAGACCTGATTGGTTAGATTATGGTAACTTATTCGTTTTTGGTAAAAGTTTGTTTCAACCAGAATATCGCATACTTAAAAAAGCTTTTGAAGAAAAAATACCAAAAGAATACATATTAAGGTTGTTCTCACTTAAAGATGAAGTTCAAAACCGAGATATTTCACCTACTGCATTAGTTGAAGAATGGGCAAAAACAATTAAGGAAAAATCAGATATCGATTGTGAATTTTTTGAATATGCTAGTGATGTACCTGATCCAAGAGATTTAAATGCATCAAATAAAAACTTAATGATATTTGATGACTTACTTTTAGAAAGACAAAACAAGTGTGAAAACTATTATGTAAGGGGTAGACATAGTAATGCCGATTGTTTTTATCTGGCACAAAACTATTTTAGACTACCCCGTCAAACTATTAGAGAAAATGCTAACTTAATATGTTTGTTTAGACAAGACTTAAAAAATCTTAATCATATTTATAGTGATCATGTAGGAGATGACATGACTAAAACAGAGTTTATCAATTTTTGTAAAAAGTGTTGGGAAATACCTCATGGTTTTGTAGTGTTAGATTTAACTAAGAACCCTAATGATGGAAAATATAGATGTGGTTTTGATAACTTTTACATACCACGAAATTACAAAGATTATAATTAAAAAATATATTTTTTCATTAAAATATATTTTACAAATTTATAAAATGGAAGTAGAATTACTTGAAAAGATAGTAAAAAACACTAACCATAAAACATCATTTCAAATTATCGTAAGCGATAACAAAACAGAGTTTACAACAAGATTTACTCCTCCACTTAAATTAGACCAAGATAAAGAATATGAAATAGCATTGGTTAATCTTGAAACTTATTATTCATTTCCTAATGTTGATGCAAGCAATAACATTTTTGTTTATACACCAGATAATGGTGCAACATGGGTAAAAATAAAAATACCTGAAGGAAGTTATGATCTAGTTGATATTAATGATGTAATTCAACAAGAAATGAGAAAAAAGGGTCATTATGATGCTGTTAATGAAGAATATTATATCAGTATCTCAGCAAATACTAATACTTTAAAGTCTATTCTTGTTTTAGAAAATGGATATCAGGTTGATTTTAACCAACAACATTCTATTGCTAAAATTTTAGGGTTCACCCGTTCTAAATATACACAAGGATTTCATGAATCAGAAAATGTAGTAAATATTCTTAGTATTAATAGCTTACTAGTTAATATAGATTTAATTTCAGGTAGTTATGTTAACGGTTCACAAAAAAATACAATTTATAGTTTTTTTCCAAATGTATCACCAGGATATAAAATTATAGAAAATCCGGTAAACCTTGTTTACCTTCCATTAACATTAAATGAAATACATAATTTAAATATATCAATTACAGACCAAGATGGAACATTACTCAATCTTAGAGGGGAAAATTTATCAATTAGATTTCATATAAGAGAAGCAAGATAAATATAAAAATGACAAACTATATTAATGCAAAAATAAATATATCAGACGGACAAAAGGAAAAAATTTTACATTCTTTTAGAAACAAAGCTCCGGCAAGTATTCGTTTAAAGCATGAGGATATTCATGGTAATGATGTAATAGCTTTAACCAAATCACAAGTAAAAAAACTTACAAAAGCTTATAAAGCTGGTAAGGGGTCAACGTTTAGAATGTCAACTAATCAACTTAAGCATAATATGAAAGTAGAAGGTGGATTTTTACCTCTATTAGCAGGATTAGCTTCATCTGTTCTACCTACATTAGCAAGAACCGTTTTACCTGCTATAGGAATTGGTGCACTATCTGGTTTGGCATCTTCAGGAGTTCAAAAAGCAATGGGTAATGGTTTGTATCTTAAGAAAGGTGGTTGCCTCTGTCAAGTAGAAACTGATGGTGAAGGTTTATTTCTTAGTCCAGCTAAAGGTAAAGGATTGAGTTCCGTTGGTGATGGATTGTATTTAAAACAAGGTGGTAAAATTTATGATGGAAAAGGTCTTCTTTTAGGGCCTAATAGTCCATTTGCTAATATTCCTATATTAGGCGCAATATTGTAAATTAAAAAATATGAATGTGCATAAATTTGGAAATGGAAAACATAAAATAGTTCAACCAAAAACTATTTTTTGGAAACCTGTAGAAGTTAAGTATCCAGCTAAAAAAGTTAATCCTGTTACATGGGATGTTTTTACACAACAACCATTAGTATTAGAAGGAGGACAAACGAAGACGATAGCCTTAGGTATTGGTTTCAATATGAGTAAAGGCTTTGTTTTAGTTTCTCTATCTTATGCTTTTAAACTTAATCAATTAACTATTACAAATGAAGTTACATTAGAAGAGGTGGATGACATGGTTACCACAATTACAAACAACTCTAATAAAATAAAAAAAATACAAGAAAACACATTTTTGTGTCGTCTTTATTACTCAATTTAAAAAAATAGTTGTTGATAATAAAATGGAACTAAAAGAAAAGATTTATCCAGAGCTACCAGAAGAACGAAATATACCAAATGCACCATCATTAGAGCCAGTAATAACATCTACGACGTTAGGAGTATCCTCAAGAGACAATGGTCAATCATTCAGGTTACAAAAGATATCAGAAATTCAGACTTTTCTAGAAAATGAAGTTAAGGAAAGAGAGCAACTAAGTAAAAAGTATTTAAAGATTAGTAAGAATGTGGATAATGTAGAAGCTGGACTAACCGTTATAGCACTAGGCGCCGGAGCAGGGGGAATCGCTTTACTATCAACCGTAGTAGCGATACCTGCAACTATGGTTCTAGAAGGTTGTGCTTTAGTTGTTGGGTTAGCCGCATTGGTGGGTAAGTTTGTAGTTAGAAGAACCAGAACAAAATCAGAAAAACATCTTCAGATTAAAATGTTGGCTGATTCAAAGCTAAACACACTACTTACACATATATCAAAAGCAATAACAGACAACAAAATAGATCATTCAGAATTTACTTTAATTATGGAAGAATTGGAAAAATACAAACAAATGAAGGAAGAAATTAGAAGTAAGTCAAAGAAAAAAAGCAAGCTAGAGGAATCAGAGAGTTTAATAGAGAAGGGGCGAATAGAAGCACGGGAGGAATTCAGGAGGCTTGTAGAAAGGCATTCAAATTAAAACTAAAACCACCCAAGTTTAAGTGTTCTTGTGCGTGTGAGATAGACAATACAAATTAAAAAAATAATTTACTTTTTAAAAAATGTCATTTTTGAAGATACGAGACCCTTTAAAAAGGGAGCAAACAATAAAAGAATATCTTGAACTGAAGAAAAGAATTCATGATAATCAGCTTGCAGAAAAAACCGGGGATATCGAATTACAAACAGACCTTTCAAAGTTTTTTAGACCCTTAACTAAATCACAAAAGGAGATACAAGAAGCAGCAACTAGAAATATTGCTGCACATCAACTAGAAGCAGCTAGAAGAATCACAGAGGGATTGACACCTATTAGGGAGGGAGTTCAACAATTATCAGGAAGAATCACTGAGGGATTGACACCTATTAGGGAGGGGATTATTCAATTACCTGTTGTACTTTCTAAAAAACTGGAACCTAGTCTGTTACCTGTTGCGGAACTTCCTTCTTATCAAGACGTTAAGTTAGAAAAAAATAAAGAGGAAATTAAGCATTTTATTGAAGTTTTTAATGAAAAACTTGCAGATAGAAAATATGATTTTGATAATATCTATAGAATAGTTTTTGATAAAAATTCTGGTGTATTTAAATTTGGTAATAAAGAAATTTTTTTAGACCCAAAAAATAAAGGTTTTTTTTATTTTGAAGAAGAAATAATTCCTGCTAGTGATGGGTTATGGGAATTGATTTTATCAAATGATCCGAAAAAATATAACAAAGAAGAGTTAAATACTTATCAAAATTTAGTTTATTTAAGTAATATTATGTTTGTTGATAATGATAAAAAAAATGATTTAAAAATGTATAATACTTATGGTAATAAATGGAATAACATAATTAAACCTGTTTTTAATTTTATCGCTAAAGAAAAAACTGGTAAAGGATTAAGAAAAAATAAAACAACCACGGTAATACCATCTGACCCTAATGCACTATTAGAAAGATTGGATCTCTTAATAGCAAGTAAAGGAGCCGGTCATACAGGTGTAAGAAATGAGCTTGTAAGTATTTGTGATGAATTAAAAAGACAACGTGTTTTTAATACAAAAACTTATAAAAAATTAATGTCTATAATATAAAAATGATTACATCACAAAAGAGAGGATTTAAAAGAAGTTATGTATATGGAGGGGCAGGAATATTTGATACTTTAACCAATTTTTTTACAAAACTCTTTACAAGCAGCGCAGCTAAACAAATTGCATCTTCAGCAGTTGATGTTGGTAAGAGCGTAGCTAAGGAAGGAGCAAAGAAAGCGTTAGAGGTTGGAAAGAGTGCCGCGGTTGATGCAGGTAAAAAGTTAGTTCAAAAGGCTTTAACACCAAAATCTAAAAAGATTATAGAAAAATATACTCAAAAGCCTACTACAACTGCTCAACCTGCTGCGCAAAATATTAACACCTTAATAGATGGTAGTGCCATTGCTATACAAGATTTAGTTAAGAAATTAAATAGTAAGGGTGGTGGAGTTAAAGTATTATAAATTTAAGTTAAGTAAATTATTACATTAAATAAAAAGAATGACTAATCTAAAATTTAATTTAACGCATTATGAAAAATACAATACAAAAAAGGTTAGTATCCTTTATGCTAATTTAAAACTTGATGAAGATTGTGAAGTATTAGATAGCAGTGATACAAATTATGATTATAAAAAGGTTGTTTTAAATTTGTCACCTGAAAAAGCTGATATCATTAAGGAATTTGAAGAAGATATAAATCAATATCTAAAAAAAAATAATATGTATAAGGTAACCATACTTTACGGAAATAGAATTTATCTAAAAATGAAAAAAAACCTTTCAGTAGAAAAAATTAAAAATATTAAACTTAAGGGTGTGTATGTAAATGATGAAAACAAGTCATTCCCTCAACTATGGGCAAATTAATTTAAACAATTATAATTTGACTTAAAATTATAATTGCATATAATAAAAATGGATATTTTAAATATTAAAGCACCGATTTTAAAAGATGATAGTATTAATGAATATGAATATTATGAATATCTGCCTATTTTAGGGACTAATCTAAACAACCCTGGAGGAAATATTAGGATTGATATTGAAACACAAGATATTTTTTATCATCCTTCCGAGTCATATCTTGAGATTAGTGGTGGAATAATGAAAGAAGATGGAACTGCATATAATTCAGCTGATGCTGGTGATTTGGTGACCTTAACAAATAATGGGTTGATGTATTTGTTTAAAAATATTAGATATCAGCTTAGCGGACAAGAGATAGAAAGCATTAATTATCCTGGTCAAACTACTACAATGCTAGGACTGTTAAAATATCCCGATGACTTTTCTAAATCACAGGGGCTAAATCAATTGTGGTATAAAGACACTAGTAAATTAGCTGAAAATAATAATGTAGGTTTTAAAATTAGAAGAGATTATATTTTAGGCAAAGATGATGATAATATAGATGTCATTAATAAGGGATTATTTAATTTTAGAGTACCATTGAAACATATATTTGGTTTTTGTGAAGATTACAACAAAGTTTTATATGGCATGAAACAAACTTTAACCTTAACAAGAAATAATAATAGTGATGCAATTTTTAGACCGGATACCATTGCAGCTGCAGGTGGCAATCCTGCTAAACATGAACCTGGCGTAGTTAGATTAGATAAAGTATCTTGGTTTATGCCACACGTTGAGCCTGAAGATGGAAACAAGCTAGAACTTTTTAAATTTATTGAGAAGAAAGAAAAATTCCCAGTTGGGTATAGAATGATACAAAGTGATAGTATTATGGTTCCACAAACAACGGCATTTACTTGGAGGTTATCATCTAAATCATCTCCTGAAGTACCGCGATTTTTAATTATTGGTTTTCAAACTAACAAAAGTAATGATCAACTACTAAACCCAGCTATATTTGACAACTTAAATGTAAATAATATATATGTAATGTTAGGTTCAAAAAAATATCCTGCTTATGATCATTTTATAAAATTTAGCACTAATCTATTTAGTAGAATATATAGTGAAGCTTCCTCTTTTAGAAAGAAATTTTTTAACATGGATGAATTGGTATCAAACCCTAATATTACTCCTTCAGATTATAAAACTCTCTTTCCTTTGTATGTGTTTGATTTATCAAAACAAAGTGAAAGGCTTAAGTATTCTGTAACTGATATTCACATTAAAGCAACATTTGGCGCACCTGTTCCAGCAAATACTGTGGCATTTGCTGTTTTACTTAGTGACAGGCTAATTAACTTCCAGAGTGATGGAAATAAGATGAGTGTAGTATATTAAGTAATTTTTTACTTAAATAAAATGAAAAAGGTTGTTGATTTTAAGAAAATATTAACAGATAACAATATTAAGTGGTATTCCTATTGGAACAAGAAAAAGTATATTGATGTTTTAAAAGAGCATGGTTTGTATCCTGAAGAGGAAGAAAAAAAATTTTTAAAAAAAATTCCTAATTATGAAAGATTAAAGTATATTGCTAAAAACCCAAAGAGGGTTACCTTAAAGGATGTTGAAACTGAAGAGGTGAAAGAGTTTCCATCAATTTATAAGGCTGGTAAGTTTATTGAAAAATGTCCACAAACAATTGAAAACTGGAATGGTAGAGTATGGAAAGGTAAATATAGAATTGATATTCTTTAATTTTATTATTTATGAAAAAAAATAATAAAATTTGACTTAAGGAAATAATATTTTATTTTAAAAAATGGATCGACAGTTTAATAGATATAATGTAACTGGATTAAGAAATTTAGCAAGGGAAAGGGGATTAAGAAGATACTCAAGGCTTAGACGTGATGAACTAATAACTCTTTTGATTAATACGGGACCCTCAATATTAGATAGGGATACCGTTGCCATTGATGCACCAATATTACAACCAACGCCTTATATACCTCCAAGACAAAGACTAACCAGGCAACAAACTACTTCAGTTAATGATTTGCTAAGGAGCTTAGAAAATGTAAGAGTAGAACAACCAAGTATAACACCAGAACTTAATGCTTTAAAAAATAAAATAAAAAGTTTATATGATGAAGAAAGAGAGGAAAAAATAAAAATATTACAAAATAGATCTGCCTTAAATAATTATGCAACTGAACATAAAATAGAAGGGATACCTGTTAAAACGGTACAAGAGTTTTTAATGCTAACAAAACCAACAATTGAAAAACTTTTAAGTAGCATGCATAGTCATAAAGTAAGATTAATTCTTCAATGTTTTATGGAAAGAGGAGAGGATAATAATAGACAAATAGTAAAAGCAAATTTTTCTTCTGGTAGTTATGAGATTTTCTTAGAAGGAACCAATATAACAGAAGTATACTTAAATATGATGGAAAGAATTATAGAAAATTTTATTAAATTTACTTCAAATGGTAGTGGTTGGTCGTTTAATAGTGTGGTTCATTTAAAGTTACATAGTGTTATTTATGAACCATTAAGAGCAGGTGATTGGCTACCCCTACCTAAGTGGATTGCTAACAAAAAGGCATGTATTAATATGAAAAGTAAGGATGATGAATGTTTTAAATGGTGTGTTTTAAGGCATTTAAATCCAACAGATAACCACCCTGAAAGAATTGGTGATTTAAAATCTAAGGAAAATAGCTTAAATATGAAAGGAATTAAATATCCTGTTTCTTTACAGGATATAGATAAGTTTGAAAGACAAAATCCAACAATTAGCGTTAATGTTTTTGGGATAGTAGAAGGTAAGGAAAAAATCAAACGTATTAGAGTTATAAAAAGTTTAAAAGAAAATCATATAAATTTGTTATATATTGAAGATGAAGAAGAAAAAACACATTATGTTTTAATAAAAAATATTAATGCTTTACTGAGAACTCAAACAGCTTCTAATCATAATGTTAAGTATTGTATGCTTTGTATGAACCATTTTGGTAGTGAAGAACTTTTAGAAAAACATATGGAGCGTTGTGAAGATCATGATGGAGTTGATTTAATAATGCATAAGTTTGATCCTGAAAATCCTGAAAAAAATTTAATAAAGTTTGAAAACTATTGTAGAAAAATTATGGTACCATTTGCAGTTATTGCTGATTTTGAATGTATATTACAAAAAATAGAACCACAACAAAAAAGTAATACTATTGAAACACAAAAGCATATACCTGTAAGTTATAACTATCTAATTTGTCCTTCTAATGATAAAATTATGAAACCAGTATTAAGAGGATATGTAGGTGAGGATGCAGAAAAACATTTTATAGATACTTTAACTAAGGATACCAAACAACTTTATAATGAATTTTATAAAAACCCAGTAGAAATAGAAAAATTAACTGAAGATAAAGTTAGAAAACATAAAAATGAAGTAAAATGTTGGATATGTGGTGGTAAATTTACTCATGAAAATTATAAAGTAAGAGATCATTGTCATTTTACTGGTGAGTATAGAGGTGCCGCACATAATGATTGTAATCTTAAAGCAAAAGTTCCTGATTTTATACCTGTTTTCTTTCATAATTTATCTGGTTATGATGCACATATTTTTATTAAGTATCTTGGTAAAAAAAGTGGTAGAATTGATTGTTTACCTAACACAGAAGAAAAATATATTAGTTTTACAAAACATCTAAAGGTAGGAAATAAAAATATTAATTTAAGATTTCTTGATAGTTTTAAGTTTTTAGCTAGTAGTTTAGAAAAAATTGTAGAAACTTTAAAAGATGAAAATTTTAAAAATTTAAAGTATTATTTAGAAAAACATCGTGGTGGTTATACAGAAGAAAAATTAAAATTGTTAAGTAGAAAGGGTATCTTTCCTTATGAATGGATGGATAGTTTTGATAAGTTAAAAGAAACACAACTACCACCTATAGAAGAATTTTATTCAAGCTTAAATGGAGAAGGAATTTCAGAAGAAGATCTGGCACACGCATTAAAAGTGTGGGATGTTTTTGGTTGCAAAACTATGTCTGATTATTTACAACTATACAATGAAACAGATACAATACTTTTAGCTGATGTTATGGAAAACTTTAGATTTTCTATGCATAAAGAATTTGGTTTAGATCCTGCTTGGTATTATACTTTACCTGGATTTGGATGGGATGCTATGCTTAAGGAAAGCGAAACAAAATTAGAAAAACTTACTGATATTAATATGCTTAACTTTTTTGAAGCGTCAAAAAGGGGTGGCACTTGCATGACAAGTATTAGACATTTTGAAGCAAACAATAAGTATATGGGTGATGAGTATGATTCAACTAAACCTAGTATATATGGGTTTTATATTGATAAAAACAGTCTTTATCCTTGGGCTATGAGTAAGCCTTTACCAGTAGGTGGTTTTAAGTGGATGACTAAAGAAGAATTAAATAACTGGGAAAAATATCCTTGTACCCTGGAGGTTGATTTGGAGTATCCTAAAGAGTTACATGATTTACATAATGAAATGCCTTTAGCAGCAGAAAAATTAAAAGTTACTAAAGTAGAAAAGTTAATACCAAACTTAAATGATAAGGAAAAATATATACTTCATCATGAAGCTTTAAAGACTTACCTGAGATTAGGATTAAAAATTAAAAAAATACATCGTGGAATTAAATATCAAGAGAGTACCGCTATTAAAAAATATGTTGATAAGTGTGTGGCTTTAAGAACACAAGCAAAGAAGGATAAAAATAAATTTTTAGATAATTTATGGAAGTTAGCAATGAATTCTGTTTTTGGTAAAACCATGGAAAATATAAGAAATAGAGTAAACATAGAATTAGTTAATGGTGAAAATAGTGAACGTTTTAAAAAGTTAACAGCAAAACATAACTTTCATAATCATACTATATTTGATGAAAATTTGGTTGCGGTACATATGAAAAAAACATGGATTAAATATGATAAGCCAATTTATTTAGGAGTAAGCATACTTGATATTAGCAAAACAACTATGTTAGAAGATTATTATAACTATTTTAAAAATAAATTTGGTGAAGATAAAGTATTTATGTGCTATACTGATACTGATAGTTATGTTTTAAAAATAGAAACTGAAGATTTGTATAAAGATTTAAAAGAGGATGCTAATGATTTGTTTGACTTTAGCAATTATCCGAAAAATCATCCATTATATAATGATAAAAATTGTAATGTGTTAGGTAAGTTTAAGGATGAAATGGAAGGAGATCTTTTAACTGGATTTGTAAGTCCAGGAGCAAAAACTTATGCTATGAAAAAATTTATCTTAAGAAAAGATAAAAATGGTAATGCGTTAACTAATAAAAATGGTATGTTTGTTTATGAAGATAGTTCATCAGAAACTAAAAAATGTAAAGGAGTTAAAAAGTCAGTAATAAAAAAAGACCTAAAATTTAAAACTTATAAAGATTGTTTGGATACTGAAAAAGATTTTTGTGTAACTATGGGAGGAATAAAAAGTAAACTTCATGAATTAATAACTATAAAAATGAATAAAATAGCATTAAGCTTTGAGGATGATAAAAAGGGTTTGATACTGAGGGATGGAAGTTATAGAACTTTATCATGGGGTCATTATAAGCTGACCGATGAAACAAAATAAAATATTTAACCTGGTAAAAGGGTTAAATATTATAATTTTTTTATTAAAAATCTTAACCCACCCCACTAACCAATAAACTGGCTAGCCATTGCATGACGCGTTTGGTTGATGGGGGGTTAAGATGGGTTAACTGATGTAAGTGATTGTCTTGAGCAACTCATTGACTCAGTAACTCATTGACTCATTGACTTGGTAACTCAGTATCTGAAGCAATGACGCGTGATGATGCGAGATGATGAAATTTTTTAAAATTAAATTTTTTTTTTTTTTCGAAAATTTTTCAGTTAGTGGGAGAGGGGTTGAAATGATATATTAATTGAATTAAAGGTAAAAGGATTAAGATGGGGGTTAGTTTGATTTAATTATGATTGCTTCACCTATTTGGTTCGTTGGTTTATGATTTCATGAGCATGCGGTTTAGAGGGCGTGTTACATGAAATTTTGGGTGATGGTTAAGATAGAACATGAAATAAGCTTTTTTGCTGTATAAGGGGGGTGAGGGGGGTGAGGGGGGGTGGCCCAGCCGCATAAGGAGGGTTAAGGGGGGTGGCCCAGCTCGAGCCTTTTATATACTACTAACAGTATTTCAGTTATATCGCAGCGGTCAGTGCACCTATCCATGCTGTCCGGAAGTTTTTGTTACCAGTACTCCGCACAATATTCTTTACAAGCCACTGGCTGCTTTCCCACATAACCATCATCGAAACAGTAGTCAGCGGTGAGAGAGGAATGAATCCTGTCGCAATGACTTTCATCCATCCTCGGAAAGAAATTGGCCAAGCCGGGGATCGAACAAGCGACCTCCAGTTGTCAAGTCCTGTACGCTACCGACCGAACTACCGGGGCTCGGCGTCATATCAATTGGACATGAGATGTGGCATTTAGGAAACATGACAGGCTTTCCGGAGAGTTGACCTAGTGACCTTATATTGGTGATTATCCATTTTCAGTTAACCCTTTCCCAAACGACAAATTTTGGACTGGTCCAGATTCAAAGAGTTTGCAGACGACAATTTTAAATTTGATGAAAATGGCAGTAAGTTATCAAAAAGGGTAGAAAACACTGTGGGAAAAGGAGAAATTGCTCGTTACGAGCAATTTCTCCTTTTCCCACAGTGTTTTCAAAAGACTTGTACTGTAGACACGTGAAAACCAGGGCTTGTTTGGGAAAGGGTTAATGGGATCCAGGCATAAATAAGCCATGCCCTGTGAAAAGAGACATAATGCAATCTCAAAAAGTAGCAGGCTAACATGGGTCGAAATTTTGTATTATTTGTAATTTTTCTGCATGACAAAGGACGTTTCTACCTCCAGATTCCGTCGGATATTTCGGCAAAATGGATTTTATGGACCAATTATTATGTGTTGTCTTGCATGGTATAATGCATAATTATTTCATGCTATCCGGTAGGATATCGAGAAATAGCGGTGAAAGTATTTTTCGATATTACACGGGTACGACCAGTGAGAAAACCGACCACGGGGAGTTTGTACTGATTTTTATGGAAGTCTCGACAAAAAAAGGCGTCAGAAGCATGAAATAAATAGAATATTTGGTTTTTTTTTTTCGGTGAAAGATCGAAATTTATTTCATTGAGTGAACATCATTGGTAATATTTTCACGAGTGGCTGCTGCGTCACCGAAAAAAACAAATATCCTCTATTTATTTCATGCTTTTCGGTAGTTTATCGAAAAATAATGGTGGATTATGGTTTGATATTTCATGGTTACGACCAGTGAAAATACCGATTTTTTTATTCTCTAACTTCCATTGTAGGCGGAAAGACATCTTCGCAAGCCAAGGATACTAACTCCACTTTGTTCGTTACAAACCCTTTGCCGCTCGCCTCTTTAAAAATCGAAACTCGCGCTGCGCCACCTACCGAATATCACGAGTTGCGTAACCTTTGCTGATGTTATTTCTGACCAATCAAAATGCTCGTAATAAAATTTATTGGGCTATGCATCAAATATGGCTGCGCTTTCGGATTCATCACAATTTTCTAAAATTAATCAGACATATGATGATTCGCAATCAATTGGCTGTGGAACCCATCCTAATACTTCACATAATTGATCATGAACTGTAAAAAACTCATTAAATATCGATCGTCTACTCTTTTTTGGCAAATTTTCGTCACAAACACGACAACTTTCGTTTTTGACGGGCGCCGCCATTATTGTTTTCTGTTTCGCGGAAGATTTCTTGTTACGAATAGTTTGATTGGACGCGATGGGTTTTGATCGCATCCAATGAAATGGCGCAGCGGGAGTTTCGATTTTTAAAGAGGCGAGCGGCCAAGGGTACTACCTTAGTATCCTTGGCTTGCGAAGATGGCGGAAAGAGTAGTTCCCGCGCAATATTTACCTAGGTAATCAGCGCGTGCTATTCTAATGGGAGGGAAATATGACGTAATCTACGCTATATTTCTGGCGCTTTACGTAATATTGTAATAAGTTGCTATGGCTATGTAAGGGGGGTACGCCACGGGGAATTACCGAAAACAACTGTACTGGGTTTTGATGAAGGTTCAAGCAAAAAAAGGGTATGAAGCATAAAATCAATAGAATATTTGCTTTTTTTTTTTTTTGGTGAAAGACCGAAATTTATTTCATCTCGTGAATATCATCGGTAATATTTTACTCGTGAAAATATTACCGATGACGTTCACTCGATGATATTTCACCAAAAAAAAAGCAAATATCCTCTAAATCTCCCTCTTGCCAGAGAAGGATTCATATGACCTTTGAGACTTTTTTTTTTACCTCCCTTAGAGAAATGTATATGAGATAGGCCGGGCAAAGCGTTTGGGTGATTCAGAAATTCCTTCAGCGGAGACTGAAATATATAAATGAGCCGTGCTTTGACAAAGGGGAGCTTAATGCATCTCCGTGATGCATTATACCAATCAAGCCATCACATAATTATGGATCCATAATCACCATTTTTTTTTAGCTCACCTGAGCACGAAGTGTTTACGAAGTGCTCGAGGTGAGCTATTGTGATCGGTCAATGTCCGTCGTCCGTCTGTCCGTCCGTCCGTCCGTCCGTTCACAATTACAAAAAAAATCTTCTCCTCCTAAACTAACAATCAGATTTCAATCAAACTTCACAGAAATGATCCTTAGGTCATGCTCTTTCAAAATACTTCAAAGAATTGAAATCAGTAAAGAACTCTGGTTGCCATGGCAACTGAAAGAAAAAACTTTAAAAATCTTCTTGTCCCTAACTGTAAGGGCTAGAGCTTTCATATATGGCATGTAGCATTATCTAGTGGCCCTCTACCAAAATACTTCAAATTATGGCCCTAGTGTGGAAATTGGGCCTATGTTGTGGGTTCTCGGATTTCACACAGAGATAAAGAAGGAAATCTTTAAAAATCTTCTTGTCCCAAACCGTAAGGGCTACAGCATATATGGCATGTAGCATCTAGTGGCCCTCTACCAGAATACTTCAAATTATGGCCCTGGTGTTAAAAATTGGCCCTATGATGTTGGGTCTCGGATTTCACATAGAGATAAAGGAGGAAATCTTTAAAAATCTTCTTGTCCCAAACCGTAAAGGCTAGAGCTTTCATGTAGCATCATCTAGTGGCCCTCTACCAAAATACTTCAAATTATGGCCCTAGTGTGGAAATTGGCCCTATGTTGTGGGGTCTCGGATTTCACATAGAGATAAAGAAGTAAATCTGTCCCAAACAGTAAGGGCTAGAGCTCTCATATATGGCATGTAGTATCATCTAGTGGCCCTCTACCAAAATACTTCAAATAATGGCCCTAGTGTGGAAATTGGCCCTATGTTGTGGGTTCTCGGATTTCACATAGAGATAAAGAAGGAAATCTTTAAAAATCTTCTTGTCCCAAACCGTAGGGGCTAGAGCTTTCATATATGGCATGTAGCATCATCTAGTGACCCTCTACCAAAATACTTCAAATTATGGCCCTGGTGTTAAAAATTGGCCCTATGTTGTGGGGTCTCGGATTTCACATAGAGGTAAAGAAGGAAATCTTTAAAAATCTTCTTGTCCCAAACCATAAGGGCTAGAGCTTTCATATTTGGCATGTAGCATCATCTAGTGGCTCTCTACCAAAACACTTAAAATTATGGCCCTGGTGTGAAAATTAGCCCTATTTTGTTGGTCTCGGATTTCACATAGAGATAAAGAGGGAAATCTTTAAAAATCTTCTTGTCCCAAACCATAAGGGCTAGAGCTTTCATATTTGGCATGCAGCATTATGGTGTTGCGTCTTCTTGCAAGTGGTTGTGGGAAAGAGGTTGATCACCATTATACATGTATCTTGAAAAGAGTCAACTCAATACTGATCTGCTAAAATATTATTTAATTTCTTGAGCATCTCTGCAACAATTACAGTAAACTTTGCTTATTACTATATTGCTTAATACGATATATTGCTTATAATGACGTTAATCCCTTGGTCCCATCAGGGTCTCTTTATATTAGAATATACATCAGTTAAAACGATACTCAGATAAAACGATATGATTTCTTCGGTCCCCTGAGTATCATTGTAAGTGGAAGCCTATTTTGGGCTGTAGCAGATGTCAACCCGTACCAGGTATGTGCCACTATTGGGAAACACTGAGTTTTTCAACTGCTTTCTGCAATTATTGTCTAATTGTTGTCAACTTTTCATTTGCCTGTCTATCAAAAGGTCATTGCATATCTAATTTATTTTTGGACCTACTCATAAAAAAGGTATAATCACAATATTAAGACTGAATATCAAGGCCATATCTGTGAACGATGGGTTATATGCATTTAAATTTCACAAACACATTTTGATAATTTACAATTGATATACACCAATAGTGTTGGATTTAGGTCTTTGTATGGGTAAAACATCTATTAAGCGACCACTCAAGGGACTGCCAAAATTGGTCACTTCAGAAAATGGTCTCTTAATGCAACAAAAACTTATTCAGATTACATGGAGTGGCAACATTTCTTGCACTCAAATAATACCTTACTTCCTAGAAAAGCCTTTGTTGGTAATACTCATTACAATACTCTCACTAAGACGATTGTAATAAGTACTAAAAACATAGGATTTAGCTCAGCCTAAAGGCTTTAATCCATGGGGCATTCAATTTCAGCTAGTCTTATATATTTCAACAGAGACATTGGAATTCCTATCGCTTAACAAAAGTGTTGGCTTAATAAACGTAGTCGCTTAGCTAAGCAAGATCAACTGTATTGCCCTTTGACAAATTGGAATTCATGAACAACTCTGGTTTCCATGTCAACTGCTGAAAAAAAATCAACCCAAACACAAAGCCTACAACTTAATTGGCAACAGTAGCACTCTACCAAAGTACATCAAATTGTGACCATAGGAAAAAAAATAAGTGCTTTGTTGTTGGATCCCAATTTCCACATCCAAATGAAAGATCAAATCTTCTTTCATCCAAACATTAACCCTAGAACTTTCATATTCAGCATGGACTGGTGGATAGTTATGCTTCCGTAAGAGCGAACATATAGTCGCCACTTCTTCTGTCTGTCTGTCCGTCCGAAGCGATTTCTCAACAACCACTTGATGGCTCTTGTTTGCTTATAGCATTTACCAAATTTCTTCCTTGGAATCACAAAAAGTCCTTTGTAGTCACATTGTGGGATCAAATATGTAAAGAGTGTATTCTTGGAATCCTCCTGTTCCATATTGTATAGCCCACAACATACATTTGGCATGTGATTCTGTCTGAAAACCCATTATCAGCTCACCTGAGCATAACATACTCATGGTTAGCTTTTGTGTATCCTTGAATATGCGTCGCCAAAATTCCACTGTTCATTATATAAGCATCATAATTCGAGCATAATCTTGATAATAGCATAATCTTGATCCATCGCCCAGAATGTTTGTAAGGTTGTGAACATGAACATGACCACACTCAGCAACCACAATTCTGGCTCAGTCATACTCAAAATTTCCCTGGATGTTCATAATGACCTAAGGACAAATCTGATCAAAATGGGGACAAGCTAAAAGCATCAAAATAGGGGATCTTGATGACAATTCCATTGTTTACACTCTAGGGCCTATAATTTCGACTATCATTTTCTTACCTGCTCTGATTGTTGGTATTGTCATATGGATGAATCATTTTCAAAACTAAAACATTCCAGCAAAAAACAAGAGGCAAGTGGCCATAACAATGACAGCTGAGTTGCATTTCAGGTGAGCGATTTAGGACCATCATGGTCCTCTTGTTTAAACAACCGACTTAATCATGAGGTAGACTGGTCCCTGGACATACAGAAAATTGACCAATAGCGAAAAGTTTCGGCCCAGGTCAGACTGCGCGGACTGCGCAGGCTGACCTGGGCCGATACTTTTCGCAGATGCATTAAGCCTCCTTTTCACAGAGCGTGGCTCAAATTATATGACGCGAGCCCAGGCGAGTGTCGTATGATACCTTATAGTCAGCCCTAACCCTTGAGCATCTATTTCTACCGCACAACCTCCCTTGTTTTCAATGTAATATACCCATTATGAATTTTCTTATACACATCTAATTATCACAATTTTGTGACGTCATTTTTGACGTCATTTTGTACGTATTTCATAGAAGTGGATGGGTTTTTTATGGATGTTAACGCGTGTGCATCTGTAGATGGTTTGCATCGTCTGATCTATAATTTGTGAAATATTGTTATGTGATGAAAAGAATCTGACATTCGTTGGCTTTTGAGATAAAACTTTATTCAACTCGTCAAGATAAAAATGTTAATAAGCTCGCCTAAACCTCCCTTAGTAACATTTTTCTAGGCTCATTTAATAAAAATTTTTATCACATAAAACATCCTCCGGCAAGGTATTAAACCCATGACTTATTTTTCATAATACACTAGTGTATTATCGTTTTTTGGGTCCCGGTTCTGATCAGTTTTTAGTCATAAGCACATGAAGCCAGAGAAACCAACCACAGCACGTGCCAAAATTTGTACGACTACGCCGTTTCGCGAAAAAATGACGTCATTGTTGTTAAGACGTATACGCGTGGAAAGTGTTTGATTTTCATGTCTAATAAAAACCAAAAAATGCGACGAAAGTCTTTTAAAACAACAAAATTACGGTAATAGGTCGACTAAACCCCTCCTGAACCTGTTTCATTCTACTCTCGGAGTTTATGTCAAAGATCTATCTACTTGTGTATGTACACATTTGAAACCGAACTACATGGACACGTGAATGCTGTATAGGCTAAGGGTAACGATGTAGGATATTTTTTGCCTTTCATTTGTTTTATGTGATAAATAGAATCTCACATTCGTGTTTATGTATTATCAGTTTTATCAAACTCGTTGACTAAAATGTATTTGACGCTCGCCAAGGCTCGCGTCATACATTTTTAGTCAACTCGGTTGATAAAAATGATAATACATAAACACTCATGTAAGATCCTCTGTATCTCAAACGCCAAGTCATGTTAGATCCTATGTCATATAAATGGAATTACCAACAAATGAATATCCTGTATCATCACTTTAGTCCATATATCATGCATTGGTCTTTGTTTACAGGTGTAGTTCGGTTTGAAATGTGTACATGAGGATAGTTCTGTGACATTTACATCGAAAGTAGAATGAAACATTTTTTTATCAAAAATAAGTCTGGACTTTAATACATTGCAGGAGGAGGTTTTATGTAATAAACAAAAATTAAGAATCTAGGTGCTGACGCTGTTTTGTTAAAGGCACAACAGCGACCAAAAAGTCAATGCAGGCATCAAAATGCATTCGAATTTAAATTATACTATAAAAAAGTGTACAAAATATTATGAAGATGACAGACAATTCCTTATTGTGTGGTTAGTTCATGTGTTAGTCGCTGACAGAAAAATGGATTTTAAAATCGGGCAAAAGGTAAATAAAAGCTATCTAGAGTGACCTAACAAATTTGAACTTAGTTTTGAAGTTAATTTCTCTGTCAACGGCTAACACTTGGGCCGACTGTACAACAGATTGTCATCTTCGCAATAATTTCCATACATTAAAATGGTATTATTTGAATTTAAATGAATTTTGACACCCGCTTTGTTTACTTTCGGTAACGCCAAGCCCCCGTAACTCAGTCGGTAGCGTACAGGATTTGAGAACAGGAGGTCGCTGGTTCAACCCCCCGGTTTGGCCAGTTTCTTTCTGGGGATTGATGATACTCATCGCGACAGGATTCATTCCTCTCTCACTGCAGACCATTGTTTCGACGATGGTTATGTGGGAAAGCAGCCAGTGGCTTTGAAAGAATACTGTGCAGAGTACTGGTAAAAGAAACTCCAGGAAAGCATGGATAGGTGGTCGCCGTGATATAACTGAAATAATGTTGAAAACAGCGTTAAACACCGTACAATCAATCAGTCAACTTTCGGTAACTATTGCCACTTTAGGATATGAGTAACAGAACAGAAATCTTATTTTTCTAAGCATTTATTTATTATTAAGCATAAAAGTTCATAAAAATGAAGCTAAAAGCATGCAATATAAATGACATATTTCAATATACCTATGAGCCATGGTCTGTAAAAAGGGGGCTAAGTACATTTGCAAAAAGTATCGACTCAGGTCAGGCTGCGCGGACAGCGCACTCAGACCTGGACCGAAACTTTTTTCTATTGGTCAATTTTCTGCATGTCAAAGAACCAGTGTACTTCGTGATTCACTTGGTTGTTAGATCTATATGATGAGTTGTTTGGTAAAGTACACCAAGGAGATGCATAAACCCCTTTTTGCTAGAGCATGGTATATATATTAATCAACAAAATTTACCTCTCACTTACGTTCGTGAATGCTCGGTGGACTTGGCGGGTTCATAATCAAACTTTTTATAGTCCAATTTCTTATGAGGCTACCTTACAAACAAATGACCCCACAAAGTTCGCCGAGTATTGACGAAAATAAGAGAGGGACAGGTCGATTTTGTTGAGTAATGCAAAAACATATTTAAAAGAAATCACAATAAAATAATACCCCCAAGTCAGATTCGAACTTATGGCCCCAGAATCGAAAGTCAGTTGGAAATGTCTAATTTTTGTAAATTATCATTTCGAAACCAGTGTTTGAGCCATGCTCTGTGACAAGGGGGCTTAATGCATTTGCAAAAAGTATCGATCCAGGTCAGGTGTGCTGTCTGCGCAGCTGACCTTAGCCAAAACTTTTTGCAGTCGGTCAATTGTCTGGGTGTCCAAGGACCAGTTTATCTCGGGATTCAGGTGGTTGCTAAGCAATGTGGATTTTAGGGATCCCTAATTAAGTGATTTCTTACTTTGGACAATGCATTACGGAGATATATTAAGCCCCCTTTTCACAGACTCATTTAGAAAGTTCGAACCGACCACTATTGACGGTCAGAAGGGATATTAGTGAGCAACAGGTTAGTTCTGTTGAGCAATACACAAACAATCCAAAACAAGAGCACAGAGTAGGAACTAAGAGTTTCCAAATTATTGTAAATGTATATTTAGAATATAGAGAATACGTACATAGTGTTGTCGTATATCACAAATATCTAACTCGGTTGTGAAAATTGATAATTTTTCAGCCTTGGCGAGACATTTATCGATTCCCCCAACCTCGCTAGATATTTTCATATACGACAATACTATGTAGTTTGATATACCACGGATATTTATAGATTTTTGACATACCACAGATATTTATAGAACAGTATCTTCCAGTGACTACGCTCTCATTGACCATGTATGAATGAAATGTGTTCCAAATGTGGTAATGATGCCTACGTGGTTTCCGCCTGTGACGTCATTTGAAAGCCATTTTCTCCTGTTTTCTCAAATAGAATATTCCAAAGCATCTCAACCGCAGTACCATGTGTAGGTAACACCATCTCAAAAAGGGGGTGAATTTGTCAGCCACATGTCAACAATATAGATCTAATAAACACCCACAAATCAGACGTTAAAGGTAAATTTATGTAAATAGAATACGTACATAGTGTTGTCTTATATCAAAAGTATCTTACGAGGTTTAGAGAATTGATAATCATCGAGCCTTGGCGAGACAATTATCGGTTCTCACAACCGAGTTATTTATCACTTAGGTTTACTTAAAGGCCCAACAGCGGCCAGAAAGAAAAATGCAGGCATTAGAATGCATTTAATTCAATTCATACCATTCAAAAGAATGGAATTATTATGAAGATATCAATCTACTATTGTGTGGTCCGTCCAGGTGTTAGTCGCTGGCATAAGAATTAATTTCAAAATCAGGCAAAAAGTAATGAAATTAATTTCCCTGACTAACACTTGGACTGACCTTACAATAACAAATTGTAGTCTCCACAATGATTGCCATACTTTTAAACAGTATGATTTGAATTTGAATGCATTTTAACACCCACTTTGTTTACTTTTGTACTTTTGGCAGTTATTGTTACTTTTAAATTTTATATATTCCATGTCTCTCTCTGTGTCTGTCTTTGTCTCTTTTTCTGTCTGTATGTCTGTATGTCTGTCTCTAATTCTCTCTCTGTCAACAGAATACAAAAGCTACATAAAATACCATCACATTTCTCTCATAAACAGATCTCTCTCTCTCAAACATACACACACACACACATGCGCGCGGGCGCGCGCGCAGGCACACACCTCTATTGAATACAGAAAACTATATAAAATATCATCACAATTTCTTTCATAAACTGATATCACGAAAGAGTGCAGCAATATTAAAGACTTTGAAGCATAACATTATTTATTCAGTATCTAGGCCACTGAATTTTTCCAATGTTGTAGAGGTCTACGGCAAGAAAAATATCTATCACCTTTTTTATTGTCATTTTTACCTAAACGATTCAAAACATTACTTAATAAATCATATAAATAATGGGGCACCCCACCTGGATCTTAGTGATGAATTTTTAGAAAATTTTGTAAAACTAGGAATTATATTATATGTCGAAAATAAGGTATTTTTGCCGCAACAGAAGAGGGCTTAGTTGAAGCGTTGAATGTATTTTCTAAACACTATGAAAGATGGAAGCTCCAAGTTAATTTTGACAAAACAAAAAATCTTTGTATTGGATGACCGGTCAAGTAATAAACGTGATTTCAGTAAAGGTATCATACATTTGAAATTGTCCGTGAATTTAACGACTTTAGGTGTCGGTTTTTTTTTTTTTTTTTTTTTGCAAGAGAGGTTTTTTTCTGCTGCAAAAAAGTATGCTATCCAACAAGCTAAGAAAGTAATGTTTATCTATTCCAAAAAATACCAAGCTTAAACCTATTTGTTGAATGTCAACTAAAGCTGTTTGATACCATGGAAAGGCTCGTTTTATTATATGGTTGTGAAGTATGGGGTTTTGGTGATTTAACTGCTATTGAAAAAGTTTATACAGATTTCATGAAATATATTTTAGTCGTGGAAAAGAATACACCTAATGTTGTGATACATGGGGATTTAAGAAGATTGCCTTTATCAGTAATTGTGAAGAAACGTGCTATTGGTTACTGGTTTAATTTATTGATAGAAAACAGGAAAATATCTGCAGTTCTTCATAATTTCTTATTGAACTACTAAAATCAACAAATCGGCAACTGAAATGTTTTGAATTTGTAAAAAAGTACTTTAGACAGTTGTGTCTTAAGTTTTGTTTGGAATGGCCAGTCTTATACTGACTCAAACACAATGATTCTTAAAAGAGTTGATGATAAATAAACATTTCATTTTTCACAAATTTGGCACTAGGATTTGATGTGTTTCCAAGAATGTATTGATTATAGAATGCACAAGTTCGAATATAAATTTGAAGGTTTCTTTAACACTTTAGATGACAAGCTTCACCAGTCTGTTATTAATTTAGGTTTTGTAACAATTATCTTCCAATAAATAAAAGAAAGTGTATAGAAAGAAAGTGCAAAATGCGTTCTGTAAATGAAGTTGGTGATAAATTTCATTATCTTTTTCGGTGTAAAGCTTTTGATAATGAGAGAACACATATTCTGACGAGATCCCAATGTAGAAATCAGAATATTTGTACGTTTAGAAATATTATGAAAAGAAATCGTTCCAAGATTCTAACCAAACTAGCAAAGTCTTTATTCCTTGTATTGGAAAATTGTAAACTATCCACCTTTGTTCCCATATTTTTCATTTATTTCATGACCGTCACTAAACCGTATAGATATTTCCATTAGTCTTTTCTCTCCTCACTCTGTTCACGTATGTATCTGTCATTTTTGTTTTCCTATTCTTCGTATATCTTGTAGCTGATATACCATACAGCCTGGTAAATATTACATGCTTTGATATTACCTCATATCACGTAAATGTAAGTGTGTCGAGAACTTAATGAAACTTGTACACTTGTAAACTTTAGTGTCTTTCGAGAATGGAGTACATACATAAAATAACAAAATAGATCCACCTTTAAATACTAAAAAGATAAACAATAAAGCGAAAAGCGACAAATTCAACTACGATAGAAATTGTTGAAATATGAGATTAAAAAGTTCTCATGGCTGAAAAAGGCTCACTGTATTAGACAGACCAGTTCAAGGATCAGACAGCGCGTAATATGTAGTATAATCTAGATCTAAACTATCTGTAAAAGCAAATCAAAGTCGTGTTCAGCAGCTGAGGTGTTAACTTACCTCCTGCAAAATGTCATATCTAAGCTGAAATGCTTTGAATAGATATTTAGAAATCTTTTGAACGACAGTTTTGGTACCACATGAGAAGGCCGAAAAAAAAACATTGTAATCTATTTTATTTTTAACTGATACTTTTGGAAGCACTTTTATCTTAAATTTTCAAAAAGACAAGCGACCCTTCACTACACGACAAAATTTTAGACATGTTCAAAATTGATAGCACTTGCAGATGATAAATTTAATTTTTCTCAAAGTATGAGAGTTGTTTTTGCAGTCGAAGAAAACATTGTGGGGAAGGAAACAACTCTGATTGCCAACATTTTTTTCCTTTTTTGCCATGTTTTCCTAAGCCTTTTACCTTGAGGGTCGTCAAAACACGAGATTTTGTAGTAAAGAGGTAAAGGATATTTAGATGGAAAGAAGCAACAACAATTCAATATTTTTCAGAACGGAAGACAGAAAGAAGAGAATCATAACAAAAGCCAAAGCAAAAAAAATTTAACCAAAGCATAACAATAATAGCAAAATGGTCCATTTCTTCACATTCATGTTCGAGCCATGCTCTGGAAAAAGGGAGTTTAATGCATCTCCTTGATCTATTATACGAAACCAGTCATGAAATAATTTGACATGCAGAAAATTGACAAATAGCAACAAGTTTAGATCTATGTAAGCCTGTGCAGAGTGCGCAGGCTGACATTGTTCGATACTTTTCGCAGATGCATTAAACCCCCCCCCCCATTTTTTCACAGAGCATGGCTCATATATTTTAGAAAGACGATTGAAATAGTAGGATAACATGTAACTATAGAAAACAACCGAAACCATTTCAACACAATTATTCACAATATGACTGAACGGGAATGATTCTGGATTGAAATTTGGAGCTATTTTTTCGGCGTAGCTGAATGCGCTCGCTTCTGACCTATTTCTTGGTACTTAAAAAGAATGAATAGATGGTGATTTGTGATTGGTCAAAAATGTGCACGTGTTTATTTGGCGCTGAATACACTGGCTTTTGACCTACTTCTTGGTATAATGAAATTGAATGAATAGACGGTAACTTGCGATTGGTCCAAAATGTGCACATGTTTATTCGCGGTGTGTTTTGTCGAAATCCATGTATGTTTTAAAATACTGATTGCTAAATTCCTAGATTTATTTCAAGAAAGGCTTTGTCTGGGAGGAAGATCTGAGCCACTTTTCGTCTGGTTTAGGGTAAGGGTCAAGGCTAGGGATTATTTTCGACGAGCGTGGTTTTCAACGAAATGTCGCACACCCGTTTATTCGTTGGGACCCTGCGCGGTAAATGTTCAATTATCTGGCACGGTATGATGTGCGGCTCTCTGGTGAAGTTAAGCGACGCACACTAAAGTTAGTACTTGGATGGGTGACCAAATTGTGATGCGATACTGAAGGTATCCGTACGTTTTGTTGTTGTTTTTTTTGTTGTTTTGTTTTGTTTTGTTTTCCTTTTTCAACGATGATTTGGAGTAACATGTAATCTTAACTATGCTTCTTATTATATCTTATTGAAAATTCCTCTTTTGAACAAAAAAAAGAAAGAAAGAAGTAAAAAGAGGCAATCGCTGTCGAGTTTCTCCCCCCCCCCCCCCCCCCACTTTTTTTCTTCAGTTTTAGCCACAATAAAAGAGTTTAAATATTCATTTTCCAGTTCCTCTTACGCCGTCTATCTTATTAAAAGATATTTCTTGTTAAAAATTAATTGCCTATCTTACGTAAAAATCGTAATATTATATTCACAGGTGTATACAATTCAGTATCACTTGTTTTCATCAATATTGGCGAGTTCTGATTGGCTGTAAAAATTGTTTCATAGTTTAATGAATAAAAAACTCACGCGATGCCGGTACTACTTTCGCTGTCTAACTTAGTTAAACAAACATATACAAACGAAATTACAAAAATACAAAAAATCGTGTTACTAATATGCGTGTTTTTTGTCTGTGATATTGAATTATAAAGAATGAAGATTTTTGTTCTGTAAGTGTTTTTGTTTTCTTTGGGGTATGAAAACAATCTTCATCCCCTTTAGGAGTCCTTCTGTATCCTATGAAATATACTGGCACTGCGTAGGAAAACAGACTACAGCAGACCAATTGAAACACGCCATTTTTCAAAATATTTTGTTTTTTTCAAAAATTTTCGTTTGAATTAATCAAACAAGTCATTCCTTGCAGTCTTTTAAATTTCCTCATAAAGATTACAAATAGGAAAAATTTTAGACCCATATCAGCCTAATACGAACTGGTACAAAAATTGTTAAAGCGTAAGTTGAAAATACCTCCTAAGTATGCGAGCTAGGTTTGAAATTTACCGTTTGAGAATATTTCTTTCCAAATTCTTATCTCAAATTATTCGTAAATGTTTTAAATTTCACATGCGACTTGCTTTAGCGAAGCTGACGTGAATTAGCTAAAGTAAAAAGTACAATGCAAAGAGTGCATCTGAAGTTTTTTGTTCTAGTCAGAAAGATCATACATGGAGTAAGCACTTCTGCTTAGAAATCACAGAGTAATGTCTCATTTATTTTTTGTCATTATCCTAATTATTCAATATCAATATCTCTTTATTCAAGTATTTAGGCCTCTAGCCCATATACAATTACATAATATACATTTTTTATATATATAATGAGTGACGTACTTACGCACTTATGATAAATAAAATTGGAGTTTAGTTTACTCTTGAGGTCATATTTATAATTTGATTGACGGATGGAACAGATCTAGACCAAAATCCACTGATATGCAGTCTTAGCCAGGTCTATTAAAAACCGTCAATGGGAATTAAGCTCCATGAGAGATTACATTGTATCATAAAGTTGACATGTAAACATGAGAATAATTAGCAATCTTTATCTGTACAGCGATTAGCAATTACTTAATTTTAAACTCCTGCAGCTTATGACCTTGGAGAACATTGTGACAGAAGGTTGTAATAAATCCAAATACTATCATTAAAAAAATACGTAATATTTGGTAAAAAAAATTGTAAACTTATCATTGCGTCAGCCTGATTGTAATTCTCAGACTGTTGACGAGTTTGAAGCCATTGTGACAAAAAATCCTAATACACTCGAAGGTTAACGTAGGAAAAAAATCATAATATCTGGTGGAAAAAGTTTATAAATCCATTTGTGTATCAGCATGGTTGTAATACCCAGATAGTTGACAGCTTTGAAAACATTGTGAAAGAAGTTTATACTGCATTTTGTAGTTAAAAAAATGTCAGAAGACTTCAGTCATATTTAGAAAATTGGTAGAAGTAGCAGTAGTGGAATTAATATTATTCAGGCCAAACTCAATAGAGCCAAAACATGTAATGTGATAGTTCCTTCAGGTTTCTAAGAAATGGTACCAAAAATATTGCATAAGATTCAAGCTTATCCAATGATAATACAACTAATCTGTGCAAGTTTTAAAAAAGATCCCAAAATGTGCAAGTTTTCCCTCATAAACAACAAAGTTTGAACAAACGTCATCTTCAAAAGGCTATTCTGAACTTACATATTGTTTAACATATTTTATTTGCGATTCCTATCAAGCTCTTGATAACGTGAAAAAAAAAATGTGCAAGATTCACAGAAATCAAACACAAAGGCCGACTTTCCTTAAGTGCCTAATAGCGGCCAAAAATCAGTGCAGGAGTTAAAATGCATTTAAATCACATCATTTAAAAGTACGGAAAATATTGTGAAGATGGCTATCTGGTATTGTCTGATCGGTTCAAGTGTTACCCGCTGGCCCAAAAATGAATATTAAAATCAGGCAAAAAGTAATCAAAAGATAGATTGACCTGGCAGGTTTTAACTTAGTTTTGGAGTTAATTTCTCCGGCAGCGACTAACACTTGGACCGACTGTTCAATAACAGATTGTCATCTTCACAATAGTTTCCGTACTTTTAAACGGTGTGATTTAAATTTAAATGCATTTAACACTGGCGTTGTTTACATTTGCCTGCTATTTTTATTTTACGTATCACGTACAAAACATACCGGTAGACAGACGGAACGAAAGCTCTTCTAGCCGTCGATCAGCATAGCTAAAATCATTTATTTTCGTATAGAAAAAATATTTACTTTCATCAGCAAGGTGCAAAATAAGTCATGTATGAGCCATGCTCTGTGAAAAGGGGATTTAATGTATCTGTAAGAAGTATTGATCCAGATCAGCCTGCGCAGTCCGCGCAAACTGACCTGGGCTGCAACTTTTTGCTACTGGTCAATTTGAAGCATGTCAGACAGATCTACCAAGTGATTCAGCCGGTTATTAGACAAAATGAATTTTATGAGTCCATGACTGTGTGATGACTTGCTTATACAAGGCAATACGGAAATACATAAAAGCCTCTTTTTTCCAGGGCATGACTCATTCATTTTCATTTAAAACATGATGTACTTTCACCAGTCAGGAATAAAACCAGTTGTATATTGTTATGACACATTAGACGTCAATAGAAAAATAGGCACCGTAATAAATCTTATTATAAGCGTTGCTAAGATACATGAATTTTCTTACAGTGTCTCGATCTCTCTTTTTTTATTATTACGATTTTGAAACTTGTGCATGTACCTTCTAATAGTGGCATTTTCCAGTTTCTTTCTTTAAAATTAACAGGTGCATACCGGCCCACAACGCCAAACAAGATACCTTCTGAAGCATACAGGTCCCGGAGTGCATGCGTAATAATGTGTTATGATCCAGTATTTACACACAGTGTGGCATGAACATGCTCTCTTCTTTCTGATGGCAGTTTCTCCTGGAAAATAGACATTCGGCGTTTAAGTCTTCACCACCGAATCTCGACTTTTAACGACCCTAAAGAAGAAGCCTTTTGAAAGCATGAACACATTTGCAGACGACAGATTAAATGTGGCTCAAGTGATGGCTTTGTCTTTGAGGGGTTAGAAAGTATCTCCTTAAAAAGGAGAAAATGATGGTCACCATCGTTCTTCCACGGGGTCATGAAAATAGAATAGTCTTCAAAAGGGTAAACTCAATACCATTCAATCATTTCCAATAACGAACATGTTTCCTCACACCACCTACGTCACGACATTCAGTAAACCTCGGATGATCCGTTGATTAAGTTCGATGTAGACCTGTACGGAATCGACCGAGTTGCGACGAGTGACGTCACAATAGACCAGTCGATTTTTACCGGATGTCAGGTTAAAATTAGTTACCGAATTTTTGACAGGTCCCAATTTTAAACCTCAATATCCCGTAAAAAAAGACATTGCAAGGACCTTCTAAATTTAGCATAGCGCAGTTCTAACAGATTTTTCAAAAAAAAAAATAGATTGGCTAAAGTGGACCTTTAAAAATAAGATAAAAAGTATTTTTTAGACGAACTGAACACATCATGAATGTATAGTTATATTTACGTCAAAATACAGAGGAGTGGCATGTGTTTGTCCATAGTATCATGTTGTTATAATATTGTTATTAATTACCCATTACTGTATCGATGTCACCTACACGTAATTATCTTTTCATCATAACTATCATCTTTATCATCCTGATTTCACGTTTCACTTCACACTGGAAGGCAACATTTTAAAAAATCTAAGTGTTGTACATTCCAAATAAAGTTGTGTTTATTATTATTTGTCCCCTAGCGGCGAAGCCGAAGGGGACTTCAGGTTTGCACTCCGTCCGTACGTCTGTCCATCTGTCCGTCAGTCGGGCAATTCAGTTTTCCGGACTTTTTTTCTAAATGCTGGTACATATTGAGCTGAGTTTTGGTGTGTAAGTCACCCACCATCACTTACAGATCAAGTTCGACTTTCGTTCCGGTCCACTCGTTTTTCACGGATTTACTGGCCTTGGAGTTACAAAATTTCACTGATAAATCAGTTTTCCGGGCTTTTTTCCTGAACGCTGGTAGGTATTTATCTCAAGATTTGCTGTGTAACTCAACCACCATGACTTACAGATCAAGTTCGACTTTCGTTCCGGTCCACTGGTTTTTCACGGATTTACGGGCTTTGGACTTACAAAATTTCACTGATAAATCGGTTTTCCGGACTTTTCTTTCTAAATGCTGGTAGATATTCACCTGACTTTTGCTTTGTAAGTCAACCACCATGACTTACAGATCAAGTTCGAGTTTCGTCCCGCTCCACTGCTTTGTGACGCATTTACGGGCCTTGGACTTACAAAATTTCACTGATAAAACATTTTTCCGCACTTTTGTTCTAAACGCTGCTACATATAGAGCTGATTTTTGGTGTGTACATCAACCACCATGACTTACACATCAAGTTCGAGTTTCTTCCTGCTCCACTGCTTTTTCACGCATTTACGGGCCTTGGACTTAAAAAATTTCACTGACATGCCAGCGATACATACGGCCGGTAGGGGACTGGGTATTGCTAAGCAATACTATCAGAATGCTTGTTACATATAATTATTATCATTATCATCACGATTCAGTCGGTTGTTAGACAAAATCAGTTTTATGAATTCATAATAATGACTTGCTTAGTATCATGCATCACGGACATGCTTTTAAACCCCTTTTGCCAAAGCTACACAATTACAGAATAACTTTTCGGGGAAAATTTCTGGACCATTTACATGCTATTGCTGTAATCATTATCATGTGAAATAAGCTGAAGTTTTTTTTTTTTCTGTAGATAAATGCTTTTCTAATTCGGGGAAAAAAATCCTCTAAAACCCTTTTGGTATTGCTGTCTCCAATTTTAGTTACTGAAAAAATAATAGGTCATACACATTCACAATTCACATCGGTCTCAAAATTACAATATTTACAATATTAAAAAATATTAACGTCTTTATTTTTCCAAGTGATTTAGTATTATAGCGCTGAACGTTACAGATTTAGTATTATTTGAATTTTCGTACGCTTAAGATAAAATGGAAATTAGATAATCGATATTCAGTAAACTGACAACAATTTTTAATTTGTCAGTCCGTTGCAAAATTATGCATGTGGATGTTAGATAATCGATGTTCAGTAAACTGACAATAATTTGTAAGTTGTCAGTCCGTTGCAATATTATGTATGTGGAAATTAGATAATCGATATTCAGTAAACTGACAATAATTTTTAAGTTGTCAGTCCGTTGCAATATTTTGTATGTCATTCGACCAGTCAAGTAAATGTGCGTAAGATTGTAATACGTTGGATGCTGTACGACCATACGGATGTCAAACAATTTTTTGTCATCGCCATCCAGATTAAGGTTAAAACCCAGAACAAAGTTGGAATTTTATTTATAGAAAACAAATCTAAATCTGTGTGACTGCAAAACGAGCTTCGCTCGCTCTCGCTTGTTATAAAGTATCTGACAAAGTTTTAAGGACAAATGTGAGCAAAAAAACTCTTCCTTTTTTAAATTGAAGGAAACATTTGACCAGTAATTTATCCCCCTTCCACCACAAAGCATTAGTCAAGGTTTTCGGATGGGTAAACAAGTAAACTTCACATATATACATGTTTTGTCCATTTAATTAGGGTTCCTGTAACATTACCCGTCCTGTGTATTGTTATACCTTTTAAGAAAGACTATACATGTACTTAAAGATATCCCAAAAATTGTTGTTGTTCTTCTTTATATCATTCATATATATCACATGTACACACATATACTCAAGAATATTTCACGCACCAGTCTTAACCCTGAAGCTGCTAAGGGCAAGTGACAGAACTTTTGCGGACAGTGTAGACCAAGATCAGACTGCACAGAACGTGCAGTCTGATCTTAGATCTACACTGTCCGATGAGGAGGTATTGTTTTCTAAAGAAATAAGTTTGAAGTAACATTAATCGGGTTTTTAAGTACCGTTTTGAAAGTTTTATTTAGCTAACTCAGCAGGATAAGAGTTGAAGGTAGAGAACAGGCACATTGCGAAAATGGGTATCTCGATGACATTATATAGCCTACAAATTATAGATTTGCATTAAGTATGCAAGTTGTTGGTACACTACATTTGAACACCCCTATCCTAGCCAGTCAAATACCTAAATCTACACATATCACCATTTTCAGTGAACTTTGCCTTTCCCACGGGACCTTAAATAATGGTCAATAATCTTTTCTGTGTTAGCTCTGCTATGTAAAAAGGGGTTAAATGCACCTACCAGACAAGTATCGACTCAGGTCAGTCTGCGCAGTCTATGACCTGTGTCGAAACTTTTTTTTGTTTTTGGTGAATTTTATGCATGTCATAGAACCATTCCAACTCAGGATTCAGCCAGTTGTTAGACAAACTGGATTTTTTGGATCCAAGACTGAGTGGTGACTTACTTGATATAATGCATCACGGAGATGCAATATTTTAAAGCTTCATTTTCTAGAACATGGCTCATATATCATTGCAAGCCAAGCCCCCGTTGCTCAGTCGGTAGCGTACGAGACTTGAGAACGGGAAGGCCGCTGGTTCGATCTCTGGCTTGGCCAATTTCTTTTCGAGGATTGATGATAATCATAGCGACAGGAGTTATTCCTCTCTCACCGCTGATCATTGTTTCGACGATGGTTATGTGGGAAAGCAGCCAGTGGCTTGGAGAGAATATTGTGTGGAGTACTGGTAAAAGAAACTCCAGAAAAGCATGGATAGGTACACTGGCCGCCGCGATATAACTGAAATAATGTTGAAAACGTCGTTAAACACCATACTATCAATCAACCAATCAATATCATTGCAATATCACCTTACCTTCAGTATCATCAGGGACAGCTTCACTGGGCTTCATTAAAACTATTTGGCTGTCCTGACACATAGCAGAGGCTCGTTCAGATAAGAGATTCCGGTTAAAAGGCTCGTCAGTGCTTATGTACTCTTCCGTTGTAGTTTCATTCATGACAACAACATGTCTCTGTAATATAGCCAGCAAATTAAATCCTCAAAATGCAAAGGACAAAATATGTTCTCTTTGCATACAGTGCAAATAGGATATAAAGGATCTGACATAAGATATAAAATTTCATCAAACGGGTCTAGAAAAATATTATTTATCGAACCCCTGGCGAGTTTCATACACTTTTCGGCGTAGCTGAATGTGCTGGCCTTTGACCTACTTTTTGGTACTGATAACAAATTAATAAGCAGAACTTTGTGATTGGTCAAAAATATAGACATGTTTATTTTAAGGGTCCCTACCGATTTGCTGGCAAATTTACGCCGTCTATCTATATTTATAGATATTTCTTGTTTTACACGACTTTAGTTTTCAGTTTTCACTGTTTTACTTTAAGTAACTTATGCTGCCTTTCTTGTTGTCATTAAACGTGAAAATCAAACATTTTCCGCGCGTATATGGCTTAGCAATATCGACGTCACTTTCCCGCGAAATGGGGAAATAGTACAAATACCGGCACGTACTGTGATTGGTTTCTCCTGCTTTGCGCGCTCATAACTACAAAAATAACCTGAGCCGGAACCCAAAATACGATAATACACTAGTGTATTATCAAAAATAAGCCATGAATTAAAGGCCCTATAACCGCCAAAAGTAAACATTGGGTAGGTGAAATGCATTTAGATTTAAAGCGTACCATTCAAAAATATGGAAAAATGTTGTGACAATACTACTGTCATTCCAAGTGTTATTCCCTGGCAGAAAATGAATTTTCACATCAGGTAAATGGTAAACAAAAGATAGGGCGACCTGGCAACTTTTAACCTAGATTTTATTTTTCTGCCAGCGACTAACACATGGACCGACCGTTTCAGTAAAAGACCTTCATCTTTACAATACTTTAAGTACATTTAAGAACAGATTGTCACCTTCACAATAATTTACATACGTTTAAATGATATCATTTAAATGCACAGTAACACCTACATTGCTTAAATCTTACAGCCACAAGGCCTTAATACTTTATGGAGGAGATTTTATGTGATAAAAGATTTTTTTTTTTTCAACTAGAGCTAGATCACACTAACACAGACCGAAATTGAATATTGCTTTACCTGTTCTGCCTTGACAGAGGCCTTAATTCTGCTGATCGTTTCTTGTGGAGTGAACTTTCTGGCATAACAAATGGCCACATCTGTGTCATCTTTTCCGTCTGTTTCAATGCGAGTTACAACATAGCCCTGTGAATTTATAAACACTCTATCATTATATAGGGTCCCGCGTGGCTCAGTGGTATAGTGTAGGACTTGTGACGTGGAGGTCCTTGGTTCGAGCCTCACTGGATCCACTAGGATTTTCGTGGAAGTTTTATTGGGCAAGACACTTTAGAAGCCCAGCTTAGTACTGGTGAAACCCAGGAAATACATCAGTATGCGAGCTGTCGCCGTAATATGACTGAAATAATGTTGAAAGCGGCGTAAAACACCACACAATAAATTTATCATTATATCTTCAGTACAATTCTACATTGTTTTCAGATGCTAGGAAGATTCGATTTTTTTTTTTTTTTTTTTTAGTATTTACACTGTTAAAAAAAATCCTAAACAACGTTTTCGTACCTTTTTTTTTTTTTTTTTTTTAAATAAAACACTTTTTTTTCCTTTATTACATGTATACGTCAATAATTGTAAAAAAGGAGAGAGGAATAGATGTGCAACCTTCAAACATCAATGCACAGGGAAATCAAAGCGTTGAAAGCAGTGGTGTAGCATTTGTCAAGGGAGCCATTGTGTGGAATTAATGATTTGAAAGATAAACCATAGAAATAGTTTCACAATATTGGCTTGAAAGTCACCCTACTATAAAGTCGTGCACAATCCAATAAAGTAGTGTGCAATCTTATGGGACGAACAAGTCCTGGCGAACAAGCCCAGGAACGAATAAGGCCAGGAACGAACTGGTTTGGGACAAACAAGCACGGAATCGAGCGGTCAGGAAACAAAGACTGTGTGTATCATTACGCCAATAGAAGACCATAGCGGATCAAGCTATTTTCGATAAAAAAGAAGTATTTCCACGATCGAATCCAATTTATTTTGATACGGCATTTTCATTTTCATATCTGAGTGCGATCGAAACACTTATTTGTCCTAGAAAAATTGAGTTTAATTGGGTTTACTTCCTTCGGTTTTGCACAGAATACGATACATGATTTTCAAAATGCCGTATTGAACTCATAGTGGCATTGTCTTGGACAAATGCCACAAAAACCCAATCTTTTAAAACTCTTTTAAGGTTACAGGGATCAGTTGTGGTAATATACATTGTCTTCCTTAGTAACTGTTGCTACCCGCTTCCACGCTATGGTGGTATATCCATATACAGTATATCAAATAGACAACTTGGATGTGTTTACTGTTTTTTTTTTTTTTTTTTCCAGAAAAAAAATGTTCTACTAAATTTGTGTACCGATGGTGATTTTTCTGTAAGATATACATCCTAACCCCCGATCCTATTTGAACCATGGTCTGGCATAAGGGAGTTTAATGCGTCTCTGTGATGCATTATACCTTTCAAGTTATCAAAGTTTCATCGATCCGTAAAATCCATTTTGTATAATAACCAGCCGGATCATGATGTGTACTTACCTTATTTAAATGCAGAAAATTTATCAAAAACAAAATATTTCGACCAAGGGTTAGAGTGTGCTGATGCATTAAGCTCCCTTTTCACTTAGCATGACCCGTATGGACTCGTATTTATTTATTTTTACCTTTGTTTTTCCACAATTATACATTTTATACCTCTCTCAGAGAAGAAAGCCCGCTCGGGTAGCTCATTAGTGAGCGTATCTGACTCGCGACTTGGGGGTTGCGAGTTCAATACCCAGTTAAGGCAAACTTTCTTTCCGGCGATTTTTCGCCTCTCACCCCTGATTCATATGGGGAAAGTATTCAGTGACTTGGAAAGAAAGTTGTGTCAGTACTGGTGTGAAAAAGCCAGGAAACACATGCGTAGGTGCACTGCCCGCCGTGATATGACCTGAGCTCTTAAAATGGTGTTAAACTCCAGTACAAACAAAGAAACAAACTGAGAAGAAGAGAAAACTCGCTTGAATTCAAGACTTTTTCCTTTTCTTTAAATTTCGGCCGGTATAGATTGCAAACCCGGGACATATCGCTTACAGGGCCAGTGGTCTAACCATTGAGCTTCCTGGACCGTTCAACATCACTACTGATTATCACCACAATTCTATAGGTGCACATAGACCTACCCTTTTGTAGTCGTAAATAGTTCTTATCTTATGTGTGGTAATGTCCTCTTCGTCATTTGTGACAACCACTTTTTCTTCTATTGTTTTATTCAACAGTGGTAAATGGTATGTAATGTCGGCCTCCTGTTGTAGAAATTGAGAATATTTCTAGATATTTTTCATGCTATCTTTAAGACCCTATAGCTGGCAAAAGAAAGAAAAGGGACTGGTAAAATGCATTTGAATTTAAACCATGCCATTTAAAAGTGTGGAAGTTACTGTGAAGATGATAATGTCTTATTGTACGGTCGGTCCAAGTGTAAGTCGGTGACAGAGAAATGAATTTTAAAACTAGATTAAAAGCAGGTCGTTCTATCTTTTGTTTACTTTTACAATCCATTTTTCTGCCAGCAACTAAGACTTTGACCGACCACAAAATCATCTTTACAATATTTTTCATACTTTTAAGGGTATGATGTACATCTAAATGCATTTTAATAAATGCCTTTTTTTTTTTTTTTTTTTAATTTTTTAATAAAAATATTCAGGCGGTATCACTCTCTCAAACGCATTTTTGTGTCGTTTTGTTAGAAAATGTCATTGTTTACGCTTTACCAAAACACAAAAGTTAAGACTTGTCCAAACTGAAAGCCATTGCAGGCGACAATTTTAATGTGGTTCAAATAATGGAATTTGTCTGTGATAGGGTAAACAACATTTTGGGAAAAGGAGAAAATGCTGGTTACAATAATTTTTTTTCCAAAAGGCTTTTTCCTCAGGGTCGGTAAAGTTCGGGATTGTGTGTGCAGAGGTTTGATCTAGCAGAGTAAAATTTAGCTTTACCAAACGACAAAATTTTAGACTGGTCCAAATAGAATGCATTTGCAGACGACAAATTTAACGTGGCTCAAATGATTGGATTTGTTTTGGAAAAGATTACAAAACATTGTAAAGCATTCTGAGAAAAGGAGAAAATGCTGGTTACCAGCATTTTCTCCATTTTCCCATAATGTTTTCAAAAGTCTAGAATCTCCCAGGGTTGTTGAAACTCGGGATTGGGTGGGTTAAAGTGGAAATATCTGGTAAAATTTCATACCACAGTTTCTTCATCGGAATTGACTTGTGAATCTTTATCCATCTGAAAGTAAAAACATATATGAGTCATTTTCTGGCAAAAGGGTGTTTAGTGCACCTCTGTGATGCTTTATATCAAGCAGGTCATCCAGAGCTCCAGATAAGAGGGAGTGATGGTATTCTAAATCCGTTATTTCTCTTCCAAACCCTATGTTGTGGGTACTCATTAGAATCGTCTCGATGAGACGATTCTAATGAGTATCCATAACATAGGGTTTAGTCGAGAACAATTAATATTTTCAGTTTTGAAATCAAAATCACTTCCTTTGTCTGGAGCTCTGATGTCATCATATAACTATGGATCCATTTAATCGGCTGAATCCTGAGATGACCAATAGCAAAAAATTTCGACCCAGGTCAGCCTGCGTGCACTGTGGATCGATAGGTGTTTTTTGCAAATTCATTAAACCCCCTTTTCATGGAGCATGACTCGTTTAATTCTAAATTAGGGAGCGCTAGGCATAACTCGACTCAAACCTTTGAGGGATACATCCTTACAGCCAGAAAGAAAAAAAAAACACTTAACCCTTTACCACACAATCCCGACTTTTAACGACCCTGAGAAAAAATCTTTTGAAAATATTGTGGGAAAAGGAGAAAATGCTGGTAACCAGCATTTTCTTCTTTTCCCACAATGTTTTCTACCCTTCCCAAAACAATTTTTAATTTTTCAGTCGCATTTATTTTGTCGTCTGCAGTTCCTTTCGATTTAGACTGGTCTAAAATTTTGTCGGTTGGTAAAGAGTTAAATTTGATAGACTGTAGAATGGTTCAGAATGTAGACAACTGTGTAAATACAGATAAATTACCGATATATATATATGGTGTGAGGAATAAATACATATATCGGAAATCGTCGTTTTGAAACTAGAAGTGAAACTAGAAGTGTCACAAGTATTATTTAAATTTAAATGCATTTTGACACCTGGATTATTTTTGGCCACTATTGAGCCTTTAATGCTAAAAGCGGCATAAAACACCAATCAATCAAGCAACTATCAAAATTTGTGTGGTAACGGGTGAAAAGGGTCAACTGTTTTTTTATGCCGTAAATCAGAGTTTCTTTTAAAATACCGATGAATACTAGATATAGTTTGCTTTGCAATCACGTTATCTTCCGCTAGGTGGCATTTTTCAAATACATCACCTATCTGTTAAGGGCATTCTGGGTACAGAACCGGACTGCTTTTAACGGCGGCAATCAATGCAACGAATTTCAAAATATACGTTTACTCACTAAAACCTACCCTGTACGATTCACCCAGCTGTAGTTAGCTAGAATATTACCTATGCACCAGCCATTTATAAACATAGCCCCTATAAGTTTGGGAAAAAGCCCCTATTGTCAGTCTGTTGCACTTATCCCGGTTTTCATCATGCCATGTCTATATTTATAAACTGCCTACAGAGATTTGCAGTTAACAATGGTATTTAATGGAATTATTTTACTCTTTCGAAATCATAATATTTTTAAGAAATTTGTAGCGAAAAACTGGCTTGATTTTTCCACAGACGTATTATTCATAGCCATTTTGCGCTTGCTAAATTAAGCGTCAATTTACGTACCGCGTATCGATATTTATCCAGTACAGGATAGTGATACGTCATACTAGACTAGTCTAATCGTCGTAGAATACTGACATGCGCAGAGAACGTTTCAACCATAGAAACTGTATGGCTAATTTCAATTAAAAGGTGCGATTTTCTTGTCGTTTAAACCATTAAGCCAAGGGTCCTGCGTGGCTCAGTGGTGAAGTGTAGAACTCATGACCTGGAGGCTCCGAGTTCGAGTCTCACTAAATCCACTGGGCCTTTCGTAGGAGTGTCCTTGGGCGAGACACTTCAGAGCCCTAGTCTAGTACTAGTGAAACCCAGGAAATACATGTATATGTGAGCTGTCGCTGTGATATGACTGAAATAATGTTGAAAGCGGCGTAAAACACCATTTAATCAATTAAACCATAAAGCTGTATATAAGCTAAGTTTACGTACCATATACTCCCTGTTCATCTTTTGCCCATCACTAAGAACTTCCAACTTGTCATTTGCTCTCTGTAATTCATATTCAACAATTAATTGGGCCATGCTCTGGCAAAAAGGGGATATAATGCATCTCCGGGATCTATTATACCAAGCAAGTCATCATATAATTAGGGATCTATGAAATCAATTTTGTCTGACAACCGACGGAATCATGAATGAGACTCGTCCTTTGATATGCAGAATTTTGACCGATAGCAAAACGTTTCGATTCAGGTCAGCCTGCGCGGACTGCGCAGGCTGACCTGGGTCGATACTTTTTGCAGATAAATCAAACCCTCTTTTCACAGAGCATTTCTCAGATGTATTTATAAGTTAAATCTCGTCAAACAGTAAGACATGATTAATGTCCCTAGGAGCTTTCATATAAATTTCAAACAAACATACATCAAGGTAAATTAGAATGGTACTAGTAACATATATGGGATCAATACATAACCACATTAAAAAATGTTATGGGTAACTTTTCATTGCTAATGCTTTTTATTGTACGAAATTTTGCTGTTTTGCTAAATTTACATAATTCAAGGAAATATTTCGCCATTTCACCAAATGTGGTTGGTGAATTGGTGAAAGTAAAACTTGCCTGCAAAATAGACTTTAAAGGGAAAACTGTAGAGCTTGTCTTTCCAGTGTTGTAATAGCTGGAAGAATTTCTTCCTATGAACGAATAATCCACTTGTCTAATTGTTTGCACATTTTGTTTTCTCCAGATGCAATAAAATGGAACGACATAACCCCAAGGGAATGTAGGAAAGCGTATATTTATAAGCTCGGCTGTTTTCGAAGAAAACATCGAGGCATGGCCGTAGCCCTGTCGTCGGCGACGACGTGTGAAAACTTTGACATTTTATAATATCTCTCATATAACTGAAGATATTTGCTTCAAACTCGGACAAGTTGTTATCTGTGAAAAGGGGAAACCATGCAACAGGGTCAGTTTTTTTAACACATTTATGCCCCTTTTTCAACTTAGAATTTTCACTCAAAATTTCAACTTAGAATTTTCACTGCAATTCCGAATTTTCAACTTAGAATTTCCACTGCAGCCGAGCGTTGGCACCAAGCTATTTGCCTCGAACTTGGACCAGTTGTTAATTATCAAGAACCTATACAACAGAGGCAGGTGTTTTTTGGACACAGTTATACCCCTTTTTCGACTTAGAATTGTGACTCAAAATCAAGCAACTGCAGTCGAGCGTTGGCACCTGCATGCAGTACTCTTGTTTTACTTATCATGTCAAATTTGTCTTTAACTCTTAACCAAACGTCAATATTTTAGACTGGTCCAAATTGAAAGCATTTGCAGACGACAAATCAAATGTGACTAAAAAAGTGAAATTTGATTTAGGAAGGGTAAAAAACATTGCTGGTTACCAGCATTTTCTCCTTTTCCCACAATGTTTTCAAAAGGCATTTTCCTCAGGGTCGTTAAAAGTCGGGATTGTGTGGTAAAGGGTTAAACATGAAAAAGGGACTTACCTTTACTTGTACAAAGGTTATAACTGCAATAACAGTTAAAGTGACCAACAGAACGGCTATGGTGCCTAATCTAATGGCAGCTGTCTTATCTTGGCGTGGTGGGGTGTTGTCATCCTAAAATTGTGTAAACATGTATGAATTATCTAGTAAACATGCACTGCTTTGTCTATCGACCCAAATTTGTATCCGCCAAGCCCCCGTAGCTCAGTCAGTAGCGTACAGGACTTGAGAACAGGAGGTCGCTGGTTCGATTCCCGGCTTGGCCAATTCCTTCCCGAGGAATGATGATAGTCATCACGACAGGATGCATTCCTCTCTTACCGCTGACCATTGTTTCGACGATGGCTATGTGGGAAAGCAGCTAGTGGCTTGGAAACAATATTGTGCGGAGTACTGGTAAATGAAACTCCAGGAAAGCATGGATAGGTGCACTGGCCGCCGTGATATAACTGAAATAATGTTGAAAACGGCGTTAAACACCATGGAATCAATTAATCATAAATTTGGATCGATTGGTTGCATGAGGACAGTAAAATTTCTTTATTTTGCCTATGATATGGCGTGCAACACACGAAAAGGGGCCTTCGGACATATGCGTAAAAGTGTGTCGTCCCAGATCAGCTTGTGCAGTCTGTGACTAATCCGAGACGACACTTCCCGTTTTTGTGCGATTTTCTGTTTCATGAAAGTCTACTGTATGAGAAAATCTTATGTAGTCGTAAAGTGCTGTCCCGGATTAGCCTGCGCGGACTGCGCAGGCTAATCCGAGACAACACTTTACGCAAATGTCCGAAGGCCCCTTTTCGTGTGTTGCACGCCATATGGTACATGCTCTGACAAAAGGTACTTTAATACATCGCTGTGATGCACTATACCAAGTAAGTCATCACAAAATTATGGATCCATAAAATCCATTTTGTCTAACAGTCCGCTGGGTCTGGTAGTAGAATGGTCCTCTGATATGCAGAAAATTTACATATAGCAAAAAGTATCGACCCATGCCAGCTTGCGCGAACTTCGCAGGCGGACATATGACAATACTTAATTGCAAATGCATTAAGCACCCTTTTCACAGAACACTGCTCCTTTGTTTTTGTCGTATACGCGATAGAATATTGTAAGCTTTGGGGAGGAAAACTGATAATTACGGCAAATCAACCATAAAAAATATTACGTTCGTGAAGTTAGTTGCCTGTTGACTGTTGCCAATTCAATTGTCAACTGGCAATTGTGAGCTAACTTCACATATAGCTGCCAATTTAAATTTTTCATCCAACTGCCAGTTCGATTTTTTGAAACGCTTCGAGAGAATTGTCAACTGTAATTGCCAATTCACATTTATTTCCTTTGAACACATGAAAACCGAAATGGCAGCCAGCTGACAGTTGACGATTTGATAAACATAGTACTATACTTCTAAGAAAATTGAATTGGCAGCTGAAGTGTGAAGTTGGCTTACGGTTGACAGTTGCAAATTTGTAATATTCCTCTTCAAGCACTTAAAAGTCAAACTGGCAGCCAGCTAATGGTTGACAGTTGACGATGTACTGAAACTAAAGTGTAGTTATACAAAAACAAATTGAAAGCTGATAGGTGAAGTTAGCTGACGTTTGGCAGTTGCCAGTTCGCATTCATTTTCTTTGAACGCATTAAAATCGAATCGGCAGACAGCTGTTATTTGACAGTTGACGATTCGGTAAAGATACGCTACTTTTATCAAAAACAAATTGGCAGCCGTAGTGTGAAGTTACTTGACCTTTGACAGTTGTGCATTCGCATTTTTTCCATTTAAGTACAAGAAAATTGAATTAGTAGCCAGCTGACAGTTGAAAGTTGACGATTCGGTAAACATATAATACTTTTGTTTAGAACGAATTGGCAGTAGAAATGTGAAGTTAGCTGACATCTGACTGTTCCCAATTCGCTTTTCTTTTTTTGCACATTGAAATCGAATTGGCAGCCGGCTGACTGTTGATGATTCGGTAAACATACGATACTTTTATGAAAATCGAATTAGCATCTGAACTGTGAAGTTGGCTGACGGTTGACAGTTGCCTAGTCATACCTTTTTTTCATTCGGCTCATGAAAACCGCAATGGCAGTCAGTAGACAGTTGACAAGTCGGTAAATATATTATAGTTCTAAGAAAAACGAATTGGCAGGTGAAGTGTAAAGTTGGCTGACGGCTGAAAATTACCAATTTGTAATTGTTCCCTTCAACGTCTTAAAAGGCGAACTGGCAGCCAGCTGATAGTTGACAATTCACTTAAGCTAACGTCAAGTTATGAAAAACTTATTAGCCGCTGGAATTACCATTTTACATCTTTTTTTCTGTAAGTGCATGAAAACTGAATTGGCAGACAGTTGACGATTCGATAAACATGTAATACTTCTAAGAAAAACGAATTGGCAGCTTAAGTTGGCTAATAGTTGCCAATTCACAGTCGAATCGTCTACTGTCAACTGTCAGCTAACTTCACGCACATAGAAACAATGCTAAAAGCTACAATGGTCAAAGTGTTGTGAACACTGTAATAGGTCGTCACTGAATAGCTCTGAAAATGATTTAATGGAGTTTTACACCGCTTTCATCATTATTTCAGTCATATCACGGCAACTTCTCACATACTCAAAAGTGTCCTTGCGTTTACCAGTACTACGCTATTGCTCTGAGGTTTCTTGCCCAAAAATACTCCAACAAAGGACCAAGTGCTTCCAGTGAAGCTCGAACCCGGGACCGCCTTTATGGAACAAGTCGTACACTTTACCACTCAGACATGCAGGACCCTCACTGAATAACTAAATTTTCTGAAAAACATTCGACTTATTGGTCCAAGAAATAGAGCATACCATTCATTCATTCCATTCAATTCCATCCCATTCATTTCATTCATATCGCGTAATGTTGACACTTGTTAAACAGAAAGTAAGATCAGACACCATAGCTAAAGCATTTCGAATCTATAAAACCTTACTCTTAGCAGACACGGAAACGGAAATATTTCTCCAAACTGAATTAGGAACGTCTTGTATACAAGGCACTTGAAAAGCCACATAAAGACATTGAAGAAGATATAAAAGTCGAAGTTTTAAGAAATATACAACAGAGCTCCAGATAGAGGGGGTGATTTTGATTATAGAATTGAAAATATTAATTTTTCTCAACTAAACCCTATGTTATGGGTACTCATTAAAATCGTCTCACCGAGACGATTCTAATGAGTACTCAAAACGTAGGGTATGGAAGAGAAATAATGGATTTAGAATATTATCACTCTCTCTTATCTGGAGCCCTGATACAATATACAGGAAAACATTAATTTTCGATGATTCACATTTATATGTATAATTTGGCAGTTCACCCCACATTTTCTTGTATATTCCTCTGCACTTTTCTGTTTTATTCATTTTTTTTAAACGTATTTATTTCATTTTATTTTATTGTTCAAAAAAAAATCTTCTATCTGTGTTTAGCACAAACAAAGCTAGATTCTGTAGCATAACATGTGTTATACCTTGCTTACCTAGTGTATGACATACCAACAGGGAAAATTCTATTTGCGGCAAAAATGAAAAATTAATTGCATATCAAAAGCGGAATTTCAATTTCAGCGAGTAACAGGCTAATGCAATGGTAAAGCGTTTAGTAATCTTTGCACACATTGCGGATCTTGATCGGGATGCGTGGAACTGTCCAATTAATTTCTAGTACTTGTAAATGCATATTTTAGATTTTTTAACACCTTACAAACCAGTATTTTCTATTTTTCATAGAAACTGCATTATCTATGCTATGTAAGTCAATACCTAAATCAGTTAATTTCCATGCTATATTTAGTCCGAATGCTGCAAAGCCTGACCGTGAGTAGTTTGAAAAGGGGTACCGTTGGTACCTGTCATGACTTTGATTGTTGTGCTATCTGTAGGGATTGAGATCAAATGGCATGGACATGCGGTCTGATCTGTGATCTTTGATATTTATTGACACTCTTAAATGTTTTGTGATATAAATGTTTATGCGGGTGCATTAACAAATTTATATGTAAATATCTTTCACAGTCATCTGTTTTTTAGCTCTACTGGCTGAAAGCCAGCAGAGCTTATGTCATGGCGGGGTTTCCGTCGTCCGTCCGTCCGTCTGTCTGTCCGTCTGTCCGTCTATCCGTCCGTTAGTCTTTTTCTTGTTTACGCGATAAAGTCTGCATTTGTTGCCGGATTTTCATGAAACTTGCAAAGTTTGTTTATCTCATCAATAGCTTCAACCCTATTGAATTTGAAAAAAAATCCAACAGACAGTATGGGAAAAGTAGCCATTTCAAGTTGAAAATTTCCAGTTCTTGTTTACGCGATAAAGTCTGCAAATAACTTCAGATTTTCGTGAAACTTGCACAGTTTGTTTATTTCATCAATAGCTTCAACCCTATCGACTTTGAAAAAAATCCAACAAATAGTATGGGAAAAGTAGCCATTTAAAGTTGAAAATTTAAATTTTCTGTTCTTGTTTACGCAATAAAGTCTGTATTTCTGGTCAGATTTTCATGAAAATCACACAGTTTGTTTATCTCATCAGTAGCTTCAACCCTATTGATTTTGAAAAAAAATCGAAGAAACAATGTGGGAAAAGTAGCCATTTCATGTTGAAAATTTCCAATTCTTGTTTACATGATAAAGTCTGCATTTGTAATCAGATTTTTGTGAAATTCACCCAGTTGTTTTGTCTCATCAACAGCTTGAATCCTATTGATTTTGAAAAAAAATCCAAGAAACAATGTGGGAAAAGTAGCCATTTTTTTTTTGTTGAAAATTTGTCTTTTTGCATCATGAATTCATAATGTATGCTAGCATAAAAGCAAGATTTAATTCCCTGCCAGTAGAGCATATTCAGGCCCTTCAGGGCCTTCTAGTTTTTTTTAGAGAAGTTGTTGTCCTGTTTGTAATTTTATAACTTGACACACTTTTATTATACAGTCAAACCTCGTAGCTCAGTCGGTAACGTACAGGACTTGAGAACAGGAGGTCGCTGGCTCGATCCCCGGCGTGGCCAATTTTTTTCCGAGGTTTGATGATAGTCATTGCGACAGGATTCATTCCTGTCTCACCGCTGACCATCGTCTCGACGATGGTTGTATGAGAAAGCAGCCAGTGGCTTGGAAAGAATATTGTGCGGAGTACTGGTAAAAGAAACTCCAGGAAAGCATGGATAGCTGCACTGGCCGCCGTGATATAACTGAAATAATGTTGAAAACGGCGTTAAACACCATTCACTCAATCAATCAATCACTTATTATACAGGATAGAGTTAGCCAGAATGTCAGGATTTCTTAGATATTTGTTATTTCTTATATTCATGTTTTAAAAAAGATATGCTTTTGACTGTGTGATATTTTCAACAAACATTCATTCGATATACCGTAACCCTTTCTGTGCCGATTGCGTCTTGAATAGTTAAAAAAAGGAATGAGCCATGCTCTGGCAAAAGGGGGCTTAATGCATCTCCGTGACGCATGTCACCTAGCAAAGTCATCACATAATTATGGATCCATAAATTCCATTACGTCTAACAAGACTTAATCATAGGACAGAGCTCCAGATAGAGGGAGTGATTTTGATTTCAAAATTGAAAATATTAATCATTCTCCTCTAAACCCTATGTTATGGGTACTCATTAGAATCGTCTCATCGAGACAATTCTAATGAGTACCCACAACATAGGGTTTGGAAGAGAAATAATGGATTTAGAATAACATCACTCCCTCTTATCTGGAGCGGACTGCGCAGGCTGACCTGGATGGATACTTTTCGCAGATGCATTAAGCCTTTTCACAGAGCATGGCTAAAATAGATTTTTTTTCCTCGGTATCTCAAAGATCTTTTATTATTATTATTATTATTATTATTTCGACTTAATAAGTTTCTAATTTCTTTTGTCAACTTAGTGAAATGTGTTGGGAAGCTTTTTCACGTTCTTTTTACATTTTGACTATTTCGTTTTCCGTATGAGTTATCGTTCTTGTGTGCTTTAATACTTTAAATTCTTGATGTATGATTTTGTACTGCGTTTCAGAAAGTCTGCGTTTTTGCTTTTTTGACGCGCAATGAAAGCCTGACGCAACAATATTAATTCATGGCGTCTTCCTTGACGCAACATAAATCGGAATAAAAAAGGAACATAAAGGATTGATTCACTGAATATATCTTACAAAATCGTCAAGTTTGTAACTGCAAAATCATATCGAACCCGCTTTCTAACACTGAATTATTTGTTTCCGGTTTACACTGATTCCGTCTAAAACGCGACATTATTCTGTGTGACATCGCTGTCGTCATGCAGGGTTTTCCCTTAGCAACAAAAATAGGGGGTCATTGAGACCCCTTAGTCATAAATAATGGGGGTCATTCTGGACTTTGAGGGGGTCACAAAAAATGTTATTAGGTTAAACATTAAAGACTACTATGTGTGAAACATTGTGTGTTTTTGTGTTTCTAATTCATCCCAAAGCTTAATATAACCTATTTATGAATTACTGAATGATGTAAGAAAAATTGTAACAGTAGGGATTATCTGTATAGAGGGGCTTACAGTCTAGATAACATCTTTTTCATAGAGTATCTTGTGTATGCTTTATCAAAAGCCTGGTCTTAACAGGCAAAAAAAAGCTCTAGCTGCAGACAAGCTGTCATTTAGTTATGTAATTTCAATTTTTTAAGGGCATCAATGTGACCACAGTGTTTTGGTGACGCACGTTAGAGTTGAATTGCGCAAGTTTGTGCAGCCACTCTCTGTGGTAAAAGGGTTATTGTGTTTTGTTTTTGTCACAGGAATCAATCGTTTAATTGATACAAACAGCTTGTTGTCCGCCGGATTTGATAACCTCTATTTTGTGGGGTTTTTTTTTAAATACGGAGTATCCATCCGACAACAAACTATTTTCACCAATTAAACGGCCGATTCCCGAGTTTTGATACGCGGGTCGCATTGATGCCGCCGTTTTCGACGAATAATTAAGCATAGATCTAGGTCTTTCGCCAATTTTCACTAGACCCTCGAGGCATTCAAATAATTTTCTCGTTACTCGAACTAGGCGATCATCACCCGATCGTTGTTCAAGGTCTCTTCCTTGCAGACAACAGGAATGACGCTAATTTTGACTGAGCCATATTGTTTTCATTAGAGATCGACTGGTTTTGTTTAGACGAGTTTAAAGACCGACCGTATTCTCGTAAAATCGATACACAGTCTAGAGTTTCGTCCCATTTTCTTCTCGTACTTAAGCTTTCTAATGTACTCGCGATGTAACTTTGTCGGTAGCAAAGACGATCGTGAGTAACCTTTATATTGAATTTGTGCGTCCACAGTGACGCACTATTGAAAAAAATACGGGTCATTTTCCTTAAAAATGCGTCAAAACGCACAAAATCGTGCGTCAAGGAAAACCCTGGTCATGTCTATATTACTGTATAGAATTCGTATTTAAACTTTTTGTCCGCGTTTTAGACCCTGCTCGGTAATGGTTAAACTGGTACCCGTTGTATCTCCCGTAGCCGTCCGATAGTCGATACGAAGATCGATAACAGGCTGCCAGTTTAGGTAATGGTCACCGTGACTTGCTGGAGTAATCGGGATTATTATTATTTTATTGTTTATCCGCCAAATCGGCGAGCATCATAACAACAATGAAAGTACAAAATATAGAAAAAGGGGAAAAAAAAGAAAAGAAAGAATAAGACACATACAAACAAACTAATTAGAAAAAAAGTCAATGTGCAGCCAAATTCCAACCCGAAAGAGGCCCTTGCAATTAAAAGACGAAAATGCAAAGGCCCCTCCCTTGGTCAGAACACAGGTGCACATTGTGCAAACAAAACATCATGGAAATACATACATGTATAAACAAAAAGAAAAGAGAGAGAGAAAAATGTGATGAAATGTAACAAATTAGAAAAGGAAAACTCAGCAAATAAATTACATAATCCTTGCACGAAAACGAAAAACAAGGAAATTTTGACAAATTACAAAACAATGATCATGAATGATTGAAGAAATAAATACGTGAGTGAGTGAGTGAGTGACTGACTGAATTAGGGACTGACTGACTGACTGACTCAGTCCCGATATGAAAGGATAGTCAGGTGTATGGTTGCATGGAAGAACAATTTAAAATGAACAGAATCAGAGCCTGAGTATAACAGGACTGAGCAAAACAAGAAAAAGATCCTTGTAACGAAAACGAAATACAAGGCGGAAATAAGTGCGTGAGTGAGTGAGTGAGTGAGTGAATGAATGAACGAATGAATGAATGAATGAGCGAGCGAGCGATCGAGCGAGCAAGCGAGTGAGCGAGCGAGCGAGCAAATGATTGGGAGTGGGTGGGTGAATGAGCGAGTGAGTGAGTGAGTGGGTGAGTGAATGAATGAATGAATGAATGAATGAGCGAGCGAGCGAGCGAGTGAGTGACCGGACGAATGAATGAATGAGAGTTGGTGACAGGATAGCTGTCAAAGTAACCTAATTCGTCAATCGACAAGGTGAACGATCTATTGATCAATATGCTAACTATTAACAAGGTTTTAGATACGTATAAACTTGATAAAATAACGGTAAAATGATAAACAGCAGAAATTGCAAACTCGGCATTGGTTAACTCCACAGAAAGTCTGCAAATTTGCTAAGTATTGGGACAATATGCATCAGAATTCTATGATTTAAACTATTATCATTTACTATATTCCTTAATCCAGAAAATAAACCGACTAGCATCTCGTTGCTTTCTAGGGACAAAAACGCATTATATAATCCACGGTCACAATGTGATTGTAAAATTTCAAATATTATATTCCTTAAGTACCGAGTGAACTGACAATCAAATATTACATGGATACATACTGATGCAGTGAAGTTCACTTTACAGTGTGAGCAAATTTTAGTGAAACTATCGCTATAAAACTTGGCTATTAATCTTACGCACTTATTACATTGATATGACGTTAGAGTGGAAGAAGATGACCTACTCATTTCCCATAGTTCACTATTATAGAGAAGCTGTGGCTTAATGAACAAAAAACTATTTAACTGTCTATCGAGGTTGAACCCTGCTTAGCCAGTCTTCATTTGACCTGGTATGAATGGCCCTTCGAATAATACTCTTCCATTGAGATTTTGTAGGAAACGATGTTTTAGACATGTATTCTGTGAGGTAATATTCAATATCATACTTTCTTAAAACATCGACTATATCAGACACAAATCCTTGCTGAGTGGAGGACTTATATTTGTAAAATGTAACCAAACGATAATTAAACAGTTGTTTACAAAAATGTCCAGTAAACAGACGGCAGAGCTGACCGAGGAAAAGCAGTTTCCTATAATCTATGTCAAACTCGATCGGGTAAGCTCCGACCATACTTAAACAAATATCTGTTCTCGTGTATACAGGAAGATCCTGTATATATTTAATACAAAACCTGTGAGCCTTCTCAAGTTGTGAAATATGACATGTGGCTGGCGAGGACCAAAGCTCGCAGCCATAGAGGGCTCTAGGAAGGACTACGGACTTATATATTTTCATAGATGTAGGGGGGAGAAGACCATTATCGTGTATTCCGACATTCGTTAGGCCGAGTAAAGTGCTTTTCAGTTTCCGACATGATTCATCTATGTTGACTGAAATTTTCATATACTTATTACAGATTATTCCTAGGTGGTTATAATTTTCTACCTCTGAACTTAAACTATTGCCTAAAAACCACGAACGATTTGCATTTACACTTCTTGATTCGTTAAAAACGGTGACCGCGCATTTACTCGGGTTATATAAATACCTCCATTTGCAAGAGTATTCGTAACAGATGTTCATCATTTTCTGCAAACCATATTTTGATAAAGAGACAAGAATCATGTCGTCTGCCACACTAAGCGAACTTACATCAGCTCCAGCAATACAAAGGCCGTAACCGGAAGATTCTAATAGCTTAATTAAGCCATCAATGTAAATCAAGTAGAGAAATGGACTGGTTATTCCCCCTTGACGGACACTTTGTAGAATAGGAAACATATCAATAGAAGTAATAGATTTGTGGCGGACTGAACTATATAGCCCAGAGTAAAGGTTAAACAAGCATTGGAGAACTTTCCTGTCTAAGCCATAGGTTGATACTTTATAAAGTAAGCCGTTAATCCAAACTCTATCAAAAGCTTGCTTACAATCCAGATAGCAAACATACAGTCTGCTACCATTTTCTTTAGCAAAGTGAATACATTCGCGTAAGCAGAATGAGGACATCAAACACCCTAGACCTTGTTAAAACCCTCCCTGTAAGTGATGCGGTCGAAGAGATACAGTCGCCTGCATTCTCTCCAATAAGATTTTCTCAAAAATTGTTAAAATACATGAAGTTAGAGTAATTGCTCTATAATTGTTCGGATCTTTCCTGTTTTTGTTTCCTCCTTTAAACAAAGTAATTATAATGCCCCTTTTCATCCCCGGAGGAATATAAGACATTTCTAGCATAGCCGAAAAAAGTTTCACCAACACCTTGCGAATTAAAGTAGCCCCAAATAATAAGTGTTCGTAGCATATGTTGTCTGCCCCAGGGGCTTTGTTCCTGTTGGTTGACTTGAGGGCTGAGTGAACTTGATCTATAGAGACTTTGCATGGTGTATTTGAATTACATTCATTACTAGAGGAGAATATTCTATCTAATTCATTATCTACATGTGTCCTAAAAGTATTATCATATGCCGGGTTCTCATCAAATGCGTATAAGTCCCGAAAGTAATTGCTCCACCCTTTAATTATTGAATCCTTGTCTCGGCAAACCTCTCCATTAAATATAATCTCTGAGCCAGGACATGTGTTACCGGATTTTCGCTTTAAATTAACCAAACGCCAAAATTGTTCCTGGTCAATTTCTGCACTACGATCAATATCATCGTAAAGCTTGTGCAAGTAAGTTTGAGTGGCTTTCCTATGAGCATTGCAAAATATGCATTTTGAAGATTTCAGTTTTTTGAAAAGCGGACTGTCACGAGACGATCCTGATTGTAGCCATTCGCGTCTGATAGATTTCATAGTTTTATTCAATGTTGTCAACTCACTGCACCAGTATGGTTTTAAGTAAGGTTTATATGGTATTACAGGTATACACAAATTACCGGTATTATAGAGAGCGTTAACCAATGCCGTATATACAAAATCTATATCCTTTGTCGTCTGCATTCTGTGTCGTAACAATGCCTCTAACCCTAAGTCATTATCAAGAGATAGCTTGTACTTTTCTCTCTGCTCTAGAGAAGATTTTGACCAATTTATACTTCTCTGAACAGTTTCGATCTGTGTGCTTTGACCAAATGTAGGAACAGTAAGTGAGCATTGGATTGCTCGATGATTCGAATAAAGCAGAGAGTCATCATCTACAATGCTGCAGGAAGTGATGTAATGAGCCTCACTGGAGTTAAAAATTATATTATCAATAAGGCTTCGGCCGCAGTTTGATTCAAAGGACATATGTGCTCCGCTGCATAAATCAAGGGAGGTAACCGTGCGCAGTCCGTTTTGGCGCAAAAACGAGCTGAAAACTTTATCGCGTGTATCTAGTGTCTTTTTGACCTTGTTACTATTGGTGTGACAGTTAAAATCACCCATTAAGATAACTTTGCCTTTCCAGCTATATTCGTAAATTACGGTTTTTAGCGAATCTAGATATTCCTCAAAAATAGCAGAAGAATTATTTTTGGAAGGGAGGTAGACTTGAAATAAGTACAAAAGATTTTCTGGCGACAATTCTATTTGGATACCTAGAATTCTGTCGTTGATAAAGGGCAGCCGATTCACACAGTGATCAAAAGATTTTTTCCACAAGATAGCAACGCCCCCTTTACCTATCCGTCCCGATCCAGACGTTACCAAATCCTTATCCGAAATCGCATATGAAGTATATGAACGACTGAGAGTATCTATAATATGCAAATCCTTCTCATGTAACCAATGTTCAGAAATACCGAGAAAGTCTATGTCATATTTTCCTAAACAGTCGCATAGGTAGACTGCACTTGTCATAAAACCTGTCACGTTCCATGTATAAAGGTTAATACGTAAAAGGTCACTATTCATAATGGTCATAATAATTGTAATCGTAGTTTTCGGGATAGTACCCATGACTGTAATCTACATCATCAGTCAAACGATCGTTATGCACTGGTGCATTGACGTCACGTCGCAAACTGAAATCACGCGCATTATACCTTGCCTGAGAGACCCATGGCCTACAAACAACACCTTCTGGCCAAAAGAAAGGTTCACACACAAGCTGCGCATTTGCGTCGTTTTCGATGTTTAAACGAATTACCACCGGTTTTGTTCTGTACCGAAATATTGTAACTTTGGTAACCCTAGGACCTCTCTGATTAACATATTGTGCAATCATCCCCTCTGTAATAGAGGGTATGAACCCACCCAAGAAAAAACGGCAAGTGCGCTTTCGAACGAAGTCAACGAGATTCCAACTCCGCTCCTCATCTTGCGTATGACTTGGTAAATACTGCCCCTTGTTTTCAGGGTAATTTGATTGGTTCTTTTGTGTGTGTTCGTAGGTATTGTTCCTCGACGAACTACTATAATAATCAGCCTGGTCCCAGGCACTATGTACATGTGACTCTATACTTTGTGCATTCTGCATTGAGAATACACTTTGCGGGTTTGCTTGTTCTTCAAATATTTGTGACGGCATATTCTCCCGCTTAGTATTTGATCTGGTATAATGATGCTCTTCTCGTTTTGAACGAGGTTTAGTGCGAAAGCTACTCCGCATTAATTTGCCGGAATGGTCGCGGCCAAACCTATATTGTTGGTACTCGTGTGCCTGTGTTTGTTTTTCAGTATGCCCATTTTGATATGGCCTATTTGTGTCATATGAGTGATTATTATCAGCTTTCAGTACGTTTGAATACGTGGGTAAAGACGTAATTTGTTTCTGTTGATCGAAATGATGTGAGTTATATGTATGCCTGAGACTCATTTGCTCTGCACCTATTTTATCGGCATGTTTTTGACCGGATATATTGGGGAAATCCACCAAACTTTGCAAATTTGCTTGAGTGTTCGAGCCTTGTGTTGAGTCGGTAGATGTATTTGGTAGAGGATGGTATGGCGCGGGAGGATTACACTTTACGGCAAAAAATTGCCCGTCGTCATTTGTTGTTTTGTTGTGAGCCATTGCAGCAGTGTTATCGCTGCTGGGATGGCCCCCAAGATTTCTACCTTCTCCAACAAGGCTCGAGCAATTAGCATCTTCTCCTGGATGCATAACTGTGTCAGAGCTACCAAACTGTTGCGGAACACTTTCAGCAAGACAAGACTGGCTATTGCAAAGACTAGCGACACCTGTTGGACTAGGACGGCCCTCGGCCTGCAGAGACAAACGCTGGTTAGCATGACTGTTGTTTGCCTCTGCAGACCGACGGTCATCGGCTTTCGCTGATCGGGGACTCGGATTCTTCTTGCTACGAGCAATATTTTTACTAGTCTTGCTGATTTCATGTTCCACTTTATTTTGAAGCAAATTCATAGATTCTTCACAACCCTTCCATTCTTGTTTCAGAAGTTTTATATCATTTTTCATCTGTGTTATATTGTTTAACACTACAGTTTCAATTCGTGACAGGTTGTTCAGAATACAGTCTAAGTCAGATATAACACTCTGTTGAACTTCTTGCACTAGTGTTCCGACTTGTTGTACAGTTTCCTTCAATTCACCAATTTGACTATTTCTATCATTGTTTATGGTTTCGGTTGTTTGCTTAAATGTCATGAATTCCGCACGAAGCGCTGAAATGCACTCCTGCATATCACAGAAGTCTGATCTTGAAGGTTGTTCTGATATGCGTTGACTATTGCACTCCTTCTTTGCGGGAGTCAGTGAGTCAGGACCTGGATGAGCCACCGTAGTTGAGACAGATTTTGAACGAGAGCTAATAAGGCTTTTGAATTCAGGGTTATCATAGTCACCATCTACTAAACCGGCGATAAGAGTATGCACATCGTAAGCCAACTTTTCTGCAAGTGAATCACCATTACGTCGTTGTGCCCTACGCTTTAGAATACTACTACTGAACGGAAACCCGTCTTTACTGCAAAGTATAGTGAATAAATCGTGCCTCACTTCATTTAACTTTTTGTCACAAGATGCATACCACTTCAAGAGAGAATTTTTAAATAACTCCCTGGGAAAGCTATTATATGAAGACACTAGTTTATCTAATTGTTCATCAGTCAGTTTTATTGGCAAATCTGATACATCTTCATCAGGTGAACAAATAAGGGACACTTCTAGTTCTGAATCACAATTTTTGGGGACTTGCCCAGGTAGAGGATAGGATGGGTGAATAATAGGAACTTTAACAGACGTATTCTCATCCAATTCTAAGGGAGTTAACTCCAACTCGACTTCGTCATTATTCTCATTCATATACAAAGCAAAGTTTAAACACATTTAGGAACAATTCCAGTAAAAATGTATATGACCATTCTACAAAAGAATTATAAGAGACTAATATTTAAGTGTTACATAAAAGGAATAGAAAAGAGACAAAATTTACGAACAAAGTTACCTATTTAAAAAAAAAAAAAAAAAAGCCAAGTTGCTTATAATAATAATGATGATAATAATAATATTAATAATAAAGATAATGATAATAATAAAAAGTGAAGATCACTTGTACAGATAAAAAGTCCGTCGTTTTAAAATATCATGACAGGTTGTGGCACGTGCCCGAATCAAAATAACATTTGTGGAAAGGAAAACGAGCTTGTCGTTGGTTAACATATTTAAAAAAATGTGTTCTCTGAACGCCTACAAGATTAAATTCACACCTGTCTGGGAGGGGGATTAGGAGGCCTACTGAGGGATATTGATGTTTATAATTGTACAGGTAAAAATATGAAAGTAGAAATAAATATAGCATCAATTTGATACTGAATTATAATTCCAAGGGGTTAATGAAAGTTTCAAAAATGCTCATTCTTCCTGCAACATAACATCTTTCAATAACCTCTTTCTCTTGCTGTTTACTTTCCTAAATTTTATATGTTTGATTTAAATTAAAATGAAATCAGTATGATGAATGATTATTACGCATGACAGCAGTGACTTCCTTGTCACATTGTTTTCTTTTATGCCTTATACTCGTATGTTATCAGTCAGTAGGATAGAGAGATAAGGTTATAATTGCTCATAAAATCACTTCCTTTGTCATATTGGTTACTGTTATAAGTGTCAGTTTTATATGTTTTATTTTCCTTTAAAAGAAATCTTAAAAGAAATCAATATGATAATATAATCGTTGATCACTGCTCACCTCTACAAGTATCACAATAACTGTAACTATAATAATAATTATCATAACTGAGTGTTCATTCTTTATTTAAATTCAAGAAACAATGTTAGGTTAGCTTAACCAGATTTTTTTTTTTTTTTTTTTTTTTTTAAGAATAAAATTGAAAAGAATATAAATCTAACGTGAAAAAAAAAAAAGAAAAAATACCTTTAAACCAAATGCTATTTACCTGTAGTCTATGATCACAACTGTTCCCCAAATAGAACCCCCTAACCCCTATTCACACCCTATGTTGTTTAATAGGGGTAGGCGTTCGGGGAATAAACCATTTAAAAAATCGGCATTAGCTTTGGCGGCAGCCTCATATGATGTATGCCCTAAATCATCGTACATATAACATTCTAGGAGTGCATGTCGCTCGTCTTCTATGGTACCACAAAAGGGGCATTTACGACTTTCAAGCGGTATACCTTCATATCGTCCCGTTTCTAATCGTAGAGGAGCCACGCCGCATCTAAATTTACTAAACGCGCTTCTATGTCTTGGCGGGAGAATTAAGTTACAATAATTTTCGACTTGATAGTCAGTTTTAAACAAGCAGTAGGTACGCAGTTTATTTGTCCCTTTAGCTGAAGGTCCGCTCGCTTTGTGAATAGATTCCTTCCACTCCGTGCAGAATTTTGTGAAAAGAGCATCTTCTAACTGACTAACGAAAAGACTTTTTACAGACGACAGACGACAGTTTCTAAGAGGTCATTGTTTTCTATTTTTACCTTTAATACCACACTGTCATTTAAAACTTTTCGCATTATGCGACATCTACAACCTGGCAAAGGTAAACAGCACATGAACAAAAGAAAATGTTATAGATCGTGACGCGTAAAATTTCTGAATGACCCCCGAAATGTGAAACAGCGAGTCACAGATGACCCCCAAAATTTATGAGCTAGCAGAAACGCTGTATATATTATAATGTAAATCCAACCAAAGACTATTACAAAATATAAAGAGAATACAATACAATTGAAATATTGTCGTTTATTGGTAGTACGGAGGGCACTGTTGGGGGAAGCAATTGCTTGGAAAGAGCGGCTGTTTTTTCCAACAATGTTTTCCAGGGCTGCAAACAGCTAGTTGGATATCTTTGGCTGATCCTCCAGCAACTCTTCAACTTCGGAACTTATTTTCCTTGATTTTCAATTTTTCAAGTTATAAAGTTTTTTTCATAATTGGTAACCTATAAGCTATTATTCTCAAGCATTTTTTCCTTCCGCTACAGCACAATGACATTTCATTATGTATGGTTATGTATATGTCGTAGGCCAGATTGGAATCTACGCAGATCCGGAATCTGCCTAGTCAGATCTGGAATCTGCCTAGGCCAAATTAGAATTCTAATTTAGCTTAGACCAAAATAGAATTCTTGTTTGGTCTAGGCAGATTCTGGATCTGCTTGGGCCAGATTAGAATTCCAGTTTGGCTAGGCAGATACAGGATCTGACTAGACCAAACTGGAACCTATTTTTTCACAGTCTTTTCACTTTTAACACACACAAAAAAAGCAAACTATTTTATTTTGAATTCTGATATTTAAATTTTTTACCGTACATGTAACATTAAATTAACACATTTATATAAAAGAAAAAAAGCTGTAAGGTATGAATTTTATCCCTATTTTTCATTTTTTTCTGCAGTTCCCAAATGAAATCATATTTTGCAGGAGTTGAAGACAAAGATCAGTGGAAACCTTTGGAAAACATTGTGGGAACAGGAGAACATCATTTTCTTTTACTTCCAGCATTGTTTTTCAAAGCTTTCTTTTGAACGGTTGTTAAAACTTAGGATTATGTGTTTATAGGTTAAACTAATTTATTAAAAAGCACATTAAAGACTTTTTCAAATTGAAAAAAAAGAAAAATGCGTACAACACATGAACTATGGCTTATTTTTTGCAATCTTTACCAGGATTTTTTTAAATGATTGTGAGAAAATGATGGAAACAGCACTTTCTTCTTTTCCAACCCTGTTTTTTCAAAGATGTCTTTCGCATGGTTATTAAAACGCAGGATTGCCCGCCGCTAATGGGTTAGACACTGATCTATTTCAAAAAGAAAAATACCAAACAACATTTTCGACTCGTCCAAATTGAAAACAAGTTCACACTTTTATGGCTAACAAATTTGGCAGTTAACAATATTTTGACAATTAACACATTTCATTGTCTCTTCACACATCGTTTGTGCCACTATGACCCTTCACATGTTATTAATTATTGTTTATTTCAAAACCAGTTAAAGAATATACAGTATTAACAATTCTTCTTTTCCCACAATACTTTCTACTTGATGAGTGTAGGACAAAACCGCACCAGGACAAAACCCCACCGGACAAAACCCCACCAATATATAGATTATAGTATGTATGGTCAGAAATGTGACATAAAGAGAATATTTGATGAATGAAAGTTACTTTGTGATATTTTTTATTCATCTTGTAATGTTCTTTTTTTTTTTTTTTTTTTTTTTTTTTTCTAAATTTTATATTTTCAAATAAGTTTCCAATTTCTTGTATTTGTAGGCAAATGTCAAACGTTGTATTAAATATTTATTTTTCCCCTTTTCCTTTGTTATTTATCATGGTCATAGCAGCTTATTTAAGAGGTAGAAACAGTTTTAACCCTTTACCAGATGACAAAATTTTAGGCTTGACACAACTGAAAATAGTTGCAGGAGACAAAGTTAATGTTATTTAACCCATTACCAGGCGACAAAAAGTAGTTGCAGACGACAATAGTGATATGGCAAAGACAATGAAATATGAGAAAGCAATGTAGGAAAGGAGAAACGCTTATTACCAGCATTTTCTTCTTTTCCCTAAATGTTTTCAGAAGCCTTATTTCTTAGGGGCGTAAAAAGTTGTGATTGTGTTGTAATAGGTTAAAATATTTGATTTTTTATTCTTCAGTTTGGTAGAAAATATTATGGGAAAGGAAAAAAAAGTAAAAATAATAACAAGGGAAAGGACAAAAATCTTGTTACCAGCATTACCTTCTTTTCCCTCGATGTTTTCCAAAGCTTTCTGCGATAGAGTCTTCAAAACCATGGATTATTTGGTAAATGGTTAACCCATTACCAGACGACAAAATTTTAGACTGATCCAAATCGAAAGCTGTTGCAGATAACATAACAATTAAAGGACAAGCATAATTTTGTTACTTCATCTATCAAATCAATTATTACTAATCATAATCAGGAGATTAGATACATGTAATTACTTAATAACTAATTATTTGGCTCTTCTTGCATTTTCTTTGCAAATACACAATTTTATCACATATTTTCTCTCTGAATCTATAATTCAAATACAATTTTTGAACATCTAAAATAAATTTTAATTACCATTACATTTTTTTTTTTTTTTTTTTTTTTTTTTTCAATATACAAATTTAATTCATCAATTTTTGATCACCTATAACGAATTTTATTACCATTTTACTATCTTCCTAAATAATTATAATAAATATATAAATAAATACAATATTAATTAAAATGAATTAAATATTGAAATATACTGAATATGAATAAGCCTATATATACATATTAATTCTTCCTTTTTTTAAAATCACTTTATAATTTAAAAATAAATAAAAAAACAAAAACAACAACAACAAGTCATAATTGAACTGGTAGGGTTTTGTCCACCTTGCCAATTTTGGTGGTGGGGTTTTGTCCGGTGGGGTTTTGTCTGATGGGGTTTTGTCCTGGTTGGGTTTTGACCGTACCTCCTACTTGATATATATGAATCATTTTTCTCATTGCTGTAATCATATCAATCCTAAAAAACGGGTTTACAACTCTCAGGTAGAATTCTTAGGAAATTAAAACATTTTCTCCTTTTCCTACAATGCTTACTACTTGATTATTGGATTATTTTAACTGATTTTTTAAAATCATTTTAATCCACATATGTTTACAATTGAGGTTTTTTTTTTTTTTTCTTTTTTTGTAAAAGCAATTTGTTTTTTCCCCCAAAATTGCTCCGTTTCCCACATTTTTTCTGCTTCAGTGCAAAACATTCAAAATTTGTTCTTACTCTGAATTTCTGATTGAAAACACTTTTATTTTGGGATATAAATTAAATCAGATCATGAAATGGTTTATATGTAGTGACGCTATATCTAACAAGAAAATATTCCAATTCGGTCTAGGCAGATTCTGGATCTGCCTAGCCAAACTGGAATCCTTATTTGGTCTAGACAGATCTGGAATCTGTCTAGACCAAAATAGAATTCTAATTTGGTCGAGACCAAAATAGAATTCCAATTTGGTCTAGGCCGATTCCGGATCTGCCTAGATTCCAGTTTGGACTGCGACATATATTTATGTTTATGACTATAAACTATGTAATTTTTTGTCATCAAGATATTTCGTTCGTCCGTTATTGCGTGGTCGGTTCAAGTGTTAGTCACAAGCAGAATTTCAAAATCAGGCAAAAGGTAAACAAATGATGGAGTGACCTAGAAACTTTTAATATAGTTTTAGTATTAATTTCCGTGTCAGCGACAAACACTTTGACCGATTGTACAATAACTGATTGACATCTTCACAATAATTTCCATACTTTAAGTTGGTGTGATTTAAATTCAAATGCATTTTAACTCCCACTTTGTTTACTTTTGGCAGCTGTTGTGACTTTAAATTGAATTTATCTGATAAATTTATATTTAAATTTAAGCAGGATAAATTAGGAAAAATACAGAATACCGGATTGGTTTTAAAAAATGAATAAATAAATAAGGTAAACAAGAATACCCAATAAACTTTGTTATAAAGGTGATCAAGCATACCTTAACCCTACGACAGCTAAGCGCGATTCACTGACCTTTTGCGGACTATGTAGATTAAGATCAGACTTCACAGAACGTGCCGTCTGATCTTGGATCTACGCTGTCCGATAAGGAGATATTTTTATCCAAAAATTCAGTTTAAAATAACATAACTCGGGTTTTTACTATCGGCTTGAAAGTTTTATTTAACTGTCTTTGCATGGCAGGGGTTAACGTCAACTGTAATAAACGAATAAATAAATAAATAAATAAATAAATAAAAATGTAAACAAAGATACCTTAACTTCAACCGTAGCTTCAAGTGCAGGCTTTTGCATCGTGTCAGTAGTTGTCTTCATTCTCTCCAAGTTACTGTAGAGGCTGTTGGTGGGTGGCAAGAAAAGCAGTAGTACTCGTTGGTTTATTTGCCGGGGCTTCGCGAAGCCGCTGCTTTATAGACAAGTAAAAGTCACGTGGTACAAAATTTTGCAAAATGCCTCTGTTCAACTAGGCGTAACTATGACGACATGGGACATTTTTGGAAGTATCTATTGGGTTTTTTTTAACGTGTCTCGGATAAGTTAATTCACCCTCCACCGTTCTCTCAACTCGTTACCAGATGACAAAATTTTAGACTTGTCCAAACTTAAAGCGTTTGCAGACGACAAGTTAAATGTGACTCAAAAATTGAAATTTGTTTGGGGTGAAGGGTAGAAAACATGGTTGGAGAAGGAGAAAATGTTGGTAACCATCATTTTCTCCTTTTTCCACAAACGCTTTCAGCCCTTTCAAGGACAATCTCATCATTTGAGATAGAATTAAAACACACACACACATTGTTGGAAAAGGAGAAAATGTTGGTTACCAGCATTTTCTCCTTTTCCCAATTTGTTTTCAAATGAGTTATATTCAGTATGTCGTCTGCAAATGCTTTCAGTTTTCAAAGGGTTAGATTTTGTCTTCTGATGAAGAGTTAATATGTTTGTGTCTATAGTATGTCTCTTAACTCTTTACCAAACGACAAATTTTAGACCCTTCCAAACTGAAAGAGTTTGCAGACGACAATTTTAAATTTGATAAAAATGGCAGAAAGTTCTCAAAAAGGGTAGAAAACACTGTGGGAAAAGGAGAAATTGCTCGTTACGAGCAATTTCTCCTTTTCCCACAATATTTTCAAAAGACTTGTATTGCAGACACGTGAAAACCAGGGCTTGTTTGGGAAAGGGTTAACTCTTTACCAAACGACAAAAATTTAGACTGGTCCAAATTGAAAGCATTTGCAGACGACAAAAAAATGTGATTGAAAAATTGAAATGGTTTTGGGAAGGGTAGAAAACATTGTGGGAAAAGGAGAAAATGCTGGTTACCAGCATTTTCTCCTTTTCCCACTATGTTTACAGAAGGCTTCTTTCTCAGGGTCGTTAAAAGTCGGGATTGTATGGTACAGAGTTAATCCTTTCCCAAACAAGCCCTGGTTTTCACGTGTCTGCAGTACAAGTCTGTTGAAAACACTGTGGGAAAAGGAGTAATTGCTCGTAACGAGCAATTTCTCCTTTTCCCACAGTGTTTTCTACCCTTTTTGAGAACTTTCTACCATTTTCATCAAATTTAGAATTGTCGTCTGCAAACTCTTTCAATTTGGACCAGTCCAAAATTTGTCGTTTGGGAAAGGGTTAAAGGCCCAATAGTGACCAAAAAAACCAATGTAGATTCTAAAATGAATTTGAATTTAAATCACACCATTCAAAAGTATGGAAAAATATGTCGAAGATGACAATCTGGTATTGTGTGATCAGTCTAAGTCGCTTGCACAAAAAAATGAATTTCAAAACCAGGCAAAATGTAAACAAAACATAGTGTGGCCTGGCAACTTTTAATCTAGTTTTGAAATGATTTTCTCTGCCAGTTACTAACACTTTGACCAACCGTACAGTGACAGATTGTCATCTCCACAATACTTTCAATGCTTTTAACCTTTTACCACACGATCCCGAGTTTTAACGACCCTGAAAGAAAAGGCTATTGAAAACATTGTGGGAAAAGGAGGAAATGCTGGTAACCAGCATTTTCTCCTTTTCCCACAATGTTTTCTGTCCTATTAAAGACATAAATCACAGTTTGAATATGTCGTCTGCAAATGTTTTCAGTTTGGTTGAGTCCAAAATTTTGTCGTTTGGTGAAGAGTTAAATGGCATGAATTAAATATAGATGTATTTTAACATCTGCCTTGTTTACTTTTGGTGGCTATTCTTACTTTGATATTGTTTAAGATGCGGAATAAAGTTTAAAAATGCCAAAATGGTGTCTCGTGAAAAGCTTATAGATTGCCTATCCAGTGTTCCCATACTGTAAACAAGAAATATATCTTTTAGAATAGATTTACGGCGTAAAAGGAACTGGAAAACGAAATTTGAAACTCTATTGTGATCAATATGAAGAGAAACGCTTGCTTACTGATGTCAAAATATGCATGCAAATAGATCTGCAGGGGCCGCCAGTGCACCTTTCTATGCTTTCCTGGAGTTCATGTTATCAGCGCATCCCTTAATAACCTTTCAAAGCCACTGGCTGCTCTGCCGAAACATTCGAATTGTCGAAACAATATTCAGCGGTAAGAGAGAAATGAACCCTGTCGCAATGGCCATCGTCAGTCCTCGGAAAGAATTCGTTCTACTTTTGAATCGAACTGGTGACCCCTTGGTTCCAAGTCAATGTGTTATTGACCTTGCTGCCAGGCTTGGCGTGTAACTTTCGTGGGGTCCATAGTCTGTGCTGAACCCTGCATTATTTCTCGGGTGCTCATTGAGTAAAGAAAGTTATTACTAACTCATAAGCAGCTAAATTAGCGAAAGGAAACTTTCAAGCTGAACGTAAAAACCCAAATGTCGCTTTTAGCAAAAATATCTCCTTGTCCGACAGTGTAGATCCAAGATCAGACTGCACGTTCTGTGCAGTCTGATCTTGGATGTACACTGTCCGCAAAATGTCGTCGAGTAACGCTTAGCAGTATATGGGTTAATTTTAAGTTATTCAATCAGTGACCGAACAAAATAAAAAAAGATGAGAAAATAAGTGTGTGGTCTGTATAGATGAGAGTCAGAAAGGAGCATATTTTACACTATGACAGACAGACGGACGGACGGACAGGCAGGCAGACAAACTAACAGACGCACAGACAGACAGCCTGGCAAGCCACGCAGGCGGACGGACGGACGGACAGACAGACAGACAAGCAAGCATGCGTGCAAGCTTGCAGGCAGACAGGCAGGCAGACACGAAAGCAGGAATGCAGACAGACAGACAGACATACTGACTCACTGACAGACTGACTGACTGACTTACTAACAGGGCAGACAGACAGTAAAGCAGGAATGCAGACTGACAGACAGACAGACAGACAGTCAGACAGACAGACAGACAGACAGGGTTTATCGGCCAGGATCATACTTGAAAAAGGGATTGTGAAATACCCTCAAGTGAGTCACGTGTTAAAAGACATGAACAGATCTAATTTCTTACTTTTTACCAGAATTAGCTTGCGGGAAAAAGATGTTTGCGTTGTTAATGTTAAAGATAACAGGACATGTAACAAGCTGTAAAATCCCCGAAACTCCCTATTCGCGGTAACCAACCATTACCCCGCTGATTTAAAAAAAAAGAAACAGATATTAATAGATATGAGCCATGCTCTGGTAAAAGGGGGCTTAATGCATCTCCGCAATGCATGATACGAAGCAAGTCATCGCATGATCATGGACCCACAAACTCCAAGTTGTCAAACAACCGACTGCATCATGCTGTAAGCTGGTCCTTGGATACCAAGAAAATTGACCAATAGAAAAAGGGTTTCGGCCCAGGTCAGCCTGCGCATGCGCACAGACTGGGTATGCTTACCTGGGTCGATAATTTTTTGCAGATGCATTAGTTTCAACTTTATTTATCAAAGCTAATACAAATAAACATGTAAAATAAAGAAAATGATACATGGTATAACAGATGCATTAAGCCCCCATTTCACAGAGGATGGCTCCAAATAATTATTATATTGCAATAACGGAGTGGCTAAAAAAATATATATATAATCAGAAAACATTGCGAAATATGAATATCCGGCCCAGTTGGGACCACATTTATACGTGTTGTAATGTTCTTCTCTTATTTCAAAATCGCGGGTACATGTCAAAATATGACTGCAAACAGGTAAACAAACTCTTGCTGTTTAATAACTAATTGAATTAAGCAATGCAATTTCAAAACATTGTAGAAGGTGACGCCGATTGTCACGATTTATTTAGGTAGCTGCACATCCCGTGTCTGTACTGTTTTTTTGTTTTGTTTTGTTTTGTTTTTTTACACCTAGGCTGCTAAACGCGACTCACTGACCTTTTGCGGACAGCGTAGATCAAGATCAGACTGCACAGAACGTGCAGTCTGATCTTGGATCTACGCTGTCCGATAAGGAGAAGTCTGTCTTCCAAAAGTACTTTTGAAATAGGAAAATTTGGGTTTATACTATCGGTTTGAAAGTTTCATTTCTTTTATTTAGCAGGATAAGGGTTTGTCTTTTACCAAACAATTATGTTTTAACCCTTTCCCAAACGACAAATTTTGGACTGGTCCAAATTGAAAGAGTTTGCAGACGACAATTTTAAATTTGATGAAAATGGCTGAAAGGTCTCAAAACGGGTAGAAAACACTGTGGGAAAAGGAGAAATTGCTCGTTACGAGCAATTTCTCCTTTTCCCACAGTGTTTTCAAAAGACTTGTACTGCAGACACGTGAAAACCAGGGCTTGTTTGGGAAAGGGTTAACGGCCTCAAGGAGGGTGGCTTTTGAAAATACTGTTGAAAAGGAGAAGTTACAGGTTACCAACATTTTTCTCCTTTTTCCCACAGTGTTTTCTATCTTCTCAAAAGCAAAACACATCATTTTAGCCACATTTGTTTTGTCGTCTGCAAATGGTTTCAATTTGAACAAGCTGGTAAAGAATTATTGCTTACTTGTGTAATATCAGATGTAATATTACGATTTTGAAATGGTCGTCTTTCTACGCAGAAATGATTTTATGTCCTTCTTGTCAGCTTTGAGGGGGATTTTATTGGGATTTTTTTTTTTCCTGTGAAGTAATTTTTTTTTTTCGTTAAAAGTACTTATTTAGTTTTTTTCCACATCCTTGATTAAAATTTCTTGTAGAATACCGATAAATACAGCTAGATGAATCAGGTGCGTAGCCTGGTCCCAACACAGCAACACAACTTCTGATTGGCTGAACCAGCCGATTGAGCCAATCAGAGGTTGTGTTACATTCAACTCTAGAAAATTCTTGAGAATGAGTCTAGGAAAGTTCTGAAGAATGGTTGGTGAATATGGAATGTTTTAAAGATGAAGCCCGATTTAATCTAAATTCTCTACTCTCCCCCCCCCCCCTTTTTTTTTTTTTTTTTTTCGTTTTTTTTCCTCTTGCAAAATAGATGGGCCATACTCTATGAAAAGGAAAAGGGGGCTTAATGCATTTGCAAAAAGTATCGATCCAGGTCATCCTGCGCAGTCCTCGCAGGCTGACCAGGGCCGAAACTTTTTGCTTTTAATCAATTTTCTGCATGTCAAAGGACCGTTGTACTTCATTATTCAGTAGATTGTTATAAAAAACGTATTTTAGCGATGTTACATAGTGTGATGACTTTCTTGGTATCATGCCTAACGGAGATGCATTAAGCCCCCTTTTGTAAGAGCATGGCTCAGATATTAGCACCTCTAGGAGCCAAGCAACAACTTTTTAGACAATGTAAATCAAGATCAGCCTGCATTTTAGGGCACAGGACGTGTAGTCTGATCTTTGATCTACATTGTCCGCTATGTGACATTCCACAGATCTTTGCAAAACTCTGGCACGAAATTTAAATGAAAACGGTAAGAGGCTCCGTAGCCAATTAGGGAAATACCATTGAAAAATATTGTTTTGTTGTTTTGTCTTCCTTCTTTGCTAGTGAATTGAAATCTATCGCCTTGCTGAACTCAGTGATAAACAAGTTTTCAAGCTAGGTCAGATTATGAAAATGCACCAACTATCGACCCTTTACGCTTCGTGTTATGAGCATTGAAAAGTTACCAACAAATTTTCAATCGAGCGGTATCATTTAAAAGAAAAAATTTCATTGGTCAATTCCGTGCTTTTCGAGCGTACTTTGGCAAATGGAAGCCAATGAAATTCTCTGTATCATTTCAAGGCTAAGTGTAGCATATATATATGGACCCTTGCATCATATATCGACCCAAACCAACTTTTTTTTACGTTTGGTACATGAAACATTTTTTAAAGCAGCTGCTGCTTTGCCATTTCACTGATCAGGCTGCTTATCTCTCCAGCTATGTGCCAAGTACCATACAGCATGCAGCACTTTTTGACTCATTTTAGCTGCACCTTGGTATTTTTTGCAAGTTGACTTGAAATATGTAAACATTATTTTTTTTTTCCTTTTCAGGATTGAAGTAAGTTTCATTACTTCATTCGTTACAAATGAGCCGTGCTCTGTGAAAAGGGGGCTTAATGCGTCTGCAAAAAGTATCGACCCAGGTCAGCCTGCGCAGTCCGCGCAGGCTGACCTGGGCCGAAACTTTTCGGTCAATTTTCGGTATGTCTTAGGACCGATCTACCTCATGATTAAGTCAGTTGTTAAAAAAAAGTGGATATTACGGATCTATAAGTATGAGATGGCTTGCTTGATATAATGCATGACGGAGATGCATTAAGCCCCCTTTTGCCAGAGCATGAATCAAAACCCAGATGGTTTATTCAGGATGGGGTGCCTTAATTAGCATCTCATTTTATAATCGAATGGATACCTTTCATTCAACTCTTTGCCAAACGACAAAATTTTAGACTAGTCCAACTTAAAGAAACCGGACGTTTAAAGGCCCAATATTTGCAAAAAAAACAATACAGGCGCTAAAATGCATTTAAATTCATAACATGCATTTAAAAGTATGCGGAATATTGTGAAGATAACAAACCCTTATTGTGTGGTCATTTAATACCATTTTAAAGTATGGAAATTATCGCGAAAATGACAGTCTGTTATTGTACAGTCGGCCCAAGCGTTAGTCGCTGGCAGAAAAATGAGTTTTAAAATCAGGCAAGAAGTAAACAAAAGATAGAGTGACCTGGCAACTTTCAACCTAGTTTTGAAATTCATTTCTCTGCCAGCGACTTACACTTGGGCCGACTGTACAATAACAGATTGTCATCTTCGCAATAATTTCCATACCTTAAAATAGTATTATTGAAACTCAAATTCATTTTAAAACTTGCTTTGTTTACTTTTGGCTGCTATTGTCACTTTAAGGTACGAGCAAAAGAACAGAAATCTTATTATTTTTTTTCAAGCATTTACTTATTATCAAGCATACAAGGTCATAACAATTAAGTGCAAAGCATACAATATAAATGACATATTTCAATATACATATGAGCGATGCTCAGTGAAAAGGGGGGCTAAATGCATCTGTTAAAAAAAGGATCGATCCAGGTCAGCCTGCGCAGTCCGCTGACCTAGACCGAAACTGAGCTATTGGTCAATTTTCTGAATGTCAAAGGACCGGTGTGCTTCGTGATTCAGTCGAAGGTCAGACAAAATTGATTTATAGATCCATAATTAGATCTAGATGATGACTTGCTTGGTATAGCTCATCACGGAGATGCATTAAACCCCCTTTTGCCAGAGCATGGTTCATATATTACTCAACAAAATTGACCTGTTACTCATTTATTTTCGTGAATACTCGGAGAACTTGGCGGGGTCATAATCAAACTGTTTACAGTACAATGTCATTTCATTTCATGATTTTCAGTGGTTTATTGAGAAATAATGGTGGATTATGGTTTGTTATTTCATGGTTACGACCAGTGAAAAATATCGATTTCTTATTTTCTGACTCTTCAAGTGAAGGAGGAAACATTAGTTCCCGCGCACTAGTTACCTAGGTAAATGGCGCGTGCCATTCCAATAGAGGGAAATATGACGTAATTTACTCTATATTTCTCTCGCTTTACGTAATATTGTAATTTGCTGCTGTATGAAGGGGTACGCGACGGGGAATTACCGAAAAAAAACTTGTACTGGATTTTGATGAAAGTCCCATCAAAAAAGGAATCGGAAGCATGAAATAAACAGGTTTTTTTTTTTGGTGAAATATCGCAATATATTTCATTTCGTGAACATCATTGGTAATATTTTCACTCGTGGCAGCGCCATACGTGAAAATATTACCGATGATGTTCATTCGATGACATGAATTTCGATCTTTCACCGAAAAAAAAAAAATATCCTCTATGGCTTACCTTTAAAAAAAAAAAAAAAAAACGCGAAATTCACCGAGTATTGATGAAAATAAAGGAGGGTCATGTCCATTTTGTTGAGTACTACTGAAAGATATTGAAAAAGAAATAATAATAAAATAATAACCCAAGTCAGATTTGAACTTATGACCCCAGAATCGGAAGCCAATCATATGTCAGAGTTCGAAAGGCGTATTTTTTGTAAAATATCTTTTGACAACCTGTATTTGAGCCATGTTCTGTGATAAGGGGGCTTAATGCATCTGCAAAAAGTATCGAACCATGTCAGCTTGCGCAGTCCGCACAGGAAGGCTGACCTTAGCTGAAACTTTTTCTATCTGTCAAATTTCTGCATGTCAAAGGACCAGTCTACCTCAGGAGTCACCTGGTTGCTTAAACAAAGTGGATTTTATGAATCCCTAATTATGGGATTTCTTGCTTTGGACAGTACATTACGGAGATGCATTAAGCCCTCTTTTCACAGAGCATGACTTGTTTAGAAAGTTCGAACAGACTGCTGTTGAGGGTCAAAAGGAATATTAATGAGCGACAGGTTAAGGACATATGGCACAGTTTTTTCCTATGGACAGTTTCAGACAATATAATGTATGCGGGGTATAAAAAAGAAAAGAAAATAATATGTTGCGCGCAGAATACACAGTCCTTTCTTCAAAGGAGGTAACTCTTGTCAAAATTGTAAGGCTTTAATTTTAAACATTTTTAAAAAAAAAAAGGTTTTTAAAGTAACAAATACGGGTCAAATAAATGATTATTCCTAGAAATGTGATGTTTGCCAATAGTAAAAATGGATCAATCGAAAGAATAAAGGGGCTAGACAGATTCACAGTAGCAATTAGAAATGCTCTAAAGTGTCAACAAGGACCAATTTCTTTTTTTTTTTTTTTTTTAATTAAAAAAAATCAGTGGACACTTTCTTTTTAGGATTTTGAACTTTCTAATTTCTTGTAAAACAAATAAGAAAAATTATATAAAGTGGGGATTTTTTAAGACATATGACACACTCTTAAGTGTTATTGACAAATTAATTACCTCCCTTTATAATACACACGTCTATTTTGGCGTAATTTATATCCCGGTCATTTATAAACCTCTTATTTTTCTTCTGCGTCTGAGATTTTCACATTTTTATAAGGCAACCTACATGTTGCAAATGAAAATATACTATCTCACTGTCAAAGTAACCCCAATGGAATATAATAAAGTCACACAAAAAAAAAAATGAAACACGTGCAAACAGGTGATCAGAGAAAACTGTGGCATATTTCCTTAATTGTGTTGAATAGTACACAAACAATCCGAAACAACAACACAGTGTAGGAATTATAAAAAAAAAAAGTAAAGCCGCTTTAACTTGTCATTTAATGAATATTCCGTCTTTTTACGTGAGCTATTTATAGATCCGCGATAAATTTACGATTTCATAAGACGTTTACTACGGAATAATGTGTCCAGGGTCTGTATTCACCAACCATTCTTAAGAACGTTCTTAGTCTTATTCTTCACGATTTTCTACATTTGAAAGTAACACAACTTCTGATTGGCCAAACCATTTGGGGTGGAGGTAAAATACCTGGTTCCGTATTCATCAACCATTCTTAAGAATATTCTTGGTCTTATTCTTCAAAATTTTCTACATTTGAAAGTAACACAACTTCTGATTGGCCAAACCATTTGGTTTGGCCAATCAGAAGTTGTGTTACTTTCAAATGTAGAAAATTTTGAAGAATAAGACCAAGAATATTCTTAAGAATGGTTGATGAATACGGAACCAGGTATTTTACCTCCACCCCATGGACACGGCAATTAGAACGAGGCAAGTCTCGGAAAACCGAACAGGGCCACGGAAACAAACGAGTGACCAGTTAAAGCGGTTTCACTATAAATGAGTTCCGAAGTTACTGTATATGTAGTTTTTGGGATGTAGGTTATCAACTTATCATTTTTAAGGTTTATTTAAGTTTTATTTAATATATTCCTTCCGAAAATTATTTGGTTTAACCATTATCAAGTGACATACAGTGATCGTTAAACCATAGCAGAATACCACATGCGAGTACTTTGTTTTATTATGTTTGAAATCCCTTACTCAGTTTTACACGCTTTCTCTCTCTCTCTCTCTCTCTCTCTCTCACAGCTGTCCTCTACAGAATACAAAAGCTACATAAAATAACATATATTTCTCTCATGAACGAATCTCTCTCTCTCTCTCTCTCTCTCTCTCTCTCTCATACACACACACACACATACACACCTCTACAGAATACAAAAGCTACATAAAATAACATCATATTTCTCTCATGAACGAATCGCGCTCTCTCCCTCTCTCTCTCTCTCTCTCACACACACACACACACACCTCTACAGAATACAAAAGCTACATAATATAACATCACATTTCTCTCATGAACTAGTCACACACACACACACCTCTACAGAAGACAAAAAGCTACATAAACTAGTATTACATAAGAGTGCTGCAACATTAAACATTTTCAAAACTAGAGGCTATAAGATCGAAAGAAGCAAAAAAGCAATTGAGCCATGCCCTGGCAAAAGGGGGGCTTAATGCATCTCTGTGATGCATGATACCAAGCAAGTCATCACATGATCATGGATCCATAAAGTCCATTTTGTCTAACAACTTAATAAGTCATAAGGTAGACTGGGCCTTTAACATACAGAAAATTGACCAGTAGATGCATTAAGCCCCCTTTTCAAAGAGCATGGCTCAGTTAAATAATTTTTCAGAACGAAAGACAGAAAGAAAGATCATAACTTCCATAACTTTGAAATAACGTTAAAGGTTAAAGGAATCCTCCATTACTTGCAGTCTTTTAAATGGCCTCATAAAAATTACAAATCGCAGAAACTTTAGACCCATATCAGCCTGTTACCAGCTGGTACAAACATTGTTAATACATAAATTTCTACCTAGATGGAGGCTGAGTTTGAATTTTACCGTTTGAGAATATTTCTTTCCAAATTCTGATCTCGAATTATTTGTACGTATTTTTTATATAATTCACATACGACTTCTTTTGCCTTTAGCGTAGCTGACGTGTATAAGCTAAAGTAGAAAGTTCAACAATGCAAAGATTGCATCTGAAGTTTTTTTTGTTGTAGTCCATTATCTCCCGCTAGATGGCATTCTACAAATACACATCTATCTAATTTGGGCATCCTGGGTACAGAAGCGGAGTAATTTTTCAAAACAACAACCATGACTTTGAATTTCAAATAAAATAAACGTTTACTCAATAAAACGCTACCTGGTGCCATTCATTCAGCTATGATCGGCTAACATGTAACCTATGCACCGACCATTTATTAAAACAGCCCCTACATGCTTTGGTAATAGGCTAATAGCTTCAATATAAGCCCTACTTTTCCCCAGTATACTGGGGATGGGTGATGCGTCATATAAGACAGGTCGAATCTTCGAAGAATATGACATGCGCAGACAACGGTTCTAGTTAGATCGATCATACATGTAGTACGGTACTTTCCGGAAAATAGGCCGCGGCCTATTCGTTAAAAAAGTGGAAATTTTCAAGGGGCCGGCCGATAAGATGAAGCGGCTTATACGTTAATTTTATTTTTCTAAATGATCTTTCCGTGTTTGAAAATAAATGAAAACCATTTTACGATTCCCCATGCCATTTTGGTTCACCGTGAGAACGGCACAAAAGTAAGAATCACAAAGAGACATACCGTATAATTACTGATATTTGTTTTGTTTCATCAAAACATTTCAGCAGACGATTTCTGAAAGCATTGTGACAAAAAAAGAAATTGCCTATTAGAGCATTTGAAAAGTAACTTGTCATTTATTGTTTATCATTATTATAATCATCAGTAGTAGTAGTGGAATAACTATTATTCAGGCCAAACTCAATAGAGCCAAAACATGTAATGTGATAGTTCCTTCAGGTTTCTAAGAAATGGTACCAAAAATATTGCATAAGATTCAAGCTTATCCAATGATAATACAACCTATCTGTGCAAGTTTTACAAAAAAAAACAAAAATGTGCAAGTTTTCCCTCATAAACAATAAAGTTTGAACAAACGTCATCTTCAAAAGGCCATTCTAAACTTACTATGTGTTTAACATCTTTTATTTGCGATTCCTATAAAGCTCTTGATAACGTAGAAAAAAAAAAAATAATAAACAGTGCAAGACTCACAGAAATCAAACTACAAATGCCGACTTTCACTTTAAACAAATATCACTTTAAAAAAAAACTCGGCAGACAGACGGACGTCGAAAACCATGCCATGACATAAGCTCGTTTAGCCAAATCAGTATAGATAAAAATCATTTGAGCCATGCTCTGGTAAAAGGGGGCTTAATGCATCTCCGTGTCATCATATAATTATGGATTCCCCAATAGTCACTTTTGTCAATAACCGACTTAATCATGTGGTAAACTGGTCCCTGGACTACAGAAAATTGGCCAATAGTGAAAGGTTTCGACCCAGGTCAGCCTGCACGAGCTGCGCAGGCTGACCTAGTTCAATACTTTTCGCAGATGCATTGTGCATGCCCCCTTTCCACAGAGCATGGTTCATTTATTTTTTATGTATAAAAAACGGTCTATCATCAAGAAGGTACAAAATCAGTCATATATGGACATAGGTGTAAAAGTGTGTCGTCCCAGATCAGCCTTCGCAGTCTGTGACTAATCCGAGACTACAATTTCTGTTTTCGTGCGATTTTCTGTTTCACGAAAGTCTACTGTGTGAAAAAATCTTAAGTGGTCGTAAAGTGCCGTCTCGCATTAGCCTGCGCGGACTGCGCAGGCTAATCCGGGATGACACTTTATGCAAATGTCCGAAGGTCTCATTTCGCATGTTGCGGTTCGTATGAGCTCGGTTAAAAGGGGTTTTAACCCTTTACCAAACGACAAAATTATGGACTCGACCAAATTCAAAGCATTTTACGACAACAAATTAAATTTAGCGAAGATGGTGGCTCCTGTCTTTGATAGGGTAAAATACCTTGTGGGGAAACGGGATAAAATGTTGGTTACAAGCATTTTCTCCTCTTTCCAAAAAGTTTTCAAGATCTTTCTTCTTCAGGGTCGTTTAAACTCGGGTTGTGTGGTAAAGTGTTAATGCATCTGCAAAAAGTATCGATCCAGGTCAGCCTGCGCAGTCTGAGCAGGCTGACATGGGTCGAAAGTTTGTGCTTTTGGTAAATTTTCTGCATGTCAAAGGACCAATCTACCTCATAATTCAGACGGTTATTAGACAAAATGGATTTTTATGGATCCATAATTATGTGATGACTTGCTTGCTGTGATGCTTTACGGGGATGCATTAAACCCTCTTTTTCCAGAGCATGACTCATTCGTTTTCATTTAAAACATTATGTAGTTTCAACAGCACCAAACAAAATCTGTCATTAGACATCAATAGGAACAAGAAATAATTTTTAAAGAGATAGACGGCGTAAACTTGCCCGCTAGTAGGCAGGGGCCCTTACAATAAACATGTCTACATTTTTAACCAATCATAAATTTCTATTTATTCATTTGTTATCAGTACCAAAAAGTAGGTCAAAAGCCTGCACATTCATCGACGACGAAAATTAAGCATCATAATAAATCTGTGAACTTTGCTTAGATACATGAAATTTTAAAAGGTTTTCTCCTTTTTTCTTCGTTTGTTTTTTTTTTTTTTTTTTTACAAATTCAAAACTTATACATGTACCTTTTATCCGTGACTTTTTACTGTTTTTTTTTTTTTTTTTTTCAGAAAAAACAGTAACACACTTCTCTACAAAAAATTTCATCGAATGTTTCTGTTATAATTTGACATCCATATGAAAAGCATGTTGTGGATTGAAAAAAGGCGGACCGTGCCTCGCAAAATGTTTCGCATTCGTAACTGTAGTAGTCAAAACAAGGATCTTCTCTCTTCTTTCTGATGGCAGTTTCTCCTGGGAAACAGACATTTGATCACAGCAGTTAAGCCTTTACCAGACAATTTAAACTTCCAACGACCCTCTAAAGAAGAAGCCTTTTGAAAAAATTGCGGGAAAAGGAGAAAATGCTGGTTACCAGTATTTTCTCGATTGCCTACTATGCGTTCTACCCATTTGATAGAACAAAAAATCAGATTTTAAGTAACTATCAATTTGTCGTCCGCAAATGATTTCAATTTGGGTAAAATTTTGGCGTTTGGTGAGGAATTAAGTCATTACTAGGCAACAAAATATTTTAATTTACCAAATTACGAGTGAACATGATCGGTAATATTTTCAGGATTGGCGCAGCCACGAGGGAAAATATTACCGTGTGATGTTTACAAGATGAAATAAATTTCGATCTTCCACCGGGAAAAAAAGGTATTCTATTTATTTCATGCTTCTAACCCCTTTTTTGTGGACTATCCTGAACATCAAACGTTAATATTTTCACGGCTGCGCCACTCGTGAAAATATTAGCGATGTAACAGTTGTTCACTCGATGAAATAAATTTCCATCTTTTATACGTATGAAATATATATTTCCTTTCTTGTGGGCTGGGGGACTTGCAAAGTTCAGGGTAGCCCTCGGTATTTCCGTACCAGTGAGTTTATCAATCGCTAAAATCACTGGTCGAAATGGTGAAATTATCAAACCATGATTTACCATTATTTCCAGATAGATAGATAGATAGAGTAGATTTCAGTATTGAATACAGGACAAAGTCAAACAACACACACATGTTCTGAAACATAACTTACATAAAATTTGATAAACAATTGGAATGAGATATTAAATGTTTTGCTATGAGACATGCCAGTCATATCAATATCCACGATGACAAAAAAAAAAGAGACAGTCACTTATTTCCATTATGGTGTTTGCTATTGATGATCTGATATAGAGAGGCATGAATCATGATGAAATGAGATAAATAAAAAGATATTGGTTGTAATAATAATAATTGTTAATGGTAATTACACGTGTGCATAATTGTAATAAAGAGTTAGATGTCACTGCTAAATTCTGCGAAAACTGAAAACTAAAATGAGACACTAATATTTGTTTGGCACTAAAGGAAACATTGAAAGAGCAGAAATTGCGGTAAAACCCACATTGTATATCTCGTAAGACTACTTTTAATTCATAAACATAAAGTAAAGACAGCTTATCAAAAATACAGTTACATAACTAAAAAGTGCACTTTTGACTAAACGTTTGAATACAGAGAAATAGTTGAAATTTCAAATTGACATTTCAGTTGACATTTTAAATATGAGGAGGTAGATCATTCCATAACTTACATCCTATGTAGGAGAAGGACTTCATTCCAAATCCTGTAGAATGGGTGGTACAAATGCCCCTTGTTCACTAGATCTAGTTTTTTAACCCTTTCCCAAACAAGCCCTGGTTTTCACGTGTCTGCAGTACAAGTCTTTTGAAAACACTGTGGGAAAAGGAGGAATGGCTCGTTACGAGCAATTTCTCCGTTTCCCACAGTGTTTTCTACCCATTTTGAGACCTTTCTGCCATTTTCATCAAATTTAAAATTGTTGTCTGCAAACTCTTTCGATTTGGATTAGCCCAAAATTTGTCGTTTGGGAAAGGGTTAAGAATGTACAGAGTCCTGTGTTGCAAAATACTGACTGACATAATTAGAGATAGACCTTTTTTTTTTAATTTTAAATACATGGCCGAGTGTAAATTTGGTCCAGTCTTCTGGAGACAGGTAACCAGTCAAGAAAAATAAAATGATGTCTACCAAGATGTTAAGTATTTTCCAGGTCAGGTACAAGCCTGATTAATTCATTCTGGTCAACCTGTAGCTTATCTTTCCAAAGTTTACTTAGACCATGATACAAAAAAGAACACGCATACCGGTAGTCAAAATTACGCTGAGAGACAAAACCAAAAGTTTTTTAGTAATGCTAGTTTAGATATGCTTTTTTTTCTACATGTATATTAAAATTTTAACTTGGCATTTGCCTTTATGATAATTGTGTCTCTATAGCACCACATACACAGTTAGGAGAATCAACTACATTTCTTAAATACAGGTGGTGCTTTAGAGAACTACACTTATTTTGTAACCTTGTGTGTAAAATTTGAAGACGTCTTTGTCCTATGAAAAACAATTTATTTGGATACGGCCTATTAATGTCCAGATACCTTTTAAAACATGACAAGGAATCCAAATTTCTGATATCTGGAGGGATGGAGTTCCACTCTTCCACAACGGATGGGAGGAAGGATTTTTTTTATAGAGATTTGTTCTACAAGCAATGGTTCGTATATTGTTAGAATTGCGCAAGTTGTAATCGTTAAGGTTGCTATTTAAATCTGGGACAAGATCACTCGGGTAAGAAAGAACAAGGCCTTTAATCATTTTAAAGAACAATATAAGTTTATGTTTACGCCTGCGATCGCCAAGTGACTCCAAACCAAAGCGCGAGAACTATAGCATAAATTACGTCATATGTCCCTCTATTTGAATGGCACGCGCTGTTTACCAAAGTAACTACTGCGCGAGAACTACTGTTTCCGCCTTCAATTGAAGAGTTAGAAAGTATGAAATCGGTATTTTCACTGGTCGTAACCATGAAATAACAAACCATAATCCACCATTATTTCTCGATAAACTACCGAAAAGCATGAAATAATAATCACTCATAACTTCATCGACACGTAATCTTCTTCACATCATTGCCATTATCATTATCATCCTGATTTCACATTTCATTTTACAATGGAAGGCAACTAAATAAAGACTTGTTTCAGAATTGTTATTGCTTGAAAGACTGTCTTAACGTTTTGCCAAAAATAAAGTTATTATCATTATTATTATTATTATTAAACTTCACAGTCAAGCAAGATCACCACTCCGAATCTCTTCTTACATCATGATACATGTAAGCATAACTTAGGATGCTTTCCGAGACAGCTTATGTGTATTTTTCTCCATTATTCGTATCAGTTAAACATTACATTTTAACTTGTTTAGTGTTAGGGTTAAACTTAAACGAATGGCCTTTTTTGCGTCTCTCCGTTTCAAATGAATTCAGAGGTTTATACCAGTGACCTACTTTTTGAACAGCTATGACACAGTTTCAAACTTGACCGAGAATATATTGAGACAGGCATTCTGATTAGCTTATCATGTGTATTGGACTGAAAATATGGCCTTTACAGTTGAAACAAGATTTTTCAAAGTCCTAGTAACCTATTTTCTGATCTGACAGGAACCAGTTTCAGTCATCGGAGATAGCATGAAGACAAACATTCTGATCAACGTTCATTGTTATTGGAGAGAAGATTTGGCCTCTATAAACAAAGTTGGGTGTTGGCCAGTTGTTAGACAAAATAGATTTTACGGAGCTATAAATTGACCAAACGACAGATGATAGGTTACTCCTCCCACTGATGTCACGTGGCCATCGAATAAAAAATCAAGGACACATTATATGCCATTACGGCTTAGGAAGAAGATCTGTGCAAGTAACCAGAAGATGATTTAACAATGAAATAATTATTCTAGATTAACTAATCACGGGAAATATTGAAAAAAAAAAAGTGCATTAACGTCTTTTGGATTAATGATTTCGAAGTTACAGAGGTGCAAATTGAAACATAAACAAAGAACTGCTTTATTTGGAAGTCAGTTGAAAAATGCCACCCTACACCTCATTGGATAATGTATTAAATTTAATTCGTACTCCCTAGATAAGTCTTAAAAACAGTGGTTTGCTGTTACAATTTATCTTTTACTATGACAAAAATAAGCTTTTTTCATAGTTTAAACTACATTTACAGAGGTTTTTTTTAGTATTTAGTCCCTGATAATATTATACTCTTTACTGTTCAATTATTCCACCAGATTCGCAGGACTTCAAATTACAAAACGAAATGCACATGTATGTAGCAGGGTGAAATGATTACCGAATGTTTGAATTGACATTAGATGAACCAAAATAAATAATGGATAACAGGACTTTTTTTTTTTTTAGTTCGGGAGAAAAAAAAACTGAGGCGAAGAATAAAAAGAATAGATACATATTTCCACGCATTTGCTGCTAATGCTACTCTGTAAGATAAACGAAAAAAAGAAATTAACCTGGCTTACCCATTGAACATGTATAATCTAAAAATAAGTCACTAACATTCAATCAAAGTCCTGGAAAGCGGATTTGTGGAGTAGCGTTAAGAGGTTATATGTTGTAATAAGAAAAATAACATCACATGCAACACATGTGCAATCATTTTAAAATGGAGTTAGCAAGGATAGAGAAAATCAAAACTGTTCTGCCGAGGGGGGGCCGCGCAGTAACGGTTGTTCTATTACTGTTTAAGGAGTGGTAATTTGATCCGTCAATCTTACGCAGTTTTTGCTGGTATCAGATTTCTGAATAGATATGTATACACGTGTAGGACAGTATATACGGTAGTGACAACAGCGAGGTGTAGGTGTGTTAGCTTAAACTGAAAGTAAAAGTGGGTAGAGCACAAGCGTGAATGACAGTATATTTGGTTCAAGTCAAACCGATATTATAGAACAGTTTGAGCGCAAATGCCTCATTACGCATGATGTATTTGGTTCCTGTCAGAACGATCACAGTAAGCGGATTTGCTATACAAATCCGCTAAAACAGGGTTATAGACGGTGAGCTAATATGGCACGTACGTGTAATTCCACAACTACCGGTAGGACAGTACTAGATGCTTTTGGGTTAGCATACCGATATCAAAGGAATACCGCATAAACCCTTGCTTCACGTTTTGTGTAAAAGTTGACGACATGTTTATCTTGTCTCAAAAAGAAGATATACGAATTGTTTTCTGTCATTTTCAATAAATAAATCATAATTCAAGGGAGATTAAAAGATTGAAAATAAGGGGTGTAAAGGTGGTAATATACAGGGTGGCATATCGTCCTTAACCGGCTTTAATGTTACATTTATAAATATGTTAAAATACAGAGACTAATTAAACAACGTTTTTAAAGTTTTGCTTATGCAAGAAGTTGACATTTGTGTTGAATTTAAAGAAACGTCTTAGTTGTGCCGTCTAAACTGCATTTTCAAAGTGACCGGCCGTGTTAGGTTGACATTTCAAGAAGACTTTATGAATAACATTTTTTAGGTAATTACATGTTATTGTTTTGAACGTTAATGTTGTCGATTCACATCTTATTTAACCCTGAACCTGCTAAATAACTAAAATGAAACTTTCAACTCGATCGTAAAAACGGGAAAAATATCTCCTTATCGGGGAGTGGGGTATAAGAATCAGACTGCACGTTCTGTGCTTGATCTGCACTTTCCCCAAACAGTCCTTGAGTCGCGCTTAGCAGCTTAAGGGTTAAGAATTTTGGGGGAAAAAATCCCACAAAAGAGTTATTTACCGGCATTAAATGCTGATCGGTGATTGGTATATTTATATTTATTTATTTTTTTATTGCCAGCTGTCGTTTGGTCACTTGTGTGATGAACTGCTTGGTATATTGCGCAATGGAGATGCATTGAACTCCCTTTTGCCAAAGCATGGTTCATATATCATTGCAATATCACCTTACCTTCAGTTCTATCAGGGACAGCTTCACTGTGTTTCGTAAAAACTATCTGGCTGTCTTGACACATAGCAGCGGCTCGTTCAGATAAGAGATTCCTGTCAAAAGGCTCGTCAGTGCCTATGTACATTTCCGTTTTGGTTTCATTCATGACAACAACATCTCTCTGTAACAAAGCCATACCAGTTGAATTAAATCCCCGCAATGCGAAGGACAAAAGAATTTGTCTTTGCACACAATGTAAATAAGATAGGACTCTTTTGGGGGGGGGGAGCCCCTCTTTTTTCGCCGCTATGTTTTCTGTCGCAAAACGAAAAGAGTCGTTCGCAAACGTAAAATGGGTAATAGTTTACTGAAAAATGAGGAAAAAAGAGATTCTTTTTACAGACTAAACAACCATTCTTAAGAATATTCTTAAGTATAATTTTCCAACACTATCTGAATTTGAAAGTAAAACAACTTCTGATTGGCTAAACCATTTGGTTTAGCCAATCAGAAGTTGTTACTTTTAAATTTAGTAAATTCTGGAGAATAAGACTAAGAATGTTCTTAAGAATGGTTGGTAAATACGGGCCTAGTATATTGTTTCCAGGGTTCGTATTCACCAACCGTTCTTAAAAACATTGTCAGTCTTATTCTCAAGAATTGTCAATAAATGAAAGTAACACAACTTCTGATTGGCTAAACTATTTATTTAGAAAGATTTTTTAGATAAAATTATCTCTAGTAGGTTCAATCATTTCACCTGCTGCCGGAAGTGAAGTCTTTAACTTAATAAACAAAGCCAAAATATTTCTAAGTCAGTTGGTTTTTTTTGAAAAAGTATTTCACAAAAGATTCGAGTGTTTGGATTCAATAGAAGCGTGTAAAGTCTGATCATCACCCACACCGAGGACAAAAAAATCTTAATTTGACTTCAGGGTGCTTCTAGTAAATTGACATATTACTTGACACAGGCAATCCGTCACATTTTATTGAACCTTTACTATTATATAAGAGGATAATTGTCTGTTTCAGTGTATGATCGAAATTCTTTTCGGTAGTGTATCGAGAAATAATGGTGGATTATGGTTTGTTATTTCATGGTTACGATCAGTGAAAATACCGATTTCATACTTTCTAACTCTTCAATTGAAGGCGGAAACAGTAGTTCCCGCGCACTAGTTACCTAGGTAAACAGCGCGTGCCATTCAAATAGACAGAAATATGGCGTAATTTCCGCTATATTTCTCGCGCTTTACGTAATATTGTAATGCGTTGTTATGTGAGGGGGGTACACCACGGGGAATTACCGAAAACAACTGTACTGGATTTTGATGAAAGTCCCTACAAAAAAGGGGTTAGAAGCATGAAATAAATACAATATTTGTTTTTTTCGGTGAAAGATCGACTTTTATTTCATCTCGTGAACATCATCCCTAATATTTTCACTCGTAACTGCGCCACTCGTGAAAATATTACCCATGATGTTCACTCAATGAAATAAATTTCTATCTTTCACCGAAAAAACGAAATATCCTCTATTTCTTTGATCGATTGAAAAGTGAAGGCCATATTTTTACAAGTGGCGAGGCCACGAGGCCTTTGCTTTTCACGAGATGAAAGAAATTTCGATCATACACTGAAACAAACAATTATCCTTTATCTTTTATGCTCTTCACTTTAATCCGTCTTTTTATGTCTATTTTCCTAATTGCTCATCGTGATAAATATAGGCCTTTTTTTAACCCTTTCAGCGCCATAGGCGAAAACAGGGACTTTTGCGGTCGGCACAGATCAAGATCAGACTGCACAGTGCAGTCTGATCTTTGATCTGTACCGTCCGCTTAATTAGTCAAGCCCCTAGGATAAAAATCTTTCTGGGTCTCTGTGGATTGCATTTACAGCCACCGAAAGAAGTTGAGTTTATTTATTTGGCGCCGAAAGAGCTAAGCGAAATAGATCTATTCAATCTAGTCGGATATGGACTAGCTGTAATAATGACGTCACGAGTGATGTTGACTTCGTCATAAAAAGTGACATTCACCCGCTAAAAATTCACTCATGTTCTATAAATATCTGTGGCGTGTCAAAAATAAGTTATAACATTCACTGGTGAATTATAACATTAACTGGTGAATTATAACATTATAATTACGTGTCGGACTCGTGACCTGGTGGTTGCGAGTTTGATACCCTGTTGAGGCAAACTTTCCTTCCGGCGATTTTTCGCCTCTCACTTCTGATGCATGTGAGAAAAGTAGTCAGTGGCTTTGGAAAGAAAGTTGTGTCAGTATTGGTGTGAGAAAGCCAGGAAACACATCGGTGCGTCACTGACCGCCATGATATGACCCGCGTAACAATAGCCAGGAAACACATGAGAAAGCCAGGAAACACATGGGTGCGTCGCTGACCGCCACGATATGACCTAAGCTGTTAAAATGGCGTCAAACTCCAATTCAAACCAAACAAACCAAACCTGCTGTTCCTTGATAGTAGCCTTAATCATGCTGGTGTTTCCGCGTGGAGTAAACCTGCTGACAAAGCAAATGTCACGAGCTGTATGTGAACCATTTCCATCTTTCTCAAAGTGTACAACTGCATAGCCCTGTGAATTCATGAACAATGTTTATCATTAGATCTTATTTATTATTTGAGGCATGCTCTGTGAAAAGGGGGGCTTAATGCATCTCCGTAATGCATTATACCAAGCAAGTCATCACCTAATTCTGGATCCATAAAATCCAGTTTGACAAACAATCGACTGAGTCATAAGGTAGAACTATCCTTTGGCATGCGGAAAAGTTAAAGATAGCGAAAGGTTTCGGCCCATGCCAGCCTGCGCGGACTGCGCAGGCTGACATGAGTCGATACCTGTCACAGATGCATTAAGCCCTCTTTTCACAGAGCATGGTTCATTTATAAATATCTTATTTACCATTCTAAATTTTCTAAATTGCTTTCAAACACTGGGAAGATTCGAACCTTTGTTTAATATGTTTGTTCTTTTACTTTTTTGTTTTTGTTTGTTTGTTTGTTTGTTTGTTTGTTTCCCTTTCTTTTTTTTATATAATGGTCTTTTTATCACGTGTACGTTTCAATAGTTGCAAGATGTGCAGACGGGTAGATCTCCGACGCCTGCCCAGGTAGCTCAGTGACTAGTGTATCTGATTCGTGATCTAGTGGTTGAGGGTTCGATACCCTGTTCAGGCAAACTTTCTGTCCGGCGACCTTTCGCCTCTCACACTTGATGCATGTGAGAAAAGCAGTCGGTGGCTTGAACAGAGAGTTGTCTCAGTACTGTATGTTTGTATGCATGGTGGTGTTTAACACCGTTTTCAACATTATTTCAGTTATATCGCGGCGGCCAGTGCACCTATCCATGCTTTCCTGGAGTTTCTTTTACCAGTACTCCGCACAGTATTCTTTCCAAGCCACTGGCTGCTCTCCCACATAACCATCTTTGAAACAATGGTCAGCGGTGAGAGAGGAATGAATCCTGTCGCAATGACTATCATCAATCCTCGGAATATTGTGCAGAGTACTGGTAAATGAAACTCCAGGAAAGCATGGATAGGTGCACTGGCCGCTGCGATATAACTGAAATAATGTTGAAAACGGCGTTAAACACCATACAATCAATCAATCAATCAATCAACCATATATACCTTAACTCCCAGCATTCTTTTAACTCTTTACCAAACGACCAAATTTTAGACTAGTCCAAATTCAAAGCATTTGCAGACGACAAATAAAATGATACTAAATGATGGGATTTGTACCATAAAGGGTAGAAAACATTGTGGGAAAAGGAGAAAATGCTGGTTACCAGCATTTTCTCCTTTTCCCACAATGTTTTCAAAAGGCTTAAGTCACAGGGTCGTTAAAACTCGGAATTGTGTGGTAAAGAGTTAAAGCTTCCCTACCCAAACTGTTGCATAAAACAGCCCTGGCAGAGCAAAGTAACAAACACCCAACCTGAAACAACAACATTCTGAGGTAACTTCTTTGGGGAAATATTGTGCTCGGTACGGGATGCGAACCCGGGGCCCTCACTTGCAAGGCGAGTACTCTAAAGACAGAGCTACCCGTACCGCTCGACGTCCACACCACCAACTATCACTACAATCGAATGGGGGCATATTTACCCACCTTACTGTAATCGTAGATAATTCTCATCTTGGGTGTAGCGATGTCTTCTTCATCGTCGGTGACAACAATTTGTTCTTCAACTTTCTCATCCGACTGTCGTAAATGGAATGTAATATCGGCCTTCTGTTGTAGAAAGTGAGAATATTTTTTTTAAATTTTCCATATTATCTGAGCTGGTTACCCCATAAAATGCTCTTTATACAGCAACCTTCCAATAATTAATTTTCCTTTTACCAGTAATGTTTTTCATGTGTGTGTCTACACGTATCGTCGACAGTCCTAATTTCTCGAATGTTCTCGAACCGGTGATTGTTGTTTAAATGTCGTCCATATATTTAAAAATTTTAATAAAAATGATGAGTAGAAGTGTGCTTTTTGTCCTTTAGAAAACGGGATAAATCTAATGTATGTTTGGTTCCGAGATGGATAAAGTCTCTCCGGTTCGGCCCAAAAACTGAAAACTTTGTTTTCTAAGCTTCACCGAATAAAAGTTGTCCATCTCGGCACCAACCATATATTCTCTATTGGAGACGTTATCAGACCTCTCCTACAGTGGTGAGTTTAAAAGGCAGACTGCCTCAGAAATTGCAATCTAAATCCTCTTTTTTTTTTGGCGAAATTGTTCTGATACACAGTCTGTTTCGTCATGGTTTTATAAATAAACCGAAATCAAAAAACTGGACTAGGAAATAGACGTGGTTTGTCTTTATGTGACGGATTTCAAAAACAAAAAGATTTTTGGATTGATTTGATACAAAAACCAAGATTATTTTCGATAGTTTCTTCTTTTATTTTCTGATCTATCATTCATCTTTTCGAAAACCGAAAACTAAGACTAAGGGAGCTAATTCTTGCTTAACCTCAAAGGATAGTTTCAATTACAGTCATTATCTTCAGAACAAAATAACCTTTCAATAGTTGTAATTTTTTCTATTATAAACCCTTTACCGCACAGTGCCGCCTTTAGACGACCTTGGGAAAGAAGCTTTTTGGAAAAATTGGACCATTCGAGCCACATTGAAATTGTCATCTGCAAATGCTTTCAATTTGGACAAGGTTAAAATTTCGTCGTCTGGTAAAGGGTTAAACAAATAAATCTAAATGGGAAAAAAAAGAATTTCGTTAAAAAAGAGAAAGAACACCGCGGAAAAAGATCACGCGACTTGAAAACGCGGGAAGATCACGTGTCTGTCATGTAATGCATAAGAGGTTTCTGTGCAGCGGCAATCATATAATGCCTTACTTGTTTGTTTACATGTGAAATATTTTGAAATTTAAAGCCAATAAACTATTTGAAAGCATTGATGCTGACCTCTCCTGGCTTCTTTTTGAAAGAAGCCAACTTGTATAAAGGCAGTCGCCAATATACTATTTATAGTAACGGTGTAAATGAAAATTGATATACAGGTGATGCACCAATGTGCAAAGTGTTCGATGATCGACCAAGGAAAATTTTAATGTTCAGTGATAGATCAATGGAGCCTCAAAAGCCTGTGATCGGATTAGGTCACGCCATATTTGCTCCAGGGGCCTGTGGCATGTAATTTTGTATGCACCAGAATTTTTAAAAATTATACCATGAAAGTTATTAGAAAGGATTTTGAATGAGGGTAAGGACTTTCTCATTCATTCTCTTCCTAATCTCTTAATTGTGGTACATGTACAAACGATAAAATTTTCGACTTGTCCAAATCGAAAGCATTTGCAGACGACATGTTAAATGCGGCTCAAATGATAGAATTTGCCTCTAAAACGGTAGAAAACATTGTGGGACAAGGAGAAAATGCTGGTTGCCAGCATTTTCTCCTTTTCCCACGATGTTTTCAAAAGCCCTCTTCCTCAGGGTCGTGAAAACTCGGGATTGTGTGGTAAAGGGTTAAGTTGTTTGGATTAAATAAATTTTCGTAATGAGCAATTTCTCAATACTGAGAAATCTTCCACTTAACCCTTTCCCAAACAAGCCCTGGTTTTTACGTGTCTGCAGTACAAGTCTTTTGAAAACACTGGGAAAAGGAGAAATTGCTCGTAACGAGCAATTTCTCCTTTTCCCACAGTGTTTTCTACCCTTTTTGAGACCTTTCTGCCATTTTCATCAAATTTAAAATTGTCGTCTGCAAACTCTTTCAATCTGGACCAGTCCAAAATTTGTCGTTTGGGAAAGGGTTAAGGGAAAGTATGGGATAAGTTGCTACTAGAAACGTTATTTTTAATGTTATCGATCAGTTTTGTTGTATCTGAACAGGCTTTGCAAAAGTCTAAACTCCTAAGGCGTTAAAACTCGGGATTTGTGTGGCAATGGGTTTAACACTTAAGCTGCTGAATAAATGAAACGCAAATTTCTACTCAATCCTAAAAGCCCAAACACTGTGGTTTCAAAGTTGATTTCACCGGAAAGAAAATACCGTATCGGACAGTGTAGATCAAAGATCAGACTGCACGTTCTGTGCAGTCTGATCTTGATCTACATTGTCCGCAAAAGGTCAGTGGGTCGCGATTAGCAGCTGAAGGGTTAAGTGAAAATACCAAAGTGAAATTTCATACCACAATTTCTCCTGAATGTCCATCCGTCTGAAAGTAAAAAGAAAAAATATATATATATGAGTCATACTATGGCAAAAGGGGGATTAAGTGCACCTCTGTGATGCATTATATATCAAGATAGTCATCAAATAAATATGGGTCCGTTAGTCCTTGGGCAGCTAAGAGCAACTCGCCGACCTTTTGTGGACAGCGTAGACCAGGATCAGACTGTAAAGAACGTTCAATCTGATCTTGGATCTACACTGTCCGATTAGGAGATATCTCTCCTCCAAATACACCTTTGGAATAGGAAAATTTGAGTTTTATCGTCGGTTTGAAAAGTTTCTTTTCTTTTAATTAGCAGTGTTACGGGAGATCTCTCCTTCCTTACTGTATAGCTTCTTCCCGTATAAAATCAATACCTGACAACTGCATTAGGGAGAATTCTCTTTAGCTCAGGGGTTAGTGTATTGGTCTTTTAAACCTCAATAAACGAGGATATTTTTCCGTACGGGTTCGAATCCCAGCCGGAGCGGTTTACATTTGAGCTATGCATTTGTTACGAGCTTTCATGTTCGTAAGAGTAGGACAAGGGTTAAATCCATTTTGTCTAACAACAGGCTGAATCCTGAATGGAGTAGTCCCCTGACATGAAGTAAATCGACCAATAGCAAAACGTTTCGACCCAGGGGGGATACGTTCTGCAAATCATGATGCAATAAACCCCCTTTTCATAGAGCATGACTAATTTCATTCCATACTAGGGAGCACTAAATATAACTAAATTCAAGCATTTAACTATTAAAGTAAGGTTGATTGATGGATGGATGGATGGATGGATGGATGGTGGGTGGGTGGGTGGGTGAGTGGGTGGGTAGGTGGTTGGTTGGTTGGTTGATTGATTGATTGTATAGTGTTTAACGCCGTTTTCAACATTATTTCAGTTATATCGCGGAGGCCAGTGCACTTATCCTGGAGTTTCTTTTACCAGTACTCCGCACAATATTCTTTCCAAACTGTTTCCCCACATAACATCGTGGAAACAATGGTCAGCGGTGAGAGAGGAATGAATCCTGTCGCGATGACTATCATCAATTCTCGGAAAGAAATTGGCCGAGCCGCGGATCGAACCAGTGACCTCCTGTTCTCAAGTCGACTTGCTTGGTACAATGCATCAAGTTAATAGAGCTCCAGATAAGAGGGAGTGATGGTATTCTAAATCCATTATTTCTCTTCCAAACCCTATGTTGTGAGTACTCATTAGAATCGTCTGACCGAGACGATTCTAATGAGTACCCACAACATAGGGTCTAGTGGAGAATAACTACTATTTTCAATTTTGAAATCAAATTCACTCCCTCTGTCCAGAACTCTATAGCAGATGCATTGTATCCGCTTCTGTCATAGCATGACTCAAATAACATATGGCCCGCAGCATGCAAAATGAGACCTTCGAACATGTGCGTAAACTGTCGTCCCGGATTAGCCTGCGCACTCCGCGCAGGCTAATCCGAGACGGCACTTTACGACTACATAAGATTTCTTGATTCAGTAGACTTTCGTGAAACAGAAAATTGCACAAAAACGAGAAGTGTCGTCTCGGATTGGTCAGACACTTCACAGGCTGATCAGGGACGACACACTTTACGCATATGTCCGAAGGCCCCTTTTCGTGTGTTGCACGTCATTTAAAAAGTGGCATGCCTAGGTCATAAGGTCATAGGTCATATTATTCAAAATAAGAGTGCCACGCTGGCCCTGTATCGCTTAACTGCCTTTTAACCCTTTCCCAAACAAGCCCTGGTTTTCACGTGTCTGCAGTACAAGTCTTTTGAAAACACTGTGGGAAAAGGAGAAATTGCTCGTAACGAGCAATTCATCCTTTTCCCACAGTGTTTTCTACCCTTTTTGATAACTTTCTGCCATTTTCATAAAATTTATAATTGTCGTCTGCAAACTCTTTCAATTTGGACCAGTCCAAAATTTGTCGTTTGGGAAAGGGTTAAATAGATGCATCATGCACTTAATTATAAATCATAAGAGGTCTGTATGGCACCTTCCATAGAAAAAATAGCCCACCCCCATCCCCTCCCCCAGAAAAGAGCTATTCTTTTTCAAATGCAAAGATTATGTCAAAAATTACTAGCAGGTCAAGATTTCCAGATCTTAAAAAGCAGAAAACAGTTTTTCAGTTACATGAACGATAAATTTCCGGGAAGATTGAATGATGTTTTACGCCGCTTTCAACATTATTTCAATCATATCACGGCGACAGCCCAGATATTCATGTGTTTCTAGGGTTTCACCATTACTAGGCTAGGGCTCTGAAGTGTCTTGTCCAAGGACACTCCCACGCAAAAAGCAATGGATTCAATGAGGCTCGAACCCGGGGCCTCCGGGTCACGAGTCTTACTCTTCACCTCTGAGCCACGCAGGACCCTTGGTAAAGTTTTGGGAAAAAATTGAGAGATAGAGACCTCCCTTTATACTGAATATAAAACTCATCTTAGCATAAAAATAAACATCAAAATAAATCACTGTAACTGAAAACTGAACATTTTCATTCCAAAAAAAGTCTTGAATACCCAACACCAATCATGTAACAGTGCAGTTTGATTATCAAGGGAGGTAACTGATAACGAATTGTTTATCTGTTGTAGCAAGTTATTTCCCTTGCTCAGTACGCACACATAAGTTTAATCATAGTGACTTCATGAAGATTTTTAAAATTTTCACAACATCTGAAATGTGTTTATACACACAACTGCTTGCTCCCTATCTTTTATGGGCTACATTTTCACTGATATTTGATTATACTTTCAACTGCTCTCTATCTTTTTTAAGCGCCAAAACTGAATCACCTTCCACAATGACCTTCACGTGCCTGCTCCCTGCTCCACCTGCTCCACCACCCCCAATTTCGTACTACTCTGAGCAAATAAGGGACTTACCTTTAATTCCACATAAGTTACAACTCCAATAACCAATGCGATGACCAACAGAATAGCTATGGCGCCAAAAGCGATGATAGCTGTCTTTTTCTGGCGTGGTGGGCTGTGGTCATCCTAAAATAGGGTAAACATGTATAAGTTACCGCATCCGTGCTACACTCGTTACAACTCAGCCGATTCCGTACCTACATCTTACCTCGTCCGTATAGAGGATGTTTCCATTTTTAACTACCAATCACACGATCTGAAACATAGCGTCGCCCACGTAAATCGCTTAGCAACGACGTTCATGAACAACCACGGTGAAGTTATTCACATCTGTCAGTGAAAGCTCCCAGCGGAATTGATAAACTGCGCTACGCGGAAAATTGAATGTACAACATTTTTGCCGACGGAAATGTTCTTAGAAAGATATCGATAGAAAATTGTGACCCATGTTTTCTTTTTGAAGAGGAGCCTTACAATTTTGATAACGGTAAAACGGTGTACTTCCGGCAAAGAAGGCCCGCTCGGGTAGCTCAGTGGTTAGCGTATCTGACTCGTGACCTGGTGGTTGTGGTTGATACCCGGTTGAGACAAACTTTCTTTCCGGCGATTTTTCGCCTCTCACCTCTGATGCATGTGAGAAAAGTAGTCAGTGGTTTTGGAAAGAAAGTTGTGTCAGTACTGGTGCGAGAAAGCCAGGAAACACATGGGTGCGTCACCAACTGCCATGATATGACCTAAGCTGTTAAAATGGGGTTAAATTCCAATACAAACCAAACCAATCCAACAAAGAAATGTACCGTGTAGGTGCATATCAAGCTACGTTATACAGCCGAGGAACTTGATCACCGGATTACCCGACGTTTGCCGAATGTGAGTTACCTCTTTATCAGGCAAATTTACTTTGGGTCGATGGGTTAGTTTAAACATATTATTTTACATCGATTGAGAAACAAGTTCTTACAATTTATACTAATCTCTCTTGATTCTGCTTCCTGGAAACTACACCAGTACTTGCGCCGAATGTGTGGGCCTATGAACAGTCCCAAAGTTGACATCCGCTCCCGGGTATCGAACTCAGGACCTTTTGATTACGAGGCTGACGCTCTACCTCACAACCAAGGACACCACACGGTCGATGGGTTGATGGGCGCTGTAGAGTTCTATATCGGACTTATTATGACAAAAGGGGGTTTAATGCATCTCCGTGATCCATTACACCAAACAAGCCATCGCATAGTTATAAATCCATAAAATCAGTTGTGTCAAACAAGCGGCTAGATCTGGCGGTAAAATTGTCCTTTGATATGCAGAAAATTTACAAATAGCAAAAAGTATCGGCCCATGTCAGCCTGCGCAGACTGCACAGGCCAACCTGGGTCGAAACTTTTTTGCAGATGCATGAAGCCCCCTTTTCACAGAGCACAGCTTACTGGTTTTTTTTTTTTTTTTTTGTCGTGTACGAGATAAAGTATTGTGTGTGTTGGGGAGGAAATCACCGCCTAGATGAATCAAAGTTCTGTCAGCACTGTTATCGGTCGTCACTGAATAATTTTGGGATGGTGTTTCCCGCCGCTTTTAAAATTGTGTAAGTCATATCACGGCAAAAATCACAAGAGGCATGCTCCGGCAAAAGGGGGCTTAATGCTTAATAGGGTAGACTGGTCCTTGGACATACAAAAATTTTACCAATAGCGAAAAGTTTCGGACCAGGACAGCCTGCGCGGACTGCGCAGGCTGGCCTGGTCGATGCGTTTCGCAAATGCATTAAGTACCCATTTCACAGAGCATGGCTCACATATTTGTGTATGTTCTGGGTTAGTTGAATACTTCAATCAATGTTTCCTCGCGTACTGAGTCAATAAAGGCTTATTACGCAAAAATGGCCAAAATACCTCATTTAATCTCAGAGTCTACAAATCCAGGAGAACGATAGAAGCTCTAAGCAGCCTTTCGTTTAAATATATTTTATTGCCATCGTTATACATATTATACAATACACGTACATTACACGCCAAGCCCCCGTAGCTCAGTCGATAGCGTACAGGACTTGAGAACAGGAGGTCGCTAGTTCGATCCCCGGCTCGGCCAATTCTTTCCGAGAATTGATGACAGTCATTGCGACAGGATTCATTCCTCTCTCACCGCTGACCATTGTTTCGACGATGGCTATGTGGGAAAGCAGCCAGTGGCTTGGAAAGAATATTATATATATATATAATATTATAGCACTGGTACAGGAAACTCCAGGAAAGCATGGCCGCCGCGATATAACTGAAATAATGTTGAAGACGGTGTTAAACTCAATACGATCAATCAATCAACGTACATTACACGAGAAGAAGTCGGGCGAAAGGGTCTGGCCACAAGTTCTCATAACCAAGATACGGCCATCCCAATGAACAATCTACTAAATATTAGAGTCTTCAGTGATTCTAAAATTATAGCAAGACCAAGTATATATTTTTATCTTTCCTCACAAAAAATAATACTAATGTTTCAGCTATGAAAAACAAAGTCTTTCAAGTGTTCGTAACTGAGAATTTAAACATTTAATAGTTGAAAAGAATAGAATACTTTCAGAGCTCCAGATGGAGGGAGTGATTTTGATTTCAAAATGGAAAGTATCAATCACTCTCCACTAAACCCTATGTTATGGGTACTCATTAGAATCGTCTTATCGAGACGATTCTAATGAGTACCCACAACATAGGGTTTGGAAGAGAAATAATGGATTTAGAATACTGACATTCCCCCTTATCTAGAGGTCTGGTACTTTGTTGTCAGTCAGAGAAATGGAGGACAGTGATAGGAGACAGGACTGGTAAAATAATTTGGGGGTGTAAGACGTTTACGTAAACCTTTTCTGCAGCTTTAATGTAGGATTGCACGGCTAAGAACATTGTGGAATTATCATCTGATATTTTTGGGTCCAAAAAGTATATCTTCATTTAAATGATGAAAGCGGCGAGGTTCATGTAAAAGCTGTCGGCTCGGAATTAGGTACTGGCACTCGTCACAACTCTGCCGATTCCGTGCCTTCATCTAACCTCGTCCGTATAAAGCAGGCTTCCATTTTTAACTACCAGTCTCATGATCTTAAACATGGTGGTGCCCATGTAAATCGCTTAGCAACAACATGAACAACCTCGATAACGTTATTCACATCTATTGATCTGTCGATGAAAGCTCCGAACGGAATTGATAAACCACGCTAAAAAATGAATGTACAAACTGTTCGCCGACGGAAATATTTTTAGAAAGATATCGATACAAAATTATGCCTTTTTTTTATCATTATTTTAAGAGGAGGCTTACAATTTCAATAACGGTAAAACGGTGTACTTCCGGCGAAGAAAGGTACCGTGTAGGTGCATATCAAGCTACGTGGTACAGCCGAGGGCCTTGATCACGGGATCATCCGAGGTTTACCGAATGTATGTATGTACTGAAGAAATAGTGCTTAACATCTTCGAAGACGTATCCGCAACTACAGGCGCAATCCGGCAAATACAAATGAGCCACGCTTTGACAAAAGGGGGTTTAATGCATCTCTGTGATGCATGATGCCAAGAAGGACATCACATAGTTCGGGATCCATGTTTAAGAACCGACTGTATCTTTAGGTAGACTGGTCCTTTGACATACAGAAAATTGACCCAAAACAAAAAGTTTTAGCCCATGTCAGCCTGCGCGAGCACTGCGCAGGCTGACTTGGTCGCTACTTTTTGCAGATGCATTGAGCCTCCTTCCCCCTTTTCACAGAGCATGGCTTTATATATATGTGTGTGTGTGTGTGTGTGTGTGTGTGTGTGTGTGTGTGTTTAATAAAGCTTTCCGATAATAAAAACCCGAACGTTGCTCTTTCAAAAGAGCCGTGCTCTGTGAAAAGGGGGCTTGATGCATCTGCGAAAAGTATCGACCCAGGTCAGCCTGCGCGGACTGCGCAGGCTGACCTGGGCCGAAACTTTTCGCCATTTGGTCGATTTTCTGTATGTTCAAAGACCCATTTTACCTCATGATTAAGTCGATTATTTAAAAAAGGTGGCTTTTTATGGATCCATAATTATTTTGATGGCTTGATTGGTCTAATGTATCGGGGGCATGCATTAAGCCCCATTTTGCCAGAGCATGGCTCAAATATATTTTGGGGAGAAATACTTTTCGCAGATGCATTAAGCCCCCATTTCACAGAAAGTTATTATGATATCTTAACTGCATTTCCATTAGTAAAGTAATGGGGTAAATGAGAAAAAATACAGGTTTGGTTTTGAAAATATGAGTCATGCTCTATGAAAAGGGGGCTTAATGCATCTGCAACAAGTATCGACCCAGGTCAGCCTGCGCAGTCCGCGCAGGCTGACCTGGGCCGAAACTTTTCGCTATTGGTCAATTTTCTGTATGTCAAAGGAACCAGTCTACCGTATGATGCAGCCGGTTGTTAGACAAAATAGATTTTTTGGATCCCTGACTATGCAGTGTCTTGCAGGGTATCATGCATAACGGAGATGCTTTAAGCCCCCTTTTGCCAGAGCATGGCTCATATATAGATAAGTACGGAAAGAAAGAAAGAGACAGACAGACAGATTGACAGACAATGAATGAATGAATGAATGACAAAAGATAGGTTTAGAAAATAAATAAATGAATGAATAAATATATATCACAGGTTTTGTTTAAAAAATAAATAAATAAGTAAACAAATAAGAAATAAATAAGTTAATAAATGAATAAGTAAAATAAATATGTAAGCCAAATAAGTATACCTTAACTTCAACTTTAGTTTCAAGTCCAGGCTTTTGCATGCTGTCTGTGGTTGGCAACATTGTCGTCAAGTAACTATGGAGGCTATGGTTAGCAAGCGAAGCAGTAGTACTCGTTGGTTTGTTTGCCGGTGCTTTGCAAAAGCCGCTGCTTTATAGGCAAGTAGAAGTCACGTGGTACAAAATTTGGCAAAATGCCTCTGTTCAACTAGGCGTAACTATTGCGAAACGGAACATTTTTTTGGAAGGACCTATGTCTCTAAAACGTGTGTCGGGTAAGTCACTTTCTTAAAGGCCCTATATCTGCCAAAAGAAAACAACGAAGGTGTTAAAATGTCTTTAGATTTAAACCACACCGTCTAATAGAACGGAAATAATTTTGAAGACGACAATCTTTAATCGATCTCAGTGTTAGTCTCTGACAGAAAAACGAGCTTTAAATCTAGGTCAAAAATTGCCAGGTGTCTCTGTCTTTTGTTTAGTTTTTACCTGATTTGAAAATTCATTTTTCTGCCAGCGACTAGCATTTCGACCAACGGCACAATAATAGGTTGTCACTTCACAATAATTTTCATGCTTTAAAATAATATGGTGTAAATTTGGATGCATTTTAACATCCTCGTTGTGTACCTTTGGCAGGTGTAGGGCCTTTAAGTCGTTACCAGACGGCAAAACTTAAGACTGATCCAAATTGAAAACTTTTGCAGACGACGAGATAAGTGTAACTCAAAAATTGAAATTTGTTTTGGGAAGGGTAAAAAACAAAGTGAGAAAAGGAGAAAATGCTGGTTATCAGCATTTTCTCCTTTTCCCACGATGTTTTCAATACCTTTTTCCTCAATGTCGTTAAAACCCGGAATTTTGTCGTAAAGGGTTAAAACAATGTACTTCATGAACCAGTCGATTGCTAGAAAAAATGGATTTTATGGATCCATAATTATGGTATCATGGATCGCGGAGATGCATTAAGCCCCCTTTTCGCCAGAGCATGATTCATATTTATTTAAAATCGATTGAGAAACAAGTTCTTGCAACTTATACTCATCTCTCTCGATTCTGCTTCCTTGGAACTTCAGTACTCCCGCCGAATGTGTGGGCCAATGAACAGTCCTACAGTTGACTCCCGCACCCGGCCATCGAACTCAGGATCGATCTTCATTCGACAAACCTCAGAGGATCCGTTGATTAAGTCCCTCGGTTGTATACCACAGCTTAATATGCACCTACGCGGAACATTTCTTCGCCGGAAATACACCGCTTTACCTTTCTTAAAATCGTAACACTCCACTTAGAAAAAGAAAACACTAGTCACAATTTTCTTTGGGAATCGTTCTAAATATATTTCCGACTACAATTTCTAACTCGGTATATCAGTTCCGTTGGCATTTTTCAGCGACAGATTGCTTGTCACCGGGGCTGTTGTTGTCATTTCTGATTGATGTACATGGGACCGCCATGTTATAGATCATGAGACTGGCAGTATTTCATAATGGAAACTCCCTTAATACAAACGAGGTCACCCGTCACAACTCGGCCGATTCCGTACATACATCTAACCTCGTCTATATAAAAGAGGCTACCATTTTGAACTACCAATCACATGATCTTAAACATGGCGACGTCCCTGTAAACCGCTTAGCAACGACATTCATGAACAACCACGGTGAAGTTATTCACATCTATCGATCTGTCGATGAAAGCTCCCAACGGAATTGATAAACCACGCTACAAAATTGAATGTACTAACTGTTTGCCGACGATAATATTCTTAGAAAGATATCGATAGAGAATTGCGACTCATGTTTTCTTCTTTAAGACGAGAATTACAGTTTCAATAACGGTAAATCGATGTGCTTCCGGCGATGAAATGTACCATGTAGGTGCGTATCAAGCTATGTGATACAGCCGAGGGATTTGATCACGGGATCACCCGAGGAATGCCGAATGAGACGAGGTTAGATGTAGTCGCGGAATCGGCCGAGTTATGACGAGTGTCAGGACCTTAACCCTTAAAGCGCCTTTCACTAATATAGTTGACTTTGCGGCCAGCGTAGATCAAGATCAGGCTGCACAAAATGTGCAGCCTGATCTTTGATCTACACTGTCCGCTATGTTTAGACACTACAGGCAAAAGGTACCAATGAATTTGCAATTATCATGGTCTTATTCTAAAATGAAAATGTCCACTGGGTTTATTCGGCGCTTTAAGGGTTAATATGATTACGAGGCTGACGCTCTACTTTACAACCACGGACACCACGGTCCGTCTTGAGCCCTGCAATCTGTCTTGAGCCCTGCAATCTGTCTCGGGCCCTGCAATCTGTCTCGGGCACTGCAATCTGTCTCGGGCGCTGCAATCTGTCTCGAGCCCTGCAATCTGTCTCGGGCCCTGCAATCTGTCTCGGGCCCTGCAATCTGTCTTAAGCCATGCTATCTGTCTTTAGCCCTGCTATCTGTCTTGAGCCCTGCTATCTGTCTTGAGCCCTGCTGTCTGTCTTGAGCCCTGCTATCTGTCTTGAGCCCTGCTGTCTGTCTTGAGCCCTGCTATCTGTCTTGAGCCCTGCAATCTTTCTCGGGTACTCGTTTAATAAAGTAAGTTTTATTAATTTCTATCTTGCTGAATAAGTGAAAAGAAACTTTCAAGCCGAAAGTAGAAACCCAGATGTTGCTATTTCAAAGCTTATCTTTTGGGGGAAAATATCTCTTTATCGGACGGTGTAGATCCAAGATCAGACTGCGCATTCTGCGCAGAATGCGCAGTCTGATCTTGGATCTACACTGTCCGCGACATGTTGTCGAGTCGCGATTTGCAGCAAAGAGTTAATGTTCTTTTATACAATGAGTGGACCAAAAAACATACAGAAAACAGGAAATGTCTTTTAAAAAGATAGACGGTGTAAATTTGCCAGCAAATGGGCAGGGGCCCTTAAAATAAACTTGTCTACATTTCTGACCAATCACAATTTTCTGTTTATTCATTTGTTATCAGTACCAAAAAGTAGGTCAAGAGCCAGCCACGCCGAAAAATGGGAAAATATAGTCTTCGTAAAAAAAGAGTCAAAAAAGGGCATATTTTACACTGCGACGGACGGACAGACAGGCGGGTGGGCGGATGGACGGACAGACAGACATGCAAGCAAGCAATCAAGCATGCTGACTGAAGGACGGACGGACGGAGACAGACGTATGGACGGACGGACAGACACACAGACAGACTTTATCAACCAGGACCATACTTGGGAAAAAAAAAAAGGATAGGAAAAAATATTCAGAGAAGAGAAGTTTCGACACGTCAATAAATCTGATATGTTACTTTTTACAAGTAATAAGCGGCGATAGAAAAAATATTTTTGTTGAAGATGTTTATGATAAAAAAAGATGAACAAGATACAAAATTCCCCCAAACTTCCGAGTCCCGGCACCCAACCTTTATCCCGTTGAATTTAACTCTTTACCACACAATCCCATGTTTAAACGACCCTGAGAAAATCAGCTTTTGAAAACTTGAGAAACCAGCATTTTCTCCTTTTCCCACAATGTTTTCTATTCTTTTCAAAACATATTTCAGTTTTTGAGTCACAGTTATTTTGTCGTCTGCAAATGCTTTCAGTTTTTGGACTAGTCTAAAATTTTGTTGTTTGGTAAAGTTTTAGCACTGACATTCACTCATTGATTAGCCCGGTCGGGTAACCCAATGGTTAGCGTGCCTGACTCTTGACCTGGTGGTTGCGGGTTCGATACCTGTTAGAGGTAATTTTTTTTTTTTCGGCGATTTTTCGCCTCTCACCTCTGATGCATGTGAGAAAAAAGTTAGTGACTTGGAAAGAAAGTTGTGTCAGTACTGGTGTGAGAAAGCCAGGAAACACATGCGTAGGTGCACTGACCGCCGTGATAGGATCTAAGCTGTTAAAACGGCGTTAAACTCCAATATAAGAAACTGACAAATATCTTTAAGTAGCTAAACGGCGTAAATTTGCCAGCAAATAGGCCTGCAGGAGCCCTTGGAATAAACATGTCGACATTTTTGACCAATCACAAAGTTCTTTATATTCATTTGTTATCAATACCAAAAAGTAGGTCAAAAGCCTGCACATTCAGGTACGCCAAATTAACACTCATCGTAAAATCGCACGTCGAAAGGACCGTCGGAGGTCACAACACGAAGAAAAGGTTACTGGTGATTGATTGGCTGGTTGAATTGTATTTTACGCCGCTTTCAACATTATTTCAGTCATTTCACGACGACATTTAGTCCTGTACGTCCTAGATTTCATCAGTTCTAGGCTGGGGCTCTCGCCCAAGGCCCAGTGCTTCCAGGCTCCAACCTAGGGCAGCCGAGCCCCGGTAGCTCAGTCGGTAGCGGACAGGACTTGAGAACAGGAGGTTGCTGGTTCGATCCTCGGCTCGGCCAATTTCTTTCCAAGGATTGGTGATAGTCATTGCGACAGGATTCATTCCTCTCCCACCGCTGACCATTGTTTCGACGCTGGTTATGTGGGAAAGCAGCCAGTGGCTTGGAAAGAATATTGTGCGTAGTACTGGTAAAAGAAACTCCAGGAAAGCATGGAGAGGTGCACTGGCCGCTGCGATATAACTAAAATAATGTTGACAACGGCGTTAAACACCATACAATCAGTTAATCAATCAGACGTTATTGGTGATAGACTGGCTGGTCGAATGGTGTTTTACGCCGCTTTCAACATTATTTCAGTCATATCACGGCGACAGGTATTCATTTATGTCCTGGATTTCACCAGTTCTAGGCTGGGCTCTTGCCCAAGGTCACTCGCACGAAAAACCAAATGCTTCCAGTGAGGCTCGAACCCGGAGCCTCCAGGTTACGGGTCCCCTACACTTTACCAGGGGGCCCAGCAGGACTCCTATTGGTGAATAAGTGATTTTGAGTGATATTTACAGAGTGATATTTACAGAGTGATATTTACAGAGTGACATTTGGGCATTCATCACGAACTGTGTCGGAACTATTCGCACGTTCACGACAATTTAACCCTTTTCCACACAGTCCCACTTTTTAATGACCCTGCAAGAAAAAGCTTTCGGAAACATTGTGGGAAAAGGAGAAAATGCTGGTAACCAGCATTTTCTCCTTTTCCCACGATGTTTTCCAACCTTTCTAAGGCAAATCCCATTGTTTGAGTTGCAATGAAATTGTCGTCTTCAAATGCTGTCAGTTTAGACAAGTCTGCATTTTGTTTTTTTGGTAGAGAGCTAACAATTAAAATTTGTCTTCAGAAGGGTAGAAAAACATTGTCGGAAAAGAATAAAATTTGGACAAGTCTTTGGACTAGTCGTCTGGTAAAGGGTTAATATAAGGGTTGTGTGGTGTCCGTGGTTGTGAGGTAGAGCGTCGGCCTCGTAATCAAAAGGTCCTGAGTTCGATACCCGGGAGCGGATGTCAACTTTGGGTCTGTTCATTGGCCCACACATTCGGCGCGAGTACTGGTGTAGTTTTCAGGAAGCAGAATCGAGAGAGATTAGTATAAGTTGTAAGAACTTGTTTCTCAATCGATGTAAAATAAAATATGTTTAAAACTAATAGAGAAACAGCTGTTAATGAATGACCCATGCTCTGTGAAAAGGGGGCTTAATGCATCTGGATATTTAGGCAGAATGGTCCTTTGCCATGCAGAAAAGTTACAAATAGCAAAAAGTATCGACCCATGTCAGCCTGCGCGGACCGCGCAGGCTGACATGGGTCGATACTTTTTGCAGATGCATTAAGCCCCCTTTACACAGAGCATGGCTTAAATATTAATAATGATTGCCTTGCTTACAGGCCCAATAGCGGCAAAAAAAAACACAATACAGGTGTTAAAAAAGCAAAATTTAGATTTAAATCATACCCATTTATAAATATGGACATTATTGCGACAATGACAATCTGTTATTGTGTGGTCGCTCCAAGTGTTAGTCGCTGGCAGAAAAAAACGAAGTTTTAAACAAGGTAAAAAGTAAACAAAAGATAGAGCAACCTGGCAACTTTTAACCTAGTTTTGAAATTCAATTTCTCTGCCAGTGACTACCACTTGGACCGACTGTACAATAACAGATTGTCATCTGCACGATAATTTCCATACTTTGAAATTGTATGATTTAAATTTAAATGCGTTTCACATAGAGTTTAGAGTTTAAACATATTTATTTTACATCGACTGAGAAACAAGGTCGTGCAACTTATTATAAACTCTCTCGATTCTGCTTCCTGGAAACTACACCAGTACTCGCGCCGAATGTGTGGGCCAATTAATAATCCTAAAGTTGACACCCGCTCCTGGATATCGAACTCGAGACCTTATGGTTACGAGGCCGACGCTATACCTTACAACCACGGACACCAAATATCATCTCAAATAAAAGCTGGATTGCTTTTTTGGCCGCTATTGTGCCTTTAATAGATATCTAACCCTTTGCCGCACAATGCCGCCTTTTAACGAACCTTGGAAAGAAGACTTTTGAAGACATTGTGGTAATAGATGAAAATGCTGGTAACCAACATTTTCTCCTTTTCCGACAATGTTTCCTACCGTATCAAAGAAAAAATTGTCGTCAACAAATGCTTTCAACTTTGACAAGGCTAAAATTTTGTCGTCTGGTAAAGGGTTAATGATGAATTTGATTACAAAATACAGAAAACATTGTGAAATACAGCAACAGGTCTTTATCGGGACCACTTTTTGATGTGTTGTTAGTTCTCTTTTTTTTTCTAAGTCGCGTGGTGCGTACCCGTCAAAATGTAACTAGTATAACTGTCGAAGTTTGATAACATTTTTTGCAATCAAAAATTGAAACGACGATGCAACTTCAAAACATGGTAGAAGATGACGCCGATTGTCACGAAGTCCTTAGGCAACTGCACATACTTGTCTGTACCTTTTTGTTTTATCTTTTAACAAACAAACCTGTCTTAATGACCTTAAACAGAGTGGCTTTTGAAAACATTGTTGGAAAGAAGAATTTACAGGTTACCGGCATTTTCTCCTTTTTCCCACAATGTTTTCTATCTTCTCAAAGACAAAATATAGCATTTTAACCACATTTGATTTGTCGTCTGCAAATAGTTTCAAGTTTAGACAGGCGTGAAATTTTATTGGCTGGTAAAGGGTTGCTGCTCATTTATGCAAAATCAGACGTCGTTTTGATAGATTGTTTTTTGTTTATATTTTGAAAATGGTAGTCTTTCAATGCAAAAAAAAAAAACTTTTTTTCGTTTATCTTTATGTTCTTCCATTCGTCAGCATTAAAGGAGGCCTTTTTTTTGCTGTGAAGTAAAACTTTTTGTTAAAAGGAGCTATCTAGTTTTTCATGTCGTTATTCAAAATGTATAGTACAACACCGATGAACACAACTGTACCATGCCCTGTGAAAAGGGGGCTTAATGCATCTGCGAAAAGTATCGGCTCACGTCAGCCTGCGCAGTCCGCGCAGGCTGACGTGGGCCGAAACTTTTCGCTCTTGGTCAATTTTCTGTATGTCCACGGACCAGTTTACCTCATGAAAAAGTCTGTGGTCAAAAGAGTGGCTATTATGGATCCATGGTCACGTGATGACTTGCTTGGTATCATGGATCACAGAGATGCATTAAGCCCTCTTTTTCCAGAGCATGACTCACCTAGATGTATCAGGTGCGTAGGGCTCCGGGAAGGTACTAAAGGTGAAGCCGGATTTATTATGAATTTTCTTCTCTTTTTGTCGTTCTTTCGTCGTTTTTCCTTCTAGCAAAATAGATATTAGCACCTTAAAGAGCCAAGCACAATTTTGTCAAGTTTTTAGACAATGTGAATTAAGATCCGTCTGCATTTTGCGGACAATGTAGTTTAAGATCAGACTGCACAGAAGTCTGATCTTTTATCTACATTGTTCGCTATTTAGTTTCTATTTTCTTGCAGTTTTGGGCAGTTTTGAAATCGAGATAAATTGGTCTCTCGTGGACACCGTCTGCATTGTTATACTGATTTGAATACCATTCGGCAAACCTCGGGTGATCCGGTGATCAAGTCCCTCGGCTGTATCACGTAGCTTGATTTGCACTTATACGGTACATTTCTTCGCCGGAAATACACCGTTTTCCCGTCATTAAAATTGTAAGGCTCCTCTCAAAAAAGAAAACATGAGTGACAATTTTCTATCGATATCTTTCTAAGAATATTTCCGTCGACAAACAGTTTGTACATTCAATTTTAGCGTGGTTTATCATTTTTGTTGGGAGTTTCGACAGATCGATAGAATTGAATAACTTCACCGTGGTTGTTCATATCGTTGCTAAGCGATTTACAGGGGCGCCACCATGTTTAAGATCATGTGACTGGTAGTTCAAAATGGAAACCTCCTTTATATGGACGAGGTTAGATGTAGGTACGGAATCGGCCGAGTTGTGACGAGTGGTTCAAGTCTTTTCGAAACTCTGGTGCGAAATCTAAAAGAAACGGTAAGAGGCTACGTAGCCAAATAAGGAAATGACATTGAAAAAATATTGTTTACTGTTTTGTATTTCTTCTTTACTAGTGAATCGTCATCAATCACCGTGCTTAACTCAGTGATGAACTAGTTTTCAAGTTTGGTTTGATTTAGTCTGGATTACCTGCCCCTAACACTGCGTACTCTGAACTATGGCGGGGTACCCCTGCCCCTAACACTGCGTACTTTGAACTATGGCGGGGTACCAGACTATGTCAGATTATGAAAATCTGAGTAACTCCCATTAAACACTGATAAATACCACAAAAAAATAGATCTACCCTTCTCTGCAAACGTAAAGGAACTGGACTGATTAATGCAGTAAAAAGATGCAAATTTGGTAGTCAAATGACGGTTTGATCGCTCTGCAACCGTCTATTTTCATGGAGTCAGGTATGACGTCATCGTACCGTTGAAAGTTATCTGAAATTTAATTGGTGCGTGCTACTGACCACGTGACATTGACCAGCCGTAACTTAGAATGGGTTTCGTCCTGTATCTTGGACTATCCCCCGTAACAAAAATCAACAGCCTTCAGTGGCATCGCCCATATGGGCAACCCGTGGCGACGATAAATCAACAAATTCGATCAATCAATCGCGTAACATTCCTACCGACCTATGCGAAATTTTTGAGGAAATCTAGAACACATTAGGAGGCTACGTAGCCCATTTAGAAATACAACTGATTTTTTTTTTTTCCTTACATTTGTCTTTCTTCTTTACTTACAACATGTATTTGCCAGCTATCGCCCTACTTATTTCAGAAGTGAATTATTTTTAACCCTTTGGCTACTAAGCGCGACTCAATGACCTTTTTCGGACAGTGTAGATCAATATCAGACTGCACAGAACGCGCAGTCTGATCTTGGATCTACACTGTCCGATAACGACATATCTTTTTTCCAAAAATCAATTTTTGAAATAGCAAATTCAAGTTTTTAGTATCGGTTTGAATGTTTCATTTCATGTATTTAGCAGGATCACGGTTTGATTGATTTTTCGTTCATTTATCGCAACCACCGATTGCCCATATGGGCGACGCCCCCTGAAGGCTGATAGTTTTGTTAGGTGGGATAGTGCAAGATAAAGGACGAAACCCGTCCTAAGTTACGCCTGGTTCTTTAACGTGCTCATTGTATAGCACCGTCACACGGAACCTCGGTTTAACGTCTCATCCGAAAGACTATTAGAAATTTTTAAATGGCCAGCCGTGGGGCTCGAACCCACACCCTCAAGTGACCCAAGACCTGTGGGTCCGTATTCACCAACCATTCTCAAGAACGTTCTTAGACTTATTCTCCAGAATTTTCTACATTTGAAAGTAACACAGCTTCTGATTGGCTAAACCATTTGGTTTATTTTTAACCCTTTGGCTTAAGAATGGTTGGTGAATGCGGGCTCTGATGTTTACAAGTCCTACGCTCTACCATCTGAGCTATGCGGGCTGGTCAGGATAAGGGTTGAATTTGGTGATAGTCTAAAAATCTAAATACCCCCCTTAAAAATGCTGAACAAGTCATGCGAATAAAGCGAAATAGGTTAGTGTGCCGACGAATTGGGGCGTTGCTTTTTTTCCGAGCGACTTGTCTCTTTCTCCTCGTGTCATAATGTTTCTGTTAATTAGACGCATAGTCTTGAAAATTTAAGAATTAGAAGAGGTGTTGAGATGGGACCGGGGTCCATATACACCAACCATTGTTAAAAACATTCTTTGTCTTATTCTCAAGAATTTTCTACATTTGAAAGTAACACAACTTCTGATCGGCTAAACCATTTCGTTTAGCCAATCAAAAGTTGTGTTACTTTCAAATGTAGAAAATCTTGGCGAATCAGACTATGAATGTTCTTAAAGATGGTTGGCGATTATGGACCCAGGTTTCTAACCACTTTAAAAGATAAATGCTAATGAACCTTGCTCTGTGAAAAGGGGGCTTAATACATCTGCAAAAATTAAAAGTATAGATCGCAGGCTGACCTAGGCCGATAAATTTTGCTGTTGGTCAATATTCTGCATGTAAAAGGACCAGTCTACCTCACAATTCAGTCGTTTGTTAGAAAAAAAATGCAGAGCTCCAGATAGAGGGAGTGATTTTGATTTCAAAAATTGAAAATATTAATCACTCTCCACTAAACCCTATGTTGCGGGTACTCATTAGAATCGTCTCACCGAGACGATTCTAATGAGTACCCACAACATAGGGTTTGGGAGAAAAATAATGGATTTAGAACACTGTCACTCCCTCTTATCTGGAGGTCTGAAAATGGATTTTATAAATCTATCATTATGTGATAGATTGCTTTGTATAGTACATCACAAAGATGCACCATTGCAGGTAAATGTCCCCGAATGCGATTCATGTCAGTTTTTAATGGGTCGTATCCGGGTACAAAGACAATCGCGAAAAAAAAAAATGGTAGAAATCTCTGCACAGGTTTTGTGCGCACGCCATAAACTCTCATATTTTCACAAATTGACGTGTTGCTTGTGTATTCAATAGTCCTTCGTTTCAAATATAAATATTTTCAGACTGAACGGTAAACATAAGTAAAACAAAGGTTAATTCATCTTTTTCTCGAGATGTTTACGTGTCCCAAACTGGCTACCAAATACGATAAATTTTGCTAGTTTTTTTTTTCGAGAGTTACATGTTACAAACGATTTTTGAAAGCGCTTTAGGTAATGAAATGTTTAATAATTTGTCCTTAGTCATGTATATTTATGTCGCCAAAAATTACATGCGGCAAACCTCGGGTCCGGTGATCAAGTCCCTCAGCTGTATCACGTAGCTTGATATGCGCCTAAAGGTACATTTCTTCGCCGGAAATACAACCGTTTTACCGTTATTAGAATTGTAAGGCTCCTGTTAAAAAAGAAAACATGGACCACAATTTTCTATCGATATATTTCTGTGAATATTTCCGTCGGCAAACAGTATGTAAGTTCAATTTTTAGCGTGGTTTATCAGTTCCTTTGGGAGCTTTCATCGACAGATCGATAGATGTGAATAACTGCACCATGGTTGTTAATGTCGTTGCCAAGCGATTTACAGGGGCGCCGCCATGTTTCAGATCACGAGATTGATTGTTCAAAATGGAAACCTCCTTTACACGGACGAGATTAGATGTAGATACGGAATCGGCCAAGTTGAGTCTGACGAGTGCAAAAATTAACTGCCTTTCGCTGCAGTACAGATTAAACCGACGAAACGCAAAGTAAAATCAGCACAGCGCTGTTCATAGCTTTTCTAATGGAAAATTCGCGATGGACTTGAGGCGGTACGGTGCGCAATAAATGGCCAAATATGAAAAAAAAAAAAAGCTTTGTAAACTTCTCGTTATTGAGACAAGGAGTTGCACCAAACTCCTTTTCCCCAGAGCGTGGCTTAGAGATTAACATAGATTTCCAACGAAATATTACAGGTATATAGCTGATTGATTTCTGTGGAAACTGACAATTTGATAAATTACTTCAACACAAAAAGCCAAGTTTTTTTTTTCCTCCCCCACCCCCCATCCTGTATGGTACATCTTGGTGAAGGTGTTAAAATGCATTTAAAGTATACCACCTGAACCCTTTCCCAAACGACAAATTTTGGACTGGTCCAAATTGAAAGAGTTTGCAGACGACAATTTTAAATTTGATGAAAATGGCAGAAAGGTCTCAAAAAGGGTAGAAAACACTGTGGGAAAAGGAGAAATTGCTCGTTACGAGCAATTTCTCCTTTTCCCACAGTGTTTTCAAAAGACTTGTACTGCAGACACGTGAAAACCAGGGCTCGTTTGGGAAAGGGTTGAAGTATGGAAAATATTGTGAAGTTGACAACCTTTTCTTGTGTGGTCGGTCCAATCGTTAATCCCTTGTAGAAAAAAATGAATTTTGAAATCGGGCAAGAAATAAACAAAGATAAGGTGACCTGGCAACTTTTAACCTGGTTTTGAAATTCATTTCTCTGCCATCGACTAATAGTTGGACCGAACATACAATAACAGATTGTCATCTTCTCATTGATTTCCATACATTTAAATGGTATGATTTTCATTTGAATGCATTTTAACATCAATATTGTTTACTTTTGGCAGCGATTGGACCTTTAATGAATGACCATGGTATTCAAATTTACATTAACACTTAAGCTGCTGAATGAATGAAACACAAATTTCTACTCAATACTAAACGCCCAAACATTGCGGTTTCAAAGTTGATCTCACCGGAAAGAAAATACCGTAACGGACAGTGTAGATCAAAGATCAGACTGCACGTTCTGTGCAGTCTGATCTTGATCTACACTGTCCGCAGAAGGTCAGTGGGTCGCGATCAGCAGCTTACGGGTTAAGTTTAACGCTATATCGCACAATTAGGCCCGCCGGGGTAGCTCAGTGGTTAGCGTTCCTGACTCGTGATCTGGTGGTTGCGAGCTCGATACCCGGTTGAGGCAAACTTTCTTTCCGGCGGCTTTTCGACTCTTCCCTCTGATGCATATGAGAAAAGTAGTCAGTGGCTTTGGAGAGAAAGTTGTGTCGGTACTGGTGTGAGGAAGCCAGGAAACACATAGGTGCGTCGCTGACCGCCATGATATTACCTGTGCTGTTAAAATGGTGTTTAACTTCAATACAAACACAATTAGTATACGAGTTGTTGCGACTTTGAAAGAGTCAGCTTTTGACAACATTGTGGGAAAAGGAGAAAAATTCTGGTGACCAGCATTTTCACACAGTGTTTTCAACCCTTCTCAAAACAAATTTCAATTTATGAGTTAGAATTTATTTTGTCATCTGCAGATGCTTTCAGTTTGGACATACAAGTATAAAATTTTGTCGCCAAAGTTTGGGAAAGAAATAACAACAACAAAATTTTAGACTTGTCCAAATTGAAAGCATATATTTAATTAGCAGACTGCAAATTAAACGATACGCAGAAAGTGAATTTTGTTTTGGGAAGGATAGAAAACATTGTGGGAAAAGGAGAAAATGCTGGTTACCAGCATTTTCTCCTCTTCCCACAATGTTTTCAAAAGCTTTCTTTCTCAGGGTTGTCGCCAAGCCCCCGTGGCTCAGTCGGTAGCGCACAGGACTTGAGAACAGGAGGTCGCTGGTTCGTTCCCCGGCTCGGCCAATTTCTTTCCGAGGATTGATGATAGTCATCGCGACAGGATTCATTCCTCTCTCACCGCTGACCATTGTTTCGACGATGGTTATGTGGGAAAGCAGCCAGTGGCTTGGAAAGAATATTGTGCGGAGTACTGGTAAAAGAAACTCCAGGAAAGCATGAATAGGTGCATTGGCCGCCGCGATATAACTGAGATAATGTTGAAAACGGCGTTATACACCATACAATAAATCAATCAATCAATCTCAGGGTTGTCAAAAGTAGAGATTGTGAGGTAAAGGGTTAAATATCGGTCTCGATTTTTGGTGCGTAATGATTTATTAAACCCTTTAGCTGACGACAAAATTATGGACTTGTCCGAAATGAAAGCATTTGCAGACGACAAAGTAAATGTAGATCAAATGGTGAAAATTGGCTCTAAAAGTAAAAAGAAAACATTGCTTAACAAGGAAAAAATGCTGGTAACCAGCATTTTTTCAGACTTTTTACCATTTTTACCCCAAATAAAAAATTTGCATTGCCTTGAATTAATGGGATTAATGCTGGTAACCAGCATTTTTTCCCGCCTTTTTCAACTACATGTATGTGTTCAAGGGCCTTCTTCCTCGTGGTCTTTTAAATCTTTACCAAACGACAAAATTTAAGACATGTCCAAATTGAAGGATTCTACAGATGACAGAATAAACGTGACTTCGAAATTGGAAATTTATATTTGAAAGGTTAGAAAACATTGTGGGAAAAGGAGAAAATGCTGTTTACCAGCATTTTCTCCTTTTCCCACAATGTTTTCAAAAGTTTTCTTCCTTAGGGTCTTTAAAACGCGGAATTTCGCTGTACACAACAAATTTTCAGACTTTTCCAACTTGAAAGCATTTGCAGACGACAGTTTAAATACATGTATGGCTTTAAATGATGTTGTCTCTGAAAGACCAGAAAAAAAAAAATCAAAAAGCCCTTATTTAAAACTCGAAATTGTGTGGTAAAGGGTTTGTTAAAAAAAAAAAAAAAAAAATTTGATTGTGTGAGGTAGGCCTAGATAGAATGAAATTCAGTTTCAGAGCTGCGAGATCTTGGGTACGGACAATTGCCCCCCACCGGACATTTGCCTTCCCGGACAAAAGCCCACCTGCAATAGAAGCAACCCGGACATTTGCCAACCTGCCGTTTTCCCGTCTGCTTTCACATATTTTTATCAGTTTTTATGCGGTTTTAAATTAAATAATTTTTTCACCGTTACCCCCCCCCCCCCCATAAAAAATTTGCATTGCCTTGAAAAGGCTGCTCGTAGATCTTTTAATTGAATTCCTTTAACCCTTTCCCAGACGACAAATTTTAGACCCTTCCAAATTGAAAGAGTTTGCAGACGAATATTTTAAATTTGATGAAAATGGCGGAAAGTTCTCCAATAGGGTAGAAAACACTGTGGGAAAAGGAGAAACTGCTCGTTACATGCAATTTCTCCTTTTCCCACGGTGTTTTCAAAAGATTTGTACTGCAGACCCGTAAAAACCAGGGCTTGTTTGGGAAAGGGTTAATCTTAACTATTATTCCTGCTAGATAAAAAGAAATGAAACTTTCAAATTGATGTTACAAACTCAAATTTTCCTATTTCCAAAGGTATTTTTGGAGGAAAAATATCTCCTTATCGGGCAGTGTATATCGAAGATCAGACTGCAGTCTGATCTTGATCTACACTGTCAGCAAAAGGTCAGTGAGTCGCGATTAGCAGCTTAATGGTTAAATGTATAACAAGAGAAGGTATAATTGTTGGAATTTGCATCGGCCCAAATTTAAAGAAAGTTGCAGACGACAATTTAAAATGCGGCAAAAATAGAAGAAAATTAATGATAGGATGAAAAACATTGTGGGAAAATGGAAACTGTTCATCATGAGCAGTTCATCATGTCCTCCTCCCAATATGTTTTCCTAAGTCTTCATAAGTTTTCAAGTGCAGACACATAAAAAAAGAGAGTGGTTTACTTCCCCAGGTCGTAAGGCTTCATCTGGAAGAGCGTTGAGACTGTCTATCAAAATTTGCATCGGTCCTTATTCAAAGAAAATTTGCAGACGACAATTTTAAATGCAGCAAAAATGGCAGAAGATTTAATGATAATATTGAAAACAGATCTAATAATTTTGTCCAAATTAATAAGAGGAAAACAATACTTTTTGGAAGAATCATAATTAAAATAAATTTTAATTTTCATCTTGCGCAATTTTACCAAATTTCGTGAAAATCTTCGGTCGGAGAGGAAGTTAATTACACGTAGACAATGGAATAGCCCAAATTCGTTATCACGTGACATTTAATTAAATTTTTCTGTCTACTATTATGGGATAGAAAAGTAAAATAGAATGACGTCACCCGCGCATGATCACAGCGTCTAGGCGCTTTGTGGGATGCGGCCAAAGTGTGACCTGCCCGTACCCCATCTGATATCGATTCAAAATTACAGTTAAAATTCTTTATGTGACACCAATAAAAGTTGAATTTTCCTTTCAGTAAGTGATTTAATTTGTGAAAGAAAGCGATTATGGACCACAGTGACGAAGAAGTAGATGAAGGAATGGAGGTAGACGAGGGTGTCGAAGGTAAGCTAATCAGGGTTAATTTTTGTTGTTTCGGCAATTAACCGGCATATTTGATGTGTGCAGTTTCGATTTTGTGTTACATAAGTTTTCTAGTGCATCCTGTATTAGTTAAAGTGTCATATTTTCAGATGACAACCTGTCAAACAGGGGTTAACTGAATAAACTCGTTCAAAATACCGCGACACATGTCATTAGAGAGAGGAATTTCCCGTCAAATCACATCTTTGTTCATTTGCATAAATTTGACAATAAACGTGCTATTTTGAGGAACATTTGGGGTATTTCCTGTTTTGAGCATTTGTTTTAGGTCATAATTAGATAAAAGGTGGAAAGGTTTGCGGAAAAAGACGAAATTAAAACTTATTCTTTCTTTTCGTTATGCTTTTGTTTGATCGTGGGATAAATATCTGGATGAATATTAAAGTAGACTTTGTAGACGCGCATGCGCATTGTTATCTATTTTCGCCGGCTCATAAAATCAAAGTACTGACGGTATTTTGTATGCAACCATTTGAAAATGAAAGGGCTTTGCATTTTCTCCCTTTCTCTGGATGTTATGCACCCTTTCTGATGCAAACACTCAAATTTGTCCCAAGTTGAATATATGGCATGCAAATATTTTCAATTTGGACAAGTATTAAATTTTTTTATATGGTAAAGAGTACATCTTTGAACCATATGCTCTATGCAGTCAGATCTTTATTTTTTCTTCAAAAGGACCTGTTTTCTCTGACTTTTAACCCTTTACAACACAGATTCGAGTTTTAACAATCTGAAGGAAAATGCCTATTGAAAACATAGGTTAAGGAGATAGTGGTAACCGGCATTTTCTCCTTTTTCACCAAAGTGTTTTGTACCCTTCCAAAGGTGAGATTCTGTTTTCAAGTCACAATTACTTTGTTGTCTGAAAATGCTTTAAATTTGGAAAAGTCCAAAATTTTGCAATGTGGTTAAGAGTTAAATCACTCTGTACCAGGGGATAGAGTTTGAGACTTGTCCAAATTGAAAGCAAACAGGACAAGTCAAGTGTGTCACAAATGATGGCCTAGGAATTGCTTTTTGAAGGATAGAGAACATTGTGAGAGACAGAGAAAATGGTGGGTTCAAACATTGTCTCGCTTTTCCCACCTTTTACAACAATGTTCAGAGAATCTGCCCGCCTGGGTAGCTCAGTGGTTAGCGTATCTGACTTGTGAAAGAGAGCGCTTGAAAACATTGTGGAAAATGGAGAAAATGATGGTTACCAATATTTTCTCCATTTCCCACATTGTTTTCTACCCATCCAAAAAAAAAAAAATTTCAATTTTGAACAATAATTTGAACAAGTGTAAAATTTTGTTGTTAAGTAAAGAGTTGGATGGTTGTTATAACTTGTAATGCTAAATCCATTTTTGTTTTGGGAAGGGTAAAAAAAAAAACATCGTGGGAGAATGAAAAATTGCTGGTTGCAAGTGGTATGGCAATGAATAGCGAACAGTATAGTACTGTCGCAAGATCAGATTGCACATTTTATGCAGTCTTGACCTTGATCTACAGTGTCAGCAAAAGGAACTTCACTCTTTACAAGATGACAGAATTTCAGACTTGGCCAAACTGAAAGCATTTGCAGTCAACAAATTTAATGTTAACCCAAAATTGAAATTTCTCGAAAGGTAGCAAACATTGTGGGAAAGGGAGAAAGTTACCAGCATTTTCACCTTTTACCACAATGTTTTCAAAAGGCTTTTTTCCTCTGGGTCATTGCTGGGTTTTTCTTTGGTGTGTCCATGGGCAAGACACTTCAGAGCTCTAGCCTAGTACTGGTAAAACAAAGGAAATACATAAATATGTGAACCGTCGCCGTGATATGACTGAAATAATGTTGAATGCGGTGTAAAACACCATTCAGTGGACCGTTAAAACTTAGGATGGTGTAGTAAAGGCTTATGCCAGTTTCAGTGCTGTAAAGGCTAAAGCATTTTATTTTTTTATCATTAAACTTCAGCTGAGGGTGCTGCAGAAGGGGATGAAGACTATGACAAGAAAGGAAAGAAGAGAAAGAAGAAAGATGGAAGCGGGAAGAAGAAAAAGAAGAAGAAGAAGCATCATGAAGATTATGTGAGTTAATGTTTTTAAAACCTTAACCCTTTACACAGTCCTGCCTCTTAACGACTCTCTGAAGGCATTTTCTCCTTTTCCCATAATGTTTTCAAAAGCCCTGTTCCGCAGGAGGGTCGTCATCTTCGCAAGCCAATGTGACGAATCACTACTTGGATCTTACCCCTTGGCTGATCGAGTCGACATTTGTTAGCTTTGCAGTACATGTAATCATTGGTTGCAGTCAGGAATGAAGGCACCAATCAAATAGCGCTTACATTTGCTAGCCATCATCATGAAAACATAAATAAAAATGGTGACCACAGGAGAAAGTAGTCGGATAGGCTGGGAATTATTACCCAAAAAAAAAAAAAAATGCAGATGAACAATACTTTCTTCAACATTCACTGTCACACATCAATTAGATGATGTTTTAGGATACGTCCCAACACCAGAAGTGCCGAAACAGTTCTGTTACGCGTCATTTGATTGGTTTTCGATGGCGTAAATCTAGGGATGATAACAATCAAAATCCAGTAGGTGGAGCGTCACCCTGCTAACAATTTTCTACTCGATCAGCCAAGGTGGTAAGATCCATTTAGTGATCGTCACCTTGGCTTGCGAAGATGGAGGGTCGTTAAACTAGAGATTGCGTACTAAAGGGTTAACAATTTAGCTCACAATCTCAACTTTTAACAACCTTGAGAAAGAAGCCTTTTGAAAACATTGTGGGAAAAGGAGAAAATGCTAGTAACCAGCATTTTCTCCTTTTCCCACAATGTTTTCTACCCTTTCACAAACAATTTCATAGTTTGTGTTGCATGTTATTTGCCGTCTGCAAATGCTTCCATTTTTGGTCTAAAATTTTGTCGTTTGGTAAAGAATTGAATTGTTTATTTTTGAAACAGGGATCTGATGAAGAGAAACACAAGAAGAAAAAGAAAGAGAAAGCCATGTTGGACCTGGGTACCCCACGAGACAGACCTAGGGTGGGTAGAATTTTAGCCATGCCCTATGGCAGAGGGGGCTTAACCCTTCACCACACAATCCTGACTTTTAACAAGCTGGAGAAAGACGACTTTTGAAAACATGGTGGGAAAAGGAGAAAATGCTGGTAACCAGCATTTTCTCCTTCTTCCACCATGTTTTCCAGCCTATCAAGGACAAAATCAAAAATACGAGCCGCATTTCATGTATATCTGCAAATACTTTTGCAGCATGCCCACTTGGTTTTCAATTTGGGGGTACATGCACCCTCCAGGTTTTGAATTGGTAAATGTTTGGTAACCTGCTCTGTGTTGAGGACAAAGCGTGGTACCCACTTACCAGGAAAGCTACTTTCGTTTTGTTTGTTTGGCATGCAATTCTAAAATGGTATCTAATTTGTACGTGCAGTTTACGTAATTACTTTCCTTTTTGTATGTGCATACTTTTGACAGTGCGTGCATGCACGTAAGCACAGATAATTTGTACGCGCGGAGTAGAATTTATACGTGAATTACGTACTGCAGTATGTGATTGGGCACCCTGCTTTTAGTTTGGACATGTTTAATATTTTGTCATGTGGTAAAGGGTGAAAGCATTTGCAAAAAGCATTGATCCGTGTCAGCCTGCACGGCTCGCACAGGCTGATCTGGGTCAAAACTTTTTGCTATTGGTAAATTTTCTCTACGTCCAAGGATGGTTATACCTCAGGATTTGTTTGGTTGTTGGACAAAGCGGATTTAATGGATCCATAATTATGTGATGACTTGCTTGGTACAATGCATTACGGAGAATGTGTTAAGTCCCCTTTTGCTAGAGCATGGCTTATCTGTATTTTTAGGTTTGTTTAACCCTTTCCCAAACAAGCCCGTGTCTGCAGTACAAGTCTTTTGAAAACACTGTGGGAAAAGGAGAAATTGCTCGTAACGAGCAATTTCTCCTTTTCCCACAGTGTTTTCTGCCCTTTTTCAGAACTTTCTGCCATTTTCATCAAATTTAAAATTGTCATCTGCATTGGACCAGTCTAAAATGTATCGTTTGGGAAAGGGTTAACCCTTAACCAAACCATAAAATTTTAGACAAGTCAGAATTGAAAGCATTTGCAGAAGAGAAAATAAATGGTACTGCAAAATTGAAATTTGTTATGGGTAGGGTAGAAAACATCGTGGGAAAAGGAGAAAATGCTGATTACCAGCATTTTCTCATTTTCTCACAATGTTTTCAGAAGGCTTCTTTGACAGGGTCGTTGAAAGTCGGGATTGTGTGGTGAAGGGTTGACCCTTTACCAAACCATAAAATTTTGGACAAGTCAAAATTGAAAGCATTTGCAGAAGAGAAAATAAATAGGACTCAAAAATTGAAATTTTTCCAGAAGGGTAGAAAACATTGAGGACAAAGGAGAAAATGCTGGTTACCAGCATTTTCTCCTTTCCCACAATGTTTTCTAGAGCTTTTTTTCTCAGGGTCGTTAAAATTCGGCATTACATGGTAAAGGGTTAAGAAGAAAAGATTAAGGTATTGTTATAAAATATTGTAGCTTAGCCTAACTCTGTAGTCAGTAGCAAACGGGACTCAGAACCAAGGGTTTGCTGGTTCTAATCCCCAGCTTGACCAATTTTTTTCTGCGGGTTGGTCTTGATTATCATGACTGGATCCATTCCTTTCTCACAGCTTGTCATTGTTACAACGATGGTTATTTGGGAAAGTAGCCATTAGCTTGGGAAGAATATTGTATGAATTACTGGTTTTAAAACTCGAGGAAACCATGGATAGGTGCACTTGCTGCCAGGATATAACTGAAACGATGATGAAAACAGTGTTTCACCATACAATCAATTAATCTAATTTTCATTGCATGAACAAATGAGAAAAGCATGCAAAAAAAAGATGAAGATGTGTAGAGGATATATGGTTTTTTTTTGGTGAAAGCTCAAAATTTATTTAATTGAGTGAACATCATCCGTAATATTTTCACAAGTTGTACAGCCATGAGTGAAAATATTACCGATAATGTTCACGAGATGATATAAATTTCAATCTTTCACTGAAAAAAACAAATATTCTATTCATTTCATGCTTCTTACCCCTATTTTGTTGGAACTTTCATCAAAATCCCGCACAGTTGTTTTCTGTAATTCCCCTTGGCTTACCCCCCTCACATAACAATGCATTACAACATTACGTAAAGTTCAAGAAATACAGCATAAATTACTTCATATTTACTGCCATTTGAATGGCACCTAGTTAACTAGTGTGCCAGAACTGCTGTTTCTGCTTTCAATTGAAGAGAGAAAATATAAATCAGTATTTTCACTAGTCGTAACCATGAAATATCAAACCATAATCCACCATTATTTCTCGATACACTACCAAAAAGCATGAAATAAATGTAATATTAATTGATTTTATTTGATTTAACCCATTACCATACAATGCCAAGTTTTAACACCGCTGGGAAATTAAGACTTTTAAAAACATTATGGGAAAAGTAGAAAATGCTGGTAACCAGCATTTTCTCCTTTTTTCCACAATGTTTTCTAACCTTTGAGAAATAAATCCGATCATTTGAGCCACATTGAATGTATTATGCAGATGTTTTAAATTTGGACCAGCCTGAAAATTTGTCTTGTTATAAAGAGTTTACTCATTACCACGAGAAAAATTTAGACTTGTCCAAATTGAAAGCATTTGCAGACGACAATTTAAATGTGACTCAGATAATGGACTTTGTCTTAGATAGGGTAGAAAACATTGTGGGAAAAGGAGAAAATGCTGGTTACCAGCATTTTCTCCTTTTCCCACAATGTTTTCAAAAGGCTTCTTTGCCAGGGTGGTTAAAAGTCGGAAATGTGTGGCAAAGTGTTGAACTGTAGTTCTTGCTTTTGTATGTTACCAGCCTGGTTTGGAAACTTCAGAAGACATTGCCCGAAGACTTGGGCTCGCTAATATTGAACTGGAATACACAGAGGAGGACTTTGAGACCCTCACCAACTACAAGCTCTTCCGTGAACACATACAACCTCTGCTGGCAGAACAGAACCCAAAAAGTCCCCAGTCCAAGGTGATCAACCTTATAGCTGCCAAGTGGAGGGAATTCGCCCAAGCTGCGGGGCAGTATAAGAAATCAAAGTTGGCCCTAAGTAGTCCAACTATAGAAAAGCAGAATGACTTTGGTGATAGTAAAAATGATTCTGTGCTCACTGCTGGGAAACAATCAGGTTTGTATATTCATTTCTTTTTCTCTAAGAGCCTTCCCTTTTTGTTACAAAATAATCTTGTGTTTTCATGACGCTGAACCTGGAAGAAGTGTCTAGGGTTTTTTTTTTACAGGTGTAAAATTGTCTCCAAGTACAGAGATTTCAAGCCCCAGTAATGCAGTCAATAGCGTTCAGGACTTTAGACCCGGAAATAGCTGGTTCAAATCCCTAGCGCAGCAATTTTTTTTTTTTTCAGGGATTTATGATGATCATGGCAACAGGATTTATTCCTCTGTTACCATTGATTATTGTTTTGACTATGGATATGTGGGAAAGAAGCTAGGAACTTGGGAAGAATATGTGTGTGGAGTACTGGCAAAATAAGCTCCAGGAAAGCATGGATAGGTGCACTTGCTGCTACGATATAACTGAAAAATTGTTAGAAACGTCATTAAACATCTTATAACCAACCAACCAAGTCAAGAGTGTAGTTACTCTAAACCAAATGACAAAATTTTGGACTTTCCCAAGTTGAAAGCATTGGCAGAAGGTAAATCAGATATTACTCAGAACACTGAATTTGTCCTTCAGATGGTAGAAAACGTTGTAAGAAAAGGAGAAGATTCTGGTTACCACCATTTTCTGGTTTCCTGTAATGTTTTCAAGAGGCATTGCTATAAGGGTCCTTCAAATGGTAGACAATGTTGTGAAAAAAGGAGAAAAAAGCTGGTTACCAGCATTTTCACCTGTTCTCATATAATGTTTTCAAGAGCCTTTTCCTCAGAGTCATTTAAACTCAGGATTGTTTGGTAAAGGGTTAACTCTTTACCACACAATCCCGACTTTTAACGACCCTATGGAAGAAGCCTTCTGAAAACATTGTGGGAAAAGGAGAATATGCTGGTAACCAGCATTTTCTCATTTTCCCACAATATTTTCTACCCTTCCCAAGACATCGTTCACTTTTTCATTTACATTTATATTGTCGTCTGCAAATGCTTTCAATTTGGACCAGTCCAAAATTTTGTCGTTTGGTAAAGAGGTAAATCATATTGTGTAGATGAAGACACAGCAGAAGATTACTACACAGAGGAGAAAGTTTCCTCGGCCAAGAAGAAACGAGGTCGTAAACCCAAAGTAGAACACGAGGAGGGCGAGGAGGACGGAGAAGAAAATGGAGATGGTGATTACGAGGAGAAGCCGAGGAAAAAGAGAGCTACGAAGAAATCCAAAAAAGCATTAGATGCTGAAGGTAGGGTTAGATATTGAAACGAGGGTTAATGTGGGCAATACTTATTTAGTTAGCGTGGCTTTTGTGTCGAGGTAGGGTCCTGTGTGGCTCAGTGGTAAAGTGTGGGACTCGTAACCAGGAGGCCCCTGGTTTCCACTGGATCCACTTGGTCTCTGTGGGAATGTCCTTGGGCAAGACACTCAGAGCTCTAGCCGAGTGCTGGTTAAACCCAGGAAATATATGAATATGTGATCTGCCGCCATGATAGGGCTGAAATAATGTTAAAAGCGGCAGAAAAATATTTAATCATTCGATCATTTGTGTTGAGGTAATGTAGTGCTCACAATGTCTGTTGTGTGCTAAAACTGACATTTTATAATATCTCTGTCATTACAGAAAATATTTACTCTAAACTAGTTGTTAACTATCTAAAGGGGAACCTGTACAATGGGCAGGTAACCATCAAAATACTGTGGATACTGTTGTACTCCTTTTTCGAGTTACAGTTTTCACTTAACTCTTTACCAAACAACAAATTTTGAGGCTAGTCCAAATTTAAAACATTTGCAAGCGAGAAAATAAATGTAACTCAAAAATAGAAGTTTGTCTTGGGAAAGCTAGAAAACATTGTGGGAAAAGGAGAAAATGCTGGTTACCAGCATTTTCTCCTTTTCCCACAATGTTTTCAAAAGGCTTTTTTCTCAGAGTCGTAAAAAGTCGGGATTGTGTGGTAAAGAGTTAAAGCAACTACAGCTGAGCATGGTAGTCTTGTTTTAATATTCTTTGTTCTGCCCGTGACTGGCAGTGCTTTAACAGATTCTCTGACTGATTCTTTTGAATGATATGCATGAAATTTTATACACAGAATTGTTTACATTTGGCTGTTATTGGGGCTTTAATGTCAGAAACATTTGGCAACAGACATACTTCAATAAGAGTTTGTGAAATACAGATAAATCTCCATTAAACCTTTACCAAAAGACAAACTGTTAGACTTGTTCAAATTGAAAGCGTTCACAGACAGCAAAGTATGTGTGACTCAAAACTTGACATTAGTATTTTGAAGGATAGAAAACATCTCGGAAAATGGACAAAATGCTGGGGACCAGCATTTTCTCCATTTCCCTCAATTTCAAAAACCTTCCTCCGGAGGGTTTTTAAAGATTTGGATTGTGTGGTTAAGGGTTAATCAGAATGAAAACATGATAAAGGAGACAGTTTTTTTTTTTTTTTCATAATCAGTGCTCCTGTTGAACTTTGTTCTCAAACTGAATTATAGGTAGTCATCAGAGCTGTTTGTTATTAATTGGTAAAGTTAGAGAGATGTGAGTATAGTCAGGGAATTGTTGGTAAAGTAAGGGAGGTGTGGGTAAAGTTAGGAAGATGTGAGTAAAGTAAGGGAGATGTTGACAAAGTTAAGGAGATGAGGGTAAGGTTAGCGAGATGCAGGTAAAGTTAGGGAGATGTATGTAGAGTTAGAGAGATGTGGGTAAAATTAGGGAAATGTAACCCTTGAATTTGATGTATTTTCATAGATGAAGAATATGATGATGATGAATATTTGGAAGAAAAACCAAAGAAGAAGCGAGGACCAAAGAAGAAGAAAGGAGCAGAATATGAAGATGAGGAGGAGGATGAGGAGGAATCTTTCAATGTAATGCATGAAATATTTACATCATTTAACCCAGTAAAAAACCTACACATTCTTTTTAATGCATTACACAAGCAAGCCATCACACGATATGTAGGCCGCCTGGCTAGCTCAGTGGTTAGTGTATCTGACTTGGGACTTGGTGGTTGCAAGTTCAATACCTGGTTGAGGCAAACTTTCTGTCCAGCAATTATTTGCCTCTCACCTCTGATGCATGTTAGAAAAGTAGTCAGTGGCTTTGGAAAGAAAGTTGTGTTGGTACCGGTGTGAGAAAGCCAGGAAACACATGGGCATGTCATTGACCGCCATGATATGACCTGAGCTGTTAAAATGGTGTAAACTCCAACACAAACAAAACATAATATGTATCTGTTTTGTCTACAACCAACTGAATCATGAGGTAGAATGGTCGTCTGATGTGCAGAAAATTGACCAAAAGTGAAGACTTTTAACCTAGGTCAGTCTTTGTGAACGTGCCCACACTGACATGGGTTGATACCGTTTGAAAACATATTAAACCACCTTTTCTTAAAGCTTGTCTCGTATTCATTTATCCAGTGGAAAGTGTAGATAAAGATCAGGCTTAACAGAATGTTCTGTCCATTGTTGTATACACATGGTTTACTATGTTATGTCATTCTTCCGAAAGGGTGCCTTTGAATTGACATTGCAGTTTAATGGTCTCTTGTTTCTGACTGAAAAACATCGTTTTTGTTGAGTTTGTGTTTTATTTTGAAAACATTAGTGGAAAAGGACAAAATACTGGTAAATATCCTACCAAAGAAAAATCTATTAATTTGAGCCATAACTGATTTGTTGTCTGTAAACACTGTCAATGTGGACTGGTCTTAACTCTTTACCAAACGACAGAATTTTAGCCTTGTCCAAATTGAAAGTATTTCCAGACAACAAATTGGACGTGACTCAAAACTTGAAATTTGTATTGGGAAGGGTAGAAAACATTGTGGGAAAAGGAGAAAATGCTGGTTACCAGCATTTTCTCCTTTTCCTACAATGTTTTCCAAAAGGCTTCTTTTTTAGGGTTGTTAAAAGTCAGGATTGTGTGGTAAAGGGTTAAATTCTATTAATCAAACAAGGCAGTTCTAGACTCCTCCAAACTCTGAAGCATTTGCTGATTAGATCTGGGTGAAAGAAGCCAATTTGTATGTGGAATGGTGGAAAACATTGTGGAAAAAGGAGAAAATGCTGGTTACCAGGATTTTCTCTTGTTTCCACAATGTTTTCTAAAGCCATTTTTGTAAGGGCCATTAACCCATAGGCTGCTAAGCGCGATTCACTGACCTTTTGCAGACAGTGTAGATCAAGATCAGACTGCACAGAATGTGCAGTCTGATCTTTGATCTACACTGTCCGATAAGAAGATATCTTTTCTCCAAAAATATCTCTGAAATAGGAAAAGTTAGGTTTATGCTATTGGTTTGAAAGTTTCATTTCTTTAATCCAGAAGGATTAGAATTAAAACATGGGGTGGGTGAGGTAAAAGGTAAGAGGCCAAAGACTGTAAAGGGTGAATTTTGTCCTATTTCATAGAATGGTAAACCTGGTAAAGAGAGGTTAAGAAAGAATGTTTTTAGAAGCTGTTTTCCTTAGGGTCATTTAAATCTTTACCAAACAGCAAAATTTTAGACCTGCTAAAATTCAGAGTCTGTTCAGACGACAAATCCAGCTCGCGTAACGGCTTTAGTCCTGAAAGGGGTACAAAACATTGAGGGAAAAGAAGAAAATGCTGTTTACTAGCATTTTCTTCTTTTCCCACAATGTTTACAGAGGCCCTCTGACCAGGGGTCATTAAAACATGGGATGGTATGATAAAGGGTGAGAGGCAAAAAGCAGTAGTGGGTTAATTTCTGTTCTATTTGACAGGATGGTAAACCTGGTAAAAAGAGGAGAAGTAAGAAGTCTGTAGCTCCACTGAAAATTAAGTTGTCAACGAAGAAGAAGAGGAAGAAGAGGGGAAGCTCAGTAAGTAGAGAGTTAACTCTTGTAGTGCTGGATCTGGATATAATTGCTTATGCTTATAGCAGTGTTCCAATCTGGAGCATGCCATTGGGCTCAAGGCCCCTTAAAGTCCCAGATGGCGCAATTCTAAACCAATCTCGGGCTCGTTGGGCACACTGGATCGTAAAAAATGCCATTCCGCAAATCAGAGTCCTTTTTGTCGGTTTCTGCCCATTTGTGCTCAACAAGCCAGTGCTCTCAATAAGCGGACGTTGACGTATATTACGTCCAAATTTTGAGAAAAAACGTCGGCATTTTGAAAATCCGACAGCTTTTTTACGTCCAGATTTTGACAAAAACGTCCAAGAATTTCAACTTGGAATTTTTTTCAAAAAACAATGCACAAAGGGTTTGACATGTGTGGAAAACTTCCATCTTGTCTATTCAATGTAAGGAAGGCGCTTTACAAAGAGTCTCTAATCATGTTAAAGCGTTTTGGTGATCCAGATTACGGTGTACAGATGACAATTACACATGTGTGATTGTTTATCCAATTATGACCTGATTATGGTAAGTATTTTATTGGTTGGTCAATTTTATGATCGGTAAGTAATCAACCGTCTTTAATTTGACTTCAGCTGTAGAAATTAACGGATAACTGCAATTAATAAGACATGCAATCGGGGATTGTTGTTTGTTTGCAAACATGCAACATGAAAGAAATTGAAATAATCGAGTACCACTGTATCAATTGTTTGTCCAACTCTTTAAAAATTGGCAGATTATGGTTTCGATACGCATTTCTTTTGGGAATTATGCAGCGCACTTTGGCAAATTTCTTTAAAATATCATCGTGCGACGTGACCACCGTTGTGAAGGAAACCACACCTATCCGAGATACGTCTCTTCCCAAATCCACTCAGAAACTGAAAGAAAATCATGCACATCAAAAAATTCAAGATAGAAGGTTTAGCATGTTCACTTAGCTTGAAAACCATGGTCCATCATTGCCAGCCAATCACAGATCATAATCAGTGTTGTTATAGATATATATGCATTTCTACTCCTGTTATATGGTTATTCTAAGGACATGTCTGTCTGGATAATACTTTTGAGTAATCACAACATGGGGTTTGAAATTAGGACTGGACATTCCGCGACACAATCAAAATAAATCTAAGCCTATGACCACATTGACCGACATGGAACAAAAAATTCCATGATTTTTTAAAAAAAAAAATCCTGAAATTTGAACATGGAATTATAAAAATTCCTGAAATGGGCCCTTATTGAGAGCACTGATAAGCATGATCTTCTGCTTTCCAGCATGAAAAAATTGTGGTCCCTAGTTTTCCCAAGTGACCCCCTATCTCAATGTCTGTGTGCCCAATTGGCCCCCTTCTAAGCAAAGCTAGATTGAACATGGCTTTTGGTGTAGATCAAGATCAGACTGCACAAGCAGACTGAATTTGGTTTACCCAATCAGAAGTTGCGTTACTTTCTAAATCTAGAATAAGATTTAAGATTGGCACTAAGAATAACTATTCCTAAGAACATTCTTATTCCTATTCTCAAGAATTTTCTAAATGTGAAACTTTGAAAGTAGCACATCTACCACTTGGTTTTGCCAATCAGAACATGTAGTACTTTTTAAAATTAGAATAAGATTAAGAACGAAATTAAGAATGGTTGATGAATACAGACCCTGATTTTGTGTAGTTTGACCTCATCTATGGCATGTGCATTACTCTATACAGGACGAAGGTGAGGGGGGCAACAACACAAGTGATGAAGAGTTTGAGAGACAGCTTGAGGAGGCAAGCATGATAGCTGAACAAGAGAAGGAAGAGAGACCCAAAAAGAGGGGCAAAAAGGGGAAAGGGTCCAAGGGAAAGAAGAGACTTAAGCTTGGAAAATCATTTGGTGATAATGAAGACGGTTATGAGGTAACATGATCATTTGGATTGGATTTCCTTGGCTTTTTGCTTTTGTTGCAGATTTTAAAAGACTCTTGCCTGTCCAGCCAAACTTATATCAGTTGTTTTTGACTAGAATATTTATTTAGCTAACAGCTTAGATCAAGACCAGAAGGGTAGTTGATAAGAATTCATTTTTCTCTGTGTCTGTATGTATTTATCTCTGTTTATGTCTGGAGTTTTAGTAACACTTATGTCGAAGGATTTGAAAAAAACAATGTGGGGAAAGGAGAAAATGCAGATTACGATCATTCTTTCCGTATACATATACTACATTGTATTGTATTCTTTCACAGCCAATACCGTCTTTTCAGTCATATTTCATTTGTTGTCTGCAAGTGCTTTCAATATGAATCGTCCTGAAATTTTGTTGTCTGGTAAAGATGTCGAGAACATTTTTTTGTCCACTCATTTTATTGCTAGATGTTACAGTAGTTCTTTATAAAAGGCGGGGGGATGAGAGGCTAGACCAGGGTCTGTATTCACCAACCATTCTTAAGAACATTCTTGGTCTTGTTCTTCAAAATTTTCCAAATTTGAAAGTAACACACCTTCTGATTGGCTAAACCATATGGTTTAGCCAATCAGAAGTTGTGTTACTTTCAAACTTGGAAAATCTTGAAGAATAAGTCTAAGGACGTTCTTAAGAATGGTTGGTGAACACGGACTCAGATCAGAATGGTCATTGATTAGAGTTTCTGCCTTGGGTTTTTCTCATCCAGCAACACTGCCAATTGTTTTTATATCATTTAAATTTTCACATGATTTCAGACCGACCATCAGGATTATTGTGAAGTGTGTCAACAAGGAGGGGAGATAATTCTGTGTGATACTTGTCCACGTGCTTACCACCTGGTGTGCCTGGAACCGGAGTTAGAGGAGGCTCCAGAGGGGACATGGTCTTGCCCTCATTGTGTACGTAATTTATAGAGGAGGGGGGCGGGGCGGGGGGTTCAGTAAAAGAACAATAGTTACTTCATCGAGTGAACATCATGCATGATATTTTCCTTGTGGCACAGCCACAAGTAAAAATATCACTGTATGATGTTCTCAAGAAATAAATAAATATTCTATTTATTTCATGCTTCTAACCCCTTTTATGAAAAAAACCCACAAATATTCTATTTATTTCATGAAAAAAAGCAAACAAGATGAGTGTTAAAATGCATTTAAATTTGAATCATACCGTTTAAAAGTATGGAAATTATTATGAAGATGACAATCTGCTGTTGTACGTTCAGTTCAAGCATTAGTTGCTGGCAGTTAAATTAATTTCAGAAGTAGATTAAATTCTGCCAGGTCACTCTTTATCTTTTCTTTTGGCAGCTTTTGTTAGTTTAAAGGGGCATAAAACCAAATGATCCTTTGGCTACTTTTTGCCTGGTTTTGAAATTCATTTTTCTGCCAGCACCTTACACTTGGACTGACCACCCAACACAGGTTGTCATCTTCACAATATTTTCCATACTTTTAAATAGTATAATTTAAATTTATATGCATTTTGATACCTGCATTGTGTTTTTGGCTGCTGCTGGGCTTTTAACCTATTACCAAACAATCTTTCATTTAAAGAATCTGAAGAAGGTGACATTTGAAAGGGGGGGAAGATGCTGGTAACCAGCATTTTCTCCTTTTTCACAATGTTTTAAAGCCAGAAATAATCATTTGAGCTACATTTAGTTTGTAATACATTTGCAAATACTTTCAACTTGGAAAGGTCCAAACTGTTGTTTTGTTTCGGATTGAGTAATTCAGAGACAATTTGTTTTAATAGGAAGGAGAAGGGGTGGAACAGAAGGAGGAGGAGGACGAACACAATGAGTTTTGTCGTGTGTGTAAAGATGGTGGAGACCTCATGTGTTGTGATACTTGTCCGTCTGCATACCATCCTCACTGTCTCAACCCACCTGTCAAAGATGTTCCAACTGGAGAATGGATTTGTCCAAGATGTTCTGTAAGTTTTTGGGCGTGATTTTGTCTTCAGCAGTTTGATTGAACCCTTAACCCTTTCCCACACAATCCCCAGTTTTAATGACATTGAAAAAAAAAAGCCTTTTGGAAACACTGTTTGAAAAGGAGAAAATGCTGGTAACCAGCATTTTTTTTCCTTTTCCTCAAATGTTTTTTGCCCTGTCAAAGGCATTTTAGTCACATTCAAATTGTCTGCTGCAAATGCTGTCAATTTAGACAAGGCTACATTTCCTTCATGTTGTAAGGAATTAACTCTTTACAAAAGACAGAATTTAGAGGTTTCAGCCAAATTCAAAGAATTTGCAGACAGCTTTAGTTTAGCTCAAATGCTGGGATTTGTCTTTGTAAAGAGTAGGAAACACTGTGGGAAAAGGAGGAAATGCTGGTTACCAGTATTTTCTCCTTTTCCTACATATTTTCTACCCTTCCAAAAACCAAATTGTATGTTTTAAAGCCATATTGTATTTGTTATGTGCAAATCCTCCAAGTTCGGCGGGTTTGAACAAGTTGAAAATATTTGTTATTGGTTAACTCTACCAAACGACAAAATTTTAGACTAGTCCAAATTCAAAGCATTTACAGACGACAAAATAAAACTGATGCAAAAATTATATTTATACCCCCGCAAAACGAATGTTTTCCGAGGTATACTGGAAGCAGCCTGTCTGTCTGTGTGTCCGTCTGTGTCCAAAATACTAGCAATTTTGTGTCAGGAACTCCTCCTACAGTTTTCCTTCACTTGCATTGAAACTTTGCACATATATTGATCATATATTGAAGATTTGCAAGACGTAATTTTCAAGTGTCAACTCCCCCTGGTTGAGGAATTATCTCCCCTTGAACTTGACACTTTTTTTCTATCAAAGCCCTGGCGGGGGTATTAAGTCACATTCAGTGGCAGCTCTAGTTTGTTTTGGGAAGGGTAGAAAATGTTGTGGGAAAAAGGAGAAAATGCTGGTTACCAGCATTTTCTCCTTTTCCCACAATGTTTTCAAAGGGCCTTTTCCTGAGGGTCGTTAAAAGTCAGGTTAAGAGTTTAGTAAGATATTTAGCACCAATCAATAACTTGGAAGGAGCCAAAAGTTGATCCTGTAGAGTTGTTTGAAAGAAATGGTTGTTTTTTAAAAAAAAAAAAAAAATGAATGCTATCCTGCTGCCTAGCTGTATGTGCTTTTTCTGTAGTATTCATGAAATTAGAGTCACTGACTAAAATGCTTTTTCACATGATTTTAAAGGCCCAATAACAGCCCAAAGTAAACAGGTCCAGGGTCAAATTGCAGGCAAAATGTTGCCTGCAATTTGACCCAGGACCTGTTTACTTTGGGCTGTTATTGGGCCTTAAAAGGATTTATCCATGCAATACACAAAAGCATTTACATTACCTGCTGTCTCTACATATTTTAAATAAAAGGTTTTTGAAGAATGAAAAAGATACACTGTACGACATGGTAATGTTACTTCCCTACAAGAGCCTCATTGTCTAGGGTTGTATTCCTAAACCAGTAGAAAATTGAATTTTACGTTTTTAATTTCAAGGCTAGCCGTCTGATTCGGTGAGACACGGCATTTCAGCCAATCAGAAAGAGTAGTCCTAGAAATATAGAATGGGACAAAAGTAGAATTATTGTTGAGTTTCACGATTTTCTGCCATGGAACCTTTAACCCTTTACCGCACAATGCCACCTTTTGACGCCTCTGGGAAAGAAGCCTTTTGAAAACATTGTGGGAAAAGGAGAAAATGCTGGTAACCAGCATTTTCTCCTTTTCCCACAATGTTTTCTACCCTATCAAAGAAAAATTGCACCACTTGAGCTACATTGAAATTGTCGTCTGCAAATGCTTTTAATTTGGACAAGGCTAAAATTTTGTCGTCTGGTAAAGGGTTAAGCAAAAATGTATTTTTCGCTTGAGTGTTTTCAAAGAAAATGATGAGGTTTTGTCCTAGCCCATTTGTCCTCTGTGTCATTGTTGTGCAAAACTTGTACATTTTACAATATTTTAGTCATTACAGAGGATATTTCCTTCAAACTCCTGACTAGTTGTTAATTATTAAAAGGGGCACCCATTCAACAGGGACAGGTAACCTAAATATTTTGACACAGTTATGCCCCTTTTTCAACTGAGAATTTTCACCGAAAATCAAGAATTTTCACAGGAAATCAACTTATTTTTGAAAATTACTGCAGCTGAGGGCATGCAACACTATTGTTCTGTGTCATATGAAAAAGATTGAATTTTTTAAAAAGATCAAAATAGAAAAACTGTTTTCTTTCCTGTATTGTTCTAGTGTCCCCCACTGAAAGGTCGTGTAGCCAAGATCTTAACATGGAGATGGACAGAACCTCCTAAACCAGAGAAAGAGATGGAGGAGATGGACCACACACATGAACATCATTTAGAGCCAAAATCAACACCAGTAAGTATTTGACTCTTCCACTATCAATGACGACTTGAGTGTCTTTAGAATGGTGGGTAATTCACATAACGGAGCTCCTGGCTCCACACTCCGAGGGCTTTGCTTAGTATCCTTTGCATATTTCAACGGTAAAATATATTGGTGGTCGAATAGCATTCCATATTTTTCTTGTTAATGCCATTCAAAGAAGAGAAGTAAATGATAATACTGAGCACCTACCTGACAGATGGGTTGTTTATGACCTGCATATTCGGAGCCACAGGTATCCTGGAAGACCAACACAACAATTTAAGTGCAGAGCCAGCGGCTCTGTTATGTAGATTACCTACTGTGTTTAGCACATGGTGTAGGTCAAGATCTTGGATCTACACCATTCACTTCCTAGTGATAGACTTGGACCCAGTTCATCTTCAATAGTAGTGCAAATTGCCTTTCAGGCCTCGAAAAAAAGTTGAATTCCTGGTGTCTGTAGTGATAGAGTTAGCACTTTACCAGAGGGAATAAGACAGTTCCCCGACAAGACAGTTCCCCGACAAGACAGATTTGAAGACAGTTCCCCGACAGATTTGAAGACAGTTCCCTGACAAGACAGTTCCCCGACAAGATCTGAAGACAGTTCCCCGACAGATTTGAAGACAGTTCCCTGACAAGACAGTTCCCCGACAAGATATGAAGACAGTTCCCCGACAGATTTGAAGACAGTTCCCCGACAGATTTGAAGACAGTTCCCCGACACTTCAATGTCAAATGGCAATAACGTGGATAAAAATGATCTGAAATGATAACATCCTGTCTGGTTGGAAAGGTGATGATCAGATGATAGTTGTTATAGACAGTTATGACTGTACATTTTATCTGTTTTTTGTTGCATAGGATCACAGACCAGAGAGAGAGTTCTTTGTTCGATGGTTGGGCATGTCAATGTGGCATTGTTGTTGGGTGTCAGAATTACAGGTATCGTCGCATCAGTTATTGTATAAAATATATTGCAATGATAACAGTATGTACATGCAGAAATTTCTTTACTCCGTGATAAATTAATTCCATAAACTCCTGTTGGCAACTCATTTTGTCTTGATTTAGATATCTTCAAAATATCGCAAGCACTTTTTAGCTTGGCTGTGTACAAAGAAACCTTGAGGTATTGTCATAGCCCTGTGCCCTTGTCAGTTTTGTTATGCGAAAACTTCAACATTTTATATTTTTGACACATTTAAGCCTCTTTGTTGATGTAAAATTTCTGCAAAACTTTGACATTTTATAGAATCTCTGTCATTACTAAGGATATTTACTTCAAGCTGTCTCTAGTTTTCAACTATCAAAAGGGGAACTCATACAGCAGGTAACCATCAAAATATTTTGATACAGTTACACCCTCTTTCGACCAAAAATCAACCTTTTTCTAAACAATTGCACCCAATTGTCGGCGCAAGCATGTAGTGCTCTTGTTTGTTTTTCTATAGTTTATAAAGTAAATAGAGGATATTTGGTTTTTTTGGGTGAAAGACTGAAATTTATTTCATCGAGTGAACATCATCGGTAATATTTTCACGAGTGGCACATCGAAATTTATTTCATAGAGTCAACATCATCGGTAATATTTTCACGAGTGGCACAGCCACAAGTGAAAATATTACCGATGATGCTCACGAGATGAAATAAATTTCGATCTTTCACCGAAAAAACCATTAGCAGCCACAAGTGAAAATATTACCAATGATGCTCACGAGATGAAATAAATTTCGATCTTTCACCAAAAAAAACCCAAATATTCTATATATTTCATGCTTCTTACGCCTTTTTTTGTCGAGACTTCCATAAAAATCAGTACAAATTGGTATTCTCACTGGTCATACCTATGTAATATCGAAAAATATTTTCACCGCTATTTCTCGATATCCAACCGGAAAGCATGAAATAATGTGTTATAGTTTAAATCATTTAACAGTTGGATGTGTATCACCCCTGTCTATTCCGAATGTACATGCGTAAAAATGATATGGATGAACCCCCACCGTTGGAAGATGGCAGCAGTTACGGAGGCAAGGACAAGAAAAATGTCAAAAAGGATGTAGATAACTTAGAAGATAGATTCTACAAGTATGGAGTGAGACCAGAATGGCTGATCATCCACAGAATTATGAACCATAAGTATGTTTAAGTTTGAATATTTATATGTATATTAACCCTGTATTGAACAACACTGTCCTTTAACCCTTTCCCAAATGATGAATTTTAGACTGGTCCAATTTGAAAGAGTTTGCAGACAACAATTTTAGATTTGATGGAAATGACAGAAAGTTCTCCAAAAGGGTAGAAAACAGTGTGGGAAAAGGAGAAATTGCTCGTTCTGAGCAATTTCTCCTTTTCTCACAGTGTTTTCAAAAGACTTGTACTGCAGACACGTGAAAACCAGGGCTTGTTTGGGAAAGGGTTAACAATCCTGCCCGCCAAGGTTAACGTATCTGACGCATGACCTGGTGGTTGTGAGTTCTGTACCGGGTTGAGGCAAAACTTCTTTCTGGCAATTGTTCACCTCTCACCTCTGATGCACGTGAGAAAAGAAGTCATTGACAGTAAACTCATGATCCTTGGAAACAGTAGTTTATTGTGATTCAAATGAGGGGATTTGTATCTTACAAACTGGAAAACATTGTGAGAGGAGAAAATGCTGGTTACCAAAAGCCTTCTTCCTTAAGATCTTTAATACTCAGGGGTTGTTTGGTAAAGAGTTAAGGCATTGTGGCTTTGTGTCTGTTTACAGGGTTGAACGAGGCGTCACATACTATCTTGCGAAGTGGAGGGATCTGAATTATGACATGGCCACCTGGGAACCGGAAGATTCGGAAGTGCCAGATTTTAAAACCCACTTGGAGAATTACGAAAATCTTAGGTACGTGTGTCAGTTTTCTTCTGTAACCATGAATATTGAGATTTGTCTTTTAAAGGATAGAAAACATTAGAAAATACCTGCATTTTGTCCTTTTCTGGCAATGTTTTGTAGAGACTACATCTTTCAGTTCATGAAAAGAGTGGATTGTGTGGTACAGGATTAAGACTATTATCTGGTTATAAGTGATGTTGCTAGTAAGTCTATTTGTTAACCCTTTACCACACAAGGCCGCTTTTTAACGACATTGACAAAGAAGGCTTTTGAAAACATTGTGGGAAAAGGGGAAAATGCTGGTACCCAGCATTTTCTCCTTTTCCCACAATGTTTTCTAACCTAACAAAGACGGTAGTCATTATTTGAGCTTTATTTCATCTGCAAATGTTTTCAATTTGCTTTAGTCCCAAACTTTTTAGTCATGTGGTTAAGAATTTAGCTTGGAAGCAAGCAATGATTTGAAAGTAACAATATCTCCCAAATATAAACATAGCAGGTGTTAAAATGCATTTAAATTTAAATCACACTATTTAAAAGTTTGGAAATTATTGTAGAGATGAACATGTGTTACTGTACAGTAGGTCCGATTGCTAGATGCTGGCAGAAAACATAATTTCAAAACTAGCTTAAAACTTGCCAGGTCACGCAGAGACTAACACTTGGACCAATCACATAATAACAGATGGTCATCTCCACAATATTTTCCATACTTTTTAATGGTATTATTTAAATTTAACTGCATTTTAACACCTGCACTAATTTTATTTCTTGGCCACTATTTGGCCACTAAGCAATTAAGCAAGATACCTAAAATTATCCAGTCAAATGATGAAATTAGGTATAACATAATGACACAAAAACCTTGTTTGTAATCTTGATAGTTATGTTCAGTGATACATGACTATTGTAAGGCCAAACATATAGTAAAAGGCAGTTGTCATGGTAACATGGTGGTGTACTTTGTCGCCATGGATACTGGTTGTCTGAAGCACTAGATAATCAGTCCATGATAATGCTTACAGAGATAAATTTTTGTCTCAGTTTTTTTTTTTCTTCAAAAATGGACATAATTAACCAGAGTCGTGTCATGCTGAATGATTTAGTAATCTGATGACTGGAGATTATTTCATACTTTTCTGTATCGAGAAATAATGATGGATTATGGTTACGACCAGTGAAAATTTCATATTTTCTAACTCTTCAATTGAAGGCAGAAACAATACTTCCTACATACTGGTTACCTAGGTAAACAGAGCGTGCCATTCAACCAGAGGAAAATGACTTAATTTTTGTGCATTTACCCTATCTTTCTTGCACTTTACGTAATATTGTAATGCGTTGTTATGTGAAGGAGGAATGCCATAAGGAATTATTGAAAACAACTGTACTGGATTTTGATGACAGTCCCAACCAAAAAGGGGCTAGAAGCATGAAATTAATAGATTTTTTTTTGTCAAAGATCGAAATTTGTTTCATTAGGTGAACATCATTGGTAATATTTTCACAAGTGGCATAACCGAAATAAAAAACATATGTCTTCTATTTATTTTGTTGAATTTTTGACTTGGCTGTTTCCCAAGAAAATGTCAAGGTATTGTCATAGCCTTGTCATCCTCTTCATCTGCCTGGTGCAAGTGACATTTTACGGTATCTCTGTCATTACTGACGATATTTACTTCAGACTTGGAGGAGTTGCCCTAAGTCAATAGCTGTTTGACCTAAAACTTTATACTAGTATTGCTCATGACCCAAGGAGATGTCCTATTGTTTTTGGGTCACATGGGTGAAAGGTCCAGGAGACCGCAAGGACCAGCATTTTCTCCTTTTCCCACAATGTTTTCTATTCTATCATAGAACTTCAGCTCAATTTTTCTAATTTTGAATTTGTTGTCTGCAGATGTTTTGGATTTGGAAGGATGTGAAATTTGTTATGTGGAAAGGGTTATGCCTTTACTATACAATCTTAAGTTTTAATGACAGGTGAACTTTGTTTTCTCTGATAGTGCTGCTTCAGTGACCATGTGCCGGTGGGGGGTATTTGTCAGCTTTGCTACAGTTCTAGTTGAACTTATTGGCAGGATAAGGGTTAAGATGGTAATGTAGAATAAGTGTTACCCTAAACCTTTTTCATATACCACTGTTTTCATTTTATGTCTTGCCGATTAGGAAAATTATGTTTGCACCGAATGATGATCCGAAGAAGAAACCTGGTAAGAAGGGCAAAAAAGGAAAGAAAGATGACGAGAGTGCAGACTCACCGAGACCCCCAAACATGCCACCAAGTGCTCCAGCGTCCGACGTAAGTCATTCTTTTACCTTCTCGTAACCCTTTACCTCAAGATCCGGAGTTTTAACGGCCCTTTTGAAAAGGACTTTGGAAAACATTGTGGGAAATGGAGAAAATGCTGGTAACCAGCATTTTCTCCTTTTCCCACAATGTTTTCTACTCTTTGAGACACAAAATCCATTGCTTGAGTCACATTTAACCTTTCACCGCATAATCCAGCCTTTTGACGTCCCTGGGAAAGAAGCCTTTGGAAAACATTGTGGGAAAGGGAGAAAATGCTGGTAACCAGCATTTTCTCCTTTTCCCACAATGTTTTCTACCTTATCAAAAAAAAGTTGCACCATTTGAGCCACATTGAAATTGTCGTCTGCAAATGCTTTCAATTTGGACAAGGCTGAAATTTTGTCGTCTGGTAAAGGGTTAATTTGTCGTCTACAATTGCTTTCAAATTGGACCAGTCTGAAATTTTGTCATCTGGTAAAGAGTTAAGTCATTACCAAACGATAAAATTTTGGACTTGTCGAAATTGAAAGCATTTGCAGACGACTTAATAAATTTAGCTCAAATGATGATTTCTGTCTTTGATAGGGTAGAAAACATTTTGGGAAAAGGGAAAAATGCTGGTTACCACCATTTTCTCCCATTCTATCAATTTTTAAAAGCCTTCTTCAGGATCATTAAAACTCAGGATTGTGTGGTAAAGGTTGAAGTCTCTACCAAAAGATAAAACTTTAGACGAGTCGAAATTGGTAAGCATTTGCAGACTTTAAATGAAACTAAATGTAGCTGAAATGATATCAACTGTCTGTGAAAGTGTAGAAAACCGTGTGAGAAAAGGAGAAAATGCTGGTTTTCAGCATTTTCAGCATTTTCTCCTTTTCCCAAGGTTGTTAAAATTGGGATTGTGTGTTAAACAGTTAACTCTTTCCTAAATGACAAAGCCAGCCCGATAGCGCAGTGGCTTGGGAACAACACTGTGCTAAGTATTGGTAAAAAAAGCTCCAGGAAAGCATGGATATGTGCACCAGCTGCTCTGATATAAATTAAAAAATGTCAAAAATTGCTTAAAAAGACATAATCAAATCAAACCCATGGGATGAAATTTTAGACAGGCCAAATTGAAACATTTGTAACTCACAAATTAAATTAGGCTCAAAAACTGAAATTGGATTGGAAAGGGTAGAAAATTTATGAAAAAGGGAGAAAATGCTAGTTATCAGCATTTTCTCCCTATCCCACAGTGTTTTCTGAAGCTTTCTTTCTCAAGGTTAGCAAAAGTCACAATCCTGTATTTTAACAACCCTTAGGAGGAATGCTTTTGAAAACATAGTGGGAAAAGGAGAAAATGCTCCTAACCAGCATTTTCAGCTTTCCTCACAGTGTTTTCTAAACTTTCAGAGAAAATTGCAATAATTTCAGCTACAGATAATAAGTTATCTGTAAATGCTTTCAAGTTGAGGAGTGTTATATTTTGTTGCCAGGTAAAGGCTTAATTTGTCCTCAATGATGCCAAGAGTTCCATGTTCGAACAAAATATGAAATCAATAATTACGATTTTGTTGCATGTAGCAACCTCAATTCAATAATTGAACTATGCTTTGGCAAAAGGGGGCTTGATACATCCCCGTGATGTACAATACCAAGCAAGTCGTCACATGATTATTGATCTATAAAATCCATTTTGTCTAACAACCGAATGAATCATGAGGTAAACTGGTCCTTGGGCACACAGAAAATTTACCAATAGCGAAAAGTTTCGGCCCAGTTCAGCCTGCGCAGATTGCGCAGGCTGACCTGGGTCGATACTTTTCGCAAGTGAATTAAGCCACCTTTTTACATAGCATGGCTGAATTGTTTTCAATATTATTTTTTACAGTTACGTAAAAAGCTCAGTGAAGACCCAGATTATATCAAAGTAACGGGTGGAACGCTGCACGAGTACCAGCTGGAAGGATTGAACTGGCTCCGATATTCCTGGGCCAATGGCACAGATACCATTCTGGCCGATGAAATGGGTCTCGGCAAAACCATCCAGACCATTGCTTTCCTCTCGTCTCTCTATAATGAGGTAAACATTTTGTCTTCTGATGGCTTAGTAAATACTTTATACTTGGAGTCATGGATATATATGTGTCGAAAAGTCTGTGATTGCCATTTGTGGACATTTCACGTGTAGTAATGTTTGCTGACTCAAGACACTCGATACTTGTTGGTATATTTGTGGTTAAATACGCAAACAGATGCTTTGCGAATTTTTCAAATTCCCAAAATCACAAAAATTTCCATGTCCCAAACACTGCCCCTTACAGGGTCAGCTTTGGAATTTAGAACTAGATCAGTATTCAGAATTATTTGTGCATGGCGCTTAGGTCATGCCTTAATAGGGTTCACCATATTTTTTCCACCATTCTGCTTTTCAGAAATTCAGTGGTCTATTTCATGTCGATTCTGCTTTACTGAGTTGTAGTGTGACTTCCCAGAGAAACCCTGCTACCCCATTGTAAAACATTTGTAAAGAAAGTCCAAGGCTGATAGGGAATTTAACCTTTCACCAAACAATCCTTGGAAAGAAGCCTCATGGAAATATTGTGGGAAAAGGAGAAAATGCTTGTAACCAGCATTTTCTCCTTTTTCCTCTATATTTTCTACTTAAAAAGTATGAATTCCACCATTCGAGCCACTTTTAACCCTTAAGCTGCTAATCGCCACTCACTAACATTTTGCGGACACTGATCTACACAGTCCGACACGGTATTTTCTTTCGGGTGAAATCAACTTTGAAACTGCAATGTTTGGGCTTTTAGTATTGAGTGAAAATTTGCGTTTCATTTATTCGGCAGCTTAAGTGTTAATTTGTTGTTTACGAATGGTTTCAATTTGGACAAGTGTAAAATTTTGTCGTTTGGTAAAGAGTTAACAGGAAAGGGTATATCCCCTGATATCCTCCCGAGTTTAATTTTTCCTGAAAAATTCTGTTAATCAGACAGTAACTGGAACATACATTTTGAACTCTTATTTCTTTAGATTTTATAAGTCTTTAGGCCACTTTTGCTGAAGCTAAACGAGACCTGGTGGTTGTGGATTCGATACCCGGTTTTGCCTCTCACCTCTGATGTATTTGAGAAGCGTAGGCAAGTGCCTTGGAAAGAAAGTTGTGTCAGTACTGGTGTGAGAAAGCCAGGAAACACATGCATAGGTGCACTGACAGCCATGATATGAACTAAGCTGTTAGCCCGCCCAGTTAGCTCAATGATTGGTGTATCTGACTCGTGACCTGGTGTTTGTGAGTTCTATACCCGGTTGAGGCAAGCTTTCTTCCAGTGATTTTTCGACTCTCACCTCTGATGCATGTGAGATAAGTAGTCAGTGGCTTAGAAATAAATTTGTGTCTGTACTGGTGTGAGAAAGCCAGTAAACATATGCGTAGGTGCGCTGGCTGCCCTGATGTGACCAAAACTGTTTAAATGGCATTAGAGTTTGATACAAGAGTAATGGGTTGAGCTCAGTCATCTGAGCTACATTTAAATAGTTGTCTGCTAATGCTTTCATTTTGAAAAAAAATTATATTTTGCTTATTTGGTCAGGTGTCAAAGTCACTACTTCACTACTTTCATTGCCTTTGCAGTGAGTGCTAGTCAAGATCGGTCTGCACAAAATGTTGAGTCTAATCTTTGATCTACATTGTCCTACTACTTACATTACTAACTATATTTGACAGGGTCACTGTAAAGGTCCTTTCTTGGTGAGTGCTCCACTGTCAACCATCATCAATTGGGAGAGAGAATTTGAATTCTGGGCCCCTAACTTATATGTAGTGACATATACAGGGGACAAGGACTGTAGGGCTACCATAAGGTAAGGAATTTTATTTCTCCAGTTGTAAAACAACACTTTACCATGCAGTTCCGAGTATTAACAACCTGGAAGAAGGCTTTTGAAAACCTTGTGGGATAAGGAGAAAATGCTGGTAACCAGCATTTTCTCCTTTTCTTACAAGGTTTCCCACCCATATAAAGACAAATTCCATCATTTTGGTCACATTTCAATTGTCATCTGTAAATGTTTTGAATTTGGACCAGTCTAGGATTTTGTTGTGTAGTACAGGGTTAATGTCTAACATGTGCTGACAACTTTGTCTTGGATATTTAGGTAAACTGGATTCATTGTGCGGTTTATTGTGTCAACATTTTAGCATTTGTTTCTGTCTCCCATTTAGCATGGAAAACTCCTGCACACATTTTGTGTGGTTTTACCTTTTACAAGACAACTGGAATTTACGGACCTTATTGAAGAAGTTTTTTGAAAACTTTGTGAGAAAATGATAAAACGCTGGCAGACTGCGCAGGCTGGCCTGGGTCATTACTTTTGGCAGATGCATTCAGAGTTCCAGACAGAGGGAGTGATTTTGATTTCAAAATTGAAAATACTGAACCCTATAATATGCATACCCATTAGAATTGTCTTATTGAGATGATTTCTAATGAGTAGCCACAACAAAGGGTTTGGAAGAGAAATAACAGATTTAGAATACCATCATTCCCTCTTATCTGGAGCTCTGTGCATTACACCTGCTTTCACACAGTATGGCTCATATTAGAAATTCACCAAAACCTCTATGGAATGGTTTGTCCTTTGTGTGGGGTCCTGCATGGCTCGGTTGTAAAGTGTAGGACTCGTAACCTGGAGGCCCCAGGTTCGAGCCTCACTGAATCCACTGGGCCTTTCGTGGGAGTGTCCTTGGGGAGACACTTCAGAGCCCCAGCCTAGTACTGGTGGAATCCAGGAAATACATGAATATGTGAGCTGTCGCCGTGATATGACTGAAATATCAATCTATCAATTGTCCTTTGTGTTTTTTCAGAGAACACGAGTTTTCATTTGAAGAAGGAGCGATAAGGGCAGGCACTAAATCCTCTAAGATGAAACAAGGATCTCAAGTCAAGTTCCACGTTTTGTTGACCTCGTATGAACTGATCAGTATTGACTCCGCCACCCTCGGGTCTATAGACTGGGCGGTGCTCGTGGTGGACGAGGCCCATCGATTGAAGAACAATCAGTCAAAGGTGAGAATATTTCTCAAAGTAACATATGACATATATTTCCATTATGGACCAATATCTCTTAAAGTACTATGCAGAGCTCCAGATAAGAGGGAGTGATGGTATTCTAAATCCATTATTTCTCTTCCAAACCCTATGTTGTGGGTATGCATTAGAATTGTCTTGATGAGATGATTCTATTGAGTACCCATAACATAGGGTTTAGTTGAGAATGGTAATATTTTCAGTTTTATAATCGAAATTACTGCCTCTATGCGGAGCTCTGACTATTGACCAATCTCTTAACCCTTTCCCAAACGATAAATTTTAGACTGGTCCAAATTGAAAGAGTTTGCAGACGACAATTTCAAATTTGATGAAAATGACAGAAAGCTCTCCAAAAGGGTAGAAAACACTGTGGGAAAAGGAGAAATTGCTCGTTACGAGCAATTTCTCCTTTTCCCACAGTGTTTTCAAAAGACTTGTACTGCAGACACGTGAAAACCAGGGCTTGTTTGGGAAAGGGTTAAGCTACTGGACAAAATTTTTTGAAACTTCATGTTTACATCGTTTATCATCGACCACAGACAATCATTATTTGTTTAGTGAAATGCCATGTCATGGAAAAAGGGGGTCTAATGTATAGTTTCATTATGGACTAGTAACTAAAAGGCAATGTGTACATGCAAAACAATACCTCAAATATGTTCATATCATAAAAGTTTTTTTTCTGTGGGGGGTATCATTTCAACGAAATACAGTGACTTGTTGGGGGGGGGGATATCATTTCAACGGAATAACTTGTTTGGTCTTGCTTAACAGTTTTACTTGTAGATTGCATTGTTGTTTTCAATTTTTATTTTTTGAAATTTTAAATGTTTAGTGATGACATTGACATCCTTCATCATGGGGATTATTTAAGTTTTATTTTATGTAGATATTTACAATGTGTAATTTTTTGTCCACAGTTTTTCAAAATCCTAAGCAACTATCATATAGGATACAAGTTGCTGTTGACTGGCACACCTCTACAGAATAACTTGGAAGAATTGTTCCACTTGCTGAATTTCATGTCACCAGATATATTCAAGTAAGTATAAACATTTCCTTAGGGTATCACAGATATAATTCTGTTCTGTTTTAAGCATGTTATAAAAATGGTTTTAATGGAAAAACAAAATATGAAAGGCCATGACTTAGCCATCTATCCCTATCCCACACTTCTTGGTTGTAATGACATGAGGATGAAGGCTTTTGAAAACATCATGGAAAAAGGAGAAAATGTTGGAAACCAGCATTTTCTCCTTTTCCCATGTTTTCAAAAGGCTTCTTCCTCGGGGTCTTTAAAACTCAGGATTGTGTGGTAAAGGGGTTAAGAGTTAAAGCATTTGAGAATACTCAAAATTTCACTCAGTCGGTAGCGTACAGGACTTGCGAACAGGAGGTTACTTGTTCAATCCCTGGCATGGCCAATTTCTTTCCGAGGATTGATGATAGTCATCGCAACAGGATTCATTCCTCTCTCACCGCTGACCATTGTTTTGACGATGGTAATGTGGGAAAGCAGCCAGTGGCTTGGAAAGAATATTGTGCAGAGTACTGGTAAAAGAAACTCCAGGAAAGCATGGATAGGTGCACTGGCAGCAGTGATATAACTGAGATAATGTTGAAAACGGTGTTAAATGCCATGCAATCAACATTTATTTTAACAATTTTGCATCTTTACTCTTTCAGCAATCTAGCAACATTTCAAAATGAGTTTGCAGATATCTCCAAAGATGACCAAGTGAGGAAGCTGCACGACATGTTGGGGCCACATTTACTGAGGAGACTGAAGGCTGATGTACTGAAAGGAATGCCCAGTAAAAGTGAATTTATTGTTCGTGTGGACTTGAGCCCTATGCAAAAGTAAGTCTTCTCTCTAATTTGTTGTTTAAGCCATTCACACACAATCCCGACTTTTAACAACCCTAAGAGAGAAGCCTTTTAAAAACTGTGTGGGAAAAGAAGAAAATGATGGTAACCAGCATTTTCTCCTTTTTCCATGTTTTCTACCCTTCCCAAGGTTCGATCCACAGCTTGGCCACTTTCTTTAGAGGATATGATGATAGTCATTGCGACAGGATTCATTCCTCTCTCATCGCTGACCATTGTTTCGAGGATGGTTATGTGGGAAAGCAGCCAGTGGCTTGGAAAGAATATTGTGTGGAGTACTGGTAAAAAGAAACTCCAGAAAAGCGTGGATAGGTGTGCTGGCTGCTGCGATGTGACTGAAATAATGTTGAAAACAGTGTTAAACACCATACAATCAGTCAATCTACCCTTCCAAAACAAATTTCAGTTTTTTGGTCACATTTTTTATCTCATCTGCTAATGCTTTCAATTTGGACCTGTCTAAAATTTTGTTGTGTGGTAAAGAGTTAAGATCAGATGGGGTATTATAGTGTAACTTTTATTCAGTTGACTCTGTATCACACAATCTGGAGTTTCAATGATCCTTGGGAGGAAGTCTTGGGAAAAACCATTATTTTCTCCTTTTCACACAGTGTTTTTTCTTTTCTGTCATAGAACTTAAGCTAGCCCGCCCTGGTAGCTCAGTGCTAACGTGTCTGACTTGTGACCTGGTGGTTGCGAGTTCGATGCCCAGTTAAGGCAAAACTTTCTTTTGATTTTTTGCATCTCACCTCTGATGCATGAGAGAAAAGCAGTCAGTGGCTTAGGTGCACTGACCACGGCGTTGCCACCTAAGCCATTTAAAAATGGTGTTAAAATGCAATACAAAAAATATAAAGGAAAATCAAAGCTCACAAAGATCTGTTAAAAGAGTATGTATTTACTAAACTAATTTAGGGGACTGGCACATTTTCCTTCCCTCTCATATTTAATATCAGTTACACTCTTGACAGGGTTCCATATAGAGGGAGTGATTTTGATTATAGAATTGAAAATATTAATTATTCTCAACTAAACCCTATGTTATGGGTACTCACTAGAATCGTCTCATCGAGACGATTCTAATGAGTACCCACAACATAGGGTTTGGAAGAGAAATAATGGCTTTAGAATACCATCACACCCTCTTATCTAGAGCTCTGCCTTGAAGACCTTTTTCCAAAGGATCATGAGATTGGAGGATAGTTTTATAAAGATTTAACCCCTAACCGCACAATCAAATTTTTAATGACTGTGAGCAGGAAGGCTTTTGAAAACGTGGGAAAAGGAGAAAATGCTGGTAACTAGCATTTTCTCCTTTTCCCACAATGTTTTCTATTCTGTCATAGAACCTCGGCTCAATTTTTCTAATTCTGAATTTGTTGTCTGCAGATGCTTCGGATTTGGAAGGGTGTGAAATTTGTGGTGTGGGAAAGGGTTATGCCTATACCAAACAATCCTGAGTTTTAATGACCCTGAAAAATATAGCTTTTGAAAACATTGTGGGAAAAGGAGGTAACCAGCATTTTCTCCTTTTCCCCACAATTTTTTGTAAGCTATTAAAGAGACATACATTGATTCTAGACACTTATGCTTTTGATGTCTGCAAATGCTTTCATATCAGGTAAGCCTGAAATTTTGTCCTTTGATAAAGGGTGGAGCAACATCAAATTCTTCCCATTATTACAGGAAGTACATTTTGACAAGGAACTACAGTGCTGTAAAGGGTACAGGGGGGCAGTCAAGTGTGTTGCTCAGCATTTTCTCCTGTGCCCACAATGTTTTCAAAAGGCTTCTTCCTTAGGGTCGTTAAAACTCTGGAATTGGTAAAAGGTTAATTGTGGCTCAAATGATGGAATTTGCCTTTGATAGGGTAGAAAACTTGGTGGGAAAATGGAGAAAATTTTACTCTCTACCAAACAATCCCAACTTTAACTCTTTACCACACAATCCCGAGTTTTAACGACCCTGAAAGAGAAGGCTTTTGAAAATATTGTGGGAAATGGAGAAAATGCTGGTGACCATCATTTTCTCCTTTTCCCACCATGTTTTCAAAAGGCTTTTTTCTCACGGTTGTTAAATCTCGGGATTGTGTGGTAAATAGTTTACCCCCAACCACACAATCCCAACTTTTAACCCTTTACCACACAATCCTGAGTTTTAACGACCCTGAAAGAGAAGGCTTTTGAAAACAAGGTGGGAAAAGGAGAAAATGCTGGTAACCAGCATTTTCTCATTTTCCCACAATGTTTTCTACCCTATTATAGACAGAAATCAACATTTGAGCTACATATAATTTGTTGTCTGCAAATGCTTTCAATTTGGTCCAGTCTAGAATTTTGTCATTTGGTAAAGAGTTAACTCTTTCCCAAACAAGCACTGGTTTTCCCGTGTCTGCAGTACAAGTCTTTTGAAAACACTGTGGGAAAAGGAGAAATTGCTCGTAACAAGCAATTTCCCCTTTTCCCACAGTGTTTTCTACCCTCTTTGAGACCTTTCTGCCATTTTCATCAAATTTAAAATTGTCGTCTGCAAACTCTTTCAATTTGGACCAGTCCAAAATTTGTCGTTTGGGAAAGGGAAAAGGGATCCTAAGAAAGAAGGCTTCTGAAAACATTGTCGGAAAAGGAGAAAGTGCTGGTAGCCATCATTTTCTCCTGTTCCTACAATGTTTTCTACTCTTGTCAAAGAGAGAAATCGTCATTTTCATAACATTTCATTTGTTGTCTGCAAATGCTTTGAATTTGGTCCAGTCCACAAATTTGTCGTTTGGTAAAGAGTTACGCAACATTACGTTCTCCTCTATCGTAACAGGAAGTATTACAAGTACATTTTGACGAGGAACTACAGTGCTCTAAAGGGTACAGGAGGAAGTCAAGTGTCATTGCTCAATATCATGATGGATCTCAAGAAGTGCTGTAACCATCCGTACCTCTTCCCTACAGCACAACAGGTATGTGTTAACTTACTGTAACATGTCAGTATACTTACTGTAACAGGTCAGTATACAAGGGGGAGGGGCAGTCAAGTGTCGTTGCTCAACATTAACATGGATCTCAAGAAGTGCTGTAACCATCCGTACCTCTTCCCTACAGCACAACAGGTATGTGTTATCTTACTGTAACAGGTCAGTATACTTACTGTAACAGGTCAGTATACAAGGGGGGGAGGGGCAGTCAAGTGTCATTGCTCAACATTATCATGGATCTCAAAAAGTGCTGTAACCATCTGTACCTCTTCCCTACAGCACAACAGGTATGTGTTATCTTACTGTAACATGTCAGTATACTTACTGTAACAGGTCAGTATCCAGGGGGTGGGGGGCGGGGCAGTCAAGTGTCATTGCTCAACATTATCATGGATCTCAAGAAGTGCTGTAACCATCCGTACCTCTTCCCTACAGCACAACAGGTATGTGTTATCTTACTGTAACAGGTCAGTATACTTACTGTAACAGGTCAGTATACAAGGGGGGGAGGGGCAGTCAAGTGTCATTGCTCAACATTATCATGGATCTCAAAAAGTGCTGTAACCATCTGTACCTCTTCCCTACAGCACAACAGGTATGTGTTATCTTACTGTAACATGTCAGTATACTTACTGTAACAGGTCAGTATCCAGGGGGTGGGGGGCGGGGCAGTCAAGTGTCGTTGCTCAACATTATCATGGATCTCAAGAAGTGCTGTAACCATCTGTACCTCTTCCCTACAGCACAACAGGTATGTGTTATCTTACTGTAACAGGTCAGTATACTGACTGTAACAGGTCAGTATACAAGGGCATTTTGACAAGGAACTATAGTGCTCTAAACATTCTGACAAAGAACTATGATGCCCTAAAGGGTAGGGGGGTTACGGGAGGCAGTCAAGTGTCGTTGCTCAGTATCATGATCTTGCCCATAGCACAACAGGTCAGTATTCATAGTTCTTAGTCAAGTGTCGTTGCTCAACATTATCATGGATCTCAAGAAGTGCTGTAACCATCTGTACCTCTTCCCTACAGCACAACAGGTATGTGTTATCTTACTGTAACAGGTCAGTATACTTACTGTAACAGGTCAGTATACAAGGGCATTTTGACAAGGAACTATAGTGCTCTAAACATTCTGACAAAGAACTATGATGCCCTAAAGGGTAGGGGGGTTACGGGAGGCAGTCAAGTGTCGTTGCTCAGTATCATGATCTTGCCCATAGCACAACAGGTCAGTATTCATAGTTCTTAGTCAAGTGTCGTTGCTCAACATTATCATGGATCTCAAGAAGTGCTGTAACCATCTGTACCTCTTCCCTACAGCACAACAGGTATGTGTTATCTTACTGTAACAGGTCAGTATACTTACTGTAACAGGTCAGTATACAAGGGCATTTTGACAAGGAACTATAGTGCTCTAAACATTCTGACAAAGAACTATGATGCCCTAAAGGGTAGGGGGGTTACGGGAGGCAGTCAAGTGTCGTTGCTCAGTATCATGATCTTGCCCATAGCACAACAGGTCAGTATTCATAGTTCTTAGTCAAGTGTCGTTGCTCAACATTATCATGGATCTCAAGAAGTGCTGTAACCATCTGTACCTCTTCCCTACAGCACAACAGGTATGTGTTATCTTACTGTAACAGGTCAGTATACTTACTGTAACAGGTCAGTATACAAGGGCATTTTGACAAGGAACTATAGTGCTCTAAACATTCTGACAAAGAACTATGATGCCCTAAAGGGTAGGGGGGTTACGGGAGGCAGTCAAGTGTCGTTGCTCAGTATCATGATCTTGCCCATAGCACAACAGGTCAGTATTCATAGTTCTTGGGATGGCTCTTGAGGTCCTGCTCAGTGGTACAGTGTAGGACTCGCAACCTGGAGGCCAACACCAACTGGATGGCTCTTAGCTGCACCCAGTCTCTGGCGGAAGAAAAACTGTATTTTAGTCTAATTTTTCACCTCTCACCTCTGATGCATGTGAGAAAAGAAGTCAGTGGCTTGGAAAGAAAGTTGTGTCAGTACTGATGTGAGAAATCCAGGAAACTCATGCATAGGTGCACTGGATGCTTTACATGACCTAAGCAGTCAAAACGGCATTAAACTCCAATACAAATAATGGGTTAGGAATTAGTGGTAGCTAAAGGGGGTCCTGCGTGGCTCGGTGGTAAAGTGTAGGACTCTTAACCTAGAGGCCCTGGGTTTGAGCCTCACTGGATCCACTGTGTCTTTTCATGGGAGTGTCCTTGGGCAAGACAGTTCAGAGCCCTAGCCTAGTACTTGCAAATACATGAATTATGTGAGGTGTCACCATGATATGACTGAAATAATGTTGAAAGCAGCATAAAACGCCATTCAATCAATCAAATTCTATTTTAATTTCTGCCCTGTATTTCTTGCAACAGGAAGCTCCAAGACTTCACAATGGTGCCTATGAAGGAACAGCATTAATCAAAGCTTCTGGCAAACTGACCCTGTTACAGAAAATGTTAAGAAAACTCCGGAATGATGGACACAGAGTCCTGATCTTTTCACAGGTAAGACTATAGTCTTATTCTTTGGAATTTTCTGAATTTGAATGTAAAGCAACATCTGATTGGCTAAACCCAAATGGTTTAGCCAATCAGACGTTGGGGTTTTTTTTTTTTTCAAATCTAGAATAAGATTGAGGAATGAAACTGAGAATGCTTGGTGAATATAGGCCCTGATCTTTTGACCCTTTACCACTCAATTTTGAGTTTTTGCAACCCTGGGAAATTATACTTTTGAAAACATTGTGGGAACAGGAGAAAATGCTGGTAACCAGCATTTTCTCCCTTTTCCACAATATTTTCCAACCATTCAGAAACAAATAATTTGAGCCACATATAATTTGGCATCTGCAAATGCTTTCAAGTTGGACTAGTCTAAAAAATTGCAGTGTGGTATAGAGTAAACAGGTTAGACTGTGCAAACATAGTTATAAACAACACCATACATGACATTGTTCATATTTAAAACATTTGTGGACCTGTCAAATAAAGCGAAAATGATATTTTTTGCCCTTGCAGATGACAAAAATGTTGGATGTGTTAGAAGATTTCTTAGAGCACGAGCAGTACAGATATGAGAGAATTGATGGTGGGATTACTGGGGCTCAGAGACAGGATGCCATAGACAGATTTAATGGTAAGTTGTCAGGGGAAAGAATCTTTGACCTTTCTTAACTGTGTACCACACAATTCCGTATTTTGTTGAAACTGTTGTGGAAAAAGGAGAAAATGCTGGTATTAGAAGATTTCTTGAAACACAAGCATATGAGAGAATTGATGGTGGGATCACTGGGGCTCAGAAACTGGTCACCGTCGACACAATCTTTATTCTTTCTTAACACTATATTACACAATCCCATGTTTAAGGACCCCTAGGTAAGATTCCTTTGAAAACATAGTTGAAAAAGGAAAAAATGCTGGTAACCAGCATTTTCTGTATTGCCCATAATGTTTTCTACTCTTTTGAAGACAATTTCATTATTTTGGTCACATTTAATTTGCAGTCTCCGAATGCTTTCAAAAAGGACAAGTCAGTATCAAAGTATTGTCACAGCCCTGATGTCATTTACATCTTTGTCGTGTGAAAATTTTGGCTTTTTCCGATACCTCGATTGTAGTTTTCAAATCTGGGCTAGTTGTGAAAAAACAAGAACCAATATTAGAAAGGGTGGTAATGCTCAAAATATTTTTTAAACAGTTATGACTTCTTTTTGACGCAAATTTTTCTCTGAAAAAGTATCTACAGTTGTATGTAAGTACCTGCATGCCATGTTCTTGTTTAACTCTTTACCAGACGACAAGCTTTTAGAATTGTCGAAATCCAAAGCATTTGCAGACGACAAATTGAATTGACTCAGAAATTGAAATTTGTTTTGGGAAGGGTAGAAAACATTGTGGGAAAAGGAGAAAATACACTCTGGGGGAAAAGGAGAAAATGCTGGTTACCAGCATTTTCTCCTTTTCCCACAATGTTTTCAAAAGCTTTCTATCTCAGGATTGTTAAAAGTCGGGATTGTGTGGTAAAGGGTTAACTGTGGTTTTATGCTTTTGCAGCCCCCAACGCTGAGCAGTTTTGTTTCTTGTTGTCAACTCGTGCGGGTGGCCTGGGTATTAACTTGGCTACAGCAGACACTGTGATTATCTACGACTCGGACTGGAATCCTCACAATGATATACAGGTATGTGATACATGAATGTCAACTAGACATAAAAATATCTGCAATGTAATTTTTTATCTTGGCTGTTTTTGAAGAAATGAGAGTTTTGCCATAGCCCTGGCATCTGTGTTGTTCTGCAAAAACTTTGGCAACGATATCTCTGTCATTACTGTAGATATTTATTTCAAACTCGGACTAGTTGTTAACTATCAAAAGGGGAACCCATGCAACAGATTAGGTAACCATCTAAGTGTTTTTGATACAGTTATGCTCCTTTTTTCGACTTAAAATTTTCACTAAAAGCAACTGCAGCAGAGCGTTGGCACCTGCATGAGGTGTTCTCTTGTATGATCTTATGTCTGAAAATTTCATGTTATAATGCTGACAAAAAGATATAGAATTACAATGTAATTATTTCTCAATAGTGCACTTTAGACAGGTAGCTAGGAAAAGGGTTTAATCCTTTACGAAACAATTGTGTGTTTTTGACCTTGAAGCTTTAAGATGCATTTTGAAAACTTTGTGAGAAAAGGAGAAAATGCAGGTTTCCAGCATTTTCTCCTTTTCCGACAACGTTTTCAAAAGCCGTCTCTTTCAGGGTATTTGAAACTCCAGATTGTTTGGTAAAGGGTTAACCAATTTACACATGAATATGACTTTCAACACTGTAGTAGACATTAATGTTATGCAAAAGTCTTGACTGGTTAAATTAGTCTATGTCTAATGTATCTATGCACATATAAGGAACTTTGAATTACCTGTGCATTTACTGAGGGATCCTGTGTGGCACAGTGGTAAAGTGTAGGACTTGTAACCTGGAGGCCCTGGGTTGGAGCCTCACTGGATCCACTGGGTCTTTTGTTGGAGTGTCCTTGGGCAAGACACTTCAGAGTCCTAGCCTGGTACTGGTGGAATCCAGGAAATTCATGAATATGTGAGCTGTCGCCATGATATGACTGGAGTAATGTTGAAAGCGGCGTAAAATGCCATTCAATCAATTAAACATGTGCATTTACTAATTTCAGGCTTTTAGCAGAGCTCACAGAATAGGCCAGGCCAACAAGGTTTTGATCTATAGATTTGTTACAAGGGCTTCCGTTGAAGAGAGAATCACGCAAGTAGCGAAGAAAAAGATGATGTTACAGCATTTAGTGGTGCGTCCAGGTGTCGGAAATAAAACAACATCGATGAGCAAACAAGAATTGGATGACATTCTGAAATTTGGAACAGAGGAACTGTTTAAAGAAATTGAAGGTGAGCATCTGTGTTACTGACCTTTACAGTACCTTTCACAACTACAGTTGCCTTTGCAGCCAGTGTAGATCAAGATCGGACTGTACAAAATGTGCAGTCTGATCTTTGATCTACTCTGTCTGCTTTGTTTGAACATTCTTGACAACAGTAACCCTGAAACTTCAATTTTTTGGGTCTTATAGATAGTCTTACAATGTGTGCAGACATAAAATGTTTTTGTTTATTTGGGGCTTTAAGGGTTAAATCTTTGATAGTAGGCAATTTTTTTCTTAGCTTAGTCAATCTTGAAAATATTTACATATAAGTAATCCAGTGGACGAGAGCAAATGCTATCAGTTGAAATACATTTGAATGGTTATCTGTAGATTTCTTCAGTATGAATGTGGCTTAATTTTTTACCGCACAACAAAATTTTAGACTGGTCCAAATTCAAAGCATTTGCAGACAACAAATTGAAGGTGGCCTGAATGACAAAATTTGTCCTTGATTGGATAGAAAACATTGTGGGAAGAGGAGAAAACACTGGTTACCAGCATTTTTCTCCTCTTCCCTCAATGTTTTCGAAAGTCTTCTTTCTCAAGGATGTTGAAAGTTGGGGTTGTGTAGTAAAGGGTTAAATTTTGCAGTGTGGTAAAGTATAAGAATGTTTAAATTCCAGGTGATGAGGATGAGGAGAAGCGTATTGTGTACGATGACGAAGCCATCGCCCAGCTGCTGGACAGATCTAAGGAAGGACAGGAAGAGAAAGAGATGGCCATGAATGAATATTTCAGTTCCTTTAAAGTGGCAAGTTACACAGTCACAGAGGGAGATGAGGAGGTGAGACCATAAGAATTGTAATCTTAGTATATTACTAAAACCTGAAGGAGGGGCTCCCCCACCCTGCTTTCAGGACATACAACCCCACCCCTGACCTCGAAATTAATATTTGAAAGTCATTGGAAAGAACCCAGTAATTCTGAAATAATTTTAAAAAGTCTTCGAGTGAAATGGGGATATTAGAAAACAGTATTTCTCCCCAGTTCTTATGTAAAACGTCAGTGAGACGGTTCTAACAAGTAACTCCCAACATATGTTTTGGATAAGACACAATGTCTCCAGGATTAAAATGTGTCTGAGGATACCCTTGACAACCCTCCCAAGAAACAGATATTCTTAGACAATAGAAAAAAGCTGATATGTTCACTGAAAACACTTAACCCTTTACAACACAACCCAGAATTTTAATAATGCCCCCCCCCACACACACACAAAAAGTCTTTAAAAACATGGTGAGAAAAGGAGGAAAGGCTGGTAACCAACCCTTTCCTCTGTTCCAACATTTGAAGATAAATCCTACCATTTTAACAGCAATTTTTGCCTGGAAATGCTTTGGCTAGCCTAAGATTTTGTCCAGTAGTAAAGATTTAAGATATCAGATTTTTTAAGTTTCATACACTTTTGTATTTTGATTCAAGCTGTCCTTCAATTGAATTCCTATTGTTTTCATGATTTATTTAGGAGGAAGAACCAGAGACTGAAGTTCTTAAGCAGGAGGCGGAGCATGCTGACCCCGCCTACTGGGAGAAACTTCTCCGCCATCACTATGAGCAGCAACAAGAGGACCTCGCTCGTACCCTGGGCAAGGGTAAACGTGTCAGGAAACAAGTCAACTACAACGATGCTGCGATGGGCAGTCATGATGACGTGGCCTGGAAAGACAGTATTTCAGATTATGACTCGGATTTCAGCCATAACGGTATCCAAACTTGCCGTCATTTGACTCTTTAGCTGAAAATCTCATATTTTACAACTCTGAAAGCATTGTTACTTTTGTAGGAAAATGAGATAATACTGTAACCAGGCATTCTCATCTATCCCAACAGTTTTTTCTAACCATTCCACGACCACTCCCATTATTTGAGCCACATTAAGTTTGTTTTCTGCATAATCTTTTCAGTTTGGTCAAGTCTAACATTTTGTTGTATGGTAAAGGGTTAATGCTGGTGAATAATATCATTGTGCAGTAAGTCTTTGAAACTTTCTGAGTTGCAGAGTTGCAGAACAAATTTATTATGTCCTCTTTATAATTCTGCAATCAACCCGTCTATACCATAGTGACTCTGCTTAGATTATGCATGATAACTGTGCGATTTTGTTTTGTTTTTGGGTAAACCAATTTCAGATGTTCAACGAAAAGTTCGTACAGAAGCCAAAATTTACCAGGAATTGTGTCATTGAGCTAGATTGTGGTTCTAATTCAGACTTTCCTGTAACCCGTTTGCAGAAAAGAGCTTTGAAATTTATGTAAAATATGAATGATCAACATGAGATCAGGTGTAACTCTGTACCAAACGACAAAATTTTAGACCAGTCCAGATTTAAAGCTTTTGCAGACAACAAAATAAGTATGACTCAAAAATTGAAATATTTCTTGGGAAGAGTAGAAAACATTGTGGGAAAAGGAGAAAATGCTGGTCACCAGCATTTTCTCCTTTTCCCACAATGTTTTCAAAAGGCTTCTTCCTTAGGGTCGTTAAAAGTTGGGATTGTGTGGTAAAGGTTTACCAAACAGCAAAATTCCATTCATGTCTATTTGAAAGCATTTGTAGATGAAAAAATTAAGTGTTACTCAAAACTTTGAAGTTGTCTTCAAAGGATAGAAAACATTGTGGAAAAGGGAGAAAATGCCAGTAACCAGCACTTTGTCCTTTTCCCCAATGTTTTCAAACCCCTTTTTCTTCAGGGCCATTCCATTTCTTGATTGCTTGGTAAAGAGTAAATGTAGAAATACATATTAAAACATCAAAAGAAAATGAAAAATTGCTGGTTAATTTCTTTTATCTTCTTATGAAGCATTTAACATTTCCGTTACAGCTGATAATGAAGATGATGAAGATGAAGATTTCAACGAACAGAAAGACGGAGGTAAGTTTTGTTGCCTAATGATTGGTTTGTGTTGATTACAAACATGTAGGTGAGGTACATCTTTACGAGCTAAGGGAGATGCCCCATTTAGCTTTCACCTTTGGCTTTATTTGTAATTCCTGCAGTATTTTAAGCTCAGGTGTTTTCAAATGTCGAGGTATTGTTGTAGCCCTGGTGTTGTCTACATTGTGGTCATGCGAAAACTTTGTAATATCTCTTGTCATTATTGAAGATGTTTACTTCAAACTTGGACTAGTTGATAACTATCAAAAGGGGAACCCATGCAACAGGGGCAGGTAACCATCAAAAATGTTTTAGACACAGTTATCCCAATTTTTAATACAAGCAACTGCAGCCGAGTGTTGGCACTCATATGCAGTGCTGTTGTTGTCCATGAGATTGTTGTGATCATGCCTTTCAAATTACAACACATGTAATCTGTCAAACATTGCTTAACCCTTTGCCGCACAATGTTGCTTTTTAACAACTTTGGGAATGAAGCCTTTTGAAAACATGGTGGGAAACGGAGAAAATGCTGGTAACCAGCAATTTTTCCTTTTCCCACAATGTTTTCTGCCCCGCCAAAGAAAAATTGCACCATTTGAGTACCAGTGAAATTGTCGTCTGTAGATGCTTTCAGTGTGGATGAGGCTAAAATTTTATTGTCTGGTAAAGGGTTAACATAACCATTTTCTAGATTCATGTCATAAAACCTGAACTGTTTTTGGAAAACTTCACTTAATGGGATCTGTTACACTGAATATCACAATTAACTCTGTACACAAAAAAAATTTTAACTTGTCCATATTGAACACACATGCAGTTGACAAATTCAAATGATGGGATTTGTGTATGAAAGGATGGAAAACTCGTTGGTGAACCCTTTACCACACAATCCGGACTTCTAGCGACCCTGAGGAAAAAGCCTGTTGAAAACATCGTTGGGAAAAGGAGAAAATGCTGGTAACCAGCATTTTCTCCTTTTCCCCACAATGTTTTCTACTCTTCCCAAAACAATTTTCAATATTTAAGAAACATTTATTTTGTCGTCTGCTAAAGCTTTCATTTCGGACTGGTCTAAAATTTTGTCATTTTGTAGAGAGTTCAAGGGGAAAATGCTAGTTACCATCATTTTCTCCATTTCCCATGATGTTGTCAAAAGCTGTCTTCCTCAGGGTCATTAGAAATCAGGATTGCGTGGTAAAATGTTAAAGACAACTTTCACCATTTGAGCTACATTTGTCATTTGCAAATGCTTTGGATTCAGAAAGGCCCAAAATTTTGTCGTGAATAGTTAATTATCTCTTATATGAAACAAGTGTTTCCTTTATCTATATTTTAGATGGCAAGAAGAAGACAGCTGTCAAGAGATCTGAAAGAAGGGAAAGAGACAGGCCTCTGCCACCCCTTCTGGCCAGAGTGAATGGACAAATTGAGGCGAGTCATAAATACTGATTTTTTTTTTTAAGTAGATGTTCTAACATTTATTCTTTATACCCACGATATTTGAAACAAACAATCAAACAAAAAAAAAAAACACATACAATAACAAGCTAAATTGTCAATTTATCAGTAGAAATAAACCCTTTAAAAGCCTTCAGAATTTTAGACAACTGTATTTAAAAGAAACAAAAAGAAAAAACCACTCAAAATTACAATCAGCATTGTTAGTTTATCAAAAGAAGTAAACACCTTTAACCCTTAGAGCGCTGAATTTATGAAATAAACCTTTTCAGTGAAGAAAATCATCCGAAATATCGTCATTACAAGTTTGTTTTAGCCAGAAGGTGTATTGAAGTAGCTGACAGTGTAGATCAAAGATCAGACTGCACGTTCTGTGCAGTCTGATCTTGATCTACACTGTCAACAAAAACAAGTTAAATTGGTTCCAGCGCTTTAAGGGTTAAAGGATAACAGAATCTAAACCTGTCAAAATTGAATTAAAAGGATTTACAGATGGAAAATTAAATTAGCTAAAATGACGGAAATTTATTCTGTTAAAAGGTAAAAAACATGGTGGTAATTGGAGAAAGTGATGGTAACTATCATTTTCTCCTTTCCCAACAATGTTTCCAAAGCCATCCTCCTCGGGGTTGTTAAAACCTGGGATTGACTGATAGGAGACAAAACAGAATATGTTAAATATTTGTGAACCTCCTCTGTTGTAGTGATTTTTCTTTGAAAACTAATATCATAGAAAGTTTATACAATCTGAATACAACGAAAAAATGTCTGTTTTAACCCAGTAGCAAACAATGTGGAGTGTTTATGACCCCTAGAAAAGTGGGCATTTAAAAACATTGTGGAAAAAGGAAAAAATGCTGGTTACCAGGATTTTATCCTTTCCCACAATGTTTTCAAAATCCTTCTGCCTCGAGGTCATTAAAACTCAGAAAGGGTCATAGACTATTCAACCAAACTAAAAATCACTATAATTAGTATCTCTTGTAAGTATGCATTTGAAAACATTGTGGAAAAAAGGAGAAAATGCTGGTAACCCTCTCAAAGACAAAATTTCATCTTTTGAGTCGCCTTTATTTGTCATCTGAAATCCTTTCATCTTGGACCTATCTAATATTTTGTTGTTTTGTGAAGGGTTAAGTATTTTGGGTATGTGATTTCAGGTGCTAGGTTTCAATGCCAGACAAAGAAAGGCATTCCTGAATGCTGTGATGAGATACGGCATGCCCCCACAGGATGCTTTCAACTCTCAATGGTAAGTTGTTTCCTTATTCAGAGCTCCAGATAAGAGGGAGTGATGGTATTCTAAATCCATTATTTCTCTTCCAAACCCCATGTTGTGGGTACTCTCGATGAGACGATTCTAATGAGTACCCAGAACGTAGGGTTTAGTTGAGAATAATTAATATTTTCAATTCTATAATCAAAATCACTCCCGCTATCTGGAACTCTGCTATAGAACCCTAAGCCAAACAAATACATGTTTTAACAACCGTGAGAAAAAGGTCATTGAAAACACTGTGGAAAAAAGGAGAAAGTGCTAATTCCAGCCATTTTCTCATTTTCCCACAATGTTTTCAAAAGCCTTTCTTCTCAGGGATGTTGAAAGACGAGTGTTTGATAAAAGGTTACATAATTTTTCCTTTAACTCTTTAGCAAACAACAAAATTTTAAACTGGTCTATATGGAAAGCATTAGCAGACGACATATAAATGTTGCTGAAATGATGGTACTTTTCTGTGAAAGTGTAGAAAACCTTGTGGGAAAAGGAGAAAATGCTGGTTACCAGCATTTTTCTCCTTTTCCCACAAGGTTTTCAAAAGGCTATTACCTCAGGGTCGTTAAAACTCGGGAATGTGCGGTAAAGGGTTAACCATTTACTAAGCCCTGTATTGTGGGAATGGTTGTAAAAAAATGTGTGAGCCATGCTCTGGCAAAAGGGGGTTTAATGCATCTCTGTGATGCATTATATTAACCCTTTTCCAAACGACAAATTTTGGACTGGTCCAAATTGAAAGAGTTTGCGGACGACAATTTTAAATTTGATGAAAATGGCAGAGAGGTCTCAAAATGGGTAGAAAACGCTGTGGGAAAAGTAAAAAGCAATTTCTCTTTTTCCCACAGTATTTTCAAAAGACTTGTACTGCAGACACGTGAAAACTAGGGCTTGTTTGAGAAAGGGTTAAGGAAGTCATCACATTATTGTGTTTCCATGAAATCCATTTAGTCTGACAGCCTACTGAGTCGTGCCTTAGAATTTTCCTTCGAAATGCCGAAAATTGGCAGTCTCAACCCATGTCAGCCTGAAGCTTACATGGGTCGATACTTTTGGCAGATGCATTAAGCCCCCTTTTCATGGAGCTTACATCATTTGTGTTATGAACATGAAAGTTTGCAGCATATGCATTGGTCACATACTACCGATTCGAACCTGTGCGGCAAATTTTATATCCCCATTTATTAGTCCCCTACCGGCGAAGCCGAAGGGGACTTTAGGTTTGCACTCCGTCTGTCCATCTGTCCGTCAGTCCGGCAATTCAGTTTTCCAGACTTTTTTTCTAAACGCTGGTACATATTGAGCTGAGTTTTGGTGTGTAATTCACCCACCATCACTTACAGATCAAGTTCGACTTTGGTTCTGGTCCACTGGTTTTTCACGGATTTACGGGCCTTGGACTTAACAAAATTTCACTGATAAAACATTTTTCCGCACTTTTTTTCTAAACGCTGCTACATATAGAGCTGACTTTTGGTGTGTACATCAACCACCATGACTTACACATCAAGTTCGAGTTTCGTCCCGGACCACTGCTTTTTGACGCATTTACAGGCCTTGGACTTACAAAATTTCACTGATAAAACATTGTTCCGCACTTTTTTTCTAAACGCTGCTACATATAGAGCTGACTTTTGGTGTGTACATCAACCACCATGACTTACACATCAAGTTCGAGTTTCGTCCCTCTCCACTGCTTTTTGACGCATTTACGAGCCTTGGACTTACAAAATTTCACTGATAAAACATTTTTCCGCACTTTTTTTCTAAATGCTGCTACATACAGAGCTGATTTTTTGTGTGTACATCAACCACCATGACTTACACATCAAGTTCGAGTTTCATCTCGGTCCACTGCTTTTTGACGCATTTACGGGCCTTGGACTTAAAAAATTTCACTGACATGCCAGCGATACATACGGCCGGTAGGGGACTGGGTATTGCTATGCAATACTATCAGAATGCTTGTTGAGGTTTAAAAGACCAATACACTAACCCCTGAGCTAAAGAGAATTCTCCCTGATGCAGTTGTCGGGTATTGATTTTATACGGGAAGAAGCTATGCTGTAACGAAGGAGTGATCTCGCGTAACATTTGTAGTGGTTGCTTTTAGACATACGTATTGGCGATGGTTTTCTCTTTCAGGCTAGTACGAGATCTGCGCGGGAAATCCGAGAAAGTATTTCGAGCCTATGTGTCACTGTTTATGAGACATCTTTGTGAACCAGGGGCGGACAACGCTGACGCTTTCGCCGATGGTGTTCCGAGAGAAGGGTTGTCACGGCAACACGTTTTAACAAGAATCGGAATCATGTCCCTTGTGAGGAAGAAGGTAATGATGACATATTTTTAGGTGAGGGTAGTTTGGGTATAATTGCTTAACTCTATAGCACACAACTCAGTCTGTACGACCCGGAGAAAGAAAGCTTCTGAAAACATTGTGGGAAATGGAGAAAATGCTGGTACCAGCATTTTCTCCATTTTCCACAATGTTTTCTAACCATCTATGGCCATCGTACATAAGTAAAGCTGATTTTGATTCGTCATCTGCATGTACTTTGAATTTGGACAGGGGTCCTGTGTGGTTCAGTGGTAAAGTGAAAGACTTGTGATCTGTAGGCCCTGGGTTCAAGCCTCGGTGGATCCACTGGGTTTTCCGTGGAAGTGTCCTTTGGCAAGACACTTCAGAGCCCTAGCCTAGTACTGGTATACAGTCAAAATATTTAATGTTGACAGTTTGCAAAATCTATTTTCAAACATAGAACACAATAACATTATAGAATACCTGGAAGAGATAGATTTTTATAACAAATTAAAAATTTTAACTTTTGAAATAATATTTTATTTTTTCATTTAAAACATTACCTTTTATGCGCGCTAAATGACCATAGATGTCGATGCGCCGTAAAACATCAATTAAACAAACAAACAAACAAAACCTAGTACTGGTGAAACCCAGAAAATACATGAATATGTGAGCTGTTGCTGTGATATGACTGAAATAATGTTGAAAGTAGGTAAAACACCATTCAATCAATCGATTTTGGACAAGTGTAAACTTTAGTTGTTTGGTAAAGAGTTAATCAAAGAAAGAAAATGAAGGGATTTTGTTACATGTGTATATGTTGGGGGACTTTGACCACACCTTTCCTTCCACAAAGTTTTATTTCAATAAAAATTATTATTAACATATCTTTAAAAAGGATAGACCACGTAAGAGATACTGGAATATGAATATTGAAACTCTTGCATGGCTTAATATAAAGTAAAATAATGAAAAGTAACTTCAAGAGTAATTTGCCGCTTCCTCCTCTCTGTTTTTCATTTTGTTGAAAAGTATTAGACGGGGTTATTTGGTAATGCTTATGAAAATATTAAATTTCCAATTAGCACAGGAAAAGAATCATGCTTTACTACATTATTTTGCTATGGTGTGAATCAAGACCCCTGGTTATCAATTAGCAGTAGCAACACTTGTTAATTGGGCTTTCATAAATGTGTGAGGAAATTTGCAAGCAGGAGCCCGCCAAATGAACATGTGCACAGTTTTGACCGATTGCAAATTACCATCTTTTCATCCTGCATCAGCACCAAGAAGTAAGTCAAAGGCCAACACTCTCAGCCACACCCAAAAAAGGGGTGGGGGTGGTGTTTCAGGGCTTTTTCCTCTCCTGTCTTTTTTCCTTTCTCTCAACTGTTTGTTTTATAGGTGCAAGAATTTGAAGCCATTAATGGAATAAACAGCATGCCATATTTGAAAGCCACAGAGGCTTTAGAGGTCCAGAAAACCGATACACCTCTCAAAGAAAAGAGTGAAAAGGAGAATGAAAAAGATGGAAAGAAGGAACTGGATGTAAAGAAAGAAGAGAAAGAAGGAGATAAAAAGGAGGAGACAGAGAAGGAAGAGGGAGAGATAGAGAAGTCAGAGGATAAAGAAAAAGAAGGAGCAAAAGAAGAGAAGATAGAAACTGATGCAGAGAAGGTAAGTTGGACTGTTACTTTAATTTCATTAACACTTTACACAAAATCTAGAGTTTTAACCCTTAGGCTGCTAAACACTGACCTTTTGCGAACAGTCTGGATCAAGATCAGACTGCATAGAACATGCAGTATGATCTTGGATCTGCACTGTCCGATAAGGAGATATCTTTAGGAAAAAAAAAAAAGTTCGAAATAGCATTATTCCGGTTTTTGCAGCCAAGCCCCCCAGCCTACAAGACTTGAGAACAGTTTGGTGGTTCGATCCCAGGCTCAGCCAATTTCTTTCCGAGGATTGATGATAAGTCATTGCGACAGGATTCATTCCTCTCTCACCACTGTGACCATTGTTTCAAAGATGGCTATGTGGGAAAGCAGCCAGTGGCTTGGAAAGAATATTGTGCGGAGTACTGTTAAAAGAAACTCAAGGAAAGTATAGATAGGTGCACTGGTCGCTGCGACTGGTAGCCAGCATTTTCTCCTTTTCCCACAATGTTTTCTCTCCTATCAAAGGCAAGTTTCGTAATTTAAGCCGCATTTAATTCATTGTCTGCAAATGCTTTGGGTTTGGTCAAAATTAAAGTATTGTGGAGAGGGAAAGAGTTAACTCTTTACCAAACGACAAAATTGTAGACTGGTCTAAATTCAAAGCATTTGCAGACGCACAATTTAAATGTGGCTCAAAAATTGAACTTTGTTTTGGGTAGGGTAGAAAACATGGTGGGAAAAGGAGAAAATGCTGGTGACCAGCATTTTCTCCTTTTCCCACGATGTTTTCAAAAGGCTTATTTCTCAGTCGTTAAAAGTCGGGATTGTGTGGTAAAGGGTTAAGAGTGAAAACGCTGGGGAGAATGTGAACATGATTTGAATCTCTGTTTCCAGTCCGCGGATGGAGAGAATCCAGAAGAGAAGAAAGGGGAAAGTGAAGTGAAAGAAGAAATAAAGGAGGACGAAAAGGAAGGAAGTAAAGACGACAAGACGGATGAAGTGACAGAGAATAAGGATAAAGATGAAAAGATGGAGGAGGAAGAAGAGAAGACAGAAGAGAAAGAAGAGAAAAAAGATGAAGAGAAAATGGAGACCGATCAAAAGGACGAAGAGGAGAAAAAAGGTAAAAGCGTATGTGGCTACATTCGGGCCATGCTCTGTGAAAAGGAGGTATAATGCATCTGCGAAACGTTTCGACCCATGTCAGCCTACGCAGGCTGACCTGGGGCGAAACTTTTCGCCATTGGTATGTATGTCCAGGAACCAATCTACCTCAAGACTCAGTCAGTTGTTAAAAAAACGTGGCTATCATTGATCCATAACAATGTGATCACAGACAACAAAATAAATGTGGCTGAAAAATTGAAATTTGTTTTGGGAAGGATAGAAAACATTAATTAACAGCATTTTCTTCTTTTCCCACAACGTTTTCTAAAGGCTTCTTTTTCAGGGTTGTTAAAAGTCGGGATGGTTAGGTAAAGAGTTAATATTGGCAACTTCAATTCTAAGTTTACAGTTCGTCTTTCTGCTGGAAACTGGAATATCTTTGTAATAGCCATACTTTTGAATCATATGAATGAAATTCGCGTGCAATTTGATCACCTAATTGTTTACTTTCGGGTGCTAGTGAGCCTGTAACCCTTAGGCTGCTAAGCGCGACTCGGGACGTTTTTGCAGACTGTGTAGATCAAGATCAGACTGCACGTTTTGTGCAGTCTGATCTTGGATCTGCACTGTCCGATACTTTTTTTTTTTTTTTTTTTTTTTTTTTTTTTTTTTCCATGAAACCATACTTGAAATTGCAATATTTGGGTTTTTACAATTGAGTGGAAATTTCTGGTTCACTTATTTAGCAGTTTAAGAGGTAACACTACTGAATGCAGATTGTTTCTTAAATTTAAACATGACACTAATTTTCAACAAGGAAAAATAAATCGCGTTAACTTTTTTCTCGCATAATCCAATGTTGTCCTCTGCAAGAAGCAATTTGAAAATATGAAAGGAATAAGAGAATGGGATAGTAACTGTTTACTGTTCTTTGCGTCATCCTTTGGGCTACATAGAGTCTGTTGTCTGCACATGCTTTCAATTTTTTTGAAGCTAAAATTTTGTTTTTCAGTTCAGAGTTAACTCTATACCGCATGACAATATTTTAGACTGGTCCAAATTGAAAGCAATTGCAGACGACAAATTGAATGTGGCTCTTATGCTGGATTTGTTTCTGACAGGTTGGAAAACATTGTGGGAAAAAGAGAAAATGCTGGTTACCAGCAATTTCTCCTTTTGCCACAATGTTTTCAAAAGTCTTACCTCCCAGGGTTGTTAAAAAGGATTTATTTATGAAAGGTTGGAAAACATTGTAGGAAAAGGAGAAAATGCTGGGTACCAGCATTTTCTCCTTTTCCCCCACAATGTTTTCAAAAGTCTTACCTCCCAGGGTTGTTAAAAAGGATTTATTTATGAAAGGTTGGAAAACGTTGTAGGAAAAGGAGAAAATGCTGGTTACAAGCATTTTCTCCTTTTCCCCCACAATGTTTTCAAAAGTCTTCTGCCAGGGTTGTTAAAACCTTGGATTATGCAATTATGAGTTTTAACACTTTCCCAAACGACAGATTTTGGACTGGTCCAAATTGAAAGAGTTTGCAGACGACAATTTTAAATATGATGAAAATGGCAGAAAGTTATCAAAAAGGGTAGAAAACACTGTGGGAAAAGGAGAAATTGCTCGTTATGAGCAATTTCTCCTTTTCCCACAGTGTTTTCAAAAGACTTGTACTGCAGATACGTGAAAACCAGGGCTTGTTTGGGAAAGGGTTAAAAAATCAGAATGATAGTTACTCATATAGATAAATTCTCTGTCTTAAAATGAAGAAGAGAAAGAATCGGCCCAAACAGATGCAAAAGAAGAAGAGACAGAGGAAAAATCTGAGAAAGAGGAAGAGAAAAAGGATGGTGAGTTATTGCTTGTAGCTAGGAACCTGGATTTAAATGCTTACGTGGACAGTGTAGATCAAGATCAGACTAGTCCGACAGAAACTGCTTTGAATTTGTGCTATGGTCTGTTGACAGGGGCTTTAATGCATCTGCAAAAAGTATCGACCAAGGTTGGCCTGCGCAGTCCACGCAGGCTAACCTGGGTCAAAACTTTTTGCTAGTGGTAGCTTTTCTGCAAGTCGAAGGACCATTTTACCTCGTGATTCAGTCAGTAGTCAGACAAAATGGATTTTATGGATCCATAATTATGTGGTGATTTGTTTTGCACTGTGTGTTACAGAGATGCATTAAGCCCCCTTTTTGCCAGAGCCTGGTTCACTGTTTTCAAAAGGCTTCTTTCCCAGGGTTGTTAAAAGGCGGCATTGTGCAGTAAAGGGTTAACTCTTGACCAAATGACAAAATTTAGGGCTGGACCAAATCGAAACCATTTGCAGACGACATCTTATATGTAACTCATATGGTGATTTCTGTCTTTGATAGGATAGAAAACATTGTGGGAAAAGGAGAAAATGCTGGTTACCGGCATTTTCTCCTTTTCTCACATTGTTTTCAAAAGCCTATCAGGGTCGTTACAACTCGGGATTGTGTGGTAAAGGGCTAAGCCTTAACTGTACAAGCCCGACTGGGTAGATCAGTTGTTAGCATTTCTGACTTGTGACCTGGTGATTTCGGATTTGATACCTGTTTGAGGCAAACTTTCTATCCAGGGATTTTTTGCCCCTCACCTCTGATAAATGTGAGAAAAGTAGTTGGTTACTTTGAAAGATAGTTGTGTCAATACTTATATGAGAAAGCCAGGCAACACATGCGTAGGTGCACTGACCACCGTGATAGGACCTAAGTTGTTAAAATGGCGTTAAACTCCAATTCAAACAAACTTTACCGTACAGTCACAAGTTTTAACAGCCATGAGGAATACTGCTGTACAAACAGTTATTGAAAAGGCCTTTTGGCGCAATGTTTTCTAACCCTCCAAGAAACAAAGCCTTCAGATTGGACAAGACTAAACTTTTATCATCTGATATTGAGTCAGTACAAGTCTAAAAGTTAAAACATTGTGAGAATAGGAGAAAACGCTTGTTATGAGCAGTTTATTCTTTACTTCCTCTTTTTCACTTGTAGTGCAGTTTAACCCTTTCCCAAACATCAAATTTTGGACCAGTCCAAATTGAAAGAGTTTGCAGACGACAATTTTAAATTTGATGAAAATGGCAGAAAGTTGTCAAAAAGGGTAGAAAACACTGTGGGAAAAGGAGATATTGCTCATTACGAGCAATTTCTCCTTTTCCCACAGTGTTTTCAAAAGACTTGTACTGCAGACACGTGAAAACCAGGGCTTGTTTGGGAAAGGGTTAATGCTGATTTTAATAGCTGAGGTCATATCACTGTGGTCAGTGAACCTACACATGTTTCCTGGCTTTCTCACACCAGTACTTACACAACTTTCTTTCCAAGCCACGGACTTCTTTTCTCATATGCAACAGAGGTGAGAGGCGAAAAATTGCCAGAAAGAAAGTTTACCTGAACTGGGTATCGACTAACTCGTAACCACCAGGGCCCATATTCACCAACCATTCTCAAGAATGTTTTTAGTCTTGTCCTTCAGAATATAGAAATATACTTTCAAATATAGAAAATCTTGGAGAATAAGACTAAGAATATTCTCAAGAATGGTTGGTGAATACGGACCCAGGTCATGAGTCAGATACGCTAACCACTGAGCTACCCAGTCGGGCTTCCTCATTTTCCATGTAGATAAGTGCAAGTATGTACAATTTACCATTCTTCCTCTCTCATACTCATGACCATTTCAAATGAATTCATTCTGTCTGTTTTCTCGCAAACAGATGTATATGAAGTGGTCTATATTAAATGTTAAGGAATAAATGGGAAGCAAGCCTAGAGATAAGCTTGTTTTTAAAAGGCGCTTTACAACATGTTAGTGTTCAACGTACTACCTAGTAGAGGAGGGGTATAATGGTTTCACCATGTCTGTCTGTCCGTCTGTTTGTCCGTCCATCCCCCATCCGTCTGTCCGTCAATCCATCCACCTTTTTGTTTCTGTGCTCAAAAGCAGTTTGACCTAGGAATCTAAAATTCTGTCGTTTGGTAAAGTGTTAAGTAAGCAAGCATCAAGTTTGAAAAAAATGTGTTTACAAGCTTTGACTAATTTTCACAAACAAGTGACACTGTTGTAATTCCGCCTCCTGCAGTAAAAGCATTAACTCTTTACAAACGACAAAATTTCAGACCTGTCCAAATTGAAAGCGTTTGCAGACGACAAATTAAATGTGACTCAAAAATTGGAATCTGTGTTGGGAAGGGTAGAAAACATTGTGGGAAAAGGGGAAAATACTGGTTACCAGCATTTTCTCCTTTTCCCATAATGTTTTCAAAAGGTTTCTTTCTCAGGGTCGTTAAAAGTCGGGATTGTGTGGTAAAGAGTCAACAAATATGGGGTACATATTAAAGTTTGATGCAATGTGAAGACACATGGGCTGTGGTAAACCATTTGTACTATTGTTTTTAGCCAAAAGTTTGTCCAGCACTAAGCTAGAGGCTGATAGGAAGTGTTAGAGAAACAATGCAGGCTGTTTAATTCTTTACCAAATGGCAGAATTTTAGACTGGTCAAAATTTAAAGAAAATGCAGATGACAAATACTGCTCAAATGGTGAGATTTGTCTTTGAAAGGATAGAAAACATTGTTGGAAAAGGAGAAATTGTTGGTAAAAGGATAGGATACATTGTGGGTAAAGGAGAAAATGCTGGTTACCAGCATTTTCTCCTTTTCCAACAATGTTTTCAAAAGGCTTCTTTCTCAGGGTCATTAAAACTCATTATTGTGTAGTAGAGTTAAGACCATGAGGATGTTTATTGTTTGTTCAAAAGGGTTGGTAGTGTACAGGACTTGAGAACAGGAGGTCGCTGATTCAATCCCTGGCTTGGCCAATTTCTCCACGAGGATTGATGGTAATCATTGCAACAGGATTCATTTCTCTCTCACCACTGACCATTGTTTTGATGATGGTTATGTAGCAAGCAGCCAGTGGCTTGGAAAGAATATTGTGTGGAGTACTGGTAAAAGAAACTCCAGGAAAGCATGGATCGGTGCACTGGCCGCTGCCATATAGCTGAAATAATGTTGAAAACGGTGTTAAACACCATAGAATCAATTGCTCGAAAGGTGTTTACTTTTCCCTGCCAATTAAATGAATTTTCCTATTTCCAGTAAAGTTGAAGATGTTTTCAGTCACGGTTTAGCATCAGGTAACATACAGTGTAGATGCACGATCAGATTGCATTTTCTGTTTGTTATGATGCGATATAAAAGTTCGACATGAATTGACAAGAGTTTTTGAAACATACTATTAGATTGAATTTCCTAGTTCTTGAAACATAATATTAGATTGAATATCTGTTTAGAAAAAGGTTAGAAAACATTGGTGGAAAAGAAGAAAATGCTACCAGCATTTTTAACTTTCACCAAAAATGTTTTCAAAATCCCTCTTTCTTTAGGGTCGTGAAAACGTGGGACTGTTCAATAAAAAGTAAAGAGTTAAATATTGAATTGAGATTGGTTTATCAATGTCAGCTGAGGTCGGTTTATCAATGTCAGCTGAGGTCGGTTTGTCATTGTCAGCTGAGGTCGGTTTGTCAATGTCAGCTGAGGTCGGTTTATCAATGTCAGCTGAGGTCGGTTTATCAATGTCAGCTGAGGTCGGTTTGTCAATGTCAGCTGAGGTCGGTTTATCAATGTCAGCTGAGGTCGGTTTATCAATGTCAGCTGAGGTCGGTTTATCAATGTCAGCTGAGGTCGGTTTATCAATGTCAGCTGAGGTCGGTTTATCAATGTCAGCTGAGGTCTTTGAATGTTAATTTTGCTTTATGTGTGCATTCTTTTTCCCAATGATGCAATGCTGAATATTTCTGTTTTTGTAGAAGGAAAGACTGACATAAAACAGGAGCCAAAGACTGAAAAAGAAGAGAAAGATGAAAAAGAGGTTAAAGAAGAAAAGGCAGATGGAGAGAAGAAAGAAGAGAAGAAAGAGGAGAAACCAGAAACAGAAGAGGAGAAGAAGAAAGAAGAGAGCAATCAGAAATTTATGTTTAACATTGCGGACGGAGGGTTTACAGAGCTTCATACTTTATGGCAGAATGAACAGAGGGCCCTTGTCAAGGTGAATAACTCTTTCCACAACTAACGACAACTTCAGTAACTTTTGCAGATAGTGTACATCATAGATCAGACTGCACAGAATGTGCAGTCTGATCCTATTGCACCCAATGCTAGACTATGACACAATTCATTTTCAATAGTAGTGGGAATATTCTTTTAGACCTCGGAAACAAATTTAAACAAAACAAATTTGAATGTTTGAGTCACATTTATTGTTTCGTCTGCAAATGCTTTCAATTTGGAGTAGTCTAAAGTTTTCTCGTTTGGTAAAGAGTTACAAGAAATAGCTTGAGCTTTGGAGTCAAGCCTGCGACCCCGTTCCCAAGTCCCTTAAACTACAGACTGCACTGAAGGGGGCTCGGCAATATATGATTGGCTGTACCATTTGGTTTTGTCGACTGAAATTTAGAGATGTCTTGATTTGTTGATTGAAAGGTGTTCTTTTCTGAAATGGGTAGAAGACATTATAGGAGAAAGAGAAAATGGTGGTTAGCAGCATTTTCTCCTTTTCCCACAATGTTTCCTAAAGTGTTCAATCTCGGTAACATTAAAACCCTTGAATGTGTAGTAAAGGGTTAATTCTTTACCGATCGACAAAATTTTAGACTGGTCCACATCCAAAACATTTGTAGACGACAAATAAAAAGTGGCCCAAATGACAAAATTTGTCCACAATAGGGTAGAAAACATTGTGGGAAAAGGAGAAAATGCTGGTTTCCAGCATTTTCTCCTTTTCCCTCAATGTTTTCAAAAGCCTTCTTTCCCAGGGTCATGAAAACCCGGGATTGTGTGGTAAAGGGTTAAGAGCCTTTATGTACTGGTCTCTGCTTAGTAATAATTGACCAATTGATTTTCTTTCCGTGTCGGGAAAATAAGTCTGATTTCTGAATTTCTTGACAGATATTTTTCTTTCTTTCCACAGACACGTGAACATGAAGTGTGGCACAGACGTCATGATTTTTGGTTGCTAGCTGGTCTAGTTACGTATCCTTTTTATCATAGTAATTTATTTTCTTTTTTTAACTTGACTGTTTTTGAAGATAACATTGAAATATTGTCATGGCCCTGTTGTCTGCATCAGTGTGCAAAATTTTGACATTTCATAATATTTATGTTATTACTGAAGATATTTACTTCAAACTTGGACCAGTTGTTAAGTATCAAAAAGGGAACCTGCACCAGAAAGCCAGGTAACCATAGAAATTTTTTGCCACAGGTGAGCCCTTTTTCTTAACTCAGAATTTTTTATGAAAATGAACTCAATCTGTTTTTAAAGGCAAGAGCAGCTGAACATTTTGCAATCCTGTGCAGTGCTCTTATTTCAGCTATATTGCAGTGGCCAGTGTACCAGTCCATGCTTTTCAGCAGTTTCTTTTACCAGTACTTTGCAAAATAATCTTCCCAAGCCTCTGGCTGCTTTCCCACATATTCATCATTGAAACAGTGATCAGCCTTGAGAGAGGAATGAATCCTGTTGCAATGACTATCATCAGTCTGAGGAAAGAAATCGGCCAACCTGGGAATTCAAACCAGTAACCCCCCTGGTCTCAAGGGTTGTATCTTATCGACTGTGTCTACAGGCTCGGCTGGCCCATTGATTCATCTTTGTTTACAAGATTTGAAAAGCATGCAAAAAAGAAGGAACGTTGTCTGTTAGTTTATCATACATCTACCAGTGTTCTACAACAGTATGTCAAACTTTTAACCCTTTCCCAAACAAGCCCTGGTTTTCACATGTCTGCAGTACAAGTCTTTTGATAACACTGTGGGAAAAGGAGAAATTGCTCGTAACGAGCAATTTCTCCTTTTCCCACAGTGTTTTCTACCCTTTTTGAGACCTTTCTGCCATTTTCATCAAATTTGAAATTGTCGTCAGCAACTCTTTCACTTTGGACCAGTCCAAAATTTGTCGTTTGGGAAAGGGTTAAGGATAGAAGTTGAAACTTTTCCTTGACCTAGCTGTAGTCATGGTTACGGAAGATGGCAGGACATCCAGAATGACATCAGATTCCAGATTATAAACGAACCTTTCCAGTCTGAGCAGGGAAAAGGAAACTTCCTCGAGATAAAGAACAAATTTTTAGCCAGGAGGTTCAAGGTATGAATCTACAAAAGCTCGACTGTGGCAGATCTTATGTGTATCATGATAGATTCAAGTTGATGGAAAGATAGATAAAAACTGTCAATCTTTTTTTGTTCCTCTCCACTTTTGTTCAGTGAAAAATACACCCGGGGTTTGTATTCACCAAACATTCTTAAGAACATTCTTAGTCTATATATCTTGAGATTCTCTAAATTTGAGAGTTACACAATTTCTGATTGGCTAAACCAAATTGTTTAGCCAATCAGAACTGTTTTTTTTTTTTTGTTTTAATTTAGAAAATTCTGGCAAGTAAGACTAGGAATGTTCTTAAGAATAGTTTGTGTATACGGATTATTTACGCTTTGAATATGGAGTGCAAAACTAGCCTCGGCCCCAGTAAATATGCGTACATATGAATGGAAATTTACCATTTTCCTGTTACAGGAATATTCTCACATGATCTTATCTATAAATATCATCTTGACCTCTTCAATACTCAAAAAAAAAAACTTGGGATCTTCCAACATCAATGCAGAATTATTCATTACGAAAATACGGCAGCAGGAAGGATTTATATCAAAGGGGTTTTAGGGTTGATTTTTTCGCATTAATGATTCTGTTGATGAGGAAAATTTGGACTTCTCGGATTCAGAGAATAATAAAACTGATGTTTCTTTTAAAAAGTTGGGATGTTGTGCAATGAAGACAGGCAGCAATCTCTGAATGAAAAGTGCTAAATATTGCAAAATAATTTCCAAGTTTACAATATTTAGCAGGCAACAAAATTCTGAATTTGAGTGTATTGAAAGTGTTTACAAATGACAAAGTATGACTCATGTGACGGAAATTGTATTATACGGGGAGCATTCAGGTAACATTCTCTCCTTTTCCCATCATGTTTTCAAAAGTCTTTTTCATGGGGTTTGTTACAACATGTGATTACTTTGTAAAGATTCAATTTGGTGTTTCAGTTACTGGAACAAGCCCTGGTGATTGAAGAACAGTTACGACGTGCAGCGTATCTAAACCTGACCCAGGACCCCAATCACCCTGCCATGGCCCTGAATACCAGGTTTGCAGAGCTTGAATGTCTTGCGGAGAGTCATCAACATTTGTCTAAAGAATCTCTGGCGGGGAACAAACCTGCCAACGCTGTCCTTCATAAAGGTATGAATTTTAGATTCCCATCTACCCCTTTACCAAATCAATCCTGAGATTAATTGACCCTGAGAAAGAGGGCGTTTGAAAACATTGTGGGAAAAGGAGAAAATGCTGGTAACCAGCATTTTCTCCTTTTTCCAAAATGTTTTCTGCCCTTACATAGATGATTTTTGGCATTTTTTGAGCTGCATTTATTTGTCATCTGCAAATGCATTGGATATGGACAAGTCCAAAATTTTTATTGTTTGTTAAAGAGTTAAATCGCCCGCACGGGTAGCTCAGTGGTTAGCATGTCTGACTCGTGAACTGGAGGTTGCGAGTTTGATACGCGGTTGAGGCAAACTTTCTTTCCGGCGATTTTCGGCCTCCCACCTCTGATGCATGTGAGAAAATTAGTCAGTGGCTTTGGAAAGAAAGTTGTGTCAGTACCAGTGTGAGAAAGCCAGGAAACACATGTGTGTGTCACTGACCGCCATGATATAACCTGAGCTGTTAAAATGGCATTAAACTCCAATACAAACAAAACTAGAGTTAATCCTTTGTCAAAAAATTTTGTATATCTGGAAAAATATATGTATTTAAAAACATCATGAGACAAAGAGAAAAAAATGTATAGACTATAGATGATACAAGAATTAGGTGAAATTTATTTAACTCTTTACCACACGACAAAATTTCGGGGCCGACCAAATTGGAAGCATTTGCCGACAACAAAATAAATGTGAATAAAAAATCGACATTTGTTTTTGGTAGGGTAGAAAACATTGTGGGAAAAGGAGAAAATGCTGGTAACCAGCATTTTCTCCTTTCCCCACCATGTTTTCAAAAGGCTTCTTTATCAGGGTCGTCAAAAGTCAGGATTGTGTAGTAAAGAGTTAACACTGGTATGCAAATGTTTTCAATATGAACAAGTCTAAAATTTCATTGTCTGGTTAAAATATTAAAAAAGAAGACATTTTTTTTTTGTATTACAGTGCTGAATCAGCTGGAAGAATTGCTCAGTGACATGAAGCAGGATGTAAGTCGGTTGCCTGCCACGCTGGCCCGAGTTCCACCGGTCAGTCAGCGACTACAGATGTCCGAGCGCAGTATTTTGGGTAGACTGGTAAATCCAGGCCAGAGCACAGGTCCTCCGCCTCAGATGGCAACGCCTGTTTCCAATCCCACACCTACGACATCACAGTCCGGTATGACGGAAAGTTCTATTACAAATTTGCAAAATTTTAGGCAGGCCGAAGTCGAAAGGATTTGCAATGACAAATTGTGGCTCAGTAATGGAAATGAACCTAGGAAGGGTAGAAAAACTTTCAGGAAAAGGAGAAATTGCTGGTAAACAGCATTATCTCCTTTTCCCGCAATGTTTTCAGAACCTTTCTCGGGTTGTTGGCCAGTTGTGACCGAGTAATGTTTAAAAGTGGCATAAAACATCATTCAATCAATTAATCATCTAATTATTACAATTTTCAACCAATCATAACACTCCCAATAATGTAGATTTCATGGTGCAGTCATGAATGAAAAATGATCCTCACTTGATATATTGCAGGTCAATCCACACCAACGGGCCCCAGTCAGAAACAGACCCCCACAACACAGCCCATGTCAGCCCCGCCTGTAAATAAATCTCCAGCCCCTACTCCAGGTGAGGACGATTTGGTTGATATTAACCCTTAAGCTGCTAAGCGTGACTCGGTGACCTTTTGCGGACAGTGCAGATCAAGATCAGACTGCACAGAATGTGCAGTCTGATCTTGGATCTACACTGTCCGTGAATGAGGTATTTTTTCTTCTAATATAAGTTTGAAATAACATTATTAGGGATTCTACTATAGGCTTGAAAGTTTTATTTAACTTTTTTAGCTGGATAAGGGTTAATGTTCAATTGCTTACCAAACAATCTTTAGTTTTAATATATGTGAGAAAAATACGTTTTTGAAAACATTGATGGAAAAGGAGAAAATGCTGCTTACCAGCATTTTCTCCTTTTCCACACTGTTTTCTTTCCATCTTAGGCTCATTCCTATCATTTGAGCCACAGTGACTTTATCTTTGAATTTGGGCAAGTCTTAAATTTTGCCATTTGGAAAAAGGCTTAATGAATACATGTTTTTAAAATGTTTTATCTCATATGTTTCTAATCAGGAATCCTGAATGGGTCAGGGTAGTGGATCTGTTATACTGAGGTTTTGGGGGGTCAGTTCTTACTTACCCTGCATGTTTTTCTTGGAATTGTCCTTGGGCAAGGCATTGCAGAGGTTCTGCCTTATACAGATGACACGAAGGAAAAACATGGATTTTTTAGTTGATTTCTTGCTGTAAAAAGTAAATATTAAGAGTGACCTGGCAACTTTTGACCTAGTTTTAAAATTCTCTTTTTCTGCCCGAGACTAACACTTGGGTTGAAGGTACAGTAATAGGTTGTCATGTTTACAATAATTTCCATTCTATTAGATTTAAATGCATTTTAAAACACATTGTTTACATTTGGCAGCCATTGGGGCTTTAAGTCTGAAGCCATGTTTATTTTTACAAGTTTAGAAATGGAATGTTTCATACCTGTCACCTGCAGATGTTTCAGGACTTCATAAATTAAACTTTTACCTCACGATGCCGAGTTTTAATGACCAGAGAATGATAGTTTTTAAAAACATTGTGGGAAAAGGAGAAACCAGCATTTTTTCTCCTTTTCCCATGATGTTTTCAACCCTTTCATGAAAAGGTAATTTCAGTGTTTTCTGTGTCTCCAAGTATAAAACATTTGTCTCGGTGAAATGCAAAAAATTAAAGGACAAAATTTTGTCCCAGATAGGTTAACTCTTTACGAAATAACAAACTTTTAGACTAGTTGAAATGAAAAGCATTAGCAGATAAAAGTTGGAATGCTACTCAAAACTTGAAATTTGTCTTTCATATGGTAGAAAACATTGTGGGAAAAGGAGAAAATGCTGGTAACCAGCATTTTCTGTTTTTCCCACATTGTTTTCAAAAGTTTTCTTCTTTATGGTTGTTTGAAGTCGGGATTGTGGGGTAGAGAGTTAATGTCAAACTGACATTCCAGGATCTGTGTTTGTTAAGTTTCTCTCTTCTTTTTCTGCTCACAACTTACATCTTGTTTTCCTTTTACTTTACTTTGCTCAGTACCCTTCGACCATAATCTCCCAGCTCCTGTGTCAAGCTCACTTCAACCGCCCCCTTCTTTCTTTGGGCCCATTCCGGGGCCTGGTGGTGATGTGCCCGGGTTCTGGAGTCTTAAATCCGACATGCCACCTCGACCAATGAGTTTGGAGAATTTCGGGATTCCTCCACCTCCTCCGCCAACAACGTCCAATCAATAGGTTATTAGTTGTGGCATTGTGCTGAAATCATCCCTCCTCTAATTTGTCGGAAATATTCTGATAATCATTAATTTTTTACCACACAAGAAAAATGTAGACTTGTCAAAATTGAAGGCATTTGCAGGCGACAATTTAAATGTGGCTCAATTGATGGAATTTGTCTTTGATATAGTAGAAAATAATGTGGGAAAAAGGAGAAAATGCTGGTTACAAGTATATAACATTTTCTTCTTTTTCTTCAGTGTTTTCAAAAGGCTTCTTTTCTCAGGGTCGTTAAAACTTAAGACTTGTGTGGTAAAGGTTTAAATTGATGGAAATACCTGATACCCATACCAACAAGACTATTTTAACTCATTACCAAACGATAAAATTTAAGAATTTACCAAATTGAAAGCATTTGCAGACGACAAATTAAACGTACCTGAATAGATTGTAATTGTCTTTGAAAGTGTAGAAAATGTTGTGGGAAAAGGAGAAAATGCTTGTTACCAGCATTTTCTCCTTTTCCCACAACATTTTTAAAGGGCTATATCCACAGGGTTGTTAAAAGTTGGGATGTGTGGTAAAGGGTTAAAAGCCTGACAGAGTAGGCTTTTGAAAACATTGTGGGAAGAATGTTTCCTACAATGTTTTCTACCCTATCAAAGAGAAAACCTTGATTTTAGCAACATTTGATTTGTGAACTGCAAATCCCTTCAATTTGGACAGGTTCGAAACTTTTTCGCGTGGTAAAGAGATAAATCTTAGACCGCAAAATAAACCCTACTGACATTTTCAGTCACGAAATAAGACCTAAATAATAAGAATTTTAAGGTTGCTAACAGTTTTCATTTTTCTCTTTTCATATTTTTGAAAGCTTGTTCCTTCTAGGAGTGATATGTGTCAATATTTAGTAATGGATTTTCTTTTTCAGCTCACCTGAGCATGAAGTGCTCAAGGTGAGCTTTTGTGATTGTGTTGTGTCCGTGGTCTGGACGTCAACATTTACCTTTTGTGCACTCTAGAGGCCACATTTTCAGTCAGATACTCACGAAACTTGGTCAGAGTGTTTTTTATGCCCCCGCCATGAAAGGGGGGGGCATATAGAGTTACCTGTGTCCGTTTATGTGTGTGTGTTAGTGTGTGCGTGCGTTAGTGTGTGTATATCCCAATCTTGTCCAGAGCATAATTTCTACATTTATCAATGGATTTCAAAATAATTTTGCACAATTGTTCTCCTTAACAAGTACTAGTTTCGATATGCCCAAGGTCAAGGTCACAGTTGAAGGTCAAATGTTTAAATTGACCTTGTCCAGGGCATAACTTCTACATTTATCAATGGATTTCAAAAAAACTTTGCACACTTGTTCTCCTTAACAAGTACTAGTGTCATGCAAAAAGTTTGTTTCGATACGCCCAAGGTCAAGGTCACAGTTGAAGGTCAGATGTTTAAATTGACCTTGTCTGGAGCACCACATCTACATTTATCAATGGATTTCAAAAAAACTTTACACGCTTGTTCTCCTTAACAAGTACTAGTGTCATGCGAAAAGTTTGTTTCGATACGCCCAAGGTCAAGGTCACAGTTCAAGGTCAAATGATAAAATTGACCTTGTCTGGAGCATAACTTCTACATTTATCAGTGAATTTCAAAATAACTTGGCAAACTTGTTCTCCATTTTGAGTACTAGTGTCATATGACATACCTGTGACCAATACCTTTTAGCGGGGGCATCCATGTCTGACACACCTATTTCTAGTCTTAATGATATATTGGCCAAGTTTAAAATTGTGTCACATTGGGTCAAAAAGTAGGTCTTTGGGCCAAATCACAGAAAAACCTTAAGTACACCTTAGAGGCCACATTTTCAGCAGGATATTCATGAAATTTGGTCACAATGTTTGCCTCAATGATATCTTTGACACGTTAAAAATTGCACTGTGTTAGGTCAAAAAGTGGGCCACTTTTACTGTGTGCTTTACATCATTAAAACCATGATCTCTTCGGCTTTATCAATTGTAGATGACTTTACTCAGGTGAGCACTTAAGGCCCAATGGCTCTCTTGTTTCCAGAGATACATATAAGACATGCTTATCATGCAACTTATAATTAACTTTCCCACCATAAACAGTTTATGAAAACAGCTTGTTACTGATTAAAAAAAAAACTATTCTCATTCTGCCACCATTTGTTTTCAAAGAAATTTATGTATTAATTCTTTACGAAACGATAAAACTTCGGACTTGTCCAAATTCAGAACATTTGCAGATGACAAAATTTATTCAAACCTGGCTCAAATTTTGGGATTTGTCCTTGAAAGGGTAAAAAACATTGTGGTCAAAGAAAAATATGCTGGTTACCAGCATTTTTGCTGGTTACCAGCATTTTATCCATTTCCTACAATGTTTTTAAAAGCTTTCATTCCCAAGGTATTTAAAACTGAATCTGTAGGGTACTTTACCAAACAATTCTGACTTTTAATGACCTTGAGGAAGAAGCGTTTTGAAAACAATGTGGGAAAAGGAGAAAATGCTGGTAACTAGCATTTTCTTCTTTTCCCACAATGTTTTCTATCCTGTTAAAGACAAATTTCGTCATTTTAGTCTTACTTAAATTTTCATCTCCAAATGCTTTCAATTTAGACAAGTCTACATTTTTGTTGTGTGGTAAAGACTTAAGAAAATTTTTTCTGTAGAAATTTTTTGCTCCTAACTGCGGAGGGATGTTTCATCTTGCCTCGCTTGTGACTTTTTGGCATGTTGGTTGGTAGAATATGCTTCCTGTGCATTGTTGCCATGGGAAACCATGTGTATTGCCGACGTCATTTAACCTGGCGCAGGTCAACATCATTTACATAACTCTATTTTAACTCTATTTTTACCTTTGGTATCGCTCGGGGTTGCCTTTGGCATATGTCCCGAATGGTCACGGAAATATTTGGTAGGATATGCGTAAATTATATTGCTAACCTGTGTATATTTATAAGTACCTATGAGAGAACTAGTTCAAGTCTTCCGTAACTTCAGCAAATGCGAACTAAACTTGCAGAATAATGGTCGGAGTTTTCAATCCGACCATTAATCGGAGTTTTATGTATATGCCTACTTATATATATGAGCCATGCTCTGTGAAAAGGGGTCTTAATGCATCTGGGCAAAGCATCGATCCGGATCAGCCTGCGCAGGCTGACCTGGGCCGAAACTTCGCTATTGGTCAATTTTCTGTTTGTCAAAGGACCAGTCTACCTCATTATTCAGTCAGTTGTTAAATAAGTGGCTAGTATGATTCCATAATTTTGTGATGGCTTGATTGGTACAATGCATCGCAGAGGTGCATTAAGCCACCTTTTGCCAAAGCATGGCTCGTATTCAATATAAAGGTCACGATTGGTACATTATGTCACAGAGATGCATTAACCCTTTCCCAAACGACAAATTTTGGACTGGTCCAAATTGAAAGAGTTTGCAGACGACAATTTTAAATTTGATGAAAATGGCAGAAAGGTCTCAAAAAGGGTAGAAAACACTGTGGGAAAAGGAGAAATTGCTCGTTACGAGCAATTTCTCCTTTTCCCACAGTGTTTTCAAAAGACTTGTACTACAGACATGTGAGAACCAGGGCTTGTTTGGGAAAGGGTTAAGCCTCCTTTTACCAAAGCATGGCTCATATTCAATATAAAGGACACGATCAGGTTAAATGATGTAAGCTGTACATTGCTTTGAGCCTGTCATGAATTCTATCTTAGGCTACTGTGGCTGGGCTTATTTTCCTGTTTGTGTTTTACAAAAGTAAAGTTTTTGTTGTTGTAATTTTTAACTCTATGGGCCGAAGGCTGGAAGAGTTTGTCTTGTCGTGGTTTGTGATGTCCTTCCTTCCATTAATCTGTTTTACTTATTAGTGCGACGAAAGCCATCCTGCGTGGCCCTGGTAAAGTGTAGTACCCGTAATGTGGTGGCTACGATTTGAGCCTCACTGGAAGTACTTTTTTAACGACCTTGGGAAAGAAGCCTTTTGAAAACATTGTGCGAAAAGGAGAAAATGCTGGTAACCAGCATTTTCACCTTTTCCCACAGTGTTTTTTACCCTGTCAAAGAAAAATTGCACAATTTTAACCACATTGAGATTGTTGTCTGCAAATGCTTTCAATTTGGACAAGGTTAGAATTTGTCGTCTGAAAGCTCTGGCCTACTACTGGTAAAACCCAGGACATACATGAATAAGCAAACTGCCACAGTTGTATAACTGGAAAAAAAAAGTGAAAGCTGTGCACAGCACCATTTTATCAAACAATTATTTGATTAACCCTTTACCAGACGACAAAATTTTAGCCTTGTCCAAATTGAAAGCATTTGCAGTCGACAATTTTCAATGTGGCTCAAATGGTGCAATTTTCTCATGATATGGTAGGAAATATTGTGGGAAAGGAGAAAATGCTGGTTACCATCATTTTCTCATTATCCCACAATGTTTTCAAAAGGCTTCTTTCCCATGGTCGTTAAAAGGTGGCATTATGCGGTTAACCCTTTCCCAAACAAGCCCTGGTTTTCACGTGTCTGCAGTACAAGTCTTTTGAAAACACTGTGGGAAAAGGAGAAATTGCTCGTAACGAGTAATTTCTCCTTTTTCCACAGTGTTTTCTACCCTTTTGGAGAACTTTCTGTCATTTTCATCAAATTAAAAATTGTCGTCTGCAAACTCTTTCAATTTGGACCAGTCTAAAATTTATCGATTGGGAAAGGGTTAAAGAGTTAAGTCTGCGTTTTTGACCTGATTTACACTGACAGACTATGTCAGCTCAGAATTTTAACCCTTATTCTGCTAAACAAAAAAAATGAAACTTTCAAGCAGATAGTAAAAACCCAAATTTTCCTATTTCAAAGGTATTTTTGGAGGAAAGGTATCTCTTTATTGGACAGTGTAGATCCAAGATCAGACTGCACGTTCTGTGCAGTCTGATCTTGATCTGTGCTGTCCACAAAACATCTTTGAGTTGCGATTAGCAGCCTAAGGGTTAAGGGTTTGGAGATTAATAGCATTTTATGCACCAGATCTGATCAAATGAACATTTATTGATTTAACTCTTTGCCAAACAACAAAATTTTAGACTCGTCCAAATTGAAAGCATTTGCAGACGACAAAATAAATGTGATTGAAAAATTGAAATTTGTTTTGGGAAGGGTAGAAAACATTGTGGTAAAAGGAGAAAATGCTGGTTACCAGCATTTTCTCTTTTTCCAACAATGTTTTCAAAAGGCTTCTCCCTCGGGGTCATTAAAAGTCGGGATTGTGTGGTAAAGGGTTAACCGTCCACCAAATAATTCCAAGTTTTCACAACCCTGAGAAAGAAGTCTTTTGAAAACTTTGTTTGAAAAGGAGCATTTTCTCCTTTTTCAACAATGTTTTCTTCTCTTTCATAGACAAAGCCTACCATTTGATTGAAGTTTAATTTGTAGTCTGCAAATACGTTAAAATTTGGACAAGTCTAAAAATGTTTTTGTTCGTCGAAGATTTAATTAGCATAAGTAATGGGAGAGGGGAAACCGAATTCAATTTGCTGATTGTAGGCTTATTTACTTAAACCCTTTCCCAAACGACAAAATTTGGACTGGTCCAAATTGAAAGAGTTTGCAGACGGCAATTTTAAATTTGATGAAAATGGCAGAAAGGTCTCCAAAAGGGTAGAAAACACTGTGGGAAAAGGAGAAATTGCTCGTTATGAGCAATTTCTCCTTTTCCCACAGTGTTTTCAAAAGACTTGTACTGCAGACACGTGAAAACCAGGGCTTGTTTGGGAAAGGGTTAAACCCTTTACCACACAATCCAGACTTTTAACAACCCCAAGAAAGACATTTGAAAACATCGTGTGAAAAGGAGAAAATGCTGGTAACAAGCATTTTCTTCTTTTCTCACAATGTTTTCTACCCTTTAAGAGACAAATGTTATGTTTTTAGCTACATTTAAAATGTTGTCTGCAAATGCTTTGAATTTGGACTAATCTATATTTTTGTCGTTTGGTTAAGAGTTAACTTTTTACCAAATGGAAGTTTGGATGCAACCAAATTGAAAGCATTTGTAGCAGACAAATTATATGTGGCTTAAAAGATGAGACTTTCTGTTAACCCTTTAACGCACAATGCTGCCTTTTGACGCCCCTGGGAAATAAACATTTTGAAAACATTGTGAGAAAAGGAGAAAATGCTGGTAACCAGCATTTTCTCCTTTGCCCACAATGTTTTCTACCCTATTAAAGAAAAGGTGCACCGTTTGAGCCACATTGAAATTGTCGTCTGCAAATGCTTTCAATTTGGACTAGTCCAAAATTTTGTCGTCTGGTAAAGGGCTAAAGAGTAGAAAATATTGTGGAAAAAAAGGAGAAAATGCTGGTTACCAGCATCTTCTCCTTTTTCCACAATGTTTTCAAAAGTCTTCCCTTTTCTGGGTCGTTAAAACTCAGGATTGTGCGGTAAAGGGTTAAGTAGAGGTTTTGAAAGATCATTTATTCTTTCAAGCATCTGCAATGTATGTATGGGATCAATTTGCATGAGTTATTGCCCTTTACTTTGTGATAACAGAATTTGTTACAAAGATAGATTGTATAGCTGTTAACCCTTTACCAGACGACAAAATTTTTGCCTTGTCCAAATTGAAAGCATTTGCAGACGACAATTTCAGTGTGGCTCAAATGGTGCAACTTTTCTTAGATAGGGTAGAAAACATTGTGGGAAGAGGAGAAAATGCTGGTTTCCATCATTTTCTCCTTTTCCCACAATGTTTTCAAAAGGCTTCTTTCTCAGGGGCGTCAAAAGGCGGCATTGTGCGGTAAAGGGTTAAACCACATGATCTTGAGTTTTAACGATCCTGAAGAAAGAGGCTTTTGAAAACAATGTGGGAAAAGAAGAAAATGCTGGTAACCAGCGTTTTCTTCTTTTCCCACAATGTTTTCTACACTATCAAATACAAATTCCATCATTTGAGCTATATCTGAACTGTCGTCTACAAATGCTTTTAGTTTCAACAGGTCTGTATTTTGCTTGATGCCGTAAAGAGTAATTATTTTTGTGTTCCCTTCGTGGTAGACTAGTCTTGACCCGTAGAGTGCAGAATAAATATAATAGATATTTTTAGTCTAGAAATAAGACCCTTTTAATCTTTACCAAACAACAAAATTTTAGACCAGTCCAAATTGAAAGCAGTTGCAGACGACAAATGTGACTGAAAAATCAAAATTTGTTTTGGGAAGGGTCGAAAACATTGTGGGAAAAAGAGAAAATGCTGGTTACCAGCATTTTCTCCTTTTCCCACATTGTTTTCTTCTTTCTCAGGGTCGTTAAAAGTTGGGATTGTGTGGTAAAGAGTTAAGTGCTATTTTAAGGATGCTTTTCTCAAAGAATGTCCCAGCAAAGATCAGACTGCATATTTTGTGCAAGATCTTACAGGTTAGCACAAGAAAAAAAAAAACAGCTTTTACCAAACGACAAAAAAGTGTCATTGCTGAAATTGAACGCATTTGCAGACAACAATTCATATGTAGCTGAAAGGATGTTTTCTCTGTGAAAGAGAAGAAAGCATTAAGGAAAAAGTTCTGGTTACCAGCATTTTCTCCTTTTCCCACAATGTTTTCAAAAGGCCTCTTCCTGAGCGTCATTAAAACCCTTGATTGTCTGGTTAAGAACTAATCTTTTCATTACTGATAAATAGTATAGCAAGTATGATAATTTTAAAAAGTATTGAAATGTTTTTATTCATGGATAATTTATTTAAGATTATAATATTTGTTGATCAGATGATGAATTTCAGACTGGTTGAAATTGAAAGTTGTTATATGTTGTTATATGTTGCTTAACTCTTTACCACACAGTCCCGACTTTTAACGACCCTGAGAAAGAAGCCTTTTGAAAACATTGTGGGGAAAGGAGAAAATGCTGGTAACCAGCATTTTCTCCTTTTCCTACAATGTTTTCTACCCCTCCCAACCAACATTTCAATTTTTGAGTTACATTGAATTTGTTGTCTGCAAATGCTTTCAGTTTGGATGATTCTTACATTTTGTCGTGTGGTAAAGGGTTAAGTGACGAGATTTTGTGCAAGGGAATAGAAAACATTGCTGGAAAAGGAGAAAACTTGTAACCAGCATTTTATTTTCCCACTGTTCTCTTTTACCCACACTCTTTTTCTACCATTTCACTGACTAACATATCTTTGGAGCAATATTCAATTTGCTGTCTGCAAATGATTTTAACCCATTATCGTACAATGCCACCTTTTGACGCCCCTGGGAAAGAAACCTTTTGAAAACATTGTGGGAAAAGGAGAAAATGCTGGTAACCAGCATTTTCTCCTTTTCCCACAATGTTTTCTACCCTATCAAAGAAAAATTGCACCATTTGAGCTACATAGAAATTGTCGTCTGCAAATGCTTTCAATTTTGATAAATATAACTTTTTGTCATCTTTTAATGGGTTAATTTGGTTGAGTCTGTCTTTTGTCGATTCGTGAAGAGTAAAATAAATGTTTTGCAGGACAATGAATGATAAATGTTTGTCATGAGTGTTTCTAAGTTTGACAATTTAATCCATGCCAGGCTTGAATATTGGAGCCTCTGTGAATTTTCATTTGTACCGTCTTTGGTTTTCTTTTTCAGACCCCACTAAATCCACAGGGGCCAAGCCAGTTACTGCAGAATGAAATTTTGTACATATAAAGTCAAGGATGAAATAGGCATGAAGAATTATTTTGTACAGCGACAAAAAAGTAAATATAAAATATACTGCTTGTATCATCACAGAAGGAGAACAGATGACAGGAATACAGGAATGCAAATTCTGAACAGACAGTTTGGGGTTTTTGACAAAAGAGGGTAGGGGATGGATGGGGAGGGGGATAGAGACTAGGGCTTTGACAAGAGGAAGGGGGGGTTGAGACTAAACTATCTTACAATAAGGTTAGGGACTGTCACAAAACAATATCGAACTACTGTGTTAGAGTTTGTAGGTTTGTGATGTGGAGTTACCACACTTTAGTACAGAAGCCCGTGTATTAACACCCCCAGAGGAAGAAGCATGTAGAAAACATTGTGGGAAAAGGAGCCTTCTTTGCCAGGTTGTTTGGTAAAATGTAAAAGGTAACACACATATGATTATTTAACCCTTTCCCAAACAACAAATTTTGGACTGGTCCAAATTGAAAGAGTTTGCAGACAACAATTTTAAATTTGATGAAAAGGGCAGAAAGGTCTCAAAAAGGGTAGAAAACACTGTGGGAAAAGGAGAAATTGCTCGTTACGAGCAATTTCTCCTTTTCCCACAGTGTTTTCAAAAGACTTGGACTACAGACACGTGAAAACCAGGGCTTGTTTGGGAAAGGGTTAAAAGTTGATGAAATTATGTTGAATTAATTTAAAGAAAATCTTGTTAATCATTTACCACACAATCCTGAGTTAACCCTTTACCGCATAAAGCCTTTTGAAAACATTGTGGGAAAAGGAGAAAATGCTGGTAACCAGCATTTTCTCCTTTTACCACAATGTTTTCTGCCCTATCAAAGAAAAATTGCACCATTTGAGCCACATTGAAATTGTCGTCTGCAAATGCTTGCAATTTGGACAAGGCTAAAATTTTGTCGTCTGGTAGAGGGTTAATGACCCCTAGGGAGAAGGCTTTTGAAAACATTGTTGGAGAAGGAGAAAATGCTTGCAACCAGCATTTTCTCCTTTTTTTCTGCAGTATTTTCTACACATTTAATTATAATTAGTGTCACTTTGGTCAAAATGAATTTATCATCAAAATGCCTTTGATTTGGGCTAAGTTCAAAATCAAGGTGTGTGGTTAAGGGTTAATCCATACCGGTTTCATGATTGTGCAAATTAACTCTTTAACCACAGAGTGTGGAGTTTAAAATGACCCTGAAAGAGAAGGCTTTTATAACATTGTGGGAAAAGGAGGAAATGCTGATAACCAGCATTTTCTCCGTTTCTCACAATGTTTTCTAACTTATCAGACAAACCATCCCTTGAGCTACATTTAATTTGTCAAATGTAATGGGGGGGGCATGGGGGGGGTCAATTTGTCCAGTCCAAAATTTTGTCATTTTGATGAAGGGTTAAATTGCTTAAGCAATTATTGTGGGTATTTGGATCCTTAAGCAAAAATCCTGTGTTTTGATGACCCTGAGAATTAACTCTTTACCAAGCGACAAAATTTTAGACTGGTCCAGATTGAAAGCTGTTGCAAATGACAATATCAGTTTGGCTGAATTGATGGGACATGTCTATGAAGGAGTGGAAAACATTGTGGGAAAAGGTGAAAAAAAAAATGCTGGTAACCAGCATTTTCTCCAGTCCTTTTCCCACAATGTTTTCATAAATTATTCCTCAAGGTTTTGAAAACATGGGATTGTTATGTAAAGGGTTAACTCTTTACCACACAGCAAAATTTTTAGACATCCAAATTGAAAGCATTTGCAGAATGATAAATATATATGAGGGAAAATTATGTTATTTCAGCCACCTTTCATGTATTGTCAGTAAACGTTTTCAATTTGGACAAGTCCAAAATTTTCTCATCTGGTAAAGGGTTAAGGTTTTGAAGACCTGGGATTGTGTAGTAAAGGGTTAAAGCACATTTCTCTCTCAAATGGACATTTTTTTTTGTAAAGTACATATATTATTTGTATATAGTTTGCCTGTCTTTTAATGTTGTCAATTAACATGGTACTTACAGATAGGTCAAAGAAAGGCTTCGGCCTGAATAAAGTAGATAAAAAATTGGTTTGTCATATTCTTTATTCTGTACATCTGTACTCGTTTTCAGCCATTTCACCTTTATTTTATCAAAGTATAATCATTCTTGCAACTTCATGCCGCATGTTGTCCTTGGTGGCTGCAAGGACTGAAAATGCATTTCAGTTTCTGGGAGGCCATCAAAGAAATTACTATTTGTAATGTTTCTGGTTTTAAATAAAAGATTTCCAGTATATATACTTGTACCTTACACCATGTATATATTTGTAATTTATCTGTGTTTACACAGCTGACTAAACTCAGAACCATTCTACAGTCTATCAACTTTTAACAGCGTTTTATATGTGGCAGTAAGGATGTATCTATAACGTTGCGATATGTAGCCATTTATGAACTTTCACATATTCTGTGAGCTGAGCCCCAGTAGCTCAGTCGGTAGCCTACAAGACTTGAAAACAGGAGGTTGCTAGTTCGATCGCCAGCTCGGCCTATTCTTTTCCAAGGACTGATGACAGTCATTGCAACCAGATTCATTCCTGTCCCACCGCTGACCATTGTTTCAAAGATGGTTATGTGGGAAAGCAGCCAGTGACTTTGAAAGATTATTGTGTGGAGTACTGGTAAAAGGAACTCCAGGAAAGCATTGATAGGTGCACTGGCAGCCGCAATATAACTGAAATAATATTGAAAACGGCATTTAACACCATGCAGTCAACATAGTCTGTGAACATAGCTCTTATACAATTCAGCCGACCGTGAACTTCCACATATTCTGCGAACACAACTCTTTTCTTAATGGCAAATTTTAGAATCCATGCATTCCCAGAAAATGAAGTAGATACCGGTATGGCTCAACTCTTTACCAGACGACAAAAATTAAGACTGGTCCAAATTGAAAGCATTTGCAGACGACAATTTAAATACAGTTCAAAAGATGGAATTTATCTTTGATAGAGTAGAAACCATGGTGGGAAAAGGAGAAAATGCTGGTTATCAGCATTTTCTCCTTTTCCCACAATGTTTTCAAAAGGCTTCTTCCTCAGGGTCGTTAAAACTCGGGATTGTATGGTAAAGGGTTTAATGATGGACTTCGCTTTTGAAGGGGTAGAAAACAATGTGGGGAAGAAAAGGTTTTTATTTCACATTATTTTTTAGAAGCCTTCTTCCTCATATTTGTTTGAATGTGGAGTAAAATACCATTCAGTCAATTCGCCCTGGGTCAGCCTGCGCAGGCTGAGCTGTGTCGATACTTTATGTTGCAGATGCGTCAAAACCCCATTTCACACAGAGTGGCACAAATATATGCATGTATAGGCAGTTTGGACTATCTTTAGAATCCCTGTGGATAAGGGGACCTGCTATTTTACAAGGACATGTTTTCAAGATACTTGAATGCAAATTTCTTTCCGGCAGTAAAGACTTTTAATCCTCTACCACACAATCCCGAGTTTTAACGACCCCAAGAAAGAACCCTGTAGAAAACATTGCCGGAAAGGAGAAAATGCTGGTAACCAGCATTTTCTCCTTTTCCCACAGTGTTTTCTACCTTGTCAGAGAGCTGGAACTCATTTAAACCAATTTTGAATTCGTCGTCTGCTGATATTTTGAATTTGGGAAGAGTCTAGAACTTGCTGTGCGGGAAAGTTAAAACATTGCATGGCTAACATCACCATACATCATGAATATCACATGGCTAAAAGTGTCGCCATATATCATGACCTATGACCTACATTCCAAACTGAATAAAAATCTTGCAGTTTCAAACTCAATTTAGCTTCCTCTGATCTTGATATACACTGTGTTCCAGAGTTGCCTTAACCCTTAGGCTGCCAAGCTTGACTCCGACCCATTGTGGACAGTGTTGATCAGGGTCAGACTGCGCAGAACGTGCCGTCTGAACTTAGATCTTCCCTGTCCTACAGCTTGTGTTCCAGTCCGAAAAGGGAGCTCAATGCATCTGTGAAAAGTATCGACCTAGGTTTGTCTGCGCAGTATGTGCAGGCTGACCTGATCCGAAACTGTTCGCTATCGGTCAATTTTCTGTATGTCCAAGGACCAGTTTACCTCTGATTCAGTTGGCTGTTAAAAAAGTGGCTATTATGGATCCATTATGGGCTGACTTTCTTGCAGTAAGCTCCCTTTTGCCAGAGCACAGCTCATATGTATTCAGACGCTACTTTGTCCAAAATGGTAATAATTACGGAACCGATATTTGGATTCGTCGCAGATCTCTACAGACTGTGATTCAAGGAGACGCCAATAAAAAGTCATTCAAACTGTTATCACCGCCTGGATCCAGGCTAGAACCAGCTTAGCGGTTTACCAGACAACAAATTGTTGACTGGTCCAAATTTGAAAGTAACTGCAGACAGCATATGGTCCGCAACATGCGTAATGAGACCTTTGGACATTTGCGTACAGTGTCGTCCCAGATTAGCCTGCGCAGTCCGCACTTTACAACTACATAAGATTTTTTCATACAGTAGGCTTTCTTGAAACAGTATATTGCACAAAAACGGGAAGTGCCATCTCGGATTAGTCATGGACTGCACAGGCTGATCTGGGACGACACACTTTTACACATGTCTGAAGGCCCCTTTTCATGTGTTGTATGCCATATATGAAATTTGTCAGATAAGCTGCAGTTTTCGGGTATGATAGAAAACATTGTGGGAAAAGGAGAAAGTGCTGGTTACCAGCACTTTCTCCTTTTTCCACAATGTTTTTCAAAAGCCCTCGTGGTCGTTAAAAGTTGGGATTGTGTGGTAAAGGGTGACAGTGAACAAGAAGTTATAGCAATTCTTTTAATAGGGGCTAATGCGGTGGGCATAGGTCAAGATCAGACGGCAAACAATCCTGCAAGTTTTAATGATCTTGAGGAAATACCCTTTTGAACATTAACTTCCGCCAGGTGGCACTTTTTAAATACATAACAAATACTTAAAGAATATTGACATGCTAGTCACTGCCTGTTTGAAAATGGAGGAAAATGCTGGTATCCAGCGTTATACTCCTTTTTCCACAAGGTTTTCTACACTTTCACAAATGATTACCATCATTATAGCTACATTTAATGATTTAATTTGTCATCTTCACAGACATTGAATTTGGACCAGTCTAAAATTTTATCGTTTAGTTAAAGAGTAACTCGATTGTAACTATTTTTAGCTCGACTGGCTGACAAAGGTACTCCTGGCATGGTTCCAATCATCTATAAGATCTGACCATCCATGTCTTAAAGTTATGAAGTGAGGCGATTAAACGGTATTTTCAAAGGCAACAAAAGTAATGAAAGGCTATTTCGGCGTAGCTGAATGCGCTGGCCTTTGACCTACTTTTTGGTACTGATAAAGAATGAATAGATGGTAATTTGCGATTGGTCAAAAATGTGCACATGTTTATTTGGCGGGCCCTGCTGGCATATTTGCTCACGCATTTATGATACTACTATTAACAAGCGTTGCTACTGCTAATCGATATCCTGGAGCCTTGATTCATACTATAGCAAAATAATGTAGAAGAGAATGTTCCTTTTCATGTGGTATTTGGAAAATTAATATTTTCATAAGCGTTACACAATAACTCGGCAAGTACTACTTTTCAACAAAACTGAAAACAGTGAGGAAGGGGAGCCAATTGCTCGTGAGGTTACGTTTCATTTTTCACTTCATATTTAGCCACAAAAAAGAGCTTCAATATTCATATTCAAGAATCTCTAACACTGTCTGTCTTTTTTTAAAGATATATCTTCTTTTTTGTGGTTTAACAGCTTTCTATCAGTTTACCTATCAGAAAACCGTCACCACCAATAATTTTCACATGACCCTTGGACATTTGAGCCCGTTATGCCACCATGGCCCTCTTGTTATGAATGACACATTTAGCCAATCCCGAAAATACCCTGCGAAACTGAAACTGGGTGGGCGTACTTTCAGAAATTAATACGGGTATATATAGAAACTCCCCGAAAAGAGCCCCACCAACCTCGTTATCGATTTATATCTTCAAATTTGTAAGTCAATAATTACTTTCATTTAGTAATTGGGTTAAACGAATTTGCAGTATGTAAGACATGTATATATATCTGCCGATGTGGGAAGTGTTAACTTTGTTCAGCAGGCCGATCCCATCGCGAGCCCCGTACTTTGATGTGAGGGAAAATTAAGTTAATCACGTGACCATAATACCATCCGATGTAAACATACGATATACGGAATGGCGTCAAGAAAGGGAGAAGTAAAAGACTCGCTGTGTCTTTTGGCGGTTTCTCTAGCAGTAATTTTAAGCTTTTCAGGTAAATTTATTGAATATTTTTATTTTTACAATGAATACCTTGTTTTAAGTTCTTGTATTTTCTAAGTCAAAAATTAGGGTTTGAATTCACCTTTCATCACCGGTTGTGGAAAATTGGTGGGTGGAGTGAAGACCATGGAATTTTTTGTTTTCGATGCTTGTAATATAAAATAGTGTTAGCCCGTTACCAAAAGACAAAAGAATAAAGATTCGGCCTAATACTGAAAACATTTGCAGACAACAAATGTAGCTCTCGGGATGATTTCTGTCTTTGGAATGGTAGTTTGAAATATTGGGGGGAAAAGGGGAAAATACCATAGGAAACCCTTTACGAAACGACAAAAATTCAGACTTGTCTAAATTGAAAGCATTTGCAGACGTCAAATTAAATCTGTCTCAAATTAGACTTTTACAAACATTTTGGAAAAAGGAGACAATGCTGGTAATCAGCATTTTCTCCTTTTCCCATCAACCTTTCAGGAATAGATTCATTTATTTTAGACAGAAAACATTGTTGGAAAAGGAGAAAATGCTGTAAACCAGCGTAAAATTTGGACTCAACTATCACCAGAAAAATGGGTCAAATGAATATTTGCCGCCATAAACATTTTTCTTTTCAACGGTTAGAAAACCTTGTTGGAAAAGGAGAAAATGCTGGTAACCAGCGTAAAATCTGGACCCAAGTATCACCAGAAAAATGGGTCAAATAAATATTTGCCGACATAAACACATACTGACCCTGCTCCTTGATATCTCATCTACTACAAAACTGGTGAAGGTGTTTCTAAACACTTCAGTAGAAAACCAGACTGCATGCATAGATCTAAAATTAACTGACTTACTATAAGTATATTAACAGTAATACTTGACGTTTTTAAAACATTGGATTGTTTGGTAGTTGGTTAATTGATGAAAATAGCTTGTCAAAATGGCTAGTTTCTTAAAAAAAAAAAAACACACACGCACACAAGATTTGACATAACTCGGTATTGCTTGGAAACATCAAGTATTACCTGTCAAGTATTACCGTTAATATACTTCTAGTAAGTCAGTTAACTCTTTACCACACGACAACATTTTCGACTATTCCAAATTGAAAGCGTTTGCAGACGACAAATGCGAATGAAAAATGGAAACTTGTTTTGGGAAGGGTAGAAAACATTGTGGGAAAAGGAGAAAATGCAGGTTACCAGCATTTTCTCCTTTTCCCACAATGTTTTCAAAAGGCTGCTTTCTCAGGGTCGTTAAAACTCGGGATTGTGTGGTAAAGGGTTAATTGTAGATCTTTGCATGCGGTCAGGTTTTTTACTGAAGTGTTTAGAAATAACCTTCACCAGCATTGTAGTAGATGAGATATCAAGGAGCAGGGTCATTGTGTGTTTATGTCAGCAGATATTTATTTGACCCATTTTTCTGGTGATACTTGTGTCTAAATTTTACGCTGGTTACCAGCATTTTCTCCTTTTCCTACAATGTTTTCAGAAGACTTCTTTCTCAGGGTCGTTGAAAGTCAGCATTGTGTGGTAAAGAGTTATGCTAGATCTAATTTGTCATCTGCAAATGCCTTCAATTTGGTTTAACCCTTTACCAAACGACAAAATTTTGGACTGAACCAAATTGAAAGCATTTGCAGACAACAAATTAAATGTTGCTAAAATGATTGTTTCTGTCATTGATAGGGTAGAAAACAGTGTGGGAAAAGGAGAAAATGCTGGTTACCCGCATTTTCTCCATTTCCCACAATGTTTTCAAAAGGCTTCCCTGTCAGGGTCGTTAAAAGTCGGGATTTTGTGGTATGGGGTTAATCAAACATTTTGGTCCTGTAGATAATTAGATTTTACCCTTTTTTTTTTTCCAAGAAAATGTAGTCAGAGATTGATGAAATTGCTGTATTATCCCTTTCCCAAACGATAAATTTTAGACTGGTCCAGATTGAAAAGAGTTTGCAGACGACAATTTTAAATTTGATGAAAATGGCAGAAAGGTCTCCAAAAGGGTAGAAAACGCTGTGGGAAAAGGAGAAATTGCTTGTTACGAGCAATTTCTCCTTTTCCCACAGTGTTTTCAAAAGACTTGTACTTAAGACACGTGAAAACCAGGGCTTGTTTGGGAAAGGGTTAAAGGACCTTCACCCCTTACCACAAAATCCCATGTTTTCACAACCCTTACAAAGAGGTCTTCAGAAAACAATGTGGGAAAAGCATTTTTTCCTTTTCCCATGATATTTTCTATCCTATCAAAGATAAATCTCACCATTTGGGAAAGAATTAATTTGTCATCTTCCAATGCTTTTGAAAACATTGACAGTGTTTTTCTATCTTGTCAAAACCAGAAAGCTACTTTCAATTTGTCGTCTGCAAATTCTTTCAATTTTGAAGAGTACAGAATTTTGTAGTTTAGCAAAGATGTAACCCTTTATCGCACAATGCTTTTTTTTTTTAACGACCCTTGGACTGAACCGTTTGAAAACATTGTGGGAAAAGGAGAAAATGCTGATAACCAGCATTTTTTTCCTTTTCCCAAGATGTTTTCTACCCTATCAAAGAAAAACTGCACCATTTAGCCACATTGAAATTGTCGTCTGCAAATGCTTTCAATTTGGACAAGACTAAACTTTTGTCGTCTGGTAAAGGGTAAAAGTCCTCAATGATTGAAATTAACTTTCTCAATCAGGAAATTAAATTATAGTATTGCAATTTGTATGTTCATGTGTTTGCTAAAATTGTTCTCAAATTAACCCTTTCCCAAACGACAAATTTTGGACTAGTCCAAATTGATAGAGTTTGCAGACGACAATTTTAAATTTGATGAAAATGGCAGAAAGGTCTCAAAAAGGGTAGAAAACACGGTGGTAAAAGGAGAAATTGCTCGTTACAAGCAATTTCTCCTTTTCCTACAGTGTTTTCAAAAGACTTGTACTTAAGACACGTGAAAACCAGGGCTTGTTTGGGAAAGGGTTAATGGACAATGTAGGTCTTATTTTAGACTATGTCTTGTTTAGTCTAATCTTGATCTGCTCTTTCCACAAAAGGCAGCCTGATCTTATCAGCATTGCCTGGAAAAATGTCCCTAGTTATTCATAGGGTTAACACTTTCCCACATCGCCCCATCTTTTAACAACCTTGAGGATAAAAGCTTTTGTAAAACTTTGTGGGAAAAAGAGAAAATGCCGGTTACCATCATCTCCTTTTCCCACAATGTTTTCTTCTCCTTCAAAGATAAATTCAATAGATTGCGCCAGGCTTAATTGTCGTGAGCTGGTTACCAGCATTTTCTCCTTTTTACATGATGTTTTCAAGTCTTCTTTCTCATAGACAATGAAAATTGGGATTGTGTGGTAAAGGTTTAACCCTCTATTGTACAGTGCTGACTTTAATGACCCTGGGAAAGAAAACATTGTGGGAAAAAGGAGAAAGTGCTGGTAACCAGCATTTTCTCCTTTTCCCACAATGTTTTCTACCCTTTGAAAGAAAAATTGTACCATTTGAGACATGTCGAAATTGTCGTCTGCAAATGCTTTCAGTTTGGACAAGGCTAAGATTTTGTCATCTGGTAAAGGTTTAACTAAAAAGTAACCTTTTGTTTTGTACTCAGGCTTTACCAAGTGGGACAAAGTTTCCTTGTTGTCATATCTATTGTTTCGGATCAAAGATTAGCAATTTTATAGGCTAGAAACTGAAAGGGGGGTTTCCCCCCTCCCTCCTACTGACAAGGAATGACATTTATTCAAAACGGACCCCCCCCCCCATCCGAGGAAATACCCCCTCCTGGACCCCTTCTCTGGGTACTTTAACCCTTTCCCAAACGACAAATTTTGGACTGGTCCAAATTCAAAGAGTTTGCACACGACAATTTTAAATTTGATGAAAATGGCAGAAAGTTATCAAAAAGGGGAGAAAACACTGTGAGAAAAGGAGAAATTGCTCATTACGAGCAATTTCTCCTTTTCCCACAGTGTTTTCAAAAGACTTGTACTGCAGACACGTGAAAACCAGGGCTTGTTTAGGAAAGGGTTAAGCCTTGGCTAACGTTGGGTATTACTTTTGCATATACCTTATTTTGGGCTAGCTGGGCCCCTGACTGGATTAGGAAGTTGTGATATCTAATTGACGCTGTTCCCCACGTATAAAATCCGACAATTTTTATCTTACTTCCCGTAAATATTATTTCTTCCTTGGTAACCAGCATTTTCTCCTTTTCTCATTTTTTTGTACCCTTTTAGAAACAAATATGGTCGAAAGAGCCACACTGAATTTGTCGTCTGCAACAGTTTTGATTTAGGGTATAAAATTTTTGTTGTGTGTTAAAGAGTTAATTCTTTGCCAAACAACAAAATTTTAGACCAGTCCAAATCAAAAGTATTTGCATTCGAGAAAATAAATGTTGCTCAAAACATGAAAGTTGTCCATGAACGAGAGAAAAGATTGTGGGAAAACGATGAAATACTGGTAACCTGCATTTTGATTTTTCACCTTTTCCCACATTGTTTTCAAAAGCATTTTTCCTAAAGGTTGTTAAAAATTGGGATTCTTTGGTACAAAATTTAATTTAATGGTTGTTCAAACACCAATTGAAATGATCCTGCAGACCTCAAACTATGAAGCCAGAAATGATAATATATGTCTTGAAAAAGTAAAAATGATTTTGAAAACAAGGGGAAATGCTTGTATCAGGGTTCCCATTCACGCACATACACATACATGCATGAATCAGGTACAAAACATGAAAGTCACATCCTAAATTTCAAAGTAACCTTTTCTTATATGTGCTAATAATAACTTTTTCTCACAGAAATATGATTAATAATGTAAATCTAAATATGTGACTTTAACACTTTCCCAAACGACATGGCAACAAGAAGTAGTAGAGATGCTAGATGGTCAAGATGATAGACAGACAGGTCCAGATTGAAAGAGTTTGCAGACGACAATTTTAAATTTGATGAAAATGGCAGAAAGGTCTCAAAAAGGGTAGAAATAAATCTAAATATGTGACTTTAAATTTCAAACTACCCTTTTCTTATATGTGCTAATAATAACTTTTTCTTACAGAGACATGATTAATAACGTAAATATGTGACTTTAAGTTTCAATGATCATTCGTCACATATGATGAAGCACTCGCCATGTAGCATAATTAAATATCATGAAATAAGATAGCAAGGTCTAAATGTGTATTAAATTAATGATAACTACAGTATACTATTTTTAGTGGATTTGTATTGCAAATCCGCTTATTGTGATCATTCTGACCGGAACCAAATACATCATGCGTAACGACGCTTGCGCACTCACACTGTACGGTTTGACCTGAACCAAATATACTGTCCTTCATGCTTGCACCCATTCTACTTTCAGTTTTAGCTAATACACCTCAACATCGCTTTCGTCAATACCGTATATACAGTCATACATGTGTATCCCGTACGTACATATTCCGAAATCTAACACCAGCAATAAGCTGCGTAAGATTGGCGGATCAAATTACCAGTCCTTAAACGGTAGTCGAATAACAGTTACTGCACGGCCCGCTCGGCAGAACAGTTTTGACTTTCCTTGCCCTTGCTAACTCCACTTTAACTCTTTACCACACGACAAGAAATGTATTTGTTCAAATTGAAAGCATTTGCAGACAACAATCAAAATGTGGCTCAAATGATGAAATTTGTCTCGGATAGGGTAGAAAATATTGTGGGAAAAGGAGAAAATGCTGGCTACCAGCATTTTCTCCTTTTCTCACAATGTTTTCAAAAGGCTTCTTCCCCAGGGTTGTTAAAACTCGGGATTGTGTGGTAAAGGGTTAAAATGATTGCATATGTGTTGCATGCGATGTTATTTTTTTACTACAACATATTACAGTTTTATGCTACTCCACTAATCAGCTTTTCAGGACTTTGATTCTGCAGTCATTAGTCATTTATCGGTAAAAGTAGAGTCAGTGAAACCCCCAACTCTTTCAGAAAACTCCCAGTTTTTCAAATTTGTCAATTTAGGGAAAGGGGGGGGGTGACAAAAACCCCTTGTCTGAAAAAAGCTCTGGCAACACTGTTGTATTGTTCTCCTTTTCCCACATCGTTTTCAAAAGTCATCTTCCTCTGGGTGGTCAAAACGCAGAATTGTTTGGTACATGTAAGGGTTATCACTTTACAAAACAACAAAGAAGCAAAGAATTAGACTTGTCCAAATTCAAAGCTGTTGCAGACGACAAATTACAGGTGGCTCAGATGATGAAGTTTGTCTCTGAAAGGGTAAAAAAGTAGTCGGGACAGGAGAAAATGGTGGTTTCCAGCATTTTCTTCTTTTCCCACAATGTTTTTTAACAGGCCTATTCTTCAGGTTTGTTAAAAAATTGGATGATTGTTTGGTTAATGGTGAAAGCCAAAACAGTTTTTAACTCTTTACCAAACGACAGAATTTTAGACTTGCCGAATTTTAAAGCATTTGCAGACGACAAAATAGATGTGACTCAAAAATTGAAATATGTTTTAGAAAGGGTAGAAAACATTGTGGGAAAAGGAGAAAATGCTGGTTACCAGCATTTTCTCCTTTTCCCACAATGTTTTCAAAAGGCTTCTTGTTCAGGGTTGTTAAAACCCATGATTGTGTAGGAAAGAGTTAAAACATGGGATTGTGTGATAGGGGTTTAACCCTTTCCCAAATGATAAATTTTAGACGGATCCAAATTGAAAGAGTTTGCAGACGACAATTTTAAACTGGATGAAAATGGCAGAAAGTTCTCAAAAAGGGTAGAAAACACTGTGGGAAAAGGAGAAATTGCTTGTTACGAGCAATTTCTCCTTTTCCCACAGTGTTTTCAAAAGACTTGTACTGCAGACACGTGAAAACCAGGGCTTGTTTGGGAAAGGGTTAACATTAAGTGCATAATAATTAGTGGTTGATTCATGATGTGTAAAATAGGGCAAAAAAATACATATCAAAAGCACCTACTTATTACATCTGAACTCTGTACCATACATTATCCTGACCGAACGACCCTGCAGAAAAAGCCCGTTAAAAACATGGTGGGAAAATAAGAAAATGCTGGTAACCAGCACATTTTCCTTTTCCCACAATGTTTTCTACTCAATCAAAGACTGAAATCATCTTTTGAGCTGCTTTGAATTTGGATCAGTCTTGACATTTTTGCCGTGTGGTAAAGAATTCACCCTGTACACACAATCCTGACTTTTATCGATGCTGAGGGAGGAGACTTTTGAAAACACTGTGGGAAAAGGAGAAAATGCTGGTAACCAGCATTTTCTCCTTTTCCCACAATATTTTCCACCCTGTCAAAGAACTTCAGTTTGTTTTTACCACTCTCAGAAATGTTGGTTGCAGATGCTTCCAGTTTCAAAAAAGGTAAAATTTGTCGTGAGGGAAAGAGTAAAAGCCCTGTTAGCAACTTTTGATGCCCTTTTGATGCCTTTGTGGCAAGTTTATAATCAAGATCAGACTGCAAGTAACATGCAGCCTGATCCTTTATCTACACCGGCAGAGTTATTACCCTTTGTTGAGAAATTCTGTCCGGGGAGCAACTTTAAAACTGTATTTAGGTCTATTCTAACCGCTGGACTGAAAATGTTTGATATGTTTATTTGGTGCTCAAAGGGTGAATTCTGTACCTCAGGACAAAATTTTGGCAGGACCAAATTGAAAGCATTTGCAGATGAGAAATTGAATGTTGCTAAAATGATGACTTCAGTCTTTGATAAGGTAGAAAACATTGTGGGAAAAGGAGAAAATGCTGGTTACCAGCATTTTCTCCTTTTCCCACAATGTTTTCAAATGCCTTCTCTGTCAGGGTTATAAATACCGGATTAATCAGCGGCTCTTAACCCTTTTCCACACAATCCCGAGTTTTAACAAACCTGAGGAAGAAGCCTTTTGAAAACATCGTGCTAAAAAGGAGATAATGCTGGCAGACAATATTTTCTCCTTTTCCCACAAGGTTTTCTACCCTATCTAGTACAGAAATTACCATTTTAAGCTACATTTAAATTGTTCTCTGCAAATGCCTTGAATTTGGACTGGTCTGAAATTTCGTTGTTAGGTAAATGGGTTAAGACTGCCAAGTTTTAACAGGCCTGAGGATGAGAGCTTTTGAAAAATATTTTGGGAAAAGGAGAAAATGCTGGTAGACAGTATTTTTTTCTTTTTCCCACATTGTTTACAAATCCCTTCTCTGTCTGGGTTGTAAAGAATGGGATCGTGGTATAAAGAGATAAGCGGTGCCTCTTAAGGCCGCACGCCATCTGTAAGTACCATTTCCTCGCTATTTAGAGCATATCTTTTGTTTTTTTTTCAAACTTTCACACACATTCTCGAGTATTTAATTACTTCAAGAGGGCTTTTGAAAACATTTTTGGAAAAGGAGAAAATGCTGGTAACCAGCATTTTCTCCTTTTTCCACAATGTTTTCTATCCTTCCTGGAACAAATTTCAATTTTTTGGGTCACATTTATTTTGTCTTCTGGAAATGCTTTGAATTTGGACTAGTCTAAAACTTTGTCATGTGATAAAGGGTTAATTGTCAATTCTTCAATTACAGCAAGCTGACATATTTTCAATTGTATTTTCTTAATTCTATACCAAACGACAAAATTTTAGACTGGCCCAAATTGAAAGCATTTGCAGACGACAAAATTAATGGAATTTGCTAATATGATGATATCTGTCTTTGATAGGGTAGAAAACATTGTAGGAAAAGGAGAGAATGCAGGTTACCAGTATTTTCTCCTTTTCCCAGAATGTTTTCAAATACCTTCTGTGTCAGGGTTGTAAAAAGGGATTGTGTGATAAAGGGTTAACCAGCACCTCTTAAGGCTGCATGCCCGCCTGTAAGTGCTATTTCAGGGCTATTTAGAGTATATCTCTTTTTTTTGTAATTTGTCTGCACTTCAATAATTTCAATAAATGTTTTCATTTAACTCTTTGGCCAAGCCCCCGTAGCTCAGTCGGTAGTGTACAGGACTTGAGAAGAGGAGGTGGCTGGTTCGATCCCCGGCTTGGCCAATTTCTGTCTGAGGATTGATGATAGTCATCGCGACAGGATTCATTCCTCTCTCACCGCTGACCATTGTTTTGACAATGGTTATGTGGGAAAGCAGCCAGTGGCTTGGAAAGAATATTGTGCGGAGTACTGGTAAAAGAAACTCCAGGAAAGCATGGATAGGTGCAATGGCCGCCATGATATAGCTGAAATAATGTTGAAAACGGCGTTAAACACCATACAATCAATCAATTAATCATTTAACTCTTTACCAAATGACAAAATTTTAGACTGGACCAAATTAAAGGCATTTGCAGACAACAAATTAACCCTTTCCCAAACAAGCCCTGGTTTTCACGTGTCTGCAATACAAGTCTTTTCAAAACACTGGGAAAAGGAGAAATTGCTCGTAACGAGCAATTTCTCCTTTTCCCACAGTGTTTTCTATCCTTTTTGAGAACTTTCTGCCATTTTCATCAAATTTAAAATTGTTGTCTGCAAACTCTTTGAATTTGGACCAGTCCAAAATTCATCGTTTGGGAAAGGGTTAAACAAAACTAAAATTTCTTTGGAAGGGTAGAAAACATAGTGGGAAAAGGAGAAAAAAATCTGTAAAGAGCTGAAACAGAAGAGAATTTATAGTCTCGAGTAACCCATTAACTGTTTACCATACATTGATGAATTTTAACGTCTCTTGGAAATTAGACTTTTGAAAACATTGTGGGAAAAGGAGAAAATGCTGGTAACCTGCATTTTCTCCTTTTCCCATGATGTTTTTCTAACCTTTCAGAAACAATTTCTATCATTTGAGCCACATTTTATTTGTCGTCTGCAAATGCTTTCAATTTGGACCAGTCTAAAATTTTGTTGTCTGGTAAAGAGTTAATTGACTTTAGCGATGTGAAGTAAATGAAACAAGAATTTCAATGAAAAATACAGTATTTTGCTGTACTTTCAATCCATGTTTGCTAAGTCTGTTATTTTTGCCCATTAAATTCTGTTGTTTTTTTTTTCCATTAAAGGCCCAAATAGTGGCCAGAAGCTTGTTTGGGAAATGGTTAAGGACCCTGGAGAATAAAGATTTTGAAAACATTGTGGGAAAAGGAGAAAATACTGGTAACCAACAATTTTCTTTTTTTCCCACATTGTTTTCTACCCGATGAAAGAGAGCAATCATCATTTTAGTAACAGTTGTTGTCGGCAAATGCTTTCAATCTGGAAAGTCAAAAACTTTGCCATGCTGTAAAGAGTGAATCAGTCCTACAGTCTGTGTAGAATTTATTTTATACATGTGTAACAGCTGCCAGATGGGTTCATGTATGTTCCAAATTAACTCTATCAGACTTTCCGGTGTTTTTTGTACCAGCAGAAAGAATTCTTATGAAAATGTTGGGAAATGGAGGAAATACTGGTGAAATGGTAACCAGCATTTTCTCCTTTTCCTTTAAAGTTTTCCGCCCCTTTTAAAGTTTTTAATACACGAATTGTACCATTTTACTTTTCTTTAATTTGTTGTCTGCAGTGACTGGTTTTGATAGGAACCGGTCTAAAATTTTGTGGGTCTAAAATTTTGTCTCTCTTAACCCTTTCCCAAACAAGCCCTGGTTTTCACGTGTCTCAGTACAAGTCTTTTGAAAACACTGTGAGAAAAGGAGAAATTGCTCGTAACGAGCAATTTCTCCTTTTCCAACAGTGTTTTCTACCTTTTTTGAGACCTTTCTGCCGTTTTCATCAAATTTAAAATTGTTGTCTGCAAACTCTTTCAATTTGGACCAATGCAAAATCTGTCGTTTGGGAAAGGGTTAAAAGAGTTCATAGATTTAGTTTTCTACTGGCTCAGGAAAGGGGATCCCATGGGGAAAAGTTCCAAATGTGCAGTATGCAATCTTGGGGGAGGAGGGGGAGGGGGGTCTAACCCATTTTTTTATTCAAAGAAAATAATTTTTTCAGACCCAGTATTGACCTTATACCAGACAATCAAAGTTCTAATGACCTCAAGAAAGAAGGCTGTTGAAAACATTGTGGTAAGAGGAGAAAATGCTGATGACCAGCATTTTCTCCTTTTCCCACAATGTTTTCTCTCCTTCAGAAAACAAATTTTAATTTGTGAGACGCATTTATTTTATCGCTTGCGAATGCTTTCAGTTTGGACTAGTCTTTTTTTCGAGCGGTCAAAATTGAAAGTATTTGCAGATGGCCGGGAAAGGTGACCATGATCCAAATGAAAAAACTTGTCCTTGATAGGGTAGAAAACATTGTGGCTAAAGGAAAAAATGCTGGTTGCCAGCATTTTCTCCTTTTCCCACAATGTTTTCAAAAGCCTTATTTTTCCTTAGTGTTGTTAGCTCCACTGGCCGAAGGCCAGCGGACTAATGTCATGGCCCGGTGTCCGTCGTGCGTCCGTCCATCCGTGCGTGCGTGCGCCTGTCCGTCCGTCTGTGCGTTAACTTTTATTTCAAACATCTTCTTCTCTGAAACTACCCATCCAATTTTCATGAAACTTCACAGAAATGATCCTGCCATGGTCCTCTTCAGAATTTCTTGAAAGAATTTGATTCCTTCAAAAACTCTGGTTGCCATGGCAACAAAACTGAAAAATATTGGAAATCTTTAAAAATCTTCTTGTCAGAAACCATAAGGCATAGGGCTACCAAATTTGGCATGTAGCTTTATGTAGTAGACCTCTATCAAGTTTCTTGAAATTATAGCCCTGGGGTCAAAATTGGCTCTGCCCCAGGGGTCACAAGTTTTACATAGGCTTATATAGAGAAAACTTTAAAAATCTTCCTGTACCTAGCCATAAGGCCTAGAGCTACCAAATTTTGCATGTAGCTATATCTATTGGGCCTCTACCAAGTGGGCCAAAATTTTAGCCCTGGGGTCAAAATTGGCTCTGCCCCAGGGGTCACAAGTTTTACATAGGCTTATATAGAGAAAACTTTAAAAATCTTCCTGTACCTAGCCATAAGGCCTAGAGCTACCAAATTTTGCATGTAGCTATATCTAGTGGGCCTCTACCAAGTGGACCAAAATTTTAGCCCTGGGGTCAAAATTGGCCCTGCCGCAGGGGTCACAAGTTTTACATGGGCTTACATAGTGACAACTTAAGAAATCTTCCTGTTTTGATTTTTTTTTTTTAAATTAGCCTTGCATCAGGGGTCTTATGTTTTACAGAGGCTTCATATGGACAAAACTTGAAAATCACCTTATTTTTATGGCTTTATCTTGTGGACCTCTACCAGGGTTCAAGTAATTATAGCTCTGGGATCAAAAATGGCTTTGCCCTGCAGGTCTCAACTTTCATATGGGCTTTTACAGAGAAAACTTTTTAAGTCTTCATTTTGAAACCATTTGGCTCAGCATTGAAATGTTTATTATTTATGGTTTATATTTATAAGCCAGTGAAGCGATACAGGGCCATCATGGCCCTCTTGTTCAAAGTCAGGATTGTGTGGTAAGGAGTTATCCAAAAAAGGGCTATATTAACCCTTTACCTGACAACCCTGGGGGCTTTTGAAAACATTGTAGGAGAAGGAGAAATTGCTCATTAAAAAGTCCATTCTTTGAGCTACATTTAGATTTTCATATAGCATAAATGCTGTCTACTTGGACAAGTCTACATTTTTGCTGTGGGGTATAGGATTAACCCTTTACCACACAATGACAACCTTGGTAAAGATGGTAACCAGCATTTTCTCCATTGCTCACAATAAAATGATGGTAACCAGCATTTTCTCCATTGCTCACAATGTTTTCTATCTTGGACAATTTGTGTCATTTTTTCAGCCACATTTTACTTGTCTGCAAATGCTTCCAATTTGGACAATTCTAATATTTCATTGTGTGGTAAAGGGTTACGTTTTAATGACCCTGAGGAGAGGGCTTTTGACAACATTTTGGAGGGGAAGAAAATGCTGGCAACCTGCATTTTCTGTTATGAGCTCACCTGAGCACGAAATGCTGAAGTTGAGCTTTTGTGATAGTGCTGTGTCCAGTGTACATCTTCTGTCGTCCAGGCGTCAACAATTAGCTTGTGTACACTAGAGGCTACATTTTCAATCATGTACTCATGAAACTTGCTCAGAATGTATGTCTTAATAATATCTCGGACAAGTTTGAAATTGGGTCATGTCGGGCAAAAAGTAGGTCACTGAGCTAAATCTAAGAAAAAGCTTATGTGCACTCTAGAGGCCACATTTTCAGCCTGATACTCAAGAAACTTGGTCAGAATATTTGTCTTGATAATATCTTGGACAAATATGAAATTGGGTCATGTCAGGTCAAAAAGTAGGTCACTAGGCCAAATCTTATTCTTAGAAAAACCTTGTGTGCATTCAAGAGGCCACATTTTCAGCCTGAATCTTATGAAGCTTGTTCAGAATGTTCGTCTTGATAATATCTTGTACAAGATTGATATTGGGTCATGTCTGGTCAAAAAGTAGGTCACTGGGCTAAATCTTTGAAAAACCTTGTGTGCATCGTAGAGGCCATATTTTCGGTCTGATACTCAAGAAACTTGGTCAGAATGTTTGTTTTAATAGTATTTTTGATAAGTTTAGCATTTAGTCACATTGGTTAAAAAAGTAGGTCACTTACACTCATGTGTTTAACATCATTAAAACCAGGATCTCTTCAGCTTTATCAACTGTAGATGACTTTACTCAGGTGAGCACTTTAGGGCCAATGGCCCTCTTGTTTACAGTGTTGTGCCCTTTTCAAAAGGAAATCTCATCATTTTATCCATGTCTGTATTGTCGTCTGCTACTGCTGCCGAGCTCCAGTAGCTCATTCGGTAGTGTACAGGACTTGAGAACAAGAGGTCGCTTGTTCAATCCCCGGCTGGGCCAATTTCTTTACGAGGATTGATATTAGTCATTGTGACAGGATTTATTCCTCTCTCACCACTGACTGTTGTTTTAACCACAGTTATGTGGGAAAGCAACCAGTGGCTTGGCAAGAATATTGTGCATAGTGCTAGTAAAAGAAACTCCAGGAAAGCATGGATAGGTGCGCTGGCACTGAAATAATGTTGAAAACAGCGATACACACCGTACAATCAATCAGTCTGCTACTGCTTTCAATCTGGACACTTCTAAAATTTTGTTGTTTAGCTCAGAGCTAACTCTTTCTCAAACTTAACCCTTTCCCAAATGACAAATTTTGGACTCGTCCAAATTGAAAGAGTTTGCAGACTACAATTTTGAATTTGATGAAAATGGCAAAAAGGTCTCAAAAGGGGTAGAAAACACTGTGGGAAAAGGAGAAATTGCTCGTTACGAGCAATTTCTCCTTTTCCCACAGTGTTTTCAAAAGACTTGTACTGCAGACACGTGAAAACCAGGGCTTGTTTGGGAAAGGGTTAAATGTGGCTCATTTGATGGGATTTGTCTGTGAGAAAAGTAGAAAACATCTTGGAGGACAGAGAAAATGCTTTGTAACAATTCATGGGGAAAATAAACAGACATACTGAATGATTGCCAACATGTGCTATGTTCTTTCTGTGTCTATTTTTGTACAACATTTTAAATTTTTTCGCTGGAATATCACAGACTTGGCAAAACACTGCATTTCAAAGATTTAACTCTGTACAAAACAACTTAGCTTTGGAGTTGTCCAAATTCAAAGCATTTGCAGACGACAATTTAAATGTGGCACTAATGATGGAATTTGTATTTGATGGGGTAGAAAATGTAGTGGGAAAAGGAGAAAATGCTGGTTACCAGCATTTTCTCCTTTTCCCACTATGTTTTCAAAAGGCATCTATGTTACGGTTGTTAAAACTTGGGATTGATTGGTAGAAAGTGAAAATTCCGTCGGTGTACTCTTTACCACATGACGAAATTTTAGACTTGCCCAAATTGACAACAAATTAAATGTGGCTCAAACTAAGGGATTTGTCTTCAATTGGATAGAAAACTTTGTGGGAAAAGGAGAAAATGCTGTTGTTTGTATTTTCTTCTATTCTGACAATGTTTTGAAAAGCCTCTGTTCTCGGAATCAAGAAAACTCCGGACAGTTTTGCAAGATGTTAAATCATAGAACACAATGTAAGTTAACCTTTGTTATTTATTCTGGAGTTTTATCAACCCTGAAAAAGAGGGCTTTTGAAAACATTGTTGGAAAAGAAGAGAATGCTGGTAAGCAGCATTTTCTTCGTTTTCAACATTGTTTCCTACCTTTTCAATGAAAAATCCCTTCATTTGTATCACCTTTAACCCATTCCCAAACAAGCCCTGGTTTTCACATGTCTGCAGTACAAGTCTTTTGAAAACACTGTGGGAAAAGGAGAAATTGCTCGTAACGAGCAATTTCTCCTTTTCTCACAGTGTTTTCTACCCTTTTTGAGAACTTATCTGCCATTTTCATCAAATTTAAAATTGTCATCTACAAACACTTTGAATTTGGACCAGTCCAAAGTTTGTCATTTGGGAAAGGGTTAAATTGTTGTCTGCAAATGCTGAACCCCGGGAGCTCAGTCGGTAGTGTACAGAACTTGAGAACAGGAGGTTACTAGTTTGATCCAAGGCCAGCCAATTTCTTTCCAAGGATTGATGATAGTCATTGCAACGGGATTCAATCACCCCACTGACCATTGTTTTGACGATGGTTATCTGGAAAGGCAGCCAGTAGCTTGGAAAGAATGTTGTGCGTAGTGCAGGTAAAAGAAACGCCAGGAAAGCATGGATATGTGCACTGGCCGCCATGATATAACTGAAATAATGTTGAAAATGGAGTTAAATACCACACAGTCAATCAGTAAATCAATCAGTCAGTCATCTGCAAATGCTTTCAGCATGGGCAAGTCTGGTAAAGAGTGAAATGAACTATTTCATTTAGCCCATAGAGCGCTGAATTTATGAAATAAACCTTTTCAGTGAAGAAAATCATCCGAAATATTGTCATTTCAAGGTTGTTTTAGCTAGAAGGTGTATTGGAGTAGCTGACAGTATAGATCAAAGATCAGACTGCACGTTCTGTGCAGTCTGATCTTGATCTACACTGTCAGCAAAAACAAGTTAAGTTGGTTCCAGCGCTTTAAGGGTTAAATAACCTTTTACCAAACCATTCTGTATTTAACCCTTTACCACACAATCCCAACTTTTAATGACTATGAGAGAGGCCTTTTGAAAACATTGCTGGAAAAGAAGAAAATGCTGGTAACCAGCATTTTCTCCTTTGCTGCCCACAATTTTTCTACCCTTCCCAAAACAAATTTCACTTTTTCAGTCTCTTTTGTTTTGTCATCTGCAAATGCTTTCAATTTGGACTAGTTTAAAATTTCTCATTTGGTAAAGATTGATTGTATGGTGTTTAACACTGTTTTCAACATTATTTCAGTTATATCGCGGTGGCCAGTGCATCTATCCATGCTTTCCTGGAGTTTCTTTTACCAGTACTCCACACACTATTCTTTCCAAGCCACTGGCTGCTTCCCCACATAACCATCGTGGAAACAATGGTCAGCAGTGAGAGAGGAATGAATCCTGTCGCTATGACTATCATCAATCCTCGGAAAGAAATTGGCCAAGCCTGGGATCGAACCATCGACCTCCTGTTCTCAAGTCTTGTACACTACGAACTGAGCTACGGGGGCTTGGTCATTTGGTAACGAGTTAATAACCCAAGGAATAAAATTTTTGAAAACATTATGGAAAAAGGAGAAAATGCTGGTAACTAGAATAAACATTTTGGAAAAAGAATAATATGATGGTAACCAGCCACTGACTGCTTTTCCACTAAACACCCATCAAAAACAATGATCAGCGGGGGCAGAGGCATAAATCTTGCCGTAGTGACTATTATCAATCCACGGAAAAAAATTAGCCAAGCTCAAGATCTGAACTAGCCAGCTCCTGGTTTCAAGTCCTACGCTACCAGGGCTCGGGCTTGGTACCGTGAAATAATGTCTGTTTTCAGATGCAGCCTTTACAGAAAACATCGACAGATGTCCAGCGCATGCTCTCAGGGACAAAAGAATTTTACGTACAGTGGGCAGAAGATGCTACCAGTTTATACGCGAAGAAAAACTCTGGAATCAGGCCCGCAATGACTGTAGAGGTAAAGGTGGAGATTTGATTACAATACAAACTCCAGAAATTCAGCATATGGTTCAGGATGCCATGACCACGCTTTGGTCGAAAAACGGAATGTGGATCGGAGCGTCCGATATTTATAGAGAAATGGAGTGGCTCTGGGTTACAGGTAAAGACTGTTCAATTTATTTTAACTGTTTACCAAATGACAAAATCTTAGACTGGTCCAAATTGAAAGCATTTGCAGACGACAATTTAGATGCGAGTGGAATTATGTTTTTCGGCTGTGGAAGGGTAGAAAACATCGTGGGAAAAGGAGAAAATACTGGTTACCAGCATTTTCTCCTTTTCCCACAATGTTTTCAAAAGGCTTCTTTGCTCAGGGTGGTTAAAAGTCGGGATTGTGTGGTAAAGGGTTAACTGTTTACCAAACGACATGACAAATGTGTCTCAGAAATTATTTTTTACTTTGAGAAGGGTGGAAAACGTGGGAAAAGAAGAAAATGCTGGTTACCAGCATTTTCTCCTTTTCCCACAATGTTTTCAAAAGGCTTTTTCCTGAGGGTTGTTAAAACTCGGGATTGTGTGGTAAAAGGGTTATCTGTTTACCAAACGACAAAATTTTAGGCTGGTCGAAATTCAAAGCATTTGCCGATGACAAAATAAACGTGTCTCAAAAAATTATTTTTTGCTTTAAGAAGGGTGGAAAACATTGTGGAAAAAGGAGAAAATGCTGGTTACCAGCGTTTTCTCCTTTTCCCACAATGTTGTCAAAAGGCTTTTTCCTGAAGTTTGGATTGTGTGATAAAAGATTAAACTCTTTTTAGCTCACCTGAGCACGAAGTGCTCATGGTGAGCTATTGTGATTGTCCATCATCAACTTTTTACCTTGTGTACACTCTAGAGGCCACATTTTCAGTCCGATCCTCATGAAACTTGGTCAGAATGTTTGTCTTGATAAAATCTTGGACGAGTTCGAAATTGGGTCATGTGGGGTCAAAACTAGGTCACTAGGTCAAATCTTCAAAAAACCTTGTGTACGCTATAGAGGCCACATTTTCAGTCAGATACTTGTGAAATTTGGTCAGAATGTTTGTCTTGATAAAATCTCAGACGACTTCGAAATTGGTTCATGTGGGGTCAAAAACTAGGTCACTAGGTCAGATCTTCGAAAAACCTTGTGTACGCTCTAGAGGCCACATTTTCAGTCAGATACTTGTGAAATTTGGTCAGAATGTTTGGCCTATTGACTCAGGTGAGCGATACAGGGCCATCATGGCCCTCTTGTTTGCATGATGGAGGGGTCCTGAGTGGCTCAATGGTAAAGTGTAGCACTCGTGGCCAGGAAGCATCCGGTTCGAGCCACATATGGATCCATTGTGTTTTTCGTGGGAGTTTCCTTGGGCAAGGCACCTCAGAGCCCTAGTCTAGTAATGGTGAAACCCAGGAAATACATGAATATTGGAAAAAGGAGAAAATGCTGGTAACCAGCATGAAAACTTAAGTTGTATGAAGGTAAACTTGGTTTCCTGTGTTAACTCTTTACCAAACAACAAAATTTTAGACAGATCCAAATTGAAAGCATTTGCATATAACAAATCAAGTGTGGCTCAAAAATTGAAATTTGATTTTGGAAGGGTGGAAAACATGGTGGGAAAAGGAGAAAATGCTGGTTACCAGCATTTTCCTCCATTTCCCACAATGTTTTCAAAAGGCTTTTCCTGAGGGTCTTTGGTAAAAGGTTAATCAAATTCACTTCATTGAAGTAAAGCAATGTATTCAGATTTCTGAGTTTTTTTTTTTTAGCTCAGCTGTTTTCGATGAAAATTTCAAGGTATCATCTCAGAACTCTTGGCATCCTATGCTTTGACATTTTTTAATAATCTCTGTTATTACTGAAGATATTTACTTCAAACTCAGACTAATTGTTAACTATCAAAAGGGGAATCTATACAACAAAGGCAGGTAAGCATTAAAGTATTTATGACACAGTTATGCCCCTTTTTTTGACTTAGAATTTTCTCTGAAAATAAGGCAACTGCAGCTGAGCATCAGCGTATCTGACTTGTGACCTGGTGTTTGCATGTTCGATACCCATTTGACGCAAACATTCTTACCTGCGATTTTTCACCTCTCACTTCTAATGCATGTGAGAAAAGTAGTCAGTGGCTTTGAAAGATTGCTGTGTGTCAGCACTGGTGTGAGAAAGCCAGAATACACAAGTAGATGCACTGACCACCATGATATGACTTAACCCTTTCCCAAACAAGCCCTGGTTTTCACGTGTCTGCAGTACAAGTCTTTTGAAAACACTGTGGGAAAAGGGGAAATTGCTCGTAACGAGCAATTTCTCCTTTTCCCCCAGTGTTTTCTACCCTTTTTGATACTTTTCTGCCATTTTCATCAAATCTAAAATTGTCGTCTGCAAACTCTTTCAATTTGGACCAGTCCAAATTTTGTCGTTTGGGAAAGGGAAAATCTGCTAAAACAACTCCAATACAAACAAACAAATATGTTACACTTTTAGGTGAACGGATAAGATATAATAATTGGGATGGTGGCCAGCCAAGCTGTCGTCTGTTCAAGTTTTTGTGCCATGAAGACTGTGGGGTGGTGCGGAAAGACAAGGGCTTTAGATGGCACGATTATCTATGCGGGTCCGATTTATTTAACTATGGATATGCTTGTCAATATGGTGAGTTTTTAGGCTAACCTGTTATCCAGTATGCTATGTCGGGTAGTGCAGTCTGTAACATACAGAAATTGAAATCGGGGTGGTTCGTTCGAATCCAAAGCTTGGCCAATTTTCTCCATTTCCTCACAATGTTTTAAAAGCTTTCGCTTTCAGGGTCGTTAAAAGTCGAGATTGTGTGGTAAAGAGTAATAGACAGATCCAACCATTTAAAATTTGATTAACTGTTTACCAAACAACAAGATTTTAGACTGGTCCAAATTCAAAGCATTTGCAGAACACATAGTGGAAAATGGAGAAAATGCTGGTTACCAGCATTTTCTCCTTTTCCTACAATGTTTTCAAAAGCCTTCTTTCCCAGGGTCGTGAAAACCCGGGATTGTTTGGTTAAGGGTTAATTGTCTGCAGTGCTTTTGAGATGGTCAAGTCCAAAATTTTGTTATGCGATGAAAAATTGATTCTAACATGACACGTGAATTTAGCTTTATAAACACAGTGCAACAGAAGCGTGGTAAAATCGACGTCATTTTATCTTCTATGTAAAGTAAGAATTAATCTGCATCCACTTTTGTTTACTAAGTTTGAACTTGTTTTCCTTTTATCAAGATTCGGTCATGATAGAATCGAAATAATCTTCTCTCTAACGTGGTTTATCGTTCAATAAACCATGGTTGTGAGATATTGGGCGCAATGAATCAGCCACGAGGGCAATTATTTACTGTGCCTCATAACTCACAAATAGCCCGCAACATGCAAAATAAGACTTTCAGACATTTGCGTAAAGTGTCGTCCCGGATTAGCCTGTGCACTTCGCGCAAGCTAATCCGAAACGGCACTTTACAACTACAAAAGATTTTTTCATACAGTAGACTTTCGTGAAACAGAAAATGGCACAAATACGGGAAGTGCCGTCTTGGCTTAGTCACAGACTGCACAGGCTGATCTGGGACGGCACACCTTTACGCATATGTCAGAAGGGCCCTTTTCATATGTTGCATGCTAAATGTGGCTTACTGACTGATAAACCACTGTAGAAAGAGGATTATTTCTGAAGTACAAAGCCTTTACAAAGCAGTCCAGTGTTTGATACTCTGTGGATAAAGGCCTTTGATTGGAAATGATTGATTTCTGGTTTATGTTACTTTCAGGATTCTGTTACATTGTATCAAGGTGACAAGGGTTTTTTTACTTAAAATTTTAACTGAGAATTTAGGCACAGCAAGGTGTAGTCCGTCCTGGTAGCTCAGTGGTCAGGGTATCAGACTTGTGACCGTGTGGTTGTAAGTTTGATACCAGGTTGAGGCAAACTTTTTGTTTTTGAGGATTCTTTGCCCCTCACCTCTGATCAGAGCTCCAGAGAGAGGGAGCGATTTTGATTTCAAAATCGAAAATAGTAATCACTCTCCACTAAACCCTATGTTATGGGTACTCATTATAATCGTCTCATCGAGACGATTCTAATGAGTACCCACAATATAGTGTTTGGAAGAGAAATAGGGGATTAAGAATACTGTCACTCCCTCTTATCTGGAGGTCTGTCTGATGAATGTGAGAAAAGTAGTCAGTGACTTGGAAAGAAAGTTGTGTCAGTACTGGTGTGAGAAAGCCAGGAAACACAAGCGTAGGTGCACTGACTGCCATGATATGGCCTAAGCTGTAAAAACGGCATTAAACTCCAATACAAATAAATCAAGCAAAGTATAGGCACCTACAAGCAGTGTTCATTTATCATTTTATATTGATTACAGATCTCCTACCCCCTCCACCAACAACAAAAGCACCGACTACGACACCAACGACTTCTACTACAATCTCAACAACAACATCGACAACAACAACAAGAGCAACAACGATGACAACAACAACTGAAGGTTCAACTGTAACCGCGACGACAAGTAAAGCAACACCAAAGTTACCAAATGGCACGATCACGGTTGTTTCCGGATCATCAGAGTTGACATTACAACCAACGACATCAGCTCCTATACAAATAACTAACAGCTCTATGTCTGTACACATTGTACCAGGTATGTGTATTCTTAACATCACAATTAATGACATCACTTCCTGTTAACTATTTTACCACACTATCCTGAGTTTTAACAACCCTGGGAAATTCGGACTTTTGAAAACACTGTGGGAAAAGGAGAAAATGCTGGTAACCAGCATTTTCTCCTTTTCCCACAATGTTTTCTAACCTTTCAGACACAAATCAAATCATTTGAACCACATTTAATTTGTCATCTGCAAATGCTTTCCATTTGGAACCGTTTGAAATAGTGCAGTGTGATAAAGGGTAAAAATGACCAACAGCTCAATATTTGTACACATAGGTATGTATATTTTTAACCCTTTCTCTAACAAGCCCTGGTTTTCACGTGTCTGCAGTACAAGTCTTTTGAAAACACTGTGGGAAAAGGAGAAATTGCTCGTTACGAGCAGTTTCTCCTTTTCCCACAGTGTTTTCTAACCTTTTTGATAACTTTCTGTCATTTTCATCAAATTTGAAATTGTTGTCTGCAAACTCTTTCAATTTGGACCAGTCCAAAACTTGTTGTTTGGGAAAGGGTTAATATCACAATCAATGACATCACTTCTTGTCAAAATGACCAACAGTTCAATATGTGTACACAGAGGTATGCTTGTTTTTAATATCACAATCAATGACCTCACTTGCTGTACAAAAGACCAACAGCTCAATATCTGTTCATGTTGCACCAGGTATGTTTATTTTTAACATCACAACCACCGTGTTATGACCTAAGCTGTCAAAGCGACATTAAACTCCAATACAAACAAATTTTAACATCACATTCAACAACATCACTTCCTGTTAAAATAACCAACAGCTCACTGTCTGTACACGTTGTAGCAGGTATGTTGATATATATGAGGGCTGATTGACAACATGTGAGCCGCATAATCATTACATGTAAGGGTTTGACTTTTGGTGGATATATTGCGTTATTTTTTTAGTCCCCTACCGGCGAAGCCTAAGGGGACTTTAGGTTTGCACTCTGTCCGTCCGTCTGTCCATCTGTCCGTCTGTCCTTCTGTCTGTCTGTCTGTCAGTCCGGCAATTCAGTTTTCCGGACTTTTTTTCGAAACGCTGGTACATATTGAGCTGAGTTTCGGTGTGTAAGTCACCCACCATCACTTACAGATGAAGTTTGACTTTCGTTCCGGTCCACTGGTTTTTCATGGATTTACGGGCCTTGAACTTACAAAATTTCACTGATAAATCAGTTTTCCAGACTTTTTTCCTAAACGCTGGTAGGTATTGATCTCAGATTTGCTGTGTAACTCAACCACCATGACTTACAGATCAAGTTCGACTTTCGTTCCGGTCCACTGGTTTTTCACGGATTTACTGGCCTTGGACTTACAAAATTTCACTGATAAATCAGTTTTCCAGACTTTTTTCCTAAACGCTGATAGGTATTGATCTCAGATTTGCTGTGTAACTCAACCACCATTACTTACAGATCAAGTTCGACTTTCGTTCCGGTCCACTGGTTTTTCACAGATTTACTAGCCATGGACTTACAAAATTTCACTGATAAAACATTTTTCCGCACTTTTTTTCTAAACGCTGCTACATATAGAGCTGATTTTTGGTGTGTACATCAACCACCATGACTTACTCATCAAGTTTGAGTTTCATACCGCTCCACTGCTTTTTGACGCATTTACGGGCCTTGGACTTTAAAAATTTCACTGACATGCCAGCAATACATACGGCCGGTAGGGGACTGTGTATTGCTATACAATACTATCAGAATGCTTGTTTTTCAGTAGAATTGCTTTCAGTATTTACACACTTTTGCCAGTGATGTTGAATTCTTTACCGAAGGACAAACTTTAAGAATGTTCCAAATTCAAAGCCTGTGCAGATGAAAAATTGAATCAACCTCAAATGATGATTTCTGTCTTCTGATAGGGTAGAAAACAGTGTGGGAAAGGGAGAAAATGCTGGTTATCACCAGGGTCTTTAACAATCGGGATTGTGTGGTAATGAGTTAAAAAAAACAACCTAAATTTTTTTCATGCTTTTTGGTAGTTTATTGGGAAATAACGGTGGATTATGGTTTGATAATTTCACTGTGACCAGCAGTGAATTTACTGATTGAAAAAGTGACTGGTATGGAAATACCAAGAGCTCACCAGTCCTGTATACTTTGCAATTCCCAACAAAAAAGGGATTTGAAGCGTGAAATGAATAGAATATTTGTTTTTTTCGGTGAAAGGTCGAAATTTATTTAATCGTGAAAACATACCGTAATATTTTCATGAGTGGCCATTGATTTTCACTCGTTGATATAAATTTCAGTCTTTCACTAAAAAAAAAAAAAAAAACCCTAAATATCCTCTATGTCCATTACTTGATCCTTGATAAACAATAATTTATGAACACTTTATCTTAACAATCTTAATTCTAAGGATCCTGAGAAAAAAGGCTTTTCCAAACATTAAAGGAAAAGGAGAAAATGCTGCTAGCCAGCCAGCATTTTCTCCTTTTCCCACAACGCTTTCCACCCTTTCAAAGACAGATCTCATTTTGTGCACCAGATTTTGATTGTCGTATATTTCAACAACCTTGAGGAAGATGCCTTCTGAAAACACTGTGGGAAAAGGAGAAAATGCTAGAAACGTAGCATTTTCTCCTTTTCGCCAAAGTATTTCCCACCTTTTCAGAAATAAATCCAATTATTTGATCAATATTCGATTTGTAGCCAGGAAATCTGGTCAATTTGGATAAGTCAAAAATATTGTTGTCTTTTAATGGGTCAATTTTTCATGGAATTTCTCCAACTCTGAATTATGTTTCTAATGTTGAATTCCTGAACTTTATTTCAGAAAATATTGTCAACGTTGAGAGTCAGAGATTGTCAAAAAAGGAGTCGGGCCTACAAACAGGTAATAAAGGAGACATAACCCTATTTGTCAAAAATCCCGAATTTAAACGACCCTGATGAGCAAGGCTTTTGAAAACATTGTGGAAAAAGGAGAAAATGCCGGTAACCAACATTTTCTCCTTTTTTCACAATGTTTTTTTACCCTATCAGGGACAAAATTTGTCATTTAATCCACATGTAATTTTTCTTCTGCAAATGCTTTGGGTTTGGAATAGTATAAAATTTTGTCATTGGTAAAGAGTTAACGCTTTCCTTCTTTTCCCAAGGGGTTTTCTGTCCTGTAACCGTTTACCAAACAACAATTTTTTTACCTGTCCAAATTGAAAGCATTTGCAGATGACTTGAACTTCATATTTGGAAGGGTAGAAAACATGGCAGAAAAAAGGAAAAATGCTGTTTTCAACAATTTTTTTTCCTTTGCCTCAATGTTTTCAAAAGGTTTCTTTCTCAGGGTCTTTAAAACTAGGGATCTTGTGGTTAAGAGTCGAAAGAAAAATTAAATGTTTTGAGTAACATTGTCATCTGCAAATGGTTGTAGTTTGGACAAGGCTAAAATTATATCATCTGGTAAAGAGTTAACCCTTTACCACAGAATCATGTCATTAAGCAACCCTGAAAAGGGAAGCTGTTGAAAACATTATTTGAAAAGTAGAAAATGCTGGTGACCAACATTTTGTCCTGTTTCCACCCTGTCACCCTGTCAGAGACAAATTCATTATTTAAGCAACATTTAATTTCTTGTCTGCAAGTGCTTTCAATTTGGATGGGTCTGAATTTTTTGCTGTGTGGCGAAGAGTTAAACACTTTTACCGAAAGATCCATTGATTTTCCAATCCAAAAAAAGGTTTTATGAAAACAGTAGAGAAAAAGGAGAAAATACTGTTCAATCTTTATCACATAATACTGAGTTTTAACGACTGTGAATAAGAAGGCCTTTGAAAACATTGTGGAAAAAGAAGAAAATGTTGCTAACTAATCTAAAAATTTTGTCATTTCGTAAAAGGTTAATGGGGTGTCATTGCATTATCAGCTGGACTGTTTTAGAGGAAGGATTGATTGATTGATTGTATGGTGTTTGACGCTGTTTTCTCAGTTACATCACGGCGGCCAGTGCACCTGTCCATGCTTTCCTGGAGTTTTTTAACCAGTACTACTTTCCCAGCTACTAGCTGCTTTCCTACATAACCATTGTCAAAACAGTGGTCATTGGTGAGAGAGGAATGAATTCTGTTGCAATGACTGTCTGATCATCAATCCTCGGAAAGAAATTGGCCAAGCCAGGGATCAAACCAGTGACCCTATGTTCTCAAGTCCTGTATGCTACCGACTAAGCTACCGGGGCTCAGCTGTAGAGGAATGGGCTTAATACTTTACCAAACTACAAAATTGTAAACTAGTGGAAATTGAAGACATTTGCAGACGACAAAATAAATGTGACTGAAAAACTGAAATTTGTTTTGGAAACGGAAGAAGAAAACATAGTGGAAAAGGAGAAAATGCTGGTATCCAGCATTTTTTCCTTTTCCCACAATGTTTTCAAAATTTTTCTTCCTCAGGGTTGTTAAAACTCGGAATTGTGTGGTAAAGGGTCTATACACTGACGGTAAGCAAATAGCTTCCGAAGATCTATAGCAGACCACGATTCTAAGGAGAGCATAATAGAGAGTTATTACAATTATGACTGCTGAACCTGGGCTTATGGCACCGTCTTGCAGTGCTTTTGTTATTGATTACTATAAAATCGGATACTGTTGCGGGTCTAAGATTTCGTGAATTACCAAAGACTAACCTAATGCGTATTTTGATTTCCGCAAAAAACTGCGACAGATGATTTTGCATCTCCACTTTTACTGTAATGAGACATGTTTAATTGGCATTTCTGACCGCCTCTAGACTGGTCTTCTGGTGGATTTTGATGAAATAAAGGACCTCATTGATGTCTATAAGGGTACCAGTCAGTCACTCTCAGTTGACTCGGTGGCTGGGTAAGCTATACGTAAGGGTGGCTTAAATTTACGCTGGCAGATATTGTCATGATTTTTATCAATGCATGAAAAATTGCGAAGATTTACATGACATCCATATTTTTGGTTTTACAGTAGATTGATTTTCAAACTTCAGGTGGAGTGGTCGGCCTTGTGGTATCATTCTTGATAGTATTTCTAGCTGGTATTATTATTGGAATCGTTATGTGTAGAAGGTAGGTGCTTTAGACATTTATAATAATCATTATACTCCCCCTGCTACGTAGTGGGGTATACTGGTTTCACCATCTATGTCTGTCCATCTGTCCATCCATCAATCTGTCCATGTTTTTGTACCCGTACTCTTAACTCAAAAGCTGTTTGACCTAGGACCCTGAAACTTCATACAAGTGTTCCTCATGACCCAAAGAGGTGCCCTAATGTTTTTGGGTCACATGGGTCAAAGGTCAATGTCACAGGTGAACTTTGTTTCCTCTGATTGTGCTGCTTCAGTGACAATGGGGGGGGGGGGGGTATTTGTCAGCTTTGCGACAGCTCTAGTTACCTGTTTTAGAAGAAAACATTGAGTTATTGTCCTAGCCCTGGCATCGTCTATGTCGTCGTACAAAAACTTTGACATTTGATAATATCTCTTTGATTACTGAAGATACTTACTTGAAACTTGGACAAGTTGTAAACTATCAAAAAAAGGCAACCTATACATTAACCCTTTACCAAACGACAAAATTTTAGCATTGCCCAAATTGAAAGCATTTGCAGACGACAATTTCAGTGTGTCTCAAATGATGCAACTTTTCTTTGATTGGGTAGAAAACATTGTTGGAAAAGGAGAAAATGCTGGTTACCAGCATTTTCTCCTTTTCCAACAATGTTTTCAAAAGGCTTCTTTCCCAGGGTCGTAAAAAGTCGGGATTGTGTGGTAAAGGGTTCAGGGCAGGTAACCATTGAAGTGACATAGTTATGCCCCGTTTTCAGTTTAGAATTTTCACTGAAAATCAAGCAACAGTATCGGAGTGTTGGCACCTGCATGCGGTGCTTTTGTCAAAATTACCATAAATTCTTTATTTTTTGTAATATTTTCATGTGGATTTTTTAATAAGTAAACCATGTTATTGCATTTTTATTACAAAAATGGTCACTTCTATGCCACAGGAAAACCTAGCAGACACATGTCTCGTCAGACTTAGCCAATTTGAAACCAGACAGTTTGAGCCATGCTCTGTGAAATGGGGGCTTAATAAATCTGCAAAAACTATCGATCCAGGTCAGCCTGTGCAGACTGCACAGGCTGACCTTGACCGAAGCTTTTTGCTATTGGTCAATTTTCTGCATGTCAAAGGACCAGTCTACCTCATAATTAGGTCGGTTGTTGTAGAAAATGAATTTTATGGTTGCATAGGTATATAATGACCTGCTTGGTACAATGCATCACAGAGATGCATTAAGCCCCCTTTTGCCAGAGCATGGCTCATTTAACTCTTTATCTAACATCAGAATTTAGAATGTTCCAAATTGAAAGCATTTGCAGATGACAAAATGAAGTTTGCAAAACTGGTCATATCTGTCTTTGATATGGTAGAAAGCATTGTGGGAAAAAGAGAAAATGCTGGTTACCAGCATTTTCTCCTTTTCCTACGTGTTTGCAAGGGCCTTCATTGCTAGGGTTGTTAAAAGTTGGGATTGTGTGGTAAAGGGTTAATATGACTCAGTGAATATCAGATCCAAAATAGATTGATTGATTGATTGATTGTATGGTGTTTAACGCCGTTTTCAACATTATTTCAGTTATTTCATAGCGGCCAGTACACCTATTCATGCTTTCCTTGGGTTTCTTTTTTACCAGTACTACACACAGTATTCTTTCCAAGACACTGGCTGCTTTCCCACATAACCATTGTCCAAACAGTGGTCAAGACTGTGCAGGCTGACATGGGTCTATACTTTTTGCAGATGCATTAAGCTCTCTTTTCACAGAGCATGTCTCAATTAGATCATACATTTGCTGATGTGGTCATTTATTTGCTATTTATTTCACAGGAGAAATAGACACAAGTATCCAGAGGACGTTGCAATGGGATTCAACAATGTTTTATACACGGCCGCTCCACGCAGGCTGTCGCTGGATAATATAAAAGAAACCAATGTACTGGCAGCAGCAGCAGCATGTAATGTTGATGATGATGCTGATGATGATGATCATGGGTGAGAATTATCTTGATACAGTCAACCTGCAGTTCTATTATAGATTAGATTATTGTGTAAAAAGGAGAAGATCTTTGTAACCAGCATTTTCTCCTTTTTCCACATAAGTTCTTGAAAGCCGATTTTCCCCTGGACATTAACCCTTATCCAGCTAAATAACTTTAAGATACATCCTTACAGCCTGAGAGGGAAAAAAAAAGTGTTAAAACTTGAAGGTGTGTAGAATGGCTAGGGCTTTGGTCAGCTGTGTAAACATAGATATATTACCAATATGGTGTAAAGGATAGCGAAACTCAGTGGATTTTTCCTTATTTACATCTAGAAACGACGACAGCGATTTCTTTGAAGGCCTCAGAATCGCAATTTCTATCTGTAATCTGTGCAACCTTGCGGCAGTCATGGGCAACATTTGGTATGAAGATACATGAGTGATTATAGTTTCATAAAATGAAGATGAATTGGGTTGAAAACTGGCAGAAAATTAGTATAGATGTATCTTTATATGAAACTTTCAGGCTGATGGTAAAAACCAAAATGTTGGTATTTCAAAGTTATGGGGGTTGGAAAAATATCTTCTTATCGAACAGTGTAGATCTAAGATCAGACTGCATGTTCTGTGCAGTCTGATCTTGATCTACACTGTCCGCAAAAGGTCGGTGAGTCTAGCTTAGCAGCCAAAGGGTTAAAAGAGGGGATTGTTTGGTAAAAGGTATAAAAGTTTAATATGATTCAACTCTTTACCAATCAATTTTGTGATCTAACCCTGAGGAAGAAGGCATTTGAAAACATTACTGAAAAAGGAGAAAATGTTTACCAGCATTTTCTGGTTTTTACTCGAAGAAGAAAGCTTCTGAAAATATTACTTGAAAAGGAGAAGATGCCGGTAACCAGATTTTTCTACTTTTCCCTTTTTGTTTTCTTCCCTTTCAAAGAAAAAGTCCATCTTTTGAGCCGTAGTAAATTGAGCCATGCTCTGAAAAAGGGGCTTAATGCATCTAAGAAAAGTATCGACCAAGTCAGTCTGTGCAGTCCGCGCAGGCTGACCTGGACTGAAACTTTCCACTATTGGTCCATTTTCTATGTGTCAAAGGACCAGTGTACCTCATGAATCAGTCGGTTGTTATACAACAAAATGGATTTTATTGATCTATAAATATGCGATGACTTGCTTGATTATTAAGGAACACAGAGATGCATTAAGCCCCATTTTGCCAGAGCATGGCCCAATTTTGTTGTCAGCATATGCTTCCAGTCCTAATCAGATATTGTGTTGTTTTGTAATGAACAAACTCTTTACGATACAACAAATTTCAGACCTGCCCAAACGTTAAAAACATTTGGATCATACTTTGACAAAAGGGGGCTTAATGCATATCCGTGATGCATGATATCACTTAAAGTCATCACATAATTATGGATCCATAATAGCCATCTATTTTTAGAACCAACTTAAGGTCATCACATAATTATGGATCCATAATAGCCATCTATTTTTACAACCAACTTAAAGTCATCACATAATTATGGATCCATAATAGCCATCTATTTTTACAACCAACTTAATCATGAGGTAGACTGGTCCTTGGACATAGGGAAAGTTGACCAATAGGAAAAAGTAGCACTTGCATTAAGCCCCCCACTTATAGAACATGGGTCATTTGCAGACCAAAAATAGTCTGGGCACAAGTAATGGTAGAGCAGAAAACATAGAGAGAAATAGAGAAAATGCTGATTACCAGCATTTCCCCCTTTTCCGACAATGTTTTGAAAAGCCCTCTACTTCAAAGTTTTTGTAACATAGGATTGTTTGGTAAAACTTTGATTGATTGATTGATCAAATGATTGATCAATTGATTGATCGCACATCGACAGCTTTGGTCATTTAGGGCACATATCTGTATTAAAACATGATTAACTCTTTACCAAACAACAAAATTTCAGACAGGTCCAAATTAAAAGCAATTGCAGACAACAAATTAAATGTGACTCAAAAACTGACATTTGTTTTGGGAAAAGTAGAAAACATTGTGGGAAAAGGAGAAAATGTTGGTTACCAGCATTTCTCCTTTTCCCACAATGTTTTCAAAAGGCTTCTTTCTCAGGGTCATTAAAAGTGGGGAATGTGTAGTAAAAAGTTAAAGTTGAATTTTTGAGCTTAAAAAGATTTGAACAAAATGATGACGTTAAAAACAGTTGAATTAACCCTTTCCCAAACAAGGCCTGGTTTTCACGTGTCTGCAGTACAAGTCTTTTGAAAACACTGTGGGAAAAGGAGAAATTGCTCCTAATGAGCAATTTCTCCTTTTCCCAAAGTGTTTTCTACCCTTTTTGAAAACTTCTGCCATTTTCATCAAATTTAAAATTGTCGTCTGCAAACTCTTTCAATTTGGACCAGTCCAAAATTTGTCATTTGGGAAAGGGTTAAGAAGGATTATGTGTAATTTTTATCTGCATAAAATACATAATTGAGTGACAGGGCAATCCCTATCTCCTTAAGGTTTAAATGATCAAGTGAAGATCATGATAAAAAGATTTGAACAAAATGTTGAATCGATAGTAAAATGTCCTTAACCCTTTACCACACAATGCCAACTTTTAACAACCCTGAGGAAAGATGCCTTTTGAAAACATTCTGGGAAAAGGAGAAAATGCTGGTTACCAGAATTTTCTCCTTTTCCCAGGATCTTTCCTACCCTATCAAAGGAAAATCACATCTTTTGAGCCACATTGAAATTGTCGTCTGCAAATGCTTTCATTTTTGATGGGTCTTAATTTTGTCGCGTGGTAGAATTACGAGTGATTATGTGTATATGATTTTTGCAGGTATTCCAGTATCGATGAAGTGCAAGCATGTGCCAAAAATGTGAATTTACCCACAGCCAAGGAAATTGAAGATTATGAAACAAGAGAGCAGCCCAGGGAAAACCATTATGAAACTGTTCCATCTGAACCTCCAGAGGAAGAGGGCGGAGCTATGGATGATGTCCCTCCCCCTTACCCAGGATGCAATATTTCAGGATTTAGACCCGAGTTTTTGAAGAAGGACACTGATGTTTCACAGGCTTATTCTAACAATCTTTACGGTTACAAGGGATAAGATTTTTTGTTGAAATCTTTATCACGCAATCCTGAATTTTAACAACCCTGTGAAAGAAGTCTTTTGAAACATTGTGGGAAAAGGAGAAAATGCTGGTTCCCAGCATTTTCTCCTTTTCCCACAATGTTTTCTACCCTTACAAAACAAATTCCATAATTTGAGCTATATTTGAATTTGTTGTCTGCAAATGCTTTCAATTTAGACAAGTCTATATTTTTCTTGTAACAAAGCATAACTTTCTACCAAACAAAAAAGTTATAGACTTATGCAAATTGAAGGCAAGTGCAGACAACCTATAAAATACATACAAAATAATGAGGTCTTGGGAAGAAAACATTGTGGGGAAAGGAGAAAATGCTGGTTACCGGCATTTTCTCCTTGTCCTGCAATCTTTTCAAAAGCTTTCTTTCACGGGGTCGTTAAGACTTTGGATTGTATGGTAAAGAGTGAATTTGAGATGTCTTTTTATCTCCAGGGGTAATTGTTCATTGAGACTTCTGAAATCAAATTATTTCTTAATTCGGAGACTAGACATCTTATTAGCTAAGACTTTCTGTCTTGACCAATCAGATAGCTAGTCTTAGATCTTAGTGTTCAGCTTTAGAATTTAATAGATTAACCCTTTTCCAAACAATTCAAGTTTTAACGAATTGGAGGAACAAGGCTTTTGAAAACACTAGGAAAAGGACAAATGATGGTAACCAGCATTTTCTCCATTCTCCACAATGTTTTCAACACCATTCTTTGATAGACAGATTTTATCATTTGTGACTTATTTTATATGTCGTCTGCAAATTCTTTCAACTTTGACAATTTGAACGTTTTTTGTTTCGTAAAGTGCTAACTCTTTACTAAAGGACAAAATTCTAGATTTGTCCAAACTGCATTTGCAAACAACAAATTGAATATGGTTGAAGAAGGTATATTTGTCTTGAAAGGATGGAAAACATTTTGGAAAAAGGAGAAAATGATGGTCACCAGCATTTACTCCTTTCCCTGTAATGTTTTCTACCTATTCAAAAACAGATTTAATCATGCATGACTTGTTCTATATGTTGTCTGCAAATGCTTTCAACAAAATTTAATGTGGCTTAACTCTTTACCAAACGACAAAATTTTAGACTTGTCCAAACTGAAAGCATTTGTAGACGACAAAATGAATGTGATTCAAAAGTTGAATTTTGTGTTAGGAAGGGTAGAAAACATTGTGGGAAAAGGAGAAAATGCTGCTTACCAGCATTTTCCCCTTTTCCCACAATGTTTCCCACAATGTTTTCAAAAGCTTTCTTTCTCAGGGTCATTAAAAGTCGGGCTTGTATGGTAAAGGGTTAAGAAAATAATATTTGTCTTAAAAGATAAGAAAATATTTTGGGAAAAGGAGAAAATGCTGGTTACCAGCATTTTCTCCTTTTCCCAAAATGTTTTCAAAAGTTTTCCTTCCTCAGGGTTGTTAAAACTTTGGATTTTTTGGTAAAGGGTTGAAACTATTGTTGAATACATCCCCCAAAGCTTTTTACATTGTAAATGGGAGCTTCCTTATGTTTTGCTATGTCTTAATTGTTGTGAATATAGAGGGACATTTACCTTTGTCCTTGCCAAAGATGTATTTCAAAATTTGCGAGACCTCTGTTCTCTGTAGACTGTAGATCTAGATATTTGTTTTTTCTGGACTGTAGATCTAGATATTTGTTTTTTCTGCATTTGTAATCAATGCTTGGATTTTGAATTTATACTCCACACCTACATAGTAGAGGGGATTATACTGGTTTCACCATGTCTGTCTGTCCGTCGGTCAGTCCGTCCATCTTTTCATTTCCATGCTCTAACTCAGAAGCCGTTTGACCTAGCACCATGAAACGTTATGCAAGTGTTCCTCATGACCCAAGGAGGTGCCCCATTGTTTTTGGGTTAAAGGTCAAGGTTACAGGTGAACAACATTTTCTCTGATTGTGCTGCTTCAGTGACAAGCTGCTGGTGGGGGGTATTTGTCTGCTTTGCGACAGTCAAATTTGTCCTTTTTGTATAGTATTGAATCTACATGCGGGGTTGACAGTGCAATTAGCTCAGATGTAATTACCTTGTTAGCTCGGGTGTTTTCAGAGAAAATGACGAGGCATTGTTGTAACCCTGGCATAGTCATTGTCTGCATCGCTGTGCAAAAACTTTTGACATTTTATAATATCTCTGTTAGGACTGAAGACAATTGGACAATTTGTTAACGCTTTCGTGACTATAGTTGCATTTGCGGCCAGTGTAGATCAAGATCAGTCTGCACAAAACGTGCAGCCTGACCTTTGATCTACACTGTCGGCTTTGCTGAATCAGTGCAGACAAAAGCAATCACAAAATTGCAATTATTTGGGTCGTATTTCCAGGATGAAAATGTCTCTAAAGATTAATTATCCAAAAGGATAATTATTCAACAAGGCAGATAACCATCAAAGTATTTTTGACACAGTTATGCCCCTTTTTCAACGTAGAATTTTCACTGAAAAATCAAGCATCTGCAGCTAAGCGTTGGCACCTGCATGGGGTGCTCTTATTATTTTTAGCTCTGCTGTTTTCGAGGTATTGTCGTAGCCCTGTCGTCTGTGTTGTCATCGTGCAAAACTTTCACATTTTGTAATATCTCTGTCATTATTCGAGATATTTATTTCAAACTTGGACAAGATGTTAATTATAAAAAAAGGAAACTATACAACAGGGGGAAGGTAACCATCAAAATATTTTTGACACTGTTATGCCCCTTTTTCAACTTAAAATCTTTACTAAGAATTGAGCAACTGCAGCCGAGTGTTGGTACCCCCATCTGATGCGCTCTTTTTTTGTCTACAGATGCTCTTGAGTTGGAATAGTAAAAAAAAGCTGTAGCTTGGGAAGGGACTAAGTTAAGGCAGGGAAATAAGGTTGTTGAGATGTCTTCCAAGTTTTTCTTTTTTTGTTTTCATTTATGCTACAAGCCTACCAGCAGCCTGTTTTTATACCATTATTTTTTATAAAATTTATACGAAAGAACAAAACCACCATGTTATAATAACAAGAACAAATTTTGACATTTATTCTGTTGTAAATTACCAAACAGTCCTGAGTTTTAATGACACAGAGATGGACACCTTTCAAAACATTTTCAGAAAAGGAGAAAATGCTGGTAACCATTTTCTCTTTTCCACAGTATTTTCTACCCTATCAGAGATTCTTAACTCATTTGTACCAATTTTCAATAGATATTTCACAAATTTTGTTTTTTTAGAATTGGAAGAGTCCAAAATGTGTTCTTGAGAAAGGGTTAAGCTGTCATGAAGACAAAGCTTTTTGGTTATGCTGTTTTACTCTTTACTAGACAAGAAAATTTTAGACTTGTCCAGATTGAAAGCATTTGTAGACGACAACTTAAATGTGACCAAAAAGATGGAATTTGTCTTTGAAAGGTAGAAGACATTGTGGGAGAAGGAGAAAATTCTGGTTTCCAGCATTTTCTCCTTTTCCCACAGTGTTTTCAAAAGGTTTCTTTCTCAGGATTGTCATGACTTGAGTTTGTGTGGCAAAGGGTTAAGAATAATCATGGCCACCCTTTATGAGGTCTACAGTCAAGTTAGAAAACATTTTGGGAAAAGGAGAAAATGCTGGTTACCAGCATCATCTCCTTTTTCCACAATGTTTTCAAAAGGCATCTTCCCAAGGGTCATTAAAACTCAGGGCTGTGTTTTACAAAGGGTTATGGTTTCCAGAAAGTAATCATTGACATGGGGGGTAATCTACATAATGGAGCCGCTGGCTCCACCCCTAAAATGTTGTGTTGGTCTTCCGGGACACCTTTGGCTCCGAAGTTGTAGCCCGTAAACAACCTGTCTGTCAGGAAGGTGCTCGGTATTTTCATTTATTTCTCTTCTTTGAATAGTATTAACACTTTACTACACAATACCGAGTTTTAATGATCCTGAAGAATAGGGCTTTTGAAAACATTGTGGGAAATGGGGAAAATGCTGGTAACCAGCATTTTCTCCTTTTCCCACCATGTTTTCCACCCTACCAAATACAAAAATCAACATTTGAACTACATTTAAATTGTCATCTGCAAATTCTTTTAATTTGGTTGAGTCCAAAATTTTGTTGTTTGGTAAAGAGTTAACAAGAAAAAAATGCAATGCTATTCAACTGCTAATATATTTTACCACTGAAATTACCCACCGTGATTGATAGTGATTGATATAGGTTATGAGATATTTGTTTAGAATCAATGTAAAATATAAAGGTTGAAATTTATGAGTGGCTTAAGTCTTTACGACACAATCACGGGTTTTAACAACCCTGAAGGGGAAGCCTTTTGAAAACATTGTGGGAAAAGGAGAAAATGCTGGTAACCAGCATTTTCTCCTTTTCCCACAATTCTTTCTAACCTTCCCAAAATAAATTTCAGTTTTTGAATCGCATTTATTTTGTCGTCTGCAAACGCTTTCAATTTAGGCAAGTCTAAAATTTTGTTGTTTGGTAAAGAGTCAATTGTAAATAGAGAGAGGAAGAGATATGAATTAGGCAGCGGAGAAAATTGAGTGACAGAAAGATGAAGAGTGTAGAGGGTGGGGGGGGAGAGAGAGATGAACAGAATTGTGTATGATTTGTTTTATAGCTCTGTTATGGTTTCCGTAGTTGACAGTGCAATGATTTTTATACCATAGAAATGTACCACTTTATTTGTAAATGTAAACTGTTTGTTTTTTTTTTCTTTTTTTTTTTCCCGAAATATGCATCCCCCACCACCCTTTTATAGATATTGCTTTTGCTTAATTTTGCAGAGATGAAAGGTTGTAAAGTTTAACTCTTTACCACACAGTCGGATTTTAGACTTGTCCAAATTGAAAGCATTTTCCGGCAACAAATTACATGTGGATCAAAAGATTGTATTTGTCTATGAAATATTAGAAAACATTGTGGGTAAAGGAGAAAATGCTGGTTACCAGCATTTTCTCCTTTTCCCACAATGTTTTCAAAAGACTTCTTTGTCGGGGTTGTTAAAACTCGGGATAGTGTGGTAAAGGGTTAAAAAAGTTTTAGACATTCGTTATACTTTTTGTTTCTCGAACAAACTGACATGAAGTGAATTATCTCTGTTATCATGTATTTACATACTTGAAATTAACAAATAGCAAAAAATTTCGACCCAGGTCAGCCTGTGCGTACTTGGCAGGCTGACATGGATTGATACTTTTTGTAGATGCATTAAATCCCCTTTTCACAGGGCATTGCCCAGTGAAACCCAGAAATTAAGGAATACTTGAGCTGTTGCCGTGATATGACTGAAAATTAATAATGTTAAAAGTGGCGTAAAACACCATTCTATCAATCATTCAGAGCATGGCCCATATTTTTTTTATAACAAATTAACCCTTTACCGCACAATCACAAGTTTTAATGACCCTGAAGAAAAAACTTTTTGAAAACATTGTGGAAAAAGGAGAAAATACTGGTAACCAGCATTTTCTCCTTTTCCCACAATGTTTTCAAAATGCTTCATTCTCAGGGTCATAAAAAGCCGGGATTTTGGTAAAGGGTTAAATTTTTGTCTGCAAATGCTTTCAATTTGGACACGTCTACATTGTTTTCGTGTGGTAAAGAGTTAACCCTTTCCCAAACGACAAATTTTGGACTGGTTCAAATTGAAAGAGTTTGCAGACGACAATTTCAAATTTGATGAAAATGGCAGAAAGTTATCAAAAAGGGTAGAAAACACTGTGGGAAAAGGAGAAATTGCTCGTTACGAGCAATTTCTCCTTTTCCCGCAGTGTTTTCAAAAGACTTGTACTGCAGACACGTGAAAACCAGGGCTTGTTTGGTAAAGAGTTAAACAATACAGAAAGTTCCGTCTGCTCCTTAGATGTGCGGACAGTGTCTCAGCATTAATAACTTGTTCCTATATGATATTGCTCATCAGTGTTGCATTTTTGTGCTTCTGTCAACATTCCTGTATTTACCTGTCGCATTACAAAACACTGAAATCATCATACAGTCAAACCTGCCCCGACATCCACCTGCAATAAACGACCCCCTGCTGTAAACGACCACATGAAATTCCTCCCGACGAAATTTGCTCTGTAAATGACCTGTAATAAGCGAACCCCTGGGGTCTCCGACCAGCAACCATGCAAGTTTTGACTTTTTAGACTATCATACCCCTATAGGCGACCATTAAATTTCATACCAACCGTAAAAAACAATGCCAGACCCTTCGTATGTTTGCACCAAGGACTATGCAAATTATACAGTTTCTGTCATATTACTCCAAGATGAGATCAAAAACCACAAAAAATTCAATATTTTTTCATCTTTCTCTTCAAATCATCAACTGTTATTTGAGTGCAATCCACATAAAATTATCTGGACAACCATCCAAATACAAAATATTTTCGTCATTAATCTCTAAGAGGAGATCATAAATTTCCTGTGTTCACCTTTACTTGCATATGGCAGAGCAAGCAGTATGCGTTTTGATTGGTCGCTGTGCTATAAATAACCCAGGTGTATTGCATAGATAGTGCAGTAAACCAGAAAATCAATAACTAACTGCCAGGTGTAAAGTTTATGTCTGTTTAACTGTATGAACCCTTGCAATGCTAGACTGATAGCGAGTGCAGGTAAAAGTATAGTTGATTTGGATTTGCATGACCACACATTAATTAGAGAGTTTTTGTTTATTTTTTCTGATCGAATCGCAATTTTGATTGTTCGTTTGATCTTTGATAGAAAGGGTCTGCATAACAGAAAAATTTCTAAAATTGTCAACATGCCATAAATTGGCAATGTGCCAATTTTCATGCCTCGGTGTCAAAATTACGACATACTTACTGTGATTATTGGTCATCATAAAAAACTGGTTAAATAAAAGACAGAGAATTTTTGTTTGTGTGTGTGTGTGTGGGGGGGGGGGGGGGGGGGGGAAGAGAGAAAGTGGGTTCAAATGAAACAATAATACATGATTTATAATTCCTAGAAAATAAATTGTACATGCAGATTAATGTGAAATATGTTATATTTTTTGTTATAGATCTATTTCAAGTGTATGTATGAAGTCATTCAATATTGTAATATCCTCCACAGGCATATCGAGAATGCTCTTAACCCTTTCCCAAATGACAAATTTTGGACTGGTCCAAATTGAAAGAGTTTGCAGACGACAATTTCAATTTTGATGAAAATGGCAGAAAGTTACCTAAAAGGGAAGAAAACACTAAGGGAAAAGGAGAAATTGCTCATTATGAGCAATTTCTCCTTTTCCCACAGTGTTTACAAAAGACTTGTACTGCAGACACGTGAAACCAGGGCTTGTTTGGGAAAGGGTTAAAATGATCTGAAAAAAATTCAAGTACAAGTTGAAAAGTTCAACCCTGCTATAGGAGGCCACCTGCAGTAAGAGACCGCTTTTTAGATTTCCCTTGGGTGGTCTCTTAAACCAGGTTTGACTGTACCCCCTTCCAGGGAGGGAGGGATGGTAATGCCGGAATCAGGTTTTCCATTGGTCTATCTGTTCCGTGGATACAGTTCTTAGGTCTGCTGTTTTGGAAGAAAACAAAGTGTTGTCAGCTGTGTTGTTGTCAAGCAAAAACTGTGACATTTTATAATATCTCTGTCATTACTGAAGATATTTACTTCAAACTCAGGCTAGTTCATAAATATCAAAAGGAGAACCCATACAACAAGGGCAGATAACCATGAAATATTTTTGACACAGTCATGCCCCTTTTTTAACTTAGAATTTTGAGAACTTTGATACTTTATAATATCTTTGTCATTACTGAAGATATTTACTTCAAACTATAACTAGCTTTAACCCTTTCCCAAACAAGCCCTGGTTTTCATGTGTCTGCAGTACAACCCTTTTGAAAACACTGTGGGAAAAGGAGAAATTGCTCATAACGAGCAATATCTCCTTTTACCACAGTGTTTTCTACCCGTTTTGAGACCTTTCTTCCATTTTCATCAAATTTAAAATTGTCGTCTGCAAACTCTTTCAATTTGGACCAGTCCAAAATTTGTCGTTTGGGAAAGGGTTAATAATCAAAAGGGGAACCCACACAACAAGGGCAGCTAACCATCAAAAATAATTTTGACTGGTAACCAGTATTTTCTTTTTTTTTAAACAAGGCTTTCTCCATTTCATAGAGCAATTTCACTTTTTCCGTGGCATATCATTTCCTGTATGCAAATGCTTTAAATTTGGACAAGTTTAAAATTTGTTGCATAGTAAAGAATTAATTTTCAGTGAAAGCCCTCCAACAATAAGGATTTGTGCACTGCAGTTTTCTTTATTATTTGATTGTTACACAAGTAATGGCCCTTTATTATTTGTTGATTGTTACACAAGTAATGGCCCTTTATTATTTGTTGATTGTTACACAAGTAATGGCCCTTTGAATTTTCTCGTGATGCACTGACTGGTCAATGGTGGGAGTTATTCATCTGTCTGCAACTGTTCCAATCTTATGTTTACTGTTACTTCTTAGCTTGCTGACTGTAGCTTAACTCTTTACCACACAATCCCGAGTTTTAACGACCCTGAGAAAGAATCCTAATGAAAACATCGTAGGAAAAGGAGAAAATGCTGGTAACTAGCATTTGCTCCTGTTCCCACAGTGTTTTGTAACCTATCGAAGACAAATTTCATCATTTTAGCTATATTTGAATTGTCATCTGCAAATGCTTTGAATTTGGACAAGTCTAAATTTTTGTCATGTGACAAACGACAAAATTTTAGAAAGGTCTAAATTGAAAGCATTTGCAGATGACAAAATAAATGTGATTAAAATAGTGAAATTTGTTTTGGGAAGGGTATAAAACATTGTGGGAAAAGGAGAAAATGCTGGTTATCAGCATTTTCACCTTTTCCCACAATGTTTTTAAAAGTCCTTGCTTCTGGGGTCGTTAAAACTCGGGATTGTGTAGTAAAGGGTTAAAGTGCTGTGGGACTGAATCAGGGGGTTTTATTTGCACATGTACAGTTCAGTACTGAATTATTCTTATTTGCCCATGAACTTATCAGTACTGAATCAGTTAATTGTCCATGTACTGTTCAGCACTGAATTACTCTATTTGCCCATGAACTATTCAGTACTGAACCATGTACTGTTTATCATGAACTGTTCATTACTGATTCAGTTTACAAGGCCATGTTCTATTCATTACATGATCAGTTTTTATACCTGTGAACTGTTCAGTACTGAAGCAGTTTATTTGCCCATGAAATGTTCGGTACTGAATCAGGTCATTTGCCCATGAACCGTTCCGTAAGGAATCAGTTTTTTTGGCCATGAACTGTTCAGTACCAAATCATTTTACTTGCTCATGAACTGTCCACTACACAATCAGTTTATATGCTTATGAACTGTTCAGCACTCAATCAGTTTATTTTCCCATGAACTGTCAGATACTGAATAAGTTTATTGGCCCATGAACCATTCAGTACGGAATCAATTTGTTTGCCCATTAACCAACAAATACTGAATCAGTTTAGGTGCCCATGAACTGTTCAGTACTGAATATGTTTATTAACCAATGAACTGGTCAGCACTGAATCAGTTTATTTGCCCATGAAATGCTTGGTACTGCATCAGTTTATGTGCCCACAAACAGTTCACTACTGATTCAGTTTATGTGCGCATAATCTGTTTAGCACTTAATTTCTTTCTTTGATTATGAACTGTTCAATTCTGAATTACTTTTTACCTACCATCATTTCAATAATGGATGGGTTTCCCTCTGACACAACTGTAGATATGAAAGGGAAGAGATGTACATGTAAACTATAGGCAGTTTAGTATTTAGTGTATATTTCTTTTGTAATGTTAAGATAGAAACTTAGTAAAGTTAAAATCTTTAATTCATTTGTTTGTGCCAAATATTATAAAACAAGTTTATATATAGAACTGTTTCTTTGTGATTTTTGAACAATCATATATGAGTCATGCTCTGCAAAAAGGGGGTTTAATGCATCTTTGTGATGCATAATACAGATCAAGCCATCACATAATCCTAGAGAGCCACTATTTTAACAAGCCGACTGAATCATGAGGTAGACTGGTCCTTGGACACACAGAAAATTGACAAAGAGCGAAAAGTTTCGGCCCAGGTCAGCCTGTGTTGACTGCACAAGCTGACCTGGGTCGATACTTTTCGCAGATGCATCAAGCCCCCTTTTCACAGAGTGTGGCTCATATGGAACTGTTTCTTTGTGATTTTTTAACAATCAAATATATAATGACTTTAGTGTCATTTTTGTTTCTGTAGAGTACACTATTGGTGCAGAAAAAGTATCAAAAGGCGACAGTCCTTTTATTCAGTTTATCACATACCATATTTCACCTAATTAACATGGGGCACCATGCAAAACACCAACAGGGCGCTTTGGAAAGAATATTGTACAGAGTACTGGTAAAAGAACCTCCAGGAAAGCATGGATAGGTGCACTGGCCGCCGCGATATAACTGAAATAATGTTGAAAACGGCGATAAACACCATACAATCAATCATTCAATCAACCAACAGGGCGCTCCTATTTCATAGCCAGTTTCTGGAAATTAAAGTGCTGTCAGTTAGAGTAAGTACGGTACTTTGATCCAAAATTTAGTTAGTGCTGAGTGCAAAGCAACCACCATTTTGAAAGACTCACTGTAAAATGATGCAGTAATGCAGAATATTGATTTTACCACAAATCATGATTTAATTGGACATTAAATATTATTCACGATTAGTATGGGTGACAAGTATTCAATAATTCACTTTCTTAAAGTTAGTTAGTTTGTGTTACCGGAAGTTTATGATGTCATTGGAAGTGTATGTATATTCGGATAGTCGGGTGCTAATGACATGGATTTGTGAAGTAATTGGGATTATACTGACCCCGTATTGGTAAGTTTATTTGTAAAATATCAGTCATTAGTGACTTCCATAAGTCTTCGTTTGAAAAGTTTTAATGAAGTTATCTTGTGCTTGGAAGTTTGTCGCTCCAGTTGTCGATTTTAAGACAAGGTAGATGTGTGGGTGGGGGTTGTCAGGAAGCCTCTGGACTAATATATATAAAGGGGCGCTACTGTTAGGGAGGGAGCATTGATTAGGTGAAATATGGTATTTGAACAGCTAATAATTAAATCTTTCATCAAACAATCCCGTGTTTTAACAGCCAGGAGGAGGTGGGCTTATGAAAACATTGTGGGAAAAGAGGAATATGCTGTTTACTTGAATTTTCTTCTTTTCCCCCAATGTTTTTTTACTTTTATTCTAAATTGAAAGCATTTGCAGACAGCAAAATAAATGTGACTGAAAAATTGAAATTTGTTCAGGGAAGGATAGAAAAAATTGTGTGAAAAGCAGAAAATGCTGATTACCAGCATTTTTTTCTCCTTTTCCCCCACAATGTTGTCTTAACCCTTTCCCAAACGATAAATTTTAGACTGGTCCAAACTGAAAGAGTTTGCAGACGACAATTTTAAATTTGATGAAAATGACATCAAGTTCTCCAAAAAGGTAGAAAACACTGGGAAAAGGAGAAATTGTTCGTTACGAGCAATTTCTCCTTTTCCCACAGTGTTTTCAAAAGACTTGTACTGCAGACACGTGAAAACCAGGGCTTGTTTGGGAAAGGGTTAAGGCTACTTTCTCAGGGTCGTTAAAAGTCAGGATTGTGTGGCAAAGGCTTAAGTCACATTTAACCTGTTGTTTGAAAATGTTTTCAGTTGGGACCAGTCTAGAATTTTGTCATTCATTAAAGTGCTCACAGCAACATATCCTGTGCTGTCAGATCTCTATCTACGCTTTCTGTAGCAGCAACTAAAGTTTTGATACCAATGCAACCCTTTACCAGACAACAAAATGTTTAGACTTTCCCAAATCGAAAGCATTTGCAGGCGGCAAATCACTCGTGATTTAACTTTTTCCTAAACGACAAAATTTTGGTCTTGACTAAATTAAAAGCATTTGAAGACAACAAATTAAATGTAGCTGAAATGGTAGAAAACATTGTGGGAAAAGGAGAAAAAGGTGGTTACCAGCATTTTCTCCTATACCCACAACGTTTTCGAAAGCCTTCACTGTCAGGGTCATTAAAACTCTGGATTGTGTGGTAAAGTGCGAAATATTGGAATTTGTCTGAAAGGGTAGAGAAAAGTGTGGGTAGTGCAAATAACATTGAAATGTCATATTTATGTTAACCCTTTACCACACAATCCTGACTTTTCACGACCCTCAGGAAGAAGCCTTTTGAAAACATCGTGGGAATAGGAGAAAATGCTGGTAACCAGCATTTTCTCCTTTTCCCATAATGTTTTCTACCCTTTCCATCACAAATTTCAGTTTTTGAGTCACATTCATTTTGTCATCTGCAAATGCTTTCAGTTTGGACAAGTTTGAAATTTTGTCGTTTAGTAAAGGGTTAAAGGAAAGCATCTTTTTTAACTCTTTACCAAACAACAAAATTTTATAGAGTAGTCCAAATTGAAAGTAGTACTTTGACGACAAAGTATGTTGGACTGAAAGATTAAAATTTGTTTTTGGAAGGGTAGAAAACATCGTGGGAAAAGGAGAAAATGCTGGTCACCAGCATTTTCTCCTTTTCCCACAATGTTTTCAAAAGGGTTCTTTCTCAGGGTCGTTAAAAGTCGGGGTTGTGTGGTAAAGGGTTAAATGATATTGAAAGTTTTTTGAATGCAAAAAATCAAATTTAATTATTGTTACAAGCTGTTCCTTTTTTTTCTATATTACAGCACAATCACGAGTTTTATCTACCTTTAGGAAGAATGCTTTTGAAAGCATTGTAGGAAAAAGGAGAAAATGATAGGAACCAGCATTTTCTCCTTTTTGCACAATGTTTTCTGACCTTTCAGACAATTTGAACTTTTTTAGCTTCATTTAGTTTGTTGTCTGCAAATGCTTTCAGTTTAGACAAGTCCAAAATTTTTTTGTTTGGTTATGAGTTACGATTTTGTTTGTAAATTTGAAGGTTTGTATATATTATCCAATGTTTTAATTTGTAACATTTTCACTTTTTTTATGATATAAACTTTAACTTACATTAATTTTTACAAGTAATACATTCATATATGGAGAACTGTTGTATCTGATTTTTTGCTTTTTATTGGCTTTACATCCTCTTGTTTCTATCTTGCTGGGCTGTTTTCGAAGAAAACGTTGCAGTATTGTTGTACCTGTGGCGTTGTCGTCGTCTAAGTTGTCATGCAAAAACTTTGACATTTTATAATATCTCTGCTACTGAAGATATTCAACAAGTTGTTAATCATGAGAAGGGGAACCTTTACAAGTTAGGTAACCATTAAGGTATTTTTGAAAAACTGGTGCCCGTTGTATCTCCCATAACCATCCGATAGACAACAGGCAACACCTGATTTATTGAGGACAGCTATTGTTTTTCATATATACAAAATCCACCAATGAGACAGCCCGTAACAGAATGCCTTAATTTCTGTTTTAAAATAACCGAAAAATATTTCTTTTTTGGCTAAGACTTTCATGACAGACAATATTTTTTCTGACCACGATCAATCTATCAAAATTGCTAAGAAATCTGTTCTTTATCGATAAGTTCTATCTCTTTGCATAAATGACATCAAAATTTAAATTTCTAAGTCTCGTGTTATCTCACGAAATCCCGAACCGGGCAGAAACTCAACTTGTAAGCATTGGGTGTTACCTGTTGTTGATACGAAGATTGATAACAGGCTGCCAGTTTAGTATTTTTGATAGACTCAGTTATGCCCTTTTTTCAAATCGGAATTTTCACTGAAAATCAAGCATTCCCAGCCAAGCGTTGGCATCGGTATGTAGTACTTCCGTTTTCTTTCGATGTTACAGCAAACTTGTTGCTCAGTCTGTTTATAGTGTATTCCACTAGTTATGGTTTTGAGATGCACAGCTTTTATAGACAGTTTATATGATCCATGTTCTGTGAAACGGGGGTTTAATGCCTCTGCAAAAAAGTATCGACCCATGTCAGCCTGCGCATTCGGCGCAGGCTGACATGGGTCGAAACTTTTTGCTATTGGTCAATTTTCTGCATGTCAAAGGACAAGTCTACCTCACAATTCAGTAGGTTGCTGGACAAAATCAGTTTTTATGGATCCATAATTATGTGATGTCTTGCTTGTAATAATGCACCATGAGATGCATTAACCCCCCTTTTGTCAAAGCATGGCTCATTGAAAGCTATTGGTCCTTTTCCGAAAAGCTTTCAAATGTTGGCCAGCAAAAACAGGTTTCCTTCACCTCAAAATTAGCACTGGAAAGAGAGTAGTTGTACCAGTGTTTTGTGTGGCCAAATACAATAGATTGTGAGATTTGACAATAGTTTGTGTGAAATTTGAAAAAAATGTCTGAGAAATTTGAAAAAAGTCTGTGAGGGATTTGACAAAAGTCTGTGTGATTTTTGACAAAATTCTGTGAGATCTTATGAAAACTCTGAGAACTGAGAAAGTATGTGTAAGATTTGAGGGAAGTCTCTGTGAGGTTTAACGAAAGTCTGTCAAACACCTCACAAAAATCTGTGCTGGCTCTGATAAAAGTCTGTGTCAAATTTGACAAAAGACTGTGTGTGATCTGACAAAAGTCTGAGATCTGACAAAAGTATGTGTGAGATTTGACAAATGACGGTGTAATCTGAGAAAAGCATGTTTGAGATGGGACAAAAGTATGTGTTAGATTTGACTAAAGTCTGTGTGTGATCTAACAAAAGCCTAAGATTTGACAAAATTATGTGTGAATTCAGACAAAAGTACATGTGAAATTGGACAGAAGTATGTGTGAGATTTTACAGAGTGTGTTTGATTTGGCAAAAGTATGTGTGAGAGTTGACAAAAGTTTGTGTGAGATTTGATGACATAGTCTGTGTGAGATTTGAGTAAAAAGTTTTTGAGAGTTTGACAAAAGTATTTGCAAGATTTGACAAAAGTTTGTGAAGGTTTGATAGAATATGTGTAAGATTTGAGAAAAGTCTGAGATTTGAGGGAGTGTGTCTCAGATTTGACAAAAAAAAAAGAAATCAGTGTGAACAGTATAGTAGGATTTGAAAAAATGTGTGTGAGATTTGGCAAAATTGTCGTGAGATTTGACATAAAGGTCTATGTGAGAAGCAGCAATATATTTCAACTGAAAACTGCTCTGATCTTCACCTCTCTCTCTCTTTCTCTGGCTGTCTGTTGCTGTCTCTCTCTCTGTCTGTCTGTCTCTCTCTCTCACAGTCCACTTAAATTTTCTTGGTCTTTCAAATCAGCCAGTTTCTCTGCATTTCAGTAAATGCTGATAACCATCATTCTGTCCTTTTCCCACAATGTTTTCTACCCTTGTAAAAGAGTGTGTGCTAATTGTGTGCTAATCCTTTCAATTTGGACCATCCTAAAATTTTGCTGTGTGATAAAGGGTTAACCCTTTACCGTACAATGCCGCCTTTTAAAAACCCTGGGAAAGAAGCTTTTTGAAAACATTGTGGGAAAAGGAGAAAATGCTGGTAACCAGCATTTTCTCCTTTTCCCGCAATGTTTTCTACCCTATCAAAGAAAAAAATGCACCATTTGAGCCACATTGAAATTATCGTCAGCTAATGCTTTCAATTTGGACAAGGCTAAAATTTTGTCGTCTGGCAAAGGATTATATGTATCAAAAGACAAGGTAACACAAGGAACTCTAATTCAAAATAATAAGATTTTATTTTTTAGTTTGGTGAAAACCTATGTATTCTGCTGTCAAAATGTGATATATTGTACAAGTTAACCCTTTGCCACACATTGCTGACTTTTAGAAAGAAGCCTTTTGAAAGCATTGTGGGAAAAGGAGAAAATGCTGGTAACCAGCATTTCCTGCCTTTTCCCACAATTTTTTCTAGCCAATCAAAGAAAAATTGCATCATTTGAGCCACATTTGAAGTTGGCGTCTGCAAATGCTTTCTATTTGGACAAGGCTACAATTTTTGTCGTTTGGTAAAGGGTTAACCCATTACCAGTCCCATGTTTAAAATCACCTTTAGAATGTAGGCTTTTGAAAACATTGTGGGAAAAGGAGAAAATGCTGGTAACCAGCATTTTTTGCTCACTTGAACACTTTTGTAACTGTGCTGTGTCAGTCGTCTGTCCTGTGGTCATCAACAATTTCCTTGTGTGCACTCCAGAGGCCGCATTTTCTATCGGATACTCATGAAATTTGGACAGAATATTGTCTTGATAATGTCTTATACAAGTTCAAAATTGGGTCATGTTGGGTCAAAATCTTTTAAAAAATCTGGTGTGCATTCTAGAGGCCACGTTTTCAGTCTGACACTAATGAAACTTGGTCAGATTGTTTTACTTGATGCTATCTCTGACAAGTATGAAACTGAGTCACATTCAGGTCAGAAGTCAATGTGAGATTTGACAAAAAATCTGTGAAAAGTATGTTAGAGTTGGTCACTTGTTTCTACTCAAGAGGCTACATTTTTCAGCCAGATAATTATGGAAAATGGTCAGAATGTTTTTTGTCTTGATATCTCAGACAAGAGTGAAACTGGGTCACGTTGGGTTAAAAAGTAGGTCACTTGGCCAAATCTTAGAAAAGCCTTGTGTGCACTCTAGATGCCACATATTAAGCCCGATTCTCATGAAACTCTGTCAATATTATCTCGATTATATCTCGGGCCATTTTTAAACTGGGTCACATTGGGTCAAAAGGTAGGTCTTTGGGACAAATCTTTGAAATACCTTGTGTGCACTGTGGAGCCATAATTTCATCCCAATACTCAAAAAACTCTGTCAGAATGTTTGTCTTGATGATATCTCGGACAAGTTCGGAACTGGGTCACATTGGGTCAAGAAGAAAGTCACAGGGACAAATCTTGGAAAAACGTTGCATGCACTCCAGAGGCCACATGTTCATCCCAATAGTCATGAAAATTGGTCAGAATGTTTGTTCAAAATTACAGTAGCTCATGTCAGATCAAAAACTAGGTTGTTGGGACAAATCTTAGAAAAGTCTTGTATGCAGTCTAGAGGTCACATTTTCTGTCTGATTCTCATGAAACATTGCAAGAATGTTTGTCTGACTTGATAATATCTCTGACCAGTTCAAAAATAGGTCAAGCTGGTAAAAAAGTAGGTCACTAACATTCATGTGTTTTACATTACAACCAGGATTTCTTCAGCTTTATAAATTCTAGATGACTTTACTCAGGTGAGTACTTTAGGGCCAATGACCCTCTTGTTTACTTTTCCCAGATTTTTTTCTGTCCTTTGACAGGCTTTTTTTCCCCATTTGAGCCACATTGAATTTGTCGACAATTTTGTCATTTGTTAAAGATTTAAAAACGGGTTATTTATAAATACAGTTGGTACACTGGGAGGAACATTTGAGGGGATAAGAAAGTTTATTTCATGCTTTTCAGTAATTGATCGAGAAATAATGATGGATTATGGTTTGATATTTCATGGTTACGACCAGTGAAAATACCAATTTTATATTTTCTAACTCTTCATTTGAAGGCAGAAACAGTAGTTCCCGTGTACTAGTAACATAGGTAAACAGCCTGTGCCATTCAAATGGAGGGAAATATGACATAATTTACGCTATATTTCTCACATGTTACATAAAACTATGATGCCTTGTCATGTGAGGGGGGTATGTCACAGGGAATTACTGAAAACAACTGTACTGGATTTTGATGAAAGTTCCAACAAAAAAGGGGTTAGAAGCATGAACATGCTAAATGACCAAAGCTGTCGATGCGCCATAAAACAACATTCATTCATTCATTAGAAGCATGAAATAAATAGAATATTTGTTTTTTTTAGGTGAAAGATTGAAATCGATTTCATTTTGTGAACATCACTGGTAATATTTTCACAAGTGGCACAGCCGCTCATGAAAATACTGTTGGTGATGTTCACTCGATGTAACAAATTCTCATGAACATCATTGGTAATATTTTCATGGGTGGCTGTGCCACTCGTGAAAATATTACCAATGATGTTCACTAGATGTAACAAATTCTCATGAACATCATTGGTACTATTTTCATGGGTGGCTGTGCCACTCGTGAAAATATTACCAGTGATGTTCACTAGATGAAGTGAATTTCGATCTTTCACTGAAAAAAAAAAATACATATAGATATACATGTATATCCTCCATGTCCTTATATTTATCCATCTGTTCCACTCTGCGTACATAATTTAAGATGAATTAGAGCAGTACATGATAAAAGCAGCCCCACCTTTTCCATTCTAGAAAAAGTAAATGACAAACTACAATTTACTCTGAAATTCAAAAAAATAATTGAGCCATGCTCTGTGAAAAGGGGGCTTAATGCATCTGCTAAAAGCATCGGCCCGGGCCAGCCTGCGCAGGCTGACCTGTGCCGAAAGTTTTCGCTATTGGTCAATTTTCTGTATGTCAAAGGACCAGTCTACCTCATGATGATACAGTCGGTTATTAGACATAGTGGATTTCATGGATCCCTCCTTTTGTGATAACTCCTTTTGTGATAACTCCTTTTGTGATAACTCCTTTTGTATCATGCATTACGGAGATGCATTAACCTTTTACCACACAATCCCGACTTTTAATGACCCTAAAAGGGAAGCCTTCTGAAAACATTGTGGGAAAAGGAGAAAATGCTGGTAACCAGCATTTTCTCCTTTTCCCACAATGTTTTCTTCCCATTCCATAACAAATTCCAATTTTTAAGTCACATTGAAATGGTCATCTGCAAATGCTTTCAATTTGGACTAGTCTAAAATTTTGTTGTTTGGTAAAGAGTTAAGCCCCCCTCTTGCTAGAGCATGACTCAATTATATTAACATATATTTTTGTAAATATGGCATTCCGGTAATTCATAGAACACTCTTTAGCTTAATGCTTTACCAAATGACAAAATTTTAGACTTGTCCAAATTCAGAGCATTTGAAGACGACAATTTTGATGTAACTCAAAAATTTAAATCCGTTCTTGGAAGAGTACAAAACATTGTGGGAAAAGGAGGAAGTGCTGGTCACCAGCATTTTCTCCTTTTCCCACAATGTTTTCAACAGGCTTCCTGTTCAAGGGTTGTTAAAACTCTGGATTGTTTGGTAAAGGGTTGTATACTATATAGCTGAAAATGATGTTCGATATGTATTTCATAAAACGTATTTAGCTAGATACCTATTTGACTGCCGTATTTGACTGTTTATAAAACATCAAATTTAGCTAGATATCTATATGATACGGTTGTATTTCATAAAACGTATTTGGCTAGATACCTGTTTGACTGCCGTATTTGACTGTTTATAAAACATCAAATTAGCTAGATACCTATGTGATACGGTTGTATTTCATAAAACCTATTTGGCTAGATACCTATTTGACTGCCGTATTTGACTGTTTATAAAACATCAAATTTAGCTAGATACCTACGTGACGGTTCATAAAACACCATACTTATCTAAATAGCTATGTGATCACCAGTATTTGACAATTCATAGAACATCAGTTGCAATTATATGGTAGTGTATGAAACATGATGTTTAGCTAGAGACCGATGTGATCACATATGTGAAATACTTAAAACATTATATTTAGGTGAATACCTATGTTGTCACTTAAATAATAGCTCATGCAACATACTTAAGGAGAGACCAAAGATCGAGACATAGGGAGTGATTTTGATGTCAAAATTTAAAATATTGATTATTCCCCACTAAATCCTATGTTATGGGTACTCATTAGAATCGTCTCATCGAGACGATTCTAATGAGTACCCACAACATAGGGTTTGGAGGAGAAATAATGGATTTAGAACAGCATCAAAATTGAAAATATTGATTATTCCCCACTAAACCCTATGTTATGGGTATTCATTACATTACCAATCAGTACCCACAACATAGGGTTTGGAGGAGAAATAATGGATTTAGAATAGCATCACTCCCTCCTATCTGGAGCTATGAGAAACTGATGTGATCTCCTGTGTGATATTTTAAAAGAAATCATATTTAGCTAAATACCTATGTGACAACCTATGTTCATAAATTGGCTTATCCCTTTACCGCACAATGCCACCTTTTGACACCCCGAAGAAAGAAGCCTTTTGATAACCTTGTGGGAAAAGGAGAAAATGCTGGTAACCAGCATTTTCTCCTTTTCCCACAATGTTTTACTACCATATCAAAGAAAATGCACCATTGGAGCCACATTAGAATTGTCATCTGCAAATGCTTTCAATTTGGACTAGGCTAAAATTTTGTCGTCTGGTAAAGGGTTATTTAGCTAGAAAATGATGTTAAGACCTATGTGATAGTTCATGAAACATCATGTTCAGCTAGAGGCTACTTATGTTCATAAATTGGCACATTTAGCCAGAACATGATGTTAAGACCTATGTGATAGTTCATGAAACAACATGTTCAGCTAGAGGCTACTTGTGTTCATAAATTGGCACATTTAGCTAGAAAATGTTGTCAAGACCTATGTGATAGTTCATGAAACATCATGTTCAGCTAGAGGCTACTTATGTTCATAAATTGGCACATTTAGCTAGAAAATGATGCGAATACCTATGTGATAGTTAATGAAACATCATGTTCAGCTAGAGGCTACTTAAGTTCATAAATTGGCACATTTAGCTAGAAAATGGTGTGAAGACCTATGTGATAGTTTATAAAACAACATGTTCAGCTAGAGGCTACTTATGTTCATAAATTGGCACATTTAGCTAGAAAATGGTGTGAAGACCTATGTGATAGTTTATAAAACAACATGTTCAGCTAGAGGCTACTTATGTTCATAAATTGGCACATTTAGCCAGAAAATGGTGTGAAAACCTATGTGATGGTTCATAAAACATCTTGTTCAGCTAGAGGCTACTTATGTTCATAAATTGGCACATTTAGCCAGAAAATGTTGTAAAGACCTATGTGATAGTTAATGAAACATCATGTTCAGCTAGAGGCTACTTAAGTTCATAAATTGGCACATTTAGCTGGAAAATGATGTGATGACCTATGTGATAGTTCATAAAACATCTTTTTCAGCTAGAAGCTACTTATGTTCATAAATTGACACATTTAGCCAGAAAATGTTGTAAAGACCTATGTGATAGTTAATGAAACAACATGTTCAGCTAGAGGCTACTTATGTTCATAAATTGGCACATTTAGCTAGAAAATGATGTGATGACCTATGTGATAGTTCATGAAACATCATATTCAGGTAGAGGCTACTTATGTTCATAAATTGGCATATTTAGCTAGAAAATGATGTTAAGACCTATGTGATAGTTCATGAAACATCATGTTCAGCTAGAGGCCACTTATGTTCATAAATTGACACATTTAGCTAGAAAATGATGTGAAAACCTATGTGATAGTTCATGAAACATCATGTTCAGCTAGAGGCCTATGTGATCTAACTCTCTGGACATCTGGCAAACTGTGCAAGGTTCACAAAACAAAGTAGCCATAAAGTCGTTGATTAATGATCCCTGAAATGCACAGAAAATAAATGTTTAACCCTTTACCATACAGTGCTGCCTTTTAACGGCCATGGGAAAGAAGCCTTTTGAAAACTTTGTGGGAAAAGGAGAAAATGGTGGTAACCAGCATTTTCTCCTTTTCCCACAATTTTTTTTTCAACCCTATCAAAGGAAAATTTCACCATTTGAGCCACACAGAAATTGCCGTTTGCAAATGCTTTCAATTTGGACAAGGCCAAAATCTTACCGTCTGCTAAAGGGTTAACTCTTTACCAAACAACAAATTGTTAGACTTGTCCAAATTGAAAGCATTTGCAGACAACAAATAATAGAATTTGTCATTCATAGGGTAGTAAACATTGTGGAAAAAGGAAAAAATGCTGGTTACCAGCATTTTCTCCTTTTCCCACAATGTTTTCAAAAGGCTTCTTCCTTAGGGTTGTTAAAAGTCGCGATTGTGTGGTAAAGAGTTAAAGAAGGCCAAGTAAATGAGGATAAATTTGCTCAAAGGTATGAATTATACATGTATATGTATATCTATACACCCAAAATGTTTTTTTTCATGTTGTATTTCGAACATTCCACTTAGATTTACCTCTTCTAATCAAATCAATACACATCATTTAGCAAAATTTGCATTTCCTGGCATGTCTGTAATATGTGCGGACCAGAAAATCATAACAAAGAATAAATGAGACAAACCAGGTATACAGCAAAGATGCTTAGCAGAGGGGCTTTAACTCTTTACCACACAATCCTGACTTTTAATGACCCTGAGAAAGAAGCCTTTTGAAAACATTGTGGGTAAAGGAGAAATGCTGCTAACCAGCATTTTCTCTTTTTCCCAAAATGTTTTCTATTTTTCCCAAAACAAATTTAAATTTTTGAGTCACATTTAATTTGTCGTCTGCAAATGCTTTTAATTTGGACTAGTCTATAATTTTGTCGTGTGGTAAAGAGTTAAGCAAACACACAGACTGACTGAGGCATCCAGCAATTCAAAAGATATGCTTCAGTTCCAGGTTATATACATGACAAGTGTCCAAACACCTAGCTTTGCCATTTGCATGCATCAAAGGGAGATAAATGTGCTAGTCATAACAAATATACTCCTCACAAAAAGTAAAGCAACAAAATCATTTCTTTCTTTATGTAGTCCCGTGAAATACTTGATCAGTCAACTTTAAATGCAAAGAAAAACACGTTATTTGCACAGGCAACTTGCGATTATATTTACCCTGTTACCTTTAGAAAATAGCATGTTTTTCTTTGCATTTAAAGTTAAATGGTAAAATATTTCACAAGACTAAAAAAGAGATATGATTTTGTTGCTTGACATTTTGTGAGGGGTATAGATAGTGCATACATGGTATAAAGCGTACTTTACCTTTATCCCAAATAAAGTTCTGACTTTAATTCTAAGAGCAAAGGCAGCACAAGGTATCAGACCCATAAAAGGTGTTTCACCAAGTCTTGTTGCCAGGATATATTTGTGGACACACCAACAACACCAGAGACTACATCCTGAAAACAACAACAAATTAGGACTAGAACATTATTTTTTTTTTACCCTTATCAGACAAAAAAAAGTTTTTCACTTAATGGACAATTTTCCAATTACGACAGTTTTCATATAAACCTGTTCTAGAAACAAGTTGTTGTAAATAAAAGAAAACTTCATACCTACCCCACCACATGAACCCTGACCCCTTTCTGTGGTCTTGACCTTACAGGCAGGTGCGTAAAACCCCTGCTGTGCTTATCATCACGTCAAAATGAACACATGTGCAAGGTTATTTTTTCTAAATCGGGGAAGGGGTTCAGGAGATGAAGTGTACATGACAACTGACAGACAGACAGACAACTCAAGACTGCTATGTCTCGCCCAAATTAATTTTGGGTGAAATGATTTTAACCCTTAGAGCACCAAATTAACCTGCTAGACATTTTCATCCAAGAAATACGACCCATGACCCAATTATGATTGTTTTTGCCTACAGTGATTCAGCAAAGCGGACAGTGTAGATCAAAGATCAGGCATGTTTTGTGCAGCCTGATCTTGATCTACACTGGCCGTAAATGCAACTATAGTTGTGAAAGGCGCTTTAAGGGTTAAAAGAATCTGTTGGCATAATAGGAATAGTGTTCATTTTGTTTTTTCATTATATATGTGAGCCATGCTCTGAAAAGGGGGCTTAATGCATCTGTGAAAGTATCGAACCATGTTGGCCTGCGCAGTCCAGGCAAGCTGACATGGGCCGAAACTTCGCTATTGGTCAATTTTCTGTATGTCAAAGGACCAGTCTACCCCATGATACTGTCTGTGGTCAGACATATTGGATTTTATGGATCCCTAATTATGTAATAACTCAATGAGGACCATTCCTGTAAGCCAGTTTATCTCCCTTGCCAGATAAAGACTATAGGTAACCAAATCACAGATTGGTCCTTTTACCTGTGTTCCTTTGTTTTTATCCTTGATTCCCTCGGGGATGTTGCGATAAATATAATTTGATTTACAATTATGTGTAAGATCCCCATATAATTCTAAAGCAGATCATGTTTTCAATCATCAGAGAAAAGCGTATATATCGATTTGTAAAACAATCTAGCCAGAATTAGCTGAGATATTATCTCTAAAACATATTTGTGTAGTGGAAGAAAATCAAGGATAAAATCCAAGTAATCCCCTTTTCAGGACCAATGTAGTACTGGAGAGGAATTAGGGGAAATAACTCAAGAATGGCCCTCATTGGTATCATGCATTACGGAGATGCATTAAGCCCCCTTTTTGCCAGAGCATGGCTCATATATGGATAGTTCTGATGTGCTTGCATGAAACAGACTTTTGACTTGCACAAAAGGGAAGACAGGCTAATGAGAACTTTTCTCATGTTTGATGCCTTAATTACTGTTTTTATCTTTTGTTCTGATCTACGAATATGTTAAATACAGTGATCTGCATTGGAATAAAAGGTCAACCGATTACAATAAAGGCTGTTTAACTCCTTAACACACAATGACAAGTTTTTTTTTTTGGCTCTGGGAAATTAGACTTTTGAAAACATCATGGGAAAAAGAAAAAATGCTGGTAATCAGCATTTTCTCCTTTTCCCACTATGTTTTCTAACCTTTCAGAAACAAATCACATTTAATTTGCCGTCTGTAAATTCTTTGAATTTGTGTCTAAAATTTTGTCGTCTGGTAGAAAGTTAAGATGTACAAGGAACTAGTGCAAAAGATACATGTAGGCTACATGTTCTGTAAAAGAAAAGAAAAATGTACAAGCTAAAAGGAGACATTTGGAATTTACGATGGAAAAGAAATTCTTTTTTTTTTTAAGGACAGTTGAAGCAGTGAAGGTACTGCTTGGCAACCAAATGGTTGTCAAAATAACAAATCTTTTGGATAGATCGAATGAGTCACCCAGCCATTACAGGTACAAATCAACACCAGACTGTACCGGAATAACCTCAAGAGGAAATTAACATATACCTACTAAGAACAACAATTAATTAACGCATTTCAGCAAACGCCATCATGCTGGATCCATATTATTCTTACAGGTACTTGATTTTCACGAGGGGAAAACGTAAAATCCTGGCATTAAGGGTAAAACGCTGTGTTGCAATTTGAAATTTCTACGTCTCACTGTTAAATTACGATACAGGCACAGAAAAAGGTTTGTGACATTGAAGTTGACTACAAGCGCGAGAATCAACAATTAAACTTCAAGAAGTTTCAACAGAGTGCAACTTAGATGTAGTTACAGTGGCAGTAAGAAATGGGGCCAACAGTTTGCAAGTCGGCGTGTTTTCGAGATGAATGAAGATAATTTACAACAAACTGGTGTAAGTAATCTAACCACTGTCAAGCTCCTTTCTACTTACCTCGTTACCAGACCAAAAAAAAAAACAGACTGGCCCAAATTCAAAATATTTGCAGACGACAACTTTCAATGTTGCTCAAATAATAGGATTTGTTTTATAAAAGGGTAGAAAACATCGTGGGAAAAGGAGAAAATGCTGGTTACCAGCATTTTCTCATTTTCCCACGATGTTTTCAAAAGTCCTAGAGGCGTTAGAACTCGTCATTGTGTGGTAAAGAGTTAATCCCTTACTAAACAATCCCGTGTTTTAAAGACCCTAATTACAGAAAGCTTTTGAAAACATTGTGGCTGCTTTCCTGCATAATCATCGTCGAAACAATGTTCATTGGTGAAAGAGGAATTAAACATGTCACAATTATTTTTATCAGTCATCAGGAAAACTTTAGCTAAGCTAGGAATCGAACCATTATTTTCAAGCTCGGTATATACGTGTATGTTGCCACTGAGGATACCAGGCTCGGCGGCCACTCGTCACAACTCGGTCAATTCCGTAACTAAAGAAACGTTTTTAACCGAGGTTTGCCGAATGGCTCGGCGGGTAGAATTGGACCTGCCATATAATAAATCTAGTACAAAATATGCTTACTGTTTGTATTTCCGCCATTACATTGACAAAGTTTGTTATTCCAATCTCGTTCGCTGAGTGTGTCATCAAACGGGGCTCGAGCTATTGATGGGCGGCTTTGGATTTTACTGTCCGACCTTGCCATATTTGGTTGCTTAGTAACGGCGGTTTTGTCAGAATTGAATGATCCGCCAGTCATCACCACGGTATCGCCTCCTTCGGCTGCAAATAATGTCATCAGTTTAACTCATTGTCACATACCTACAACTTTTTGTGTCTTGAAGCAGACGACTTGTGAAAACACTGGCGCAAAAGGAGAAATTGCCCTTTACTAGATAATGCTACTTACTAGATATTAAAACTCTAGGCCGAATGGTTCAAGACAAGAAGATTTGTAAAGTTTTCACTATTGGCTTGTAAAACTTGTTGACCAAGGGCTCTTACTGAACAATCATGATAGAGGTCTACAGTATGAAGATACATGCCTTTCGTGGCCTTGGGGCTTATAATTCCGGACAAGAATAGTCTTACCGGTTAGCCTTTTTTCTGTTGCCATGGTAACTAGGCTTCTGCATCGAATTAAATTCTTTGAAAATCATTGAAAGAGCTTGATCTAAGGAAGTTCCGAACACATCTATGATAGCATGATAGCAATGATCTTTGTGCTTTGGGAGATTCCCTTTACCGCATAATCCCGAGTTTTAACGACCCTTAGGTGAAAGGCTTTTAAAAACATTGTGGGAAAAGGAGAAAATGTTGGCAACCAGCATTTTCTCCTTTTCCAACAATGCTTTCTACCCTTTGACAGACAAATCTCATAATCTCAAAATTCTATGGTCTGCAAATGCTTTATTTGTGGATTAGTCCTAGATTTTCCCTTGAGGTACAGGATTGACCCTTCAAGTTGGCCTATGTAGTCGGTGGCTTTGGAAAGAAAGTTGTGTTAGTACTGGTGTGAGAAAGCCAGGAAACACATGTGCGTCACCGACCGCCATGATATGACCTTAGCTGTTAAAGTGGCGTTAAACCCCAATACAACCAACCAACCAACCAAATCAAGTTGGCCTATCACACAGTCACGTGTTTTAACGACCCGTAGGAAAAGGCCTTTTAGAAACAGCATTTTCTCCATTTCCCATAATGTTTTGTACTTTTTTAAAAAGTCAAAATCCATCCTTTGAGCAATGTTTGATTTGTCGTCAGCAGTTGCCTTGAATTAGGGAAATTTCTGAAATTATATAATCCGGTAAAGAGTTAAAGGAATTGTTGACATATATGAGGCATGCTCTGTGTAAAGGGGGCTTAGCGCATCTCAAAAAAAAAAAAAATATATATATATATATATCAACCTATGTCAGCCTGCGCAGTCCGCGCAGGCTAACATGGATCGAAACTTTTTGCTTTTGGTCAATTTTCTGCATGTCAGTGGAGCAGTGTACGTCATGATTCAGTCGGGTGTTATGCAAAATGGATTTTAATGCTACAGTCACACACGGCCGGATTTCGAACCGGGTCCATACGGAATTAAAACCGTATCGACCCGGTTCCACCCGTATAGACCCGCATCGTAACCTGTGTCAATTCCTGGTGGATTCCGGGGGCTACGATACGGCGGAGAAAAAGCTTTGGTCATGTTTAAAATTTTTGCACGGATTTCCATTCCGTATTGATATCCGTATTGACCCGGTTCGAACCGCATTGACCCGTATCGATCCGCTTCAACCCGCAGCGTAAAACCGCATCGACCCTTGTCGTATACCGCATCGCCTTCATGCAACGGATTTTGACAAGGTTTATAACCGGGTCGATACTGGTCGAAGAGGGTCGACACCATTCGGCATACCTCGGGTGATCCGGTGATCAAATCCCTCGGCTGTATCACGTAGCTTGATATGCACCTACACGGTACATTTCGCACGTTTCCGGAAGCACACCGTTTTACCGTTATTGAAATTGTAAGGCTCCTCTTAAAAAAAAAAACATGAATCAATTTTTTATCGTTATCTCTCTAAGAATATTTCAGTCGTCAAACAGTTTGTACATTCAATTTTTAGCGTGGTGTATCAATTCCGATGGGAGCTTTCATCGACAGATCGATAGATGTGAATAACTCCTTCGTGGTTGTTCATGTCGTTGCTAAGCGATTTACAGGGGCGCCGCCATGTTTAAGATCATGTGATTGGTAGTTCAAAATGGAAACCGCCTATATACAGACGAGGTTAGATGTAGGTACGGAATCGGCCGAGTTGTGACGAGTGGGTCGACACGGGTCGATAGGGGTTGAAAAGGTTTTAGTTGAATTAAGTTATCCTCGATTCCGGGACTAATCCGGCTCATTTTCAACCGGATCAAATCCGGTTCGTGACCCGGCAGTATGTGACTGTAGCATTAGGATTTATAATTATGTGATGACGTGCTTTGTATCATACATCATGGAGATTCATGGAGCCCCTTTTTGCTAGAGTATCGATCAGATAGTTTTGTAACGCACACCGTCGATTGTTGATTGATTGATTGTATGGTGTTTAACGCCGTTTCAACATTATTTCAGTTATATCACGGCTGCCAGTGCACCTAACCATGCTTTCCTGGAGTTTCTTTTACCAGCACTACGCACAATATTCTTTCCAAGCCTCTGGCTGCTTTCCCACATAACCGTCGTCGAAAAAGCGGTGAGAGGGGAATGAATCCTGTCTAAATGACTATCATCAATCCTCGGAAAGAAATAGGCCGAGCCTGGGATCGAACCAGCGACCTCCTGTTCTCAAGTCCTGTAAGCTACCAACTGAGCTACCGGGGCTCGGCCTAACGCACACCGTCAGACGACGGATATTGACTGACCATAGAAAGATCAGTGAGCACTCCAAGGTGCACAGATGGGCTAAAATTTACAGAAAGTTTTGTTTTTTTAATGAACCACACGCGAAATTATAGGGGGTGGTGGGGGTTCTTAACTTTTTCCTATGTGTATATTATAGAAAACATTTTTATCTATGATGATTACCTGCTATGAAAATGCTTATGTTCATACGTGAGTCGTGCTCTTTGAAAAGGGCGATTAATTCATCTATCAACTGTATCGACCCAGGTCAGCCAGCGTAGTCCGCACAGGCTGACCTGGGCCATACTTTTTGCTTTTGGTCAATTTTCTGCTTGTTAACCCTTTACCAAACGATCCCGACTTTTAACGACCCTGAAAAAGCAAGCTTTTGAAAACATTGTGGGAAAAGGAGAAAATGCTGGTAACCAGCATTTTCTCCTTTTCCCACGGTGTTTTCTAGCCTTCCAAAAACAAATTTTGATTTTTGAATTGCATTCATTTTGTCGTCTGCAAATGCTTTCAATTTGGATGTCTAAATTTTTGTCGTTTGGTAAAGAGTTATACAACCAGTTTTACTCATGACTCGGCCGATTGTCAGACAAGGCGGATTTTAACGTTCCCTAAGCATGTGATGTTTTGCTTGGTATGACCACAATGCATCACGGAGATGCACTAAGCCCCCTTTTCACAGAGCATGTCTCAAATGTTTCAGCCGGTACATTTCGTTGACGTATCACGTATCACTTCCGGTTGATCATCTCGTTAATCTGCAGGTCTGACGTACAATTCCAGAACTCATTTATATGGTGGCATATTTCTGCCGCGAGATACGAGATAGCTATCGTGATAATTTGAGAAAACTTTCACGATAATTCGAAGTTTCCTGGAAATTTTATCTAGATAGTGAAAAGTTTTCTGAAAAAAACTATCAAGGTAAACTTTGCTATCTAGAAAATTTTATGTTGATTATTTCTCATTCGTGCACGAAGCTGACATCGAGGTAAAATTATCGTGATAGTTCTACCCGTCTCTAGATATCTGTAAATAGAAAAATCAATATTTGGATGAACTCGGAAGTTTTTGACTGTACAGGAGACAAAGATGATCCGAAACAGTATCTAATTATAGATACCGTGAATGTCAGTTGTAGGCACGAGCGTAACAAAAAAATCGTGATAACAGTTAGAAATATCGCGATATTTTTATCGTGAAACTTTTTGTTAGCTAGATGATATTTCCAGGAAAGTTTGTTTTATCGCGATAATTCTCTAAAATTATCATGATAGCTATCTCGTATCTCGTGGCAGAAATATGCCACCATACATTTACTTAGGAATTCTGTCGGCATTTACTCTCCGCCTCGGACCGACAGAAGTTTTAATTACGCGCAGGAATATTACGGCACGTGTAGAGAAGATAATTAACCCTTTACCACACGATCCCGAGTTTTATCGATCCTGAAGGAGAATACTTTTGAAAACATTGTGGGAAAAGGAGAAAATACTGTTGACCAGCATTTTCTCTTTTTTCCACAATGTTTTCTACCTCTACGGTTTGAGCCTCATTTAAACCTTTACCACACAAATCCGACTTTTAACGACCCTGTGCAAGAAGCCTTATTAAAACATTGTTGGAAAAGGAGAAAATGCTGGTAACCAGCATTTTCTCCTTTCCCACAATGTTTTCTACCCTTTCCAAAACAAATTTCAACTTTTTAGTCACATTTATTTTGTCGTCTGCAAATGCTCTCAATTTGGACCAGTCCAAAATTTTAAAGAGTTAAGTTGATGTCTGCAGCTACTCTTGGTCCGGAAAATTTATAGGTAAATAAATGAAACGAAAATTTACACGCAATAGTGTGTAAAAAAAACAACAAATACTGTGATTTAAAAGTAGATTTCAACGGAAAGAAAACTGCACGTTCTGTGCAGTCTGATCTTGATCTTCACGGTCCGCAAAAGGTCAGTGAGTCGCGCTTAGCAGCCTAGGGGTTATAACAGTAGAGATCTTATTAACCCTCTACCACACAATCCCGACTTTTAACGACCCTGAGAAAGAAGCCCTTTGAAAACATTGTGGGAAAAGGAGAAAATGCTGGTAACCAGCATTTTCTCCTATTCTCACAATGTTTTCTAGCCTTCCCAAAACAAATTTCAATTTTTGAGTTACATTTATTTTGTTGTCTGCAAATGCTTTCAATTTGGACTAGTCTAAAAATTTGTCGTTTGGTAAAGAGTTAATTTCGTCTGGAGATGTAAGAGAAGCTTGAGTCATGCTCGGCAAAAAGGGGATTGAATACATTTTTATGATGCATTCTATCAAACACATCATCAAGTGATTACAGACTCATAAATAGAGGATCTTACATGAGTGTTTATGTATTATCATTTTTATCAAACGAGTTGACTAAAATTATATGACGCCAGCCTTGGCGAGCATCATAGACATTTTAGTCAACGAGTTTGATAACAAGAGGGCCATGATGGCCCTGTATCGCTCCACTGGCTTATAAATATAAACCACGAAGAAAAGTCTTCACTATATAAGCCCTTATAAAACTTTGACCTCATGGCTACAGTCTGACTAAATGGGGAATATTGTATTAGAAGAATAACATGCCAAATGTGGGAGTTCTTGGCCTTATGGCTGGTAACAAGATGGTTTCTGAACTTTTCACTCCATAAACCCATGTAAAACTTGTGATCCCTGGTGCAGGGCCAAACTTGATCCTAGAGCTGTAACTTGGGCCCTCTTTGTAACTGTCCACTAAATAATGCTATAATTATATGCAAAATTTGGTAGCCTAAGCCTTATGGCTGTGTACACCAAGATTTAAAAGTTTTCCCTATGTAAGCCTATGTAAATCTTGTGAACCCCCCCCTCCAAATATGAGGCCAAATTGACCCCAGGACTATACTTTGGACACTTTTGGTAGACTCCAACTAGATCAAGCTAAATGCCAAATTTGGTAGCTCTAGGCCTTATGGTTTCAGACAAGAAGATATTTAAAGTTTTCTCTGTATAAGCCTATGTATAAAACTTGTGACCCCTGGGGAAGAGCCAATTTTGACCCCAGGGCTATAATTTGAAGAAACATGATAGAGGTCTACTACATAAAGCTACATGCCAAATTTGGTAGCCCTATGCCTTATGGTTTCAGACAAGAAGATTTTTAAAGTTTTCTCTATATAAGCCTATGTAAAACTTGTGACCCCTGGGGAAGAGCCAATTTTGACCCCAGGGCTATAATTTGAAGAAACTTGATAGAGGTCTACTACATAAAGCTACATGCCAAATTTGGTAGCCCTATGCCTTATGGTTTCAGACAAGAAGATTTTTAAAGTTTTCTCTATATAAGCCTATGTAAAACTTGTGACCCCTGGGGCAGAGCCAATTTTGACCCCAGGGCTATAATTTGAAGAAACTTGATAAAGGTCTACTACATAAAGCTACATGCCAAATTTGGTAGCCCTATGCCTTATGGTTTCAGACAAGAAGATTTTTAAAGATTTCCAATATTTTTCAGTTTTGTTGCCATGGCAACCAGAGTTTTTGAAGGAATCAAATTCTTTCAAGAAATTCTGAAGAGGACCATGTCAGGATCATTTCTGTGAAGTTTCGTGAAAATCGGATGGGTAGTTTCAGAGAAGAAGATGTTTGAAATAAAAGTTAACGCACGGACGGACGGACTGACGGACGGACGGACGGACGGACGACCGGACGGACGGACGGACGGACGGACGCACGACGGACACCGGGCCATGACATAAGCCCGCTGGCCTTCGGCCAGTGGAGCTAAAAATGATAATACATGAACACGAATGTGAGATTCTATTTATCACATAAAACGATTGACAGACAAATAAGTATCCTGCATCGTCACCTTCAGCCTACATACCGTTCACGGGTCCATGTTTACAGTTGTAGTTCGGTTTCAAGCGTGTACATACACAAGTAGATAGGTCTTTGACATTTACCCCGAAAGTAGAATGAAACAGGAGATAATTCCACCTATTTCTGCAATTTTGTCAATTTTTAAAGAAAAATTCAGCTGCATTTTTTTGGTTTTTATTACACATGAAAATAAAAAAACTTCCCACGCGTATACGCCTTAGCAACAATGACGTCATTTTCCGCGAAACGGCGTAGTAGTATAAATTCCGGCACGTGGTGTGGCTGGTTTCTCCGGCTTCACGCGTCCATGACTTAATCAAAGCGCTGACGCACTGAAGGCAGCGGGTTTGTGCCAGCTACAGATCTTATTACTTTCTTTGCACAGGTTTCCTTTATACTTGACTTGAAGTAAAAAGGTGCCTTAATCGGTCTGCAAACAGTATAGACTTAGGTCAGCCTGTGCAGGCAGTCAGTCTGTGCAGTCTTCACAGGCTGACCTGGGCTGAAACTTTTCGCCATTGGTCCATTTTCTGTACATCGAAGGGTCGGTCTATGGATCAATAATTATTTATGTCTTGCTTGGTATAATCCATCACGAGGATGCAAGAAGCCCCCTTTTGCCAAAGCACAGCTCATTTGTTTGTGGCTAAAATAAAGATAAAATCTAGTACATGAGCACAGGCAGAAAACAAGACTTGAATAAATGATATTAATCCTTTCCAAAACAATCCCAAGTTTTTATGACCCTGTGGAAGAGGCCTTTAAAGACATTTGTGGAAATGGAGAAAGTGCTTCTAACCAATGTTTTCTATTATATCAATCCGTAACATTTATGAAATTCTTGAAAGGTATCTTAAAGTACTGAAAACCAGTCTTAGTATAATTTTGAGGCTTTACACCTCAAAATCCTTGTAGGCCAAATAATGTGCTTTATAAAAGTTTTGCCGATCCCTTTTAAGGAGTTTGTAGCTCAAAGACTTGAAGTTGGTACCGCTGGTTTAAATTTCCAGCATGGTCTTCTTTCTGATCCACTTATCATTTATGCCATGTTGTTATTCAGTGCATGACCTTAAGGAAATAGCCAAGAAACGCATGCATAGGTACACTGGCAGCTGTTATGACCCAAGCTGTTTAAATTTCATTAACTGCTAATAAATTATACTGAAAGAAGCCATTTGCAGACAAAAATTGAAACATGGCTCAAAAACAGTGTACATCTTTGATAGGGTAGAAAACATTGTTGGAAAAGGAGAAAATGCTGCTTACCAGCATTTTCTCCCATTCCTACAATGTTTGTAAAAAGTTATGTTCTAAGGGTCGTTAAAACTTGAGATTGTGTTGTACAAGTAAATGCATAATATAATTTGCAGTTATAACTACTTTTAACTCTTTACCACTCAATGCCGACTTCTAACAACCTTGAGAAAAAAGCCTTGTGAAAACAGTCTGGGAAAGGAGAAAATGCTGGGAACCAGCATTTTCTCTATTATCCACAATGTTTTCTATCCTATAAAATAAAACTTGTACCATTTGAGCCACAATGAAATTGTCGTCTGCAAATGCTTTCAGTTTGAACACAGCTGAAATTTTGCCGTCTGCCAAAGGCTTAATGGGTGACTTTTCGTGTAACATCGCCTGTCATAGCCGAATCCGTACGACTTTGGCGATAAAAGGCGATGTTACACGAATCCCATTACGATGCCCTATGCTCAAAATTCATCATGCAAACAAACACCGACAAGAAAAAGTCGATGCAAAGAATCAAAGTCGCCGCAAATTTTATTATTTAATGCTTCAAGAAAGCCAGGGCAAATAAGTAAATGTCAGTTTTCATCAGCAGATCTTTTAACACATTATGAAATTGATGTGACTGTGAATCTATATCAAAAGTTGTCTTCTGTTACAGTATCTAATACCCTCGCATAGCGCTCTCTGAACTCTTTTCCAAACGAAAAATATCAGACTCTTCCAAATTCAAAGAGTTGACAGACGACAATTTAAAAAGCTGCAAAAATGGTAGAAAATTCGCTAGTAGTGGGGGGAAAAGTATTTGTTAAAGGAGAAATTGCTTATAACGAGTAATTTCTCCTTATCCAACATGTTTTTCCAAAAGAATTTGACAGCGCACGTGATAACCCGCGTTTGTTTGGGAAAGTGTTGAAAACAGGGCCAAGTTACTAAAATGTTGCTGTCCTAGGATAGTATGATTCAAGAGAATGTAAGTTTGCAAGGCAGCTTTCAATTTAAACAAGTCTAAAACTATACTGTTTGGTGAACGCTGTTAATAAAGAATATTGGTTTTGCATTGCGATTTATGAACAACACAGCGAAAAACTGGTCTCTCTCCAGATTTTTTCCAACAAAGTACAGACCTCAGTAGCTCGAACACGGGAATCTTCGAACACTACCGAAAATTCGAACAAGAATCTCAGTCCCGACAGAAAATGCTCTTAATTCAGCGAGTTCGACTTCGGAAAACTCGCACACCGTGAAACTCGAACTCTCGAACACATTTCATGGTCCCAAACGTAAAATCACTTTACTTTTTACCTGGGAAAGGTCGAACAAAAGGTTGACCGATAAATTAGTTGAACAGAACAGAACAGAACATACCTTTATTTCACCCAGGTATACAATATACAACATGGGGATATGATTAAATCAGTTATGAAATGAATAAAACAATAAGCAGATGAACTTTTAACTGGAATTCGATCGGTCAAGAGGATAATATTCCTTACTAGAAGACTGCATTGAGGGATAAGAGCCTTTAACCGCCTTGAAATTGGATGTTCAGCTATGCGTATGGATTTTCGGCGTAACATGTGTACACCACATGTTTACATCCACGTGCAAATTTGATTTATGTGAATGCCATTCCTTTTTTACTATAGGAGGATATAATCATAAAGTAAGTGTCATTACTTCACTCTCCATACTGCAACAAACAATGTCAAGTAATATGTTAGATGTAAATCTAGCGTCTCATAGTTACTATGACCCAACTTTGGTCGGCATAATGGGCAGAGTAAATTCAAGATCAGATTACACCCTAGTTGTGCTATCTGATCCTGAATTTCCAATGACATAAAAAAAAAAAAGGTCATTCGGAGTCATATAGAGGCGTATGCTTAACGTAGCTACAGTTTTAGAAGCATTTGTGAAATTGTTCATAACACCGTCTTTTGCAGATATACCATAGTATAACACCGTGATATGAACGGATTCAGTATAGAACTAATACAAGCACATTTACAGGCATGTTTAACTCTTAAATCTTTACGAAACAATCCCGGGTTTTCATAAATCTCAGAAGCTTTTTTTCTTTTTCTTTTTAACATCGTGGGAGAAGGAGAAGACGCTGGTGACCAACATTTTCTCCCTCTCTCACTATACATACCATCTAGTTTTCACGGAATAAATCCTAATTTTGAGTCACATTCCTTTTGTTGTCTGCGGATGCTTCGATTTGGACCTATCTATTACTATGTCATTTGCCAAATAGCTAGACATCAGACTTATGTATTCCACTAAAATGAAAACACAATAAACAGACTAATTGAATTCAGCACAAATAAGGATTGCTATTGTTACTAAATTTACTTGGTGAGCCATGTGGGAAAAGCAGAAAATGGCAGTTGCCAGCATTTTCTCCATTTCCCACAATCCTCCCCCCCCCCCCCAAAAAAAAAACTCATTCTTTATGATCGTTAAAAGCAGGTACGGTGTGATTCAGTTATATGGTGGCATTGAAGTCAGGTAAATTGACCCATTATCAATCTAAGAAATTTACATAGATGTTTCAGCTTATGAGGGTTATCCGAGCTGAGCAAATGGTGGAGTTGCAGATTGTTTCTAAAAGAAAACCCGGCGTCTTGGAAAAATCTAGCTCGTTCATTTCTGAAGAAGTCACAATGAAGAAGATAGTGAGTTTCGGATCCAACTTGATTTTGTGAGCACAGATCGCAGAGGCGGCTTTCGTAAGGGACTGCATCATATCTTAAACGTTCTACCGGAAGTTTAAAATTAGCTGTTCTAAATTTAAATAAAGTTAAAGCATCTTCGAGATCTAAGATCTGTAGGTAATTTTCAAAATTATGTGTTGGTTTAAAACTAAAATAAGTTCTACCTTTATTGGATTCGTGTAGTTGTGTTGACCATGATTGTTTGTATTGATCGATTAATGTTACTTTTACTTGTTTGCTGATAGTTGAACTAGTAATATGATCTTGATTAAGCCATAAATCTGGACGGCCAACCGAAGAAAGTATTTCTTTAATATTTTCAATCCATTTATACTGTGTGTTGGGTTGACAAATCATGTATTTATATACTAGAAAGGATAGTTTTGATGTCTTGCCTATAATAAGGCGGTTCCAAAATGATACCATGCGGGATTTTATATTAATAGAGAGGGGATATCGACCTAGTTCTCCCATTAGCATGTATAGAGGTGTGGACTTTCTTGCTTTTGTAACACGTCTCAGAAAATCAGTGTGAACTTTTTCCAGGATGTTTAAATTTTCGAAACCAAAAATTTCTGTGCCGTATGTAAGTATAGGTAGAATTGTGTGATCGAAAAGTTTTAATATTAGATCCAGTGGTAAGTCTGAATTATTTGACCTTGAATAAAGTATGTATAATGCTTTAGAGGCTTGTTCAGCTATATGTTTTCATGCTTGTAGAAAAGAGCCGCTGCTGGAAAATGTAACTCCAAGGTATTGATACTTATCTGTTACTTCTATCGGGCTTTCGCCTAGAGTGAATTGAAAATTGTTTATTCGACGGCTTCCAAAAACAACTACCTTAGTTTTATTAATATTAATTTGGAGGTACCACATTTTGCAGTATTCATTGAAAACGTCTAGGCTTTTTTGAAGATCTTTTTCGGAGTCCGACAACAGAACTGTATCGTCCGCGTAGAGTAAAACTAACAGCTTAAGCCATAGTGTAAAATCAGTGTTATTGTATAATTCTACTCCAACAGACCCGTTATTGTCTAGAAATGATTGCAAATCGTTTAGATAAATTGAAAATAGTAATGGCGATAAATTTTCTCCTTGACGGACACCGATTTCGGACAGGAAGTTGACAAGTGTTGGTGAATTTCACACATGTAGGCTGTTTATCTGTTTATGACACCTTACTGTCCACTGAAAACGGTGCGTAATATTAACCCGTTACGTGAAAAATAACTAGCTTTCATTAATTAATGCTGATTAATAATGATTGTATTTTTTTTTCTTGATTGGATGTTTGCTCTGCCTTTAATCAATTTTTCACGCCTTTTGCATCAAACTGTGGTGTTCGACGGTATTTAAGAGGAGAATTCTGAATCCCAGTATCATACCGGCCGATATAGCTCAGTAGGTAGAGCGTAGGACTCGTGAACACAATGTCCTACAGATTGTGGGTTCGTATCCCCGGCTGGCCAACTAAAAATTACTAATAGTCTTTCGGATGAGACATTAAACCGAGGTCCCGTGTGACGGTGCTATACGCCGAGCACGTTAAAGAACCAGGCGAAGCTCTCAGTAGTTTCGACCTGTATCCTTGCACTATCCCCCGTAACAACTAACCGTCTTCTGGAGGCGTCGCTCAGATGGGCAACCGGTAGCGACGATAAATAAACGGAAATAACTAACTAACTCCCAGTATCATAACATACATGTAACGTATTAGAAATGTCTCAACCTACGGAAGAAAAGATCTCTGAGCAACTTAGTGAAGCACCCGGTAACGGGGGGGGATATGTAAGTCAGAGAAAAGAGGAACAAAAAGAATGTAAATAAAAGTTATTTTCCTGAACAACTGCTTTGTTTATAATTTTTCCGTGTGATCATTTAAAATGCTATTGGGCATAGGTAATGTCGGACATAATCTACTGCGGACATAATATATTTCTTGATCGAATCCGGCGATCTGTGAATGATCTTCGGCTCGGTCGAACTTCCGATAACTCGAACAAATCGGCTGGTCCCCTGGGTGTTCGAGCTACCGAAGTTTGACTGTAAATTTATCTAGAACTTGGTGAGAAATAAATAAAAGGGTTCTAAATAATCTTTGTTTTAAAAACTAAACTTAGAAAGAAGTAACCAATAATGGTTAGATACAATCATAACCATCATACTCGTTCTTCGGCGGAATTTAACACAATTTCAGCAATGTACAATTTTAGCGGTGGTCATTCAACAAAAAACACAAATAGTAGGAAAAACTAGGTACTAAATAATCAAAATGATAATTAAACCTGTGTACGAAATGACGAAAGTGGATACGAAATGACCAACTGGATACGAAATGACCAAAATAGAAAGTATAGGTAGGTACGAAATGACCAAAATCGTATCTACGAAATGACCTAGGTACGAAATTAACTAGGTACGAAATGACTGGAAACCTGTACAGCCTTGACCAATGGAAACAAGGCATTTATTTGGATGAGTCCATTTCTCGCGAATAGCGAAAATAAAAGTAATACTTGGGCGGATTTTTTGATGGTGTAAGTATTAACAGAGCAAAAATAGTATCGTATTGTATATACTTCGTAGTTTTATAATGAATTAAAAAGCCAGTTTAAGGCGAAGTAGAAAGATTCCTTGTTAACCTTAACACCCCTATAAAAAAGAAATTCCCATTGTCCATGTCCTAACTCGAAAAACTATTTAAAAAAAATATAGTCGCGCGCTTCTGCGCGGCGACTAATAAAAACTTTTGCTCTGAAAATATTTTCTTTTGCACTTTTTCGGTCTATGTAGATACCGACGCCCTCTTTCCGTTTCTATTCTACAGTAACATTACGGATGAACTCGTAAGGTGTAAGGCAGTTTTGAAAGGGTGTCGTCTGCGCGAGTAGCGCGTATTTATACATGATCGTTTGTGTATTCATGGAGGAACTATTTAGTCAAGTGTAGGAATCAAGTTTTGTTTACCTCGCGTATCCAGGAAAAAGCTGCCGGATGCAAGAATTCTCGACCTAGATAAATATCGTAAGCGTTGAAAATCAGTAACTCATACCTGGGGACTATGACAGCGGGTTTCACCCGCTGCCAAAAACTGATCAGAACCGGGACCCAAAAAAACGATAATACACTAGTGTATTATCGAAAATAAGTCATGGGTTTAATACACTGCTGGAGGAGGTTTTATGTGATAAAATACATTTCATGTTAAACAGCCGACTGAATCATGAGGTAGGCCGGTCCTCGAACACACAGAAAATTGACCAGTAGCAAAAAGTTTCGACTCTTTTTTGCAGATGCATTAAACCCGCTTTTCAGAGATTGATTGATTGTATGGTGTTTAACGCCGTTTTCAACATTATTTCAGTTATATCGCGGCGGCCAGTGCACCTCTCCAGGCTTTCCTGGAGTTGCTTTTACCAGTACTCCGCACAATATTCTTTCCAAGCCACTGGCTGCTTTCCCACATAACCATCGTCGAAACAGTGATCAGCGGTGAGAGAGGAATGAATCCTGTCGCGATGACTACCATCAGTCCTCGGGAAGAGATTGGCCAAGCCGGGGATCGAACCAGCGACCTTCTGTTCTCAAATCCTGTACGCTACCGACTGAGCTACGGGGGCTTGGCCCCCTTTTCAGAGAGCTTGGCCCAGTTATTGTATCTAGATAAACAAACGCTCGTTCCTGAAATGATGTCAGAATCAAGAATTTTCATGAAGAATTGTGAAAACTGAGTGTGTACAGATCTCTGTTTGAAATATTTACAGTGCCTGGTAAATCACTTATATGCTGGTTCATTCTTCCAGCGTTATTTATAATTGACCCGTAACCCTTTCCCAGACAAGCCCTGGTTTTCACGTGTCTGCAGTACAAATCTTGAAAACACTGTGGGAAAAGGAGAAATTGCTCGTTACGAGCAATTTCTCCTTTTCCCACAGTGTTTTATACCCTTTTTGATAACTTTCTGCCATTTTCATCAAATTTAAAATTGTCGTCTGCAAACTCTTTCAATTTGGACCAGTCCAAAATTTGTCGTTTGGGAAAGGGTTAAGCTGCTATGCGCGACTCACTGACCTTTTGCGGACAGTGTAGATTAAAAATTAAAAAAATCCGCAAAAGTTCCAATTAAATGTGGGTCAAATGATGGGATTTTATGTAAGAAATGATAGAATACATTGTTGGAAAAGAGGAAAATGCTTGCTATCAGCATTTTCTCCTTTTCCCACACTTTTTTTTTTTTTCATTCTCCTTTTTTTTTTCGCTAAACTTTGCTCAGCGCATTTCAGTACTTTGAAATTCATTACGCCTAGATTACATGATTTTTTCTCTGTATCTCCTAATAATTATGATCCCTTTGCGTATGAAAAGCTGTGGGTGGGGTGATGTAAATATAGAATAAAATAACGTTATTCTTCGTGGTTGATTGATTGATTTTATGGTGTTTAACGCCGTTTTTTAACATTATTTCAGTGATATCGCGGCTGTCAGTGCACCTATCGATGCTCAGCTGGAGTTTCTATTTTACCAGAACTACGCACCATTATCTTTCCAAGCCGCTGGCTGCTTTCCCAGATAACCATCTTCGAAACAATGATCAGCGGTGAGAGAGGAATGAATCCTGCCACAATGATTATCATCAATCCTCGGAAAGAAATTTGCCGAGCCGGGAATCGAACCAGGGACCCTCCCCCCCCCCCCCCCCCACGTTCTCAAGTTCTGTACGCTACTGAGCAACCGGGGCTCGGCCTATTCTTCATGGACAAAGAAGAGTAAATTTTGAAAATAAAAAGGATGTAAAACTGTGAATCTGTAATGCATAGATAAAGAAATGGGGCCATACACGCACACATTATTTACATAATTTGAGATACCCTCACAGAAATTCCGATCTGTCTGGTGATAAATGTCAAGAGAAAAACGTTTTAACCGTTTACCACACAATCCCGAATTTGAACGAACTTGTAGAAGAAGGCTTTTGAAAACATTGTGGAAAAAGGAGAAAATGCTGGTAACCAGCATTTTCTCCTTTCCCCAAAACGTTTTCTACCCAATCAAAGACAGAAATCATCATTTGAGATACATTCAGGTTGTTGTCTGCAAATGCTTTTAATTTTGACGAGTAAAAAAATGTTTCATGTTTGAGCGTATCTTGCTGGTTTAGTCTGCGCGAATTTTATTTAAAAAAAAAATCCATCACATATGAGCTGTGCTCTGTGGGAAAGGGGGCTTAATGCATCTGGGGGGGAAAAAAGTATCGACCTGGGTCGAAATTTTTTGCTATTGGTCAATTTTCTGCTTGTCAAAGGACCTGCGTACCTCATGATTCAGTCGGTTTACTACACACACACACACAAAAAAAACGTTTTTAAACGACTATGCAGGAAGGCTTTTGAAAACATTTCCCACAATGTTTTCTACCCTATCAAAGACAGAAATCACCATTTGAGCTACATTCAAGTTGTCTGCAAATGCTTTCAGTTTTGTCGAGTAAAAAGTTTTGTATATTTCTTGCGGGTGTAGTCTGCGCGAATTTGGAGAAACCCATCACGTATGAGTCATGCTCTATGGAAAGGGTGCTTAATGCATTTGCAGAAAGTATCGACCTGGGTCGAAACTTTTTGCTATTGGTCAATTTTCTGCATGTCAAAGGACCTGTGTACCTCAAGATTCAGTCGGTTGTTAGACAAAATGGGTTTTTATGGATCCACAGCTATGGATTTTTATGGATCCATTTTATGGATCCATAATTATGTGATGACTTGCTGGGTATCATGCATCACAGAGATGTATTAAAGATACATCAATACTCGTCTTCAGCCAATATTCAGCCAGTTTTTATCCCATTTCATCTTTATTTTATGAAACTAGAATCATTCTTGTATCTTCATGCCAAATGTTACCCCTGGTGTCTGCATGGTTGCTCAGATTATGACGGGTAGAAAATGCATTTCATTTTTTGGAGGTCTTCAAAGAAATCGTCGTTGTCACTTCCGGTTTTAAATGAGGACAGATCCTTTCAGCATCTGTATCCCATACACCATTTATATTGGTAATTTATCTACTTTTACGTATCTGACTAAATTCTGAGCCATTCTACGAACTTTAAAGTTTTATTCAGCGTGTTTTCTCTCTGGCTGTAATAACTCTAATTAGCACCCCTTCCACTTTTCACAGAGCATGGTTGATATATGTTGCAGCGGATTGATTGATGATCTCGCATCTAACATCGTGTGCAGCAGAAAGACAGATGTTTTCAGTCGTTCATGCTGTTTTCTGCAGACGATTTACCATTAACCTTTATCCAGCTAAAGTGAAATGAAATTTTCAAACCGTTAGTAAAAAGCCGAATAGTGCTATTTAAGACTTATTTTAGGGGAAAAATATCTCCTTATCGGACAGTATAGATCCAAGATCAGACTGCACGTTCTGTGCAATCTGATCTTGGATCTACACTGTCCGCAAAAGGTCAGTGAGTCGCGCTGAGCAGCCTTAGTGTTAACTCTTTACCAAACGACAAAATTTTTAGACACGCCCAAATTCAGGGCATTTGACGAGTTAGACATGACTCAAACAGTGAAATTTTCTTAGAACCGCTAGTGAAAATTTGCTGGAAAATGGGAAAAATGCTGGCAACCAGCATTCTTTTTTTTTTTTACTCTTCCCAAAATATTTTCGAAAATCTTCTTTCTCAGGGTCGGAATTGTTTGGTAAAGGGTTGAAGCGCCTTTCGAAACTCTAGTTGTCTTTTGTCGTTAACCCTTTACCACACATTCCCGAGTTTTAACGACCGTGTGGAAAAAAAGGCTTTCGAAAACATTGTGGGAAAAGGAGAAAATGCTGGGTACCAGCATTTTCTCCTTTTTCCACAATGTTTCTTCTGTCCCTTTCAGGCCCGTATTTCGTCATTTTAGCGACACTTTATCTGTGGGCTGTGCACAACTGCCTTGAATTTGGACAAGTCTAAAATTTTGTTGTTTGGTAAAGAGTTAAGGATTGATTGTTTAGCTTAATACATGAAGTGCGTGGAACAATGTAGCAAAAGGAAAAGACAATGCGTGCTTAGAGCCTTGAAATTTCTTCTTATACCACAATGTTTTTTAGAAGCGGTCTGCTGCAGGACGCGGACTTTCGTCTGCCTGTAAGTTATGGTTTAACCGTTTACCACACAAGCCCAATTTTTAACGACCCTGAGAGAGAAAAGGCTTTTGAAAACATTGTGCCGGTAATCAGTATTTTCTCCTTTTCCCACAATGTTTTCTTTCCTTCCCAAAGCAAATTTCAAGTTTTGAGTCACATTTATTTTGTCGTCTGCAAAAGCTTTCAATCTGGACAAGTTCAAAATTTTGTCGTCAAGTAAAGAGTTATTTTGTATTTGTAATTCTGCTCTCCGGTATATAACAGGAACAGTAATTTTCTGTCAGCATTCCAATGTCATGAGTTATGAATCTTAGGTTCGTATTCAGCAACCATTTTTAAGCACATTCTTTCTCTCATTCCGAAGAATTTTTCTTAATTTGAAAGTAACACTACTTCTGATTGGCTAAACCAAATGGTTTAGCCAATCAGAAGTAGTGTTGCTTTCAAAATCGATAATTAGACTAAGAATATTCTAAACGCTTAAACTGCTAAATAAGTGAAGTGAAACTTTCAAGCCGATCGTAAATCCGTAATAATCTTATTTCAAACTTCTTTTTGATGAGGGAAAAAATCTCCTTATCAGACAGTGTAGATCCAAGATCAGACTGCACCTTCTGTGCAGCCTGATCTTAATCTACACTGTCCGCAAAAGGTCAGTGAGTCGCGCTTAGCAGCCTAAGAGTTAGTAAGGTGTTAAAACGGATTTGAATTTAAATCATACCATGTTTAGGTATGGAAAATATTGTGAAGATGACAATCTGTTATTTTGTGGTCGGTCCATGTGTTAGTCGATGGCAGAAAAGTAAATTTGAAATTCAAGCAAAAACTATACAAAGGACAGAGTAACCTGGCAACTTGCAACCTAGTTATGAAATTTATTCCTCTGCCAGCGACTGACACTTGGACCTATTGTAGCCTACAATAACAGATTGTCATCTTCACAATATTTCAGTAATTTTTAAAATGTTTCAAATTTAAATGCATTTTAACATCCGCTTTGTTTACTTTTGGCAGCTATTGTTACTTTAAATAACGAGTAAACGAAACATTGTTACTAGTAACATGTAAAGCGCTGAGGTGATGAAATGAACTTTTTCAATTTCTGAAAAAAATAGCCAAAATATTCCAGTTTCAACATCGGTTCGGTCTGAATATGTTACATAGTAATGGACAGTGTAGATCTAAGATCAGACTGCACGTTCTGTGCAGTCTGATCTTTATCTGCACTGTCTGCAAAAAGCAATATTATTTGTACTAAACGCCTTTAAGACAGACATACATATAAACATACGCACACAGACGAAATATACCTTCCATTGTAAAAGTCCCACACAATTTGTAAAATAAATCCCACTGCCAACACAATCTTAAGAACTTTGCACGATTCCACAAAAAGTTATAAATAAACCACCACCGTCTAGAAGCATTTACTACATGTTCTGTAGAACCGGAAAATACACATGTTTGTTTATATCATTCACAGAAGTTTCAAGGAACTGATTTCTTTCCTCTTTCCTCTCTCCCTCTTCCTTCGCTGCACAGAACTTTCCGAGAACTCCTATATTTCGGCGTAGCTGAATGTGCTGGTTTTTGACCTACTTTTTGGTACTGCTAACAAACGAATAAATAGAGATTTGTGATTGGTAAAAAATGTAGACCTGTTTATTTTAAGGGCCCCTGCCCATTTGCCGGCAAGTTTACACCGTCTAACTTCTTTTTTTGAAGATATTTCTTGTCTCCTATGCCTCCGCCGCTCAGAACTTTTGAAGGAACTTTTTTTTTTCTCGCTCTTCTCCTCTCTCTCTCGGCTCCACAGAATATTCCACGGACTTCTTTTTCTCCTATTCCTCCGCCTATTAGAACCTTTCACCTACATGTACTTTTTTTCCTCCGCCGCACTGAGCTGTTCAAGAACTTCCACTCTCTCACTTTGCTACTTGGAACTTTCGAGCAACTTTTTTGCTGTCCCCTGTGCAGAAGTTTCGAATATTTTCTCTCTCTCTCTTCGCTGCACAGAACTTTCCAAATACTTATAATCAATCAGAGCTACAGAGAGAGGGAGTGATTTTGATTTCAAAATTGAAAATATTAATCACTCTCCACTAAACTCTATGTTATGGGTACTCATTAGAATCGTCTTGATGAGATGATTCTAATGAGTACCCACAACATAAGGTTTGGAAGAGAAATAATGGATTTAGAATACTATCACTCCCTTTTTTCTGGAGGTCTGATCATATTTTTTTCCTCTACTCCCTCCACCACACTTTTCAAGAACTTTTTTTTTTTACCTTTTCGATCACAGAACTTTCAAATAACTTTTTACTCCTGTTCCTCCATGCAGACTTTTAAATATTTTTTCCCCTCTTCTTCGCTGCACGGAACTGTCCAAAAGTAGCCTTCGTGTACTGTTTTCCCTGTCACCCTCTGCCACACTGAACGTAACAAGAACTTCCTTTCTCTTCTTTCCCTTCACACATTGTCCCAAGAACGTATTTGTTTCACTCCCCTCCCTTCACCTTTCAAACAGTGAAGTCGAAACAATATCGAGGTGTAGAAGTTGAATGTTACAAACTACGGAAACTGTTCACCCTTTCACCGCCGTAGGCGAACGCATAGACTTTTGCGGACGGCATTGATCCAAGATCAGACTGCACAGAACGTGCAGTCTGATCTTGGATCTATACCGTCCGCTTGTTTGGTCGAGCCTATAAGATTAACATCTGCCATAGTTTTGGTAAATTGTAATTTATAGTCGTAGAAAGAAGTCGAGGTTATTTAATTTGGAGCAAACAGAGGCAAACCCTTTTTATCAATCGACAAAATTTTAGACCAGTCCAAATTGAAAGAATTTGCAGATGATAATTAACTGTTACTCAAAGATTCAAATGTGTCATTGAAAGGGTAGAAAACATTGTGGGAAAAGGAGAAAATGCTGGTTACCAGCATTTTCTCCTTTTCCCACAGTGTTTTCAAAAGCACGAGTTTGTTATCAGGGTCGTTAAAACTCGGGATTGTGTGGGTAAATGGTTAAATACAGTTTTGACTTTAGCTAGCGACCTCACTTGTCTATTTTTTAGAAGAAAGTTGAGCCAAATCAGCCCATGCGTTCGTGTAGTCTGATCTTCTTCTAATCTTTACGCCTCCAAAATTAATAAATTATTCTTCACAATATTTTCTATAATTAATAAGCTGATCCGAGAATCTGTTTATTTCCGTTGTTTATTTCATTTCAAAAGGATAAAGCCGAGCCCCGGTTTCGCAGTCGGTAGCGTAAAGGACTTGAGAACAGGGGGTCGTTGATTCGAATCCCCATCTGGGACATTTTCTTTCCGAGGATTCATCCATCTTAGTCACTGCGACAGGATTGATTCTTCTCTCACCGCCGATCATTGTTTAGACGACAGTTATGTGAGCCAGTGGCTTGAGACGAGTATTGTGCGGAGAATTCGTGTAAGAAACTCCAGGAAAGCACTGGACGCCCGGATATAACTGAAATAATGTTGAAAACGACGTTAAACACCATACAATTAATCATTCACAGGAATAAAGGGTCGCTGTTCTGTCTGAAATATGCCTTTTTTCGGCGTAGCTGAATACGCTGGCCTTTGATCTTCTGCATGGTATTGGTAGACTCGAGTGAATAGATAGTTATTTACGATTGGTCAAAATTGTGGACATGTTTATTCGGCGGGCGACTGCCTGCCTATTTGCGGGCACATTTATTACACCAAGATTCATTTCTTTTTCGCACATTAACTCACAAAAGAGTTTCGATATTCATATTCCGGTTCCTCTGACGCTGTCTGTCTTTTTTTTTTTTCCTCGCAGTAACTTTTGTACTTGTTTTTAAAGATATTTCTTGTTCTTACTCGAGATGCCTTATCTTCTAGCTCGCAGATTTTACGTGCTTTGTTAACGCAGAATCTCGTTCCACATGGGAATATTTAACCTTTGACCCTTTACCAAACAACGCCGTGTTACAAAGACGCTCAGGAAGAAGCCTTTTGAAAACATTGTGGGAAAAGAAGAAAATGCTGGTAAACCAGCATTTTCTTCTTTTCCCACAATATTTTGTTTTCAACGCTTTCCCGTTATTTGAGCCACATGTTATTTGTCGTCTGCAAATGGTTTCAATATGGCTGGGTCTAAAAACTGTCGATTGTTAGAGTAAATAACAAACTAAACAACCGATATTTTTTTCAGTCAAGACGAAACTGCTTTTCATGCAATTTTAATAGGCGTCTTGTGGGCAGGAGGATCTTATGCAAAAATCAGACTGTTTGCATTGAAGATCAGACTATGTTCCGTGCAGTCTAATCTTGAGCTACACTATACACAGATAGCACCTGGAAAGTTGTCCGAAGGGTAAATACCTCTCAGGGATTCGTTAGCACGTAACATTGCTATGAAACAGTGATTCACTCGTAACAGTCAAATTACATACAATTATCTCCCACACAGCTGCTGCTGCAACTGTTTACTTAGATTGGTTACCTCCCCTGATGCAGCAAAAGTGATTATCTGTAGATGTACAACGGGGACTGGTTTACTGTTTAACTCTTTACCAAACGACAAAATTTCAGACTGGTCCAAGTTGAAAGCATTTGCAGACGACAAATCAAATGTGGCTCATAAATTGAAATTTGTTTTGGGAAGAGTAGAAAACATTGTGGGAAAAGGAGAAAATGCTGGTTAGCAGCATTTTCTCCTTTTCCAACAATGTTTTCAAAAGCTGTCTTTCTCAGGGTCGTTCAAAGTTGGGATTGTGTGGTAAAGGGTTAACTGTGAGAATCAAAGCACTGAAAGTCCTGAAAAGTGGATTTGTGCTGGAATATGAATGGGGCAAGACGTAGCAAAACTACTGTGACGAAGAATATTAAAAAGATCATGCGATTTAAGCTAAATGTGGGTAGGAGGATCTAATCCAAAAATCACACAGTTTTGATCCTAGGTTAGACCGTGCGTTCTGTGCAGTCTAATCTGGAGCTACACTGTCCACATACAGCACCCTGAACGTCTGAAGCACGTAACATTACCATGAAACAGTGATTTTCACGTAACAGTCAAACTACATACCGTTATCTCCCACGCTGCTGCTGCTGCAAGTATTTACAGTGGGAATCAAAGCACTGACAGTCCTCTAAAGCGATTTTGTGCTGGATCATGGATTGGGCCACTCGTCACAACTCGGCCGATTCCGTACCTACATCTAACCTCGTCTGTATAAGGGAGGCTTCCATTTTGAACTACCAATCACATGATCTTAAACATGGCGGCGCCCCTGTAGATCGCTTAGCAACGACATGAACAACCAGTGTGAAGTTATTCATTTCTATCGATCTGTCGATGAAAGCTCCTGACGGAATTGATAAACCACGCTAAAAATTGAATGTACAAACTGTTTGCCGACTGAAATACTCTTAGAAAGATAACGATAGAAAATTTACTCATGCGTTCTTTCTAAAGAGGAGCCTTACAATTTCAGTAACGGTAAAGCGGTGTGCTTCCGGAGATGTGCGAAATGTACCGTGTAGGTGCATATCAAGCTACATGATACAGCCGAGGGATTTGATCACCGGATCACCCGAGGTATGCCGAATGTTACAGGACTTGAGAACAGGAGGTCGCTGCTTCGATCCCCGGGCTCGGCCAGTTTGTTTCCGAGGATTGATGATAGTCATTGCGACAGGATTCATTCTTCTCTCACCGCTGACCATTGTTTCGACAATGGATATGTAGGAAAGCAGCCAATGGCTTGGAAAAAATATTGTGCGAAGTACTGGTAAAAGAAACGCCAGGAAAGCATGGATAGGTGCACTGGCCGCCGCCATATAACTGAAAACGGTTGGAAACGGCTTTAAACACCAATCAATCAATCAGCATCCCCTGCAAACCATGCAGTTTCATCTCCCTGCAAAGCCGGAAGTCCGGTCTTCAACATTTTAAAACATCTAGGCGAAATGCAGACTCTCAAATCAGAAAAATTACGAAAAGAGTCCTAATCATCTCAATTTCAAAATTTCTTTTTCCAGAAATTAAAAACTAAATAGCGGACAAAGTAAATCAAAGATCAGACTGCACATTCTGTTCAGTCTGATCTTGATCTAAGTCTCCTAAAAGATGACAAAGTTATGTCTGGATCTTTCAGTTGCAAACATCTATTCTGACAGAGGAAAAACTACAAAAGAAAGAAAGGAAATTAAGAGAGGAGGAAACTTAAAATTGGGCTTCGTCTTTTAATAATCTACATTCCTTGCTACGCACATGTTTTGTCTTAAGGTCTAGATCTATGGATGTTTTAACTCTTTACCAAACGACAAAAATTTAGACTGGTCCAAATTGAAAGCAGACGACAAAATAACCGTGATTGAAAAATTGAAATTTGCTTTGGGAAGGGTAGAAAACATTGTGGGAAAAGGAGAAAATGCTGGTAACCAGCATTTTCTCCTTTTCCCACAATGTTTTCAAAAGGGTTCTTTCAAAGGGTCGTTAAAAGTCGGGATTGTGTGGTAAAGAGTTAGGGAAATGTATGTAAGATCCTAGGTTTCCTTTTCCGAAGTCTATTGCAGTGAAATTTTGAGAAGAGGAAATAATTATCATTTAACGAACGGTGATCCGCCCGACGAAATATGTTTTGCACAAATTATGCTTCAAAGTAACGTTACATTGTTCAAGTAGGCCTATTCCCTTCGATGGAAAATTTCAGCAAGACTATATATCTTATAAGATAAACAACTATAAAACTACAGCTCAAATCTGGTGTTTCTGCTTTTTAGGCATTGAGTTGTCCAGATGCTTCGCTAGAAATAAAAAAAAAAAGGTGCGAAAATATTATGGAACGAATGAAGGTATTGGTAAAATACAACAACAACTTTCAGTACAACAACAACTCGATGTCAGAAATAAACAGAGAAAAGTTGGAAATTAACATTTTATCGAGTAGTTTTGTGTCTTCCGCATTATTCTTCAGAGAGAAGTGAAGTATTGCTGTTTATTTTATCCATAGACCATACTTTTATGTTGGAATTTGGCACGTTTTAGCTCAGGTGAGTAAATTTTGTTTAGCCCCATTCAGACCTGTGACAAAGATTTATTAACCGAATTGGAAAGCATTTGCAGACGACAAATTCAGATTAGCTCAAAACATTATTTCTGACTTCGAAGATTTCTTAATTTGGATGCTGCAGGGCCTTTAGGCATTTTAGTAGCATTGGAGGTAGGAAACTTTCAGGTTATCAACATTTTTTCCTAATCCCTCACAAGGTCGTCAGGGTTGTTAACCCTTTCCCAAACAAGCCATGGTTTTCACGTATCTGCAGTACAAGTCTTTTGAAAATACTGTGGGAAAAGGAGAAATTGCTCATAATGAGCAATTTCTCCTTTTCCCACGGTGTTTTCTATCCTTTTTGAGACCTTTTTGCCATTTTCATCAAATTTAAAATTGTTGTCTGCAAACTCTTTCAATTTGGACCAGTCCAAAATTTGTCGTTTGGGAAAGGGTTAAAACACATGATTGTTTACTAGACAAGATGAATTAAGCTTCATCCAAATTCAAAGCATTTGCAGATAAAAAAGAAAATCGGTATGGCTCAAATAATGGTATTAATCTTTGAAAGGGAAGAAAACATTGTGAGAAAAGGAGACAATGCTGGTTACACAATGTTTTCAGGAGTTTTTTTCATCAGGGTGGGTCAAACACAGGACTGCATGGAAATTGCTTAGCCTATTACCACCCAATTGTTGTTTTAACAACCCTGGGAGATTATACTTTTGAAAACATAGTGGGAAAAAGTAAGAATGCATATAGCCAGCATTTTTTCTTATTCCCACAATGTTTTCTGACCTTTCAATAGTAAGTCATTTGAGCCAGAAATAATTTTTCGTCTGTTATCAGAGTTCCAGATAGAGGGAGTGATTTTGATTTCAAAATTGAAAATATTAGTTATTCTCCACTAAACCCTATGTTATGGGTACTCATTAGATTCGTCTCACTGAGATTATTCTAATGAGTACCCACAACATAGGGTTTGGAAGAGAAATAATGGATTTAGAATACCATCACTCCCTCTTATCTGGAGCTCTGTGTTATTTCTTTCAATATGGACTAGTCTTAAATATGGCCCACAAGATGTGAAATGAGACCTTTGAACATTTGCTTAACCCTTTTCCAAATGACAAATTTTGGATTGGTCCAAATTGAAAGAGTTTGCAGACAATTTCAAATTTGATGAAAATGGCAGAAAGTTATCAAAAAGGGTAAAAACACTGTGGGAAAAGGAGAAATTGCTCGTTACGAGCAATTTCTCCTTTTCCCACAGTGTTTTCAAAAGACTTGTACTGCAGACACGTGAAAACCAGGGCTTGTTTCGGAAAGGGTTAAAGTGTTGTCTCGGATTAGCCTGCGCAGGCTAATTCGAGACAGCACTTTATGACTACATCAGGGTTTTCATTTTGAAATGAAGCAACCGATTGATTGACAAAAACAACAGGCCGAGGGTCAAGGGGGCCACGTAGGCTTTGGCGTCCATGATTACCAAATGGAGATCGGAGAAACGTATCGTCGCCTACGATTGGATAATTGGATGCAAGTATCCAATGAATGACCGCGTAACATTCATAAACCAATTGTTTCTGGTTTCGCGGTAAAATTGAACTGGTGTCGCAGTACAGTTACCAACGTGTTAAATATTTTCGATATAAACAACGCGATCGATTTTTCAAAGATCCAGCAAAAACAGCCGATTAAAGGCCAATTTCAACCGATGTTTCAACCGATGCAATCGGCTTTAACCCTTTCCCAAACAAGCCCTGGTTTTCACGTGTTTGCAGTACAAGTCTTTTGAAAACACTGTGGGAAAAGGAGAAATTGCTTGTAACGAGCAATTTCTCCTTTTCCCACAGTGTTTTCTACCCTTTTTGAGAACTTTCTGCCATTTTCATCAAATTTAAAATTGTCATCTGCAAGCCCTTCAATTTGGACCAGTCTAAAATTTTGTCATCTGGTAAAGGGTTAAATGAAAACCCTGCTACATTTTCTTTCTGATTTTTTCATACAGTAGACTTTCATGAAACAGAAAAGTGCACAAAAAAAGGAAGTGTCATCTCGGATTAGTCACACACTGCACAGACTGACCTGGGACGACACACTTTTACACATATGTCCAAAGGCCCCCTTTTTTAGCTCCACTGGCCGAAGGCCAGCGGGCTTATGTCATGGCCCGGTGTCCGTCGTGCGTCCGTCCGTCCGGTCGTCCGTCCGTCCGTCCGTCCGTCCGTCCGTGCGTTAACTTTTATTTCAAACATCTTCTTCTCTGAAACTACCCATCCGATTTTCACGAAACTTCACAGAAATGATCCTGACATGGTCCTCTTCAGAATTTCTTGAAAGAATTTGATTCCTTCAAAAACTCTGGTTGCCATGGCAACAAAACTGAAAAATATTGGAAATCTTTAAAAATCTTCTTGTCTGAAACCATAAGGCATAGGGCTACCAAATTTGGCATGTAGCTTTATGTAGTAGACCTCTATCAAGTTTCTTCAAATTATAGCCCTGGGGTCAAAATTGGCTCTGCCCCAGGGGTCACAAGTTTTACATAGGCTTATATAGAGAAAACTTTAAAAATCTTCTTGTCTGAAACCATAAGGCATAGGGCTACCAAATTTGGCATGTAGCTTTATGTAGTAGACCTCTATCATGTTTCTTGAAATTATAGCCCTGGGGTCAAAATTGGCTCTTCCCCAGGGGTCACAAGTTTTACATAGGCTTATATAGAGAAAACTTTAAAAATCTTCTTGTCTGAAACCATAAGGCATAGGGCTACCAAATTTGGCATGTAGCTTTATGTAGTAGACCTCTATCATGTTTCTTGAAATTATAGCCCTGGGGTCAAAATTGGCTCTTCCCCAGGGGTCACAAGTTTTATACATAGGCTTATATAGAGAAAACTTTAAATATCTTCTTGTCTGAAACCATAAGGCCTAGAGCTACCAAATTTGGCATTTAGCTTGATCTAGTTGGAGTCTACCAAAAGTGCCCAAAGTATAGTCCTGGGGTCAATTTGGCCTCATACTTGGAGGGGGGGGGTTCACAAGATTTACATAGGCTTACATAGGGAAAACTTTTAAATCTTGGTGTACATAGCCATAAGGCTTAGGCTACCAAATTTTGCATATAATTATAGCATTATTTAGTGGACAGTTACAAAGAGGGCCCAAGTTACAGCTCTAGGATCAAGTTTGGCCCTGCACCAGGGATCACAAGTTTTACATGGGTTTATGGAGTGAAAAGTTCAGAAACCATCTTGTTACCAGCCATAAGGCCAAGAACTCCCACATTTGGCATGTTATTCTTCTAATACAATATTCCCCATTTAGTCAGACTGTAGCCATGAGGTCAAAGTTTTATAAGGGCTTATATAGTGAAGACTTTTCTTCGTGGTTTATATTTATAAGCCAGTGGAGCGATACAGGGCCATCATGGCCCTCTTGTTTTGTATTGCATACCATATTGTCATGTGGTAAAGAATTGAATGATAGGCACATGGAAAGTCTTTGAAATTCTGAGTTCCAGATACAGAAAGTGATTTTGATTTCAAAATTGAAAATATCATTTATTCTCCCCTATACCCTGTGTTATGGGTACTCATGAGACGATTCTAATGAGTACCCACAACATAGGGTTTGGAAGAGAAATAATGGATTTAGAATACCATCACTAAAGGAAAGTTCCATCATTTGAGTCACATTTAAATTGTTGTCTGCAGTATTTTCAGTTTGGACTAGTCTACAATTTTGGCATTTGGTAAAGGGTTAAAAGACTGGTAATGGATTAAGATTATTCTCAGTCTTATGCTCGAGAATTTTTCTAAATTTGAAACTAACACAATCTCTGATTGACTAAACCAAAATTAATGCTTTAGCCAGTCAGAAGTTGTGTTACTTTCTAAATTTAGAATGAACACTTAAGCTGCTGAATAAATGAAACGCAAATTTCTACTCAATACAAAAAGCCCAAACATTGCGGTTTCAAAGTTGATTTCACCAGAAAGAAACTAATGTATCAGACAGTGTAGATCAGAGATCAGACTGCACGTTCTGTGCAGTCTGATCTTAATCTACACTGTCCGCAGAAGGTAAGTGAGTCGCGATTAGCAGCTTAAGGGTTTAACTTGGAATGAAATTATGAATGGTTTGTGAGTATTGACCCTGATGAGAAATATGTAAAGGGAGATAACTTTTTTAAATTTACAATACAGATTTGTCTCCCTTACACTGTTGTGATTGCAGCATGGCTACCCTAAAATTTTCAGGACTTGAAGGAAAAGATTTCTTTAAACCCTTTACCAGACAATCCTGACTTTTAACTATCTTGAGGAAAGCTTTTAAAAATATTGTGAAAAAAGAAGAAAATGTTTGTAACTATCGTTTTCCACCTTTTTCACATTTTTTTTTTTTTCTACCATTCCAAAACCAAGTTTTAATTTTTGATTCACATTTACTTCGTTGTCTGCAAATGTTTTCAGATTGTACTAGTCTAAAATTTTGTCATTTGGTAAAAAGTTAACTCTTTTCAACATAGCAAAAATGTAGACTTGTCCAGACTGAAACTCTTTGCAGACGACAACTTAAATGCGGCTCAAATGATAGAATAAATGTCTTTGCAGGGGTAGGAAACATTGTGGGAAAAGGAGAAAATGCTGATTTCCAGCATTTTTCTCCATTTACCGCAAAGTTTTCAAAAGAAAAAGTCCTCTTCCTCAGGGTCACCAAAAGTTGGAATTATTCCGTCAAGGGTTAACCCTTTACTGCACAATGTCGCCTGTTAACGACCATGGGAGAGATCTTGTGAAAACATTGTGGGAAAAAGAGAAAATGCTGATAACCAGCATTTTCTCCTTTTCCCACAATGTTTTCTACCCTATCAAAGAAAAATTGCACCATTTGAGCCACATTGAAATTGTAGTCTGGAAATACTTCCAATTTGGACGAGACTGAAATTTTGTCGTCTGGTAATGGGTTATATGATAGAGAGAACATTCTGTGACAAGGAATGATAGACTTTTTGTTACACAGTATTTTATATCTTCACTTTAACTCTTTACCAAACAACAAAATTTTAGAGTCATCGAAATTGAAAGCCTTAGCAGACGACAAATTGTACATGGCTCATTTCAGAGTAATTTACCACTGATAGGGTAGAAAACTTACTGGGAAAAGGAGGAAATGCTGGTTAGCAGTCACCTTCAGTTTCAAAGGGCTTCTTTCTCAAGGTTGGGGATTCTACAGTAAAGGGTTACAGACTTACTGTTTTACAGTTAATCATTTACCACACAGTGAGAATTTTAACTCTCCCAAACGACAAAATTTGGACTGGTCCAGATTGAAAGAGTTTGCAGACGACAATATTCAATTTGATGAAAATGGTAGAAAGTTCTCAATAAGGGTAGGAAACACTGTGGGAAAAGGAGAAATTGCTCGTTATGAGCAATTTCTCCTTTTCCCACAGTGTTTTCAAAAGACTTGTGCTGCAGACACGTGAAAGCCAGGGCTTGTTTGGGAAAGGGTTAATTCTTTATCAAATCACAAAAGTGTTGGCTTGTCCAAATTGAAAGCATTTGCAGACGACAACTTAAAAATGACTCTGATGATGGAATTTGTCTTTGATAAAGTAGAAAACATTGTTGGAAAAGGAGAAAATGCTGGTGTTCAGCATTTTCTCCTTTTCCAACAATGTTCTCTAAAGGCTTCTTCCTCACGTTGTTACAACCCGGAATTGCGTGGTAAAGGGTAACCCTTTACCACACAATCCCGACTTTAAACGATCCTAAAAAAAGAAGCCTTTTGAAAACATTGTTGGAAAAGGAGAAAATGCTGGTAACCAGCATTTACTCCTTTTCCCACAATGTTTTCTACCCTCCCCAAAACAAATTTAATTTTTTCAGTGGCATTTATTTTGTCGTCTGCAAATGCTTTCAATTTGGACTAATCTAGAATTTTGTCATTTGGTAAAGAGTTAATGGCCCTATGTAAGAAGGCTTTTGAAAACAATGGTTGATAAAATTTTGTTTGTCCCAGTAAGGGACTTAGATATGAAGTAATATGAAATTAACACTACATTAATCCTATACATATCTATATTTAAATGCAATTTTATAGGAGTGAGAGGTAGGCTTATACAATCAAAAGACGGGATAAATCTATCTTTGAATGAAATGTAATCAAATGTAATGAAATGAAAGTGGAATTAATTAATTTTTTTCTGAAGTACATATTGCCATTACGGGTCATTGGAGTGTAAGACATGTCTCGTGAAAACCTTTACTCTTAGGTCTGCTATGGATAAGTTAGATTACTAATGCAGACAGTGTAGATCAAGATCAGACTGTACAGAATGTGCAGTCTGATCTTGATCTATACTGTCTGACCTTTGGAGTGATATTTTTGGCAGAAGAGTCTTGGAATATTGAAACAATATAGTGGCTTTTATCTGTGTACTGAAGATATTTTATTTCTTTTACTTTAACCCTTGACTTTACAGTCCTGCATTTTAATGACCATGAAGAAAAAGGTTTTTGAAAACATTCTGGGAGAAAGAGAAAATGCTGGTAACCAGTATTTTGTCCTTTTCCAACAATGTTTTCTACTCTACCATAAACTAATTTCATTTTTGGTTTAACATTTATTTTGTCGTCTGCAAACGCTTTTAATTTGGAATAGTCAAAAATTTTATCATATCCTTTACCATACAGTCCCAAGTTTTGATAAAGCTAAGAAAGAATACTTTTGAAAACAGTGTAGGAAAAGGGGAAAATGCTGGTTACCAGCATTTCCTCCTTTTCCAACAATGTTTTCTACCATACCAAAAACAAATTTTAAGTTTTGAGTGAAATTTATTTTGTCGTCTGCAAATGCTTTTAATTTGGACAAGTCAAAAGTTTTATCATACCATTTACTAGGCTATTCCAAGATTTGATAAACCTAAGAGAGAATACTTTTGAAAACCATGTAGGAAAAGGAAAAAAATCTTGGAACCAGCATTTTCTCCTTTTCCCGCAACGTTTCCTACTGTACCAAAAACAGATTCTGAGTTTTGAGTATCATTTATTTTGTCGTCTTCAGATGCTTTTAATTTTGTAACAAGTCTAAAATTTTATCATATGTTAAAGAGTTAACCCTTTACCACATAATCCCAAGTTTTAACGATCCTGAGGAAAAGAGGCTGGTAACGAGCATTTTCTATTTTTACAACAATGTTTTCTGTCCCATCAGTAACAAATTCCATCATTTCAGCCAGAGTCACATTTTCATTGTCGTCTGCAAATGCTTTGAATTTGGACTACTCCAGAATTTCTTTGTTTAGTAAAGAGTTAAAGAACCTTTCATGACTGTAGTTGCTTTTGCAGCCAGTGTAGATCAAGATCAGACTGCACAAAACGTGCAGTCTGATCTTTGATCTACACTGTCCGCTTTGATAAATCTTTATAGACAAAAGCAACCGTGAAACTGCAATTATTTGGGTCTTATTTCTCGATTGAACATATCTGTTGGGTTTATTCGGCGCTCTAAGGGTTAAGTATTGAATGCCTTATCCCCCTGCGGTCCTATTTAAAATAAGCGTGCCAGACTCTCGCTTTCTATTAACCCTTAACCAAACGACAAATTTTGGACTGGTCCAAATTGAAAGAGTTTGCGGATGACAATTTTAAATTTGATGAAAATGGCAGAAATGTCCCAAAAAGGGTAGAAAACACTGTGGGAAAAGGAGAAATTGCTCGTAACGAGCAATTTCTCCTTTTCCCACAGTGTTTTCAAAAGACTTGTACTGCAGACACGTGAAAACCAGGGCTTGTTTGGGAAAGGGTTAATCCTTTACCGCACCACGCCGCCTTTTGACGCCCCTGGAAAAGAAGCCTTTTGAAAACATTGTGGGAAAAGGAGAAAATGCTGGTATCCAGCATTTTCTCCTTTTCCCACAATGTTTTCTACCCTATCAAAGAAAAACTGTACCATTTGAGCCACAATGAAATTGTCGTCTGCAAATGCTTTCAATTTGGACAAGGCTAAAAGTTTGTCGTCTGGTAAAGGGTTAATCCCTTGAAGGGAAAGTGCCAAACTTTGACTTGGAGGGATAATCTTCCAAATGAGGAAAAAAAGGTCATATCTGTATTAATCCATTACCACACAATCCCGACTTCTAACGACCCTGAGGCAGAAGCCTTTTGAAAACATTGTGGGAAAAGGAGAAAATGCTGGTTACCAGCATTTTCTCCTTTTCCCACAATGTTTTCTTCTCTATCAAGAACAAATTTCGTCATTTGAGCCACTTTTAATATATTGTCTGCAAGTGCTTTGAATTTGGACCAGTCTAAATTATTGTCGTTTGGGAAAGAGTTAACTATGAAATTTTAGACCCATCAAAATGAAAGCATTTGAAGACGACAATTGTTAATGTGGCTCATATGATACGGTTTTTCTTTGATATGGTAGAAATGTTGTGGGAAATGGAGAGTAACCAGCATTTTCTCCTTTTCCCACAATGTTTTCGAAAGTCGTCTTTCTCAGGGTCATTAGAAATCGTCACTGTGTGGTATAGTTAACTCTTTACCAAACGACAAAATTTTAGACTGGTCTGCATTGAAAGCATTTGCAGACAAAATAAATGTGATTGAAAAACTGAAACTTGCTTTGGGAAGGGTAGAAAACATTGTGGGAAAATTAGAACATACTGGTTACTAGCATTTTCTCCTTTTTCCACAATGTTTTCAAAAGGCTTCTTTCCCAGGGTCATTAAAAGGCGGCATTGTGCGGTAAAGGGTTAAACTTGTTCTTCGGTGATTTTGTAGAAAAAATAATGATTGTAGAGTACAAATATGTCCTTTTATCTCAACCTCTGATAAACATAACAAGCCCAAAAGCAAAATTTGAATTTTGCTTGCTGTTAGGTCAAAGGGAGGCTTAAGATTATCATATATATATATATAAATGATCTATATTTTTTTTTGGCTTTGCCATTATGAATTTATTTGACGTAAAAAATGGCAAGGTGTGATTATGAATTAAATCCCCTGCAAATATATGCTAATGAATTGGACAAGGTCTTTCATGTAATTCAAAAGAAATCTATTTGTATGGTCACATGTCGAGATAAACTTTTTTGCGCTGAAAAAATTAGAACACTTTTCAAACTGTTGTTATTGTAGGCAGTCATTGATGTATTCAAAAGTACAGAGAAGAGGCCATACTCCTAGAAAAGGGGATTTAATGCATCCAAGCAAGACATCACAGTAATATGGGTCCGTAAAATTCACTTTGTATAACAAATGACTGAATCATGAGGTATACTGGTCCTTTGAGCGGCAGGAAATGAAGCAATAGCAAAAAGTTTCGGGCCAGGTCAGCCTGCGCGGACTGCGCAGGCTGACCTGGGTCGATAATTTTTGCAAATGTATTAAACCCCCTTTTCACTGAGCATGGCTCAAATCTTTTTGTATGGTCACATGTTGAGATAAACTTTTTACGCTGAAAAAATTAGAAGACTTTTCAAACTGCTACTACATGTATAAAAGGCAGTTATTGATAAAAGTGGTGGAACTCCTAGAAATGGGAGTTTAATGCAGTACATGAATCATGTCATCAAATTAATATTGATCCATAAAATCCATTGTGTATAACAACTGAATGAAACACGAGTTAGAAAGGTGCTCGGACAATTGCAGACAATTTACGAATAGTCGAAAGTTTCGACCCAGGTCAGCCTGTGCATTAGGCCAACTCCCATCCATTTCCAGCAAAATTGTGATGGTGTCAGTGGTTCTGAGGTAGAGCATAGGACTTGTTACCATAAAGTCCTGAGTTTGATACCCAGTAGTGGGTGACATCTTTGGGATTGTCGGTTGGCCCACACGTTCGGCGCGAGTACTGGTGTAGTTCCCAGGAAGCAGAATCAAGAGAGATTAGTATAAGTTGCAAGAACCTGTCTCTCAGTCGATGTGAAATGAATATGGTGCCATGCTCTGTAAAAATGGGACTTAATGCATTTGCGAAAAGTATTGATCCAGGTCAGTCTGTGCAGTCCGGGCAGGCTGACCTGGTTCGAAACTTTTTGCTATTGGTCAATTTTCTGTATGTCAAAGGACCAGTCTACCTCATGATCAGATGGTTATTAACTCTTTAACACACAATCCCGACTTTTAACGACCCTCTGTAAGAAGCCTTTTGAAAACCTTGCAGGAAAAGGAGAAAAATGCTGGTAACCAGCATTTCTCCTTTTCCCTCAATGAATGTTTTCTACCCTTTCCAAAACATATTTCAATTTTTCAATCACATGTATTTTGTCGTCTGCAAATGCTTTCGATTTGGACCAGTCTCCAATTTTGTCGTTTGGTAAAGAGTTAAAACAAAGTGACTATAATGGATCCATAATTATGTGATAATTATGTGATAGCTTAGTTATAATATGATATAATTATATAATTATTGTTATATATTATATACATAATTATGTGATAGCTTGATTGGCATCATGCATTACGGAGGTGCATGAAGCCCCCTTCTGCCAGAGCACAGTTCATTGTCCGTATTCACCGACCATTCTTAACCCTTTCCTGAACGATGAATTTTAGACTGGTCCAAATTGAAAGAGTTTGCAGACGACAATTTTGGATTTGATGAAAATGACAGAAAGTTCTCCAAAAGGGTAGAAAACACTGTGGGAAAAGGAGAAATTGCTCGTAACGAGCAATTTCTCCTTTTCCCACAGTGTTTTCAAAAGACTTGTACTGCAGACACGTGAAAACCAGGGCTTGTTTGGGAAAGGGTTAACAATGTTCTTAGTCTTATTCTTCAAGATTTTCTACATTTGAAAGTAACACAACTTCTGATTGGTTTAGCCAATCAGAAGTTGTGTTACTTTCAAATGTAGAAAATTTTAAAGAATAAGACTAAGAACGTTCTTAAGAATGGTTGGCAAATACGGACCCATATGTTTAAGCAAACAACATTGTACTGGCAGAGATTATGGTTACCCCTGTATTGTTAACTTTTTTTCAATTACTGACCAAAAGTTTTAATGATGCTTACACTAGAAAGCAGCCAGTGGCTTTGGTAGAATTTTGTGCAAAGTAGTGGTGAAATATACTCCAGGAAAACATGATAGGTGCACTGGCCACGGCAATACAAGTTTAACCCTTTCCCAAGCAAGCCCTGGTTTTCATGTGTCTGCAGTACAAGTCTTTTGAAAACACTGTGGGAAAAGGAAAAATTGCTCGTCACGAGCAATTTCTCCTTTTCCCACAGTGTTTTCTACCCTTTTGGAGAACTTTCTGTCATTTTCATCAAATTTAAAATTGTCGTTGGCAAACTTTCAGTTTGGACCAGTCTAAAATTCATTGTTTGGGAAAGGGTTAAATGATATTGAAAACGACTTTAAATACTATACAAACTTCTCGAGGATAGTGAAAAAATATGGGATAGTAAAAAGATAAAGTGTTAACCCTAAATACCACGCAAACTTGAGTTTTAATGATGCTGAGAAAGAAGCCTTTTGAAAACATTTGTAACCAGCGTTTTCTTCTTTTCCCACACTGTTTTGTACCTTTTCAAAGACTGCAATTATCATTAGGGCTACATTTAATTTGTCATTTGCACATGCTTTCAGTTTGGACAAGTCTACAATTTTGTCATTTGGTACTAGATGACAAAATTTTAGCAATGTCCGAATTGAAAGCATTTGCAGATGACAAAATCTTACTTAAAACATAAAATATGACTTTCATGGGATAGAAAACATTGTGGGGAAAGGAGAAAATGCTGGTTACCAGCATATTCTCCTTTTCCCACTATTTTTTTAAAAGCCTTCTTTCTCATGGTCGGTAAAAGTCAGCATTGTGCGGTAAGGAGTTAATATTCAATAAACCGATATGTGCATCTGTACATATTAGGTTATTAACTAAAGTAAACTTCCTATGTCTACAAGCTTTCCGCTGATTTATGTAATATTTAATGCTTGTTTGTTTGGTCTTTTTTTCCTTCAAAGACAATTTTATGATTTCGAACTTTGCTAGAGGCAAATATACTTTTTCCTTAACTCTTTACCAAACGCCAATATCTTAGACTAGTCCATATTGAGAGCATTTGCAGACGACAAATTAACTGTGACTGAAAAATTAGAATTCGTTTTGGAAGGGTATAACATTGTGGGAAAAGGAGAAAATGCTGGCTACCAGCATTTTCTCCTTTTCCCACATTGTTTTAAAAAGGCCTCTTTCTCAAGGTCGTCGGAAATCGGGATTGTGTGGTAAAGGTTTTACCTTTTTCCAAATGATAAAAGTTTGGACTAGATCAAAGTTAAAGGGTTTTGCAGAAAACATATTAACCCTTTCCCAAACAAGCCCTGGTTTTCACGTGTCTGCAGTACAAGTCTTTTGAAAACACTGTGGGAAAAGGAGAAATTGCTCGTAATGAGCAATCTCTCCTTTTCCCACAATGTTTTCTACCCTTTTTGAGAACTTTCTGCCATTTTCATCAAATTTAAAATTGTTGTCTGCAGACTCTTTCAATTTGGACCAGTCTAAAATTCATTGTTTGGGAAAGGGTTAAATGTTGCTGAAACTGTGATTTCTCTCTTAACTCTATACCACACGACAGAAATGTAGACTTGTCCAAATTGAAAGCATTTTGCAGACGACAATTTCAGTGTGGTTTAAATGATAGAATTTTTCTTTGATAGGGTAGAAAACATTGTGGAAAAAGGAGAAAATGCTGGTTACCAGCATTTTCTCCTTTTCCCACAATGTTTTCAAGCGGCTTCTTCCTGGGGGTCATTAAAAGTTGGGATTGTGTGGTAAAGGGTTAAAATAGGGTAGAAAACATTGTGGGAAAAAGAGAAAATGTTGGGTTACCCACATTTTCTCCTTTTCCAACAATGTTTTCATAAGCCTTCTTCCTTAGGGTTGTTACAACTCGGAATTGTGTGGTAAAGGGTTCACTTAATGCTTTACCAAACAAGGTATTACAGATCCTGTGGAAGAGGGCTTTTAAAAAACATTGTTAGAAAAGGAGAAAGTGCTGGTTACCTCAATGTTTTCAAAAGACTCCTTTTCAGGGTCGTTAAAACTCTGGATGGTGTGATAAAAGGTTAAAGCATTGATGGTGTTTGTTGCAACAGGTTGCATTCTGTCACTGCTAAAAGAGAGTTTTGTCTGTGTGTCTGATTTTATGGGTTTTTCGTGGGAGCGTCCTTGGGCAAGACACTTCAGAGCTCTAGCCCAGGATGGGCGAAACCCAGGCAGTACATGAATATGTGAGATGTTGCTGTGATATGACTGAAGTAATGTTGAAAGCAGCGTAAAACACCATCTCTTAACCAAACGACAAAATTTTAGACTAGTCCAAATTGAAAGCATTTGCAGACGACAAATTAAATGCAACTCAAGAATTGAAATTTGTTTTGGAAAGGGTAGAAAACATTGTGGGGAAAGAAGAGAAAATGCTGGTTACCAGCATTTTCTCCATTTCCCACAATGTTTTCAAAAGGCTTCTTTCCCAGGGTCATTAAAAGTCGGGATTGTGTGGTAAAAGGTTAATCAATCAATCAATTGTTTAAGTTTAAACAGCCAGTCTGGCTTGGAAAGAATATTGTATGAGTTATTGGTAAATGGAACTTTGGGAATGCATAGATAGATGCAATGGCAGCCATGGTGTGTCCTACCTCTTTACCAAACGACAAAATACTAGACTTTTTGAAATTTAACCTTTTACTGCACAGTGCCGCCTTTTAACAACCCTGGGAAAAAAAGCTTTCTGAAAACATTGTATGGAAACCAGCATTTTCTCCTTTTCCCATAATATTTTCTACCCTATCAAAAAGCCGCATTGAAATTGTCATCTGTAAATGCTTTCATTTTGTTGTCTTGTAAAGGGTTAAAGCATCTGCAGATGACAAAATAAACATGACTAAAAAATTTAAATTTGCTTTGACGCGTGTAGAGGACATTGTGGTCAAAAGAGTAAATGCTGGTTCCCAACATGTTCTATTTACCACAATGTTTTCAAAAGACTTTTTCTTAAAGGTCTTCACATCAGGATTGTGTGTTAAAAGGGATGACTCTTAACCATACGAGAAAAATGTAGACTTTTCCCACATTGAAAGCATTTGCAGAAGACAACCAACCCACTGATCAAAGAATCTATCCACCAACCAACCAATCAATCAATCAATCAATCAAGTAATCAATCAATCAGGGTACTAAAACACGATGGGTTAGCTTTGGTAAAGTGGTTGATTGATTGATTGATTGTATGGTGTTTAAGGCCATTTTAAACATTTTTTCAGTTGTATCGCGGTGGCCAGTGCACCTGTCCATGCTTTCGTGGAGTTTCTTTTACCAGTACTCCGCACAATATTCTTTCCAAGCCACTGGCTGCTTTCCAACATAAGCATCATCAGGGTTCGCTCTGGGTCTAAAAAAGTTGTCGCCAGCTCTTTCGCCAAATTAAAAAAGTTGGGGCCAATCTGGGGACAGTTGGGGCCAAATTTTCAGGAGTTGGGGCCAGATGAATATCATAATGCAGCTTGCTGGACAAAAATTTTAGACTGGTCGGAATTGTAAGGAGTTCCAGTCCATTCATAATGTATAATGTATGTTAAGGGGTAGAAAACTTTGTTAGAAAATGAAAATTATCTATGAAAAAGAAAAAGTAACACTTTCTCAGGGTCATATGAACAAGGTTTTCCTTAGGATGATGTTATTCTTAACCCATTACCACACAATCCTTACTTTTGATGCCCCTGAGAAAGAAGCCTTTTGAAAACACTGTAGGAAAAGGAGGAAATGCTGGTAACCAGCATTTTCTCCTTTTCCCACAGTGTTTTCTACCCTTCCCAGAACAAATTTCAATTTTTCAGTCACCTTTGTAGACACATTTTACGTAGCATGACTTTTTTGCAAGCATCGTATTTCAGAAAGCTAGAAAATTCAGGGTCAGAAAGCCAATAGTCCTTAAATAATCGTTTTGCAACTTTTGAAGGCGTGCCGAGTTGGCTAGATTCACTTTCATTATCTGAGTCATCGGCTTTACGTTTTCTCACACACATAGTCACATAGCGACCCATTTTTACACAGAAAGAAAGATTTGGTTATTTCCGTTTATTTATCGTCGCTACCGGTTGCCCATCTGAGCGACGCCCCCCAGAAGACGGTTAGTTGTTACGGGGGATAGTGCAAGGATACAGGTCGAAACTACTGAGAGCTTCGCCTGGTTCTTTAACGTGCTCGGCGTATAGCTCCGTCACACGGAACCTCGGTTTAATGTTTCATCCGAAGGACTATTAGTAATTTTTTAGTTGGCCAGCCGGGGATACGAACCCACAATCTGTAGGACATTGTGTTCACGAGTCCTACGCTCTACCTACTGAGCTATATCGGCTGGTCAGAAAGAAAGAGCTAAAAAGTTACCTATTTATACAAAATCGGGAAATAATTGACTCGTGATTGTTTTTTGGACTTATTGAGTAGCGTCCTTTAATTAAAGGCCGGCATCTAATTACCACATTAATCTGTCGTATTAAACAACGATTACATATCTTTTTGGACTTTCATACCATGCGGTGTTCAGTAAACGATTATACAATCTATGGTCATTAATCAATGTGATAATAGACCAATTTGTCAAACTGTTGAAATTGTCCTTATGGCTATGAAACACCGCTATTGATGCAAAATGTGTCATAAACTTACAACAATCAATATTGCAGCAAGCGTGTAAACACCATCGACAGTTAGTCAAACCTATCAACCAATCAGCGTACGTCAAATCTCCTTTGGTTCTTATCGGAGGCGTTGTCATTGACGCGTGACATTCACATGATGTGCTGGCGACTCGAATAAACAATGTCGTTGAACTCACTTAGCTCGCAAACGCTTACGACAATGAATTTCAAAAGAATTTCTTTTTGGGGCCAGCTTGAAAAAAAGTTGTCGCCACGCATTTTCGCCAAATGAAAAAATCTTGCACCAAATTTTTATTTTTGTCACAATTGGCGACAGTGGCGATCGGCAGCGCGAACCCTGCATCATTGAAACAATGGTCAGCGGTGAGAGAGGAATGAATCCTGTTGCGATGACTATCATCAATCCTCAAAAAAAATTGGCCAAGCCGAGGATCAAACCAGCGACCTCCTGTTCTCAAGTCCTGTGTGCTACCAAGCAAGCTACAGGGCTTGGCTAGGTGAAGTGCTTGTAATACTAACAGCACACTTCACTGGATAAGATGGTTGTAGGGCTCTCAAATAACAGGTAAATCGGAATATATGGTATTAACCCTGTACCACACACTCTCGACTTTCAACGACTTAAGGAAGAAGTCTATTGAAAACATTGTTGGAAAAGGAGAAAATGCTGGTAACCAGCATTTTCTCCTTTTCCCACAATGTTTTCTAACCTATCACATGCAGAAATCACCATTCAAGCAACATTTAATTTGTCGTCTGTAAATGCTTTCAATTTGGACCAGTCTAATATTTTGCTGTTTAGTAAAGGGTTAAAGTGCTAATTGATCAGACTATTGAATCTATGAAAGGCTTTATATAAAGGACAAATTTAATACAAAGTAAACTATCACAGGGCAATCATACACTGACCAAAGCTATTGAGTTAAGACTCAAATCAAACAAAGTTGAACTTTAATGAGAAACATGACCATCAATTAACTTTTCTATATAATTTAGGGTATTTGACTTTTTGCCAACTGTAGGAAGCTCACCCCCAAGCCCCACCCCCAAATTTTATTCTTAAATGGGCTGTTGTGAGCTCTTTGACAGTTTCTTGGGGGAGGGACTTTTTTGTCTGTAGAGACAGGAGTTCCAACTTTCCCCCTTAAACTCAAGATTCAGTCTATGTGTTAAAATCAAAGGTGCCGAGCCCCAGTTGCACAGTCGGTAGCATACAGGACTTGAGAACAGGAGGTCGCGGGTTCAGTTCCCGCCTGGGCCAATTTCTGAGTATCCAAGGATTGATGATAGTCATTGCAACAGGATTCATTCCTCTGTCACTGCTGACGATTGTTTTGTGGAAAAGCAACCAGTGGCTTGGAAAGAATATTTTGCATAGTACCACAGTTGAAAGAAACTCCAGGAAAGCATGGATAGGTGCACTGGCCGCCACAATATAACTGAAATAATGTTTAAAATGGTGTCAAACACCATACAATCAATCAATCATTAGGTCCAGTTAAAATTCTGGGTTGTGTGGTAAGGGGTTAACCCTTTACCACACAATGCAGACTTTAACGACCCTGAGGATGAAGCATTTTGAAAACATGGTGGGAAAAGTAGAAAAGGTTCTTTTCCCTCAATGTTTCTACCCAATCAAAGAAAAATCACATCATTTGAGCCACATTGATATTGCCATCTGCAGATGCTTTCAATTTGCACAGGTCTAAAATTTTGTCATGTGGCAAAGGGTTAAATGCCAGTCCCATGATTTGAGGCAGGTTTAACTCTTTACCAAATGACAATATTTTAGACTGGTCCAAATTGAAAGCAGTTGCAGACGACAAAATTAATGTGACTGAAAAGTTGAAATTTGTTTTGGGAAGGGTAGAAAACATTGTGGGAAAAGGAGAAAATGCTAGTCACAATGTTTTCAAAAGGCTTCTCTTTCAGAGTCATTAAAAGTTGGGATTGTGTGGTAAAGGTTTAATTTGACGGCTCGAATTGGTTCCAATTTGGACAAGTCTAAAATTTTGTCTGTCTAGTAAAAAGTCAATAGGTGAGAGGAGGGTTGGAAGGGTCATACACAATGCTACACTGTTTCAGAATGTTAGTGTTTTAGATAAGATAATATCTGATGTTTGACACTCATTGTTTGAACCTTCTTGCTACAAGATGGTATGATTTTCTTTATCCCTTTCCTCCAAGATTAGGGCAAAATAGCTTAACCCTTTCCCAAACGACAAATTTTGGACTGGTCCAAATTGAAAGAGTTTGCAGACGACAATTTTAAATTTGATGAAAATGGCAGAAAGTTCTCCAAAAGGGTAGAAAACACTGTGGGAAAAGGAGAAATTGCTCCCTATGAGCAATTTCTCCTTTTCCCACTGTTTTCAAAAGACTTGTACTGCAGACATGTAAAAACCAGGGCTTGTTTGGGAAAGGGTTAACCCTTTACCACACAATCCCGACTTTTAACGACCTTGACAGGGAAGCCTTTTAAAAAAATTGTGGGAAAAGGAGAACATGCTGGTAACCAGCATTTTCTCCTTTTCCCACAATGTTTTCTACCCTATCAATGACAGAAATAATCGTTTTAGCAAGGTTTGATTTGTCATCTGCAAATGCTTTGAATTTGGTTCAGTCTAAAATTTTGTTGTTTGGTAAAGAGTGAACTCTACCAAACAATAAGAATGTTGACTTGTCCATATTGAAAGCTTTTGCAGACGACAATTTAAATGTGACTCAAACGATGGCAGTTGTCTTTGATAGGTAGAAAACATTGTGTGAAAAGGAGAAAATGCTGGTTACCAGCATTTTCTCCTTTTCCCACAATGTTTTCAATAGGCTTCTTTCTTAGGGTCGTTAAAAGTCGGGATTGTGTGGTAAAGGGTTAATTAACCCTTTAACCACATAATCTGTAGGACCCTGAAGAAGGCTTTAGAAGACATAGTGGCTTTTTCCTACAATGTTTTCTACACTACCAAAGACATTTTCATCTTATGAGCTACATTTTTGTTGTCTGCCAATGCCTTCAATTTGGTAGAGTCCAAAATTTTGTCATTAGATAAAAAGAGTTAATTAATAGCCTTAAATGACCATCTCATATGCTGTTTTTCACTCTTTCCCAAACAATCCCTAGAATTAAGGGCCGAGCCCTGTAGCTCAGTCGGTAGCGTACCGGACTTGAGAACAGGAGGTCGCTGGTTCGATCCCTGGCTTGGCCAATTTCTTTCCGAGGATTGATGATAGTCATTGCGACAGGATTCATTCCTCTCTCACTGCTGACTATTGTTTCGACGATGGTGATGTGGGAAAGTAGCCTGTGGCTTGGAAAGAATATGGTGCATAGTACTGGTAAAAGAAACTCCAGGAAAGCATGGATAGGTGCACTGGCCGCCGCGATGTAATTGAAATGATGTTGAAAATGGCGTTAAACACACACAATCAATATAGAGTTAAGGATCTTGTAGAAAAAATCTAGAAAATATTATGGAAAAATAAAAAAATGGAGGTAACCAGCATTTTCTCCTTTTTCCACAATGTTTTCTATTCAATTCATAGACTTTTCATGATGTTTTCTACCCCTTGCAAAGACATGGGGTAATCTCACATTTGACATGCCTTTAATTTATCGTTTGCAAATGCTTTCAATTTAAATGTCTAAAATTTTGTGGCCTGGTAAAGAGTTACAGTATGGCAAATAACAGACCTCTAGATAAAAGGAAGTGATGATATTCTAAATCCATTATTTCTCTTCCAAACCCTATGTTGTGGGTGCTCATTAGAATCGTCTCGATGAGACGATTCTAATGAGTACCCATAACATGGGGTTTAGTGGAGAGTGATCAGTAATTTTCAGTTTTGAAATCAAAATCACTCTCTCTATCTAGAGCTATAATGATCAGTGCTCAATCTGTCATTCAAGCTTTTCTGCAGAAAATTTTTATTATGAATATTTTATTGACTTAAAGTACAGAGTTTTTTGTCATCAACAAGAAAATTCAACAAAGGCCTATAACGGTATTATTAACCCTTTCCCAAACAAGCCCTGGTTTTCACGTGTCTTTCACGTGTCTTTTGAAAACACTGTGGGAAAAGGAGAAATTACTCGTAACGAGCAATTTCTCCTTTTCCCACAGTGTTTTCTACCCTTTTTGAGAACTTTCTGCCATTTTCATCAAATTTAAAATTGTCATCTGCAAACTCTGAATTTGGACCAGCCCAAAATTTGTTGTTTGGGAAAGGGTTAATATTTCAAATGAAAGAGTTATAAGCAAAGAGATTCAAATGACGGTAAATTTTGGTGCATACAATATAGAAGTCATGAACACAGGGAAAAAAAGGTTCTTTTTTTTAGTCTGTACACTAATTAACCTTTGGATAATTACTCAGATTAATGGTGACAACATGAAAGAAACAAAGAGAAAAGATTAAGATTAACAAGATATCTTCTGTTTAGATCAGATGGTCACCGATAGCTAAGATTTGGCTGTCATTGTATTGTCCCACCCATTTCCTGCCTTATTGCTATCGATCTCATAATGCTTCTTTGTGTTAAGTTGCCAATAGTCCAACCAGCATACAGTTGTTTCACCCTGTAACTAATTTTCATTAACCAATCTAGATTCATTGAATAATTTCACTGTGGTACTAGAATTTCCATTTCATGGTGGGAACAGAAAAATTTGCCTACCTCCGAAGTTTTGCCTTTGTAACTCTCTCACTATTTTATCCTTACCAGATTGAACACAAAATAACAGTGGGGAATCACTATGTAAGAAACTTTTTCCATCCCATTGTAAGATATATATTTATATACCCCACCTACGAAGTAGATGGGGGTATATTGGTTTCACCATGTCTGACTGTCCATCCATCCATCCATCCGACTGTCTGAAGACTTTTTTGTTTCCATGCTCTAACTCAAAAACTGATTAACCCATGACCCTGAAACTTTATATGTGTGTTGCTCATGACCCAAGGAGGTGCCCTATTTTTTTGGGGTCACATGTGTCAAAGGTCAAGGTTACAGGTGAACTTTGAAAATGGTTTCTGTGCTCTAATCCAATAGCTGTTTGACTTATCACCCTGTAACTTTTTACAAGTGTTTCTCATGACCCAAGGAGGTGACTTATGGTTTATGGGTCACATAGGTTAAAGGTCAAGGTCACTGGTGAACTTTATTTGAAGATGGTTTCCGTGCTCTAGCTTAATAGCTTATTGGCTGTTTGACCTAGGAACCTGAAACTTTACACAACTGTTGCTCATGACCCAAGGAGATGCCCTATTGTTTTTTGGGTCACATGGGTCACAGGTCATTAGTTCACTGGTGATCTTTGTTTGGAAATGCTGAAAATCATTTCTGTTCTCTTGTAAGTAACTGGGCTCCTGTTAGGCAAGTAATACAGTGGGACATTTTGTCTTATATATTAGGTTATAGTGGGGGAAGTTTGTAAAAAATCAGGTACCTGTGGTTCATACAACATCTGGGATCAAATATAAGCATCTGGAGCACTGTTAATCCTTAAAGTGCCTTTCACATGCTGCCTGATCTTTTATCTAAACTGTCAGCTTTGCTGAAACACTGAAGACAAAAGCAAGCGTGAAATTGCAATTATATGGGTCTTATTTCTAGGATGGAAATGCCTAATAGACTTATTACGCACTCCAAGGGTTTTCTGTGGTTAGCCCTAATTCATTTACCAAATAATCCTGAATTTTTACTGATAGGGAGGAAGAAGGAATTTTACATTCTTTTTCAACAATTTTTTCTATCCCTTTAACTCTTGACCAAATGACAAAATTTCAGTCTGGTCCAAATCAAAAGCATTTGCAGATGAAAATTTCAAAGTGGCTGAAATGGTGCAATATTTGTTTGATAGGACAGAAAATGTTGTGGGAAAAGGAGAAAATGCTGGTTACAAGCAGTTTCTCCTTTTCTCACAATGTTTTCAAAGTCTTCTTTCCCAGGGTCGTTAAAAGGTGGCATTGTGCGGCAAAGGGTGAAAGATAAGTCTCATCCTATTAACCCTTTCAGCGCCATAGGCGAAAACAGGGACTTTTGCGGACAGCATAGATCAAGATCAGACTGCACAGAATGTGCAGTCTGATCTTTGATCTATGCCATCCGCTTGTTTGGTCAAGCCTATATGATAAAAATCTTCCGGAGACTCAGTGGATTATATTTACAGCCATCAAAAAAGGCGGAGTTTTTTAATTTGGTGCCGAAAGATTTAATTGAGGCACATTTAACCCTTAGACCGCTGAATTTATGACATAAACCATTTCAGTGAAGAAAATCATCCGAAATATTGTCATTTCAAGGTTGTTTTAGCTAGAAGGTGTATTGAAGTAGCTGACAGTGTAGATCAAAGATCAGACTGCACGTTCTGTGCAGTCTGATCTTGATCTACACTGTCAGCAAAAACAAATTAAGTTGGTTCCAGCACTGTAAGGGTTAATAAATCATCTGCAAATGCTCTCAGTGTGGAAAAGTAAAAAAAATTCTGTTTGATAAAGTGTGAAACACTGACTCCCTGTATCATATTGTAAATGAACTTCTTTCTGATAATATCTGCCATCTTGGTATAACCCAGCTGCCATAACTGGTACCATTATTGACATTGGTATGCCTCCCTAAGGTCAGAGGTTTGAACTTGGTTGGGCTTTAAATATAAACTTACGTCAACTTGCGGTGAACTCTTTACATGTGAACTCTTTACACGAGATATATAGCATCTGACATGAGTATGCTCTTGAGATAAAATTTCATTAAATGAGTCTAGGAAAAATATTATTATGTGTGCCTTTGGTGAGCTGAACCCTTTCTCAAACAAGCCCTGGTTTTCATGTGTCTGCAGTACAAGTCTTTTGAAAACACTGTGGGAAAAGGAGAAATTTCTTGTAACGAGCGATTTCTCCTTTTCCCACAGTGTTTTCTACCCTTTTTGATAACTTTCTGCCATTTTCATCAAATTTAAAATTGTCGTCTGCAAACTGTTTCAATTTGGACCAGTCCAAAATTTGTTGTTTGGGAAAGGGTTAATAAGATTTTTTCTTGACAAGTCAAATAAAATTTCATCTTAAAAGCCAACGAATGTCAGATTCTTTTTATCACATGACAATGTTCAGTCCTACAAAATATGACGTCACAGATTTGTAATATCAAACATGTTCAAGGAAAGAAAATTTTAAGTGGGTATCATGCACTGAAAACAAGAGAGGTTATGTGATAAAAAACAATTTTAGATTTGTCCAAATTGAATGTATTTGCAGACTAATGTGATTGAATATGTCCCATATGATGGGATTTTGCTCTGGAAGAGTGATAGAAAATATGGTGGAAAATGCAGAAAATGCTAGTAACTTTTTAACCCTTTCCCAAACAAGCCCTGCTTTTCACGTGTCTGCAGTACAAGTCTTTTGAAAACACAGTGGGAAAAGGAGAAATTGCTCGTAACGAGCAATTTCTCCTTTTCCCACAGTGTTTTCTACCCTTTTGGAGACCTTTCTGCCATTTTCATCAAATTTGAAATCGTCGTCTGCAAACTCTTTCAATTTGGACCAGTCCAAAAGTTGTCGTTTGGGAAAGGGTTAAACAATATTTTCAAGAGCTTTTTTCCCCTACAGTAAAACCCAGTGCTAAGGGCCTTCAGATTATGAATGTTGCACTTCACCACTGAGCCAAGCTGACTGTAAAATCCAAGGCTCAACTCTTAAGCTGCTAAGCATGTCTTTGCAGGCAGTGTAGATCAAGATCAGACTGCACAGAACATTCAGTCTGATCTTTGATCTATAATTTTCGCTATTGTATTTTCTTCCCGGTGAAATCGAAAAAAAGTTTTATAAGCACTGAGCCAGGGTCTGTATTCAACTTGTAAGATTTTCTAAATTTGAAAGTAACCTAACTCTTGATTGGCTAAACCATTTGGTTTCACCAGTCAGAAGTTGTGTTACTTTCAAATCTAGAAAATTCTGAAGAATAAGACTAAGCATGTTCTTAAGAACAGTCGGTGAATACAAACGCAGGTCAGAATGAAGGACATGGCAATATTCCTGTAACCTACCAAATTTAGTTATGGGAAAGCAATTTGAAAAGTCAAGTGCTGAAAAGAAAAAATTATTTTCAACTAAATTGAAATAATTATACCCATTTTTCCGAAGTCTATAGAAAACATTATACCTGTCATTGTAAACACAGAGCTCCAGAAAAGAGGGAGTGATGGTATTCTAGATCCATTATTTCTCCTCCAAACCCTATGTTGTGGATACTCATTCGAATCGTCTCGACGAGACGATTCTAATGAGTACCCATAACATAGGGTTTAGTGGAGAATAATTAATATTTTCAATTTTGAAATCGAAATCATTTTGTCTATCTGGAGCTCTGTAAACACTTTGTACTTTAGCATTTAGATTAGGGGTGATAATGTTATCTGTGTGTTGCATATCTGACGATAATTATCCAGTGACAATTATCTTCCCTCTGTAATTGTAGAATAACTGAAATTTGAAGCTTTACTCTTTATGGTACTGTCCCAAGTTTTGACGACCCATAGGGAGAAGACTTTTGAAAACATAGTGGGAAAAGAAGAAAATGCTGGTAACTAGCATTTTCTTCTTTTCCCACAATATTTTCTACCTTTTCAAAGACAAACCCCTGAACTCTATACCAAATGTAGAAAAATGTAGACTTGTCCAATTTGAAAGCGTTTGCAGACAACAATTCAAATGTGACTCAAATGATGAAAGGTTTTTTTGTAAACTTTGTGGGAAAAGGAGAAAATGCTGGTAAAAAAAAGTTTAAAAAAGTTATCTCCTTATCAGATAGTGTAGATCCAAGATCAGACTGCCTGTTCTGTATAGTCTGATCTTGATCTACACTGTTTGCAAAGGGTCCTTGAGTCGTGCGTGGCAGCCTAAGTGTTAAGGCGAAATCTTGCGAAAGAGTAATGGTTTCATGGTACAAGTGTAAAGAAAAGAGCTAATGGGGTTTAAACTATATTTAATTAGTAGATTTGTCTGAAAGAGAAGAAAAGGTTTTTTATTGAAAACTGTAATTTTCTGCTTGTTTGTGCCCATACAGGTGACAGACTTGAATAAACTATGGTCTGAAACTGTTACATAGTTCAAACTCTGTACCACACACTTCAGAGTTTTAATCAGTCTGAGAAAGAAACCTTCCAAAAACATTGTGGGAAAAAGGAGACAGTGCTGTTAACCAGCATTTTCTTCTTTTCCACAATATTTTTCTACCTTATAAAAGACAAATATTAAGTTTTTGAGTAACAATTTTTATTTATGGTCTGCAAATGCTTTCAGTTTGGACAAGGCTGAAATTTTGTCATTTGGTAAAGGGTTAAATTGTTACATAGGTAACTCTTTACGAAACCATAAGCTGAGCCCCTGTAGCTCTGTAATGGTAGCGTACAGGACTTGAGAGCAGGGTGTTGCTGGTTTGATTCCAGGCGTGGCCAATTTCTTGCCGAGGATTGATGATAGTCATTTGGACAGGATTCATTCCTCTCTTACTGTTGACCATTGTTTGAAAGACAGTTATGTGGGGAAGCAGCCAGTGGCTTGGAAAGAATATTGTGCACTTTCAGTTTGGACATGTATAAAATTTTGCTATTAGGTAAAAAAGTTAGGAAGAAGAGGGCTTGAATATTATATTCCAGTGAACCTCTCTCTGTAAAAGAAAAAGGAGAGAAGAAGCAAAAATTCAAATGAGGCAAGCTCTGGCAAAAGGGGGCTTAATTCATCTCTATGCTACATAAAACTTAAAGCAAGTCCAAGCAGAGGATAAACCTTTTGGATCTATACAATCTATTTTGTATAACAACTTCCTGAATCAAACGATATGCTGGTCCTTTTAGCTTCAGAAAATTTACAAATAGCAAAAGGTTTTGGCCCAGGTCAGCCTGCACAGACTACGTCAAGATTGTGTGGTAAAGGGTAAAAATGACTAATCATGAACAAATGGAATCTGTCAAAGTGGTATAGGTATTTCTGGTTGTAGTCTTCTCACTTTGGGAAAGAATTGTGACAAATATAGTAGATAGTTAACATACTGATAAATGACTCTTTTAGCCCTCAACTTACAGTCCTGGGTCTGTATTCACCAACCATTCTTAACCTTTTCCCAAAAGACAAATTTTGGACTGGTCCAAATTCAAAGAGTTTGCAGACGACAATTTTAAATTTGATGAAAATAGCAGAAAGGTCTCAAAAAGGGTAGAAAACACTGTGGGAAAAGGAGAAATTGCTCGTCATTGCAGAATAAGACTAAGAATATTCTCAAGAATGGTTGGTGAATACGGGCCCTGAGTTTTAATGGCCCTGAAGAAGAAAGCTTTTGAAAACCTTGTGGGAAAAGGAGAAAATACTGGTAACCAGGTTTCTATGCTCTTTAATATAATATCCTGTCATTTCAACCATATTCAATTTTTTGCGTGCAAATGCTTTTAGGTTGGGCTAGTCTAAAATTTTGTCATCTGGTAAACAGTTAATATATGATTCATGTAAACATGTTCTTCAGACAAACATAAACAGTGTAGAGCAAGGTTTAGAAATAGTTATTATTGTTTGTTTCACTTGCCTCACATTTTTAACCGCAATGTTATACACTTTTATAAACCTTCAGAGAGTTGAAAAAAACCTAGCAGATATTTTAAGTTTAAAAATAAAACCCTTGAGAATTTGTAATTTCGCAATTACTTTTGTCAAGATGTCTTGGCAAAGCAGATAGTTTAGATGAAAGATCAATCAGATGTAATGTGTGTGCGGTCCAATCTTGATATAGATTGTTTTCCCGCAAACTACTTTAGTGGTGAAAGGTGCTCTGTGAGTTAAATCATTATTATGGTTATATAAGATGTTTCAGTGGCTAGGGTAAATCAAAAGCACAGAAATCATATTGAGACAGTATCTAACCACACAATGCTGACTTTTAATGAACCTAAGGAAGAATGCTTTTAAAAACATTGCGGGAAACTGAGAAAATGCTGGTAAGCAGCATTTTCTCCTTTTCCCTACAATGGTTTCTACCCTTCCAACACAGATTTCAAATTTTTAGTCACATTTATTTTGTTGTCTCAGGCCTCTGCCAACTCTCAGACTTTTGGGAGAACTGACTTCTCCCTAGTCTGAGAATTGGGAGAAGTTTTTCAAAATGAGGAGAAGTGGTCAGACTTCGAGGAGAAGTTTAGACGGACATTAAAATACAGACGTGGTTGGACTTACAGAAGGAAACAACAATATTTTAACAATTTAACAGTTTGATTGGATAGAAAACCATGTGAATTGAATGAAAATATTTTATACTATATAGCTTTTTAATGATTGATATACTTATTCCTATTAGAAACTACTTAATACATATTTATTCATTGTTTGCCATGCTCAATTCATACAGTTTTTGGATAAAAACATTATGGAAAGAGAAAAGAAATACTTGCTGTGAGCAATGGTTTCTCCTGCACATTTCTTTTCCCAAAATCTTTGAAGCACTATTTTTTTTTTCCCAAAATCCTAGGCAAAAATTTTTGCTGAAAAATCATTATCTTTACCAGGGATCATGTATATTACAATCCCTGTCCCTGACCAGGTGAGAAAAAATTCTGAATCTCAAATCAAAAGCATTTACAGCAGGCAAATGGATAATTACTCAAAGGATGTACATGTAAGTAATGTTAAAAAGTAACGCGAATATTGAGTCAAAGGAAGGAAAGCTTGCTACCACCATATTCTCCTCTTGGCACAATGTTTTCAACTTCCTCATGGTAATTAAAGCCCAGTCTCAGATAGCAAGAGAAATCGAAGATAAGTTTGTCTGAATACTGTAAATCGTTAATGAAAACATCGCTAAGGACATTATTACATTTCCATCTTAAATACCTGTTTTAACCTCAAGATCGTTTGTTCGCAGTAGATAGGGTCCAATGAAGAAAAATGTCAAAATTTTGACAGAGTATAGGATCAGTAACTATGTGCATGTATGTATATTTTTTTTTAATTTATCTTTTTGTTGGCATCTGAGAAAAATATACAATTTCATCCAAACTTATGAAAGAAAACCGCCCTTGAGCTATATGTGAACGTCGCAATACCCAGCAGCCATTTTGAAATTGAATCCTGTGACTTGTTGGAATTCATCCAAAAATCAGTTGTAATGTGACACAGTTGGTGCCAATTTGTAGTCCCATGATTTAAAAATATTGCTACATGCTGTTAGCCGATCATCTAAATATGTCATCATGTCTGTTCGTTAGTAAAAATGCGAGTAAAAAAGGAAGCGGTAAATGGTGTTTTAAAAGCAAGGTGCCAATTTTAATTCAATTCCGGGACATCTGATTTCCGGGTTTCACCCACCTAGATTTTGAATCAAACCCGGACTCTGTGTAGACTTATTTAGATTTAAATTATGTGCCAAGTAATGTACACATATTTTAGTCAGAGAAGCCTATGCCCACACATTTAAATGACAACAAGAAAATTTTCATGTTTATTGAAAAGTTAATATGTTGCTTGAATTTTATGAATAGATCCACATGGCAGTGCATGTCTATTCATAACTGCCTATTTAAACTCTTACAGCAAGATATGTACATTAAATAAGAATCTGAACTTAAAGACTACATAATTTAATGTAACTGATAGAACTTGTCATATTCCCTGTTTTAAACTGCTTCTTTATACGCCCGTCAAAGACGGGATGTATTATGGGATCACCCGTGGCGGGCGGGTGGCGTCCAGTTCTTTGTCCGGAGCATATCTCCAAAACTATACTACCTACGGTTATGAAATTTCATGCGTGGATAGATCTCATCAAGCGGGAGTGCAGTGCACAGGAATCATAACTCTTGCTTCCTTAATTTTTGAGTTATTGCCCTTTCTTGTTTTTCATACTTGAATTTTGTCTGGTGAATATCTCCAATACTATACTACCTAGGGTTATGAAATTTCATGAGTGGATAGATCTCATCAAGGGGGAGTGCAATGCACAGGAATCATAACTCTTGCTTCCTTAATTTTTTAGTTATTGCCCTTTCTTGTTTTTCATACTTGAATTTTGTCCGGTGAATATCTCCAATACTATACTACCTAGGGTTATGAAATTTCATGAGTGGATAGATCTCATCAAGGGGGAGTACAATGCACAGGAATCATAACTCTTGCTTCCTTAATTTTTGACTTATTGCCCTTTGTTGTTTTTCATACTTGAATTTTGTCCGGAGCATATCTCCAAAACTATACTACCTACGGTTATGAAATTTCATGCATGGATAGATCTCATCAAGGGGGAGTGCAGTGCACAGGAATCATAACTCTTGCTTCCTTAATGTTTCATTTATTGCCCTTTCTTGTTTTTCATACTTGAATTTTGTCCGGTGAATATCTCCAATACTATACTACCTACGGTTATGAAATTTCATGTCTGCATACATCTCATTAAGGGGGAGTGCAGTGCACAGGAATCATAACTCTTGCTTCCTCAATTTTTCAGTTATTGCCCTTTCTCCTTTTTCATACTTGCATTTTCTCCGGTGAATATCTCCAAAAGTATACTACCTAGGGTTATGAAATTTCATGCCTGCATACATCTCATTAAGGGGGAGTGCAGTGCACAGGAATCATAACTCTTCCTTCCTTAATTTTTGACTTATTTTCATACTTGAATTTTGTCTCGAGCATATCTCCAAAACTATACTACCTATGGCTGTGAAATTTCATGCGTAGATAGATCTCATCAACTGGGAGTGCAGTGCACATGAACCATAACTCTTGCTTAATTTTTGACTTATTGCTCTTTCTTTATTTTGAAACTTTAATTTTGTCCAGTGCATATCTTCAGAACTATACTAGCTAAGGATATGAAATTTCATGCGTGGATACATTTCATCAACGGGAAGTGCTGTGCATATAAATTTCAACTCTTGCTTGCTTAATTTTTCAGTTATTGCCCTTTCTTGTTTTTTTTTCGAACTTGAATTTTGTATGATGCATATCTCTCAAACTATACTACCTCGGGTTATGAAATTTTAGAGCTGGATACATCTCATCAAGGGGTAGTGCAGTGCACATGAAATATAAATTGCTTATTTTTTATGCACCCTTTCAAGACAGGATGTATTATGGGATCAGCCATGGCATACAGGCATCCAGGTAGCATAACTTACACATCTTAAAACCTATTAACTTTAAATTTGACAGTTGTGTTTGTTGTAATCATATGGGGTGCAGTGTACACAAAGAATAAATCTTCCTTCCTTATGAGTAATTGCCCTTTCTTCTTTTTCATACTTAAATTTTGTCAGCAGCATATCTCTCTTACTACACTACCTATGTATATGAAATTTCAGTGATGCATACATCTCAGATTATTAGAAACATAACTATTGCTTCCTTAACTTTTTCTTATTGTCTTTAGTCATTTTTCAGGCTTAAATTCAACACTATCGTATCTATGGATATCAACATAAAGTGTATAAACAAGAGTTCCGTCAACACAAATACACTGCCATTATCTTCAATCAACAGTAAAAAAAATATTCTGCACTACTATTTTTCTATACCTCCCCTTTATCATTATTATGCCCCAACTTTACAACTTGGGGTAAGACGGGCGTATCTTGCGACAATTTGCCGCTCTTGTTTATTTTGTGTAGTCTCAAGAACTCCTATTCCACGTGCTCATTTTCATTTTTAAACAACGAATTTCGAGTATTATTGAAGATATTATTGAATATTATCGGTCGCAAAGTTGAAGTGTTCGCCAGTTCACAAATCGCATATTCTCTACAATATAAGTATGGCTTTAATGTGTAACAAAAACCAAACAATTATCCCATCCCGATCACTAGATATTAACCCAAGCATCTCAAATTACAAAAGCTAGATGTACAAAACAAATCGTAATTACCCGGATGTTGACACATTTTTCACCCGGATCAGCAATGTGTGAGAAACGCCTAATAACCGAATAAAAGCCGAATTATTTATTATCAATTCATTGGTCATTTGATTATGTAAGGTAACACCTTGATCACTTAACACGATTGTGTTACTATAGTCAACAGATAAACAAAAGACCAATAATTGATTGGCTACTCCATCAGACCCAAGAATATTTGTACATGAAGCACGGCCTCCAGTTCGCGATTATGGACGCGTGAAAATTAGCTGGTCGTAAAGAAATTGTGAAAAGTAGTGGTCGTTTCACGGTTTAAAATCTATTGGTAATTTCTCATTGGTACTGAAAATGGTGGTCGTAATTTCAGAATAGCGGGGTGCCCGTATTTCCGGGGTCGTGGTCATTGATTATGAAGAAGGAAAAATTCCGTTCTGACAAAAATCGTTCATAACAGCGGGTTGCTCGTATTACCGGGGTGGTCGTGAGGAGAGGTTTTACTGTATTGGTTAACTTCGCAAGAATTTTAAGGACCTGACATGGCAAAGGGGTGAATATTGTCGGTTAAGATGATACCTATCGATTACGAAGGGGTGTTTGGTACCCGAGAAACTAATTAAAAATAATTTGCTTGTCAAATCGGACAATTGAAAACAATTAATTTCACTGATTGGACACCAGTTGTGAATCGAGTATAATGCGATGTTATGTAATAGATCTACACACGCTGACTGTGTATCGAGTACCCGACACGTGGTCAGTGGTCAATATACACGAGGCAACTTCCCGATTTTTTCAGGCGACTTCGATTTCGCTTTGCCTGGCGAAATGGGTGAAGTTTTTTTTTAAATCAGGCGACTTTTTCGCCCAAGTTGCCCACCTGGCCGAGGCCTGCGTCTACAAATCCTTTCAATTTGGACCGGTCTAAAATTTTGTCATTTGGTAAAGAGGTAAACTGCAGGTTTTGATGTAGTCAAAAGTGTATCTTACCATTTAGCTTGCTTGTATTCACTGGTATCTTATTGGCATGTGAGAATTGATTGATTGATTGAATGGTGTTTTACACTGCTTTTAACATTATTTCAGTCATATCATGGCAACAACTCACATGTTCATGTATGTCCTTGGTTTTCCCAGTACAAGGCTAGGACTATGAAGTGTCTTGCAGAAGGACACTCCCAGGAAAAACCTACTGTTTCCAGTGAGGCTTGAATGGGGGGGGGGAGGGGGGATTGGGGGAGGGTGTTGTTGCAATTGTCCTACAGATTTATAACTGAACCATGTGAGAGAGATAGGAATCTTTTGGGCAATGGTTAGTTTTTCTATGAATTTTTTTTCAATATAGGCTTCTTATGGTCAGGTGTTTCTGTAAGTTATGAGTGTGGCACATTTATTCAAAAGGCAGTAGAGTGATACGGGGCCATCATGGCCCCCTTGTTTGACTCAGCCAAGTGGCTTAACCCTTTACTAGGTTTTAATGACCCGAAGGAAGAAGCCTTTTGAAAACGTTGTGGGAAAAGGAGAAAATGCTGGTAACCAGCATTTTCTCATTTTCCCACAATGTTTTCTACCCTTTGAAAGAAAAATTTGAGGTTTTGAGAAACATTAATTTGTCATCTGCCAATGCTTTTAATTTGGACATGTCTAAAATTCTGTCGTCTAGTTCAGAGTTAAATTCTTTTTTGGAGTATGAGTACAGTAAAGACTGGATTTACTTATCCCTTATCGTGCTAAATAAGTAAAATGAAACTTTCAAGCCGATAGCAAAAACCAAGAATTTTTCTATTTCAAAGATACTTTTTGGGGGGACAGATATCTCCTAATTGGCCAGTGTAGATCCAAGATCAGACTGCACAGAACATGCAGTATGATCTTGATCCACACTGTCCGCAAAAGGTCAGTAAGTCCCGCTTAGCAGCTTAAGGGTTAACCCTTTACCAGGCGACAAAATTTTAGCCTAGTCCAAAATTGAAAGCATTTGCAGACGGCAATTTCCATGTGGCTCAAATGGTGTATTTTTTCTTTGATAGGGTAGAAAACATTGTGGGAAAAGGAGAAAATGCTGGTTAGCAGCATTTTCTCCTTTTCCAACAATGTTTTCAAAAGGTTTCTTTCCCAGGGGCGTCAAAAGGCAGCATTGTGCGGTAAAGGGTTAAATATACATTTGGCTAGGTATAATAAAACAGCTGCTGCTTGGCAAATCTATTGAAAGTCCGATGTCTCATGTCTCGGCAAGTTCATCCAACATCAGGCATTTTACCAACACAGTTGGGAGTATCTATTTATTTTCCAGTTTTCTGCTCTGTATTAGCTTTACCCTTCACCACATAGCCAAATTTTAGACCCAGTCCAAATTAAAAACACTTTGTAGACGACAAAGTAAAGGTGGCCAAAATGATGAAATTTGTCCTTGATAGGGTGGAAAACACTCATGGAAAAGGAGAAAATGTTGGTTACAAGCATTTTGTCCTTTTTCCACAGTGTTTTCAAGTCAGGATTGTGTTATAAAGCATTAACTCTTCACCAACAAACCTCTGATTTTTAATAGTCCAAATAGAGAAGGCTTTTGAAAACACTGTGGGGAAAGGAGAAAATGCAGGTAACCAGCATTTTCTCCTTCTTCCCACAATGTTTTCTGTCACTTCAAAGTCAAATTTCATTATTTGAGTCACATTTAAATTGTCGTCTGCAAAAGCTTTCAGTTTGGACAAGTTTGAAATTTTGTCGTCGTGTGAAGAGTTGCCTCTTTTCTTAACAACAAAAAGTTTCTACTCATTTTTTTTTTGAAGTTTTTGTCAATGACTAATTTTTAATTCTGGCTCGATGATGGTATTGGTTATTGAGAAAACATCATGGAAAAAGGAGAAATTGGTCACCAGCATTTTCTCCTTTTCCTATGATGTATTCAAAAGTCCTCTTTTTATATGTGGTTAAAAGACAAGACCACTTGGTAAAGGGTTAAGAATTTGAATAAGTTTGTCAACCAGAAAAATAGGATAACCTCCCTTTTGTGTGAAGCTCTCCAGGTTGTAGAACTGGGAAGGCATGTGTCTAATTGCCAATATGTGGAAATTACATTCCAGCATTCAGTGTCATGTAATGGTCTTAACCCTTTACCGCAAAGTGCTGTCTTTTAACAACCCTGGAAAGGAAGCCTTTTGAAAACGTTGTGGGAAAAGGAGAAAATGCAGGTACCAGCATTTTCTCCTTTTCCCCCAGTGTTCTTACTCTATCAAAGAAAAATTGCACCATTATAGCCACAATGAAATTGTCGTCTTCAAATGCTTTCAATTTGGACAAGGCTAAAATTTTTTCACCTGGCACAGGATTAACCCTTTCCCAAACAAGCCATGGTTTTCACGTGTCTGCAGTACAAGTCTTTTGAAAACACTGTGGGAAAAGGAGAAATTGCTCGTAACGAGCAATTTCTCCTTTTCCCACAGTGTTTTCTACCCATTTTGAGAACTTCCTGCCATTTTCATCAAATTTGAAATTGTCATCTGCAAACTCTTTCAATTTGGACCAGTCCAAAATTTGTCATTTGGGAAAGGGTTAAACCTTCACCTAACAACATTTTAGACTTGTCCAAATTGAAAGCATTTGTCGACAACAAAAAAAAAAGTGACCCAAAAATCAAGATTTGTTTTGGAAAGAGTAGAAAATATTGTGGGAAAAAAAAAAGAGTAGAAAATGCAGATTGGGAACATTTTCTCCTTTTCCCACAATGTTTTCATAAGCTTTCTTTGTTAGGGTCGCTAAAAGTTGGAATTGTGTGGTAAAGAGTTACCCTTTACCTAACAATCCTGACTTCTATTGATGTTAATACTTAAACTTCTGGATAAATGAAATGCAAATTTCTACTCAATACTAAAAGCCCAAACATTGCGGTTTCAAAGTTGATATCACCGGAAAGAAAATACCTTATCGGATAGTGTAGATCAAAGATCAGACTGCATGTTCTGTGCAGTCTGATCTTGATCTACACTGTCCACAAAAGGTCAGTGGGTCGCGATTAGCAGCTTAAGGGTTAAAGAAGAAGATTTTTAAAAACATTGTGAGAAAAGGAGAAAATGCTGGTAACCAGCATCTTCTCCTTTTCCCACAATGTTTTCTACCTTTCCACAAAAAGATATTATGGGACATTTACTGTGCTGTTTGCTAATATTTTCAGTTTGGACAAGTCCAAAAAATTTTGTTGCTTGGCAAATACTTTTCAGAGGGGGCACCTCACCTTTATCCCTTTATTACAAAATCCAATTTTTTAGCAACCCTCAAGAAAAAGGGCTTTTAAAATATTGTTGGAAAAGGAGGAAATGCTGGTAACCAGTATTATCTTCTTTTCTCACAATGTTTTCTACCCTTTAAAAAAAACATTTCCTAGTTTGTGTATCATTTAGTTTGTTATCTTCATAGACTCGCCGTTTTTGTAGTTTCTTGAAGTTGTACCACTACAAGACGACAAGATTTTTTTGGTTGAGTAATTATATGGTGTTTAACATCGTTTTCAACATTATTTCAGTTATATTGCGGCAACCAGTGTACCTATCGATGCTTTCCTGGAGTTTCTTTTACCAGTACTATGCACAATATTCTTTCTAAGCCATTGGCTGCTTTTCCACGTAGACATTGTTTAAACAATGGTCAGTGGTGAGAGAGGAATGAATCCTGTTGCAATGACTATCATCAATCCTCGGAAAGAAATTGGCCAAGTTGGGGGTCAAACCTGAGCTACTGGGGCTCAGTGTGACAAGATTTTAGACTTGTCCAGATTGAAATCATTTACAGACAAACAAATTTAATGTGATACAAGAGATTGAGATTTGTGACAGGAGTATGAAACATGGTAGGAAATGGAGAAAATGCTGGTCACCAGCAGTTTCCTCTTTTCACACAATATTTTTTTAAGCCATCAATTGATCACCAGGGTTATTAAACCCTTTACCAAACAAGCCCGTGTTTTCACGACCCTGAGAAAGAGGCCTTTAGAAAACATTGATCACCAGGGTTATTATTGTCACACTGAGCCCCAGTAGCTCAGGTTTGACCCCCAACTTGGCCAATTTCTTTCCGAGGATTGATGATAGTCATTGCAACAGGATTCATTCCTCTCTCACCACTGACCATTGTTTAAACAAACAAATTTAATGTGATACAAGAGATTGAGATTTGTGACAGGAGTATGAAACATGGTAGGAAATGGAGAAAATGCTGGTCACCAGCAGTTTCCTCTTTTCACACAATATTTTTTTAAGCCATCAATTGATCACCAGGGTTATTAAACCCTTTACCAAACAAGCCCGTGTTTTCACGACCCTGAGAAAGAGGCCTTTAGAAAACATTGTGGGAAAAGGAGAAAATGCTGGATACCAGCATTTTCTCCTTTTCCCACAATGTTTTCTATCCTCCCAAAATACTTAAGTTCATTTGTATTGCTTTCAAAACTGTCCTCTGCATAATTATTCTCTCTGTTTGGAAAGGTCCAAACTCTTGATTGTAGATTGCAGTGGGCATTACCCATGGATGTTGTTTGACCCTTTACCACACTGCAAAATTTCAGATCCCTTCATATTGAACGAATTCACAAACGACAACTCAACTGTTTTTCAATTGATAGTATTTTTCTTTGAACTGGTAGAAAACATTGTGGGGGAAAAAGAAGAAAATGCTTGTTACCAGCATCTGCAGTGTTTTCAGAAGATTTCTTTCTCAGTGTGGTTGAACCCCGGGATATGTGGTAGAGGGTTAAATGTACGTCTTTGCACAAAGGAGAGAAGAAGGGCATTATGAGAGAGAAGAAGGCCAATACGCATGGATGCTGTTTAAATATGCACATATCATTAGCAGATTTTATGCCGAGGAATTCTAATCTCAGTAGCTGGCATGCCAGATTAGGATCCTTTCAGTTGAGTAAATTTCACTTGTAACCTTTTACCACACAATCCCAAGTTTTAACTATTTACCAAATGACAAAATTTTGGATGCAACCAAATTGAAAGCATTTGCAGACGACATATCAAATGTAACTCAAATTGTGATTTATGTCCTTGATGGTTACCAGCATTTTCTACTTTTCCCACAATGTTTTCAATAGCCTTTTTTGTTTCAGGGTCGTTAAATCTCGGAATTGTGTGGTAAAGGGTTAAGGACTCTGAGGAAGAAGCCTTTTGAAAACATTGTGGGAAAAGGAGGAAATGCTGGTTACTAGAACTTTTTTCCTTTTCACACAATGTTTTCTACTCTTTCAAGGCAAGTCCCTTTATATCCTTGACCACACAATCCCTAGCTTTAACGACCCTGAGAAAGAGGCATAATGAAACTATTAGGGGAAAAATAGAAAATGCTGGTAACCAGCATTTTCTCCTTTTCCCACAATGTTTTCTACCCTATCAAAGACAAATTCCATAATTGTTGCCTCAGTTTTTATGTCATCTACCAATGCTTTCAATTGTGACCAGTCTTAACTTGTGTCATGTGGTAGATTTAACCCTTTACCAGACAACAAAATTTTAGCCTTGTCCAAATTGAAAGCATTTGCAGACGACACTTTCAATGTGGCTCAAATGGTGCAGTTTTCTTTTGATAGGGAAGAAAACATTGTGGGAAAAGGAGAAAATGCAGGTAACCAGCATTGCATTTTCTCCTTTTCCCACAAAGTTTTCAAAAGGCCTCTTTCCCAGGGGCGTTAAAAGGCAGCATTGTGCGATAAAGGGTTAACCTATTACCCGCAGACAAGATTTTAGACTGTTCCAAATCAAAAGCATCTACAGAAGACAATTAACCCTGTACCAAACAATACTGAATTTTAGTAATCCAAGGAAGGAAGACTTTTGAAAATATAGTGGGAAAATGAGAAAATGCTGGTAGCCACTATTTTCTCCTTTTCCCACAATTCATTCTGCTCTTTCAATGGCAAATTCCATCTATGAGTTATGTTTAGTTGGTCGTCTGCAAATGCTTTCGTTTTGGTGAAGTCAGGGTTATTACTTGGTGAAGATTTAACCCTGACGAGGAAGCCTTTTGAGAACAATGTGGGAAAAGGAGAAAATGCTGTTAACCAGCATTTTCCCCTTTTCCCACAATGTTTTCTACCCGTCCCATAACAATTTTCAAGTCACATTTATTTTATCGTCTGCAAATTCTTTCAGTTTGGACTAGTCTGAAATTTTGTCGTTTGGTAAAGTGTTAACCCTTTCCCAAACAATAAATTTTAGACTGGTCCAAATTCAAAGAGTTTGTACGCGACAATTTTAGATTTGATGAAAATGGCAGAAAGTCTTCAAAAAGGGTAGGAAACACTTTGGGAAAAGGAGAAATTGCTCGTTATCAGCAATTTCTCCTTTTCCCACAGTGTTTTCAAAAGACTTGTGCTGGAGACACGTGAAAACCAGGGCTTGTTTGGGAAAGGGTTCTTACAATGGAATTTGTCTTTGAGACTGGTCCAACTTTAGAATTATTTACGGATGACAAAGTGAGTTAGACTCAAAAATTGAATTATGCCTTAGGAAAGGTAGAGAACATTGTAGGGAAAGGAGGAAATGCTGGTTAACAGCATTTTCTCCTTTTCCCACAGTGTTTTCAAAATCCCCTTTCCTGCAGGTTGTTCAAACTCGGGTTTTTGTGATAGAGGGTTAATATCTGAAAGTATTGGTCAGGGAGTCCAACATCAGACTACTTTTTTTTAGCAGCCTGATCTCTATCCAAACTGTCTTCAGTGATAGGCAGTCATAACTTTTGGCACTCTCAGAGCCATGACCTGGTAACCAGCATTTTTTTCTTTTTTCAGAATGTTTTCGATGACAAATCCCCATAATATGAGCCACCTAAACCTTTTACCACACAATCCCAAGTTTTAATGACCCTGAGAAAGAAGCCTTTTGAAAACATTGCGGGAAAAGGAGAAAATGCTGGTAACCAGCATTTTCTCCTTTTCCTACAATGTTTTCTAGCCTTCTCAAAACAAGTTTTAATTTCTTACCCACATTTATTTTGTCACCTACAAATGCTTACAATTTGGACTAGTCTAGAATTTTGTTGTTTGTTAACTCTTTACTAAACGACAACATTTTAGACTGGCCAAAAGTGAAAGCATTTGCAAACAACGAACTAAAAGTAACCCAAATGACAAAATTTTTCCTTGAAAGGTTAGAAAACATGATGGATAAAGGAGAAAATTCTGGTTACCAGCATTATCTACTAGATAGTTTTCTCCTTTTCCCACAATGTTTTCAAAAGCCTTTTTCCTTGGGGTTGTTAAAAGTCAGGATTGATTGATTGATTGATTGATTGATTGAATGAGTGAATGAATAAATGAATGGTGTTTTACGCCGCCTTCAAAATTATTTCAGTCATATCACAGTGACAGCTCTCATATTCATGCATCGCCTTGGTTTCACTAGTACTAGGCTGGGAATCTGAAGTGTCTTGCCCCAGGACACTCCAACAAAAAGCCCAGTGGATCTAGTGAGGCTCGAACCCGGGGCCTCCAGCTCACGAGTCCTTCACTTCACTGATGAGCAAATCAGGACCGCTAAGTCAGGATTGTGTGGTATAGGGCAAAGTGTTTTCTACAAATATAGTCAGTTTGGATGTGTCTAGAATTTTGCTGTCTTGAAAAGAGTAAAACTTAGGTATCAATTGTGATGAATCACAAAATTGTATGCAAGGGGATAAAGAAAATTTAGATATTCCCACGTCGATTGCGACAGAAATTTGCAATGCGTAAATAGCTTTCTTTTTATTTCTGAACATAGATATAGAATTAAAGGCAGTTTGATCCTTTTGATAGATACAGCATGTCTTCAATCTTTTTTTTACCCTTTACCACACAGTCCCATGTTTTAAAAAACTCTGATTGAGAAGGCTTTTGGAAACATTGTGGGAAAAGGAGAAAATGCCAGTAACACACTGTTTTCTACCTTTTCAAAGACAAATTTCATCATGAATCACATTTTAGTTGCCAGTCGCAAATCCTTTCAATTCAGAAAAGTCTAAAAAAATTTTTGCGAGAGTTGACTCTCTACCAATCGACAAAATTTTGAATATGTCCAAATTTAAAGTATGATATGCAGACAACGTATCAAATTGGCTAAAGTTATGTATAGTTATTTATCTCTGAAAGGATAGAAAACATGGTGGGAAAAGGAGAAAATGCTGGTAACCAGCATTTTCTCCTTATCCCACTATGTTTTCAAGTGCTTTCTTTCCCCCAGTCGCTAAAACTTGGGATTTAGTGGTAACGGGTAAATTCCTAACCAGCTGACAAAACTCTGAACAAATTCAAATAGAAATCATATGCAGAAGACAACTCAATTGTGGCTCAAATGATGAAATTTGTGTCTGAAAGGATAGAAAACATAGTTGGAAAAGGAGAAAATGCTGGTGACCAGCATTTTCTCCTTTTCCCACAATGTTTTCAAATGCTTTCTTTCCCCAGTCATTAAAACTCGGGATTAATAGTGGTAAAGGGTTAAAAACTATACCTGTAAGATAGGTGATAATTTTTTTGTCTAGCTTTGCATAAAAGATTTTTTTGTTTCCTGTTTTACCTCCTTTAGGCTAACCTTACTGGAGATGCATTGTGGTAACAAGTGCACTTATTTATGGTTTCCATGAGTTTCTTTAACCCTTTCCCAAACAAACCCTGGTTTTTACATGTCTGCACTACAAGTCTTTTGAAAACACTGAGGGAAAAGGAGAAAATGCTCGTAACGAGCAATTTCTCCTTTTCCCACAGTGTTTTCTACCGTTTTGGAGAACTTTCTGTCATTTTCATCAACTTTAAAATTGTTGTCTGCAAACTCTTTGAATTTGGACCAATCTAAAATTTGTCGTTTGGGAAAGGGTTAACCCTTTACCACACAATCACGACTTTACAAACCTGGTAACCAGCATTTTCTCCTTTTTCCACAATGTTTCCTACTCTGTCAAAAAATGCATCTTTGGAACCACATTGAAATTGTTGTCTGCAAATGCTTTAAATTTGGACGGGCATAAAATTTTGTCATGTGGTAAAGGGTTAACTCTTTACTACACAATCCCGACTTTAACGACCCTGAGAAAGAAGCGTTTTGAAGACAGTGGGAAAAGGCGAAAATGCTGATAAACAGCATTTTCTCCTTTGCCCACAATTTTTTCTACCCTTCTTAAAACAAATTTCAATTTTTCAGTCATAATTATTTTGTCGTCTGCAATGTACTGCCTTCAATTTGGACTAGTCTAAAATTTTATCATATGGTAAAGAGGTAGGGGTTGGGGTAAAAAGGGAAAATGTAGGTCACTAGGAGTTTCTCCTTTTCCCACAATATAGTCTGCCTTTTCAAAGACAGAAATCATGTTTTAGGCTCCATTTCTCATTTGCAAATACAGTAACTTTCAATTTGGTCGAGTCTGAAATTTTGTTGTTTGGTAGACTTGTAACTCTGTACTACACAATCCCCACTGATAGCGACCCATAGGAAATAGCCTTTTAGAAACCTTGTTGGAAAAGGAGGAAATGCTGTTAACCAGCATTTTCTCCTTTTTCCACAAGGCTTTCTACCCTTTTAAGGACACATTTTATCATTTGAACCACATTTAACTCTTTACCACACAATCTCAACTTTTAACAACCCTGAGAAAGCTGGCTTTTGAAAAAACACTGTGGGAAAAGGAGAAAATGCTGGTAATTAGCATTTTCTCCTTTTCCCACAATGTTTTCTGTCCTTCCCAAAACTTCAATTTTTCGTTAACACTTATTTTGTTGTCTGCAAATTCTTTCAATTTGGACCAGTCTGGAATTTTGTCGTTTGGTAAAGGGTTAATTTGTCAACTGCATTATAAAATTTTATGTTCAGTTTCGACAAGACTAAAATTCTGTCATTAGGTAACCCTTATCCTGCTAAATGAGTGAAATGAAACTTTCAAGCCGATAGTAAATACCCAAATTATGCTATTTCAGAGGTATTTCTTGGTGGAAAGATATCTCCTTATTGGTCAAAGTAGATCCAAGATCAGACTGCAAGTTCTTTGCAGTCTGATCTTGATCTATACTGTCCACAAAAGGTTTTTGAGTCGTGCTCAGCAGCCTTTTAGGGTTAAATGTTGATAGAGAAAATGTTTAATTTATTAAAACCTCATTTATGGCTAAAAGCCAGAAAATTTTTATAGATAGAAGTGATATTAACCCTAACCCTTTCCCAAACGAAAAATTTTGGACTGGTCCAAATTGAAAGAGTTTGCAGACGACAATTTTAAATTTGATGAAAATGGCAGAAAGGTCTCAAAAAAGGTAGAAAACACTGTGGGAAAAGGAGAAATTGCTCGTTACGAGCAATTTCTCCTTTTCCCACAGTGTTTTCAAAAGACTTGTACTGCAGACACGTGAAAACCAGGGCTTGTTTAGGAAAGGGTTAAGAGGGCTGAATGAAACCAACAGAAATGTTCATCCTAGAATTATGATCTGAATTACAGAAATTTCATGGTTGCTTTTGTCTACAGTGTTTCAGCAAAGCGGACAGTGTAGATCAAAGATCAGGCTGCACGTTTTGTGCAGCCTGATCTTGATCTACACTGGCTGCCAAGGCAACTATAGTCGTGAAAGGCACATTAAGGGTTAATATTAGTGAACAGTTATGTATTACGTGTCCTGTGAAAAAAAAAAAACATGTTCGGAATTTTTTGTGTAGAAAACATTAATAATTTTGTTCCAGTTGCAAGCTCCTATTCAAAACAAGGTAAAAGCCGCTATTGGAAACTAATTAGAATTCTCAAAAGACGTGAAAATGAATTACAGTGATGTCGGAAAATTGAATTTTGTAATCTAGTTTATGACAGACGTAACATTAACCCTTTGCCACACAAACTATAATTTATAACTACCTTTAGGAATATGAAACATTGTGGGAAAAGGAGAAAATGCTTGTAATCATCAATTTCTCCATTTCCCACAATGTTTTCTCTCCATCGATAGAATGAAAAAGATCATTTAGGAACATTAAATTTGTCGTCTGCAAATGCTTTCATTTTTGACAAGTCTAAAATTTTGTCGTTTGGTAAAAAGTTTACTCTTTACCACACAATCTCAGCTTCTATGTAACCAGCATTTTCTCCTTTTCCCACAATGTTTCCTATCCATCAAAAGATGAAAACCATCATTATAGCCACATTTTTTTTTTTTGTCCTCAATTGCTATTAATTTCGAAGTGTCTAAAATTTTGTCATTTGATAAAAAGTTGACCCTTTACCAAACAATCTGAACTTTCATGTAACCAGCATTTTCTCCTTTTCCCACAATGTTTTCTATCCATCAGTAAGACAAAACCATCATTTTAGCCACATTAACTCTTTACCAAACAACAAAAATATAGACAGGTCCAAATCGAAAGCATTTGCAGACGACAATTGAAATGTGGATCAAATGATGTGAATTGTCTTAGATAGGGTAGAAAACATGGTGGGAAAAGGAGAAAATGCTGGTTACCAGCATTTTCTCCTTTTCCTACAATGTTTTCAAAAGCCTTCTTCCTCAGGGTCGTGAAAACTCGGGATTGTGTGGGAAAGGGTTAAATTTGTCGTCTGCAAATGCTTTTTGACAAGTCTTAATTTCTGTCATTTGGTAAAGAGTTGACCCTTTATCAAAAAACCCAACTTTAACTCTTTACCAAACGACAAAATTTTAGACTTGTCGAAATTAAAAGCAGATGACATGATAAATTTTACTCACTGAAATTTGTTTTAGGAAAGGTAGAAAACTGGTTGCCAGCATTTTTTCCTTTTCCCACAATGTTTTCAAAAGCTTTTTTTCTCAGGGTCGTTAAAAGTGGGGATTGTGTGGTAAAGAGTTAATGAACCCGATGGGAAGAAGACTTTTTAAACACACTAGTAGTATAGGAGGGTAGACCTCGGACAAAACGCGTTTTGTCCGAGGTCTACCCTCCCTGAGTGCCATTTTGTCCGAGGTCTACCCTCCCTGAGTGCCATTTTTGTCCGAGGTCTACCCTCCCGAGCAGAAAAAATGCCGCATCACTGCAATTTTGGCGTGATTCGGTTTCCGCGACATATGAATACAATAATAAATAGTCCGTTACTAGTCTCGGGAGGGTAGACCTCGGACAAAAGTAGTTCCGGCAGTTGGTTCAGGTAGAAACCCTCGTTGGACTTAGTCTTTTTTGGAGGGTTGATCTTTCTCTCTCTCTATTACCGTCGGACTTAGTCTTTTTTCCACAATTGGATTAAAAAAGTAGTTCCGACTGATGTAAACAAGTAGTTCCGACTGATGTAAAACAAACGTAAACAAAACGTTTTGATTGGTCGAGACGTTTTCCCGCCAAAATTCGATGGGGTTATTTCCCTTTTTTCAGATTGGGTCAAGGCAAAGACCCTTGTTGGACTTAGTCTTTTTCACAATTGTATTAAAAAGTAGTTCCGCCTAATGTAAACAAACAGGTTGGTTCAGGCAGAGCCTATCGTTGGAAGTCTTTTTTCCACGATATGGTCTATATTCTCTACTTACGCTGGGTCAGGCAGAGAGGATCGTTGGACTTAGTCTTTTTTTCCGTCTTTATTTGCCTCAAGCTTTCTCTATCACCGTGTTGGACTTAGGCTTTTTTCTCTGTCATCGTTGGACTTAGTCTTTTTTCTCCGTCTTTGCTCGTCTTATCCTTTCTCTATCAACGTTGGACTTAGTCTTTTTTCACCACGATATGGATTATTTTCCCCTCCTCAGCTTGGTTCAGCCAGAGATCATTGTTGGACTTAGACTTTTTCCGTCTTTGTTCGTCTATCTTTCTCTACCACCGTTGGACTTAGTCTTTTCTTTGGCTCCTAGCAATATGATCTTTAGACATTACCTAACTATATGATCTGAGTGTGGATTTTTTCCGACATTTCCCGGAAACCACTTCGTCTAGACTTACCCAATCTTAGGTTTTATTCGTCCCTAGTTTTATTCGTCCCTAGTTTTAATCTGCAGAACTTTTTTAAAATTGTAAAAATTTTTATCCGAAAATTTTTATCCGAAATTTTTAAGCGTAAAAAATTTTTCTATCGGTAAAATTTTCTCTAAGATTTTTTGAAAAATTTTTCTCTACAAGATTTTTTATTTGAAAAATTTTTTCTATCGATAAAAAAGTTTTTCTCAAGATTTTTTGAAAAATTTTTCTCTGCAAGATTTTTTATTTGAAAAATTTTTTCTATCGATAAAAAAGTTTTTCTCTCTGCAAAAAAGTACAACAACACATCTACAAAATTGACAATTGTTAAAGATAGATTTTTAAGGTTTTGGTTAGTCCTGAAAAGGACTGTTTTTGAGATTAGACTGTCTTTTTTCCTCGTCTAATGACAGCAACCAAAATTTGCATGACAGATGGGACAACTTCCAGTTCTTCTTGTGATTGTCATTGTACCATCCTTCGTGGTGATCTTTCTCCCGAGTTCAACGTCAACTAATATGAGCTCTGGAGTTGTTGTCTGCATAAACAGCTCAAGTAATTTTTCTCCGAGCTCTCTGTATGGTTGTGTTATCTGCTCTAAATGTCTTTGAACTGCTATGAGTTGTCTTCTTAATACCAACAGATCTTCACCAGCATTTAAATAGTCTTGGAGAGCATCAATTATTTGATGGTTTATCTGTTCCATATTTTGAATTCTTTTTTCGCTTTGGTTACTTTATGATTTATTCGTCTTACTCGAGAGAACGAGAGTCGAATGACTATAGAAGAAGTTCACTGATTTTATAGCTTGGTAGAGGGATTGACCTACTTTGACTTGGAATTAACGTTAACCAATCGTTAGTTTCGTTACATTTTTTGGAACTGATACTCTTAGACATTGTAGATAGATCATATAGTACATTATGTTCTATCTACATGCTCTCGCCCACGTTCGCGCTTTTAATTCTAACGTGAAGTAGGTCAATCCCTCTGTCAAGCTATAAAAGAGCCAGCATTTTTATTCTTGTATTAACTCATTTCACGATGAAGTTATCGAAATTCTGCTGTGGGCTGTTTGCCAGCAAGAAGGATAAGAAAGAAATGAAAGAAAAATGGGAGCAAGAGGCCATGGAAAAGAAAGAAGACGAGGCAGAAGAAAGGAAGAGCCTAAAGCATAAAGCTCTTCGGGAGTTCTTCGCAAGACGAGGGTATGAGTTTTATACTCGTACTCCAATCGTCAAGATGGGTAATATTTACCCGGACTTATCAGAACTGATACCGCCAACAGAGCATCGCGGTTGGCAGAATAAATTAATGAGAATGTATCCTTCATTGAAATGGTGAAGAATACGTTCTCTTTAATTTTAAAAACAGTCCTTTTCAGGGCTACCCAATACCAAGAAAGTTTTTACTTTCTTCAAATTGTCAAAAACAAAAAAAGTCAAGTCCTATATGTTTTTATATCTTTTATTTAAAACTTTTTATTTAAAACTTTTGTACAATAATCATTACAATGAAATTTTTATTTAAAACAATAAACTGGTAAAATATATACAATGAAACATTGAACTGTAGAAATATTTGAATCGTTTTTGAAAACAGTTCTTTGAAACAGTTCTTTGAAAATGTTAGCACATTTTTACAGACACGTTTTTCTTTTTTTCTTCGGAATGTCAGGCTCACATTCACTCTTGCGTTTCTTTTCATTATTTTTCAACACAATATCTGGACAGATTTTTGCGCCATGTTTTTTTGTTTTGCAGAAGAAACAGTTCTTCTTTTTCTTTTCTCTTTTCTCGTTGATTTTCTTTTCTTCAGATCCTGAAGATTTCTGAGACATCTGTTCGTTGTTTTGCTCCTCTCCAGACAGCGAAGAGGGTTCATTGTTTTGATCGAGTATAAGAGTATCCTCTGAAGAAAGTTTATTTTTTTGCGAACTTTGTTGCGGCTTATCATGTATTTCTACTTGAATTCTACAGATTTCTGTGTCGTTGATTTCTGTGTTATCATGCTCCATATTTTCGATCTCCTGCTCGATCTGATTTCCTGGCAATGAAGTTGTAGTCTGTGACGATCTTGTCTTCCATTTATTCTCGTCTACTTTATAGGATAATAGAGCCCCAACGTATTTCATATGTTGGAATTCTCTCCCGGTTTCCATTGTTGGCGAAATTTTAACATCGTGACTGTAGGGGTCCACGAAGACAGAGACGAATCTCCACATCATTTTTTCTTTTTCTGGACATTGTCTAGCCCAATGTCCTGATCTGTTGCATGTAAAACAGATATTCGTTGTCATATCACTCACTCCATGGCGCTTGTCAAATGTTGCTTGATCCAGGACTCTGGTGATACGATAGACATCTTTTTCTGCAAAATGTTGGTGGGATAGAAATGATCCCACGTAGTTCCCAGTATGGTAGACTTGATATCTTGACGGTATATTGGTGATCTCATAGTCGTGAGTGTATGGGTTAACATACAGGTACATTCTCTTTGGTGTTGTACTTTGTAGCTTGAACCCACTCATTTTTCTACCAGTTGTCGTGTTTGAAATCTTTCCGAAGAATGATGAAGATTTCAGTCGTAACGCCTCTTTTTATACACTCTTGGTCTGAAAAAAGATATAAAAAAGCTAGGATTTTTTGAGTTCTGGGACATTACTTGACTCGTAATCAGTCATAAAACCATGTCTAAAAGGTTAGTACCGTATTCAGACAGTACAAGTGACGATGAGACAATTCAGCCGATGTCGAAGAAGAGAAAAAAATTACTACCGGCAAAGAAAAGAAAAAGAATCCTAGTCTATCCAGATAGTAGCAGTAATGATGAAAGCGATGATGAGAAATTTTCACCGTCAACCAAAAAGAGAAAAAGTTTACCATTGAAAAAAGAAAACGACGGTGAAGTCAAAAAATCTTTGAAAGAAGAAAACGATGAGAAATTTCTACCGTCAACCAAAAAGAGAAAAAATTTGAAAGAAGATAAAAAATCTTTGGAAGAAGAAAGTCATGCTGGGCTATTTTTACCCAAGAAAGAAGAAAGTGGAGACAAAAAATCTTTGGATATGAAAAGTCTATACGCCTTAAAAGAAGTGGGAAAAAAGAAGTCAAGAAAATTCAATACAGATTCCCGTGTGCTGGAGGCGTGCTTTAAGAAATTCGATGAGTTACAACCCCAGCAACTGACTGCCTTATTCGACGATGTTATCCAACAAATCGTTCAAAAGTTAAAGGCTGAATCGAGGGATATGATCAGAATTACCATCAATCACCGTTCATTGGATATGGGGATTCATATACCCTTTCTATATGTGGAGGAGTTGGAGAGTCATACTATATTGGACGAGATTGAAAAAGTTCTACAGTCGAATGAGGAATTCGTCTTGAACGATGGTCACATGACATTCGATATCACACATACGGTACCCCCAAGTGGAAGTGGTAAAAGAGTTAGGGGTACAGAAATATTGGATTCAAAAGTTTTCGCAAAGAAGAAACAATCGATTATTGAAATTAATAATGAAGATCATCTATGTTTTGCAAGAGCTGTTGTTGTGGGGATTTATCACCATGAACGTGAAAACACCCAAGAATGGAATCGAAGATGGGATATCATCAAAAGATCAAACAGACCACTTCAAAAGATTGAAGCCGAGAAATTGATGAATGAAGCTGGAGTTTCGTCAACGCAACCTGTAGGACCTGAAGAATACAAAAAAATTCAAGATTTCTTGTATGAAAAAGACTATGTTATTAAAGTCCATCAACAGCAATCGAGAATGGAGAAAGTGTTTGAACATCCAAAAGTGAAAGATAATAGTAAAATCATACATTTGTACTTTCATCAAAAACACTATGACTACATCAAATCCATTACATCATTTCTTGATTGTGGTTATTATTGCGAGTTCTGTGATATACGTTACAGGAATCGGGAAGACCATGTTTGCTCAAAGATCTGTAAAGGTTGCTTTCGTACTGGAAAATGTCCATCGAAATCAAAAGAGTATGTCTGCTCCAAGTGTCATAGATGTTTTTTCAGTGCAGAATGCTTGGAAAAACACAAAACACTTCAAGGTAAAGAGAAGAAGACCATTTGTGAATTAGTGAAACTCTGTTCAAAATGTGGAGGCCAGTTTTTTGTCAGAAAGAGAAATCATGTCTGTAAGGGAAAGAAAAAGTGTCATCTCTGCAAGAAAATAGTTGACTTCTCTCATCGCTGTTTTATTCAACCTTACCAGAGTAAGATGAAGCATGACAGTGACGATGAGACGAGTTCTTCTGTAGTCAAAAAACCTTTGTTCATTTTCTTTGATTTTGAATGTCAGCAAGATACAGGGATACATATTCCTAATTACTGTATTGCACACCGAGCCTGTGCTGAATGTATCGATAAACCACTTGATTTTCATTGTTCCACATGTAGTGAATTCGAAGAAGGAAGAGAAGTTATTTTTCAAGGAAAAGAAACTTTGAGTCAATTCTGTAGCTGGCTCTTTACAAAGCATCATAAAGGAATCATAGCTATTGCCCATAATCTCAAAGGTTATGATGGTCAATTTATTCTCAATCATATTATCAATGTTGGGATGAAAGAACCAGAACTGACTATGAATGGGAATAATATTTTGAAGTTAGAATTGAATGGTGTGTGTTTGATTGACTCCTTCAGTTTTATGAACTTTGGTCTGGCAAAATTTCCGACTACATTTGGACTTCAAGAAATGAAAAAAGGCTACTTTCCTCACTGGGCAAATACAGACGAATTCTGGGATTACGTTGGGCCATACTTGGATATGTCTTATTACAAACCCGATTCAATGTCTGAAGAGGCTCGATCGAAATTCATAGTCTGGTATAATGACAAAGTTCAAAATGGTGAGGAATTCAATTTTCAAAAAGAGATGGAGATGTACTGTCGATCGGATGTTGATATCCTAAGACGAGGATGTGGTGAATTCAGAAAGTTGTTCATTGAACAGAGTGGAATTTGTCCATTCACAGAGGCGTTTACTATCGCCGGCGCCTGTAACAAGATTTGGCGAAAAGATTATTTACCAAAAAATCAAATAGCCATCATTTCAAGCAAAGACCCAGTCAGACGTCGGTTTTCTATGAAAGCAATACGATGGATTCAAAGTATTGCTAGGGAAAAAGGGATTCATATTCAACACGGTAAAAATGGTGGTGAATTTCAAATAGGAAGATATACTGTAGACGGTTTTCACCGTCAATCAAACACCGTCTATGAATTCCTCGGGGATTTATTTCATGGCTGCCAGACATGTTTCAAGGATCGGAAATATATCAATCCCATCAATGGAAAAACAATGGATGAATTGTACAACAATACCATTGAACGATTAGAAACCATCAAAAGAATGGGATATAACATCGTGACCATATGGGAGCATGAATTCGATACCAAGATGAAGAAGGACAAAGAGTACAAAAAAACCATTGAAAGTCTATATCCGAACTGTGATCCCATCGAACCAAGAGAGGGTCTGGCTGGAGGCAGATGCAATGCAATAAAAATTGCTTATGATGTTGAGGAAAGCAGTGAGAAGGAAATCAAGTATATCGACATCTGCTCTCTGTATCCTTACGTCTGCAAACATAAATTCTATCCTGTAGGTCATCCCACAATCTTGACTGCTGAGAGTATTGATATGAAGAATATTCGTCAGTATGAAGGGCTCATTAAATGCAAAGTTCTACCCCCAATTGATTTGTTTCATCCTGTTCTTCCAGTTCACTGTAACAACAAGATGATGTTTCCACTCTGTATGAAATGTGCACAAGAAAGCTCAAACGTTTGTAACCATAAAAAAGAAGAGAGATCCTTGGTTGGAACTTGGGTTACATTTGAACTGTTCAAAGCTCTCGACTGTGGTTATCAGCTAATGCAAGTGTATGAAATCTGGCATTTCCACTCTGTTTCGGATCAATTCTTTAAAGGCTATGTGGATAATTTCTTGAAAATTAAGCAAGAAGCCAGTGGATATCCCAGTTGGTGTCAGACAGACTCGGAAAAGAATCAATTCATTCGCGAGTATGAGGAAGCTGAAGGGATTCATCTCGACCCCAAATGTATTCAAAAAAATCCTGGTAAAAGATCGTTTGCTAAGATTATGCTGAACTGTCTTTGGGGGAAATTAGCACAGCGTGAAAACATGAGCAAGACGAAATACATCAGAGAACCATCTAAATATTTTGACTTGATTACCGATCCGAAATATACGGTAAAGCATGTGGAAATTTTTGACAATGAGTGTCCATTCATTTTAGTCAACTATGAAGAAAAGATGGACTTTGTCGAAACGCATGCAACAGCCAATGTTATTGTAGCATCCTACGTAACAGCTTATGCAAGGTTGGAACTGTACAGTGTTCTTGAAAGATTGGGGGATAGAGTTCTATATTTCGATACAGATAGTTGTATGTACATTCATGATCCTGAATTGTGGAACCCTCCCATCATTAACAGTAGGCTAGGAAAATGGACCGATGAAGAGCCTGATTGTAGAATAACTCATTTCAGAGGATTAGGCCCCAAGAATTACGCTTACAAAATGAGAACAAAAGATGGAAAAGAAAAAAGCAAATGTAAAGTCAAGGGAATTACTTTGGATTACAATACAAATCAGATGGTAAATTTCGGCACCTATTCAAAATGTGCTTTGGATCGTACAATAGAAATCAAAGTTCAGTATGACTGTAGAATCAAAAGGCATAAAGACAGAACAGTGACCAGTGAACCACAGACAAAAACCTTTCGCTCTGTATACACCAAAAGAGTGATTGTAAACGATACTGATACTGTTCCCTATGGTCATAAAAGTTTGAGGGTATAAATATCTGTAAGAAACAATATCGTGTTACACTGTTTTGAAGTGAACGATCGAAGTAAGACGCTTTTTTAAAAACAGTGAAAACTATCAAAAAGTGAGAAATCATGTCAAGCGAAAAAGTTTATAGAGATTTTATCCAGCAGCACACGCTCGATAAACAAGTACAGTTGGATATTAAATTCGCCTGTGTGAAACTTTGGATAAACAAATTGCATAAGGGAGTTGCAAAAGGAAAAAGATCGTGCAAGTTGTATAGAATGCACAGCTTTATTGTAATGATAGGGGATGATACAGATTTTGATTTTCCTCTCAAAGCTTATTTAGCATTTTGTTTGTTGAAAGACAACTATATTGCTAAACAGATGGATTCCACAACTCGGTGGCAATTCATTATCGTAGGAAGAACAGAAGAAAGTTTTCTGAACGTCCTGAAAATGAAATCAGTTCTGTTTAACTTTTACTTACGCTACAAAAAAGGATCCATTCAAGATGGTGAGGAAATAGTGGATACTATGGAAGGGTATATTCTTTTTGATAGAGATGTCACAGAAGAAATCGTATATTCAACTCTTTCGACAAAAGATATTTCAAAACATGTTTTTCCATTTAGTGGAGTACGTGAATATAGTGAAATGGATAGCAAATTTCCATTGTTTTTGGGTAATGATCAGTTGCACAAAGTTATTGTGGAACATGAAGACAAGTGGAAAAATCGAGGTATCTGTGAATTTGCATTGTAACGATACTGCACTCTATGACCTATAAGATTTGAGGGTATAAATAACTGTAAGGGACAATACCATATTACACTGGCTTGAAGTGAACAATCAAAGTAAGACGGTTCTATCGAAAAGTGGAAATCATGTCAAGTGAAATGCTACCTTTGCCAATAGAGCTACGTGAAAAAGTTTATAGAGATTTCATCCATCTGCACACACTCGATGAAGGAACACAATTCAACCTTAAATTCAGATGTGTGAAATTTTGGATAGATAAATTGCACAATGGAGTTGCAAAAGGAGAGACATCCTGCAAAATGTATAGCATGCACGACTTTATTGCAATGTTGGTGACTGAGTCAGACTTCGATACCACCATCAAAGGCTATTTGACAGCTTGTTTGTGGAAAAGTGACTATTTCGCTAAGAAGTTGCAAGCCACAAGCCGATGGCGATTCATTATCATAGGAAGACCAGAAGAAAGTTATCTGATCATGCTGAAAATGAAATCACTCCTGTTTAACTTTTACTTACGGTATACAAAATCAAGAGATAATGCAGAAGGAGTGGATATCATGGAAGGCTATATTCTATTCGATAGAGATGTCACAGAAAAAATCGTATATTCAACTCTTTCGGCAAAAGCAGTATTCAAAAACGTCTTTGAAATTAGAGGAACGTGTGAATATAGTGGATTGGACAGTGTATATAGTTTGTTTTTGGGCAATGAACAATTGCACAAAACTGTTGTGGAACATGAAGACAAGTGGAAAAATCGAGGTATCTGTGAATTTGCATTGTAAAAACTTTGAATGAATCATGTATTTTATTGTAAGAATTGTTTTATCATTGTTGTAAATAAGAACTGCATTGTCAATGCTTTGTATATAAAAATGTACCTTCGTTGTTTTTTGTATATAAATTGTCTTTGTATATATAAAATATAGTGTTAGAACATTTGGTTTGTTTTAAACGTTACTGTTTTTCATGATATTGTTAAGAACTTTTGAATGAATAAAGAAATGATTTTAAAAAGGTCGTCTGTTTTGATTTCTTCCCAAAACTTGAATAAAGAAAAGTTCAGACTTAGAAAAATGTAGCTAGATCATTACATTCTATGTGAGATCATATAGTACGTTATGTTCTATCTACATGCTCTCGCCCCCGTTCGTGCTCTTAATTCTATTGCAAAAGTAGGTCAATCCCCCTACCAAGCTATAAAATGTTGGCAAAAATTTTCCTATCTTTTATTCTTTCTCTATCTTTTTTATCCTAGCGATATGTCTGTGAGACAGGGTTTTGGCACACCGCCTCAATCTTATTATAGTGGGCAATATTTACGCTATAAGAAGTACTTCAATCATGAACATTTCATTAGAAAGCATTATTTCGATGCAGAACGATACTTGGATGAATCTCAGCCTAGTTTGTTCTCTAGAAGGTTTTCCGTTTCAGAAATTTATGAAATGGTAAAATCTACTGTAGAACATAGCGATAGTATTAAATTGCAAGGTTTCAACAAAATAATTTTTGAAATGAAATTTCCTGTTGAAATCGGAAAAGATGCAGATGGTAAAGAGGCGTATGTTTGTAAAGTCGTCGCCTGCTATGATGGATTTGAGTTGCCGGATGTAGTCAAGTATAAAGATCTTTCTGTCATCACGGCATATCCTGTATAATGGATAAAAAAACAATGGTTCTTTTTAAGAACCACTCTCTCCTTCTTTTTAGGATAGAGGGCTCTTTTCAGAGCCAACCAATACCCAAGAAGTCTGCTTCTTCGAATTGTCAAAACAAAACGTATTTCTCAGATCTAAAGATTGGTTGTATCAGACTCAAAAAAAGACTAAGTCCTATCCGAAGAATCGTCGTTTTTCCCCCAAACACCCGCCAAGATCAACCGTTTTTCCCACTCCCGCCATTCCTTTTCTACAAAAGAATATAACAAGTCTGACGATTGGTCTACGTTAATTCTGAGTCAGAAAAAAAGTAGGTCAATCCCTCCACTAAGTTATAAAATTCAGTGAACTTTTCCTATAACCATTCGACTCTCATTTCTCTCGAGTAGCACGAATAAGAAATCGTAAAAGTATACCAAGACGAGAAAAATGCTTATATTTTTTCCTTATTGTCCACAGTGTGATAGACCATGTGCAATAGAGTGCGGAAAATGCTTTCATATCCTACAACATCTTGGAGAAAAGCACAATTGTCCAGAACCAGATGAGGGATTCTATGACTATGATGAAGACTATGGTGTAGTGATTTGGTGTTATCATTGCTGTCAAGCTTTCATCGTGGTCCAGTTTGAAGAAGAAGAAGAACATCTCGATCGCAACCAGTGAAGAATGAATCTTCATAAAAACAGCCCTTTTCAGGGCTAACATGCAACAAGAAAGTTTTCTACTTTTCTTCAAATTGTCACTTCAACTCAATTCTGAATTAAGAAATATAACGAAACTAACGATTGGATAACATTAATTCCGGGTCAAAGTAGGTCAATTCCTCTACCATCCTATAAAAGACGGGGCTCTTTTTCTTTTTAATCAGTTTTTCCCTCTCAGAACTCAAAAATGAAGACCCTCGACAAACGGTTCAAATTGATTGAAGCAGAGCGACGATTTAGAAAGGGATGCAAACAGATCGAATTGCTTAAAATTCGTCTGAGTGGGATAGAAAAACGATATGATAAGTGTAAAAGCAGAGCTGTGCAATATAATCTGAAAATTCAACTTTGTTCAATCAAAGGAGTACTCATTATGTATAATGAGTATGTCCAAGGCAAAGTTGAAGAAATCAATGAACTTCGGCGTGAGCTATTCCCCGAAGATTCAGATGAGGAGGTTTAGAGTCCTCGATCTTTTCTCTAGTTTTGAAATTAAGTTAACCGATAGTTAAATTAATTTCATTACAGAGAATAGTGAAAAACAGCCCTTTTCAGGGCTAACATACACCAAGAAAGTTTTATCTCTCTTCAAATTGTCAGACCAAATCAATTCTGATTTTAAGAAAAGGTTAATTTTTACTTCAACTTATCAAAAAAAGACTAAGTTTATCAGAAAACCTTATTTCCTACCACAACGTATAGACTTGTTTTCATCTATCTTTTTACTTATTCAAAAGAGAATATAACAAAAACTAACGATTGGCTAACGTTAATTCATAGTCGAGGTAGGTCAATTCATCTGTAAAACGTATAAAGAAAGTCGGTCAAGTTCTCATTTAATCATTTTTTACCTCTCAATACTCGAGAATAAAAAATGTTTTGCATGTTCATGTTTGGATCAGTGGTATATTATTCGATACTGAACTGGTTAGAAGATTGGTTTCGTCGACGACAGATACGTTATAACCTAGCACTACTTATTATGTTACTTGATGAGTTAGAGGCTGCGAGAGATAGACGAAGAGGTTAAAAAATACAAAATCTTCGAAAAAACAGTCCTTTTCAGGACTATCAAACGTTAAGAAAAGTTCTATCTTTTCAAATTTTGTCAAGCAAAATTCTGCATAACTCTAAGAAAAAAACTCATCCCAAATAATATTTTCTAATATAGTATAGTTCATTCTTTTTGCAAGTAAGCAGTATAACTATGTAAAAACCGAAAGATTATCATTTCTGCTTGACTAGAATTCAGTTGTTTTCGTTCAATCATAGGATATGTTACATTCGCAATAGAGCTCAGATCAATCGGTTAGCCAGTACCCCAGATTTCTATCATTTCTCTCTGTAAGTGTTATAATCATTCGTGGCTGCTTCCGACCGGGTCCGCGCTCTTAATTCTGTATCAAAGTAGGTCAATCCCCCTACCAACCTATAAAACGTTGATGATATTTCTCTACAATCATTCGACTCTCGATCTTCGAGTAGTACGAGTAAAAACACACTGTTAACGGGAAAGATGAATCTCAACTTAGCCGATTACAACTTAACCGACTACATCTTAGACAACTCCTTACCACAGAGTGGAAACAGTGGAGATATTCTAGCGTCAGCCATGAATTCGACATTCATTGAGCCAATGGCAGCACCAGTTAACAAATTCGAGGAAGAGATGCGACAGATGATCTCAAAACAAGATGCTACAATAACTCAGATTTTAGAGGAGTTGAAAACATTGAACAGAAACATCGAGACAATATGTCAGCAAAGACAGTCAACTACACCTGTTATTGTGAAGATTCCGGTGGAGTTCGACTTTGATAAAACCAGCCTTCGAAGACTAACAGACTCCCTTGTATCAGTTGTAAAAAAGAAAGATCAGAAGTCAAAGGAAAATCAGTCGAAGGAAAACCAACACTCAAAGGAAACACAATCAGAGAAAGATCATCAACCAAAGGAAGAGAAGATAAATAAAAAACGAAAAATAGAGAAAGACGATAATGAACAACTTCACAAAAAACAACGATACGAGCCCACCTATGTATCACCGTCAAAAATAGGATTGGGAAAACATGGGAAAAATATCGACAACTTCAAAGACTTCAAGATCCCAAAGATTCCAAAACTCAAACTCAAAAAGATACCCAAAGAAACAAAGAAAAGTTCTCAATAGAGAAAAAAGACAAAAAAAAGACAGTTCAATTTCCAAAAACAGTCCTTTTCAGGACTAACCATTCCCCAAGAAAAATCTATCTTCAACAATTGTCAATAAGTAAGGCAAGTCGCCTCCAGCCGTATAAAAGACGATGATATTTCCAGTACATTAATCATTCGGTTCCCGAATAGATGACAGCTAAAGAAATGGTGATGGACTATAGTGTACAATTTCTACTTCTCTCGATGACAAAATGGTATCTGACAACCTTTCTACTGGCCATGATGCATGACTCCACTTTGTCTATACATAAAATAAACAAAATAAGAAGGTTAATAGCAGATCGAAGAAGAGCCGTGGAGTGTCCTATCTGTCAGACAAACTTTGGATACTATCATTAGAGGAGGAGGAAAAAAACAAACTCCAAAACAGCCCTTTTCAGGGCTAACCATTCCCCAAGAAAAGTCTATCTTTCTCAAATTGTCAATATCGGTAAGACCAATAGAAGAGTCTTTCATCTTGGGAACCATATCGTGGAAAAAAGACTAAGTCCAACGATAGGCTCTGCCTGAACCAACCTGTTTGTTTACATTAGGCGGAACTACTTTTTAATACAATTGTGAAAAAGACTAAGTCCAACAAGGGTCTTTGCCTTGACCCAATCTGAAAAAAGGGAAATAACCCCATCGAATTTTGGCGGGAAAACGTCTCGACCAATCAAAACGTTTGTTTACGTTTGTTTACATCAGTCGGAACTACTTGTTTACATCAGTCGGAACTACTTTTTTAATCCAATTGTGGAAAAAAGACTAAGTCCGACGGTAATAGAGAGAGAGAAAGATCAACCCTCCAAAAAAGACTAAGTCCAACGAGGGTTTCTACCTGAACCAACTGCCGGAACTACTTTTGTCCGAGGTCTACCCTCCCGAGACTAGTAACGGACTATTTATTATTGTATTCATATGTCGCGGAAACCGAATCACGCCAAAATTGCAGTGATGCGGCATTTTTTCTGCTCGGGAGGGTAGACCTCGGACAAAAATGGCACTCAGGGAGGGTAGACCTCGGACAAAATGGCACTCAGGGAGGGTAGACCTCGGACAAAACGCGTTTTGTCCGAGGTCTACCCTCCTATACTACTCACACTGTGGGAAAAGGAGAAAATGCTGGTTACTTGGGGTGGGATGGGGTATTTGTCAGCCTGAAACAGTTATAGATAGTATTGTTGGAATGCAGGGTTTTAGTGACCAGTTTTCCTTAACCCTTTACCACACAATCCAGAGTATAACCCTTACAATGCTGGAACCAACTTAAGTTGTTTTTGCTGACAGTGTAGATCAAGATCAGACTGCACAGAACGTGCAGTCTGATCTTTGATCTACACTGTCAGCTACTCCATTATCATCATCTGGCTAAACCAACCTTGAAATAACAATATTTCGGATGCTTTTTAGTCCCCTACCGGCGAAGCCGAAGGGGACTTTAGGTTTGCACTCCGTCTGTCCATCTGTCCATCTGTCCGTCTGTCCGTCAGTCCGGCAATTCAGTTTTCCGGACTTTTTTCTAAACGCTGGTACATATTGAGCTGAGTTGTGTAAGTCACCCACCATCACTTACAGATCAAGTTCGACTTTCTTTCCAGTCCACTGGTTTTTCACAGATTTACGGGCCTTAGACTTACAAAATTTCACTGATAAATCAGTTTTCCGGACTTTTTTCCTAAACGCTGGTAGGTATTGATCTCAGATTTGCTGTGTAACTCAACCACCATGACTTACAGATCAAGTTCGACTTTCGTTCCGGTCCACTGGTTTTTCACGGATTTATGGGCCTTGGACTTAGAAAATTTCAATGATAAATCAGTTTTCCGTAATTTTTTTTCTAAATGCTGGTAGATACTCACCTGACTTTTGCTGTGTAAGTCAACCACCATGACTTACAGATCAAGTTCGAGTTTCGTCCCGCTCCACTGCTTTTTCACACATTTATGGGCCTTGGACTTACAAAATTTCACTGATAAAACATTTTTCTGCACTTTTTTTCTAAACGCTGCTACATATAGAGCTGATTTTTGGTGTGTACATCAACCACCATGACTTACACATCAAGTTCGAGTTTCGTCCAGCTCCACTGCTTTTTGACGCATTTACGGGCCTTGGACTTTAAAAATTTCACTGACATGCCAGCGATACATACGGCCGGTAGGGGACTGTGTATTGCTATGCAATACTATCAGAATGCTTGTTGTTATTGAAAGGGTCCATTTCATAAATTAAGCATCCGAAGGGTTAAATGATCCTAAGAAAGAAGACTTTTGAAAAAGGATTTTATGGTGGATCTATAATTAATGATGATTTGTTTGGTATAATGCATCGCTGAGAGGTATTAAAACCCTTTTTCTCAAAGCTCAATTTTATTGAAAAGCCCTTTTAGCTAATTGTAGAAGAAAGTACAGTCAAATCTGTGTACAGCAGCCAGCCAAGGGATGTGCCCAAATTGGCTGCTGTACACAGATTGGCTGCTGTTCACAGTACTTATTTCTCGCACATTATTATCATACTATAGTTGATACATTGTACTTTGCAGTATTGTTCCAGCTTGTTGAATCATCTATTATATGTTACAATAAAATTCTGCCTCACATTTTGTAAAAAAAAAAAAAAGGACTTAAATAAAAGGATTTTATTTAAAAGATTTATTTTACTTTTCATTTATTTTCCATCATATTTAAACAATAAAGTGCTTACAAGTCTCATGTTATACTATGTACATCTGAACTGTTTGCTAGAAAGCATGTCAAAACTTTAAAAAATTACATGTTGCTTAACCCTTTCCCAAAGGGCAAATTTTGGACCAGACCAGATTGAAACCATTTTGCAGATGTTAATAAACAGTTGCTAAAAATATGATTTTTCTATATGATAGGGTAGAAAACATTTTGGGAAAAGGAGAAAATGCTGGTTTTGCAACAGTCTGAATTTGTGTGCGGCCTACACCAAACTCAGTAGCAATAATCCGTGAAGAACGTCCAGATTCAAGCATTTGAACAACTTTCACACGGTCGTTTCGAGAGCGACATGATAGCAAGAACTGAATGCAACAGAAAATTTCCATCCATTTTTAAAAACAACGGGTTCGCAGTTTAGTTAAAGTGTAAACAACTTCTATTGACGTGATGTACAATTTCATATTATTACAACAAATTACCCATCTGCAAAAATACCGACAAACTTTCATTGCCATTCATCCTTTAAAGATCAAACATGAAAATAAACAACAATTGTCGGTCATTTTAATCGTAATTAGGTGTTGTATAATCTGTAATTGTCTGTTTGCACGTTTTACATTGTGTTAAGTCGACTTCGTCAATAACTACGGTATAGTGTTAATTATCGATTTTTCATATCCGATAAATTACGTCGTGTGTTGTGTCAGCTGACCTTTGTTTAGGTGTGATATACTGTTGATCCCGACTTATTAATGTGACCGTTGGCTGCATTTCACGATATCACGCTACAAACAGTGCAATGAAAGAAGGAAATTGCACGGGGGGGGGATTCGAGTGGCCGTTGTCGATAGATCGGCCTCTGTTCAGGTATGACCGCTAACTCAGATTTGACTGTATTTTATCCCGAATTCATTATCTTTGAACAGAATTTGCAAGTCTGAATGCAATTTAACTACTGTGGCAAAAGGTAAAAATCTCTCAATCAGAGCTTCAGAGAGAGGGAGCAATTTTGATTTCAAAACTGAAAATGTTAATCACTGTCCACTAAACCCTATGTTATGGGTACTCATTAGAATTGTCTCATCGAGATGATTCTAATGAGTACCCACAACATAGGGTTTGAAAGAGAAATAATGGATTTAGAATACCAGTACTCCCTCTTATCTGGAGATCTGCTCAATATAAGCAAGTTATCCTTTTACCGCAATGTTTTCAAAGATGGTCTGCTGCAAGGCACAAAGAAATAAGTCCGTTACTCTTTCGCTACCAAATACATAAATTAGCTTTTCGACGGCTTCTATTGCAGTTCCGCTGGGATAAAACGAGAGAACAGCATGCGGGTACCATCACTCAGTCGCAGTTGCAGATAGAAATGAGCCATGATCTGGCAAAGGGGGGCTTAATGCATCTCTGTAATGCATTATACCGAAGAAGACATCACCTAATTACGGATCCATAAAATTCATTATGTCAAACAAGTGACTGTATCATGAGGTGGACTGGTCCTTTGACACATAGAAAATTGACTTGTAGCGAAAAGTTTCGGCCCAGGTCAGCCTGCGCGGATTGCGCAGGCTGACCTGGGTCGATACTTTTCGCAGATGCATTAAGCCCCTTTTCCACAGAGTGTGGCTCAAATATATTGCTTATCATTGAAAATTTTAAGTCAAAAAAGGAGCATAACTGTGTCAAAAATTTTTTGATGGTCACCTGCCCTTGTTGTATGGGTTCCCCTTTTGATAGGTAACAGCTAGTCCTAAGTTTAAAAATGACAAAATTCCAGACTTCCAAAATTGAAAGCATTTGCAGATGACCAAATGAATGTGACTCAAAAATTGAAACTTGCGTTCAGAAGGGTAGAAAACATTGTGTGGGAAAAGGAGAAAAAGCTGGTTACCAGCATTGTCTCCTTTTCCCACACTGTTTTCAAAAGCTTTCTCACTTGGGACCATTAAAAGTTGGGATTGTGTGGTAAAGGGTTAAAGAAAATATCTTCAGTAATGAAAAAAGAGTCAGTTTTTGCATGATCACAATGCAGACAAAGTTGCAGACGACAACAGGGCTATGACAATACTTTAACCTTTCCTTGGAAAACAGCTGAGCTAAAAAGTGGACTGTGTAGATCACAGATCAGACTGCATGTTCTGTGCAGTCTGATCTTGATCTACGTTGTCCACAAAAATTTCTTGTATCATCCATGGTATGGAAAGAAATTATCAATAGAACCTTTGAAATACATTTACCGCATTTTAACTAATTAGCACTCCCTTCCTAATGGTAGCACACACCCCACTATATTTCTTACTCCAGAGGCCTCTGGACAATCCCCACTCCCACCCGACAAAATCAACGACTGGAGTGACAAACTTCCAATCGCAAGATAACTTCACTAAAACTTTCCAAACACAGACTTACGAAAATCACTAATGACCGATATCTTATAAATAAACTTACTGGTATGGCATCAACATAATGTTAATTACTTCACAAATTAATGTCATTAACACCCGACTGTCCGAATACACATAAACCTCCAGTAACATTATAAACTTCCAATTACACAAAATTTGTTGACAAACTTGGAAAAACTTTAAGAAAGTGAAGTATTGAATATTAGTGTCCCATACTGATTGTGAATGATAATCAGTGTCCAAATAAATCATGATCGGCAGTAAAATCAATATTGTGCAATACTGCATTACATAGGTCTTTCAAAATGGCAATTGCTTTGCACTTGGCACTTACTAAAATGCGGATCAAAGTACTGTACTGACTCTCAGTGATGGCACTTAAATTTCGGGAAATTGGCTATGACATAAGAGCACCCTGTTGGTGTAGTTTGCATGGCACCCATGTCTATTAATTAGGTAAAATATGGTAGTAACCAAAATTCTCAACAGCCTAATTGTCTGTCCGATCCATCAATTTCATCTTATTATAATACTAGCCTAAAAAAATATTGTATGTTGTATTTGTACAAAGTAAAATTTTTAAAATGACAAAATTATTGTGAATCTTCTATGAGAATAAAAAGAAAATTACTCTTCTGGATATAATAACATCAATAGTATAATTCTTCTTTTATCCTTACCTTAATCCTTTCCCAAATGACAAATTTTGGACTGGTCCAAATTGAAAGAGTTTGTAGATGACAATTTTAAATTTGATGAAAATGGCAGAAAGTTATCAAAAAGGGTAGAAAACACTGTGGGAAAAGGAGAAATTGCTCGTTACGGGCAATTTCTCCTTTTCCCAGTGTTTTCAAAAGACTTGTGCTGCAGACACGTGAAAACCAGGGCTTGTTTGGGAAAGGGTTAACCCTTTACCAGACGACAAAATTTGAGACCATTCCAAATTGAAAGCAGTTGCAGACGACAAAATAAATGTGACTGAAAAATTGAAATTTGTTTTGGGAAGGGTAGAAAACATTGTGGGAAAAGGAGAAAATGCTGGTTACCAGCATTTTCTCCTTTTCCCACAATGTTTTCAATAGGCTTCTTTCTCAGGGTCGTTAAAAGTTGGGATTGTGTGGTAAAGAGTTAACCCTTTACCAAACGACAAAATTTGAGACTCTTCCAAATTGAAAGCACTTGCAGAGGACATAGTTATCAGCTGTGGTTAAATTAATGAGTTTTGTTTTGTGAAAGGTAAGAAAGCTTTGTAGAAAAAGGAGAAAATGCTGGTGACCAGCATTTTCTCCTTTTCCCACAATGTTTTCAAAAGTCCCTTTCCTTGAAGTCATTTGAGATTGCTGGTCTCCCTTTCCCGCAATGTTTTCAGAAGCTTTCTTTCTCAGGATCATTAAAAATCAGGATTGTGTAGGAAAGGTTTAGCTATTTATCACTGACAGGGATTTTTAACAGGGTTAAATCTTCAGCTCTTTACAAAAATGACAAAATTTAATGGGCCGGTCCAAATTGAAAGTATTTGCAGACGACAAATTAAATGTGGTCTAAACATTAAATTTGTTGTTGAAAGGTTAGAAAACAATGTAGAAAAAAAGAGAAAATGCTGGGTACCAGCATTTTCTCCTTCTCCCACCATGTTTTCAAAAGTCCTTTTCCTTGGGGTTGTTAAAAGTTGGGATTGTGTGGTAAAGGGTTAACCCTTCAACCCTTTACCAAAAGACAAAATTTTGGGCCAGTCCAAATTGAAAGCATTTGCAAACGACAAATTAAATGTGGCCCCAAATCGAAATTTGGGAAGAGTAGAAAACATTGTGGGTAAAGCAGAAAATGCTGGTTACTAGCATTTTCTCCTTTTCTTACAATATTTTCAAAAGTCCCTTTCCTTGTAGTCATTTGGGATTGTGTGGTAAAGGGTTAAATCTTCAACTCTTTACCAAACAACAAATTTTTGGGCCAGTTCAAATTGGAAGCGTTTGCAGACGACAAATTAAATGTGGCCTAAACATGAAAATTTGTTGTTGAAAGTGTAAAAAACATTTTGGGAAAAGGAGAAAATGCTGGTTACCAGCATTTTCTCCTTTTCCCACAATGTTTTCCTCTTTTCCTCAGAGTCCTGGGCAATGTGTGGTAAAGGGTTAACAAACAGTCCTTTTGTAAACATTGCTGGTAACCAGCATTTTCTTCTTTCCCCACAATGTTTTTGAAAGACTTTTCTCCAGAGTCCTCGGGATTGTGTGGCAAAGGGTTAACAAAAAGTCCTATTGAAAACATTGCTGGTAACCAGTATTTTCTCCTTGTCACACAATGTTTCTAACACTTTCACAGCCAATTTTCATAATTTGTGTCATACTGAGTTTGTCATCTACAAAATGCTTTTTTATTTGGGCATGTCATAAAATCCCTGTTACATGGTAAATAGTTAACCCTTTACCACACAATCCCGACTTTTAACGATCCTGAGAAAGAAAGCTTTTGAAAACATTGTGGGAAAAGGAGAAAATGCTGGTAACCAGCATTTTCTCCTTTTCCCACGATGTTTTCTACCCTTCCAAAAACAAATTTCAGTTTTTGATTCACACTTATATTGTTGTCTGCAAAAGCTTTCAATTAGGACTTGCCTAAAATTTTGTCATTTGGTAAAGAGTTAAAAGGCACAAAAGGTCCATTGATAGCCCTTCCATGTTTTAACTCTTTACCACACAATCCCGCCTTTTAACGACCCTGGTAGAGAGGCCTTTTGAAAACATTATGGGAAAAGGAGAAAATGCTGGTAACCAGCATTTTCTCCTTTTCCCATAATGTTTTCTACTCTTCCAAAAACAAATTTCACATTTATTTTGTCGTCTGCAAAAGCTTTCAATTTGGACTGGTCTAAAATTTTGTCGTTTGGTAAAGAGTTAAACCCTTTCAGAGACAAATTCAATCATTTATGATTCACTTAATCTGTTGTCTGCAAAATGCTTTCAATTTGTTTGAAATTTCATCATTTGGTAAAGATTAAACCCTTTACCACACAGCAAAATTGTAGACTTGTCCATATGTAAGGAATTTGCAGAAGACAATTAAAATGTTGTTTCAAATGACAATAATTATCCTTGACTAGGTAGAAAGTATTGTAGGAAAAGGAGAAAATGCTGGTTACCAACTTTTTCTCTTTTTTCCACAATGTCTTTAAAAGTGATTTTCCTTGGGGTTGTTTAAGTCTTTACCACACAGCAAAATTTTAGACTGGTCCAAATTGAAAGCATTTGCAAGCAACAAATTAAGTGTAGCTTAAATGGTGATTTATGTATTGGATTGGGTAGAAAACATTGTGGGAAAAGGAGAAAATGCTGGTTACCAGCATTTTCTCCTTTTCCCACAATGTTTTCAAAGGAATCTTTCTCAAGGTTGTTAAAAGTCGGGATTGTGTGGTAAACGGTTAAACTATGGATTGTGTGTACCAGCATTTTCTCCTTTTTCCACAATGTTTTCAAAAGTCCTTTTCCTTAGGGTTGTTTAAACTATGGATTGTGTGGTAAAGGGTTTGTGCGGTTCCCGAGACTGGTAAACAGTCCAGAGTTTCATCAGTCTGCACGATAAAGAAATGATAAATAAATCACATACTTATAAAAATGAGAAATATCTGTTATCTATGACATATAAAAACAAACTTATGGCAACTGATAGACCATAGGAAAATATGAACAGTTTTGTTTTTTATGAAAAAAAGATGAAATTTCATAGAATTATTAGGATTTACTTGACTCTTGTTTAAGACAGACATTAATCATTTACGTATGAAATCAAGGAATATGTTATCTATGACATGTAAAACAAACATACAGTGGTAGAATAAAGGTAAATGTGATGAAATTGCACAGGATTGTTATGAAAATGTCATTAGCTTTTTTTCCAAAATGAAAATGTGATACAATTTTTATCTTGAGATAATTGTTACACAAAACTGCTTTTTCAGTGGGGGGGGGGGGAGATAACCAGTCTGTTACAAATCTCACATTTGACTCATACAGTAGAATTTCATTAGTTCGCACATCGCTTGTTTTAACCCTTTCCCAAACAAGCCCTGGTTTTCACGTGTCTGCAGTACAAGTCTTTTGAAAACACTGTGGGAAAAGGAGAAATTGCTCGTAACGAGCAATTTCTCCTTTCCCCACAGGGTTTTCTACCCTTTTTGAGACCTTTCTGCCATTTTCATCAAATTTAAAATTGTCGTCTGCAAACTCTTTCAATTTGGACCAGTCCAAAATTTTTCGTTTGGGAAAGGGTTAAGCTATGTGTTGGTTCATATGCTATCTCCGGTCCCGAAACTTATCCTTCATTATCATTGTTGAATTCCTCCGAGTACTTCGAACGTCGGTTGTCAGTAGTTTGTAGGGTATTTCATGCCCCAAAAGCAGTTTTTGAGCCCAAACTCCTACCGTTGATTAGTATATGATTATTCTGCTTGCAAACTTGGGAAGGTGTGAAAACCTGCGACCAAACTTGATTTTCACACCTCGTGATTGACATCATGTCGACTGGTATCACTTAACTCTTTACCAAACGTCAAAATTTTAGACCCTTCCAAATTGAAAGCTTTTGCAGACAACAAAATTAATGTGACTCAAAAATTGAAATTTGTTTTGGAAGGGATAGAAAACATTTTCGAAAGGCCTTCTCCTTGGGGTTGTTAAAACACAGGATTGTGTGGTAAAGGGTTAATCATTAACTGCAAGCGAATGTAATTAAAGGTTTGTCACATCAGTTAATCGATCAAAATGACACTTAATAATTCTGAAATTCTTTAAAACATCCGACAAGGCATAAACTTATAATGGTCTGGAGCAGTTCCTTGAAAGACCGGAAAACACCTTATGACCAGAAAACACACAAAAACGTCAGAAAATACCTGAAATATAGCAAAATACATATCGAAAGGGGGAGGGGGTTGAAAGGGTAGGATTATATGGATATTGGGGATCGAAGTTATCAACGTAAAATCGCTGAAAAGTACCATTGGTACTTCCTCATCCTATTCTATTTTTATCACCAAGAATTATCATGTAGCCACAAAAAATTCGGAAAAAAAGCAAATCATACAGGTGGAGGTGTTTCGTTTGTTAGGGTTATCTAGTCATTAGGGATATGAGGTGCGATATTCACTTTTACTGGCCTAAACTACTTGAATATGCCGGAAAACAGTATTAGGTGTTTTTCGGCCTTTCTACTAGTGACCCAGTCTGAAGTCCTCCGAGTGATTTGATCTCTAGAAGGGGAAATCACTCCAATGGAATTCAACAAATGCAAAAACAGTGGATAAATTTGTTTCATGTGTTTATTATGATAAACATGTATTTATAGATGGATGAAAATAAAGATATGTAAACTTTCTTGTTTCCGACGGTCACGTTAGAATGCCCCCGATTCGGAAACTTGCTCCGATGTTTTTTTTTTAATTTGTCTTCACTAGGTGAGCGGAAAAACAATCACAAAAATAACATCAGATCAAGCCTTCACGTTGAAGGAAGAGAAATATACGTGTATAATCGGTACTAGTTCAGGGTACTGCAAGACATGCTGCGTAAATCTGATTGTCTGTTTCTGTATATATAAGACACCGAAAATACCCAAATACAGTCAAATTGTTTGGTTTGTTCTACGTTTAGTTCAAATAAAATACTCCGGTCCCTTTTGGTATGAACTACCAAGCTTTTACAGTATTTCATTTCGTCTGCAAGTGCTTTAACTCTTTACCAAACCACAAAATTTTAGACCTGTCTAAGTGTTTGCTGACGACAAATTAAATGTGACTCAAAAATTGAAATTTGTGTTGGAAAGGGTAGAAAACATTGTGGGAAAAGGAGAAAATGCTGGTAACCAGCATTTTCTCCTTTTCCCACAATGTTTTCAAAAGGCTTCTTTTTCAGGGGCGTTAAAAGTCGGGATTGTGTGGTAAAAAGTTAACTTCTTGTTGATAATTTTAGCACTGCTTTGGATTTGGACCAGTCTAAAATTTTGTCCTGTGTTAATGGGTTTAAAAAAAAAAATAACTTCAGTAAAGTTGTAAGAGACTGCACAGGGTTTGCTTAACTTTTTACCAAACGACAAAACTTAGGACTTGTTCAAATTCAAAGCAATTGCAGACAATAAATGGAATTTGGCCAAAATGATGGAATCTGTTTTTGATTGGGTAGACAACATTGTGGAAAAGGGAGAAAATGCTAGTTACCAGCATTTTCTCCTTTTCCCACAATGTTTTCAAAAGTGTTCACTGTTAGGGTTGTTAAAACTCGGGATTGTGTAGTAAAGGGTAAAAGGTTAACATTTGTGGAAGACAAAGAAGGGTTTTTGTCAAGTGATAAATTTTCAAATTTTCAGCCACATTTGTTTTGTCATCTGCAAATGCTTTCAGTTAGGACTCAGACTAGTCTAAAATTCTGTCCTTTGGTAAAGAGTTAACCCTTTACCACACAATCCTGACTTTTAACGACCCTGAGAAAGAAGCCTTTGAAAATATTGTGGGAAAAGAAGAAAATGATGGTAACCAGCATTTTCTCCATTTCCCACAATGTTTTCTACCCAATCAAAGACAGAAATCATCTTTTGAGCAACTTTCAATTTGTCATCTGCTAATGCTTTCAAGTTGGACTGGCCCATATCCCGACTTTCAACGACCCTGAGAAAGAAGCCTTTTGAAAACATGGTGGGTAAAGAAGAAAATGATGGTAACCAGCATTTTCTCCTTTTTCCACAATGTTTTCTACCCAATCAAAGACAGAAATCATCTTTTGAGCAACTTTCAATTTGTCATCTGCTAATGCTTTCAAGTTGGACTGGCCCATATCCCGACTTTCAACGACCCTGAGAAAGAAGCCTTTTGAAAACATGGTGGGTAAAGAAGAAAATGATGGTAACCAGCATTTTCTCCTTTTTCCACAATGTTTTCTACCCAATCAAAGACAGAAATCATCTTTTGAGCAACTTTCAATTTGTCATCTGCTAATGCTTTCAAGTTGGACTGGCCCAAATCCCGACTTTTAACGACCCTGAGAAAGAAGCCTTTTGAAAACATTGTGGTAACCAGCATTTTCTCCTTTTCCCACAATGTTTTCTACCCAGTCAAAGACAGAAATCATCTCTTGAGCAACTTTCAATTTGTCGTCTGCTAATGCTTTCAATTTGGACTGGTCTAAAATGTTGTTGTTTGGTAAAGAGGTAAAGATTTCAATCTGATTCTGAATGTTATGAAATATTTTGAAACAATATGCTTGTCATCAAGATGACAAGATTGAATAATTTTGACAGCAGTTTGAGATATGATCAAAAACAGCTTTGATAGATGACATGAATTCAAATGTTTTATGGTTATATTCTGTTTGTAAAATTGTTTTTTGTAAATTATATCCTGGTGCTGTATAATTTACCAAAAATTCTAGATGTTGTTTTAACTGTCTACCAAACAAAAAAGTTTTAGACCTGTCCAAACTGAAGGTATTTCTAGACAACAAAATAGATGTGACTCAAAAATTGAAACTTGATTTAAGAAGGGTTGAAAACATTGTGTAGCATTTTCTCCTTTTCCCACGTTTTCAAAAGCTTTTCTTTCTCAGGGTTGTTAAAAATTGGGATTGTGTGTTAAAGGGTGAACTAATATTAAACGACAAACATTTAGATTTGTCCAAATTCATTTGCAAAAGACTAATTAACTCTTTACGAAACGACAAAATTTTAGACTGAACCAAATTGAAAGCATTTGCAGACGACAAAATAAATGCGACTCAAAAATTGAAATTTATTTTGGGAAGGGTAGAAAACATTGTGGGAAAAGGAGAAAATGCTGGTTACCTTTTACCACAATGTTTTCAAAAGGCCTCTTTCTTGGGGTCATTAAAAGTCGGGATTGTGTGGTAAAGGGTTAAAGGTGCTTTAAATCAGATTGGTTGTATGGTTTTAAAAGTAACAATAGCTGCCAAAAGTAAACAAAGCTGGTGTTAAAATGCATTTGAATTTAAATCATACCATTTAAAACTATGAAAGTTATTGTGAAGATGACAATCTGTTACTGCACAGTTCATTAGTAGCAGGCAGAGATATTGATTTCAAAATTAGGTCAGAAGTTGCCTGGTCACTCTTTGATTTTGTCCTGCCAGCGACTAACACTTGGACTGAGCATACAATGACAGATTGCCATCTCTACTATTATTTCTACACTTTTAAATGGTATGATTAAAATTCAAATGCATTTTAACACTGGCATTGTTTACATTTGGCCGCGACTGGGCCTTTAAGGGTTATAAGGTTTAAGTAAGAGAAAACAGGAAGTGAAAGCAAGGACTTATTTAAATTCTGTTCATGCAGAACTTGTCGACAGAAACCAGTGCTTCCTTATGGAACATTGTCAAGTTACATGACAGATAGAGCCAGTCAGGACTGTTTTTAGCATTTTTATTGTCTCAAATGTAAATTAACTCATAAAGCAACTTTCATAACTATAGTTGCCTTTGCGGCCACTGTAGATCAAGATCAGACTGCACAAAACATGCAGTCTGATCTTTGATCTACACTGTCGGCTTAAATAAAACACCATAGACAAAAGCAACCATCGAATTGCAGTTATTTGGGTCTTATTTTCTAGACCGAATCTGTCAATTGGGTTTATTTGATGTTCTAAGGGTTAACTCTTTACCAAACGACAAAATTTTAGACCCTTCAAAACTGAAAGCATTTGCAGATGACATATCAGAAGTGGTTAACTCTTTACCAAATGACAACTATTCCGGACTAGATGAAATTCAAAGCATTTGCAGATGACATCATAAATGTAGTGCATATGATGATTTCTGTCTTTGATAAGATAGAAAACATTATGGGAAAAGGAGAAAATGCTGGTTACCACCAGCATTTTCTTCTTTTCCCACAATGTTTTCTGAGGGCTTCTTTCACAGGGTCGTTAAAAGTCGGGATTGTGTGGTAAAGGGCTAAAGGGTGAACTGATCATGAAATCTTGCACAGTTTTTACCCGAATTTTATGTTGCAAATTAATGTCATGTTCCCATCTAATTGATGGCACCATTACTCTGATGTAATGATCAGATAAAAAGAATTGCAGGTAATTCAGAAAGAAAGCTATCTTGGTATTATTATATATAATAATGGGAATAAATCATGAATTATAAGCAACATCATGAATTATATGCAAAGAAGCGTCTCTGTTATGCCAAAGGAATCCACAGACTGTTTTACATGGAAGATAGTTACTGTGCAGAAGATATTTTTACTATATACCGTATTTCACCTAATAAAAGCGCACGGATGCCGTACAAAACACCGACGGCGCTCTTATTTCATAACCAATTTTCCTAAATTTAAGCGCCGTCACCTAGAGTAAGTACGGTACTTTGATTGGGGTTTTATTTAGTGCCAAGTGCAAAACGGTCGCCATTATGAAAGACTTGATTTAGTGTGCTGTAATGCAGATATCGATTTTACCGCCAATCATGATTTATTTGGACATTAAATATCATTCATGATTAGTATAATGGGACACTGGTATTCAATACTTCACTTTCTTAAAATTTTTCAAAGTTAGTTGATCAATTTTGTGTTACCAGAAGATTGTAATGTTATTGGAACTGTATGTGTATTTGGATAGTCAGGTTAACCCTTTATCAAACGACGAAATTTCATCTTGGTCCAAATTGAAAGCATTTGCAGACAACATAATAAATGTGACTGAAAAATTGAATTTGTCAAGGGAAGGGTAGAAAACATTGGGGAAAAGGAGAAAATGCTGGTTACCAGCATTTTCTCCTTTTCCCACAATTTTTTCAAAAGACTTTTTCTTCAGGGTCATTAAAAGTCGCGATTGTGTGGTAAAGGGTTAATGACATCGATTTGTGAGGTAAATAGGGTTATGTCGACGCCGTACCAGTAAGTTTATTTATAAAATATTGGTCAATAGTGATTTTGGTAAATCTGTGTTTGAAAGGTGTAGGTGAAGTTAATTCTTGCATTTGCAAGTTTGTCACTACGGTCGTCAATTTTAAGGTAAGGCCACTGTGGGTGGGGGCCGTCCAGGGGCCTCTGGAGTAAGACCTGTAGTGGGGGGCTAAACTATTAGGGAGGGAGCGTTAATTATGTGAAATATGGTACTTGAAAATTTTCCGGCTCACATACATGGGTCACACATAGATAAAATATCACACATGACAAACAAAAAAGAAATCTGTATCTACACAGTGTCAAATACGGTTCCAAATATGGTTTGATGACATATCTTGTGCACGGAATATGCATACATTTAATTGCGATTTTATCCATCATAATGTTACACTGTAATATTCATCCACCATTTATAAAAACAAAGTTACTTCCGATTGATCCATTATTAACCCCTGCCAAAGGCGATGGGATATAATTTTTGCACTGTCAGTTTGTTCGTCCTTCTGTCCAGACAGATATCGTCTAAAATCCATGCCGAAATTGCTTGTTTTATTTTATGTACTGTTTTCGAATAAAATGTCAATAACTGAAAAAAATTTGGTGTTTAAAGTTGTCGGAATATAATGAAAGGAATATCATGTTGTAATAATTTTCCTGATGTTTGTATTTGCTTCTTGCTGCGCAAGAAAATTCTGTCATCTTTGGTCTCCCGTGATATCAAATTTTCTTACGTTGCTTGAACCAAATACAGGAACCATGAAAGTTACTCCAGCACAATATTCCGTGTATAGTACCTCTTCTCCTTCTACAGTTTTTAACTGATTTGGCTGAAATTAAAACTAAAACTCTTATCCTGCTAGATAACTTAAATGAAACGTTTAAGATGATGGTGAAAACCAAAATGTTGGTATTTCAAAGTTATGGGGGTTTGGGAAACATCTCCTTAACGGACAGTGTAGATCCAAGATCAGACTGCACGATTTGTGCAGTCTGATCTTGATCTACACTGTCCGCAAATGTCCTTGAGTTGTGATCAGCAGCCGAACGGTTAAAATGGAATCCTTCCTGTTATAGTAACATGGTGTACTTTTCATTGTGTTATGTAGACTATTGACCTTGAACTGTTTGCCATATGACAAAATTTTAGACTTGCCGAAATCAAAAGCATTTGCAGATGACGTATTAAAAGTTACTCAAAATGTGCAGAAAATATTGTGGGACGAGGAGAAAATGCTGGTTACCAGGATTTTGTCACTTTCCCACAAGGTTTTCAAAAGGCTTCTTCTTTAAGGTCGTTAAAAGTCCGGATTGTGTAGTAAAGATTTAATTTTTTTTCTCCTGATTTGGTGATAAGGAAGCTGTGTGGGATGGCCAGTGACAATTCTATTTTTTTTAGAATATCTGATTTTAATGGATGGATGAACTAACTGCCAGATGACAGAAAATTTGACCTGTCCAAAGTGAAAGCGTTTGCAAAGGACAAATTCAGTGTGGCTCAAAATAGCACATTTGTTCTTTTAACTCTTTACAACACCACAAAACTTTCGACTTGTTGAAATTTAAAGCATTTGCAGATGAGAAAATAAATGGTATTCAAAAAGTGAAACTTGTTTTTAGGATGGTAGAAAAAATTGTGGGAAAAGGAGAAAATGCTGGTTACCAGCATTTTCTCCTTTCCCCACAATGTTTTCAAAAGCTTTCTTTTTCAGGGTCGTTAAAACTCAGAATTGTGTGGTGAAAGGTTAAAGGGAAAAATACATTGTTGAAAAAAGAAAAAAAAAATGTTGATTACCAGTATTTTCTCCTTTTCCCCCTCACCGCTGACCATTGTTTCGGCAATGGTTATGTGGAAAAGCAGCCAGTGGCTAATGGAAAGAGTATTGTGCTTAGTACTGGTCACAGAAACTCCAGGAAAGCATTGATAGGTGCACTGGTTGCCGTGATATAACTAAAATAATGTTGAAAATGGCATTAAACACCATACAGTCAATCAATTAGTATTGTGAAAAAGCCTTTTTTACCAGGTTCATTGAAAACTGCAACTGTGTGGCAAAGGGTTGACCTGGCATAATATTCTAAGACTATCCACTGGTTCGAGGGATTGTCATCAGATTTATGAATAATTCATGCCCAGAAAATTTTTAGAAAACTTGGAGATTAAGATTAGTTTTATGGAAATACAGTCAGATTGATCTGTATTTGGGCGGCATAATTCTCCATCAGAGGACGACAACATTTTAGACTTGCTTACAAGAATACAAACAGAGTGTGGTTCAAATGAAATAGATTTGTCCTTAACCCTTTACCACACAATCCGGAGTTTTAACGACTCTGAGGAAAAAGCCTTTTGAAAACATTGTGGGAAAAGGAGATTATGCTGGTAAACAGAATTTTCTCCTTTTCCCACAATGTGTTCTACCCTTCCCAAAACAAATTTCGATTTTTCAGTCACATTTCTTTTATCATCTGCAAATGCTTTCAATTTGGAATAGTCTAAAATTTTGTCGTTCGGTAAAGAGTTACAGGGAAAGAAAATGCTGGTGACCAGCATTTTCTACTTTTCCTACAAAATTTTCAAAAGCCATCCGTCCAGGACCATAACAACATGCATTTCCGATTTGAAAGGGATTGTTAACGCTTTACCACAAAATCCTGTCTTTACGACCCTGTGAAAGAAGCCTTTTGAAAACATTGTGGGAAAAGGAGATAATGCTGGTAACCAGAATTTTTTTACCCTTTTCAAAACAAGTTTCAGTTTTTCAGTCACATTTATTTTGTCGTCTGCAAATGCTTTTAATTTGGAACCGTCTGAAATTTTGTCGTTAGGTAAAGGGTTAACTCTTATTAGCAATTCAATTTAGAAAACACTTTCTTAGACCTGTGGAATGATTCCTGAATAAATTTGCCTGTCATGAAATAATAACTGAAATTTCAATCATAACTTTTGTGGGACAAATTTGTTGAACAATAATTATTTTACTGGTTACCTGTGAATCTTTTGGTGAAAACAAGGATACATGAGCAAGTGGGTTGTTGCCATGATACGTCGAAAGAGTTTGAAAACACCATTTAAACCTTAACGAAACATCTCTGTCTTTAGACAACTTAGAACAACTAAACGACCCTAAGAAAGCAAGCTTTCAAAAACATCGTGGGAAAAGGGTAAAATGCTAGTAACCAGCATTTTCTCCTTTTTCCACATTGTTTTCTACCCTTCCTTAGACAAGTTTAAATTTGCGAATTATAATTATTTAATTGTCTGCAAATTCTTTTAACTCTTTACCAAACAACAATATTCTACATTCTGCAGATGACAAATGTGACTCAAAAGTTGAAATTAATTTGTTTTGGGAAGTGTAGAAAACATTGTGGGAAAAGGAGAAAATGCTGGTTACCAGCATCTTCCCCTTTTCCCACAATGTTTTCCAAAGGCTTCTTTCACAGGGTTGTTACAAGTAGGGCTTGTGTGGTTAAGGGTTAATTAGACAAGGCTAAAATTTTGCGGTTTGGTAGAGTTAGAAACAATTCTGCATGGGAGAATGTGTCGAAATTCAGACAAGAATGTATGATTGTTATGTTTCTCTGTCTGATTACAGTTAGATATGCGGGTTTTATATCAGTAACAACAGAAATAACATGAATTTTTACTTAAGATTTGGAAAAAACATATCAATTTTTAGACAATAATGTTAAGTCTCATTTCCTGTTGGCATTTATATCTGTATGTTATACCAGAGTAGATCATATTTTAATCGTTGAAGTGCCGAATAAACCTTAGAATCAGACATTTTCATCTTAGAAATATGACTCAGGTAATCGCAATTTGGTGGTTCCTTTTGTCTACAGTGTTTTATCAAAGTGGACGGTGTAGATCAAAGATCAGGCTGCACGTTTTGTGCAGCCTGATCTTGATCTACACTGGCCGCAAAGGCAACTATAGTCGTGAAAGGTGCTTTAACTCTTAACCACACAATGCCGCCTTTTGACACCCCTGGGAAAGAAACCTTTTGAAAACATTGTGGGAAAAGGAGAAAATGCTAGTAACCAGCATTTTCTCCTTTTCCCACAATGTTTTCTACTCTATCAAAGAAAAGTTGCACCATTTGAGCCACATTGAAATTGTCGTCTGCAAATGCTTTCAGTTTGGACAAGGCTAAAATTTTGTCATCTGGTAAACAGTTAAGGGTTAACCCTGTACCAAAAGACGAAATTTCAGACTTGTCATAATCAAAAACTTTTGCAGACGCCAGAATGATTTGAGCTCAAAAATATAAATAAGCCATTGACAGGGAAGAAAACTTTGTGGGAAAAGGAGAAAATGCTGGTTACCAGCATTTTCTAAAGGCCACTTCCTCATGGCCATTGGATTGTTTGGTAAAGGGTTAAAATTGTCTTTTCCAGATAAATTATAGGGTAAAAGAATTGAAAGAAAGTTCTAAGAGATAATTTTTTTAGCTCTTCTATTTTCAAAGAAAACATTCAGATATTGTGATAACTCTGGCATGGTCTGCATCAACAGTTCTGTGTCAATGTCATCCTGTGAAAACTTTGACATTGTGTCAAGTTTCTGACATTATTGAAGATGATCTTAGGATTGCAGTATTGGGGTCTGTCTATATTGAAAAAGCTATAGCCCCCATAGCTCAGTCGGTAGTGCACAGGACTTGAGAACATGACATTGTTGGTTTCGATCCCCGGGTCGGCCAATTTCTTACTGAGGATTGATGATAGTCATGGCGACAGGATTCATTCCTCTCTCATCGATGACCACTGTTTCGGCAATGGTTATATGGAAAAGCTTCAAAAGCAGCCAGTGGCTTGGAAAAAGTATTATGCTTTAGTACTGGTAAAAGAAACTAGCATGGATGGGTGCACTGGTCCCTGCAATATAACTGAAATAATGTTGAAAATGGCATTAAACACCATACAATCAGTCAATCAATATTGTGAAAAAAAATGCTTTATTATATTTTTGGCACTAAGTCCAAGGACTGATCTGAGATTTTGTTTATATTACAGGTTATGTTCCATTGGCTGCAAGATAAGATCGGAGAATATCTTCTAAATATGGTAAGTGTCATTTATATAAATAACTTTGTTCTTTTTATCTGTATCTTTGTTATTATGATTGTCGAAAGCAGCGTAAAACGCCAGTCAATCGTTATTATGAGAATCATTTAGTACAGTGTTGCCACAGTAAGGAGACTTTGTGACAAGATGTCCAGAGGTGCTAATTTAGACAGTCAAAAAATAAAACAACTTGTTGGATAAGAAGAATTAAACAACTGTTTCTTCTAAAGGGGTAGTTTCAACACTTTTCCTGCTAAGTAACAGTAATTAAAACTTTGAAGTCAATAGTAAAAACCCAAATAATGCTATATTTCAAACTTATTATTTGGAGAAAAGTATCTTCGTATTGGACAGTGTAGATCCAAGATCAGACTGCATGTTCTGTGCTGTCTGATCTTGATCTACACTGTCCTGAAAACTTCAGTAAGTCGCGCTTAGCAGCCTAAGGGTTAAAATGATTCACAAGACTTAATTAACTTGACAACTGGGAGACTGCATGTAATAATTACTCATATTTTATTGGTACAGTATTGATCAGTGGAGCAATTTAGGGCCAGCATGGCTCTCTTGTTGTAAAATGTCAAAATACTCATTGCTCACATGGGGGTCTTGTATTGTAGATTTAAATGAAAATTTACAGAAATACTTCACATAGGTTCAGAAAAAAATATAGAAATGAACTGTTACAGTTTCTTTCACAATCATAGTTGCCTTTGCAGCCAGTGTAGATCACGATCAGACTGCATGAAAAGTGTAGTCTGATCTACACTGTCCACTGTGTTGAAACACAAAAGATGACAAGAACTTTGAAATTAAAGTTATTTAGGGCTTTTTTCTAGACTAACTTGTCTGCTGATTTTATTTTGAACGCTAAGGGTTAAAATGTTAACTCTTTACCAAACGACAAAATTTTAGACTGGTCCAAATTTAAAGCATTTGCAGTTGTCAAAGTATAGGTTGCTCAGATGACTAAATTTGTCCTTGGTGGATTAGAAAACATTGTGGGGAAAAGGAGAAAATGCTGGATATCAGCATTTTCTCCTTTTCACACAATGTTTTCAAAAGGCCTCTCCCTCAGGGTTGTTAAAAGTTGGGATTGTGTGGTAAAGGGTTAATCGGTTAACTCTGTACCAGCCCACAAAATGTTAGGTCACCCATATTGAAAGTATTTTCCAACAACAAACTTAACCCTTTACCAGACAACAAAATTTTAGCCGTATCCAAACTGAAAGCATTTGCAGACGACAATTCAGTGTGGCTGAAATGGTGCAGTTTTTCTTTGATAGGGTAGAAAACATTGTGAGAAAATGCTAGTAACCTGCATTTTGTCCTTTTCCCACAATTTGTTCAAAAGGTTTCTTTCCCAGGGTCGTGAAAAGGTGGCACTGTGCTGTGAAGGGTTAAATGAGGTTGAAATGATTAGGTTCATCTCTGAAAGGATATAAAGCATTGTGAAAAAGGAGAAAATTCTGGTTATGAGCATTTTCTCCTTTTCCCACAGTGTTTTCGAAATTTTTCGTTTTCAGGGTTATTAAAACTCAAGATTGTGTGGTGAAGTGTCTGCTCTTTACCATGCAATCCAGAGTTTTAATGACCCTGAGGAAAAAACCTTTTGAAAACATTGTGAGAAAAGGAGAAAATGCTGGTAACCAGCATTTTCTCCTTTTCCCACAATGTTTTCTACAGTTCCACAGATAATGACCATCGCTGAATTTGATTTGTCATTTGCCAATGTTTTCAATTTCAGCAAGTTTAAAATGTTAAAGAATTGTTACTCTCACAGTTCTTTCTGTTTGCCTGGCAACCATCAGGAAATCCAATCCAAGCAGGTTGTATTTTCAACTCCTCAAAATGTAATCTGGCAGATAATTTTATCAAGTAGTAGCATTTCTTGTCAAACGAAATTGAATAAGAGATATTTTATGGGGTGTGTTGTGGCAAAATATGAAAACAAAATACCATTGGGAAACCCTGCAGATAGCCTGGCTATTTTTATCTATGTGATATATGTGACCTTTGTATATTGAAGCATTTAGGGTTTGAAAATTCCCACTTGTTGCTAAAATGACCCTTTTCTAACTAGTTGTACGCTTTGAGCATCAACTGTTTTTCTTTTTTAGCTCAGTTGTTTTTAGCTCACCTGAGCATAAAGTGCTCAAGGTGAGCTTTTGTGATCATGCTGTGTCCGGCATCTGTTGTGCATTGTCTGTCATGCAGTCATCAGCATTTACCTTGTGTGCATTCTAGAGGCCACATTTTCAGTAAGATCCTCATGAAGCTTGGTCAGAATGTTTGTCTTGGTGAAATCTTGGACAAGTTCGAAATTTGGTCACGTTGGGTCAAAATGTAGGTCACTTGGCAAAATCTTGGAAAAACCTTGTGTGACTTGTAGAAGCCACATTTTCAGCCAGATCTTCATGAAACTTGGTCAGAAATTTTGTCTTGATAATTTCTCATTCAAGTTTGAAATTGGGTCACATTGCATAGAAAATTAAGCCACTGGGCCAAATTTTAGAAAACCTGGTGTGCACTGTAGAGGCCACATATCCTGCCTGATACTCATAAAAGTTGATCAGAATGTTTGTCTTGATGATATCTCTGACAGATTTGGAAGTGGGTCATATCGGATGAAAAAGTAGGTCACTTGGCCATGTCTTAGACAAAACTTGTGTGCACTGTAGAGGCCTGATTTTCAGTATGATACTCTTGAAACTTAGTTAGAATATTTATCTTGATGATATCGAAGACATCTTCAATAGTCAGTCAAGTCAGGTTAAAAAGTAGGTCACTGGGCCAAATCTTAGAAAAACCTTATGTGCAGTCTAAAAGCCACATTTTCAGTCTGATACTTATGAAATATTGTCTGAATGTTTGTCTTGATGATATCTTGGAAAAGTTTGATACTGAGTCATGTTGGGTCAAAAAGTAGGTCACTGGGTCAAATCTTAGAAAAACTTTGTGTGTATTGTAGAGGCCACATTTTTCAGCCAGGTTCAAACTTCAAAAATAGGTCAATTCAATTCAGTCAAAAGTAGGTCAGTTACACTAATATGTTTCACTTCATTACGATCAGGATCTTTTCAGTTTTATCAATCCTAGACGACCTTACTCAGGTAAGCGTTTTAGGGCCAATGGCCCTCTTGTATCAACATTCCTATACTCATACTTGTGGTGTGATTATCAGTGGGGTGTAAATTGATGTATCCTAGGCATATTATCTTTAATATAGCACATGCAAAAAAATGACACCCTGTTTGGCTTATCATGCAAAATATATAGTGAAACATGCATAAATGTTGTCATTTGATTATCCCTTTACTGCACAATGACGCCTTTTGACACCCCTGGGAAAGAAGCCTTTTGAAAACATTGTGGGAAAAGGAGAAAATGCTGGTAACCAGCATTTTCTCCTTTTCCCACAATGTTTTTTATTCTATCAAAGAAAAGTTGTACCATTTGAGCCACACTGAAATTGTCATCTGCAAATGCTTACAATTTGGACAAGGCTATAATTTTGTTGTGTGGTAAAGGGTTATGGCAGGTGTAACCCTTTACCAAAATTAATGACAAAATTTTAGACATGTACACTTTCATAGCATGTCCAGACAACAAATTGAATGTGGCTTAACCCTTTACCACACAGTCCGAACTTTTAATGGCCCTGGGAAAGAAGCCTTTTGAAAACATTGTGGGAAAAGGAGAAAATGCTGATAACCAGCATTTTCTCCTTTTCCCATAATATTTTCTACCCTATCCAATATATAAATCATCATTTATGCTACACTTGATATCTCATCTGCAAATGCTTTCATTTTGGTCTGATCTAAAATTTTTCCGTTTGGTAAAGAGTTAAATGGAAGTTGTGAATAAAAGGAAAGAAAACATTGTGGGAAAAGGGGAAAATGCTGGATACCAGCATTTCCTTCCTTTCCCACAATGTTTTCTTAAGCGTTCTGTGTTCGGGTCGTTCAAACTCGGGATTACGTGGTAAAGGGTTAGCACTTATAACAATTTTTAGCTGATTTGTATAGCAAATCCGCTTATTGTAATCATTTTGACTGGAACCAAGTACATCATGGATAACGACGCATGCGCGCTCACACTGTACTGATATTGGTTTGACCTGAACTGTCATTCACGCTTGCCCCCATTCTACTTTCAGTTTTAGGTAATACACCTTAACTTCGCTTTTGTCACTACCGTATATACTGTCCTACATATGTATTCATATTTATTCTGAAATCTAATAACAGCAAAAAACTATGTAAGTTTGAAGGATTAAATTACCACTCCTTAACCCTTTCCCAAACTACAAATTTTGGACTGGTCCAAGTTTAAAGAGTTTGCAGACGACAATTTTAAATTTGATGAAAATGGCAGAAAGGTCTCAAAAAGGGTAGAAAACACTGTGGGAAAAGGAGAAATTGCTCGTTACGAGCAATTTCTCCTTTTCCCACAGCGTTTTCAAAAGACTTGTACTGCAGACACGTGAAAACCAGGGCTTGTATGGGAAAGGGTTAAATAGTAATATGAATAACAGTTACCGCACAGCCTGCTTGACAGAACAATGTTGACTTTCCCTGCCCTTGCTAACTCAATTTTAAAATGATTATACATGTGTTGCATGTGATGTTTTTATTACAACATATTACAGCTTCATCCAGGACTTGGAGTCCTTTGATTTATTATCGTCCGAGTCCAAGGATTGATAGAACACTCTCCAGAGCTTTGGAACGGATTTTGATTTTGATATTTTTATCACATTTTGGAACTTTATTTGTTGCCAGTATGTCTAAATTAGATTCCAAACTGGGTAACATGTGGTAGAAAAAAAATAGATCACTATTTTAAGATCGAGAAATCTTGAAAATCATGTTGAAACAATTCTCATTAAATTTTCATGAAACTTTGTCATAATGTTGAATTGGAGTTTATCAGGTCAAAAATAAGGTCACAAGGTCATAGGTCGTAAAGGTCAAAGGTTTTATCTGACCTCTGTCACCCTGGTTTGTTAGACTTGTCTAAATTGAAAGCATTTGCAGAGGACAAACTTAATATGACTCAATAATTGAAATTTGTTATTGTACCTGTAGAAAAAATTGCAGAAAAAGGAGAAAATGCTGTTCACCCAGTGTCTGATCCAGGAATTGAAAAATTAGGGGGAAAATCCCCCATTACTTTGAAAAAGATGGGGGATTTCTCAAAAGTATGGGGGATAGGAAAAAAGTAGATAGGAAAACAACCCGACTTACAAAATCAGCTTTGGAAAAATTGACGAAAAAATTAATTTGCTTTTTTCCCACCCTCCTTTTATATTATTGTTGATAAATGAATTAATATTCAGAAAAAAACATCAAAAATACTAACATTTCTGTAAATTCGACGAAATTATTTTTTACCGGGCTTACTTAGATAAAAATGAGGTTTAATTTTTCATTTAAAAAAAATCTGTTAAGCTGAATTGGTAATTCTACCGTAAACAAAAAGGGAAGCTACTCTATGCAACAGTGATATGCTTGATATGTCTATCTTTCTTCATAAATACATAAATCGGTGAAAAATAGGCAGGAAATTTGACTATTCTCTCCAAAATTTGAATGCGGGATTATCCTGCAGTTGGTTTGAAAATATGCATGATTCACAAAAAGTATTGGTGATTCCCGCAATCGAGCACTCTAGATCAGACACTGGTCACCAGCATTTTCTCCTTTTTTCCCACAATGTTTTCAGTAGTCTTCTTCATAAGGGTTGCTAAAACTTGGAATTGTGTGGTAAAGATTTGATGCATACCCTTATTAAGTCTAGAGGTGCAACAACTCGCATCCCATTCCTGTGAGATTTTGTTACTATGTGGGGCACTATAATTTCTTGGTAACCTGTAACCTAATTACCACAGGACAAACTTTTAGAATCATCAAAATGAAAGCATTTGCAGAGGACAATTGAAAAAGTATGTCAAATGATAAAAATCATCTAGAAAAGAACAAAGAACATTGTGGAAAAATTCAGCTCATTAAGGTATATCAGTTTTAGCTTACCTGAGCACAAAGTGCTCAAGGTGATCTTTTGAGATAGTGCTGTTTGTGCTGTGTCTGGTGTCCATCGTGCATCATCAAGGCATCAACATTTTCCTTGTGTGCACAGTCTAGAGGCATTATTTTCGGTATGATACTCTTGAAAATTGGTCAAAACACTTGTGTATGTTTTACATCATCACAACCAGGATCTCTTCAACTTTATCTATCATAGATGACTTTGATTCAGGTGAACGCTTTAGGGCCAGTCAGGCTCTCTTGTCTAAATTTTACCATAGTATAATTATTTTCAAATGCAATTTCCTTACATTAGCACAAATTATATATTCTCTAGATCAGGTGCATAGCCCTTTAGGGATTAGAAGTGGACGTGTTATCACCAAATTGTGCACAAGCTAGATATCTGGGGCTGAGTATTTTATTACCTTAGTGTAATAAGATATGCTGATTTTTTTAGATTAACTCTTTTACCACACAGCAAAAATGTAGATATGTCCAAATTGAAAGCATTTGCAGACAACAATTTAAATGTGGCTCAAATGATGGAATTTGTCTTGGATAGGGTAGAAAACATTGTGGGAAAAGGAGAAAATGCTGGTTACCAGCATTTTCTCCTTTTCCCACAATGTTCTCTAAAGCCTTCTTTCAATGTCTTTCAACTTCGGGATTGTGTGGTAAAGAGTTTAACCCTTAAGGTGCTGGAAGTAGGATTTTGATATTTCTGGCAGGAGAATTAGCCAACCTGTTGCAGTTTCAACCCTTAGCATTCCTTTCACTTGCATTTGCAGACCTCGGCTTAACTCTTTACCAAATGACAAAATTTTAGACTTGTCCAAACTGAAAGCATTTGCAGATGTGAACAATTTTTAATGTGACTGAAAATATGAAATTTGTTTTGGGAAAGATAGAAAACATTGTGGGAAAAGCCAGCATTTTCTCCTTTTCCCACATGTTTTTAACAGGCTTTTTTTTCTCAGGGTCATTAAAACTCAGGATTGTCTGGAAAAAGGTTAAAAGTAGCTCAAATGGTGATTTTCGTCACTGATAGGGTAGAAAATATTGTGGAAAAAGGAGAGGATGCTGGTTACCAGCATTTTCACCTTTTCCCACAATGTTTTCAGATTTTAGCCTTCTCTTTCAGGGTTGTTAAAACTCGGGATTGTGTGGTAAAGGGTTAAATAATGAAATTAATGAAACGAAATTTTTAAGCCGATAGTAAAAACCTAATTGCTTTTTCAAGGTAGTATGTTTTGGGGAAAAAGTTCTCTGTGCTGGACAGTGTAGATCCAAGATCAGACTGCACATTCTGTGCAGTATGATCATTAGTTGCCTTTAAGGCCAGTGTAGGTCAAGATCTGAATGTGCAAAATGTGTAGTCCAATCTTTGATCAACGCTGTCCACTTTGCTGAGACAATGTAGACAACAGCAATCTTGAAATTCTTTGCCCACAATGTTTTCAAATGGCTTCTTTCTTTGAATCGTGTGGTAGAGGGTTTTAAAGCCCACTCAACCCTTAACCCTTTACTGCACAATGCTGCCTTTTAACGCCCCCGTGAAAGAAGCCTTTTGAAAACATTGTGGGAAAAGGAGAACATGCTGGTAACCAGCATTTTCTCCTTTTCCCACAATGTTTTCTACCCTATCAAAGGAAAATTGCACCATTTGAAAAACATTGGAATTGTTGTCTGCAAATGCTTTCAATTTGGACCAGTCTGAATTTTTCTCGTGTGGTAAAGGGATAAGCTGCTAAATTAAACAATTTTTTTCATTCAGCAGTAAAAACCAAAATGTTGCCATTTCAGAACTGATTTCATCGGACTGCACAGTTTGTGCAGTGTGATCTTGATCTACACTGTCCACAAAAGCACCATCGGTCGCGCTTAGCAGTCTAAGGGTTAAGTCTTTATAGAACGACAAACTTTTGGACTTGGCCAAACTCAGAGCATGTGCAGGCAACAAAATAAATATGCCTCAAAACACTAATTTCCTGTCTCTGAAAAGTAGGAAATGATATGGGAAAAGGTGAAAATGCTGTTCACCAGTTTTTCAGCTCACCTGAGCACGAAATGCTCAAGGTGAGCTTTTGTGATCGCCCAATGTCCGTCGTCCGTCATGCGTCGTTCGTCGTCCAAATTTCTTTAAACATCTTCTCCTCCTAAACCACTGGGCCAATCTTGATGAAACTTGGCAGGGATGTTCCTCTGGTGAAGGTCTACCAAAGTTGTTCAAGAGATTGAATTCCACCCATAACTCTGGTTGCCATGGCAACCAAAAGGAAAAAAATAGCAAAATCTTTGAAAATCTTCTTCTCTGAAACTAGAAGGCATAGAGCTTTGATATTTGGTATGTAGTATCTCCTAGTAGACCTCTAAAGAGGGAAAACTTTAAAAATCATTTTCTCTGAAACTGGAAGGCATAGAGCTTTGATATTTGCATGTAGCATCTCCTAGTAGACCTCTACCAAGTTTGTTCATATGATGCCCTTGGGGTCAAAACTGGCCCCGCCCCAGGGGTCACAAGCTCGAACATAGGAACAAAGAGGGAAAACTTTAAAAATCATCTTCTCTGAAAACTGGAAGGCATAGAGCTTTGATATTTGGCATGTAGCATCTCCTAGTGGATCTCTACCACGTTTGTTCATATGATGCCCTTGGGGTCAAAACTGGCCCTGCCCCAGGGGTCACAAGTTCAAACATAGGAACTAAGAAGAAAAACTTTAAAAATCATCTTCTCTGAAACTAGAAGGCATAGAGCTTTGATATTTGGCATGTAGCATCTCCTAGTAGACCTCTACCAAGTTTGTTCATATGATGCCCCTGGGGTCAAAACTGGCCCTGCCCCGGGGGTCACAAGTTTGAACATAGGAACAAAGACGGAAAACTTTAAAAATCATCTTCTCTGAAACTCGAAGGCGTAGAGCTTTGATATTTGGTATGTAGCATCTCCTAGTAGACCTCTACCAAGTTTGTTCATATGATGCCCCTGGGGTCAAAACTGGCCCTGTCCCAGGGGTCACAAGTTCGAACATGGGAACAAAGAGGGAAAACTTTAAAAATCATCTTCTCTGAAACTCGAAGGCGTAGAGCTTTGATATTTGGTATGTAGCATCTCCTAGTAGACCTCTACCAAGTTTGTTCATATGATGCCCCTGGGATCAAAACTGGCCCCGCCCCGGGGGTCACAAGTTTGAACATAGGAACAAAGAAGGAAAACTTTAAAAATCTTTTTCTCTGAAACAGGAAGGCGTAGAGCTTTGATATTTGGTATGTAGCATCTCCTAGTAGACCTCTACCAAGTTTGTTCATATGATGCCCCTGGGGTCAAAACTGGCCCCGCCCTGGGGGTCACAAGTTTGAACATAGGAACAAAGACGGAAAACTTTAAAAATCTTTTTCTCTGAAACAGGAAGGCGTAGAGCTTTGATATTTGGTATGTAGCATCTCCTAGTAGACCTCTACCAAGTTTGTTCATATGATGCCCTTGGGGTCAAAACTGGCCCTGCCCCAGGGGTCACAAGTTCGAACATAGGAACAGAGAAGGAAAACTAAAAAAATCTTCTTCTCTGAAATTGGAAGGCGAAGAGCTTTGATATTTGGTATGTTGCATCTCCTAGTGGACCTCTACCAAGTTTGTTCATATGATGCCCCTGGGGTCAAAACTGGGCCAGCCCCGGGGGGTCACAAGTTCAAACATAGGAACAAAGAAGGAAAACTTTAAAAATCTGCCTCTCTGAAACAAGAAGGCGTGGAGCTTTGATATTTGGTATGTAGCATCTTCTAGTGGACCTCTACCAAGTTTGTCCATATGATGCCCTTGTGGTCAAAACTGGCCCTGCCCCAGGGGTCACAAGTTCGAACATAGGAACAAAGAAGGAAAACTTTAAAATTCTTCTTTTCTGAAACCGAAAGGCGTGGAGCTATGATATTTGGTATGTTGCATCTCAGAGTGGACCTCTACCAAGTTTGTTCATATGATGCCTCTGGGGTCAAAAGTGGCCCTGCCCTAGGGGTCACAAGTTTGAACATAGGAACACAGAAGGAAAACTTTAAATTTCTTTTTCTCTGAAATGGGAAGGTGTAGAGCTTTTATATTTGGTATGTAGCATCTCCTAGCAGACCTCTACCAACTTTGTTCCAAGGATGCTGCTTGGGTCAAAACTGGCCCAGCCCAGGGAGTGGGGGGTCACAAGTTCGAACATAGGAACAAAGAAAGAAAACTTTAAAATTCTTCTTTGAAACTGGAAGGCGTAGAGCTTTGATATTTGGTATGTAGTGATTCTCTTCTAAGTTTGTTTGCCCATCTAAGCACAACAAGTTCATTGAGTTCAAAATTGGGTCATCTTGGGTCATAAACTAGGTCACTAGGTCAAAGTTCAAGACCAGGTCAAATTTGGGTCACCTGGGGTCATAATCTAGGTCACTAGGTCAAATTAAAGAAATACTTTTACGGAATTCTAGAGGCTACATTTTTTGCTCAATTGACTTGAAAATTGGTCAGAATGTTTGTCTTTGTGAAATATGAGTTTGAAATTGGGTCACTTGGTCAATCTCAAGAAATACCTTTAAGGCACTCTACTCAGGTGAGCGATCCAGGGCCAACAAGGCCCTCTTGGCTCCTATTCCCACAATGTTTTCCAAAGCCTTTTTTTTGCTAGGAACGTTAAAACTCAGGATTTCGTGAGTCATATGATGGGTTAGAAAACATTGTGGGAAAAGCAGCATCCTTGGACCCCCCCCCCCCCTTTATCAGTTGGTAGTGTGGATCCTGGATCAGGCTGCATGTTTGTACAGTCTAATCTTGATTTACACAGTATGGAAAGGCAAGTAAACACATCTCTGAAACTCCAAAGATTAAGAATTGATTTATTTTCCCAGTGAACTGAAGAATTATTGGAAGCAGTTTATCCTGTCATAAACATCTTACCTTTAACATTGACACTGAGGTGTGAGTAAACATAGAAAGAGGGGAACTTCTCCCTTAAACTGCCTATCAAACTATTGTCTTTGTGGCTAGTGTAGGTCAAGATGAGACTGCACAGAACATGCAGTCTGATTTTTGCTCTACACTGTCTGCCCTGAAGAATTATAAAAGCAGTTTATCCTGTCATAGAGATCTTACCTTTAACATTGACACTGTGGTGTCAATAAACATAGCAAGAGGGTAACTTTACCCTCACACCTTTCAAAACTATAGCTGTCTTTGTGGCCAGTGTGGATCAAGATCAGACGGAACAAAACTTGCAGTCTGATCTTTGCTCTACACTGTCTACTCTGAAGAACTGAAGAATTATAGGAAGCAATTTATCCTGCCATAAATATCTTACCTTTAAAATTGATACTATGGTGTCAGTAAACATAGTAAGAGGGTGGCTCAAGTCACCCTTATAGCAACTTTTGCAATTATAGGTGTCTTTGCAGCCAATGTAGATCAAGATCATACTGCACAAAATGTGCAATCTGATCTTTGCTCGAAACTGTCCGCTTTGCTGAAACTATAGACAAAACAATGCCCTAGAATGATAAGAACGTAACTCTTACGAACTACTGTATAATGATGCATACATGTTTGGAAATTGCATTTCAAGCTCTGTCAGACTGAGGCAATTTCATCAAAATCTGACCCTGTCTTTTATTTAGACTAATTTTCATAATTGCATGTTTTTTGTATTACCACTTAGGCTGCTATTAGTGCAACTCACCGACCTTTTGCAAACATTGTAGATTCAGGATCAGACTGCACAGAATGTGCAGTCTGATCTTGAATCTACAATGTTCGATAAGGAGATATCTTTGCTTCAAAGCTACCAGTGAAATAGGAAAGTTAAGGGTATTATATTATACTTTTGGTTCCAAAGTTTCATTTCTTTGATTTTGCAGGATAAGGGTTAATAAAATGTTTCTACAAGTCCAAAATTTCGCTGTTTGGTTAAGAGTCAAGTTGCTAAGTAACACTTCAGTCCCATTTTAAGACAGGGTACTGGATAAGTGGAAATTTGTGCGATTTCGCGAAATTGAAAAATTCGCAGACTTTTCTGTTCACACATTTTACCACAAGTATAATAACAAATAATGAGCGTCTTGAATCTGCAAACATTTCCGTATTCAAAATGTCAAATAAAGTATTGTTTTAACCATTCAGCACCTTTCCCTTTTATAGTTGCCATTGCGGCCAGTGTAGATCAAGGTCAGTCTGCACACTGTTCACTTTGCTGAAACAGAACAGTCAAAGGCAGCTAGGAAATTAAAATTATCTGCGTCTTATTCTAAAATGAAAATGCCCATTGGGTTTTTTTGCACTTAAAGGGTTAAGAAAAACCAAATTGAAAGAATTTGCTCAACTGATGATTTCTGTCTTTGGTAGGGTAGAAAATGCTGTTTACAATGTTTTCAGAAGTCTTTTTCTCAGGGCTGTTAAACCTTTACCGCAAAATGCCGCCTTTTAACGACACTTGGAAAGAAGCCTTTTGACAACAAATCTGGGAAAAGGAGAAAATGCTGATAACCAGCATTTTCTCCTTTTCCCACAATGTTTTCTACCCTATGAAAGAAAAAGTGCGCTATTTGAGCCACATTGAAATTGTCGTCTGCAAATGCTTTTAATTTGGACAAGGATAAAATTTTGTCATCTGGTAAAGGGTTAAAACTCAGGATTTTGTGAAGAAAGGGTTAAGGGTTAAATTTATCAGTGGAAAATTAGAACATGGTTTATTTTTATCTGTAGATAAAAGATTGAATGTAATATACATACATGCTTGTGAGATTAGCAAACAAAGCAGGAATTTTTCTTGCTTGTCTGATATTTCTTTCACTACCAATGACTTACGGTAGATAGCTTTTGAGGATGGCATAGATTAACCCTTAAGCTGCTGATCGCGACCCACTGACCTTTTGCGGATAGTGTAGATCAAGATCAGACTGCACAGAACGTGCAGTCTGATCTTTGATCTACATTGTCCGATACGGTAGTTTCTTTCCGGTGAAATCAACTTTGAAACCCCAATGTTTGGGCTTTTAGTATTAGGTAGAAATTTGCGTTTCAGTTATTCAGTAGCTTAAGTGTTAAAATCTGACTGCACAGAACATGCAGTCTGAAATTGCATTTGTTTAAATTTTGTTATGACTGGTAAAGAGTGCCCTGTACCATACACCAAAATTTTAGACTTGTCCAAATCAGAACACATTTGCAGACGACAAAGTAAATGTGGCTCAGATGATTGAAGTAACCTTTGGAAGGGTAGAAAACATTGAGGGAAAAGGAGAAAATGCAGGCTACCAGCATTTTCTCCTTTTCCCACAATGTTTTCAAAAGGCCTCTTTCTCAGGGTTGTTAAAACATGTGATTGTTTGGTAAAGGGTTAACCCTTTACCATACAATCCAGAATTTTAATGGTCTGTAGGCCTTTGAAAACATTGTGGGAAAAGGAGAAAATGCTGGTAACCAGCATTTTCTCCTTTTCCCAAATTGTTTTCTTCCCTTCCAAAGGCAAATTTCAGTTCTTGAATCACGTTTATTGTAGAATCACATTTGTTGTCTGCAAATGCTTTCAATTCGGACCAGTCCGAAATTTTGTCGTTTAGTAAAGAGTTAACCCTTAAGCTGCAAAGCTCAACTCACTGACCTTTTGCAGACAGTATAGATCAAGATCAGACTGCACGCAGTGTGCAGTCTGATCTTGGATCTACACTGTCCGATAAATGAGATAATTTTCTTCAAAAAATAAGTTTGAAATAACATTATTTGGGGTTTTACTATCAGCTTGATAGTTTTGTTTAATTCTTTACCAAACGACAATTATTCTAGACCAGTCCAAATTGAAAGCAATAGCAGACAACAAAATAAATGTGGCTCAAAAACTGAAATTTGTCTTGGGAAGTGTAGAAAACATTGTGGGAAAAGGAGAAAATGCTGATTATCAGCATTTTCTCCTTTTCCCACAATGTTTTCAAAAGGCTTCTTTCTCAGGGTCGTTAAAACCCGGGATTGTTTGGTAAAGGGTTAACTTATTTAGCGGAACAAGGGTTAAAAGGTATTTGGAACCATTTATCACCACAAACATCATAACACCTACTTTGTGAAGTGGGCAGAGTCACATTCCAGGGATGTGTGTTTGTCGTGAACACATTTACATGCAACCAGTTTATCTCAGGTGTGAAAAAATAGGAATGATGACATCAAAAACTCACCCAAAGGTTCTTTTTGTGTCATTTCTGAGCCTTGGGGCCATATTCACCAACCATTCTTTAAAACGTTCTTATCCCAGAATTTTCCAAATTTGAAAGTAACACACCTTCTGATTGGCTAAATCAAATGATTTAGCCAATCAGAAGTTGTGTTATTTTCAAATTTGGAAAATCATGGAGATTAAGACTAAGAACGTTTTTAAGAATGACTGGTGACTACAGCCGCCGGTAGCTCAGTCAGTAGCATACAGGACTTGAGAACAGGGTGTTGCTGGTTTGATTTGTGGCTTTGCCAGTTTCTTTCCAAGGATTGATGATAGTGATTGCGACAGAATTCATTCCTCTCTCACTGACCATTGTTTTAGGCCGGGGCGCTATACTTGGTAATTCTTGGAAAATTAAGATTTAGATGTGAATCTAGTGGCAGTAATAGAACGAAAAATTACCGATGTGTCATGATGAAAGAAGACGTCTGCTTTCCTTAAAAGTTGTCTTAAACAAGAAATCGGCATTAGTTGACTGACATTTAATACTGGTTTCTTTTTTCCTGTGTCGGCATATTTTCCAAGATATTGCTACAAAAATACGTAAATTTATGTCACATAAAAACAGATATTGATGAGACATTTGTCGCATATTGAAAATTATTGAGTACAAAGTAGACCTACCGATTCCTGAGCAGTTGATATGAAGGATTGACTAAAAATAACACTAGTGCATCTTTTGGGGCGAAATGTCTTAGGTTTATGGAATTATGACACAAGAGAACCTGTATCATGTTTAAAACTTGTCTAACACAGGCAGACAGTCATGAATCCATTTTAAGTGTCATTAGTTTTCACATTTTTTCAATCGCCGATTCTGCAATGACACAATCATTGTAGAAGTAACCCAGATGTTTTTATTGCATCCTTGAAGTACAAAATCCTCAACATTTTCCAACTTCCCATAACTCATTCACTGATAGCTCAAGAAATTAATTTTTTTCCTAGATCTAAAAGAAGATTCCCACTGCTATTAAAGATGAATTGCGTCATGGTCTAGCATCGGGTAGAATATAGTGTGGATCAAATATCAGACAGCACATTCTGTGCAGTCTGATCTTAATCTACACCAGCCAAAAGAGTTAAATAAAAGATATACGAGAATAAATTTCACATTCTTTTTATGTGCTAAAGACTTTTCATAAGTGAAGAGTGCCTGGAAGTTATAAATCTATAATTATCTTTGAGTGCATTAATACCTCCCCCCTTTGCCTGCCTGCCTGACCTGCCTGGCCTGCCTGCCTTCCAGCCTGCCTAGCTTGCCCTGCCTGGCCTGCCCTGACTGCCTGCCTGGCCTGGCCTGGCCTGCCCTGACTGCCTGGCCTGCCTGCCTGCCCTGCCTGCCTGCCTTCCAGCTTGCCTAGCTTGCCCTGCCTGCCTGACTGCCTTGCCCGGCTGCCTGCAGGCCTGCCTACCTGGCTTTCCTGCCTGCCTGCCCTGGCTTGCCTGCCTGGCTGCCTGCCTGGCCTGCCTACCTGCCCTGCCAACCTAGCGTGCCTGCCACAATTTCAATCTGATACTAGTGCAACTTGGTCAGAATGTTTGTCTTGATAATATCTTGGACAAGTTCGAAATTGTGTTACATCAGGAAAAAATGTATGTCACTGGGCCAAATCTTAAAAAAAAAACCTTATGTGCATGGCAGAGGTCACATTTTCAGCCTGATACTCTTGAAACTTGGTCAGAATGTTTGTCTTGATGATGTCTTGGAAAAGATAAAAATTGGGTTACAATGGGTTAAAAAGTAGGTCACTGGCCAGATAAACCTTGTGTGCACAGTAGAGGCCACATTTTCAGCCTTATACTCAATTTAAGCACTTGCAGACGACAATTTAAAGGTGGCTCAAATGGTGCAGTTTTTCTTTGATAGGGTAGAAAACATTGTGGGAAAAGGAGAAAATGCTGGTTACCAGCATTTGCTCCTTTTCTCACAATGTTTTCAAAAGCTTTCTCTCTCAGGGTCGTTAAAAGTCAGGGTTGTGCGGTAATGGGTCAAAAGGCTGCAATTTCAATGTGGCTCTGATGGTGCGATTTTTCTTTGATAGTGTAGAAAACATTGCGGGAAAAGGAGAAAATGCTGGTTACTCGCATTTTCTCCTTTTCCCACAATGTTTTCAAAAGCCCTCTTTCCCAGGGGCGTTAAAAGGTGGCATTGTACAGTGAAGGGCTAAAAAAGATACTAGAGGCTACTATTTAGCATACAAGAACTATAGTAACGGCCCATTTATCAAACTATAGAATTTCAAAAGTCATTTGCGAATGTTCAAACAATAGTAATTATAATATAATTGACTGTTTATGATAATTCAGCCGACAGATTTTTAAAATTTACTGAACCTTTCGGGGAGTCTGATTTTATTTCTTATCATTAAATTTTATCTCCAATAATAAACCCACAGAGAACCAAGCGACTTTGAAATTAATATTTATGGAGGAAAAATCTAAAAACTTTTTGATTTAATTATTTAGATTTCAAGCCAGTTTTTTCGGCAGATTAGCCAAATGATAATGTGTTTTAATGAATCTGAAGTGGAAAATTTTTTGAAAACATTGTGGCAAAAGGAGCTGGTATTAAGTGTTCGACGGTTTTTATTTCAAAGCATTTTTCAGTTTATGGTTATTCCACTGTCAGATTCATTAAGATTTATTGGACAACGAAACAAGTGATTTTATTCGTTATATATATTATAAACTTTTTGAATTGTTTTGAATTATTCCTTTTCCGCACAGTTCCGAGTTCTAATGACCCTGAAGAAGAAGGCTTTTGAAAACATTATGAGAAAAGGAGAAAATGCTGGTAACCAGAATTTTCTCCTTTTCCCTTAATGTTTTCTTCCCTTGCAAATTTGAGCCAAACTGAATTTGTCAGCTGTAAGATTTTAGTGCTTTCAATGCAGAGGTGTCTAAACTTTTGTTGTCTAGTAAAGGGTTAACTCTTTACCAAACGACAAGATGTTAGACCAGTCCAAATTGAAAGCTTTTGCAGACGACAAAATAAATATAAATCAAAAATTGAAATTTGTTTTTAGAAGAGTAGAAAACATTGTGGGAAAAGGAGAAAATGCTGGTTACCAGCATTTTCTCCTTTTCCCACAATGTTTTCAAATTGAAAGCTTTTGCAGACGACAAAATAAATAAAAATCAAAAATTGAAATTTGTTTTTAGAAGAGTTACCAGCATTTTCTCCTTTTCCCACAATGTTTTCAAAAGGCTTCTTCCTCAGGGTCATTAAAAGTCGGGATTGTGTGGTAAAGAGTTAAATCTATAGAACATCAAACTTGCACCAGTTTGGGTTGGTCTTTCAGTCAAAATTATGAGTTTAAAAAAAAAAACAAGGGTGGGAATAATCGTGTAAAAATTGAGCCATGCTCTGGCAAAAGGGTGTTTAATGCATCTCCGTGATGATTGTACCTAGCAAGCCATCAGTGGCTCATCAGCTGTGACTTTGTCAGGGTTCCATGGCAGTATGTCCGTCAGGCTTTGATGAACAACCAGTCGTCTGAAACAATTTTTGTGGCATTTGTCGAAGACAATGCCACTATGAGTTCAATACAGCATTTTGAAAATCATGTATCGTATTTTGTGCAAAACCGAAGGAAGTAAACCCAATTAGAATCAATTTTTCTGGGAAAAATAAGTATTTCGATTGCACTCAGATATGAAATTGAAAATGGCGTATTACAATAAATTGGATTAGGCCGACGATCGTGTAAATACTTCCTTTTTATTGAAAATAGCTTGATCCGCTATGGCCTTCTATAGTGGCGTAATGATACACACATACCGTGCTTGTTCGTCCCAAAACCAGTTCGTTCCTGGGCTTATTCGTCCCAGGATTGTTCGCCCTGACTTGTACGTCCCACAAGATTGCACCTTCTCTATCGGATTTTGCATGACTATATAGTAGACTGACTTTCAAGCGAATATTTTGAAACTGTTTCTGTTGTTTATTTTTCAAATTATTAATTCCACACAATGGCTCCCTTGACAAATGCCACACCAGCGTTTTCAACGCTTTGATTAACAGTTCAATTACAACAGGATACATCTCTTCATTGTAGTTTTTAAGCATAATTTCCAAGTTCAACTCACTCGGCCTATTCTGTCATGCTCACAACAAAATTTTAGACCTGTCCAAATAGATAAGCTGGGTACCTGCATTTTCTCCTTTTTCTACAATGTTTTCAAAACCTTTCATCATCAGTGTCGTTATAAGTCAGATGTAAAGGGTTAATATTCTGCAGACAACCAATAAAACTCTTTACCACAAAAAAAGAATTTAGACAAGTCCAAATTAATTTGTAGAGGACATACAGAATATAGTTACAATGGATCCATTTTGTCAAATAATCGAGTGAATTATGAACTAGAATGGACTTTTTGCATGCAGAAAATTCACCAGATGCCATAAGTTTCGACCCAGGTCAGCCAGCACAGACCGTGCAGGCTGAGCTTGGTTGATACTTTTTGCAGATGCATGAAGCCCCTTTTTTCTCAGAGCATTATATAATCATGGATCTATAAAATCCATTTTGTCAAACTGTTGGCCGAATCCTGAGTTTGATTGATCCCTCAGGGCATGTATATTTATTACCAAAAGCAAAAAGTTCCGACGTGGGTCAACAACCTGGGTTGATGCTTTTTGCAAATGTGTTGACTCTTTACCACACAGTCCCGAGTTTTAAAGACCCTGAGAAAGAGGCCTTTTTTTTCTCCTTTTCCCGCAATGTTTTCTACCCTTCCCAAAACAAGTTTTAATGTTTCATTCGCATTTATTTTGTCGTCTGCAAATGCTTCCAGTTTTGACCAGTCTAAAACTTTGTTGTGTGGTAAAGAGTTAAGCCCTCTTTTCACAGAGCATGACTCAAATGGATGAGCCAATCAGACTTTGTGTGAACTGGTTTAGCCAATCAGAAGTTCTGTTACTTTCAAATTCAGAAAATTTTTGAGAATAAGACTAATAATTTTCTTTAGAATGGTTGGTAAATACAGACCCTGAAGTCACAGTATTTTTGTCCGGTATATGATGATGGGCACAATTAACCCATTAAGCGCCTTTCAAGTCTGTAGTTGCCTTTGTGGCCAGTGTAGAGCAAGATCAGGCTGCACAAAACGTGTAGCCTGATCTTTGATGTTCACTGTCTGTTTTGCTTAAACTCCGTAGAGGAAAGCAACTATGAAATTGCAATATTCAGGTCATATTTCTACGATGAAAATATCTGATATGTTTATTCAGGGCTCTAAGGGTTAACTCTTTACCAGATGACAAAATTTTAGCCTCGTCCAAATTGAAAGCATTTGTAGATGACAAAGTACATGTGACATGAAAAATTTGTTTTGGGAAGGATAGAAAACAGTGTGGGAAAAGGAGAAAATGCTGGTTACCAGCATTTTCTCCTATTACCACAGTGTTTTCTAAAGATTCCTTTATTAGGGTCATTAAAAGTCGGGATTGTGTGGTAAAGGGTTAAGGTCATTTTACTTTCAAACTGGATTAGGGTGTTATTGCTATCTAAGTGATTGACAAGTTTGAACTGTGCTGTTACTTTTCACATCTAATCCTCGAGATTTATAGGGCTTACCAGTCATTTTTGAAGTGATCGGGCTACGCTTGGTTCATTCTTCAGATTTTTTGAGGGGATGGTCGCAGTGTTGTCCATCTGGCACATTGAAATAATGATCTATTTGCTTGAAAATTGGGTTGTTGGAAGAAAGAAAGATTCTTTGAAAGAACAAGGTCCGTATTCACCAACCATTCTTTAGAATAGTCTTAGTCTTATTCTCCAAGATTTTGTCTACATTTGAAAGTAACACAACTCCTGATTGGCTAAATCGTTTGGTTTAAAAAATTCTGGAGAACAAGACAAAGAACATTCTTAAAGAATGGTTGGTGAATGCGGACCCAGGAGTCAGTTTTACATTTTCTTTAATAATTATATCTTATTTTTTACATCTATTGAAATTAGTAAGTCCAAGAACATTATTGAGAATTTTTTTCAATGGATTGAAGGCTCAACAGTGATTTTTTTAACTTTTTGCACCCGAATCCCGAGTTTTAACGATCCTGATGAAGGCTGTTGAAAACGTTTTTGGAAAAGGAGAAGATGCTGGTAACCAGCATTTTTGCCTTTTCCCCGTGATTTTCTACCCTCCCAAAGACAAATTTTAGTGTATGAGTCGCGTGTTATTGTTTTATCAGCAAATGCTTTCAATTTGGGCAATCCTAAAACTTGGTTGTTTAGTATAGGGTTAACTGTTTACCAAGCAACAAAATTTTAGACTTGTCCTAATTCAAAGCATTTGCAGATGACAAAATAAATGTGACTAAAAAATTAGAAATTTGTGCTTTAAGGTTAGAAAACATAGTTAGAAAAGGAGAAAATGCTGGCTGCCAGCATTTTCTCCATTTCCAACTATGTTTTCAAAAGGCTTTTTCATCAGGGTCGTTAAAACTCAGGATTATAATTTGGTGAAGAGTTAACTCAAACGAGAAAATTTTAGGCTTGCCCGAATTCTAATCATTGGCAGATGACAACAAATGTGACTCAAAAATTGAAATTTGTCAGAAGGCATAGAAGACATGGTGGGAAAAGGAGAAAGTACTGGTTGCCAGCATTTTCTCCTTTAGCAACTATGTTTTCAAAAGGCTTTTTCATCAGGGTCGGTTAAAACTTGGGATTATAATTTGGTAAAGAGTTAAATATATGTCTGCCGTAGATAAAAGTGACCCAAGCTTTTCATGGATACCAATTATCTACCCATATTTTGTACCCAATTGATGTGTTGGGTGAACAATTATCATTGATTTATCAGGTAAAGGATTGGTGCCAAAATCTGTTGACTCTTTACCACACAGTCCCGAGTTTTAATGACCCGTAGGAAGAAGCCTTTTGAAAACATTGTGGGAAAAGGAGAAAATGCTGGTAACCAGCATTTTCTCCTTTTTCCACAATGTTTTCTATCCTATCAAAGACAAATTTCATCATTTGAGCCTAATTATATTGTTGTCTGCAAATGCTTTCAGTTTTGGGCATGTCTACTTTTTGCCAATTAACAAAACTTTTGATTCAACCAATTTCAAAGCATTTGCAGATGACAAATCATATGTGTACTGAATGATGGAATTTGTAAGTAAAAGGACAGAAAATCTTGTGGGAAAAGGAGAAAATGCTGGTTACCAGCATTTTCTCCTTTTCCCACAAGGTTTTCCAAAGCAGTCTCTGTTAGGGTTGTTAAAACATGGGAATATGTGGTACAGGGTGAAACAGAAGCAATGTTAGTACAGGAAAGATGAAAGGTTTTAATATCTGAAGTCAACAAAGGTCATTGATAACATGGGACTTACATGTAAGGCTCTTTCTCCATTGAGTTGTCCTTTCAAATACGTGGACACAGATCCCAGAGTTGAACCTGTTATACATAACTGTCATCGAATGTGATTTTAATTTTTGACAGGTTGCATTCGAGCACAGAAAGGATCTCCAAAAATTGGGCGAAATCTACACACGGAATTTGCGCCCAGTTTTAAACTCTTAGTATAGTCACAGTTTGACAACAAAACTAGAACTGGAACATACCTGTTGCTTGCATATTCAATAATCCTTTGTATCATATACAAATATTTTCTATCTAACTCTTTACCACACAATCCTGACTTTTGATGACCCTGGGAAAGAAGCCTAAATTAGAAAACATCATGGGAAAAGGAGAAAATGCTGGTAACCAGCATTTTCTCCTTTTCCCACAATGTTTTCTGTCCTTCCCAAAATAAATTTCAATTTTTTAATCACATTTATTTTGTCATCTGCAAATGCTTTCAAATTGGACAAGTCTAAAATTCTGTCGTTTGGTAAAGAGTTAAACACTAAGAAATAAAAATGTTTAATTCATCTTTTACTTAAGATGTTCACCTTTCCCAAAATAGACACAAAATGGCTGCCAAACATGACAAATAAAGCAGTATTTCGTTCGTTTCTTCAAAATTTACGAGTAAATGAAAAACTTCTAGGAGCACTAGAGGTAATGAAATGTTTAATAATTTGCCCATATTCATGAGTGTCGCCAAAAATAATTTGCATTTCCCTGCAGGACAGATTAAACCGACGAAAGGGGAAGTCAGTCGCTTTTTGCATGGAAAATTCAAGATGGACTTGAGAGATAAAGGTGCACAATAAACATTCAAATATGAAAAGAAGTTTTGTAAATGTCTCTTTATTGAGAATAAGTGCTCAGTCGGTAGTGTACAGGACTTGAGAACAAGGGGGTCGCTGGTTCGATCCCCGGCTCGGACAATTTCTTTCGGAGGATTGATGATAGTCATTGCAACAGGATTCATTCCTCTCTCACCGCTAATCTAGTTTCAACGATGCTTATGTAGGAAAGCAGCAAGTGGCTTGGAAAAAATATTTTGCGCATTTCTGGTAAAAGAAACTCCAGGAAAGCATGGATAGGTCCACTGGCTGCTGTGATATAACTGAAATAATGTTGAAAACAGCCTTAAACACCATACAATCAATCAAGACTAAGTTGAGAACTGGTTAACCATTTACCATACAGTTGTAAGTTTTCAAGTCCCTTAGGAAGAAAGCTTTTGTACACATTGTGGGAAAAGGAGAAAATGATGGTAACCAGGGGCACAAAACCATTTGGCAAACGCTAAAACATTAGGCTTGTTATGCCCCCACCTATGAAGTAGAGTAGTATACTGGTTTCACCATGTCTGTCTGTCTGTCTGTCCATCTATCCATCCATTTTTATTTCCTTGCTCTAAATCATTTGACCTAGGACCCTGAAACTTTATTCAAGTGTTGTTCATGACTCAAGGAGGTACCATCTTGTTTTTTGGTCACATGGGTCAAAGGTCAAGGTCACTGGGGATTTTTGATTTCTGTTCTCTGATAGTGCTGTTTCAGTGACAAGGTGCTGGTGGGAGGTATTTGTCAGCTTTGCAACAGTTCTAGTCGAAATTGAAAGCATTTGCCGATGGTTGATGAAAGATGATAATATATTATGACTTTTTAACATGACAAAAATTCAGACTTGTGCAAATTGAAAGTATTTGCAGACAACTATTTATATGTGGCTAAAATAATGGAATTTGTCTCTGATAGGGTAGAAAACATTGTGGGAAAAGGAGAAAATGGTGGTAACCTGCATTTTCTCTTTTTTCTTGTGTTTCCTCAAGCTTGTTAAAGCTCGGAATGGAGTGGTAAAGAGTTAAGGGTTAAAAACTGACAGGCTGTATAGAATGATGCTGACTTTACAATGGAATTAACCAAACGACAGACGATAGATCGCTCCTCCCACTGATGTCACGTGACCCGCGAACCTAAAAACCTAGACAAACATTACCCAGACACGAGGGCTTAGCTAGGAGACATATGCAAGTTACCAGAAGATACTTTAACACGAAATAATTGTTCAAGATAAAATAAGCATGGGAACAATTTGAGAAAAGGTAGTTACATCTTTTGGATTTAGGTTTTTCAAAGTTTTTTAGGTGAAAATTGAAATAGAGACTGTTTATTTCGAAGTCAGTTGACTTACACCTCTTACGCCACTTACGTTTGATAATGTAGGTACAATACGTGTACATGTAACTCGTGCTTCCTAAATATTTCTAAAAGTCATTGGTCTTCAAATGCAATCCATCTTTTACCTGGACAGAAATAAGCTTTTTCCAAGTTACAGAGATTTTTCCATTACTTAGTCCGTGATATATGCTTCAATAATTTCACCATGAATTGCAAGACTTTTACATTACCAAATGAAATATACATGTTTTTAACAGGGCAATATGATTACCAGATGTTTGAATTGAAATTAGAAGATACATTAACAAATGATAGGTTTACCAAATTGATTTTTTCAAGTTTGAGGGAAAAACCCGAGGAGAAGAATAAAAAGAATAAAAACATGAATATATTTCTAAGCATTCGCCGGTAAATACTATGCTGTAAGAGTAATAGAAAAATAAATTGACTTACACATTGAACATGTATAATCCAAATGTCAAACACTAATAATCGTTGAAAGGGGTTATAGACGGTCACAAAGAGCCAGACTGATATGACACGTGTGTGTAATTTTACAAGTAGGACAGTACCAGACGCTTTTGGGGTGGTATACCGATATCAAAGGAATACCGCATAAACCCTTGCTCCACGTTTTGCGTAAAAAGTGGCAACATGTACAACAAATCAAACGAAAACGGCTTGATTGGTACTTAATTGATTTTCGATAAATAAATAATAGTTTAAGCGAGATTAAAAGATTGAAAATAAAGGGAGGGGAAAGATGGTTTTATATATATGGGGTGGCATATCGCCTTTAATTTAACAGGCTTTAAGTTTTCATTCATAGATATGTTAAAATACAGAGACCAATGGGAACAATGTTTTTAATGGTTTACTGATGGTAATTTAAACAAATGTCAAAACTGTGCCTACATTGCATTTACTTTAAAAGGGGGGGGCGCTGTTTAGGTTTGACTTCTATGAAGACTATATGAAAAGCATTTTTACCCGAATTTCGTCGACTCAAATTTTATTTAAGGATGATTTGCGAGGGGGGAAAAGATTCAACAAAAGAGATGTAACCAGCATTCAAAATAACAAGTCAACTCAATTTGGTAAGAAAATGAATTACCGGGTATATATTTAAATGAAAAATAAGATAAAGGAAATAAATAACGGAACATGATAAAATCCAATCAGTTGTCTAAAATATTATCTATACATTTCTTTTAGTAAAGAAACAGGAATATGTTGCCAAGATTGAAATTCTGGAAAATTTATGACAATAAAAAAGCATGTTAACAAGAAGTATTCATTTATTTTTCTCCTTTTAAATCTGAATTTGTCGTCTGCAACAATAGTTTTACCTGGTGTAACTCTGCATTTTGAAATTGCAGTCGTAAGGATTAATAATGGATATCAAGTTTAAAGTTATTCATCAGTTTTTAGCTCCACTGGCCGAAGGCCAGCGGGCTTATGTCATGGCCCGTTGTCCGTCGTGCGTGCGTGCGTGCGTCCGTCCGTCCGTTAACTTTTATTTCAAACATCTTCTTCTCTGAAACTACCCATCCGATTTTCACGAAACTTCACAGAAATGATCCTGACATGGTCCTCTTCAGAATTTCTTGAAAGAATTTGATTCCTTCAAAAACTCTGGTTGCCATGGCAACAAAACTGAAAAATATTGGAAATCTTTAAAAATCTTCTTGTCTGAAACCATAAGGCATAGGGCTACCAAATTTGGCATGTAGCTTTATGTAGTAGACCTCTATCAAGTTTCTTCAAATTATAGCCCTGGGGTCAAAATTGGCTGTGCCCCAGGGGTCACAAGTTTTACATAGGCTTATATAGAGAAAACTTTAAAAATCTTCTTGTCTGAAACCATAAGGCATAGGGCTACCAAATTTGGCATGTAGCTTTATGTAGTAGACCTCTATCATGTTTCTTGAAATTATAGCCCTGGGGTCAAAATTGGCTCTTCCCCAGGGGTCACAAGTTTTACATAGGCTTATATAGAGAAAACTTTAAAAATCTTCTTGTCTGAAACCATAAGGCATAGGGCTACCAAATTTGGCATGTAGCTTTATGTAGTAGACCTCTATCATGTTTCTTGAAATTATAGCCCTGGGGTCAAAATTGGCTCTTCCCCAGGGGTCACAAGTTTTATACATAGGCTTATATAGAGAAAACTTTAAATATCTTCTTGTCTGAAACCATAAGGCCTAGAGCTACCAAATTTGGCATTTAGCTTGATCTAGTTGGAGTCTACCAAAAGTGTCCAAAGTATGGTCCTGGGGTCAATTTGGCCTCATACTTGGAGGGGGGGGGTTCACAAGATTTACATAGGCTTACATAGGGAAAACTTTTAAATCTTGGTGTACATAGCCATAAGGCTTAGGCTACCAAATTTTGCATATAATTATAGCATTATTTAGTGGACAGTTACAAAGAGGGCCCAAGTTACAGCTCTAGGATCAAGTTTGGCCCTGCACCAGGGATCACAAGTTTTACATGGGTTTATGGAGTGAAAAGTTCAGAAACCATCTTGTTACCAGCCATAAGGCCAAGAACTCCCACATTTGGCATGTTATTCTTCTAATACAATATTCCCCATTTAGTCAGACTGTAGCCATGAGGTCAAAGTTTTATAAGGGCTTATATAGTGAAGACTTTTCTTCGTGGTTTATATTTATAAGCCAGTGGAGCGATACAGGGCCATCATGGCCCTCTTGTTTCTCATAAATATACTATACGTTTATATATAGTTTTAACTCCTAATGATTCAGAATGTCTAGGTTTTATAACGGCAAGACGGCTTCCGCTCTGGATGGAAAAATACTGATCGTTGATTGGCTTATTGATTTTTTTGATTGACAGCTGGCGTTTGGTTAATTATTTTAGTAAAAGATGATGACATATTGCTGAGAATAGAAATAATGTATTCCAACAGAATTTTAAGCCTGTTCCAATCCTTTTACCAAACGGCAAAATTTTAGACTTGCCCAAACTGAAAGCATTTGCAGACGACAAAGTAAATGTGACTCAAAAATTGAAATTTGTTTTCGGAAGGTTAGAAAACGTTGTGGGAAAAGGAGAAAATGCTGGTTACCAGCATTTTCTCCTTTTCCCACAATGTTTTCTAAAGCTTTTTTTGTGTCATAAAGGGTTAAGGCCTGTTCTGGTTTATCCCTTTACCAGACGACAAAATTCTAGACTTCCCCAAACTGAAAGCATTTGAAGACGACAAAATAAATGTGACTCAAAAATTGAAATTTGTTTTGGGAAGGCTAGCAAACATTGTGGGAAAAAGGAGAAAATGCTGGTAACCAGCATTTTCTCCTTTTCCCACAATGTTTTCTAAAGCTTTTTTTTCTCAGGGTTGTTAAAAGTCGGGATTGTGTGGCAAAGGGTTAAGGCCTGTTCCTGATTTATCCCTTTACCAAACGACAAAATTGTAGACTTGTCCAAATTGATAGCATTTGCAGACAACATAAATGTGACTCAAAAATTGAAATTTGTTTGGAAAGGTTAGAAAACATTGTGGGAAAAGGAGAAAATGCTGGTTACCAGCTAACCAGCATTTTCTCCTTTTCCCACAATGTTGTCAAAAGTCTTCTTCAGGGTCGTTAAAAGCCATGATTGTGTGGTAAAGAGTTACAATAGATTTGATGAAAACTTCGACCTTTGACCTTTTACTTTGCAGTCCCGAGTTTTAGCAACCCTGAGAAAGTAAGCCTTTCGGAAACATTGTGGGAAAAGGAGAGGATGTTGGAAACCAGCATTTTCTCAATGCTTTCTTCCTTATCAGAGACCTGAAGCTTATTTGTACCAATTTTGAATTTGTCGTCTGCAAATGCTTTCAATTTAGTCCAGTCCAAAATTTTGTCATAATGGTAAAAGATTTACAGAACAAAAAACCCAAGGCATATATTTTGCCATCTACATTTGTAAAAGTTTAGATTTTCAATCACATGCTTCTAATCTTGAAGTGCTCTCGAAAATAGTTCAATTTTGCTTCTATTGGATTTATAAGGACTCTTGAAATTCTACGACGGCAATCAAAAATGCATAAATGAAAGGCAGTTGACCACAGTGACCGTGTGAAGTGGACTTAAAACTTATTGATTCAGTAAATTTCTTTAACCCTTGAGCTGCTTATTGCAACCCACTGACCTTTTGCGGACAGTGTAGATCAAGATCAGACTGCACAGAACGTGCAGTCTGATCTTTGATCTACACTGTCCGATACGGTATTTTATGTGTGTTTCATTTATTCAGCAGCTTAAGTGTTAACCCTTAACCCTTTACCAAACAACAAAATTTTAGACTTGCCCAAATTCAAAGCATTTGCAGACGACAAAATAAATGTAGCTAAAAAAATGAAATTTGTTTTGGAAAGGGTAGAAAACATTGCGGGAAAAGGAGAAAATGCTGGTTACCAGCATTTTCTCCATTTCCCACAATGTTTACAAAAGGCTTCTTTCTCAGGGTCGTTAAAAGTCGGGATTGTGTGGTAAAGGGTTAAACCTCGATGAACGAGGATATCTGCCGCACGGGTTCAAATCCCAGCCAAGGCAATTTATATTTGAGCTATGCATTTGGTACGACTTCCATGTTTGTAAGACACAGAATACAATACAGTACAATATAATGCTACTATACTAAATGACCTACAGTTAACCCTTTACCAGACGACAAAATTTTAGCTTTCTCCAAAATGAAAGCATTTGCAGATGACAATTTCAGTTTGGCTAAAATGGTACAATTTTTCTTTGATAGGGTAGAAAACATTGTGGGAAAAGGAGAAAATGCTGGTTACCAGCATTTTCTCCTTTTCCCTAAATGTTTTCAAAAGGCTTCTTTCCCATGGGTGTCAAAAGGCGTCATTGTGCGGTAAAGGGTTTTAAGCCTTTACCACACAATCCCGAGTTTTAACGACCCTGTTGAAGAAAGCCTTTTGAAAACATTGTGGTAATAAGAGAAAATGCTGGTAACCAGTATTTTCTCCTTTTTCCACAATGTTTTCTACTTTTATCAAAGACAGCTTCCATTATCTGAGCCATATTTAAATTGTCGTCTGCAAATGCTTTAATTCAATTTGGACAAGCCAGAAATTTTGCCGTTTGGTAAAGGGTTAACACAGGTTGCATGAAGAAATTTTAGACTTGTCTAAATTGAAAGCATTTGCAGACAACATATTCATTATGACTCAAATGTTGGACGTGGCTTTGCAAGATTTAGAAAACATTGTGGGAAAAGGAGAAAATGCTTGTAACCAGCATTTTTTCAGTTTCCCTTAATGTTTTCAAAAGCCTTCTTTATCAGGGTTGCTAAAACTCAAGATTGTATGGTAGAGGGTTAATTCGGTGTCTTCAAAATTTAATGCTTTCACAGACCTCTAGATAAGAGGGAGTGATAGTATTCTAAATCCATTATTTCTTTTCCAAACCCTGTGTTGTGGGTACTCATTAGAATCTTCTTGATGAGACAATTCTATAGAGTACCCATAACATAGGGTTTAGTGGAGAGTGATTAATATTTTCAATTTTGAAATCAAAATCACTCCCCCTATCTGGAGCTCTGCTTTCAATTTCAACACATCTAAAATTCTATCGGTTACTGAAAGAGCTAGTTAGTTATGTGGGTATCAGGGCTGTTTACAGTGCTGAATTATCTTGTCCCCGCCCACGGCAAGCGTCTTTCTTACACCTGCGAGGTGTTCACACCTGTCCAGTAAGGACAGGCTGTATTTACAAGTGCTTATTATCTCTAGTATTTGAAAAAAAAAACATTTGAAGTACCCATTATCAGTTTTGATAAAGTTGTTGACTGATAGAGAGATTTTTTTTATGAAGATCTTTTGACTTATAAAAAAGCAGACCGTTGATAAACAATCATGTGACAATAGACAAGGACGAGTGCTGTGCACTGGTTGTCAGATTCTCCGTAGAAAATTATCATATACAATTTTTGCAGAAGCGAGTATGGTTTGAGGGGTGGGTGATGCTTAATCACAGAATCCAGATTTGTCATGATCCCAAGAAAGACGGCTTTTGAAAACATTGTGGGAAAAGGAGAAAATGCTGGTAACCAGCATTTTCTCCCTTTCCCACAATATTTCGTGACCTATCAAGGACAATTTTCTTTCATTTTGGCCACCTTTAATTTGTCGTCTGCAAATCCTTTCAATTTAGACTGGTCTAAAATTTTGTTGTTTGGTAAAGATTTAACCCTTTACCACACACTTCCGACTTTTAACTGCCTCTAGAAGGAAGCCTTTTGAAAACATTGTCACTAGCATTTTCTCCTTTTCCTGTGATGTTTTCAAAAGCCTCCAGCATCAGTGTTGTTAAAAGTCTGGATTTTGTGTTAAAGGTTACAAATGATACATTAACCCTTTACCAAACGACAAAATTTTAGACTTGCCCAAATTGAAAGCATTTGCAGATGACAACATAAATGTGACTGAAATAATGAAATTTGTCTTGGATAGAGAAGAAAACATTGTGGAAAAAGGAAAAAATGCTGGTTAGCAGCATTTTCTCCTTTTCCCACAATGTTTTCAAAAAGCTTCTTCCTCAGGTTCGTTAAAAGTCGGGATTGTGTGTTAACCCTTTCCCAAACAAGCCCTGGTTTTCACGTGTCTGCAGTACAAGTCTTTTGAAAACACTGTGGGAAAAGAAGAAATTGCTTGTAACGAACAATTTCTCCTTTTCCCAGTGTTTTCTACCCTTTTTGATAACTTTCTGCCATTTTCATCAACTTTAAGATTGTTGTCTGCAAACTCTTTCAATTTGGACCAGTCCAGAATTTGTCGTTTGGGAAAGGGTTAAAGGGTTAAGCCAAGCAAGTCAGCTCTCATGATTCTGGATCCATGAAGTCCACTTTTGTCGAACAACTGACTGAATCAAGATGTAGGATGGCTTCATTTGACATGCTTAACCCTTTCCCAAATGACAAATTTTGGACTGGTCCAGATGTGAAGAGTGTGCATACAACAATTTTAAATTTGATGAAAATGGCAGAAAGTTCTTAAAAAGGGTAGAAAACACTGTGGGAAAAGGAGAAATTGCTCGTTACGAGCAATTTCTCCTTTTCCCACAGTGTTTTCAAAAGACTTGTACAGCAACTGCAGACACATGAAAACCAGGGCTTGTTTGGGAAAGGGTTAAAACTTACATACAGCAAAAAGTTTTGACCAGTGTCAGCCTGTGCGGACGGTGCAGGCTGATATGGGTCAGTACATTTTTTCTGATGCATTAAACCCATTTTTCACAGAGAATCATTAACCCTTTCCCAAACAAGCCCTGGTTTTCACGTGTCTGCAGTACAAGTCTTTTGAAAACACCGTGGAAAAAGGAGAAATTGCTCATAACGAGCAATTTCTCCTTTTCCCACAGTGTTTTCTACCCTTTTTGAGACCTTTCTGCCATTTTCATTGAATTTAAAATTGTCGTCTGCAAACTCTTTCAATTTGGACCAGTTCCAAAATTTGTCATTTCGGAAAGGGTTAAATTTCATTTGTCCCATACTTCTATCAGAAATAAAATGAACTAGAAACAAGGAATATATGTAAAAAAGAAAATAGACAGCGTAAATTTGCCACCAATTAGGCAGGGGCTCTTAAAATAAACATGTCTACATTTTTGACCAATCACAAATTTCTATTTATTCATTTGTTACCAGTACCAAAAAGTAGGTAAAAAACTGGGCTATATTCAGCTACACTGAAAAACATTGGCTCCGTTTTACAGAAATTTACTGTTTTATTTACAGAATGAAATATGTTCTGAAATTTGATACGGTAGATGGATCAGACAAAATAGATTGTCCATGAGCCTAATTTGTTTACTTATCGTTATTTTGTTTGTTATTGTTATCATATTACATCTTATCTGTTCATAACCCTGTACCACACAATCCCAACTTTTAACGATGCTGACAAAGAAGCCTTTTGAAAAAAATTGTGGGAAAAGGAGAAAAATGCTGGTAACCAGCATTTTCTCCGTTTCCCACAATGTTTTCTACCTAATCGAAGACAACTTCCACAATTTGAGCAAAATTTAAATTGTCATCTGCAAATGCCTTCAATTTGGACATGTCTACATTTTTGTTGTGTGGTAACGTGCTAACCTTTTCTCTGCCAAATAAATCAGATTCAACATTTGTCGGGGTCTAATAAAGTATATTTTCGTTGCTTTTAAGGCTGACTTTGGTCAAAGATTAGTGTCGGGTAGCAGATGGTGTTGATTCGAGATGAGACTGCATGTTTTGTGCAGTCTGATCTTGGATCTATGCCATCTGCAAAAGATGTATGAGGCGGCATTGGCAGTGAAAGAGTCAAATCTTAAATACCAAACAATGAACATTTAGACTTAGCCAAACTAGGAGCATTAATTTTACAGATGATAAAATAAATGTGACTCTAGAATGGAGATTTGTTTTTGGAAGGGTAGAAAATATATTCGAAAAAGGAGAAAATGCTGGTTGCCAGCATTTTCTTTTTTCCCCACAAAATTTTCAAAAGATTTCTTTGTCTGGTCTGTTAAAACTCGGAATTGTGTGGTAAAATGTTAACCCTTAATCCTGTACCACACAATCCCGACTTTTAACAACCCTAACAGAAAAGGCTTTTGAAAACATTGTGGGAAAAGGAGCATTTTCTCCTTTTCCCACAATGTTTTCTACCCTTATCAATGCGCAAATCATCAATTTAGCAACATTTGACTTGTCATCTGCAAATGTTTTCACTATGGTCCAGTCCAAAATATTGCAAATGTTTTCACTTTGGTCCAATCCAAAATATTGTGGTTTAATAAAGAGTAAAAGGGTCTTTCACAGCTATAGTTGCCTTTGTGGCCCTTGTAGATCAAGATCAGACTACACAAAACATGCAGTCTGATCTTTGATCCACACTCTCTTCTTAGTTTAAATGCTATGAACAAAAGCAACCATCAGATTGCAGTTATTTGAGTCTTGTTTCTTCATCGAATAATTATGTCTGTTGGTGTTTATTCCGATCTCTAAGGGTTTAGAGATAATTTGCGGCAGATGCAATGAAGTGCTCGTCTTTGGGACAGGACAGGACGGGACGTATCATTTTCAAACTGCAGACGAAAATTGCTGTGTGCATTGTGTTTGTACAGATTATTTCTCTCTGTTGAAAAGAATACTTGCAATTGAGAGAGCCTTACAGAAGGGGGTTGCATTAGGAAATTGCCTCTGTTAACTCTCTTCCAAACAACAAAATTTTAGACTTGTCCAAATTGAAAGCATTTGCTGAAAAAAATGTAGCTAAATGATTGGTTTTGTTTTAGGTAAGGTAGAAAACATTGTGGGAAAAGGAGAAAATGCTGGTTACCAGCATATTCTCCTTTTCCCACAATGTTTTCCAAAGCCTTCTTCCTCAAGATCATTACAACTCGGGATTGTGTGGTAAAGAGTAAACATACAACAAAATTTTAGACTGGTCCAAATTGAAAGCAGACGGCATGTTAAATCTAACTGAAATTATTGTAATTGACTGTGAAAGTCAAGGAAACCATGTGGGAAAAGGAGAATTTTTTTTAGCATCTTTTACCTTTTTCCCACTATGTTTTCAAAAGGCCTCTAACTTAAGGTCGTTAACCCTTTACCAGACGACAAAATTTCAGCCTTGTCCAAATTGAAGGCATTTGCAGACGACAATTTCAGTGTGGCTCAAATGGTGCAATTTTTCTTAAATAGGGTAGAAAACATTGTGGGAAAAGGAGAAAATGCTGGTTACCAGCATTTTCTCCTTTTCTCACAATGTTTTCAAAAGGCGTCTTTCCCAGGGGTGTTAAAAGGAGGCATTGTGTGGTAAAGGGTTAAAACTCGGGATTGTGTGGTAAAGATTTAACTGTTAAGGGTTCATCTTGGTCTGCAAGTTGTGCTTATCTCTTTATCAAGCGACAAAATTATTGGCGTGACCAAGTTGAGAGCATTTGCAGGCGACAAAGTAAAGGTGACGAAAATGACAATATTTGTCCTTGATAGGGTAGAAAACATTGTGGGAAAAGGAGAAAATGCTGGTTACCAGCATTTTCTCCTTTTCCTACAAAGTTTTCAAAAGCCTTCTTTCTCAGGGTCGTTAAAAATCAGGATTGTGCAGTAAAGGATTATGCAAATTAACATGTTACAAAACAACAGATTTAAATAGAAAGTATTTGCAGATGGCAAAACTAAATACAACTCAACTGATGGAATTTTTAAAGGTACATCCTTACAGCCCGAGAAAAAAAGACAATTAAAACTTGATAGTATGTAGAATGGCTCAAAAAATTAGTCAGCTGTGTAAATATAGATAAATTCCCAATATGTACGGTGTAAGGGATATTATTTACAACGGGAAATTACAACAGTGATTTCTTTGAAGGCCTCCCGAAAATGAAATGCATTTTCTGTCCGTCATAATCTGTGCAACCTTGCAACTGTCTGGGGCAACATTTGGCATGATGATACGAGAATGATTATAGTTTCATAAAATAAAGATGAAATGGGTTTAAAAACTGGCTGAAAATGAGTATAGATGTTTCTTTAAGCCTTTCCCATCCGACAAATTTCTGACACCCCAAAATTCAAAACATCTGCAGACGACAATCAAAATTACTACAAATGAGCATGAGTTCTCTGATAGGAAAGAAAATATTGTGGGAAACTACAATATTTTTACTCGATGCTTCTTACTTCGGGTTGTTAAAACTCAGGATTGTGTGGTAAAGAATTAAATAAACTTTATCACAAGAGGCTGAAAAAAATGAATTTGTTGTTATAGAGGATAGAAAGCATTGTGGGACAAGGAGAAAATGCTGGTTTCCAGGATTGTCCAAGACCTTTTCCAACAATATTTTCAAAAACTTTCTCTCTTTGGGTTCTTTAACCCTTTCCCAAACAAGCCCTGGTTTTCATGTGTCTGCAGTACAAGTCTTTTGAAAACACTGTAGGAAAAGGAGAAATTGCTCGTAACGAGCAATTTCTCCTTTTCCCACAGTGTTTTCTACCCTTTTTGAGACCTTTCTGCCATTTTCATCAAATCTAAAATTGTCGTCTGCAAACTCTTTCAACTTGGACCAGTCCAAAATTTGTCGTTTGGGAAAGGATTAAACCCAGGAGTGTTTGGTAAAGTATTAAAATTTGTTTGAACTTCAAAGTTTAATTTTCTTTTGTTATAAATGAAGTTTTAACTTTTTATGACATGATAAATTTTAGATTTGTCCAAAAAGAGTGCAGACAGATGACAATTCAAGCATGGCTCAAAGGATGGAATTTGTCATTGGTAGGGTAGAAAAAAAAATATTGTGTGAAAAGGAGAAAATGCTGGTTACCAGCATAATTCTCCTTTTCCCATGATGTTTTCAAAAGCCTTTTCTTTCAGGGTTGTTAGAAGTCAGGATTCTGTGGCAAAGGGTTAACTCTTTACCAATCAACAAAATTTTAGACTTGTACAAATCGAAAGCATTTGCAGATGACAAAATAAATGTGACTCAAAAATTGAAATTTGTTTTGGGTAGAGTAGAAAACATAGTGGGAAAAGGAGAAAATGCTGGTTACCAGCATTTTCTCCTTTTCCCACTATGTTTTCAAAAGGCTTTTTCCTCAGGGTCGTTAAAAGTTGGGATTGTGTGGTAAAGGGTTAATGTCTGACTGCATAGAGACTATCACCGACATTGAATTCGTAAATATGCAAATTGCAAGGTGCAAAAGGACAGATTGAAAGGTGCAGAAAATCGTTTATTATTGTTCGTGCATTATTTTTTTTTTAAATCAGGTTTTATATCTGATCAATTACTGTTTGATTGTCTTTTAAGATATTTTTTTTGTGGACACACGTTCTATTTACTGTGTTTCATCTGTCTCTGATTTTTTTAACCCTTTTATTGTCAATCTTGACTTTTAACAACCCTGAAAGAGAAGACTTTTGGAAACCAGCATTTTCTCTTTGCTCCCACATTGTTTTCTACCCTGTCAAGGACATATATTTTGTCTTTTGAGCCATATTTAATTTGTTTTCTGCAAATGCTTTGAATTTGGACAAGTCTGAAATTTCATTGTGTGGTAAAGAGTCAAATCTTTTCCAGACATCAAATGTACACTTGGTCTAATTGAAACCATATGCAGAAATCCAATCAAATTTGACTAAAATTACGGGATTTATCTGTGTTTGATAGAAAACATTACCACATTTTCTCCTTCTACCACTATGTTTTCAAAAGTCCTCTTTCTCAGGGTAATTGGGTTCCCATGTTAAATGCATATATTGCAACTCAAAAGCTTTTTAGCTCACCTTAGCACAACATGCTAAAGGTGGGCTATTGTGATCGCCCTATGTCCGGCATCCGGCGTCCGTCGTCCGTCAACAATTTCTTTAAACATCTTCTTCTCCTAAACCACTGGGCCAATCTTGATGAAACTTGGCAGGGATGTTCCTTGGGTGAAGCTCTACCAAAATTGTTCAAAGAATTGAATTCCACCCACAACTCTGGTTGTCATGGCAACAAAAAGGAAAAAAAAAGCAAAATCTTTGAAAATCTTCTTCTCTGAAACTAGAAGGCGCAGAGCTTTGATATTTGGTATGTAGCATCTCCTAGTGGACCTCTACCAAGTTTGTTCATTTGATGCCCCTGGGGTCAAAACTGGCCCCGCCCTGGGGGTCACAAGTTTGAGCAAAGTAACAAAGAAGGAAAACTTTAAAAATCTTCTTCTCTAAAACTTGAAGACGTAGAGCTTTGATATTTGGCATGTAGCATCTCCTAGTGGACCTCTACCAAGTTTGTTCATATGATGTCCCTGGGGTCAAAACTGGCCCCGCCCCGAGGGTCACAATTTCCAACATGGGAACAAAGAAGGAAAACTTTAAAAATCTTCTTCTCTAAAACTAGAAGGCATAGAGCTTTGATATTTGGCATGAAGCATCTCCTAGTGGAGCTCTACCAAATTTGTTCATATGATGCCCTTGGGGTCAAAACTGGCCCCGCCCCGGGGGTCACAAGTTCAAACATAGGAACAAAGAGGGGTAACTTTAAAAATCATCTTCTCTGAAACTGAAAGGTGTAGAGCTTTGATATTTGGTATGTAGCATTGCCTAGTGGACTTCTACCAAGTTTGTTCATATGATGTCCCTGGGGTCAAAACTGGCCCCGCCCCAGGGGTCACAAGTTTGACCATAGTAACAAAGAAGGAAAACTTTAAAAATCTTCTTCTCTGAAACTTAAAGGCGTAGAGCTTTGATATTTGGCATGTAGCATCTCCTAGTGGACCTCTACCAAGTTTGTTCATATGATGCCCCTGGGGTCAAAACTGGCCTTGCCCCGGGGGTCACAATTTCCAACATAGGCACAAAGAAGGAAAACTTTAAAAATCTTCTTTTCTAAAACTAGAAGGCATAGAGCTTTGATATTTGGCATGAAGCATCTCCTAGTGGACCTCTACCAAGTTTGTTTATATGATGCCCTTGGGGTCAAAACTGGCCCTGCCCCGGGGGTCACAAGTTTGAACATAGGAAGAAAGAGGGGAAACTTTAAAAATCATCTTCTCTGAAACTGGAAGGCATAGAGCTTTGATATTTGGTATGTAGCATTGCCTAGTGGACCTCTACCAAGTTGTTCATATGATGCCCCTGGGGTCAAAACTGGCCCCGCCCCGGGGGTCACAAGTTTGAGCATAGTAACAAAGAAGGAAAACTTTAAAATTCTTCTTTAAAACTGGAAGGCGTAGAGCTTTGATATTCGGTGTATAGCGATTCTCTTCTAAGTTTGTTTGCCCATCTAAGCGCAACAAGTTCTTTGAGTTCAAAATTAGGTCATCTTGGGTCATAAACTAGGTCACTAGGTCAAATTAAAGAAATACCTTGTTGGCACTCTCATTATTTGCTCAATTGCCTTGAAAATTAGTTAGAAAGTTTGTCTTTATAAAGTCTCACATAAGATTAATTTGGGTCAACTTGGGTCATAAACTAGTTCACTGGGTCAAATTAAAGAAATACCCTGTTTGTACTCTGGAGGCCACATTTATTGCTCAAATGACCTGAAATTTGGCCAGAATGTTTGTCTTGATGAAATACCAGATGAGTTTGGATTTGGGTCACCTGGAACCATAAACTAGGTCACTAGGTCAAAATAAAGAAATACCTTGTGGGCACTCTAGAGGCCACATTATTTGCTTAATTGCCATGAAAATTGGTCAGAATGTTTGTCTTTGTAAAATCTCACATAAGTCTGAATTTGGGTCAACTGGGGTCATAAACTAGGTCACTTGGTCAAATTAAAGAAATAGCTAGTGGGCACTCTAGAGGCCACATTTATTATTCATTTGATTTGAAAATTGGTTAAAATGTTTCTTTTGATATAGTCAAAGACCAGTTCAAATTTGGGTCACCTGGGGTCATAATCTGGGTCACTTGGTCAAATTAAAGAAATATCTTTAGGGCACTCGAGGCCACATTTTTTGCTCAGTTGACCTGAAAATTGGTCAGAATGTTTGTCTTCATGAAATATGAGTTTGAAATTGGGTCACCTGTGGTCAAAAACTAGGTCACATGGTCAAATTAAAGAAAAACCTTTAAGGCACTCTACTAAGGTGAGAGACCAAGGGCCATCATGGCCCTCTTGTTTTAAAATGGCAGAATATCCCATAAATGTTCCAGGTGGGGTTGTGCATTTGGTGCAATCTGATCTTGATCCACACTGTCAGACAAAACTGCTAATTATACCCCCGCAATACATCTCTTGTATCTTAGCCGATCGTATCTTGATTCAAGTCTGATTTCTTTATAAAATTGAGAAAAAACAACTTGAAAAGAATGTAATGCATAGTCCAAAACACTCACATTTTTTGTATAAATGATCCTATCAGGGAAATTAGGCCTTCGATGGTTTACTCAAAATTGTTATTTATCAATGGGTGTATAAAGTTTACCTCGACAGTGAAGAGTTACATTACAGGATCAAAGTACTCTGGTATCTTACACCCAGCACAATGTGATTTAACTCTTTACCAAACGACAAAATTTTAGACTTGTCCAAATTGATAGGATTTGAAGGAGAAAAAGGTAACTGTGACTCAAAAATTGAAATTTTTTACTAGTGTTTTCACCTTTTCCCACAATGTCTTCAAAATTCTTTTTCTTTCGATTTGTTAATAATCGAGATTTTTGGTAAAGAGTTAAGTATCTACATGGCCAGGATAATTATTTGTCGTTAAATCATTGAGCTATTAAAATGGAGACCTTGATGCTTGCTGATTTAATCTGAATAATTGTATAATCAGCTATCCTGGTCGTAAATTAAAGCTAATTGTTAATCTCTGGTGTTATACCAGCACTAATTTATCGATGGGATGCTTGGTCACTTCAAGCTGTGAAAGTTGGACATCTAGCTGTTAATCTCATCAAAAACAGGTGTTGTCTGTTTCGTACAACACAGACTGCGATCACAACCCTTTACTTCCTTACCTCGATGATCACCTGATAAACACTACCAAATTTCTATTTAGATAGAAATATTTGGGAATATTTGCCTCTGTTAGGTTACTTGTGTTATTACATCATTTTAATTCATCTCAATGATCAAAATTACCAATTATGAAAAAAGTATCGATTCATCTTTAAATCTGAGAATTGCCAAAAGGGTCAATTATTACACTTGGTACTTTGATATGTATCACAGTCAACTCGAGGGCTGTATTATACACTGGGTGCAACAACAACAAGAGGAATACCCGATGGATTTAAAGCTAAATTAACAAGTAAAACACACCAAAAAGTTTGTTCCAAACTTTAATTTCTTCACATTGACGGCAATTACAACCATTTCTGAGACACTTAAAACTTTACATCAGCGTGACTAGATCGGGAGGTGGTAGTATCTCTTCGTGTTGGTCGGCAGGTAAGTAGGTTCCCCAGATGGAATTTTACAAAGTCCTTTGATTATGCGCTTATAAGACGCTCCCCCTACTTCAAGCTCAAAATTCTAGGGAAAAAAATGCGTCTTATAGTCGAGTATATACGGTAATACAAGCAATGGTGCAAGGAAAGTGTTAAAAAGTGAACACTGTTAATTAAAGTGCATGTACTTTGGGACAAGATTCAACATATCTGTGGCAGCAACAAAAGTGACAGAAAAGTGGGCAATGCTGGAAGGAAAGTTTCGGTTCCTTTTGAGTATTCTGTTACGTTATAAGCTCTAATTTGAAAAATCATGAATTTGTCAATTACGTGGGTCATGTTTTATGAAAAGGGAGCCTTATGCATCAATTCTAAAACTCCTTCACATGGCAGTTTATATATAATTATGATGATAGACACCATTATCTGTTCCTTACCAACATTTTTAATTAAATGAGTACATTTCTGAAAAAAAAACATTGGTCAATTACAGCTCTTGTGGGGGTATTAAGTCACATCCTGTGACAAGTTCTAGTTTTGACTGTAGGGTGCTTCAGTAAGAAAGACCAAACAATTTAGCAGCACTTTGGGAAAAGGCTGCTTAACCCTTTCCCAAACGATAAATTTTAGACTGGTCCAAATTGAAAGAGTTTGCAGACAACAATTTCAAATTTGATAAAAAAGGCAGAAAGTTCTCCAAAAGGGTAGAAAACACTGTGGGAAAAGGAGAAATTGCTCGTCATGAGTAATTTCTCCTTTTCCCACAGTGTATTCAAAAGACTTGTACTACAGACACGTGAAAACTAGGGCTTGTTTGGGAAAGGGTTAATACATCTTGGTAATACAATGCACCGAGCAAGTCATCACAACAGTGGCTCCATAAAATCTATTTTGTCTAGGAACAGACAGAATCATGTGGAAGAGTGGTCCTTTGATATGCCGAAATCTACGAATAGCAAAAAAAGTTCGATAAACAGCCTGCACAGGCTTATATGGGTCAAAACTTTTGGCAGTTGCATTAACTTACCAAATGACAAAATTTTAGACCGGTCCAAATTGAAAGCATTTGCAGACGACAAATCAAATGTGGCTCAAAAATTGAAATTTGTTTTGGAAAGAGTAGTAAACATTGTGGGATAAGGACAAAATACTGGTTAGTAGCCTTTTCTCCTTTTCCCACAATGTTTATAAAAGGCATTCTCTTCAGGGTCGTTAAAAGTCAGTATTGCGTGGTAATTGCTTAACTCCTTTCCACACAATCTTGAGTTTTAACGACCCTGAGAAAGAAGCCTTTTGAAAACATTGTGGGAAAAGGAGAAAATGCTGGTTACCAGCATTTTCTCCTTTTCCCACAATGTTTTGTACCCTTTCAAAGGTTGATATCATTTGGGCTACATTTATTTTGTTTTGTGCAAATGCTTTCAATTTGGACAAGACTAAAATTTTGTCGTCTGGTAAAGAGTTACTCCACCTTTTTAGAGAGCATGATTCAATTTGTCTGTAAGTCAGTGACAATGGCTGATCTCTTTACCACACAATCCCAACTTTTAATGACCTGAGAAAGAAGCCTTTTGAAAACATTGTGGGAAAAGGAGAAAATGCTGGTAACCTAAAACGAATTTCAATTTTTGAGTCACATCTGTTTTGTCGTCTGCAAATGCTTTGAATTTGGACGAGTCTAAAATTTTGTCGTTTGGTAAAGAGTTATTGTAATGCAGACCTCATAAACAATCTTGTTGCAATAAATGTCAGTCTGTTTTGTATTCTTTTTAAAAGCTTTTCAGGAAGGCTTTTGAAAATATTGTGGGAAAAGGAGAAAGTGCTGGTCAGAATATTCTCCCTTTTTTTTTACCCACAAGGCCTATTACTTTTTCATAGAAAAATTCCATCATTGTGCCATGTTTAATTTGTCATCTGCTAATGCTTTCAAATTCACGCAGGTATAAACAATTGATGTAACTCTCTACAAGATGACCAAATTTTAAACCAGTCGAAATTATAAAACATTTCCAGAGGACTATTTCATTGTTACTCAAACATTAGGATTTGTCCTTGAAAGGGTAAAAAAGACAATTTCTCCTTTCTCCGAAACTTTAAACTTGGCTGTTTTCAAAAAAAACGTCGAGGTAGTGTTACAGCCCTGCGTCAGTTGTGCAAAACTTCGACATTTTATCTTATCTCTGTTATTGCTGAATATATTTGCTTCAAACTTGGACAAGTTGTTAACTATCACAAAGGAACCTCTACAACAAGGGCAGGTAACCATCAAAGTATTTTTGACAGAGTTATGCCCCTTTCGTCGAATTAGAATTTTAACTGAATATCAAGTATCTGCGTACGGTGCTCTTGTTGCAAAAGCCTTCTTCCTGAGGATTGTTAACCCCTAAACATATGATAAAACTCTATACTGGTCCAATTTTAAAGCATTATAATTTGCAGATGACAAATTAAATATGGCTCAAATGGTGAGATATGTCGCTGAAAGGATAGAAAATATTGTGGGAAAAGAAGAAAATGCTGGTAACCAGCATTTTCTTCTTTTCCCACAATGTTTAATTTCCAAAGGCGTTTTTTCCCAGGTTTGTAAAACCAGGGGATTGTGTAATGAAGAGTCGAAACAGATATGGTGCATCTTTGAGCATTTCATCATCAGAGCAGAGATAGAGGGAGTGATTTTGACTTCAAAATTGAAAATATTAGTTATTCTCCACTAAACCCTATGTTGTGGGTACTCATCAGAATTGTCTCATCAAGACGATTCTAATGAGTACCCACAACATAGGGTTTGGAAGAGAAATAAAAGATTGAGAATACCATCACTGCTTCTTATCTGGAGCTCTGCATCATTACAAATTATTTACATAAAGTTCTACTTTTGAAGCAAAGAATGATGCAAATTTAATATTCAGTTGTCATAAACAGACATAAACACATGTCTTGGATGCGTGTGTTCGAGTCACATCAAATCTTTCTTGCTAATTATCAATGCATCATGTTTTTGTTTCACCAGAGATTGTTCATGTAAGTGGAAGTTGACTCATAGATCAATAAAAAACCCTCTTAACCCTTTACCACACAGTCCTGACTTTTAACGACCCTGAGGAAGGAGCTTTTGAAAACACTGTGGGAAAAGGAGAAAATGCTGATAAGTTTCCCACAATGTTTTCTATCCTTCCCAAATCAATTTTTGATTTTTGAATCACCTTTATTTTGTTGTCTGCAAATACTTTCAAGTTGGACCAGTCTGAAAATTTGTCGTTTGTTAATGAGTTAAAGAAACATCTCTACAGCCTGTAAGAAAAATGCTTTTAGAACTTGAAAGTGTGTAAAATGGCTCAGAATTTAGTCAGCTGCGTAAACATAGATAAATTACGAATGTACATGGTGCAAGGGATAGAGAAACTCGAGGGATTTTTTCTCGTTGAAAACCGGAATCGACAACAATGATTTCTTTGAAGGCCTCCATAAAATGAATATATTTTCTATCCGTCATAGTCCGTGCAACTCTGCAGCCGGCATGGGCATCATTTGGCATGAAGATACAAGAATGAATATAGTTTTATAGAAATAAAGATGAAATGGGTTATCAAACAATGCTGTGTTTTAACAATCCTGAAGAAGAATGCCTGTGGAAATATTGTGGGAAAAGGAGAAAATGCTGGTTACCAGCATTTTCTCCTTTTCTCACAATATTTTCTCAATTTCAGAGACAAAATCAATTATTTGAGCCACATTTAATTTGCCGTCTGCAGATGCTTTCAATTTGGGCAAGTCTGAAATTTTGTCATTTGGTAAAAGGTTAATAAAGAGTTGACATGATAAATCGCAGAGTGATAATTTGCACAGTAAAATTGCCAGTCGAGCAGCTAGAAATTCAAAGTACATATGAGCCATGCTCTCGCAAAAGGGGGCTTAATGCATCTTCGTAACGCATTATACCAAGCAAGACATCACATCGGTATGGATCCGTAAAAATCCATTTAATCTGACAATTGACTTGATATCGGGGTAGGGTGGTCCTTGGACATGAGTAAGAATGACAAATAGCAAAAAGTTTCAACCCATGTCAGCCTGCGCAGTCCGCGCAGGCTGACATGGGTTGAAACTTTTTGCAGATGCATGGAGCCCCCTTTTCACAAAACATGGCTCATACGTATTTCCTCATAGCTGTGACACTGTCAAAAAGTTTAGGTCAAAACTTTGACACTTTATGCAGACAAGGTGGATCGGACAAAATTTAACCCTTAGAGCGCCAAATAAAACCCAATGAGGATTATCAGTGTAAAAATAAGGCCCAAATTAATGCAATTTCTTGGTTGCTTTTGTCCTGAAATTTCACAACAAAGCAAACAGTGTCAATCTTCGATCAACCACAAGGACAACTAAAGTTTTAAAAAAAGTCACTTTAACTCTTTTACCAAATAACAAAATTTTCGACCTGTCCAAATTGAAAGCATTTGTAGACGACAATTTATATCCAACTATAATGATTGGATTTGTCTTTGAAAGGGTAGAAAACTTTGTGGGAAAAGGAGAAAATGCTGGTTACCAGAATTTTCTCCTTTTCTCACAATGTTTTCAAAAGGCTTTTTTTTCTCCCAGGGTCATTTAAACCCAGGATTGCTTGGTTAAGGACAAAGTAGGTTGCTAAGATGAAGAGCAATTTCTGTTGTTTGATGCATAAAAATAGGGTGCAGTGGTTAACTGTAAAACAAAAAGTGAAAAAGATAGATTCATTTTGGAGAAATTTTGACAGATTGATGGTGAAACACAGGATATGGTAGCAATAGAAACTCAAGGAACTAAAGTCAAACCTTGCATTCTAACAAGAACAATTTTTTGACACTTCTTTTTGTACAGTCAGGCCAAAACAAAAAATATATGTGGTTCTGGTTACCAGACTGGGTCCAAGTCTACACACTGCAGTCTAACTAGAACAACTTTTTTACGCTTCTTCTTATAGTCCGGGTTTTCATTTAAAGCCGATTGCCAATCAAAAACATGGGTTGAAATCGGCCTTTAATCGGTTGTTTTTGCTGGATCTTTGAAAAATAGATCACATTGTTTATATCAAAAATATTTCACGCGTTGGTAACTGTACTGCGACACCAGTTCAATTTTACCACGAAACTAGAAACAATTGGTTTATGAATGTTACGTGGTCATTCATTGGATACTTGCATCCAATTATCCAATCATAGGCGACGATACGTTTCTCCAATCTCCATTTGGTAATCATGGACGCCAAAGCCTAGGCGGCCCCCTTGACCCCCAGCATGTTGTTTTTGTCAATCAATCTGTTGCTTCATTTCAAAATGAAAACCCTGATAGTTACATAAGATGTTATGACATTATTTATCCCATTACCTCACAATCGCAAATGACCTTGAGGTGGAAACCAGCATTTAATCTTTTGCCCACAACCTTTTCAAAGACAATTTCCACTATTTCAGCCATACCGAATGTGTCGTCTACAAATGTTTTGGATTTGGACAAGGAAAAAAATTTTTTTTTTTTTGTGAGAACTTAAATAATGAAGAAAGATGTATTCCACATTTTTAGCTTGTTTGTTTTTCCAAGAAAACATCAAGATTATGTCGTAACTGTGCTGTCCTCTGTGTCTTCATCATGCAAAAACTTTGACATTTCATAATAAATCTACTTTAAACAAGGACTTGTTGTTAATCATCAAAACAGGGAACCCATACCAGTACAGGAGGTAACAGTCGAATTGTTTTTGACAGAGTTATGCCCCTTTTCACTGAAAATCAGACATTTTCATCCTAGAAATACGACCCAAATAATTGCAATTTCATGGTTGCTTTTGTCTACAGTGATTTAGCAAAGCAGACACGTTTTGTGCAGCCTGATCTTGATCTACACTGACCGCAAACACAACTGTAGTCGTGCAAGGCGCTTTAAGGGTTAATATGAAAGCAACAGGTATGTTCAAAGTCTAGTTTTGTCTTCAGTTTGTGAAAATATGCGATTTTAAACCTGCCCACAAAATCTGTGCAGAGATTTCAATCATTTTCTCGCGATTGTCTTTATATCGCATTGGGGAACAGTTATCTGTAATACTACATGATAATGCCCTGGCCCATATATGTGAGCCATTATACACAGAAATACCGTACAGAGAATCGTTCTGAGGTTTTTATTGCACCCAACATTCTAGCCATTGGCCAGTATTCACCAATGGTTCTTAGTCTTATTCTAGATTTAGAAAATAACAAAACTTGTTGTTGGCTAAACCATTTTGGTTTCACCAATCAAAAATTGTGTTACTTTCAAATTAATAAATTCTTGCCAATAAGACTAAGAATATCCCTAACTCTTTTCCATTCAGTGCCAAGTTTTAACGACCCTGAAAAAGAAGGCTTTTGAAAACATTGTGGGAAAAGAAGGAAATGCTGGTAACCAAGTTTTCTACCCTATCAAAACAAATTCTAGCCACATTAAAATTACCATCTGCAAATGCTTTGAATTTGGACTTTTCTAAAATTTTGTCATTTGGTAAAGGGTTAAAAATGATTGGTTAATACAAAGTGATCTCTCTCCTTGTGACTGTTCAGATCTGAAACCCTCATGTTTGCTGATGCATGAGGGGTGCAGATTTGAAATGGGCGATTGGAGGCAGTGTACACGGGTATACAAACTGTAAACCTAAAGAGCACTTCCAAAATACATTGTCTGAGTGGCCTTTGTACCCTGTAGAAAAGTGAGTAAGAGACATTCGACAAACCTTGGGTGATCCGGTGATCAAGTCCCCCGGCTGTATCGCATTGCTTGATATACACCTACACGGTACATTTCTTTGCCGGAAGTACACCGTTTTACCGTTATAAACTAAAAAAGAAAAAATGAGTCACAATTTTCTATCGATATCTTTCTAGGAATATTTCCGTCAGCAAACAGTTTGTACATTCAATTTTTAGCGTGGTTTATCAATTCCGTTGGAAGCTTCCATCGACAGATCGATAGATGTAAATAATTTCACCGTGGTTGTTCATGTCATTGCTATGGAATTTACACGGGCCCGGGCATGTTTAAGATCATGTGATTGGTAGTTCAAAATGGAAACTACCTAGTATACAGAGGAGGTTAGATGTAGGTACAGAATCGGCTGAGTTGTGACGAGTGTGTAAAGAGTTTTACAGAAAGTATGTTGAAGGTCTCAAATAGCCTATCATGGCAAGTGAGTAGGGTATGGATAACTTTCCATTATTGCCACGTCTTTACAAACAGCCCTTATATTGGACAACTTATCAGCTCGTCCTATTGGAGTTCACATGCTCAAAATATTCAAATCAAGAGTATGTTTGTATGAATATTTTAGAAAAGAAAAAACTAAAAAAAAAAACAGAAAGTGGCATTTGCTAATATATGATGGAGCCATGCTCTGTGAAAAGGGGGCTTAATGCATCTGCAAAAAGTATCGAGCCATGTCAGCCTGGTAGGAATTTTGCTATTTGTAAATTTTATATATATCTAAGGACCATTCAGCCAGTCGATGGACAGAATCACGGAGTGCAAAAGATTTTATGGATCTCCATGACACATCACATCATGCAGTTCATCACATAATTATGGATCCATAAAAACCCATTTTGTCTGTCAACCGACGGAATCATGGAGGTAGAGTGGTCCTTTGGACATGGAGAAAATTGACCAATAGCAGTGAGTTTCAACACAGATCAGCCGGTACAGACTGCGCGGACTGACATGGATCAGAACTGTTTGTAGATGCTTTAACCCTTTCCCGCACAATTCCGACTTTTTAACGACCCCCCCAGGGAAAGGGACTTTTGAAAACATTGTGGGAAAAGGAGAAAATGCTGGTAACCAGCATTTTCTCCCTTTCCCAAAATGTTTTCTGAACCTTTCAAGGACAAATTTCATAATTTGTGCAGCCTTTGTCGTTTGCAAATGCCTTGCATTTGGATCAGTCTATAATTTTGTCGTTTGGTAAAGAGTTAAACTCTCTTTTTCACAGAGCATGGCTCATTTAACCCTTTACCAGACGACAAAATTTTAGACTAGTCCAAAAAAGCATTTAGCAGACGAGAAAATAAATGTGACTGAAAAATTGCAATTTGGCTTTGGAAGGATAGAAAACATTGTGGGAAAAGGAGAAACCAGCATTTTCTCCTTTTCCCACAATGTTTTCAAAAGGCTTCTTTCTCAGGGTCGTTAAAAGTCGGGATTGTGTGGTAAAGGGTTAATACAATTCATATTCTTGTCGAAAAATGGTGGAGCAAGTTTAGTGATTCTGGTTGTGTTTATTATGGGGACGCCAAGCCCTGGTAGCTCAGTCGGTAGAGTACAGGACATGAGAACAGGAGGTCGCTGGTTCGATCCCTGGCGTGGCCAATTTCTCTCCGAGGATTGATGATAGTCATTGCGACAGGATTCATTACCCTCTCACTGCTGACCATTGTTTCGAAGATGGTTATGTGGGAAAGCAGCCAGTGGCTTGGAAAGAATATTGTGCGGAGTACTGGTAAAAGAAACTCCAGGAAAGCATGGATAGGTGGGCTCTGATATAAATGAAATAATGTTGAAAATGGCGTTAAACATCATACAAGTATTATGGAGATATTTGTAAGAGATTTACTGGACCACCAGCCGAGACAATACCAGTCAAGTTTGCATAAAGTATGAGTGATTTATATTTTCTGTTTTGTAGACTGAAAACTTGAACAAAAAAAATGACAGGATTTCTTTTTTTCTTCTTTTTATTAGCTCACTCCAGCACATAGAGGTTGTAATGGCTCTTTGTCTACACATTCGGCAAGCCTCAGGTGACCCAGTGGTCAAGTCCCTGGGATGTATCATGTAGCTTGATACGCACCTACACGGTACAATTCCTCGCTGAAAGCACACCGTTTTACCGTTATTAAAATTGTAAGGCTCTTCTTAACACTTTACCAAACAACAAAATTTTAGACCAGTCCAAATTGAAAGCTTTTGCAGACAACAAAATAAATGTCATTAAAAAATTGAAATTAGTTTTGGGAAGAGTAGTAAACATTTTGGGAAAAGGAGAAATTTTATGCTGGTAACCAGCATTTTCTCCTTTTCCCACAATGTTTTCTGCCCTTCCCGAAACAAATTTCAATTTTTCTGTCACATGTATGTTGTCTTCTGCAAATGCTGTCAAGGTGGACCAGTCTAAAATTTTGTCGTTTGGTAAATAGTTAAAACTTGTTGTCTGCAAAATGCTTTCAATGTAAACAAGACTTAAATTTTGATGTCTGGTTATTTAGAGTTGAAACATGAATGGGGGCATATATTTCAGTCTCGTTGACAATCGTTATTTGTGCTTGGATGACCATGCAAAGATGGTTGATTTCGTTACTGTTTCTATTTCCTTTCAGGCATTAAGTTTGGTTTCTGCACAAAAGAATACACTAACTGACATGAGTGACCCTGTATTTGATAGTCTTTATTTTGGGGAGGTAAAGAAGGTCAGGTTTCACACTGTTTGAATGTTGCAGTTGTGTGTCAGTGGATATACTCTTATCATGTACATCTTTTTCCCATTGTGTAAAAACAGAGGGAATATTTTGGGGCTTTGTTCCATAAAAAGGAATGGTGAAATATCACTGTTTAACTTGGTACCAAATGATAAAAATTTTAGACAAGTCCAAATTCTAAGCATTTGTAGACGATAAATAAAATGATACTCGAATGACGGGATTTGTACTAGAAAGGATAGAAAACATTGTGGGAAATGGAGAAAATGCTGGTTACCAGCATTTTCTCCTTTTCCCACAATGTTTTCAAAAGGCTTAGAAAAAGTCTCAGGATCGTTAAAACTCGGGATTGTGTGGTAAAGAGTTAACACTTTAGACAAAATCGAAAGCACTTGCAGATGACAAATTAAATGTTGCTAAGATGATGATTTCTCTTTTTGATAGGGTGGAAAACATTGTGGGAAAAGGAGAAAATGCTGGTTACCAGCATTTTCTCCTTTTCCCACATTGTTTTCAAAAGCCTTTTCTATCAGGGACATTAAAAGTTGGAATTATGTGGGAAAGCATTAGTGTCCACTTCTGTGGTTATCAATTCATTCATAGTTAGCTCTTAGCTTTTCAAAAGACCGAACCCTAAATACTGTGAAACATGACCAACAAAATTGTTTTAAATTCCAGACATTGTCCTGATTTATTGTTAATCTTGAGAGAATATGATGTTTTGAGTTAACTCTTCACCACACAATCCAGAGTTTTAACGACCCTTAGGAAATACCCTTTTGAAAACCTTGTGGGAAAAGGAGAAAATGATGTTATCTAGCATTTTCTTCTTTTCCCGCAAGGTTTTCTACACTTTGAACGACAGTTACCATCATTTCAGCTAAATTTAATATGTTGTCGGTAAATATTTTCAATTTTGACCGGTCTAAAATTTTGTTGTATGGTAAAGAGTTAACTGTAAACACAGCATTAACCCTTTACCACACAATCCTGACTTTTAACGACCCTGAGAGAGAACACTTTTGAAAACATTGTCAGAAAAGGAGAAAATGCTGGTAACCAGCATTTTCTCCTTTTCCCACAACAGCATTAACCCTTTACCACACAATCCTGACTTTTAACGACCCTGAGAGAGAACGCTTTTGAAAACATTGTCAGAAAAGGAGAAAATGCTGGTAACCAGCATTTTCTCCTTTTCCCACAATGTTTTCTACTCTTTCAAAAACAAATTTCAAATTTTGAGTTGCATCCAATTTGTTGTCAGTGCAAATGCTTTCAAATTGGACCAGCCAAAAATTTTGTCGTTTGGTAAAGAGTTAAGAACATTGTCTGTCAAATTCTCAATAATTTTATAATTTTGAAAGTAACACAAATTCTGATTGGCTAAACCATTTGAGCCATGTTATTTAACCCTTTCCCAAACGACAAATTTTGGACTGGTCCAGATTGAAAGAGTTTGCGGACGACAGTTTTGAATTTTATGAAAATGGCAGAAAGTTCTCAAAAAGGGTAGAAAACACTGTGGGAAAAGGAGAAATTGCTCGTTACGAGCAATTTCTCCTTTTCCCACAGTGTTTTCAAAAGACTTGTACTGCAGACACGTGAAAACCAGGGCTTGTTTGGGAAAGGGTTAAAAATCGGATTAATGCATCTGCGAAAAGTATTGACCCATGTCAGCCTGCACAGTTCACACAGGCTGACCTGGGCCGAAACTTTTCGTTATTGGTCAATTTTCTGTATGTCAAGGGACCAGTTTGCAACCTCGCGATTCAGTCGGTTGTTAGACAAAATAGACTAAATGGATCCATGATCATGTGATGACTTGCTTGGTGCCATCCATCACGGAGATGCATTAAGCCCCCTTTTTGCCAGAGCATGGCTCATATATTTTAGTCAATCAAAAACTGTATAACTTTCTTTGTCTTGATCGGGAGTAATGATTAAACCCATTACCACACAATGGGGAGTTTTAATACCCCTGGGAAATTAGACTTTTGAAAAAACTGTGGGGAGATATTGGTGAAAAATGAAATATAACATGAAGACCCCTTTTTCCATGATGCAGCTATAAATTGCAGAACCTTGACAATATGCGCTAGGTCACATGATGAGAAACATTCTGTGAAAACTTTTGAAAAAACTGTGGGAAAAAGAGAAAATGCTGATTAACCAGCATTTTCTCCTTTTCCCACAATGTTTTCTTACCTCTCAGAAACAAATCCGATCATTTGAGTCACATTGTATTAGTCATCTGCAAATGCTGTAAATTTGGACCAGTCTAAAATTTTGTCATCTTGGAAGGAGTCAACTCTTTACCAAACAACAAAATTTTAGACTGGTCCAAATTGAAAGCATTTGCAGACGACAAAATAAATGGGACTGAAAAATTGAAAACTGTTACGGGTAGGGTACAAAACATTGCTGGTAACCAGCATTTTCTCCTTTTCCCACAATGTTTTCAAAAGGCTCCTTTCTCAGGGTCGTTAAAAGTCGGGATTGTGTGGTAAAGGATTAAAATTTTGTATGTACACTCTAGCACCAGTCTAGTATTCACTCTTTACCAAACAGCAAAATTTTGGCTTGGACTAAATGTAAAGCATTTGCAGATGACAAATTAAATGTGGTGTAAAACGATGATTTCTGTCTTTGGAAAGGTAGAAAACATTGTGGGAAAAGGAGAAAATGCTGGTTACCAGCATTTTCTCCTTTTCCCACAATGTTTTCAAAAGCCTTCTTTTTGAGGTTCGTTAAAAGTTTGAAATTGTGTGGTTAACTCTTTACTACACAACAACATTTTAGACTGGTCCAGATTGAAAGCATTTGCAGACGACAAACTAGGTGTGCCTCAAATGATCGATTTTGTTTCTGAAAGGTTAGAAAACATTGTGGGAAAAGGAGAAAATGCTGGTAACCAGCATTTTCTCCTTTTCCCACAATGTTTTCAAAAGGCTTATTCTTCAGGGTCGTTAAAACCTGGGATTGTTTGGTGAAGGGTTAACCCTTTACCAAACAAACCGGTTTAAAGGTTAACTTTGATTGTCAGAGATGCCAATCAAACGACGATATTCTGACAGCAGGTATGAGTTATCTTATTATGAAGCTTTGAAATAAAATATGTCTGATTTGTGGTGGAGACCTATCATTTAAATTTTCTTTCTGCATAAATGGATAAATGAATTAATTACAATTGAGAAATGTATAAAACTTTATCTTTGTAATTCTCTCCTCAATGTATTAGTGATATAGAAGTTTTTAGCTCCACTGGCCAAAGGCCAGCGGGCTTATGTCATGGCCTAGTGTCTGTCGTCCGTCCATGCGTGCGTGTGTGCGTCTGTCCATGCGTTAACTTTTATTTCAAACATCTTCTTCTCTGAAACTACCCATCCAATTTTCATGAAACTTCACAGAAATGATCCTGCCATGGTCCTCTTCAGAATTTCTTGAAAGAATTTGATTTCTTCAAAAACTCTGGTTGCCATGGCAACAAAACTGAAAAAATATTGGAAATCTTTAAAAATCTTCTTTTGTGAAACCATAAGGCATAGGGCTACCAAATTTGGCATGTAGCTTTATGTAGTAGACCTCTATCAAGTTCCTTCAAATTATAGCCCTGGGGTTAAAATTGGCTCTGCCCCAGGGGTCACAAGTTTTACATAGGCTTATATAGAGAAAACTTTAAAAATCTTCCTGTACCTAGCCATAAGGTCTAGAGCTACCAAATTTTGCATGTAGCTATATCTAGTGGGCCTCTACCAAGCAGGCCAAAATTTTAGCCCTGGGGTCAAAATTGGCCCACCCGCAGGGGTCACAAGTTTTACATGGGCTTACATAGTGACAACTAAAGAAATCTTCCTGTTTTGATTTTTTTTTTTAAATTAGCCTTGCATCAGGGTTCTTATCTTTTACAGAGGCTTCATATGGACAAAACTTGAAAATCACCTCATTTATAACATGCATACAGCATAGACTTGTATTATTTTGGCATGTGGCTTTATCTTGTGGACCTCTACCAGGGTTCAAGTAATTATAGCTCTGGGATCAAAAATGGCTTTGCCCTGTGGGTCTCAACTTTCACATGGGCTTTTACAGAGAAAACTTTGTAAGTCTTCGTTTTGAAACCATTTGGCTCAGAATTGAAATGTTTAATATTTATGGTTTATATTTTTAAGCCAGTGGAGCGATACAGGGCCATCATGGCCCTCTTGTTGAAATGTTTTAAGTCCATATCGAGTCTGATAGTGCAGTTGGTAGTGTACAGAACCTGAGACCAGGGGGAGCTGGTTCAAATCTGCTGCTTGGCCAGTGTCTTTCCAACGGCTGATGATCGTCATTGAGACAGGATTCATTCCCCTCTTACCGCGGATCATTGTTGTGATGATGATGATTTTTTGGGAAAGCATCCAGTGGCTTGGGATGAATATTGTGCGGTTGGTAGTGTACAGGACAGGAGACCAGGGGATCCCTGGTTCAAATCCTCAGCTCGGCCAATTTCTTTCCGAGGAGTAATAATAGTCATTGCAACAGGAATCATTCCTGTCTTACCACTGATCATTGTTTCGACAATGTTTTGGGAAACCAGCTAGTGGCTAGGGATATTGTGCGGTCAGTAGTGTACAGGACATGAGAATAGGGAATCCCTGGTTCAAATACCCGGCTCAGCCAATTTCTTTCCGAGGATTGGCGATAGTCATTGCAACAGGGTATATTCCTCTCTTACTGCTGATCATTGTTTTGACAATCTTTTGGGAAAGCAGCCAGTGGCTTGGGATAAATATTGTGTGGTTGCTAGTGTACAGTACATGAGACCAGGGGATCCTTGGTTCGAATCCCCAGCCCGGCCAATATCTTTCCGAGGATTGGTGATAGCCATTGCGACAGGATTCATTCCTCTCGTACGGCTGATCATTGTTTCGATAATGTTTATGTTAGAGAAGGGATGAATGTTATGCGAAAGGCTGGTAAAGAAAGAAGAACTCCAGGAAAGCATTCATAGGTTCACTAGCTGCCCGATATAACTGAAATAATGTTGAAAATGGCAATAAACTCTATACAATCAATCATTTTCTGTAGAGGTAAAGAAAAACCTCTTCTTTAACCCTTTACCACACAATTCCAATTTTTAACGACCTCAAGGAAAAGGACTTTTGAAAGGAGAAAATCCTTGGAAACCAGGGTCCATATTCACCAACCATTCTTAAGAATATTCTTAGTCTTATTCTTCAGATTTTTCCAAATTTGAAAGTAACACAACTTCTGATTGGCTGAACCATTTGGTTTAGCCAATCAGAAGTTGTGTTACTTTCAGATACGGAAAATCTTGGAGAATAAGACAAAGAATGTTCCTAAGAATGGTTGGTGAATACCCTAAAACAACTTTCTCTTCATTAACCCTTTCCCAAACAACAAATTTTGGACTGGTCCAAATTGAAAGAGTTTGCAGACGACAATTTTAAGTTTGATGAAAATGGCAGAAAGGTCTCAAAAAGGGTAGAAAACGCTGTGGGAAAAGGAGAAATTGCTCGTTACGAGCAATTTCTCCTTTTCCCACAGTGTTTTCAAAAGACTTGTACTGTAGACACGTGAAAACCAGGGCTTGTTTGGGAAAGGGTTAAGCAGTCTAAGGGCAACTTAGCCTGTAGAACAGAAGTATATTTTCAGTCTAGATAAGTGGTCCAAGTTTTAGTCAGTCTGGCTGAGAAATTTATTTCAAAATTAAATTGAAATTACCAGGTCATTCCATCTTTTGTTCACTTTCTGCCTGATTTTGAAATTCAAGTAGATTATGAACAAACTGTCTCTTCATCTTGCAGCCTAACTGTATTTACAGCCTGTGAGAAAGTGCAATTAATTTATTCAGTAGTGAAAGAGTGAACTGAACTATGGTGTTGTGTTGAATGAGAAAATGATGAGCAGGATTCTCAGGAAGACATGTTAGACTAGATAGGGCTGTGTTTTACTGATAAGCCCTGCATCTTAATTAAAGGTTATCTGTCCTATTTATTTTTTTTAAGAGGATTTAGCATTGGCTGCTCTGTAATGCCCTAAGATAAATGGTTTATTCAAATCGTATAAATTATTAACCGGTGTTCCAGATAGAGGGAGTGATTTTGATTTCAAAATTGAAAATACTAATAGCTCTCCACTAAATCCTATGTTATGGGTACTCATTAGAATTGTCTCATCGAGATGATTCTAATGAGTACCCACAACATAGGGTTTGAAAGAGAAATAATGGATTTAGAATAACATCACTCCCTCTTATCTGGAGGTCTGATTTACTCTACATACTACAAAATTTTAGACTTGTCCAAATTGAAAGCATTTGTAGACAACAAACTAAACACAGGATTGTTTGGTATAGAGTTGAGGAACATTGCATTGCTATTATGAGGAAACAGGAAAGAAATAAAAGTATATCCAAGCCATGCTCTGGCAAAATGGGGCCTAATGCATCTCCGTAATGCATTATATCTATCAAGCAATCACATAACTGTGGATTCATAATAGCCACTTTTCTTAACAACTGACTTTATCGTGAGGTAGAATGGTCCTTGGCTATACAGAAAATTAACCCATAGCGAAAAATTTCGGCCCAGGTCACCCTGCGCAGACTGCGCAGGCTGACTTGGGTCGATAGGTTTCGCAGATGCATTAAGCCCCCTTTTCACAGAGCATAGCTCATCCAAATGTTAATAACAATGGAATTGTATATATTATAGATATTGTTTAAAATTTTTTTGGTTGGGTGTGGTGATGTAAGATTGAACAATGTCTGAAATGTAAAAAAAATAAAGAACATTGTTTCACTTTCCTTAACCCATTACCAGATGACAAAGTTTTAACCTTGCCCAAATTGAAAGCACTTGCAGACGACAATTTCAGTGTGCCTCAAATGGCGCAATTTTTCTTTGATAGGAAAGAAAACATTTTGGGAAAAGGAGAAAATGCTGGTTACCAGCATTTTCTCCTTTTCCCACAGTGTTTTCAAAAGGCTTCTTTCCCAGGGGCGTTAAAAGGCGTCATTGTGTGGTAAAGGGTTAAATCTTCACCTTGCTTTCCTGGAGTTTCTTTTTATCATTACTTCACTCATTATTCTTCCCAAGCCACTGGCTGCTTACCCACACAACCCATCTTAGAAAAAATGAACAGTGGTGAGAGAGGAATGAATCCTATGACTACAATGACTATCATCAATCCTCTCAAAAAAATTGGCCAAGCTGGGGATTCAAACCAGACAAGTAAATTCCCAGCATTTGCCTCTTTTTTTTTTGGGGGGGGGGGGGGGTAGCTGATGGTGATAGCTTTTGACCTACTTTTTTGGTACTTATAACAATGAATAAATACAAATTTGTGATCGGTCAAATATGTCGGCATGTTCATTTTAAGGGCCCTAGCCTATTTGCTGGCAAATTTATGCCGTCTATCTTTTTTTAAAGATATTTCTTGTTTCTCATTGTTTTGCAAATTTTTCGAAGGTGAAATGTTCAATAAATACAGTATTTACAATAAGATGTTTATCCAGATCATCGTTGGAAAAAGAGCAATTGCTGCTGAAAATGATATGTCTAAAAATTCATCTTGACATTCAGTAATAAGGTTATAGGGTAACGCTTTAAAGCTTTCATTTCCAGTGTCGACTTAAATAGCTTTTTAAGATAGTATAGATCAAGATAGACTGCACAATAGGTGCAATCTGATCTTGATCTACTCCATTCGCTGCCTTATTCTACACTGTGATTATAGTTGTTGTTAAAAAGGTAGGGAAATCTTATTTCAGACCTCTGAAAAGAGTTGAATTTCTGAAGTTAGTAGTGAAAGAGCTATCACATGACAAAATTAGAGCCTGGTCCAGATTGAAGGCATTTGCATATGACATATTTAATATTACTCAAAACAAAAAAATTGTCTTTCAAAGGGTAGAAAACATTGTGGGAAAAGAAGAAAATGCTGCTTGCCAGCATTTTCTTCTGTTCTCACAATGTTTTCAAAAGCCTTCTTTCTCAGGGTCATTAAAAGTCAGGATTGTTTGTTATGGGGTAACAAGAAATATCGTTAATAAAGATAGAGAGCATAAAATTGCCAGCAAATAGGCAGGGGTCCTTAAGATAAACATGCCTGAAGGGCCCCTGCCTACATTTTTGACCAATCACAAATTTTTATTTATTCAGTTGCTATCAGTACCAAAAAGTAGGCCAAAATCCAGCACATTAAGCTATGTAAAAAAAAATTTAAGCATTAGCCATGCTTTTACATCGTCATACGTTTGTCCTCAGATAGGCATGTAGGGGCTTGTAGGATATGTATGTCCGCACCTTTTCATCAATTGCAAATCACCATTTTGTATCAGGAAGTAGGGCAAAATCCCAGTTTAGTCAACTAGCCCCCCAAAATGAAACAGGACTCTGTAAAAATTCCAAAAGTAACTGACTTGGTTGTTGGAAACTTCTCATGGGTCACATTTATTGGCCATGTTTACATGATACCATGTGCTTCAAACAGGGAGCCATGTTAAAAATATTTGTCAGTGTTTGCCTTGTTTGACAACCACCTGGCTCCCCAGGATGTGACAGGTTATCATAGATAAATAAACCAGAAACATGAATTTGTAACCTGTCACCTTGATATGACTACACCTATGACTTCATGGCAATCTTTTTTTATTATTTTACCTCATTAATATCTGCCTATGATATTTTTTATTTTGATTGAATTGTGTTTTATGCCCATTTCAAATTAATTTCATTCATATCACAGCAACAGGTTGCTAATTCAATGTTTCATGTCTTGGGTTTCATTAGAGCTGGGCTACGGCTCTGAAGTCTCTTGCCCAAGAACACTGTGAAAAGTCCACAAAAAGCCAAGTACTTCCAGTGAGGCTTTAACCCAGGGCCTCCAGGTTACAAGCTCTATACTGTACCCTCTTCATCTTGTAGCTGACCACTGTTGTGGCAAGAGAAATGTTTCCCTTTTCCATAATGTTTTCATTTATTCTCATCTATTACGCCATACCTTATAGTGCTTAACCCTTTACCACACAATCCTGACTTTTAACGACCCTGAAGAAGCCTTTTGAAAACATTGTGGAAAAAGGAGAAAATGCTGGTAACCAGCATTTTCTCTTTTTCCCACAATCTTTTCTACTCTTCCATAAACAAATTTCAATTTTTGATGCACATTTATTTTGTCATCTGCAAAAGCTTTCATCTTGGACTGGTCTAAAATTTTGTCTTTGACAAAGAGTTATGCTTAGGAAGAGAAAAAAATAATTAATTTCTTAGGTGTCTCAATATTAAGGTCAACAAAAAAAATTTTTTTTTCAAGGTGTCCCAAAACTTACGGTCAAACAAGACAAGCCGTAATACTGTTTGTCACTGACCACTAAGCAATCAAATATTAATATCGCTATGTCATTGATTTCGATGACATAGCGATCACATGCAGGTCGATCTATTTTTAGACAAACTGGAATTCCTGTGGTCAGTTTGTGCATTTAGAATTTAAAGTTTGTATTCTTTCTATTGTTTTCGTTACTAAAGTCTTAGAACAGGGTCCATATTCATCAACCATTCTTAATAACATTCTTAGTCTTATTCTCATAGACTTTACAAAATTTGAAAGCAACACACCTTCTGAAGATGCGTTACTTTCAGATTTGCCCGCCCGGGCAGCTGAGTGGTTAGCGTATAGGACTCGTGACCTGGTGGTTGTGGGTTCGATACCCAATTGAGGCAAACTTTCTTTCCGGCGATTTTTCGCTTCTCACCTCTGATGCATGTGAGAAAAGTAGTCAGTGGCTATGGAAAGAAAGTTGTGTCAGTACTGGTGTGAGAAAGCCAGGAAGCACATAGTTGTGTTGCTGACCGCCATGATATGACCTAAGCTGTTAAAATGGCGTTAAACTCCAATTCTAACCAAACCAATACTTTCAGATTTTGAACATTCTGGAGAGTAAGACTAAGAACGTTCTTAGAATGGTTGGTGAATATGGATTTAGACTGCACATTTTGTGCCATCTGATCTTGATCAGCACTGGCTGCAAATTAACCCTTAATTTTAGCCCCTTTCACTGCTTTAGTTGCCTTTGCGGCCAGTGTAGATCAAGATCAGACTGCACCAAAGGTGCAGTCTGATCTTTGATCTACACTGTCCACTTGGCTGAAACACTACTGAGAAAAAGTGACCACAAAATCGTAATTATCTCGGTCTTATTGAAGACTGAAAATGTCCATTGGGTATATTCTGCACTCTAAGGGTTAACTCTTTACCAAATGACAGAAATGTAGACGAGTCAAAATTCAAAGCATTTACAGACGACAAAATAAATGTTACTTAATAATTGAAACTAATTTAGGGAAGGGTAGACTAAAACATTGTGGGAAAAGGAGAAAATGCTGGTTACCAGCATTTTCTCCTTTTTCCACAATGTTTTCAAATGTCCAATTTCCTAGGGTTGTTAAAACTCGGGATTGTGTGGTAAAGGGTTAAGGCAATGAAAGTAGTGAGCTAGTGACATTATGGGTTAAGACTGTTTCACATGATATTGTTTTAAAATATCAGTGTAGAAAGTTGACAAGACTGCACATTCTTTGAAGTCCGATCTTGATCTACTCTGCATGCAAAAGCACTTGTTGACCTGTTCATCTGGCATTCATAGATTTAACCCTTAACCTCCAAATTGATTTAAATGAAATTTTCAAGCCAATGGTAAAAACTCGAATGTTGCTATTTCATAGTTATTTTTGTGGGGAAAAAAATATCTCCGTATCGGACAGTGTAGATCCAAGATCAGACTGCATGTTCTACACAGTCTGATCTTGATCTACACTGTCCGCAAAAGGTCTTTGAGTTGCTCTCAGCAGCCTAAGGGTAAAAAATCATTGTGTAAGTTTTGAGAAGAATCGGTGTTACCTGTACTTTGATTATTTACCTTTGAATAAAACGAAAGAATGCCTGTCAGCAATTATCATAGTTGTATCTTGGATTTTAAAGAATTCCTCTTGAGATAATTATATATCTTTTTGTCCTTTTACTCTTTACCAAACGGCAAAATTTGAGACTGGTCCAATTTGAAAGCATTTGCAGATGACAAATTAGATATTGCACAAATTATGAAATTTGTCTGTTAAAAGGTAGAAAACATTTTGGGAAAAGTGGAAAATGCTGATTACCAGAATTTTCTCGTTTTCTCACAATGTTTTCATAAGCTTAATTTCACAGGGCAGTTAAAACTCGGGATTAATTGGTAAAGGGTTAAAGTGCCTATCACCAAAATAATTACCTTTGCAGCCAGTGTAGATCAAGATCAGACTGTACAAAACTTGCACTTTGATCTTTGATGTACATTGTCTGCTTTGTTGAAACACTACAAATATTGAAATTATTTTGGTCTTATTTCTTTACCCTACAATCAAGTTTTAATGACCAGGAGGAAGAATGCTTTTGGAAAAAAAAATGTGGGAAAAGGATAAAGTGCTGGTAACCAGCATTTTCTCCTTTTCCCACATTGCTTTTTGACCCATTCAAAGAAAATTTCATACATATAACAACATAGTAGAATGTTGTCTGCAAATGCCTTTGGTTTGGACCTAACAAAATTCTTGTCATTCTGTAAATATATACTACTCGCACTTTGACAGGGATCATTTAGGTATTTAGGTATACCGTATACAGTAAAACCCCTCTATTAAGACCACCTTCGGTACTTTTGAAAACTGGTCTGATTAGCGGGGTGGTCTGAATACCGAGTTTCAATGTTAAGCTATATTAAGTTCAACCCTCTTTAACTCTGAAGAGTCCCTTTGAAATTTACAAGATGTACAAGGCTTTTACCCTTTATTTTGAAATAAGACCTTCTACATAAATAATACAATATTAATAATGAGAAAAAATATTTATAAAAGTTCAGAAATCTGCTAATGACTTTAAGCAATCAGTCATATACATGTACATGTAACTACATGTATATTGTACTGAACTAGAAAATATTCAGGCAACAGGAGCAATTGCTCATCAGTAACAATTGCTCCTCTTCCCACAATGTTTTCTACATCACTGAATGGCTGGAAATGATTTTTACATTAACCCTGCAGTATACATGTACAGAATTTGAAAATATGAAATGATTTTTACAGTAACCCAACTCCAACAACCAGCACACATTTTTATCATTGTGAACATATGAAGAGCAATGTGAATAAAGCAAATCTTCTCTTTTATTAAACATCTACATTTTAATTTCTAAATTGTTGACTCTTTCTTGTAAATGTCATTATCTCACCTACCAAAAGCTGTAAGTGGAAAAGAGACATGAATGAAAACATTATGCGAAAAGGGACATTTGCTTGCGACACGCATTTGCCTCTTGTTCCACAATGTTTTCGAGGTTACAGAAATGTTACATGCCCTTGTGTACAGCAATGGCATGAGCTTAATAAAAGTTAAAATCAATATTTACTATCATTATGCAACAGGCCAATGGCTAGCATAAATTAGACAATGGGCATTCATTCACAAATTTAATGCAAGAACATGTCTAAAGTTGTTTGTTTTGCATCACATTTGAAACTAACGACTTGTTTTTCTAAATGTTCTTGCAGTCTGCCACACTCATATGCCAGTGTGTCCATATTCTTGTCGAAACAAAATTGCCTAATTTGTGATAGCCATTGAACAGCCTCATGATGAGAGTTTATCTTAAGTTCAGGCTCAGTTGTTTCAAAATCAATATCCTCATTTAAGTCGCAAACAGTATTGTCGCAAACAGTATTGTCACTTTCCTTCCTACAATTTTCCAAAAGATTACTTTCCCAGTTTTCATTCAGTTCATCATGAACTGGAACATCATCATCTATTGACACAAACTCATCAACAGACATTACATCATTAATGTTTAAATGGCCCTGAGCAGCTCGAATCATGTCTCTCAACTCTGACAGAGGAATGTTTTCACTTAATTCCAAAAGAGGAATGTCACCACTCTCAATTGTAACACCAGCTTTCTTGAAACAAGCGGACACTGTCTCATTTTTAATTTCATTTATCGAAGAGTTAATCCACTGCACAGCGTCTAACACTGTTACACATTTTGACAAAGCATCAGCATTCACATTTTGACCATCACCAATTTTCGATAGCACAGATCTAATCAGTTTTTTACGATAAAGTTGTTTCATGTTCTGAATGATACCCTGGTCTAGGGGCTGTAGTTTAGATGTTGTATTGGCAGGTAAGAATACAATTTTGATATTACTCAAATCTAAATCAGATGGATGGGAAGGAGCGTTATCCAGCAACAGAATGATTTGTCTGTTTGCTTGTCTCATTTTGCGATTAAAATTCTCGATCCACTCAGTGAACAAATGGCTGGTCATCCATGCTTTTTTGTTATAGCGCCAAATGACTGGTAGTGTTTTAACATTCAAATTTCGAAAACATCTGGGAACAGCTGCTTTTCCAATAACCAAAGGTTTTTCAAAATCACCAACAGCATTTACGCACAGAGCTACAGTTATTCTTTCTTTGTTTCGTTTCCCACCCCTACATTCTTCACCCTTAATTGAGAGAGACTTATCCGGAAGAGCTCTAAAGAACAAGCCTGTTTCGTCCATATTATAGATGTCACATAGCTTATATCCAGATAAAATTGAGGGTAGCTTTTCCATCCATTCATCACAAGTCACTTGATTAACACTACCACTTTCACCACGTACAGATGCAAAATTTATGGTATGTCTTACTCGAAAGCAATTCAGCCACCCATTAGAAGCCTTAAAGTCAGTTATCCTTAATTCTGACGCGTAGTAGAGAGCTTTCTCTTGCAGCATAGGGCCTGATAGTGGGATACCCTGTGATCTGGCAGATTTAAACCATTCCCACATAAGGTTATTCAGCTCTTCAGAGGGAGTACGAGTGCAGAGCCTTTTTCTCTCATTGCCAACGTTTTGCTCATAGCCATCAAGAAGTTCTGCTTTCCTCTTAAGGATTGAGTGGACCTAACAATTCAAAATTGACTAATTAATGGCAGCTTTAAAATGTTGCAATGTAATTCAAAAATAATGTTGAATCAAAAATCAATTTGAAAAAGTAGTTTTTAAACTAAAGGATCCACTGTCTGAATTCAATTCAGACAAATCAACGACTAAAGAAAAATTGGCATTTGCCACAATGTTTTTTTTAACTGTGTGGTGGTAGTAAGTAGAAATGATCATCTAAAACAAAAAATTATCACTATCTCACTAATTCCATATTTTTCAGCCAGCTGCCGTTGTAACTGACAGAACTCGCCAATGACAAAAAATTTTGACATTTTTCACAATGTTTTCTAACTGTGTGGTGTCAGTTAATAGCAGTGATCATAAAAAAAAAAGATCTGAAATTACCTGCGTCTTTCCAATTCCATATTTTTCCGCTAGTTGCCGTTGCGATTTACCATCACTTTCCCTAATAAGTTCGATTTTATCCTTCAGCGATAGCTCGTTTCGTTTACGTTTAGAATCCATTTTGGTCTGAGTACAATGTTTGGAGACGTCCGATTTATAGTCAATCTCAGTTTTCAAAATGCCAAACCGTAAACAACTTGAACATTCTTTATGAATAAAGACTTCCTTAAAAATTTCCGTCAAATGATAACTGTGGTCCATCTTTAATTTCTAATTAATGCAAGCATCGATCCATACGGTCAGTTAACGATGCACGTAATTACCCGTATGTTGTATGGTCTTTTCGACCGAAGTGTTTATGACCCGAGTTAACAATATCACTTGTGACAAACTTCAGATTGCCGCAAAGAACGTGTGATTCTTTTTAATCGCGATCAATTAATCCAAATTCATACTCGAAACATAACAGTCTAATCAATAAACAAAATCAATCACAGCTCCCGATAGATGAACAAAAGACCGATTATCGACTGTTGATTGATACGGACCAAATAATTTTCGCACAATGCACAACTCGCAATTAAGGACGTGTGAAAATCAAATTTTCGCACAATGCACAACTCGCAATTAAGGACGTGTGAAAATCAGTTGGTCGTAGAGAAGTTATGAAAGGATAGTGGTCGTTTCGAGGGGTTAAAATCAACAGGTAATTCATCATTGGTTCTGAAAATGGCGGTCGTAATGTCGGAATAGCGGGGTGCCCGTAATACCGGAATTTAGTTTCATTGAAATAAAGAAGAAAACATTCCGTTCTGCCAAAAATCGTTCGTAATAGCGGGGTGCTCGTATTACCGGGGTGGTCGTGAAGAGAGGTTTTACTGTATGTTGCAACTATACAGTTTTAGATTAACCCTTTCCCAAATGACAAATTTTGAACTGGTCCAAATTGAAAGAGTTTGCAGACGACAATTTTAAATTTGATGAAAATGGCAGAAAGTTGTCAAAAAGGGTAGAAAACGCTGTGGGAAAAGGAGAAATTGCTCGTTACGGGCAATTTCTCCTTTTCCCACAGTGTTTTCAAAAGACTTGTACTGCAGACACGTGAAAACCAGGGCTTGTTTGGGAAAGGGTTAAAAAAACATACATTTCCACTGATGGTTTTATTTCATCAGTGTGTTAATCACCCTCGTTAACCCAGGTGTGAAGTATTACCATTCATCACCCCTGGGACATTCAACTGCGAAACCGTTGTTCCTATGAATATTCATAAGATTGCGAATTACACCCAATAGCCAATCGAATTTGTTGATAACATAACGATGCTCTCTTGCAGTGGAGGATAATCACATTTATTCCGTTAATATCAATAAACTGGGTAAAACCCACATCATTATCAACGAATATGGTGGCCACCAGTGGGCCTTCCCTCTGTGGCATTTGCCCTGTGACAGTCCAGGGCAGACATTATAAATCCTTGTATATAAAGGCAAATATTCAGAAATACAACATGCTGCTGCAGTCCATAGGGGTATGTAGCAGGGGTGACGTCATCCTCGTTGACCCAGTTCCGATGTATTCCGTAAACTGCATTCATTGATTTGATTGGTTGTGGATGAGGTAAAACTAGAAATGATGGCATATGGTTGATAAAAATAGATTAAATTTTCTCACTGAAAAACTGAGATTACTAATCAAAATGCCTCATGAATAATTCATGAGAACGAGAAAACATACGCGAGATAACTCAGGGGCGACGAATGTAGTTACGGAATACATTGAAACTGGGTTAACGAGGATGTGTGTTAATTTAACATATTGAAAACCCATACTTGATACATGCCATCTATGTATCGTCTTAATAAAATATAGTGATCCCTAGCAAATTTTGAGTAGTATAGTTGATATGTTATTTTGGTTTATTTGGTGCTCTGAGGGTGAAAATCCTCTTCCTCTTAGCATTCTTTTGCTAAACTGTTTTACATCCTGTGAATTGGTTCTTAGGTATTTGTAAATTTGTAATAGTCTTGAAGGCTTCAAAATGAGTTCATTGAATTACTGGTAACAGATCCAATCCTCATGCCAAAGAATACAGATATGAGCCGTGCTCTGTGAAAAGGGGGACTTAATGCATCTGCGAAAAGTATTGACCCAGGTCAGCCTGCGCAATCCGCGCAGGCTGACCTGGGCCGAAACTTTTCGCTATTGGGTCAATTTTCTGTATGTCCAAGGACCAGTCTGCCTCGTCATTAAGTTGGTAATTTAAAAAAGCGGCAATTATGGATCCATAATTATGTGATAGCTTGATTCGTATCATGTATCATGGAAATTTGCTAAGCCCCCTTTTGCCATGACATGGCTCATATTTTATTACAGCTAGTTTACAAGTTCCTTTTTAACTCGTTACCATGTGGCAAAATTTTAGACCAGATTGAAAGCATTTGCCAATGAAAACATAAATGTGACTGAAAAATTGGGAATTTGTTTTTGGATGGGTGGAAAACAATCTAGGAAAAGGAGAAACTGCAGCTGGTTACCCAGCATTTTCTCCTTTTCCTACAATGTTTTCAAGAGCTGTGTTTCTCATGGTCGTTAAAAGTCTGGGTTGTTTTGTAAAGGGTTAAATTACAGGTAACAGGTTCAATCCTCTTGACAAAGAATATGAACATTTTATTTCAATGTTTACAAGTTCTTTACGAGTAAAAAACTTGGAGGAAACAGTTGCTGATATTGTTGGCATGTAACTCGTTACCAAACAATTCAGGGCCCAGTTTTACGAAAAAACTTATGTTTCTTATTTTACTCAAATCTACTAACAGTCCCAGGTTCTGACTGAACTTGGGTTTCTCATTTGAGACACATTTCAGGTACATTAACCCTTTACCCCACAATGACGCCTTTTGACGCCCCTGGGAAAGAAGCCTTTTGAAAAAATTGTGGGAAAAGGAGAAAATGCTGGTAACCAGCATTTTCTCCTTTTCCCTCAATGTTTCCTACCCTATCAAAGAGAAATTGCACCATTTTAGCCAAATTGAAATTGTCGTCTGCAAATTATTTCAATTTGGAGAAGGCTAAAATTTTGTCGTCCGGTAAAGGGTTAACAGGCTGTGGGAACATTCTCAAATTCTGAGTTGACACTATGTTTCAGACTCAACTAAGCAAACTAAATGGACTTAAGTCAATTGACTCTTTACCAAACAACATTTTGGACGTTTCCAAATTGAAACCATTTGCAGACAACAAAATAATTGTGACTCAAAAACTGAAATTTGTTTTGGGAAAGGTAGAAAACATTGTGGGGAAAGGAGAAAATGCTGGTTACCAGCATTTTCTCCCTTTTCCCACAATGTTTTCAAAAGGCTTCTTCCCCAGGGTCGTTAAAAGTCAGGATTCTGTGGTAAAGGGTTAACAGACTTAAGTCCATTATTTTGCTGAGTTGAGTCCAAAACGTTGTGTCAAGTTAGACTTGAGAATGTTACATAAATCTGTTAATGTTAGTGAAATGTGTCCTGAATAACAAAAACTCGACTTAAGTCAGAATTAAAATAAGTCTGTTTGCAGATTTGAGTAAAATAACAGACTTAAGTTCTTTTGTGAAACCTGGCCCAGAGTTTTAATGACCCTGAGGAAGAAAGGTTTTGAAAACATTGTGGGAAAAGAAGAAATGTAATCCTCGCATTAAATGTCAGCTGATTTATTAACCTTTTACTAAACAGTTCCTAGTTTTAATGACCCTTAGTAATAAGGCTTTTGAAAACATTGTGGGACCAGGAGAAAGTGCTGGTTACCAGCATTTTCTCCTTTTCCCACAATGTTTTCACTCCTTTAAGAGACAAATCCAATTATTGCCTCTGTATTTACTTTGTGGTCTGCAAATGCTTTCAATTTGGTCCTGTTCAAAATTTTGTAGATTGCTAAAAAATTAAGCCTTTTCCATACAATCCTGACTTTTCACGACCATGAGTACATTGCTTTTGAAAACATTGTGGGAGAAGAAAAAAAATGCTGGTAATCAGCATGTTCTCCGTTTCTCTTGATATTTTCTGCCCTTCCGAAAACAGATTTAAATGATTGAGTCCCATTTATTTTGTCGTCTGCAAATACTTTCAATTTGAACTAGTCGAAGATTTTGTTGTTTGGTAAAGAAATGACCCTTAACTCTACCATTTGCCAAAATTTTGGACTAGACCAAATTCAAAGCATTTGCAGATGACAAATCAAGTATAGCTCAAATGACGATTTCTGTGTTTGATAGGGTAGAAAACATTGTGGTAAACGGAGAAAATGCTGGTTACCAGCATTTTCTCCATTTCCCACAATGTTTTCAAAAGCTTTCTTTTTCAGGGTCGTTAAAAGTTCGGTTTGTGTTGTAAAGGGTGAAAGAGCCAAATAAACCTGAAGGACATTTTCATTCTAGAACAAGACCACTTAGATAATAGCAACTTAGTGGATGCCTTTTGTCTGCACTGTTTCAGCATAGCAGACAGTGTAGATCAGAGATCAGACTGCACATTTTGTGCAGTCTGATCATGATCTACTCTGCCTGCCAAGGCAACTATAGTAGTGAAAGGTGCTTTAGGGGTTAACCCTTTCCCAAACAAGCCCTGGTTTTCACGTGTCTGCAGTACAAGTCTTTTGAAAACACTGTGGGAAAAGGAGAAATTGCTCGTAACGAGCAATTTCTCTTTTTCCCACAGTGTTTTCTACCCTTTTGGAGAACTTTCTGCCATTTTCATCAAATTTAAAATTGTCGTCTGCAAACTCTTTCAATTTGGACCAGTCTAAAATTCATCGTTTGGGAAAGGGTTAAGTGTCATGAAATTGCTGTGATCAGAACAGGAGGTGTTGATGATGAATAAGTAAAGGATTTATACAGTTATAACAAGTTTGGTGCAAGGTTGTGCCATCTCACTTTAACCCTTTCCCAAACGACAAATTTTGGACTGGTCCAAATTGAAAGAGTTTGCAGATGACAATTTTAAATTTGATGAAAATGGCAGAAAGTTATCAAAAAGGGTAGAAAACACTGTGGGAAAAGGAGAAATTGCTCGTTACGAGCAATTTCTCCTTTTCCCACGGTGTTTTCAAAAGACTTGTACTGCAGACATGTGAAAACCAGGGCTTGTTTGGGAAAGGGTTAAATTTAATTGGACTTGAAAGTTTCTTAACCATTAGAATTACCTAAATCATGAATTATTTGGTTCTTATTCCAGAGGACAACCTCTGGACTTATCCATTTTGAAAGCATCTGCAGAGAGGAAAATCTTTTACTTGTCCGTTTTGAGAGGAAAATATCGGTTTCCCTGTCCCCCTAAAAATGTTGCTTTGAAGTTGAACTCCCAAATTTTCTGAATGTCCCCAAAATTTAGATTTTTGCTCCGCTTTTTATTTGTCGGAAGGGTTGTTTAATTGACCCCTGTTTAACTCTTTACCAGACGACAAAATTATGAACTTGTCCGAATTCAAAGCATTTGTGGATGACATTCAAAATGTGACTAAAAAAACTGATATTTGGTTTTGGCAGGGAAGAAAATGTTGTGGGAAAAGGAGAAAATGCTGGTTACCAGCATTTTCTTCTTTTCCCACAATGTTTTGTAAATCTTTCAAATACATGTTCTGTTATTTGAGTCAGTTTTAATTTGTTATCTGTCTGCAAAATGCTTTCAATTTGGAATGCTCTACAATTAACCCTTATCCTGCTAAATAACTTAAATGAAACGTTTTAAGATGATGGCGAAAACCAAAATGTTGGTATTTCAAAGTTATGGGGGTTGGGGAAACATCTCCTTATCGGTCAGTGTAGATCCAAGATCAGACTGCACGTTCTGTGCAGTCGGATCTTGATCTACACTGTCTGCAAAAGGTCCGTGAGTCGCGATCAGCAGCCTAAGGGTTAAGTGGTCTTGTAAGCAGAGATTAACACTTTACCACACAGCAACAAATGTAGACTTGTCCAAATTGAAAGCCATTGCAGATGACAATTGAAAAGTGGGTCAAATGATGGAATTTGTCTTTGATAGGGTAGAAAACATTGTGGGAAAAGGAGAAAATACTGGTTACCGGCATTTTCTCCTTTTTCCACGTATTTTCAAAAGGCCTCTTTCTTGGGGACATTAAAACTTGGGATTGTGAGTTAAAAGCCCCCTAACTTACATATCAACGGAAGGAAAATCTCTACATTTGTGCCTTGCTCTGGCAAAATGGGGCTTAATGCATCTCCATGATCTGTTTTACCAAGTAAGTCATCGTATAAATATTGATCCATAGAAATCAATTTTCTCTAACAAAGGACTGAAGGTACACTGGTCCTTTGACATACAGAAAATTGACCAAGAGCAAAAGGTTTTGTCCCAGGTCAGCCTGCACGGAATCTGCAGGCTGACCTGGGTTGATACTTTTTGCAGATGTATTAAGCCCCCTTTTCACAGAGGATGGCTCGTATCTTGCACTAGTGAAAATAATTTAAACACAGACATAGTTTCAATAGCTGTGCTTAGAGTGAAAGAAAATTTAACGATTTTCATTGCTAGAAATAAAGGATAGAATTAACCGATAAGAAATTAAACAGCAATAAAAGAGATGAGAAATTGCCACTCCCATTCAGACATAAGTGGTCCGCCTCTCAAATTGGAACATTAAAAAAAAAAATCTATCTGAGCCATGCCCTGGCAAAAGGGGGCTTTATGCATCTCCGTGATGCATTGTACTAATCAAGCCATCACAGAATTATGGTTCCATAATAGCCCCCCCCTTTTTTTAACAGTCGATTGAATCTTGAGGTAGAATGGTCCTTGGACATACAGAAAATTTACCAATAGCGAAAAGTATCGATCCAGGTCAGCCTGCGTGGATTGCGCAGGCTGACCTGAATCGATACTTTTTGCAGATGCATCAAGTCCCCTTTTCACAGAGCATGGCTTATCCCTTTTTAATCCTTTACCAAACAGTCAAGAGTTTTAACGAGCCTTTAAAGGGAGAAGGGTTTTGAAAACATTGTGGGAAAAGAAGAAAATGCTGGTAACCGGCATTTTCTCCTTTTCTCACAATGTTTTCTACCTTCCTGTAAAAAAAATTACATGGTTTGTACCACATTTAATTTAGCATCTGCATAATGCTTTGAGGTTGGACATGTCTAAAGTTTGTCATGTGGTTACCTTAGGCAGAGCTCCAGACAGAGGGAGTAATTTTGATTTCAAAATTGAAAATATTAATTTTTCTCCACTAAACCCTATGTTATGGGTACTCAGTAGAATCGTCTCATCAAGACGATTCTAATGAGTACCCACAACATAGGGTTTGGAGGAGAAATAATGGATTTAGAATACCATCACTCCTTCTTGTCCAGAGTTTTGGTAATGGGTTAACTTGCTACCACAAGTCTAAGTTTTAGACTGGTCCAAAATCAATGAATTTGCAGCTGACAAATTCAGTGTGGCTAAAAGGATAGGATTACCAGCATTTGTATGCTTTTCCTTCAATATTTTCTTTAAAGCCTTAAACCTCAGGGTTGGGAAATACTTGAGGAATGTGTGGTAAAGGGTAAATACATTTGTATTAATCTTTTATGGGATGCTTTCGGCTTTTTGGCTGCAACTCTTTGCAGTACAACAAAAATTTAGACTAATGTTCAAATTAAAAGCATTTGCAGACAACAATTCAGATGCGGCTCATATGATGAAATAGGGTAGAAAACATTGTGGGAAAAGGGGAAAATACTGGTTACCAGCAAAAGCCTTCCCCTTCAGGGTCATTAAAAAGTTGGATTGTGTGTTAAAGGGTAAACTCCCTACCAAACAACAAACATTTTTGCCTGGTCCAAATTGAAAACATTTTCAGAGGACAGATTAAAAGTTACTCAAAACATAAATTTTGTCTTTCAAAGGGTAGAAAACATGGAGGGAAAAGAAGAAAATGCTGGTAACCAGCATTTTCTCCATTTCCCACAATGTTTTCTACTCTATTCAAGATGAAAAACATCCTTTTGAGTCACATTTTTATTCGTGGTCTGCATTTGGACAACGCTAGATTTTTGTCGTTTGGTAAAGAGTCGAAAGTCGCGACTGTGTGGTAAAGGATTAACTCGATCTACAGACTTTTCCAAATTCAAAGCATTTGCAGACAACAAAATGAACGTTACTCTATTGAAGAGATTTGTCTTGCAGAGCACTGAAAACATTGTGGGGGAAAAGGAGACAGTGCATTTTTCCAAAAGGTTTCTCCATCAGGGTTATTAAAACTCTGGATTGTGTGGTAAAGGGTGACACTTTACCACACAATCCTGACTTTTAACGACCCTAAGTAAGAGGCCTATTGAAAACATTGTTGGAAAAGGAGGAAATGCTGGTAACCAGCATTTTCTCCTTTTTCCAGTGTTTTCTGTCTCAGTGAGATGATTCTAATGAGAACCCATAACATAGGGTTTAGTGGAGAATAACTAATATTTTCAATTTTGAAATCAAAATCACTCCCTCTGTCTGGAACTCTGCTTTTAATTTGGACACGCCTACATTTTTTTTGTGTGGTGAACAGTTAACTACTCAGAATATCTGTGCAATCTGATCTTGATCTAAGCCAACCACAAAACCTATTTACATTTACATGGGCAGTGAAAGAGTTCACTTTTTACCCTACAATCCTGAGTTTTAACAACCCAGAGAAAGAGTCCATTTTGATTACATTATGGGAAAAGAAGAAAATGCTGGTTACCAGCATTTTGGAGACTCCTTCAGTCAACAATATTTTCGACAATATCGCATATATATTCCATCTGTTTAGTCATATTGGATTTGTAATCTGCAAATGCTTTCAATTTAAGCAAGTCTCGAATTTTGACATTTTGTAAACAGTTGACCACGGTCGGTACCATTCTTAAGAATATTTATAGTCTTGTGCTGAAGAATTTTATGTGAACTTGAAATTAACCATTTAAGCCAAGCTCTGGCAAAAGGGGTTTAAATGCATCTCCGTGATGCATGACAGCAATCAAGCCATTACATAATTAGGGATCCTTAATAGCCACTTTTTTTTAACAATTGACTTAATCATGAGGTAGAATGGTCCTTGGACATAAGAAAAATTTACCAATAGCAAAAAGTTTTTGCCCAGGTCAGCTTGCACGGACTGCACAGGCTGACTTGGGCAAAAACTTTTCGCAGATGCATTATGTCCCCTTTTTTACAGAGCATGGCTCATTTCTTTAGAAGTTGTGTTACTTTCGAATCTAGAAAATTCTTGAGAATTAGACAAAGAATGTTTGTAACCCTTTACCACACATAGTCATGACTTTTAATGACCCGGAGAAAAAAGCCTTTTGAAAACATTGTAGGAAAAGGAGAAAATGCTGGTAACCAGCATTTTCTCCTTTTCCCACATTGTTTCTACTCTTCCCCCCAAAAATTCCAATTCTTCAGTCACATTTATTTTGTCTTCTGCAATTGCTTTCAGTTTGGACTAGTCTAATGTTTTGTCGTTTGGTAAAGAGTTAACCCTTAAAGTGCCTTTCACGACTATAGTTGCCTTTGCAGCAAGTGTAGATCAAGATCAGGCTGCACAAAACGTGCAGCCTGATCTTTGATCTACACTGTCCGCTTTGCTGAGATACTAGACATAAAAAGTGACCACAAAATTGCAGTTATCTTGGTTTTATTCTAGACTGAAAATGTCCATTGGGTTTAATTCTGCGCTTAACCCTTTCCCAAACAAGCCCTGGTTTTCACGTGTCTGCAGTACAAGTCTTTTGAAAACTCTGTGGGAAAAGGTGAAATTGCTCGTAACGAGCAATTTCTCCTTTTCCCACAGTGTTTTCTATCCTTTTTGATAACTTTCTGCCATTTTCATCAAATTTAAAAGTGTCATCTGCAAACTCTTCCAATTTGGACCAGTCCAAAATTTGCCGTTTGGAAAAGGGTTAAGGGTTAATAGGGACCCAGATGGTGGTTATAATTCCTGCAGAGGTTATTGTGTTAATTGAAGGGAAATTAGTTTTGATAATAATTATCTGTAAAATGATTTGTCTGAGAGCTTCAAGGTGTTACTTACATTTTAAATGTTTATTTAAATTGTAAACATTTTCTTACAAGCCTTTCTTTGCTTTGCCAGATCAAGCTGAAGATACTTGAAATTTATTAATATTCATACTATCTCATGATTTAACCCTTTACCACGCAATCCTGAATTTTAACGACCTCGAGGAAGACAGGTTTTTAAAATGTGGGGAAAGGGGGAAAATGCTGGTATAACCAGCATTTTCTTCTGTTCCCACATTGCTTTCTACCCTTTCAAAGACAGAAATTGAGCTACATTCAAGTTACTGTCTGCAGATGCTTTCAGTTTGGTCAGATACAAAATTTTGTCGTTTGATAAAGATGTAATTCATAATCATAGCTTATAACCTTCTCATTCTAGAGCATCAATTTGTTTCACCACATCTTCCTACCTGTAAATTTTGGCTGGTCAAAATGTCTGGGCCAAATTGTTCTAGGCCCAAATGTCAGGGCCAAATATTTGTAGGCCAAAATGTCTGGGCAAAATCGTTCTAGACCAAACTTTCACATCCAAATTGTTCTAGGCCAAAATGTCAAATGCCAAATCCTTCTCGGCCAAAATGTCTAGGCCTAAACCTTCTAGGTCAAAATGTCAGGGCCTAACTGTTCTAGGCCAAAATGTCTAGGCCAAATCATTTTAGGCCAAAATGTCTGGGCCAAATCATTCTTGGCCAAAATGTCAGATCCAAATATTCTAGGCCAAAATGTCAGAGCCAAACAGTTTTAGGCCAAAATATCTAGGCCAAAACCTTCTAGGCCAAATTGTTCTAGGCCAAAATGTCTGGGCCAAATCCTTCTAGGCCAAAATGTCTACGCCAAATCGTTCTAAGCCAAAATGTCTGGGCCAAATCCTAGGCCAAAATGTCTATGCCAAATCGTTCTAAGCCAAAATGTCCAGGCCAAATCATTCTAAGCCAAAATGTCTGGCCAAATCATTCTAGGCCAAAATGTCAGGGCCAAATCATCAGCTGACAAAAACCTCCAAGAACCATTAGTATCCATCAGAGGGTCCCAAGAGTCTTTAGCCCTTTTCCAAACGACATCAGTTTTTGACTTTTCCCCATTCAAATCGCTTGCAGTAAATTTAGTTCCAATGATAGGATTTGTCTGTGTATGGGCAACAAAACAGTCTTTTCCTCAAATTTGTTTAATAAACTCTTCATCACAAAATAAACAAACAAAAATGTAGTCTTGTCCAAATTGAAAGCATTTGCAGACAACAATTTAAATGTGGGTCAAATGATGGAATTGGTCTTTGATAGGGTGGACAATAGCTTCCTAGTGCAGTGGCTCACTAGGACCATAGCCCACTAGGACAAAATGAAGTGTCTTGCCCAAGGACGCATCCAGGTTACGAGTCCAACACTTTATTACTGAGCCATGCAGGACCCCTGGTAAAGAGTTAAAGAAACTCTTTGTATCGAAGATAGGAAGGACCACCACAATTGTATCAATAGAGTTGGTAACTTGTGTTTTGTGTGGAGCCCAGTGCAGGCAAACATCTCCCGACAATGTCCCCATTCATTTGTCAGTCATCTAAATACCTTAACTCTTTACCAAACAACAAAATTTTAGACTGAACCAAATTGAAAGCATTTCCAGATGACAAATTGAGTGTTGCTAAACTGATGATTTCTCTTTTTGATAGGGTAGAAAACATTGTGGGAAAAGGAGAAAATGCTGGTTACCAGCATTTTCTCCGTTTCCCACAGTGTTTTCAAAAGCCTTTTCTTTTAGGGTCGGTAAAGGTCGGAAAAGAGTTAACTCTTTAAAAGTATCTTTAATCATTTTAATTGCCCTTTGTGTCCAGTGTAGATCAAGATCAGACTGCACAAAACTTGAAGTCTGATCTTTGATCTACACTGTAAGCTTTGCCGAGACATTTTGGATTGAAGAGTATCCTAAAAATTGTAATTATAAGGCCATATTTACAGACTGGAAATGTCTTTGGGGTTTATTTGGCAGGCAAAAGGTTGACCCTTTGCCTGACGATCCTGTAAATTTTATTACGATCCTGGCAATGACAGCTTTCAAAAACATTAAGGGAAAAGGAGAAAATGCTGGTAACCAGCATTTTTTTCTTGTTCCACAATGTTTTCTGCCATTCCACAGACAAATTTCATCATTTGAACCACATCCAAAGTTGTCATCTTTAAGCTAGGACTAGTCTAAAATTTTGCGGCTTGTGTAAGGAAATTACAAAACAGTTAACCTTTTGGCTGCTAAGCATGACTTAACTGCCCTTTTGTGGACAGTGAAGATCAAGATCAGACTGCACAGAATGTGCAGTCTGATCTTGGATCTACACTGTTCAATGAGGAAATATTTTTCTCCAAAGAATAAGTTTGAAATAGCATTATTTAGGTGTTTACTATCGGCTTGAAAGTTTCATTTAACCCTTAGAGCACCTTTCACGACAATAGTTGTGTTTGTGGCCAGTGTAGATCAAAGATCAGGCTGCATGTTTTGTGCAGCCTGATCTTGATCTACACTGTCCGCTTTGCTGAATCTCAGTAGAGAAAAACAACCATGAAATTGCAATTACTTGGGTCGTATTTCTAGGGTGAAAATGTCTGACGGCCTTATGCGGCGCTCCAAGGGTTAACCTATTTAGCAGGATAAGGTTTTAATTTAAATACACCAAGCAATTTCAAAGTGTAACCATTGTTTGCTGTAGCTCTTCTGTAAATACGTGAATTATCATTTAAAATTCGTTTAAACTAATTTCAATTCTACTTGTTCAATGTGTAAGATGGCACTAAACGCTTTTGGCAGGCTGTCTGCATCCTCGATTTATCCGGGAGCAAAGGTCACGACTTAGGAAATCATTAGAGCATCGCTGGCAGTTTAACCCTTTACCGCACAGGTCTGAGTTTTATCGACCCTGCAATAAAAGTCCTATGAAAACAGTGTGAGAAAAGGAGAAAAGGCTGTCTGCATCCTTGATTTGTCCGGGAGCAAAGGTCACAAGGTCAGAAACCATTAAAGCATCGCTGGCAGTTTAACCCTTTACCACACAAGTTTGAGTTTTATCAACCCTGCAGGAGAAGTCTTATGACAACATTGTGAGAAAAGGAGAAAAGGCTGTCTGCATCCTTGATTTGTCTCGTAGCAAAGGTCACTACTTAAGAAATCATTGGAGCATTGTTGGCTGTTTAACCCTTTGCCACACGATTCTGAGTTTTATCAACCCTGCAAGAGAAGTCCAATGAAAACATTGTGAGAATAGGAGAAAATGCTGGTGACCAGCATTTTCTCCTTTTGCCATAATGTTTTGTGGCCAGTCCAGTCATTTAAGCCACATTTAAGCCTTTACCACACAATCCCAAGTTTAAACAACCTAGAGAAAGGAAGGCATTTGAAAACATTGTGGGAAGAGGAGAAAAAGGTAGTTAACAGCATTTTCTCCTTTTCCCACATTGTTTTCTCTTCTGTCAGATACTAATGCTATCATCTGAGCCACATTTGTTGTTGTCTACACGTTTTCAATTTGGACAGGGGTAAAATTTTGTCGTTTGGTAGAGTTAAATTGTGGCCTGCAAATGCTTCCAATTTGGACAAATGTAAAGTTCTGTTGTTTAGGAAACATTTAAATGTCCTCTGCAGATCCTATCAGTATTTGAACAAGTCTAAAATTTTTTATTTCGGTAAACAGCTAACTCTTTACCAAACGACAAAATTTTAGTCTTGTCCAAATTGGAAGCATTTGCAGACGACAAAGTAAATGTGACTCAAAAATCGATTATTTGTTATGGGTAGGGTAGAAAACATTGTAGGAAAAGGAGAAAGTAACCAGCATTTTCTCCTTTTCTTACAATGTTTTCAAAGGCTTTCTTTCTCAGGGTCGTTAAAAGTTGGGATTGTGTGGTAAAGGTTTAACGGTCAGAGCTTCAGATAATCCAACCAGAATTTACAGTCTAGAAATAAGAGTCAAATAGGTGCAGTTTTAACCCTTTCCCAAACAAGCCCTGGTTTTCACGTGTCTGCGGTACAAGTCTTTTGAAAACACTGTGGGAAAAGGAGAAATTGCTCGTAACGAGCAATTTCTCCTTTTCCCACAGTGTTTTCTATCCTTTTTGATAACTTTCTGCCATTTTCATCAAATCTAAAATTGTTGTCTGCGAACTCTTTAAATTTGGACTAGTCCAAAATTTGTTGTTTGGGAAAGGGTTAAGGTTGCTTTGTCCAGAATGTTTTAGCAAAGCAAAAGCCTTTTTACCCTTTGCCAAACAATACAGAGTTATATTTTATGACCTGAGGAAAAAGGCTTTTGTAAACATAGAAGGAAAAGGGGAAAATACTGGTAACCAGCACTTTCTCTTTTTCCCACAATGTTTTTTATTCTTTTAACTCTTTACCAAACAATTTTAGATTGGTCCAAATGGGAAGCATTTGCAGACGACAAAATAAATGTGATTGAAATATTGAAATTTGTTTTGGGAAGGGTAGTAAACATTATAGGAAAAGGAGAAAATGCTGGTTACCAGCATTTTCTCTTTTTTCCACAATGTTTTCAAAAGGCTTCTTTCACAGGGTTGTTAAAAGTCGGGATTGTGTGGTAAAGGGTTAAACACATTCTACTATTTAAGAAACATTTAATTTGCACAACAAAGGCTGGCTTAAGTACATTTTTAGCCTGGCTGTTTTCAAAGACTACGTCAAGGTATGGTCATAGCCCTGTCATTGTCTGCATTGTGGTGACGTCTGTGTCATGCAAAATTCTTGCCATTTTATGATATTTCTCTCATTACTGAAGATATTTACTTCAAGCTAGTTGACAACTATCAAAAGGTAAGCCCATACAACAGGGGAAGGTAACCATCTAAATATTTCTGATACAGTTATGCCCCTTATTTTGACTAAGAATTTTCACGAAAAGCAACTTCAGGAGAGCGATGGCACCCGCATGCAGTGCTCTTGTTCTGTATTCAGAGCTCCAGATAAAAGGGAGTGATGGTATTCTTAATCCATTATTTCTCTTCAAAACCCTATGTTGTGGGTACTCATTAGAATCGTCTCGATGAGACGATTCTAATGAGTACCCATAACATAGGGTTTAGTGGAGAATACTTAATATTTTCAATTTCGAAATCAAAATCACTCCTTCTATCTGGAGCTCTGTGTATTCATTGAAAAAGTTTGATCTCTTATCCCAACTTATTTCAGATGTATATGTATCTGTCTAACAACTTACTGCAAACAGTGGATATATATTCCATGTAGAAATGTGTATTTAATCACTTTTTTGTTCAAACAAAATCTGGGAAGAAAAAAGATTTATAGTTATCTGTTTTCAGAATGGTTTCTAGCTCCCCTGCAGAGCTTCAAATTCCGTTCACAAAATTTATGTGCTGTTTAACTCTGTACAAAATGGCAAAAATGTAGATTGGTCCAAATTGAAAGCATTTGCAGATGACAATTGAAATGTGAATCAGATGATGTAAATTGTCTTTGATAGGGTAGAAAACATTGTGGGAAAAGGAGAAAATGCTGGTTACCAGCATTTTCTCCTTTTCCTACAATGTTTTCAAAAGGCTTTTTCCTCTGGGTCATTAAAACTCTGGGATTGTGTGATAAAGATTTAATTAACCCTGTATGAAAGAATTGGGAGTTTTAGTGATCTTGAGGAAGAAGGCTTTTGAAAACATTGTGGAAAAAGGAGAAAATGCTGGTTACTCTTCTTTCCACAATGTTTCAAACCCTTTCAAGAGAACCCAAGCTGTCTAACCCTTCACCACACAATCACAAGTTTTGACAACCCTGAGAAAGAATGCCTTTGAAAACATTGTGGGAAAAGGAGAAAAATGCTGATCCCAGCATTTTCTCCATTTCCCACAATGTTTTCTACACTATTAAGGCAATTGTTGTCATTTGAGCCTCATTTGAATTGTCTTGTGCAGATGCTTTTAACCTGGACCAGTCTACAATTTTCTTGTGTGGTAAAGGGTTAAGCAACATTTAATTTGTCTGTAAGTTCTTTGGATTTGGATGAGACTAAAATCTTTTTGTGTAAAGAGTCAATGTTCAAGTCAGATACGCTAACCATTGAGTTACCTGGGCAGACTGGTGAATAGGAACCAGATCTTGAATATATATTGTTAAATCCTTTCATCTTCGCAAACCAAGATGACGATCACTACGTGGATCTTACTCCTTGGCTGATCGTGTCGAAATTTGTTAGCTTCAGGACACATGTAATCATTGGTTGCAGCCAGGACTGAAAGCACCAATCCAATAGTGTGTTACATTTGCTATCTAACATCAGCAGAACGTAAATAAAAATGGCGACCACAGGAGAAAGTTGTCGGATAAGCTGGGAATTATTACAAAAAAAAAATACAGATGAACAATATAGTATTTTCAGTATTCACTGTCACAAATCAATGAAATGAAGTTTTATGATGGACATCCCAGCACCAGAATGGACTGTCAAAGTGCATGTGTGGCTTTTGCTTTGCAAAACTTAACAAGATTTCGAAAATAGATTTGACTTGATAAATTGTCTGTCAAGTTTGCGATTTGAAAAGCAGTCAATTGTTGGCGAATTAGGGAGAAAGCATGCTGAACAAACCATCATTGGACCAAACCTTAGTGGCCAATTGTCAAGGACCTTCATTAAAACACCAAAGCGCTTAACAGATCATATCCCAACACCTAGACAGGTAAAAAAGCCATTGGCAATATTTAACGAAGTGCCGAAAGAGTTATGTTACGCAACATTTTATTGGTTTTCGATGACATATATCTAGGGATGATAACAATCAAAATCCAGTAGGTGGCGTGTCGCCGTGATAACAAATTTCGACTTGGTCAGCCAAGGGATAAGATCCACGTAGTGATCATCACCTTGGCTTGCGAAGATGAAATCCTTTATGCTATATGTGTAAATATCATTATATGAGCTACACTGAATTTGTCATCTGCAGATGCTTTCAATTTGGACCAGTCTAAACTTTTGTCTTTTGGTAAAGGGTTAAATGACTATATTTGTCTTAAGAAGGGAAGAAAACATCCAGGAAATGGGAGAAAATATCGGTATAAACCGTAGATACTCCTATTCCCAATATGTTTCTAAATCTTTATTTCTCTTTCAGCCCGCTAGGGTAGCTCATTGGTTAACATAACTGACTTGTGACCTGGTGGTTGTGAGTTTGATACCCGGTTGAGGCAAACTTTCTGTCTGGCAATTTTTCGCCACTCACCTCTGATGCATGTGAGAAAAGTAGTCAGTGGTTTGTGTCAGTACTGGTGTTAGAAAGCCAGGAAACACATGGGTGCGTCACTGACTGCCATGATACGACCTGAGTTGTTAAAATGATGTTAAACTCCAATATAAACCATACCAAACAAAGTTCTCTTTCAAACAGAGTGGTTGCTTTGTAAAGGGCTGAGGCAGACCCCTAATTTTGCACCATTCATCACTGGATCAAGTCCTAATCCCTGACATGCTCTAAGGGCATTCTGTCCCCCTGGGTCTGTATTCACCAACTGTTCTTGTCTCTTTACCAAACAACAAAATTTTAGACTAGTCCAAGTTGAAAGCATCTGCAGACAACAATTTAAAGGTGGTCCAAATGATGAAATTTATCCTTGATGGAGTAGAAAACATTGTGGGAAAAGGAGAAAATGCTGGTTACCAGCATTCTCTCCATTTCCAACAATGTTTTCAAAAGCCTTCTTCCTCTGGGTCATTGAAATTCAGGATTGTGTGGTAAAGGGTTAAGAACATTCTTAGTCTTACTCTGGAAGATTTTCTAAATTTGAAAGTAACATACTTTTTGATTGGCTACACCAAATGGTATAGCCAATCAGATGTCGTGTTACTTTCAAACTTTGAAAGTCCTTGAGAATAAGACTTAAAGAATGTTTTTCAGAATGGTTTGTGAATATGGACCCAGATTATGGTTTCAATGATTAACCCTCTCCCACACAGCAAGTTTTAGACTGCCAAATTCAGAACATCTGCACACAACAAATTTAAAATTGGTATTTATAAGTGAGCTTAAGCTCTCTGACAAGGTAGAAAACATTGTGGGAAATGGAGAAAATGCTGGTCAGCAGCATTTTCTCCATTTCTAACAATGTTTTCAAAACCCTTCTCTTTCAGGGTCGTAAAAATTTGGGATTGTGTGGTAATTGGTTAAAGGCATTCTGTCTCCCTGACTTTGTTTTCAAAAGTTAAGGGTTACAGCGGGGAGGTGTTATTTTACATTAGTAAGAAGAAAAAAAACAAAGCCCAAAAATAAATATTTATAGCAGAGATTGGTCATTCTTTGTAATCGTTGAAACCTTTTCAGTACAATCATGAGTTTTAACCACATCCGAGAAAGAAGGCTTTTGAAAACACTGAGGGAAAAAGAGAAAAAACGCTGGTAACCAGCATTTTCTCCTTTTCCTACAATGTTTTCTACTCTTTCACAGACAAATCACAACATTTTGGCTGCGTGAAATTTGTCGTCTGCAAAATTTAATGCTTTCAATTTGGACATGTCTAAAATTCTGTTGTGTGGTAAAGAGTTAAACATTTATAACACAACCCTGAGAAACAAAGCGTTTGATATACCATTACGGGAAAAGGAGAAGATGTTGGTAACCTGAATTTTCTCCGTTTTTCACAATATTTCTATCCTTTTGTAAACAAAGCCCATCATTTGTGCAACATTTACTATGTCGTCTGCAAATGCTTTCAATTTGGACAAGTGTGAGATTTTGCCTGGTTGGTAAAGAGTAAAAAACACTTTATGTATTGTTTGTATTGTTTGTCCAGGTGAATGGCCAGGGGAGGGTCAGTGGTTCAGGGATTAAGCCTTTTCCACACAATCCCAGAGTTTAAACTTTTTACCAAACGACAAAATTGTAGACTGGTCCAAATTGAAAGCCTTTGCAGACGACAAATTATATGTTGCTCAAATGATGATTTTTGTCTTTGATAGGGTAGGAGACATTGTGGGAAAAGGAGAAAATGCTGGTTCCCATAATGTTTTGAAAAGGCTGTAGGAAAAGGAGAAAGTGCTGGTAAACAGCAATTTTGTCCTTGAGCCTCGACGTTTTCAATCCCTCCAAAACCAAATTTATATATCTCAGTCGCATTTATTTTGTTGTCAGCAAATGCTTTCAATCTGGACAAGTATAAAGTTTTTCTTTCTTAGGGTGCCAGATAAACCTGACAGAAATTTTCATCCTGGAAATACGGCCCAAATAATTGCAAGTTCATGGTTGTTTTTGTCTACGGTGTATCAGCAAAGTGGACAGTGTAGATTAAAGATCAGGCTGCATGTTTTGTGCCTCAAAAGCAACTATAGTTATGTAAGGTGCTTTAACCCTTTACCACACAATCCCGACTTTTAAAGACCCTGAGAGAAAGGCCTTTTTAAAACATTGTGGGAAAAGGAGAAAATGCTGGTTACCAGCATTTTCTCCTTTTCCCACAATGTTTTCCACCTTTCCAAAAACAAATTTCAAATTTTCAGTCACATTTATTTTGTTGTCTGCAAATGCTTTCAATTTGACTAGTTTAAAATTTTGTCGTAAACGACGACAAAATTTTGTGTTTGTCCAAATTCAAAGCATCAGCAGATGCCAATTTAACTGTGGTTTAAATTTCTGTGAAGAGGAAGGAAACAGTGTAGAAAAGGGAGAACATGCTGGTTACCAGTGTTCTTCTCCCTTTCCCACAATGTTTTCGAAAGCCTTCCTCCTCAAGGTTGTTAAAATTCTGGATTGCATGGTAGAGGGTTAAACTATGGTAAGCTACTTCCATACGGGCCGAGTCCTGGTAGCTCAGTCGGTAGCATGCAGGACTTGAGTACAGGGGGGTCGCTCGGCCAATTTCTTTCCAAGAATTGATGATAGTCATTTTGACAGGATTCATTCCTCTCTCACCACTGACCATTGGTTTGACGATGGTTATGTGGGGAAGCATCCAGTGGCTTGTGTGGGGAAGCATCCAGTGGCTTGTGCCAAATACTGGTAAAAGAAACTCCTAACGAGAGCATGGATAGATACACTGGCTGGGGAGATAACACTGAAATAATGTTGAAAATGGCGTTAAACACCATAGAATCAATAAAAAAAGCGACCTTTCCATCAGACAATTTTAAAAACATCCAATTTAAAACATTGATGGATTATAGGTATATTCAAGATAATCTTCATTTAACCCCTAAAGCACCTTTCACAACTATAATTGCTTTCGCAGCCAGTGTAAATCAAGATCAGACTGCACAAAATGTGCAGTCTGATCTTTGATCTACACTGTTTGCTTTGCTTAAATACTATAGACTAAAATGTTGTGGAAAAGGGAGAAAATGCTGGTTACCAGCATTTTCTCCTTTTCCCACAATATTTTCAAAAGTCTTTCTTCCTCAGGGTCATTAAAACTTGGGATTGTGTGGCAAAGAGTTAAATGAATTCAGGTGGAAAATGTTCAGATACTGGAATTTTTCTCATACTTTTTGCAGAGTTCGTATCTGTTTGGGGAAATATTTGTCCATTGTAATGTGAAGGGTGGGGGTTAACTTAATGTTTGCTTTTAATTAAACTATATTTAAAGTGAGTGTTCTGCCATTGTTATCAAAGCACATGTTTACCTCTTTGAAACTCTTCTCCTTGTTTTTATTGCCACTGTGGTCAGTGTAGATCAAGATCAGACTGCACATTTTGATCATCATCCCTGTACCACACAATGCAGACTTTTAATGACCCCGAGAAAGAAGCCTAATGAAAACATTGTGAGAAAAAGAGAAAATGTTGGTTACAAGCATTTTCTCCTTTTCCCATAATGTTTTATACCCTTTTAACCCTTTCCCAAACGACAGATTTTGGACTGGTCCAAATTGAAAGAGTTTGCAGACGACAATTTTAAATTGGATGAAAATGGCAGAAAGGTCTCAAAAAGGATAGAAAACACTATGGGAAAAGGAGAAATTGCTCGGTACAAGCATTTTCTCCTTTTCCCACAGTGTTTTCAAAAGACTTGTACTGCAGACATGTGAAAACCAGGGCTTGTTTGGGAAAGGGTTAAAGAAAAATAACATCATTTGAGCTAAGGTAAATTTGTTGTCTGCAAATGCTTTCAATTTGGACGGGTCTAAAATTTTGTTGTGTGGTTTTAAAGACTTACAGGAGCAGTTTCAAGGTTGCCTTTGTCCAGAATGTCTCAGTAAAGCGGACAGTGTCGATCAAAGATCAGACTGCACATTTTGTGCAGTCTGATCTTGATCTACACTGGCACTAAAGGCAAATTAAGTCTTGATAGGCACTTTAAATGTTAATTTCTTTCCACAAAACAGGATTTCAGTCTTGTCCAAATTGAAAGCATTTACACACAAGAGATTCAATATAGCTCAAAAGATAATTTCTGTCTTTGTAATTTAGATAACACTGTAGTTAATTAAGATAACATTGTAGAAAAAGGAGAAAACGCTAGTGACAAGCATGTTCTCCTTTTCCCAAAATGTTTTTGTAAAGGTCTTTTAAGCATGGGATTGTTTGGTAAAGGGTTAACCCATTACCACATAATCTTGAGTTACTACTAAAAAGAAGGCTTATGAAAACATAGTGGGAAAAGGAAAGTGCTTGTAAGCAGCATTTTCTCTTTTTCCCACAGTGTTTTCTATCCTATCAAAGACAAAGATCATCATTTGAGCTCCATTTTACTTTGTGGTCTGCAAATGCTTTCAATTTGGATGATTACAAAATTCTGTGGTCGGGTAACAGGTTAACCTTTTACGACACAGTGCCAACTTATAACTTCCTTGAGAAAGAAGACTTTTGAAAACATTGTGGGAAAAGGAGAAAATGCTGGTAACCAGCATTTTCTCCTTTCCCACAATGTTTTCTGCCCTTCCTGAAACAAATTTCAAGTTTTCAGTCATGTTTACTTTGTCGACTGCAATTGCTATCAATTTGGACTAGTCTAAAATTTTGTTGTTTGGTAAAGGGTTAAGGGTTGGAGAAAGACTGAACTTCAAAGAATAAAGTTGACACTACTGCTCTCGACTGTTTGTATTGTTTTCAGCCGGTTCATTTCATTCATTAAAAATATCTGTAATTGTATCGTTTCAGTAGACCTGAGGCAGGATTACCCAATCACAGCTATTGTAAAGTAAACATGACTATCTCAAGGGAGTGGCCTAAAACTCAGTGGAGCCAATCAGAGCAGGTTTAACAATGAGGATTGTGAATTGTGGGCATGTTTCACTGTGAAGGTATGTGTATCTGCAAAGTAAATTGATTTTTTCTCCCGTCCTAAACTGTGTCAACATAGTAATGCTGCTATGAGAGGAGATAGGTTAAATAGGGATAAAAAAGACAGTGTATGTAAATTTAATGTAAGAAAACGGAAATTACAGTTGATAGGTTTTGCAAATAAAAGTGGCCAAAGATGTGACATATGCTAAGTAGGTAGGATATCATCAGAGAAGACTGAGACAAAAAGACTTGTGTTTTGTTCGTGTTTAACCCGGAGATTGACACTTCAATAGCCACTTAAATAACGGAAGATATTAGAATGTGTCATTTGACGGAATTACTATCAGTTATAGTTTGTTAACTGAACCATCGAGAAGTATTTCGATGAACAAACCCACCCATGTTGTTGGGGTTGAGAAAATTTACAGAGGAATAAAGAATACAGGATTCTGTAACAGATTGACAAATGGATAATTAACTGTTTATCAGATGGACTGTCATTGTTACACAAAGTAGCGAGGTAAGTGGAGATTTGTTATGTTATTTTCTGAACCTGTCGCCACCTCTGATCCGAAGGTGAGCTACCATGTGATTTTTTTGATGGTTGGGAAATAATCACAAAAATAACATCGGAGCAAGCCTCCGGACAGGGGGAAGCCAGTTGCAACCTTTGCTTGATGAGAAATGTATAGACATAGATCAGGCTGTACTTTTGTGAAGTCTGATCTTGGTTTACTCAAATTAACCCTTTACCAAACAATCCTGAGTTTTAACGACAATGGAAAAGAAGGCTTTTGTAAACATCGTGGAAAAAGGAGAAAATGCTGGTAACCAGCATTTTCTCTTTTACCCACTGTGTTTTCTACCCTTCCAAAGCATATTTCACTTTCTTACTTGCATTTAGTTTGTCGTCTGCAAATATTTATAATTTGGACATTTCTAAAAATTTTGTTGTTTAGAAAAGAGTTCACTCTTTCAGTACCATTGATGACTCAAGAAGCTTTTGTGGACAGTGTAGATCAAGATCAGACCACACAGAATGTGCAGTCTGATCTCTGATCTACACTGTCCACTTCTTTAGTCTACAGTAATTTAATCAACTTGAGAAAAAATTTAATGAATGAATGAATGCGTATAGAAAAATTTTGGAAGGTAATGCCTTTGCTCATTAGGAAGAATTTCTCCTTTTACTACAATGTTTTCAGAATGGGTTAGTTGCATTTTAACCCTTTACCACACAATACCGACTGTTAACGACCCTGAGGAAGAAGGCTTTTGAAAATACTGTGGGAAAAGGAGGAAATGCTGGTAACCAGCATTTTCTCCTTGTTCCACAATGTTTCTGCCCAATCAGGGGAAAATTTTGTCATTCAGGCCCTGTTTGATTTGTCGTCTGCAAATGCTTTCAATTTGGACCAGTCTAACATTATCAGAATATAGTGAAATATGATTCAGTTCAAAGAAAGACAATCGGTGTGTGAATTTATAAAGGGGGGTATAAATATTACCTCAAAGGTTGTGGGAAAGTGAACCCTTTACCACACAATTCTGAGTTTTAACAACCCTGAGGAATGAAGGCTTTTGAAAACACAGTGTGACTCAGAAATCGAAATTTGTGTTGAGAAGGATAGAAAACACTGTGGGAAAAGGAGAAAATGCTGGTTACCAGCATTTTCTCCTTTTCCCACAATGTTTTCAAAAGGCCTCTTTCAACAGGGTTGTTAAAAGTCGGGATTGTGTGGTAAAGGGTTAAAGAGTTAAGATTATGTTGTATGGTAATGAGTTAACTCCTTTTTCTGTTGTAACCCCCTTTAACCCTTTACCACACAATGACAACTTTTAACGATCCTGAGAAAGAAGGCTTTTGAAATCATTGTGGTAAAAGGTCTCAGTAAAAGGTGCTGATTACCAGCATTTTCTCCTTTTCTCACAATGTTTTCAAAAGGCTTCTTTCCCAGGATCGTTAAAAGGCGGCATTATAGGGTTAAGGGGCAATTTTTAACAGTCATAATGAAGAAGGTAGGAGGAAATCAAAGGTGAATTTTAAATCCTACACGTGGATATTTTACCCTTCCGTAAATGGGCTTCAGTGGGCTTCCTAAGTTGAATTTTGATTTAGGCCAAAACCAAACAATCCAGAGTGTTAACATCCCCACGGGAAAAAACCTTTTGAAAATATTGGTTTACCAGCATTTTCTCCCTTTTCCACAATGTTTTTTACCCTTCCAAAGACAAATTACAGTTTTGGGGTCACATTTAATTTGTTTGAATTTGGAATAGTCTAAAATTTTGTTGTCTGGTAGAGGCTTAGCCCCATACCACATAATCCTGACTTTTAATGACCCTATAGAAGAAAACTTCAGAAAACATTGTGGAAACCAGCATTTTCTCCTCTTCCCACAGTGTTTTCAACCCTTACCAAAACAAACTTCAATTCTTGAGTCACATTTATTTTGTCGTCTGTAAATGATTTCGATTTGGACTGGTCTAAATTGTTGTCGTTCGGTAAAGAGTTAATGGTGTTTACAATGATTTACACCGTATTTCAGTCTTGTTCATGCTTTTTTTTTGTCACTTGCCAATTGATTGATTGATTGATTGTATGGTGTTCAATGCTGTTTTCAACATTATTTCAGTTATATCGCGGCGGCCAGGGAACCTATCCATGCTTTCCTGGAGTTTCTTTTACCAGTACTCCGCACAATATTCTTTCCAAGCCACTGGCTGCTTTCCCACATAACCATCATCGACACAATGGTCAGCGGTGAGAGAGGAATGAATCCTGTCGCAATGACTATCATCAATCCTTGGAAAGAAATTGGCCAAGCCGGGGATCAAACCAGCGACCTCCTGTTCTCAAGTCCTGTACGCTACCGACTGAGCTACGGGGGCTTGGCTGTCATTTGCCAAACCTGGCAAGATAGTAACATACAGTAGTTTAAACCAGGTGCTAGGAGTTTGACTCCTTTGCATGGCATATTTCTTTTCGATGGTTGATGAATGTCATTGAGACAGGATTCATTCCTCTGTCAACTCTGATGGTTGTTTGCCATTAGTTATGTTGAAAAGCAGCCAGTAGCTTGAAGAATACAGTGCGAAGTACTGATAAAAAGAAATTCCAGGAAAGTATGGATAGTTGCACTGGTCATGTCAGTGTTTTTGAAAGGCTTCTTTTTCAGGGTCGTTAAAAGTCGGAATTGTGTGGTAAAGGGTTATCTGTCATTTTTGTGGCATTTGTCGAAGACAATGCCACTATGAGTTCAATACGGTAGTTTGAAAATCATGTATCATGTTTTGTGCAAAACCAAAGTAAGTAAACCAGTTAAAGTCAATTTTTCTAAGACAAATAAGTGTTTTGATAGCACTCAGATACATTTAATTAACAACGGAGTATTAAAATGAACTGGATTAGGGCATCGATCATGGGAATACTTCTTTTTTATTGAAACTATCTGTACCCGCTGTGGCCTTCTATTGGCGCAATGATACACACAACCTTTGTCTCCTGATCATGTTCGTACCAAAACCAGTTCGTACCTGGGATTGTTCGTCCTTTGGCTTGTTCGTCCGTGCTTGTTCATACCACATTATTGTTTGTTTGTTTTTCATATTATCAGTTCCACACAATGGCTTCCTTGACAAATGCCACACCAGTGCTTTCAACGCTTTGATTTGAAAATATTGTTGGAAAATAAACAATAACATGTAACAAACAATTAAAACTTCATGAAGAGACCAATTATAAATGTTATATACTTCATTATAATTATTGTACACCTTTCTCTGTGTTGTGACCTGGACAATGTCCATTCAACTATTTACCACACAATCCCAAGTTTTGACAACCTCAAGGACTTCCAGAAACATTGCGGGAAAAGCAGAAAATGCTGGTAACTTGCATTTTGTCCTTTTCCCACAGGATTTTCTACACCCCCTCTTCTGAGGGACACATTTCATAATTTGTGCACTATCTAATTTGTCGACCGCTAATGCTTTCAATTTGGAGCAGTCTGAATTTTGTGGTATGGTGAAGAGTTAGTGTAAACTAACTGGCGGCCTACTTAACCTGGGTCAGCTCAACCTTTTTCCGTACAACCAAAGTTTAGATGTGTCCAAATTGATAGGATTTGCAGATGACATTATAAATGTGACTCAAAAATTGAAATTTGTTTTGTCAAGGGTAGAAAACATTGTGGGAAAAAGGAGAAATTGCTGGTAACCAGCATTTTCTCCTTTTGCCACAATTTTTTTAAAAGGCTTCTTCCCCAGGGTTTTTAAAACTCTGGACAGGATTGAGTGATAAAGATAACTCTTTACTATACTGTACAATCCCGAGTTTTAACGACTCTGAAAATGAAGGCTTTTTAAAATACTGTGGAAAAAGGAGAAAATGCAGGTTTTCTACCCTATTGAAGACAAATCATCATTTGAGCTGCACTTAATTTGTCTTCTGCAAATGCTATCAGTTTGATCAAGTGTAACATTCTGTTGTTTGGGAAAGGGTTAACCCTTTCCCAAACAAGCCCTGGTTTTCACGTGTCTGCAGTACAAATCTTTTGAAAACACTGTCGGAAAAGGAGAAATTGCTCGTGACGAGCAATTTCTCCTTTTCCCACAGTGTTTTCTACCCTTTTTGTGACCTTTCTGCCATTTTCATCAAATTTAAAATTGTCGTCTGCAAACTTTCAATTTGGACCAGTCCAAAATTTGTCGTTTGGGAAAGGGTTAACTAAATTCTATGTCAGTGGCAATCACAATAAGTGTAATGGTATTAGAGTGAATCAGATCAGTTATGGGTGAACTTATCTGGTGACTAATGTGAAGACTAAAATAGCTTCTCTGTATTTTGTTAACCCTTTACCACACAGTCCCCAGTTTTAACGGCCTTGAAAGAAAAAGGCTTTTGAAAAACTTGTGGGAAAAGGAGAAAATGCTGGTGACCAGCATTTTCTCCTTTCCCCACAATTTTTTCTACCCTGTCAAGGAGAAAAAGCGTCATTTTGGGGGCTTTTAATTTGTCGTCTGCAAAAGATTTCAAAAGGGTCGAGTCCAATATTTTATTGTTTGGTAAAAAGTTAAAGCTTTTGAATTAATACTGTGTCAGACGACAAAATTTTAAAAGTTGTTTGATTGATGGAATGGTGTTTTATGCCGCTTTCAACATCAATTAAGTCATATTACGTCCACATCTCATATGTTCATATATGTCTGTAGTTTCACCAGTACTAGCCTAGGGCTCTGAGGCATCCTATGTTAGGGCTCTGATGTGTCTTGCCCAAGGACACTGGCACGAAAAACCCAGTGCTTCCAGTGAGGTTTGCACCCAAAGCCTCCTGGTTACAAGTCCTGTTCTTTACCAGTATGTCCCACCTGATCTGCGGGGTTTTTCGTGGAGTGTCCTTGGGCAAAACACTTCAGAGCCCAAGCCTAGTTCTGGTGAAACCCAGGAAATACATGAATATGTGAGCTGTCGCCCTGATATGACTGAAATAATGTTGAAAGCGGCGTAAAACGCCATTCAATCAATCAATCAATCTTTACCAGTATGTGATACAGCATGCTGACGGAATTTTAGACTTGTCCAAATTTGAAAGAATTTGCTGATTGCAAATTAGATGCGGCTCAAATGATTGAATTTGTCTTCGAAAAGACGAGAAACATTGTGGAGAAAAAAGGAAAGAAAATGCTGGTAACCATCTTTTAAACTTGAACAGTTCAACCACAATTAACCCTTTCCCAAACGACAAATTTTGGACTGGTCCAAATTGAAAGAGTTTGCAGACGACAATTTTAAATTTGATGAAAATGGCAGAAAGTTATCAAAAAGGGTAGAAAACACTGTGGGAAAAGGAGAAATTGCTCGTTACGAGCAATTTCTCCTTTTCCCACATTGTTTTCAAGACTTGTACTGCAGACACGTGAAAACCAGGGCTTGTTTGGGAAAGGGTTAATTTGTCATCTCTGGGGTCCTGTATGGCTTAGTGGTAAAGTGTAGGATGTGTAACCTGGAGGCCAAAGGTTCGAGCCTCACTGGATACACTGGGTTTTTTGAGGGAGTGCCTTTAGGCAAGACACTTCAGAGCCCTAGCCTACTACTGTGAAACCAAAAACATACATGAATACGTGAGCTGTCGCTATGACTGAAATAATGTTGAAAGCAGTATAAAACACTATTCGATATAATTTGTTGTCTGTAAATGCTTTTGATTTGGACAAATCAAAAACTTTTCTGAAATAAAAAGAGTTATGTTTCTTGCATTTATTAATATTAATCCTGAAGCTGCGAAGCGTCACTCGCTGACGATTTGCGGCCAGTGTAGATCCAAGATCAGACTGCACAGAACGTGCAGTCTGATCTTGGATCTACACTGTCCGAGAAGGAGATATTGTTCTCCAAAAAATAAGCATGAAATAACATTACTCTGGTTTTTTACTATCATCTTGAAAGTTTTATTTAACCCTTTCCCATACAAGCCCTGGTTTTCACGTGTCTGCAGTAGAAGTCTTTTGAAATCACTGTGGGAAAAGGAGAAGTTGCCCGTAACGAGCAATTTCTCCTTTTTCCACAGTGTTTTCTATCCTTTTTGAGAACTTTCTGCCATTTTCATCAAATTTAAAAATTGTCGTCTGCAAACTCTTTCAATTTGGACCAGTCCAAAATTTGTCGTTTGGGAAAGGGTTAACTTATTTAGCAGGATTAGGGTTAACTCTTTACCACACAACAAAATTTTAGACATGTCCAAATTGAAGGCATTTGCAGACGACAATTTCAGTGCACTTCAAATAATTGAATTTGTTTCTGATAGGTGAGAAAACATTGTGGGAAAAGGAGAAAATGCTGGTTACCAGCATTTTCTCCTTTTCCCACAATGTTTTCAAGAGGCTTCTTTCTCAGGGTCGTTTAAAGTCGGGATTGTGTGGTAAAGGGTTAATGAGATTTGGGAGCTATTTTCTGCCAATCACTTGAGATATGAACTCTATAAAAGAAAGCTAGTAGAGTTATTTTTGTAATGGACTTGCTTCAGAGTTAAGCCTTTACTGCACAATGTCACCTTCTAACGATCTTGTGGTAAAAAAAACCTCTTTGAAAACATGGTCGGACCAGCATTTTCTCCTGTTCCCACAATGTATTTTACCCTACCATAGACAGATTCCATCATTTAACCCTTTACCAAACAATCCTTGGTTTTCACGACCCTGAAAAAGAAGCCGTTTGAAAACATTGTGGGAAAAGGAGAAAATGCTGGTGACCAGCATTTTCTCCTTTTCCCACAATGTTTTCTACCACTCCCAAAACAGATTTAGATTTTTGAGTCGCATTAATGTGGTCGTTTGCAAATGCTTTCAATTTGGACAAGTGTAAAATGTTGTCATTTGGTAAAGAGTTAAGCGATAATGAAATTGCCGTCTGCCAATGCTTTCAATTTGGACAAGTGTAAAATGTTGTCGTTTAGTAAACAGTTAAGCGATACTGAAATTGCGGTCTGCTTTCAATTTGGACAAGTCTACAGTATTATTGTGTGGTAAAGAGTTACTAGTGACCCTGTGGAAAAAGTCTTTTGAAAACATTTTGGTAACCAGCATTTTCTCCTTTTCCCACAATATTTCTTACCCAATTGAAGACAAAAATAATCTCTAGAGCTACATTTGTCGTCTGTAAATGCTTTCAATATTTGGTCCAGACTCGTGTAACTTTTTGCCTAATAGAAAGCAGTGGCAGAAAACAAATTTAATGTTGCTTAACTCTTTACCAAAAGACAAAATTTTAAACTTGTCCAAATTGAAAGCATTTGCAGACAACAAAATTAATGTGACTCAAAAATTGAAATTTGGTTTTGGAAGGGTAGAAAACATTGTGGGAAAAGGAGAAAATGCTGGTTACCAGCATTTTCTCCTTTTCCCACAATGTTTTCAAAAGGCTTCTTTCCTAGGGTCGTTAAAACCCGGGATTGTGTGGTAAAGAGTTAACACACGTTGTTTGCCAATAACAAATTAAGTCGTGTTTCATTAATTATAACAGAATTGCAGGAATGAAACAGATTCTGTCAGCCTGTACGAACGGCCCAGATATTGCAATTTTAGGGCTGGCTAGTTAATGGTTTTAGACTAGTCCAAATTTAACTCTTTAACAAACAACAAAATTCTAGACCAGTCCAAAATGAAAGCTTTAGCAGATGACAAAATTAATGTTACTCAAATATTAAAATTTGTTTTGGGAAGAGTAGAAACCATTGTGGGAAAAGGAGAAAATGCTGGTTACCAGCATTTTCTCATTTTCCTACAATGTTTTCAAAAGGCTAAATTTTCCTCAGGGTTGTTTAAAGTCGGGATTGTGTGGTAAAGGGTTAAAGCATTTGCAGTCGAGAAAATAAATGTAGCTTAACACAATGACTTCTGTCTTTGATAGGGTAGAAAAACATTGTAAGGAAAAAAAATAGAAAATGCTGGTTACCAGCGTTTTCTTCTTTTCCCTCAATGTTTTCAAAAGCTTTCTTTCTGAGGTTCGTTGAAAGTAAAAATTGTGTTTGTATGTTCCTAGGTAGTTCTTTACCAAACAACAGGATTTTAGACTAGTCCAAATTGAAAGCATTTGCAGACGAAAAAAGTAAAATTTTGCTTAACTCTTTACCACAGGACAAAATTTTAGACCAGTCCAAACTGAATTCGAAAGCATTTGCAGATGACAATTTAAATGCAACTCAAGAATTGAAATTTGTTTCAGAAAGGATAGAAAACATTGTGGGAGAAGGAGAAAATGCTGGTTACCAGCATTTTCTCCTTTTCCCACAGTGTTTTCAAAAGGCTCCCTTCCCAGGGTCATTAAAAGTTGGGATTATGTAGTAAAGAGTTAACTCTTTACCACACGACAAAAATGTAGACTTGTCCAAAATGAAAGCATTTGCAGACGACAGTTTATATGTTGCTCAAATGATGGAATTTGTCATTGATAGGGTAGAAAACATTGTGAGAAAAGGAGAAAATTGCTGGTTACAAGCATTTTCTCCTTTTCCCACAGTGTTTTCAAAAGGCTTCCTTCCCAGGGTCGTTAAAAGTTGGGATTATGTGGTAAAGACAAAAATGTAAACTTGTCCAAAATAAAGCATTTGCAGACGACAATTTATATGTTGCTCAAATGATGGAATTTGTCATTGATAGGGTAGAAAACATTGTAGGAAAAGGAGAAAATGCTGGTTACCAGCATTTTCTCCTTTTCCCACAGTGTTTTCAAAAGGCTCCCTTCCCAGGGTCATTAAAAGTTGGGATTATGTGGTAAAGAGTCAAGAGATGATTTCTGTCTTTGATAGGGTAGAAAACATTGCAAGGAAAAAAAAGAAGAAAATGCTGGTTACCAGCATTTTCTTCTTTTCCCTCAATGTTTTCAAAAGCTTTCTTTCTCAGGGTTGTCAAAACTCGGGATTATGTGGTAAAGAGTTAGATTATTTCAGTTGATGATATGGTGCAAGCTGGTTAGATAACATAGACATTGGAGAAGATAATGGACTTGTTATAGGTTGGCAGCGCTGGCATCGCATCTGTATAATCCGGGAAGTTTCTTGTTTTAGAGCCCTCAGAGTTTCCTTAAAGCTGTTTGATCGATTGCATGGTGTGTAATGCCATTTTCAACATTATTTTAGTTATATTGTGGCAGCCAATGCACCTATCTGATGATGCTCTCCTGGAGTTTCATGTACCAGCACTATTCTTTCCAAGCCACTGGCTGCTTTCCAACATAATCATGGATGAAATAATGGTCAGCGGTGAGGAAAAGAAATGAATTCTGTTAAAATAACTATCATCAATCCACCGAAAGAAATTGGTGGAGCCCGTTCTCAAGTCCTGTACATTACTGACTGAGCTACGGGGGCTCAGCCCCTCCCTCAAGCTGTAGTAGTCAAGTTGGTAGCACACGGGGCTTTGTGTGTAACACCGTTTTCAGTGTTATTTCAGTTATATCACACCGACCAGTGTACCTATTATGATGCTTTCCAACTTCAGGTCCGTATTCCCCAACCATTCTAAAGAACATTCTTAGTGTTATTCTTCAGAATTTTCTAAATTTGAAAGAAACACATCGTCTTATTGGTTTAACTCTTTACCAAATGGCAAAATTTTTAATTCGGTCCAAATTGAAAGCATTTGCAGACGACAATATAAATGTGATTGAAAAATTGAAATTTGTTTTGGGAAGGGTAGAAAACATTGTGGGAAAAGGAGAAAATGCTGGTTACCAGCATTTTCTCTTTTTCCAGCAAGGTTTTCAAAAGCCTTCTTTCACAGGGTCGTTAAAAGCTGGGACTGTGTGGTAAAGGGTTAATGGTTTAGCCAATCAGAAGTTGTGTTACTTTTAAATTTAGGAAATTTAGGAAAACAAGACAAAGAATGTTCTTAAGGATGGTTGGTGAATTTGGAACCCTGGAGTTTTTAGACTTATTCTTCAAGATTTTCCAAGTTTGAAAGTAACGCAACTTCTGATTGGCTAAACCATATGGTTTAGCCAATCAGAAGGTGTGTTACTTTCAAATTTGGAAAATTTTGAAGAACAAGACCAAGAATGTTCTGAAGAATGGTTGGTGAATACGGACCCAGTACTTACTGACAATATTCTTCCCAAGCAACCGGCTGCTTTCCCACTTCACCATTGTCAAAACAATGATGAGGGATGAGAAAGGAATGAATCCTGTTGCAATAACTATCAATCAATCCTTGGAAAGAAATTAGCCAAGCTGGGGACTTAAGTGAACCTAGTCTTAACCCTTTACCACACAATCACGACTTTTAACGACCCTACAAAAGAAGGCTTTTGAAAACATTGTGGGCAAAGGAGAAAATGCTGGTAACCAACATTTTCTCCTTTTCCCGCGATGTTTTCCACCCTATCAAAGAGAGAAATCCTCATTTTAACAACATTTAATTTGTCGTCTGCAAATGCTTTCAATTTGGTCGGCCCTAAAGTTTTGTCGTGTGGTGAAGAGTTAAGTCCTGCACACTCTGTTTGTAAATGGTATACCCTCTACCAAATAATCCCTTGTTTTAACAACCCTGAAGAGTAAGGCATTCAAAAACAATGTGGGAAAAGGAGAAAATGCTTGTAAACCTTGCTGAGCGACCCTTGAATTCTTGCCGCCACGGTGACCTTGAAGAATTGCTTATAAAACCAACACATGTTCTGCTCGTCTTTCTCATTAAAAGTGGATACACATAAGAAATATTTCTAGAGTCAGGCAGTTCAGGAAATAAGGAGCAGACATGAAAACAAGAGTTGGGCAGACAGACAGACAGACAGATGGATGGATAAATAGGGAGACAGAAAAGTGTGTCGAAAACAATTTGTCAGCAATATGGGGAGGGGTAAGACATGAAAGTGCCTTTCTGTTGCAGACAAAGACATAAATACCAGGCCAGACATTCGCCAAACAAATAAGAGGCCACGATTTAATATCAGACTGTGTTGAGAGTTTGGATTAAAATCTCCTTTGTCATGATTTAAATGTCAAAATTGTGTCATAATGTCAGACATAACATGCAGGTATAGCTTCTCTGTTGAGCAAGGTTAAGTTTGACCTCCTACCATACAATTCCTAGTTCTAACAACCCACAGGAGGATAAGGCTTTTGAAAACATTGTTGGAAAAGGAGAAAATGCTGGTAACCAGCATTTTCTCCTTTTCCCACAATGTTTTCTACCCTATCAAAGATAAATTTCAACATATGGGCAATATTTGATTTGTCCACTGCAAATGCTTTCAATTTGGACCAGTGTAAAATTTATTCGTTTTGGTAAAGGGTGAGGCAAGGTAAATTAAACCCTATACTGTGCAATTCCTAGGCTTTACAGGGGGAATAAAGGCTTTGAAAAACATTTAAGGAAAAGAAGGAGAAGCTCCTGGCAACTAAGTAACTAGCATTATCTCCTTTTTCCTACAATCTTTTTTTGTTTTTTAACCCTTAACCTGATGACAAAATTTTAGCCTCGCCCAAATTGAAAGCATTTGCAGATGACAATTTCAATGTGGCTCAAATGGTGCAATTTTTCTTTGATAGGGCAAAAAACATTGAGGGAAAAGGAGAAAATGCTGGGCATCAGAATTTTCTCCTTTTCCCGCAATGTTTTCAAAAGACTTTTTTTCCAGGGTCGTTTAAAAGGTGGCATTGTGCAGTAAAGGTTAAGAGACCTGGGGTTTCATCATTTGAGCCACATTTAATTTTGCTGTCCGTAGCGTGTAGGACTCAAGAACGGGGTTGCTGGTTCGAGCCTCCAGCTCATAGCTACTTTCTTTTTGAGGATTGATGATAGTCATTGCAACAGATTAAAACCAGCAGCCCTCTGTTCTTGAGTTTTCGAGTCCTGCATTCTATGGAATGCGGTACTGGGGCTTGAGGTAAAGGGTTAAAGGTCAAGGGCTTACACATTATTCACGGAAACTAATTCGATACACTTGGCTTTTTCTTGGAAGCACTTGATATTGAGTGATCATTTAAGCCCTTAGGCTGCTAAGTGCGATTCACTGACCTTTTGCAGCCAGTGTAGATCAAGATCAGACTGCACAAAATGTGCAGTCTGATCTTTGATCTACACCGTCCACTTTGCCGAGACATTCTGAACAATAACAACTTTGGCATTGAAATTATAAGGGTGTTACTTGGAGAATAAAAGTGTTTTCGCTTGGGTTTATTCGGCACTCTAGGGATTAAAAATAGATCTACTGCTGCAAGTTGATCTTTTACCACACAATGCCGCCTTTTAACGACCTAGGGAAAGAAGCCTTTTGAAAACATTGTAGGAAAAGGAGAAAATGCTGGTTACCAGCATTTTCTCCTTTTCCCACAAAGTTTTCTACCCAATCAAGAGAAAATTGCACCAGTTGAGCCACACTGAAATTGTCGTCTGCAAATGCTTTCAATTTGGACAAGGCTAAAATTTTGTCATCTGGTAAAGGGTTAAAACACTTAAGTATGGGAAAAACAAAAGAGGGTGATTAAACAAGGGGTTACACCTTGGCAGACGACAAATTTTCTGACTGGACCAAACTGAAAGCCTTTGCAGACAACAAATTAACTCTTTGCCACACAATCCCGAGTTTTAACGACCCTGGGCAAGAGGCCTTTTGAATACATTATGGGAAAAGGAGAATATGCTGGTACCCAGCACTTTTTACTTTTCCTACAATGTTTTCTACCCTTCCAAAAACAAAAACAAACACCCATTTTTTAATCACATTTATTTTTTCGTCTGCAATTGCTATCAATTTGGACAAATGTAAAATTTTGTTGTTAAACATTGCTCAGAATGATGATGGGATCTGTCGTTGAAGGGGTAGTAAACATTGTGGGAAAAGGAGAAAATGCTGGTGATTGGCATTTTTCCCTTTCCCCACAATTTTTTCGAAAGCTTTATTCTTCAAGGTCGTTAACATTCAGAATTATGTGGTAAAGGGTTAAAATGACCCCTGGAAATTAATTTGAATCAGGTGATTTAACCCTTTACCACACAGTCCCGACTTTTAACAACCCTGAAGAAAAGGCCTTTTGAAAACATTGTGGGAAAAGGAGAAAATGCTGGTAACCAGCATTTTCTCCTTTTCCCACAATGTTTTCAAAAGGCCTTTTCTTCAGGGTCGTTAAAAGTCGGGATTGTGTGGTAAAGAGTTAAGACTTTACCACACTACAAAAATGTAGATACATCCAAGTTGAAAGCTTTTGCAGTTGGCAACTTAAATTTGGCTCAAATGATGGAATTCATCTTTGATATGGTGGAAAGTATTTGGGAAAAGGAGAAAATGCTTATTTTCTCCTTTTCCCAAGATGTTTTCAGAAGGCTCCTTTCTCAGGGTCGTTAAAACTGCTGTTTGTGTGGTAAAGGGTTAAAAAAAAAAGCACTGTGTCAGTTAAGATAGATATTGTCAATTAACCCTTTACCAAACAACAAAATTTTAGACTGGTCTAATGCGAAAACATTTGCAGACGACAAATTAAATAAGGCTCAAATGAAGGAAGTTGAGACTGAAAGGACAAAAAACATTGTTGGCAAAGGAGAAAATGCTGCTTACCAGCATTTTTCCTTTTCCCACAATGTTTTCCAAAGCCTTCCCTGTTAGGGTCGTTAAAATGCGGGATGGTGTGGTAAAGAGTTAACCCTTACCCTGCGAAATAAAAAAGATAAAAACTTTCAAGCCGATAGTAAAACCCCAAATCCTTCTGCTCTAAACGTATTTTTGGAGGAGAGACATCTCCTTATTGGACAGTGTAGACCCAAGATCTGTGCAGCCTGATCTTGATCTATGCTGTCAGCAAAATGTCAGTGAGTCACACTTAGTAGCTCCAGGGTTGAATAAAACTTTCAGGCTGATATTAAAAATCAAAATAATGTTATTTCAAACTTATTTGGGGGAGAAAAATATCTCCTTATCAGGCAGTGTAGATCTAAGATCAGACTGCAGTTTCTGTGAAGTCTGATCTTTGATCTACACTGTCGGCAAAAGGTCAGCGAGATGGGCCTTAGCAAATTAACATAGATTTATCCTTTACCACACAATCCTGAGTTTCAAAGTCCTTTAGAAAGAAGAATTTTGAAAACATTGTGGGAAAAGGAGAAGATGCTGGTAACCAGCATTTTCTCCTTTTCCCACAATTTTTTTTACTCTTTGAATAAAAGACAATTGTCACCGTATCAGCCATATTTACTTTGACATCTGTCCATGCTTTCAATTTGGGCAAGTCTAAAGTTTTGCCTTTTGGCAAAGGGTCAACATAAATTACGAATTAGTACTTAAGTACTTTTGAAAATATTGAAATAAAAGGAGAAATTGCTGACCATGGGCAGTTTCTCCCCTTTTTGCCACAATGTTTTCAAAAATGATCGGCTGTCAGATGGAAAAGAAAATTTGTACAGGAAATACCGAGTTGTAGAGGCAAACACTTGAAGCCTCTCTATACAGGAAGTAGAATCTTCTAAATAACACTGATAATTTTTATTTTAACCCCATAGAACCCCATAACCTGCTAAATAAGGGAAACAAAACTTTCAAGCTGATAGTAAAACATCAAAGTTTGCTGTTTCAAAGGCATTTTAGGGGGAAAGATAAATCCTTAGCGGACAGTGTAGATCCAAGATCAGACTGCACATTCTGTGCTGTCTGATCTTGATCTACACTTGTAGCAAGAAGGCCATTGAGTTGCGCTTTGCAACCTAAGGGTTAATTCTTTAACTCTTTACCCTTGTTTTAACCTTTTACCACAAAATCCTGAGCTTTAACGACCCTTAGAATGCTTTTGAAAACATTGTAAGAAATGGAGAAAATGCTGGTAACCAGCATTTTCTGCTTTTCCTACAATGTTTTGTACACTTTCAAAAACAAATTGCATCTTTTCATTCATCTTTTCATTGCCGCCTTCAAAGGCTTTCAATTCGGACAAGTGTAAAATGTTGGTAAAGGGTTAAAACTTGGGATTTCTTCTGTTTGAAGGATGCAGGACATTTTGTTAAAAAGCCACCTTTGTCCGAAACGATCCCTAGCCCTGACCCTTACCCAGACAGATTGTGGCTCAAATCTTCCTCCCAGACAGAGCTTTTCATGAAATAAATCTAGGAATTTAGCGATCGCTATTTTAAAACATATATGGATTTCAACAAAACAGCCTTTTGACAAAATGTAGTGCACTGAGGTTGAATGGTTTTCTTGGTAAAGCTTACTGGTAATGGGTTTTTCTGTAAGCAGAGATAAGATTCAGATGTTGGATCTAATTAAGGCTTCAACTGAAATCCTTCAAAGAAGTTCAGTTGTCAATATGGTTTAATATATACTGGGATGATATAGAACAAGTATCCGATTTATAATACTTGTTCATCTTGACTATTCCTAGAAAATCTTTACACTTAGGCTGCTAGCCGAGCCCCCCGTAGCTCAGTCGGTAGGGTACAGGACTTGAGAACATGAGGTGGCTGGTTCGATCCCCGGCTCGGCCAATTTCTTTCTGAGGATTGATGATAGTCATTGCCACAGGATTCATTCCTCTCTCACTGCTGACCATTGCTTCAACGATGGTTATGTGGTAAAGCAGCCAGTGGCTTGGAAAGAATATTGTGGGGAGTACTGGTAAAAGAAACTCCAGGAAAGCATGAATAGGTGCACTGGCTGCTGTGATACTATATCTGAAATAATGTTGAAAACGGCGTTAAACACCATACAATCAATCAATCAACTTAGGCTGCTTAGCGCGACTCGCTGACCTTTTGTGGACAGTGTAGATCAAGATCAGACTGCACAGAACATGCAGTCTGATCTTGGATCTACACTGTCCGATAAGGAGATGTTGCCCCAACCCCCATAACTTGAGATACCAATGTTTTGGTTTTTACCATCGGCTTGAAAGTCTTATTTAAGTTATTTAGCTGCATAAGGGTTAATCTCTACCCCTTTTCAGAAGAATCCTATTTTTTTTTATGAGGCTGAAACAGAAGGTCTTTGAAAAAAGTGTGAGAAAAGTGCTAATGAGGAGCATTTTCTTCTTCTTACACACTGGTTTTTACTCTGTTAACCCTTTACCACATAATTCTGAGTTTTAATGACCCTGAGAAAGAAGCCTTTTGAAAACATCATGGGAAAAGGAGAAAATGCTGGTAACCAGCATTTTCTCCTTTTCCCACAATGTTTTCTACCCCATTAAATACAAACTCCATAATTTGAACAACATTCAAATTGTCTTCTACAAACGCTTTCAATTTGGACAAGTCTACATTTTTGTCATGTGATAAAGGGTTAAGACAGTTTGTATCAATCTGTGCAGTCTGATTTTGATCTACATTGTCCGCAAAAGTAATGTAAGCCCATTTCAGGGCTTTAACAGTTTAGGTTTTAGGGTGTCAAGAAAACAAACTGAAAATTAGGAAAGTTGAGTAATGTTTAACACATGTTATGCTGGAGAGCCCCACCTAAACCCGACTGACATTTTCAGTCTAAAAATATGACCTATATAGCTGCCATTTATAAACATCCATGTACAAACTATTCTTGGTTGTTAACCCCTAAAGCCCCTGAACTGATCGCACAAACTGTTCTTGGTTGATTAACAGTTCCACTCTTGTACAAGCTATTCTTAGTTGATAAACAATAGTTTTGCCCTCCTACAAGCAATTCTTGGTCGATAAACAATTTCATTATCATACAAGGTATTCTTGGTTGATAAATATTTCACCCTTGTACAAGCTTTTCTTGGTTGATAAACAGTTTTATGCTTGTACAAGCTTTGCTTGGTTTATAAATAGAGTTTTGCCCTTCTACAAGCTATTCTAGTTGATAAAAAATTTCATTATCACACAGACTATTCTTGGTTGATAAAGAATTTCACCTTTGTACAAGCAATTCTTGGTTGATAAATAGAGTTTCACGCTTGTACAAGCTTTTCCTGGTTGATAAACAGAGTTTTTCCCTTGTACAAGCTATTTTTTGGTTGATGAACAATTTCATTATCACACAAACTATTCTTGGTTGATAAGGAATTTCACCCTTGTATAAGGTATTCTTGGTTGATAAAGAATGTCACCCTTGTATAAGGTATTCTTGGTTGATAAGGAATTTCACCCTTGTATAAGGTATTCTTGGTTGATAAGGAATTTCACCCTTGTATAAGGTATTCTTGGTTGATAAACAGAGTGTCATGCTTGTACAAGCTATTTGTGGTTAATAAACAGATTTTTGCCCTTCTACAAGCTATTCTTGGTTGATAAACAATTTCATTATTATACAAGCTGTTCTTGGTTGATAAAGAAATTCACCCTTGTACAAGGTATTCCGGGAAGATAAACAGTTTCACCCTTGTACAAGGTATTCTTGGTTGACAAAGAATTCATTCTTGCACAAGCTGTTCTTGGTTTAACAAACGGAGTTTGCCCTTGTACAAGCTATTCTTGGTTGATAAACAATTTCACTCTTGTACAAGCTATTCTTGGTTGATAAACAATTTCATTATCATACTAGCTATTCTTGGCTGATAAACAATTTCACTCTTGTACAAGGTATTCTGGGTTGATAAACAGAGTTTCACCCTTATACAAGCTATTCTTGGTTCATATACATAGTTTCAAGCTTGTACAAGATGTTCTTGGTTAATAAACAGAGTTTTGCCCTTCTACAAACTATTCTTGTTTGATAAACAATTTCATTATCATACAAGCAATTCTTGTTTAATAAACAGAGTTTTGCCCTTGGTTGATAAAGAATTTCACCCTTGTACAAGCTATTTTTTGTTGATAAACATAGTTTCAAGCCTGTACAAGCTATTCTTGGTTGATAGAGAACTTGCCTTTGTACAAGCTATTCTTGGTTGATAGGCAGAGTGTCATACTTGTACAAGCTTTTCTTGGTTGCTAAACACAATTTTACACTTGTACAAGCTATTCTTGGTTGATAAATAGAGTTTCACCTTTGTTCAAGCTATTGATGAAAGTTTAACACTTGTACGGGCTACACTAGGTTGATAAACATAGTTTTATACTCATGCAAGGTTTCGTAGGTTGATTAGCCGAGTTTCACCATTGTACTAACTAGGAACCCATAAACTGCTAAGTGCAACTCAATGACCATTTGCAGACGGTGTAGATCAAGATCAGACTGCACAGAACATGCAGTCTGATCTTGGATCTACACTGTCAGATAAGGAGATATTTCTGCCCCAAAAAGAACTTTTAATTAGCAAAATTTTTGTTTTTACTATCGACTCATTCAACTTATTCAGCAGGATAAGGGTTACTGGTTGATAAAGAGGTTTTCTCCCTGGCCTGTACATTCTGATCAGACACAATCCTCTATCAATGTAATAAATACTCATAAATAATGCAAGATTTAGACATAAATTTTATGAGCAGTTTATCAGATGTATCAAGTTTTTAGTATTGTCTGCTCTCACTAATCTACATTTCTGTCTGGATAAGTTCTTTTATGCATATTTTGTATTTTGCAGTTTTCTATAGTAACTGTGACTCTAAAAATGAGTTTACCAGACTGCCAAACCATCAATAAAGTTGAAAAAAATCAGCCGGAATACACTTATGGCATCCACATAATCCTAATTACTTCACAAATCAATGTCATTAATGCCCAACTGTCCGAATAAACATACACTTCTTGTGACATTTTTAACTTCCGGAAACAAAAAGTGGTAACAAACATAGAATAACTTTAACCCTTTCCCAAACAATCCCTGGTTTTCACTTGTCTGCAGTACAAGTCTTTTGAAAACACTGTGGGAAAAGGAAAAATTGCTCGTAACAAGCAATTTCTCCTGTTCCCACAGTGTTTTCTCCCCTTTTTGATGACTTTCTGCCATTTTCATCAAATTTAAAATTGTCGTTTGCAAACTCTTTCAATTTGGACCAGTCCAAAATTTGTCGTTTGGGAAAGGGTTAAGAAAGTGAAAGCATTGAAGATCAGCGTCACAAATTAATTGTGAATGCAACTTAAATTCCAAAAGAATCATGATCAGCGGTAAAATCAATATTCTACATTAAATACAGAATTTCTTATATGGCGTCGCTCCGCAGTTGGTGCTGACTAAAGTCTGGACAGTAAAGTTTTCATCTTCCTTGGAAAATTCTATGTCGTTTAATCTCTATTAACCCTTTCCCAAACGACAAATTTTGGACTGGTCCAAATTGAAAGAGTTTGCAGATGACAATTTCAAAGTTGATGAAAATGGCAGAAAGTTCTCAACTAGTCTTTTGCAATTTCTCCTTTTCCCACAGTGTTTTCAAAAGACTTGTATTGCAGACACGTGAAAACCAGGGCTTGTTTGGGAAAGGGTTAAAATACAGAATTTCTCAAATAGCTTCGCTCCGCTCCGCAGTTGGCACTGACTAAAACCTGGACAGTAAAGTTTTCATCTTCCTTGGAAAATTCTATGTCGTTTAATCTCTATTAATCCCCCCCTTCAGAAAATGTAACCATCCCCCGGGGTTAGCTGTTTTCACTACAATATGCCAAAAAAGGCTATCAGTAAAGATCGAAAGAGGAACTTCTTTTTGAAAGGAATGTCTCCATTTGCCATCCTGTTTTCAGTTTAACCCTCAACAAAATGACAAAATTTTGGACAAGACCAAATTCACAGAATTTGCAGATGACAAAATAATGATTCCTGTCTTTGATAGGTTAGAAAATATTCTAGTTACAAGCATTTTCTCCTTTTCCCACGATGTTTTCAAAAGGCTTCTTTCTTCAGGGTCGTTAAAACTCGGGATTGTGTGGTAAAGAGTTCATACATGTAAAAAATTACAAACATATTTTTGTGCCAGAGTTTGCCTGACTTTAGGGCTTGGCATGGGAGCAAGAATTCTTCTCCTGCATTATTGTTCCCCATGGCTTAACCCTTTACTGCACAGTGCTGCCTTTTAACATATCTGGGAAAGAAGTCTTTTGAAACATTGCGGAAAAAGGAGAAAATGCTGGTAACCAGCATTTTCTCCTTTTTCCACAATGTTTTCTAGCCTATCAGAGAAACATTGCACCATTTCAGCTACATTGAAATTGCCATCTGCAAATTTGGGCAAGGCTAAAATTTTGTCATATGGTAAATGCTTAACTCTTTACCAAACAACAAGAAATTAGACTGGTCCAAATTGAAAGCATTTGCAGACGACAAATTAAAGGTGGCCCAAATGACAAAATTTGTCCTTGATAGAGTAGAAAACATTGCAGGAAAAGGAGAAAATGCTGGTTACCAGCATTTTCTCCTTTTCCTGCAATGTTTTCAAAAGGCTTCTTCGTCAGGGTCATTAAAACACGGGATTGTGTGGTTAAAGGTTAATAGAACCAGCTTTAACCCTTTACCACACGAAAAAAATGTAGACTTGTACAAATTGAACGCATTTTCAGACAACAATTTTAAATCTTGCTCAAGCTGTGGAAGTTGTCTTTGATAGGGTAGAAAACATTGTGGGAAAAGGAGAAAATGCTGGTTACCAGCATTTTCTCCTTTTCCCACAATGTTTTCAGAAGGCTTCTTTCTCAGGGACGTTAAAACTCAGGATTGTGTGGTAAAGGGTTAAGTAGTATGGGGTGGGGGGTAAAACATCTGGATTTTAACTAATTATAAATTTCCCAGGTGGATTCCCGTTGCATCCTGGAGGGGAATTCCCCTTGCATCTGCGGGAATTCCAAATTTCAGTAAGAAACATACCATAGTCACACAATGTAATTCTCTGTGGCTGTTGTTGGACATAAATTATGTGTAAACAGCATTCCAGTAATAATAACCGGGATATTTACATCTGTTACAATGTTTGTTTTTTGTCATTTTGGTTCCATAATTACAGCTGTACCAGAAAATACCTGCGGGAATTGACTCTCTTTACCAAACGACAAAATTTTGGACTCGACCAAATTGAAAGCATAATTGCAGATGACAAAATAAGTGTTGCTTACATGATGATTTCTGTCATTGAAGGGTTGTAAACATTGTGGAAAAAGGAGAAATTGCTGGTTACTCAGTATTTTCTCCTTTTCTTGCAATGTTTTCAAAAGCCTTCTTGTTTAGGGTTGTTAAAAAAATGTTGATTGTGTGGTAAAGGGTTAACTTTTTACAAGACATCATTTTTATAGGGTCCTTATTCAAAACATTGGCAGCGTACAAATTGAGTGTGTCTCAAATGACAGAATTTTTCTATGAAAATGTGAAAACATAGTTAACTCTTTACCAAACGACAAAATTTTAGACTGGTCCAAATTGAAAGCATTTGCAGACGACAAATTAAAGGTGGCCCCAGAGATGAAATTTTTCATTGACAGGTTAGAAAACATTGTGGGAAAAGGAGAAAATGCTGGTTACCAGCATTTTCTCCTTTTCCCACAATGTTTTCAAAGGCCTCATTCTCAGGGTCGTTAAAAGTCGGGATTGTGTGGTAATGGGTTAAAAGAGGATAACTGGTTACCAGTACCTTCTCCTTTTCCAACAATGTTTTCTACCCTTCCCAAAACAAATTTCTCTTTTCAGTCATATTTATTTTGTTATCTGCAAATGCTTTCAATTTGGACTAGTCTAAAATTTTGTTGTTTGGTAAAGGGTTAAATTATTAGTGAATGGCGTTTTACGCCACTTTCAACACTATTTCAGTCATATCACGGCGACAGCTGACTTATTCATGTATTGCCTTGGTTTCACTAGTACTAGGCTAGGGCTCTGAAGTGTCTGGGCAAAGGACAATCCCATGAAAAACCCAATGGATCCAGGAAGGCTTGTACCAAGGGCCTGCAGGCCACGAGTCCAACACTTTACCACTGAGCCATGCAGCAACCTGGTAAAGGTTGAAAATAAGGGATTGTTTTGTGAAGGCTTAATTTAGCAACTGTACAGCCATATGTCACATAAATTTACTGTATTTTTTCAATTAATCTGTGGAATGCAAGTCAGTTCATTACCTCAGCCGTTTTCGAAGAAAAAATCGAGGTTTTATTGTAGCTCTTTTGTTGTGTGTGTTGTCGTTCTCGTGTGAAAACTTTGACCCATATTATATCTCTGTCATTACTGATGATATTTACTTCGATCTTGGACTAACTGTTAACTATGAAAAGGGGAGCCCATACCAGCATGGCAGGTAACCATCAAAATATTTTTGACACAGTTATGGCCCCTTTTTTTTTTGTCTTAGAATTTTCACTGAAAGTCAATCTATTTCTAAAAACAACCTGTTAAAAGCAGCCAAGCACTGGCACCCACAATTGCAGTGGTCTTGTTTCTATAATGCAGTGTAAAACAATTAACTCTGTACCAAACGACAAAATTCTGGACTTTTCCAAATTGAAAGAATTTGCAGACAACAAAATGAATGTGACTCAAAAATTGAAACTTGTGTTGGGAAGGGTAGAAAACATTGTGGGAAAAGGAGAAAATGCTGGCTACCAGCATTTTCTCCTTTTCCCACAATGTTTTCAAAAGCTGTCTCACTTGGGGTCGTCAAAAGTCGGGACTGTGTGGTAAAGGGTTAAGTTACTTTTTGAAACAATAAAATTGCTGAATAAATTATAGGCTTCAGGTTACTTATGATTAACTCTCACCAATCAACTAACTTTATCCTCATTAAATTGAAAGCACTTGCAGACAACAAATTAAAGGTAATCCAAATGAGGAGAATTTTGCACGATAGGTTACAAAACATTGAAGAAAAAGGCAGACAAAAGCTTTCTTCCTTCAGGTCATTATTACCCCCACCTACCATGGGTGGGGGTATACTGGTTTCATTATGCCTGTCTGTCTGTCTGTCCATCTGTCATCTGTCTGCCTGTAAACTTTAATACTTTTGTCTTGATTAAAAGCATTTGCATTGGTTGGTTGGTTGGTTGGTTGGTTGACTGGCAGGCTGGCTGACTGACTGACTGACTGACTGACTGACTAATTTGATTGATTGATCGATTGATTGATCGATCCACCCACCCACCCAGAGTGTTTAGAATCCATAATTTGTACTGGTAATGTGTTAAAAATAGGTTATGGGAAGGTTGAAAGTAAACTACTGATTGGTTAATTAGGAAACCGTCTGGTAATTATGATCACTTCCCGCCTTTTTCCCATCCTGTCAGAAATTTACAGATACTTGAAAAAGCATGCTTGTTTAGTTAAAATTTGTATTTTGGTTACCATGGTTTTTAATGTTCATTCAATACAGTTAGGAGATTAGCTTAATTTCTGTTGTGTGTAAAGTTGAACTTTTTTACAAAAGAGTTTTAACTCTTTACCACACAATCCGGACTTTTAATGACCCTAAGGAAGAAGGCTTTTGAAAACATGGTGGGAAAAGCCTTTTCCCACGATGTTTTCTACCCTATCAGTTACAGATTTCTTCATTTAGTCCACCTTTAATTTTTCATCTGCAAGTGCTTTCAATTTGGACCAGTCTAAAATTTTGTCATTTGGTAAAAGTTAACATAAATTCTCATGGTTGTTATAAGAAAGAAAGCCACAAAACACATTGCTCCTGTTTCCACAATGTATTTCTACCCATCATTTGAGCCAGATTTGATTTATTGTCTGCAAATTGTCAAAGATAGACAAGTTTGAATTTTTGTGGGATGGTAAAGAGTTAACCCTTTACCAAACAATCCCATATTGTTACGACCCTGAAAAAGTAGGCTTTTGAAAACAAAGTGTAGCAGGGAGATATTACAGTTAGTGCGTTTTCTCCTTTTTTTGGCATAGCTGATTGCGCTGGCTTTTGACCTACTTTTTGGTACTGATAAAGAATGAATTGATGGTAGTTTGTGATTGGTCAAAAATGTGCACATGTTTATTCAGCGGGCCCCTGCTGGCATATTTACTGGTGCATTTATGAAACATTATAAATTTTACAAGCGTTGGTACCTCTGATCAGTACCCCAGGGCCTTGATTCATTTTAACTCTTTACCAGACGACAAAATTTTAGACTGGTCCAAATTGAGAGCATCTGCAGACGACAATATAAATGTAATTGAGAAATTGATATTTGTTTTGGGAAGGGTTGAAAAGATTGCGGGAAAAGGAGAAAATGCTGCTTACCAGCATTTTCTCCTTTTCCCACAATGTTTTCAAAAGGCTTCTTTCACAGGGTCGTTAAGAGTCGGGATTGTGTGGTAAAAAATTAAAGACATTTCTTGTTCCACAATGCTTTCTACCCTTTCAAAAAGAAGTTCCATGATAATGAGCCATGTTTAACCCTTTAACAAACAATCCCAACTGTAATTGACTCTTGGAAAAAAGGTTTTAGAAATATTGTAGGAAAAAGAGAAAATGCTGGTAACCAGCATTTTAGCCTCTCGCCCCGATGTTTTTCTCCTATCACTTATAAATCTTGCCATTTGATTAATATTGAAAATTTTGTTGTCTGCAAAAATGTATGCTTTCCATTTGGAACCAATCTAAAATTTTGTTGTCTGCAAGATTTATGCTTTCCATTTGGAACCAGTCTAAAATTTTATTGTCTGCAAAATTTATGATTTCATTTTGGAACCAGTCAAAATTTTTGTCCTTTGGTAGAGTTTAGTTGCTGGCAAATGCTTTCGATTTTGAAGGAGTCTTGGTTTTAACTCTTTGCCAAACAACAACTTTTGTACTTGACCAAATTGAAGGCATTTGCAGATGAGAAAATAAATGTAGCTTTAGTGATGTTTTTCGTCTTTGATAGGGTAGAAAACATTGGGGGAAAAGGAGAAAATACTGGTTACCAGCATTTTCTCCTTTTCTCCCAATATTTTCAAAATGCTTCTGCCTCAGGGTTTGTAAAAACTCGGGATTGTGTGGTAGAGAGTTAACCCTTTACCACACAGTCCCGACTTTTAACGACCCGGAAAAGGAAGCCTTTTGAAAACCTTACGGGGAAAGGGAGAAAATGCTGGTAACCAGCGTATTCCCCTTTTCCCACAATGTTTTCTAACCTTCGCAAAAAGAATTCCAATTTTTCAGTCACACTTGTCATCTGCATCTGCTTTCAATTTGGACTGGTCTCAAATTTTATCATTTGGTAAAGAGTTAAGCTTCTGGTGTCTGGTAACATTTGGCTGCAGAAAACTTCCCCCACAATTTCCCAGCTGCATGGAACTGTAAGTTCTGTCAGGTCAGTTATTTATCTATGTTGTTCTTTTTTATGTAGCTTACATTCTGTAGCTAATTATCACGGAGGGTGATTAGGATCTAATGGCTTGTCTTCATGGCTTATCTCTAATCTCTCAGTAATCCAAGTTATCTCTTAAGATGTAGAAGGAAAGGAGTTTTCCCTATTTCGAAAGGCTGACGTGATTTTCCTGCAATGAAATGCTGGTTTTTAGTCCTGTTCAAAAGCCCATATTACCTGTAAATCTAAGAAATCACAGGATACCATACTGTCTCCTTTTAGCACCCACCGGGGATGGGGGTGTTACATTTTCAGAACTGGGGGCAATTAATAAAGGTAAAATGACAGAATTTTTCGATGAAGACGATAACATTACTGTCCGAGTTTAAGTCAGTGCTGACTGTGAAGAGATCGCCATTGGAGTAACCTGATGTATTTAATGCGGAATAACAATTTTACCACTGATCATGATTCATTTGGAATTTAAATTGCATTCATAGTTGATTTTTGACACTGGTCTTTGATACTTCCACTTTCTTAACCCTTTCCCAAACGACACATTTTGGACTGGTCCAAAGTGAAAGAGTTTGCAGACGACAATTTTAAATTTGATGAAAATGGCAGAAAGGTTTAAAAAAGGGTAGAAAACACTGTGGGAAAAGAAGAAATTGCTCGTTACGAGCAATTTCTCCTTTTCCCAAAGTGTTTTCAAAAGACTTGTACTGCGGACACGTGAAAACCAGGGCTTGTTTGGGAAAGGGTTAAAGTTATTCTAAGTTAGTTAACACTTTGTGTTACAGGAAGTTTAAAATGTTATCATAAGTGTATGTATATTCAGATAGTCAGGTGTTAATGACATTGATTTGTGAAGTAATTAGGATTATGTCGATGCTGTAAATGTATTCCAGCTGATTTTTTAACATTATTAGCTCCACTGGCAGAAGGCCAGCGGGCTTATGTCATGGCCCGGTGTCCGTTGTGCGTGCGTGCGTCCGTCTGTCCGTCTGTCTGTGTGTTGACTTTTATTTCAAACATCTTCTTCTCTGAAACTACCCATCCAATTTTCATGAAACTTTACAGAAATGATCCTGCCATGGTCCTATTCAGAATTTCTTGAAAGAATTTGATTCCTTCAAAAACTCTGGTTGCCATGGCAACAAAACTGAAAAATATTGGAAATCTTTAGAAATCTTCTTGTCTGAAACCATAAGGCATAGGGCTACCAAATTTGGCATGTAGCTTTATGTAGTAGACCTCTATCAAATTTGTTCAAATTATAGCCCTGGGGTCAAAATTGGCTCTGCCCAAGGGGTCACAAGTTTTACATAGGCTTATATAGAGAAAACTTTAAAAATCTTCCTGTACCTAGCCATAAGGCCTAGAGCTACCAAATTTTGCATGTAGCTATATCTAGTGGGCCTCTACCAAGCGTGCCAAAATTTTAGCCCTGGGGTCAAAATTGGCCCTGCAGCAGGGGTCACAATTTTTACATGGGCTTACATAGTGACAACTTAAGAAATCTTCCTGTTTTGATTTTTTTTTTTAAATTTAATTAGCCTTGAATCAGGGGTCTTACGTTTTACAGAGGCTTCATATGGACAAAACTTGAAAATCACCTTATTTATAACCATACAGCATAGACTTGTATTATTTTGGCATGTGGCTTTATCTTGTGGACCTCTACCAGGGTTCAAGTAATTATAGCTCTGGGATCAAAAATGGCTTTGCCCTGCGGGTCTCAACTTTCACATGTGCTTTTACAGAGAAAACTTTGTAAGTCTTCATTTTGAAACGATTTGGCTCAGAATTGAAATGTTTAGTAATTATGGTTTATATTTATAAGCCAGTGGAGCGATACAGGGCCATCATGGCCCTCTTGTTAATGGATTGGTGGTCTGGTAAGCTTATTTTTAGTTACAAAGCAGGGGGGAAGGGGAGAATTAATTAGAGGGGGAGCGATAATAAGGGACAATATGGTAAATATGCTTTCTCTCTTTCTGATATTTGTTTTTGCCTTAACCCTTTCCCAAACAAGCCCTGGTTTTCACATGTCTGCAGTACAAGTCTTCTGAAAACTGTGGGAAAAGGAGAAATTGCTCGTAACGAGCAATTTCTCCTTCTCCCACAGTGTTTCTACCCTTTTGGAGAACTTTCTGCCATTTTCATCAAATTCAAAATTGTCGTCTGCAAACTCTTTCAGTATGGACCAGTCCAAAATTTGTCGTTTGGGAAAGGGTTAAAGGCCCTATAGCCTCCAAAAGTAAACACCACAGGTGATAAAATGCATTTAAATTTAAATCATACCATTCAAAAGTATGGAAATTATTGTGAAGATGACAATCTGTCTTTTATAGGGTCCGTCCTGAAGTGTAAGTCACTGGCAGTGAAATGGATTTTAAAACAAGTAAAAAGTAATCAAAAGATACAGGGACCTGGCAACTTTTGACCTAGTTTTAAAATTCATTTCTCACCTCTGATGCCTGTGAGAAAAGTAGTCAGTGGCTTTGGAAAGAAAGTTGTGTCAGTACTGGTGTGAGAAAGCTGGGAAACACATGGATGCGTCACTGACCGCCATGATATGACCTGAGCTGTTAAAATAGCATTAAACTCCAATACAAACAATCATATTAGAAAAATTCATTTTTCTGCCAGTCTTTCAACATTTAAAATTCATCACATTGAGGAACAAAAAATATCTTGAAAAAAGATAGACGGCATAAGAGATACTTGAATATAAATATTGAAACTCTTTCGTGGCTCAATATGAAGTAAAATAATGAATATTAACTCACAAGCAATGGCCTTTTTTTCCTCACCGTTTTTCATTTTGTTGAAAAGTAGTAGTGGGTTATTGGGTAACACTTATGAAAATATTAAATTTTTAAATAGTACAAGAAAAGAACCAATCTTTTCTACATTTTATTTTGCTATGGTATGAATCAAGGCCCCGCGGGGTATCGATTAGCAGTAGTAACGCTTTTTAACCCTTTCCCAAACGACAAATTCTGGACTGGTCCAAATTGAAAGAGTTTGCAGACGACAATTTTACATTTGATGAAAATGGCAGAAAGTTCTCAAAAAGGGTAGAAAACACTGTGGGAAAAGGAGAAATTGCTCGTTACGAGCAATTTCTCCTTTTCCCACAGTGTTTTCAAAAGACTTGTACTGCAGACACGTGAAAACCAGGGCTTGTTTGGGAAAGGGTTAATTGTGGTTTCATAAATGTGTAAGCAAATGATTGCTAGCTAGGGCCAGCCGAATAAACATGTGCATATTTTTGACCAATCGCAAAGTACCATCGATTCATTCTTGATCAGTACCAAGAAGTAGGTCAAAAGCCAGCACATTCAGCTAAACTGAAAAACATTCTCAAAATGAAAATAAATATTACTTTCCAACTGTGTACCTATGACATTTACAGTAAATAGTTTGTTGAAACAAAGCCCAATTCTACAGATCTGTTTATGGGACTGAGAACAGATTGATGTATAGTGTTTTTGAAGCCAACCCATTTGTCATAAAGGCAAACAGGTGTGTAGAGCAATTTGTTCTCATTTGTTTAACTCCTTACTGCAGCAACAAAATTTTAGACTTGTCCAAAGTGAAAGCATTTGCAGATGACAAAATAAATGTGACTCAAAAATTGAAATTTGTGTTGGGAAGGGTAGAAAACATTGTGGGAAATGGAGAAAATGCTGGTTACCAGCATTTTCTCCTTTTCCCACAATGTTTTCAAAAGTCTTTATGTTCAGGGTCGTTAAAACCTGTGATTGTGTGGTAAAGGGTTAACCCTTAACCAAATGACAAAGAGTTGGACTCTTCCAAATTAAAAGCATTTGCAGATGACAAATCAAAATTGGCACAAATGATGGAGCTTGCCTTTAATAGAGTAGCAAACATTGTGGGAAAAGGAGAAAATGCTGGTAACCAGCATTTTCTCCTTTTCCCGCAATGTTTTCGAAAGGCTTCTTCCCTTGGGGTTGTTAAAAGTTGGCATTATGTGGTAAAGGGTTAACCAGTGTTTACACATGATCCCAAGTTTTAACAACCCCGAAGAAGAAGGCTTTTGAAAACATTGTGGGAAAAGAAGAAATGCTGGTAACCAGCATTTTCTTCTTTTCCCACAATATTTTCTGCCATTTCATAGAAGCATCCCATTCTTTGACCTGCAATGAATTTGTCACCAGCAATTGCACTCGACATGGATGATTGAATTTTTGCAGTTTGGTAAAGAGTTAAAAGAGATGAATTTGATTGATTGATTGATTGATTGATTGATTGATTCATTCATTGATTCATTCATTGAATGGTGTTTTACGCCGCTTTCAACATTGTTTCAGTCATATCACGGCAACAGCTCACATATTCATGTATTTCCTGGGTTTAACCATTACTAGGCTTGGAGCTGAAGTGTCTTGCCCAAGGACAGAGTGAATTAGAAACTCTTTACCAAACAATTCTTGTTCTAACTTGAGCCTAAGGTGGGAACCTTCTTGAAAACATTAAGGGTAAAGGAGGAAATGCTGTTAACCAGCATTTCCTCCTTTTCCCACAATGTTTTCCACCCTTTCAGAAACAAAATACATCAATTTGAGCCACATTATGTTTGGCCATCTGAAATCACTTTGAATTTAGACAAGTCTTGATTTTGTTGTCTGGCAAGTAAGTAAATGCCTTTTTAACAATAAATGTCAGTTATTCCTACATTTTTAAGGTCCTTCTTTGACTGGTGATTAACTCTTTACCAAACAACAAAATTTTAGACTGGTCCAGATTGAAAGCTTTCGCAGACAACAATATAACAGTGCTTCAAAAGTTAAAATTTGTTTTGGGAAGAGTAGAAAACATTGTGGGAAAAGGAGAAAATGCTGGTTACCAGCATTTTCTCCTTTTCCCACAATGTTTTCAAAAGGCTTCCTTCCCAGGTTTGTTAAAAGTCAGGATTGTTGGGTAAAAGTGCAATGTAGTTGATTCATAAATAAGAGGTTCTGGGTTTAGTTCTCAACAACCCCATTTTCCCACAATGCTTTCAAAAGATGTCTTCATCAGGGTCGTTTAAACTTGGGATTGTTTGGTACAGATGTTATTCATTACGAAAGGACAAAATTTTGTATGACAACAAATTAACACTGTACCAAATGACAAAATTTTAGACTGGTCCAAATTGAAAGCATTTGCAGACAACGAATTAAAGGTAGCTCAAATGATGAAATCTGCCCTTGACAGGTTAGAAAACATTGTGGGAAAAGGAGAAAATGCTGGCTACCAGCATTTCCTCCTTTTCCCACCATGTTTTCAAAAGCCGTCTTCCTCAGGGTCGTTTAAATGCGGGATTGTGTGATAAAGAGTTAAAGTACTTGCAGACGACGTTTTAAATTTAGCTAAAATGATTATTTCTTTCATTGGTAGGGGTATAAATTATAGTGGAAAAAGGCAAAAATGCTGGTTATCAGCATTTTCTCCTTTTTTCACAATGATTTTGAGAGATTTCTTTATCAGAGTCATTAAAACTGGTTTGGTATGGTACCACTTGTATGCATTAACCCTTTACCACACAATCCCAACTTTAAGCGACCCTGAGGTTGAAGCCTTTTGAAAACATTGTGGGAAAAGGAGAAAATGCTGGAAACCAGCATTTTCTCCTTTTCCCACAATGTTTTCTAACCTTTCAACTTCAAATTTCAGATAATGAGTCAAATTTATTTTGTTGTCTGCAAAAGCTTTTAATTTGGACAAGTCTAAAATTTTGTCGTTTGGTAAAGAGCTAATGTTACTTGCAAGCGACAAATTGAACGCAGTTCTAACAAAATGATTTGTAAAAGGGTAGAAAACATGGTGGGAGTGGGTGAAATCCAGGTTACCAGCATTTTCTACTTTTCCCACAATTTTTTCAGAGCCTTTGTCCTCGGGATTCTTCGGTAGAAGGGTCTGTCTGAGCGAAAGGTTGACAATAAATTGTGTCACAGTGGTATGCTGGGAGAACAAAAAGAACACGATACCCTTTAACCTTTGACCTCCAGGTTTAGGGGTGGAATCAAATTATAAACTCCAGAGTTAATTAACTCTTTTCCAAATGACAAAATATAGATTTTTCTCAAATTCAAAGCATTGCAGACGACAAAATAAATATGAACCAAAACTTGAAATTCATTTTGTAAGAGTACAAAACATTGTTGGAAAAGGAGGAAATGCTGGTTACCAGCATTCTCTCCTTTTCCTACGATGTTTTTTAAAGTCGTATTTCTCAGTGTCGTGAGTTAAAACTTGGGATTTTGTGGTTAAAGGTTAAAAACATTGATTAGACCCTGTATCAGATTATACAAGATTATTCCTCTGTGACCGATTTTGTTGTAATTTGCAACTTTAAGCCTGTACTAAATGGTAAAATTTTAGACTAGCTCAAATTGAAAGCATTTGCAGACAGGAAAATGAAATGTGGCTCATCTACATGGATTTGTCTCTGAAAGGATAGAAAACATTGTGGGAAAAGAAGAAAATGCTGGTAACCAGCATTTTCTTCTTTTCCCACATTGTTTCCAGATGCCATCTTCCTCAGGGTCGCAAAAACTCAGGATCGTTGGGTAAAAGGGTAAGATGACCTTCACCCTTTACCACACATTCCTGAGTTTTAACGACTTTGAGGAAGAAGGCTTTTGAAAACATTGTTAGTAAAGGAGAAAATGACAGTAACCAGCATTTTCATCATTTTCCCACAATGTTTTCTATCCTTCCAAAAAACAAATTTCAATTTTTGAGTCATGTTTGTTTTGTCGTCTGCAAATGCTATCAATTTGGCAGCGTCCAAAATTTTGTCGTTTGGTAAAGAGTTAATGACCCTACAGAAAACTTGTTGAAGTGAAAATGTCTTAAAAAAAGAAAAAAAAAAATATTGTGGGTAAAGGAGAAAATGCTGGTTACCAGCATATTTTCCTTGTGGCATGATGTTTTACAAAGGTATTATTCGATGGGGTCATCAATACATGAGATTTTAACCCTTTACTGCACAATCTCGGAATCTTAAGGACCCTAATTGTAGAAAAGGAGAGAATGCTGGAAACCAGCATTTTCTCCTTTTCCAACACTGTTTTCTCCCCTATCAAAGACAGAAGTCACCAATTTAACAACACTTAATTTCTTGTCTGCAAATGCTAACAATTTTGTCAAGTCCAAAATTTTCTGTTTGGCAAAGGGTTAAAGGGTTTCTGATTAGAGTCCGTGACTCAAGTTTAATTTTTTACCAAATGACAGAATGTTTTACTCATCTGAATTGAAAGCATTGGCAGACAACAAAAGGTGACTCAAATGATTGAATTTGTAGTAGGGTAAAAACATTGTTGGAAAAGGAAAAAAAAAGCAGCTAACCCTAACCCACAATGTTCTCAAATGGCCTCTTTCTGAGGGTCGTTAAAAATGTTTGGATTGTGTGATAAAGGGTTAAGATGTGGGTATTTTTTAGTCTTCCAAAGTATTTAACCCTTAAAACAAATTTCACGACTATAGTTGCCTTTGCGGTCAATGTAGATCAAGATCAGGCTGCACAAAACGTGCAGCCTGATCTTTGATCTACACTGTCTGCTTTGGTGAAACACTGTAGACAAAAACTACAATAAAATTGCAATTATTTGGGTCGTATTCAGAAGATGAAAATGTCTGATGGGTTTATTCGGCACTCAAAGGGTTAATCAATCTATCATTTTGTCAATAGATGTTTTTTTTGTGACCACAGAGTTATATCAATCATTTTAGTTCATAAGTTTTTTCGTGACCTCAAAGTCAATTGTCAATCGTTTTAGTTCAAAAATTTTTTTGTGATGTCAAAGTCATGTCAATGATTTTAGTTTGTAAGTTTTTTTGTGACATTAAAGTCATGTCAACCATTTTAGTTTGTATTTTTGTTTTGTGATGTCAAAGTCATGTCAATCATTTTAGTTTATATGTTTTTTGTGACCTTAAAGTCATGTCAATCATTTTAGTTCATATGTTTTTTGTGACCTCAAAGTCATGTCAATCGTTTTAGTTCATCTGTTTTTTGTGACCTCAAAGTCATGTCAATCATTTTAGTTCATAATATTTGTGACCTCAAAATCATGTCAGTCGTTTTAGTTCATATGTTTTTTGTGACCTCAAAGTCATGTCAATCATTTTAGCTCGTAGGTTTTGTTGACCTCAAAGTCATGTCAATCATGTTAGATCATAAGTTTTTTGTGACCTCAGTCATGTCAACCATTTTTGGTTCATAAGTTTTTTTTTTGTGACCTCAAAGTCATGTCAATCATGTTTAGTTCATAAGTCTTTTGGTGACCTCAGAGTCATGTCAAGTTCATAGGTTCGTTTGTGACCTCAAAGTCATGTCAATCATTTTAGTTCATAAGACATTTTTACTGCAGAAGGACTTAGTTATAAAACTATAGTTCTGTAGACAACCTAGTATCATAGCAAAGCAGATGGTGTAGATCAAAGATTAGACTGCACATTTTGTGCAGTCTGATTTCAATCTACACTGGCTACAAAGGCAACTAAAGTTGTGAAAGGGGATTTATCATTAATGCTGGGAATCTAATTAAATATCATTAACCCATTACCACACAACAAAGTTTCAGACCGGCCCTAATTGAAAGCATTTGAAGACGACAATTTCACTGTGGCTAAATGGATGCAATTTTTCTTTGATAGGGTAGAAAACATTGTGGGAAAAGGAGAAAATGCTGGTTACCAGCATTTTCTCCTTTTCCCACAATGTTTTCAAAAGGCTTCTTCCTCAGGATTGTTAAAAGTTGGAATTGTGTTGTAAAGGGTTAAATCAAAGAGTACCAGAGGAAGGTCTATCTGGTATAGGGCAGGTGTAGGATACGCTAAAATGCTATCAAAATGATTTTAAGGTATTACGTTCCCAGAGGGAAAAGGCTTTTGAAAACATTGTGTGCAAAGGAGGAAATACTCAGGTTACAAGCATGTTATTTTTTAACCTTTTTACCACACTACAAAATTTCAGACCCTTCCGAATTGAAAGCATTTGCAGACGACAATTTCTACGTTGCTCAAATGATCTGATGTTTCTTTGAGAGGGAAGAAATCATTGTGGGAAAAGGAGAAAATGCTGGTTACCAGCATTTTCTGCCTTTTCCCACAATGTTTTTAAAAGGCTTCTTCCTAAGGGTCATTAAAAGTCGGCATTGTGTGGTAAAGGTTAAGCCTTGCAGACCTCAGGGGTAGAGCCCAACGGCACAGTCAGAAGGGTACATGAGGACTTGAGAACAGGGGGTCACTGGTTCAAATCCTGAGCTCAGCCATTTTCTGGCTGTTTTCCTTGGGCAAGACACTTCAGAGCCTAGCCCAGTACTGGTAAAAGTCAGGAAATACATGAATATGTGAGCTGTCACTGTGATTTGACTGAAATAATGTTGAAAGCGGCATAAAACATGGTTTAATCTTGCTGAGGAATGATGATAGGTTTGTTTCATTCCTCTGTCACTGCTTGTCATTGTTTCAATGGTGGTCATGTGGGAAAGCAGCCAGTGGCAATGGAAGATAATTGTGCAAAGTACTGATAAAAGAAACTCAGAGGAAGCATGGATAGGCGCTGAGACTGGCTGCCATGATACAACTGAAATTATGTTGAAATGGCATTAAACAACATACAAACTTACTCATTGAGGTTAAAACAGGGACTGGGTTGTCATGTATTATTCTTTACCAGAGTTTAGGAAAACTCTCCAGACTTGCCAAAAAAAAAAAGTCTTGCCGGAAAAGTCTTGCTGTTAGAAAAATTACGATAATGTTTTCCTAATGTCTTGCTTGCAGGCATGGATGCGCAAGAATGCAACTCCTTTACTCTTTACCAAATGACAGAATTTTAGACTCGTCTGTGTTGAACCCGGTACCAAATGACAAAATTTTAGACTGGTTGAAATTGAAAGCATTTGCGGACGACAAAAGAAATGTGACTTTAAAATTAAAATTTGTGTTGGGAAGGGTAAAAAACATTGTGGGAAAAGGGGGAAATGCTGGTTATTAGCATTGTCTCCTTTTCCCACAATGTTTTTAAAAGTCAGGATTAATGCAGTAAAGACTTTAACCTCTTTACCAAACAACAAAATTATAGAACAGTCCAAATTGAAAGGCTTTTGCAGACGACAAAGTAAATGTGAGCCAAAAATTGAAATTTGTTTTGGGAAGGATAGAAAACATTGTGGGAAAAGGAGCCTTTCTCACGATGTTTTCAAAAGCCTTTTCTTTCAGGGTCATTAAAACTCTGGATTATGTTGTAAAGGGTTGAAGCATTTGCAGACTACAAATGAAATATGGCTAAAATGGGCGAGATTTGTCTGCAAAAGGGTAGAAGACATTATTGGAAAAGGAGAAAATGCTGGTTACCTGTTTTGATAAACATATTCTCTAGGGTTCTTAACTCTTTATACCACAAAATCCCAAGTTTTAATGACTCTGGAAAACATTATGGGAAAAGGAGAAAATGCTGGTCCTTTTACCAAAGTGTTTTGTACCCTTTCTGATACAAATTCCATCATTTGAGTCACATTTAATTTTTCATCTGCCCACCTGATAGCTCAGTGGTAAGCGTGTTGGACTCATGACCCTGTGATTGTAAGTTCGATACCCAGTTGAGGCAAACTTTCTTTCCGGCAATTTTTCGCCTTTCACCTCTGATGCATGTGAGAAAAGTTGTCAGTCGCTTTGGAAAGAAAGTTGTGTCAGTATTGGTGTGAGAAAGCCAAGAAACACATGGGTGCGTCACTGACCGCCGTGATATGACCTGAGATGTTAAAATGTTATTAAACTCCAATACAAACAAAACCAGATTTTTCATCTGCAATGCTTTGAATTTGGCCAGTCTAAAATTTTGTTGTTTGGTAACAGGCTTATTTAACCCTTTCCCAAACAAGCCCTGGTTTTCTGCAGTACAAGTCTTTTGAAAACACTGTGGGAAAAGGAGAAATTGCTCGTAACGAGCCTTTTCCCACAGTGTTTTTTACCCTTTTTGAGACCTTTCTGCCATTTTCATCAAATTTAAAATTGTCGTCTGCAAACTCTTTCAGTTTGGGCCAGTCCAAAATTTGTCGTTTGGGAAAGGGTTAATAAAGGGTGAAAGTTAAAATTGCACTAAATGGATATTTTAACCCTTTAGCTGCTTAGCACACTCACTGACCTTTTGCAGACAGTATAGATCAAGATCAGACTTTATGTTTTGTGGAGTCTGATCATGATTTACAGAGCTCCAGATAGAGAGAGTGATTTTGATTATATAATTGAAAATATTAATTATTCTCAACTAAACCCTATGTAATGGGTACTCATTAGAATCGTCTCATTGAGACGATTCTAATGAGTACCCACAAGATAGGGTTCGGAAGAGAAATGATGGATTTAGAATATCATCAATCCCTCTTATCTGGAGCTCTGATTTACATTGTAAGCAAAGTCAAGTTACATAATGTGTATGTTATTAGAGGTAAGACCTTCTTAAAGTTCAGTCTTTCAGGACCAGCTCAAGAAATTCCATTTTTTTTTTCCAGAGACATTCCACTTTTTCCCCGAGGCCTAAAAGTAGATTTCTGCTGTTGAAGATGACCCGTGTTATAGTTTAGCACCAGGGGACTGTTTACTGAAGAATTTACGCAAAGGTAAATAAAAAATTTCATCAGTTTTGGCATATAAATCCAAGTTTTGCGTTTTACTAAAATTTGCATGGCTAAAGTATGAATGTAGGTTTTTGCGTAACTTTACGTACAAAAATATTGGTCGATAATTAGAACATGGAACGAAGTCTGAGGGCTTTTTTGTATTGCATTGTCAAAAAGGAAGAAATGTGAGAAAAACATTATAATTATCCGTACAGGTATCCACATAGTGATAAATATCATTTTTTGACAAATACTTTTTTCTTCACATGTACAGTGTCCATATTTGACGGAAGTTGCTGCCATATGAGATGATGTAAAGCGTGAGAAATGTAGGGTAAATGCGCGTAAATTACATCATATTTCCCTCTGGTTGAACGGCACTCGCTGTTTACTAGGAAACAAGTGCGCAGGATTTACTGTTTCTGCCTTCAATTGAAGAGTTATAGAAATATTTACTTACGCATTTTCAGTTAGGAAAATTTAATAAAATTGATTTTTGAATTTCGTAAATATGAACGTGGGCTTAAAGTTACGGAACTTCTTCCACAAAACCTTATGAATTGTTAGTAAAACAGTACCCAGGAAGGAGATAGTGTAGATCCAGACTGCATGTTCTGTATAGTCTGATCTTGATCTACACCATTTGCAAAAGCCACTGTAACTCTTTACCAAACGACAGAATTTTAGGGTGGTCCAAATTGAGAGCATAATTTACGTAGATGACCAATTAAATGTGACTAGTAATGTGGGATTTATCATTGATAGCATAGAAAACATCATGGGAAAAGGAAAAAATGCTGGTTATACCAGCATTTTCTCCTTTTCCCATGATGTTTTGAAAAAGCTTCTTTTCCCAGGGTTGTTAAAACCTGGGATTGTGTGGTAAAAGGGTTAACTGTCATCAGTAGAAAAATAGTTAATGCAAAAGTTGTTTTTTTGCTCTTAAGTAAATTCCAAGTTTAATTTCATTAATATTAATATCTGGTGGAATGGCAAAACAGAAGAGTATCTGATGATAATGAAAATTGCTATCATGCTACTTGAGGTACTTCTGTTCTAACCGTTTTCGTATGAACTCTTTACCACACAATCCCGACTGACCCTGAGAAAGAAAGCTGTTGAAAACACTGTGGAAAAAGGAGAAAATGCTGGTAACCAGCATTTTCTCCTTTTCCCACAATGTTTTCTACTCTTGCCAAGACACATTTCAGTTTTTGATTTGCATTTATTTTGTTGTCTGCAGATGCTTCCAATTTGGACTGGTGTAAAATCTTGTCACTTGGTAAAGAGTTAACTCTTTATCAAATTACAAAATTTTAGACTGGTCCAAATTGAAAGTAGTTGCAGACGACAAAATAAACATGACTGAAAAATTGCAACTCAAATGATGGGAGTTGTTTTTGAAAGGGCAGAAAACATTGTGAGTAAAGGAGAAAATGCTGCTAACCAGTTACCAGCATGAGAAAATTTGATATCGCACGAAACCCAAGGTCGAGTGAGAATCAAAATTTTCTTACGCAGTGTGAAGTAAATACAAGCATCAGGAATGTTACTACAGCATAAAATTCCTTTTATTATATACCTACCGCCAAGCCCCTGTAGCTCAGTCGGTAGCGTACAGGACTTGTAAACAGGAGGTCGCTGGTTCGATCCCAGACTTGGCCAATTTCTTACCAAGGATGGATGATAGTCATCGCGACAGGATTCATTCCTCTCTCTCTGCTGTCCATTGTCTCGACGATAGTTATGTGGGAAAGCAGCCAGTGGCTTGGAAAGAATATTGTGTGGAGCACTGGTAAATAAAACTGCAGGAGAGCATGGATAGGTGCACTGGCCGCCGTGATATAACTGAAATAATATTGAAAACGGCGTTTAACACCATACAATCAATCAATATACCTACCACTTTCAACGACAAAATTTTGCATTTATTGACATTTTATTTGGTAACGGGAAACGGAATAAAAGAAATATGGTAAACTGGCCAGTAACTCCATTTTTATGAATGGCGGATGAATATTAAAGTGTAATATTTTGAACAGTCAAATCGCGGATCAATATATATGTTTTCAGCATGTGAAGTGCGTCATCATACTATATTTGGAACTGTATTTCAGTGTGTAGGTACCGATTTTTTTTTCTGTCGCGTGTTAGTTTATCCATGTGCGTGAACGCATGTCTTTAAGCTGGAAAATTTTCGGGTAAATAATTAATTATCGTAAATTGTCTTCAGACTGAAGTGTGAAGTATGCAATAAGGCTGAGAAGAAATCTAAACAAGTTAGCTAAACCCTTTACCGTACTACAGAATTTCGGACACAACCAAATTGAAAGCATTTGCAGATGACAAATTAAATGTAACTTAAATGATTATTTCTGTTTTCATTAGGGTAGAAAAGATTGTGGGAAAAGGAGAAAATGCTGGTTACCAGCATTTTCTCCTTTTCCCACAATGTTTTCAAAAGGCTTCTTTCCCCGGTTCGTCTGACAGCGGCATTGTGGGGTAAAGGGTTAATGAGGTGATATGTTAGAATACTGATACAAACCACAGTAATGATCTGGCAAGCATTTCATGATATCAGGTTTTATGATATCTTACAGATTTTCTGGGGAAAATCAGGGCTTATGTTGAATTGTTTTGTTTTCTCATTGACATAATATAGCCAAGCCGCGGTAGCTTAATCGGTAGCGTACAGGACTTGAGAACAGGGGGTCACTGGTTCGATCCCTGGCTTGGCCAATTTTTTTTCGTGGACTGATGATAGTCATTTCGACAGGATTCATTCCTCTCTCATCGCTGTTTATTGTGTTGATGATGGTTATGTCAGAAAGCAGCCAGTGGTATGGAAAGAATATTTTGCGGAGTACTGGTAAAAGAAACTCCAGAAAAGCATGGATAGGTGTACTGGCCGCCACGATATAACTGAAATAATGTTGAAAACGGCGTTAAACACCATACAATCATGCAATCAACAGTCAAATTATAGTGGATAGCATTAGTCAACCCTTTACCACATAATCACAAGTTTTAACGACCCTGATAGAAAAAGCTTTTTAAAACTTCATGGAAAAAGGAGAAAATGCTAGTAACCAGCATTTTCTCCTTTTCCCACATTGTTTTCTACCCTATGAAAGATCTGTTTCATGTTTTTGATAACACTGAATTTGTTGTCTGCAAAATGGTTTACAATTGGACAAGTCCAAAATTTTGTCGTTTGGTAAAGAGTTAACCCTTTGCGTAAAGGTAAAATTTTAGACTGGTCTAAAGTGCTAGCAGACGACAGATTAAATGTGGATCATATGATGGAATTTGGTTCTGAAAGAGTATAAAACATTGTGGAAAAAGGAGAAAATGCTTGTTACCAGCATTTTCTCCTTTCCACACAATGTTTTCAAAAGACTTCATTCCTTGAAAGCACTTGCAGATAATAAATTGAAAGCACTTGCAGATAACAGATTGAATATATCAAATGATTGAATTTGGCGCTGAAAAAGTATAAAACATTGTGGGAAAAGGTGAAAATGCTGGTTACCAGCATTTTCTCCTTTTCCCACAATGTTTTCAAATGACTTCGTCCGTAGGGTCGTTAAAACCGACATGATCGTTGGGTAAATGTTTAAGATACTTAGATTCACCTGTAGTCAATTTATTCTTTTAATTAAAACTTCAGTGAAATATTCTAGTAACCAGCATTTTCTCCTTTTCCCACAATGTTTTCTACCCTTTCAAATGTAATTTCCTGTAATTGAGCTTTACTTAATTTATCAGCTGCAAATATTCTTGATTTGGACAAGTCAAAAATTTTGTAGATTGGTTATGTCCTCTGATACAAAGTAAAGACCAGTAACAGTTGATATGAATAAATGAACCATGCTGTGGCAAAAGGGGGCTTAATACATCGCCATGCTGCATGACACCAGTCAAGTCGTCGCACAATTATGGATCTGTCATGGCCGCTTTTTTTAACAACCAACTTAATTATAAGGTAGACTGATCTTTGGACATACAGAAAATTCACCAATAGCGAAAAGTTTTGGCCCAGGTCAGCCTGCGCGGACTGCGCAGGCTGACCTGGGTCGATGCTTTTCGCAGATGCATTAAGCCCCTTTTCACAGAGGGCAGCCCAAATGTTTCTTTCTTTGGTGTATATTGAAATGCATTTTGGTTTGAAGTGGCATAAGGCAGTTGTGTTTAAAAAAAAATGTGTTTTTTGCAGCTTTTGACATTTTCTCAACATTGTATTCTTTTTCAGACTTTGACATTTTCGTAGGATTTGACATTTTCACATCAGAGAAGTAGACTCTAACCAGTAAAGTGCCTTTCGCGACTATAGTTGCCTCTGCACCCAGTGTAGATCAAGATCAGACTGCACAAAATGTGCAGTTTGATCTTTGATCTACACTGTCCACTTTGCTTGGACGTTTTGGACAAAAGCAACATTGAAATTGCAATAAATTTGCTCTTAATACTTAAAACTAAAAATTTCAGTATCGTTTATTCGGCGCTCTTTAGGTTAAGAATTGTCCCATTTTATTAGTGCAAAATCATAAAGGAAACTGGTATAGTTTGTAGAAAATATTATTATGTCTTTATTTGTTTTTAACCCTTCACCATGCAATCCTGAATTTTATCAACCCTGCGAGAGAAAATAAAAGGGCTTTTGAAAACAGTATGGGAGAAGAAGAAAATGCTGGTTACCTGCATTATCTTCTTTCTCCACTGTTTCTACCCCTTAATGGGACAATTATTCTATCATTTTAGCTGTATTTAATTAAATGTGGTCTGCACATGCTTTCAATGTAGAGTGAAATCTTTACCACACAGCAAAATTTTAGTCTGGTCCAAATTGAAAGCATTAGCAGACAACAAACTAAATGTTGCTAAAACTAGAAAATTTGTCTTTGTAAAGGTAGAAAACATAGTGGGAAAAGGAGAAAATGCTGGTTACTAGCATTTTCTCCTTTTCCTACGATGCTTTCAAAAGTCTTCTTTCTCTGGGGGTCCTAAAAAACTCGATATTTTGTGGTAAAATGTTAAGTGGAAAATTGTCTACAAGAGAAATTTACTGTCCTTGGAAAATCTTGCTTAGGAATAAAATCTGGCTATGAAGTAAGAACTTGAACAGAAAATATAAATGTGGCTGACATTTTAATCATGAGAGGGCGAACAAACCCACATGCATTTTCAGTCCAGAAAAAGACCTAATTAAGTATAATTCAGTGGTTGCTTTCGTCTATAGTGTTTCAGGTGAACGGACAGTGCAGATCAAAGATCAGACTGTACGTTTTGTGCAGTCTGATCTTGATCTACACTGGCCACATAGGCAACTATAGTTGTGAAAGGCGCTTTAATTCTTTATCAAACAACAAAGTTTTGCACTAGTGTAAATTAAAACCATTTGCAGACGACAAAATCAGTGTGATGCAAAAATTGTTAATTTGTTTTGGAAAGGGTAGAAAACATTGTGGGAAAAGAAGAAAATGCTGGTTCCCTTAATGTTTCCAAGCGTCTTCTTTCTCTTGGGGGTCGTAAAAACTTGATTTACTGTCCTTCGAATCTTGCTCAGGAATAAAAATCTAGTATGAGGTAACAACTTGAACAGAAAATATAAATGTGGCTGACATTTTAAACTGTTAAAATGAATGAATGCCCGGTAGATATCTTGCCTTGATGGCTTGCCAAAATTTGTACAGTGCTTAAAATTGATCTGATCTTTTGAAGTTTTTATGCATTAACCTCGCTCTTTGACTCTTTACCGCACAAAAATCCCGGATTTAACGACCCTGAGAAAGAAGCCTTTTGAAAACATTGTGGGTAAAGGAGAAAATGCTGGTAAACAGCATTTTCTCCTTTTCCCACTATGTTTTCTACCCTATCATAGACAAAATCCAGAGTTCTTGTAATGTTTGAATTGTCGTCTGCAAATGCTTTCAATTTGGACATGTCTATACTTTTCTCATGATGTAAAGATTTAACTCTTTACCAAAAAGCAAAAATATAGATCTTTCCAATTGAAAGCATTTAAAGACGACAATCACGGTGTACGACCTTTTGTCGAAAGTGTGTTTCATCAAAAGCCATGTATGTTTTAAATACTTATTGCTAAATTCCTAGATTTATTTCTTGAAAAGCTCTGTCTGGGGGACCGTAGGGTTCATTTTTAGCTCCACTGGCCGAAGGCCAGCGGGCTTATGTCATGGCCTGGTGTCCGTCGTGCGTCCGCCCGTCCGTCCGTCCGGTCGTCCGTCCGTCCGTCTGTCCGTCCGTGCGTTAACTTTTATTTCAAACATCTTCTTCTCTGAAACTACCCATCCGATTTTCACGAAACTTCACAGAAATGATCCTGACATGGTCCTCTTCAGAATTTCTTGAAAGAATTTGATTCCTTCAAAAACTCTGGTTGCCATGGCAACAAAACTGAAAAATATTGGAAATCTTTAAAAATCTTCTTGTCTGAAACCATAAGGCATAGGGCTACCAAATTTGGCATGTAGCTTTATGTAGTAGACCTCTATCAAGTTTCTTCAAATTATAGCCCTGGGGTCAAAATTGGCTCTGCCCCAGGGGTCACAAGTTTTACATAGGCTTATATAGAGAAAACTTTAAAAATCTTCTTGTCTGAAACCATAAGGCATAGGGCTACCAAATTTGGCATGTAGCTTTATGTAGTAGACCTCTATCATGTTTCTTCAAATTATAGCCCTGGGGTCAAAATTGGCTCTTCCCCAGGGGTCACAAGTTTTACATAGGCTTATATAGAGAAAACTTTAAAAATCTTCTTGTCTGAAACCATAAGGCATAGGACTACCAAATTTGGCATGTAGCTTTATGTAGTAGACCTCTATCATGTATCTTGAAATTATAGCCCTGGGGTCAAAATTGGCTCTTCCCCAGGGGTCACAAGTTTTATACATAGGCTTATATGGAGAAAACTTTAAATATCTTCTTGTCTGAAACCATAAGGCCTAGAGCTACCAAATTTGGCATTTAGCTTGATCTAGTTGGAGTCTACCAAAAGTGTCCAAAGTATAGTCCTGGGGTCAATTTGGCCTCATACTTGGAGGGGGGGGGTTCACAAGATTTACATAGGCTTACATAGGGAAAACTTTTAAATCTTGGTGTACATAGCCATAAGGCTTAGGCTACCAAATTTTGCATATAATTATAGCATTATTTAGTGGACAGTTACAAAGAGGGCCCAAGTTATAGCTCTAGGATCAAGTTTGGCCCTGCACCAGGGATCACAAGTTTTACATGGGTTTATGGAGTGAAAAGTTCAGAAACCATCTTGTTACCAGCCATAAGGCCAAGAACTCCCACATTTGGCATGTTATTCTTCTAATACAATATTCCCCATTTAGTCAGACTGTAGCCATGAGGTCAAAGTTTTATAAGGGCTTATATAGTGAAGACTTTTCTTCGTGGTTTATATTTATAAGCCAGTGGAGCGATACAGGGCCATCATGGCCCTCTTGTTGATGAATATGGTTTTCGACGACATGTCACACACCCGACAATTCAAATTAATGTATCTCAAATGAAGGAATTTTTTCTTAAACTGGGTAGAAAACATTGTGTGCAAAGGAGAAAATGCTGGTTACAAATTATATGTTGCTGAAACAAAGGAATAAGTCTTTCTCCCTCTTTATTGCACAATCCCGGCTTTTAACGAACCTGAGGAAGAAACCTTTTGAAAACATTGTGGGAAAAGGAGAAAATGCTGATAACCAGCATTTTCTCCTTTTTCCCGCAATGTTTTCTACTCAGTTAAAGGCAAGGTTCATCATTTGAGCCGCATTGAAATTATTGTTTGCAATTGTTTGAATTTGGTTGGTTCTAAAATTTTGTTAACTCTTTACCACACGACAACATTTTAGACAACATTTTAGACTAGTCCAATTTCAAAGCATTTGCAGACGCCAAATTCAACTTTGGAACAAATGGGCTTAAGCTCTCTGTTAAAGCAGAAAACATTGTTGGAAAAGAAGAAAATGCTGGTTACCAGCATTTTCTCCTTTTCCCACAATGTTTTCAAAAGCCTTCTTTCCTAGGGTCGTGAAAACCCGGGATTGTTTGGTAAAGGGTTAAAGAATTTCGGTGGAGAACATTGTGGGAAAAGGATTGTGTGATAAAGGGTTAACAAAGTACCAATCGACAAAATTTTAGACTTATCCAAATTGAAAGCAATTTTAGACAACATGTCAAATATTTTTAAATAATGACTTTTGTCTATGATACGGTGGAAAACATGGTGGGAAAAGGAGAAAATACTGGTAATCAGCTGTGCCCAATTACCTCTCACTGTCAAAAGAACAGTTTTGTGACGTAGTAAAATAACAGTTTTGTTTGCTTTAGATGGGTATCACATAGTTTGAACAAGGTATCTGTAATATTTGATTGACATTTTGGTTTCCGGGTTGTCTTTTTTATCAGTACCCTACCAGTTGTGTTTTCCGGTCCCTTGTGGTGAAGGAGGACCTTATTAGCTCCATTAGCCAAAGGCAGCGGGCTTATGTCATGGTCCTATGTCCATCGTATGTCTATGTGTTGGTCTGTCCATCAATTAGTGTGTCCATTTGTCTGTCATTTGGTAAAGAGTTTTTAACTATTTACCACAGGACAGTATAATGGAATTGTCCAAATTGAAAGTATTTGCAGATGGCAGATTAAATGTGGCTCAAATTAATGGGTTTGTTTCTGAAAGGTTAGAAAACATTGTGGGTTACCAGCATTTTCTTCTTTTCCCACTATGTTTTGTAAATGTCTAACTTCCAAGGGTCATTAACACTCAGCATTGTGGAGTAAAGGATTAAAAAAGCCGTAATAACAGTTTGTTGGTGATCTGTGCCTTATAACCTCTGAACGTGATAAGAACTGTTTTTTGATGTAGCATCTGTAATATTTGATTGGCATTTGGTTTCCGGGTTGTCTCTTTATCAGTACAATACCAGTTATGTCTTCCGGTCACTTGGGGTGTCAGGGGTAACTATATTTCTGTGTTTTTACTGCGCACATGGTTTTCCATCAAAATATTTCCCTCATTGACAATGGGATGCTTGTCAAAAATTGTCATGGGTGTAGCTGCCCGTATGCAAAAACAAAAATGCAATGGCCTACGCTTTTCAAAAATATAAGCGTTGAAAGCACAGGTGTGGTATTTGTCAAGGGAGCCAATGTGTGAAATTAGTACTTTGAGAAATAAACAATAGGAATAGTTTCAAAATATTTCACAACCTGCTATACAGTAATGCACAAACAAGACCACGTGAACAAGCACAGTGACGGATAAGAATGTTCTTTGTCTTGTTCTCCAGAATTTTCAACATTTGAAAGACCATTTGGTTTAGCCAATCAGGAGTTGTGTTACTTTCAGATGTTGAAAATCTTCGAGAATAAGACTAAGAATATACTAAAGAATGGTTGGTGAATACGGACCCAGGTGAACAAGCACAGTGACGGATAAGCCCAGGAACAAACTGGTTTTGGGACGAACAAGCATGGAATCGGGCGGTCCGGAGACAAAGATTGTGTGTATCATTACGCCAATAGAAGACCATAGCGGATCACGCTGTTTTCGAGTAGAAAAAAGTATTTCCACGATCGATGGCGTAATCAAAGTTATTTTGATATGCCACTTTCAATTTTATGTTTGAGTGCAATCGAAACACTTACTTGTCTTAGAAGAATTTAGTTTAGTTGGGTGTACCTCCTTTGGTTTTGCACAAACTACAATACATGATTTTCAAAATGCTATTTTGAACTCATAGTGGCCTTGTCTTCGACAAATGCCACAGGAAGTGAAAGATAGTTTTGCCAAAAAATCTTACCAGGGGCACCAAATGGCTTCTACGGTTTAAAATTTGTCTGGAGGAGACTCGGATCCAGACCGCCATGGGAAATCCCCCTCCCCTCTCTCGGCATTTCACACCTTGGTTAATACTTCTGTCACTACTTCTGCATTCACTTCATTTTGGGCTGGCTAATTAACCCTTTACCACACAATCCCGAGTTTTAACGACTCTGAGGAAAAAGCCTTTTGAAAACATTGTGGGAAAAAGAGAAAATGCTGGTAACCAGCATTTTCTCCTTTTCCCACATTGTTTTCTACCTGTCCAAAGACTGAAATCATCATTTTGGCCACATTTAAATTGTTGTCTACAAATGCTTCAGTCAGGTTGAGTCCAAAATTTTGTTGTTTGGTAAAGAGTATACTTTTTACCACACAATCCTGAGTTTTAACGAACCTGAGGAAAAAGCCTTTTGAAAACATTGTTGGAAAAAGAGAAAATGCTGGTAACCATCATTTCTCCATTTTCTACAATGTTTTTCTACCCTACTGAAGCAAATTTAAATTTTTGAGCCCCATTTATTTTAACTTCTGCAAATGCTTTCAATTTGGAGAAGTCTGAAATATGGTCATGTTGTACTGACTTAAGACTGGTTTAAAAGTTTTTCATTTCTTAACCCATTCCCAAACAACAAATTTTAGACTCTTCCAAGATGAAAGAATTCTGCAGACAACAAATTTGAAAGTCACTGGTAAAAATGAACAGAAGTTTTTTGACATCAAAGAATGTATTGTGGTAAAGACAACAAATTTGAAAGTCACTGGTGAAAATGAACTGAAGTTTTGTGACACCAATAAATATTTTATGGTAGAGGGGAAAATGCTGGTTACCAGAATTTTCTTCTTTTTCCCACAATATTTTTGAAAAGCCTCACCCTCAGGGTCATTAAAACACATGTTTTGTTTAGTAAAGGGTTTAACCCTTTACCGTACAATGCCGCCTTTTGACGCCCCTGGGAAAGAAGCCTTTTGAAAACATTGTGGGAAAAGGAGAAAATGCTGGTAACCAGCATTTTCTCCTTTTCCCACAATGTTTTCTACCCTATCTAAGAAAAGTTGCACCATTTGAGCCACACTGAAGTTGTCGTCTGCAAATGCTTTCAATTTGGACAAGGCTAAAATTTTGTCGTCTTGGTAAAGGGTTAATAGATAAGAAAACATATTGGGGAAAGGAGCCATCCATGCGTCTGTTAACCCTTTACAGCACAATCCCGACTTTCAATGACCCTAGGGTAGAAACTTTTGAAAACATTGTGGGAAAAGTAGAAAATGCTGGTAACCATCATTTTCTTCTTTTTCCCACAATGTTTTCTACCCTATCCAATACATAAGTCACCATTTAAGCTTCATTTAAATTGTCGTCTGCAAATAAATGCTTTCAATTTGGTCCAGTCTGCAAATAAATGCTTTCAATTTGGTCCAGTCTAGAATTTTGTCGTTCGGTAAAGAGTTAAAACACGGGATTGTCAGGTAAAAGGGTTAATTGCGGTACCAATTTATGGAGAAAATTATCGTTGTTCCACATTTGGAAGGCATAAATATTAGATATAAAGCAAAATTATCATAAAAACATTAAAGCATTAAAATCATATTTTCCCTATAAAATGCCCACAAAATTATCCTAGCATGGTAAATATTGAGATGAAATTAGATTTAATCCTTGACTGTTATGGTAAACTGGTACCCTTTTTATCTCCCGTAATGGTCCGATAGACGTTGATCCGTAAATTGATAGCAGGCAGCCAGTTTACGATATATAATAGTGAATTTACATCAAACCAAATATTGTTATAACTTGCGCATATATGGTTGATTGAATAGTTATATTTGTGCCTTTTTGACATTATTTCAGAGTATAACAGTATTATCTATGTATTTATAGTCATCCTGGGTTTTGCTAGTATGAGGATTGGGCCCTGGATTGCCTTGCCCATGGACACTCCCAGGAAATATCCTTTAGGATCAAACTTAGGGCACCCTTTCACTACATGGCAACACAGGAGCCTTTAATCCTTCACCAGACAATCCCGGCTTTTAACAACCCGGAGTAAGAAGCCTTTTGAAAACAATGTGGGAAAAGGAGAAAATGCTGGTGACCAGCATTTTCTCCTTTTTCCCACAATGTTTTCTACCCCTTCTAAAACAAATTTCAATTTTTCATTCACATTTATTTTGTCATCTGAAAATGCTATCGATTTAGACTAGTCCAAAATTTTGTCGTTTTGGTAAAGGGTTAAACATATATGCAAATTTACTAAGGGACAAACTACCATTTCTAGCTTGGCTGTTTTCAAAGAAAACGTCACGGTATTGTCGTTACTGAAAGCCCTAGCGTCATTGTTGTCCTGTGTGTCATGATTCTCGTGCAAAAATGTTTGACGCTTTATAATGTCATTACTGAAGATATTTTCGTTCAAACTCTGACTAGTTGTTATCTATCAGAAGGTCAACCCATACAACGCGGGCAGGTAACCATCAGTATATTTCTGTCACAGTTATGCCCCTTTTTCAACTTACAATTTTCACTGAAAATCAATCTATTTCTAAAAGCAATTGGCACCCGCTAGCAAGGATAAAACGTAGACCAGTGTAGATCAAAGGTCAGACTGTATGTTTTGTGTAGTCTGATCTTGATCCACACTGGCCACCAAAAAGGTAACTAAAGTTGGTGAAAAGGCCCAGTAATGATTAATGTATTTTTCTCCTCTTGATCAACCATACAAAAAATGAGATAACATTTTTGTATCCTACTAGCGAAAATTGTCATATATTTAATAAAGTTTTATAAGAGATGGTAGATTTTAGAACGATAGCAATCTTATAAATGGGTACTAAATTGTTCATCTATTCTTTACCTGTTACCTCATGGCTATTTTTTATTTTTTATGTCTTTCGAAACTTCTTTACATGGATGACAATTATTCATCTTTCACCCTTTCGTCTGTCGGAAAACAATTTTTAGCTCCACTGGCCGAAGGCCAGCGGGCTTATGTCATGGCCCGGTGTCCGTCGTGCGTCCGTCCGTCCGTCCGTCCGTGCGTTAACTTTTATTTCAAACATCTTCTTCTCTGAAACTACCTATCCGATTTTCACGAAACTTCACAGAAATGATCCTGACATGGTCCTCTTCAGAATTTCTTGAAAGAATTTGATTCCTTTAAAAACTCTGGTTGCCATGGCAACAAAACTGAAAAATATTGGAAATCTTTAAAAATCTTCTTGTCTGAAACCATAAGGCATAGGGCTACCAAATTTGGCATGTAGCTTTATGTAGTAGACCTCTATCAAGTTTCTTCAAATTATAGCCCTGGGGTCAAAATTGGCTCTTCCCCAGGGGTCACAAGTTTTACATAGGCTTATATAGAGAAAACTTTAAAAATCTTCTTGTCTGAAACCATAAGGCATAGGGCTACCAAATTTGGCATGTAGCTTTATGTAGTAGACCTCTATCATGTTTCTTCAAATTATAGCCCTGGGGTCAAAATTGGCTCTTCCCCAGGGGTCACAAGTTTTACATAGGCTTATATAGAGAAAACTTTAAAAATCTTCTTGTCTGAAACCATAAGGCATAGGGCTACCAAATTCGGCATGTAGCTTTATGTAGTAGACCTCTATCATGTTTCTTGAAATTATAGCCCTGGGGTCAAAATTGGCTCTTCCCCAGGGGTCACAAGTTTTATACATAGGCTTATATAGAGAAAACTTTAAATATCTTCTTGTCTGAAACCATAAGGCCTAGAGCTACCAAATTTGGCATTTAGCTTGATCTAGTTGGAGTCTACCAAAAGTGCCCAAAGTATAGTCCTGGGGTCAATTTGGCCTCATACTTGGAGGGGGGGGTTCACAAGATTTACATAGGCTTACATAGGGAAAACTTTTAAATCTTGGTGTACATAGCCATAAGGCTTAGGCTACCAAATTTTGCATATAATTATAGCATTATTTAGTGGACAGTTACAAAGAGGGCCCAAGTTACAGCTCTAGGATCAAGTTTGGCCCTGCACCAGGGATCACAAGTTTTACATGGGTTTATGGAGTGAAAAGTTCAGAAACCATCTTGTTACCAGCCATAAGGCCAAGAACTCCCACATTTGGCATGTTATTCTTCTAATACAATATTCCCCATTTAGTCAGACTGTAGCCATGAGGTCAAAGTTTTATAAGGGCTTATATAGTGAAGACTTTTCTTCGTGGTTTATATTTATAAGCCAGTGGAGCGATACAGGGCCATCATGGCCCTATACAGGGCCATCATGGCCCTCTTGTTTGAAATATGACAGAAGAAGAGTTTTTGAAAATATCGTGGGAAAGAGAGTGGTCATTGGCTTGGGATGAACACTGTATGATGTACTAGTTTAACCCTTTACCGTACAATGCCACCTTTTAACGCCCCTGGGAAAGAAGCCTTTTGAAAACATTGTGGTAAAAGGAGAAAATGCTGGTTACCAGCATTTTCTCCTTTTCCCACAATGTGTTCTACTCTATCGAAGAAAAATTGCACCATTTGAGCCACACTGAAATTGTCGTCTGCAAATACTTTCAATTTGAACAAGGCTAAAATTTTGTCTTCTGGTAAAGGGTTAAAAACCCCAGCCTGGCTGGGTAGCTCAGTGGATAGCAATATCCGACTCCTTACCTCAGGTGGTTGCAAGTATGATACCTGCTCGAGGCAAACTTTCTTTTCAGCGATTTTCGCCTCTCACCTTAGGACCCATGGATGCATGTGAGAAAAAAAGTCTCATTATGGAAAGAAAGTTGTGTCAGTACCACTGGCGCTCGATCATTATTCAAAATCGTTGCTCGATGTGTAACCTAATAAATATTTATTATTTATTTATTAGGTTACACATCGAGCAACGATTTTGAATAATGATCGAGTGCCAGTGGTCAGTACTGGTGTGGAACAGCCAGGAGACATATGGGTAGGTGCACTTATCACCATGATTTGACCCAAGCTGTTAAAAAGGGCGTTAAACTCCAATACAAACGAGCAAGCTGTCTGAAAACAATATTTTGCATTGTGATAGCAGAAGAGTTTTTGAAAAAAATATCTGTCATTCAGACTTGGGATGAAACTCCAGCCTGGCTGGGTAGCTCAGTGGTTAGCGTTTCTGACTCATGAACTGGTGGTTGGGAGTATGATACCCAGTTGAGGCAAACTTTTTTTTCAGCCATTTTTAGCTCACCTGAGCACATAGTGCTCAGGGTGAGCTATTGTGATCGATCGTTGTCCGGCGTCCGTCCGTGTGTCAGTCCGTCCGTCCGTCCGTCCGTGAACAATCACTTAAAAAATCTTCTCCTCTGAAACCGCCTAACAGATTTCAGTGAAACTTCACAGAAATGATCCTTAGGTGATGCACTTTCAAAATACTTCAAAGATTTGAATTCCATGAAGAACTCTGGTTGCCATGGCAACCGAGAAAAAAAACTTTAAAAATCTTCTTGTCCCAAACCATAAGGGCTAGAGCTCTCATATTTGGCATGTAGCATCATCTAGTGGCCCTCTACCAAAATACTTCAAATTATGGCCCTAGTGTTGAAAATGGCCCTATGTTGTGGGTTCTCGGATTTCACATAGAGATAAAGAAGGAAATCTTTAAAAATCTTCTTGTCCCAAACCATAAGGGCTAGAGCTCTCATATTTGGCATGTAGCATCATCTAGTGACCCTCTACCAAAATACTTCAAATTATGGCCCTAGTGTTGAAAATGGCCCTATGTTGTGGGTTCTCGGATTTCACATAGAGATAAAGAAGGAAATCTTTAAAAATCTTCTTGTCCCAAACCATAAGGGCTAGAGCTCTCATATATGGCATGTAGTATCATGTAGTGGCCCTCTACCAAAATACTTCAAATAATGGCCCTAGTGTGGAAATTGGCCCTATGTTGTGGGTTCTCGGATTTCACATAGAGATAAAGAAGGAAATCTGTAAAAATCTTCTTGTCCCAAACCGTAAGGGCCAGAGCTTTCATATTTGGCATGTAGCATCATCTAGTGGCCCTCTACCAAAATACTTCAAATTATGGCCCTAGTGTTGAAAATGGCCCTATGTTGTGGGTTCTCGGATTTCACATAGAGATAAAGAAGGAAATCTTTAAAAATCTTCTTGTCCCAAACCATAAGGGCTAGAGCTCTCATATATGGCATGTAGTATCATCTAGTGGCCCTCTACCAAAATACTTCAAATTATGGCCGTAGTGTTGAAAATGGCCCTATGTTGTGGGTTCTCGTATTTCACATAGAGATAAAGAAGGAAATCTTTAAAAATCTTCTTGTCCCAAACCGTAAGGGCTAGAGCTCTCATATATGGCATGTAGTATCATCTAGTGACCCTCTACCAAAATACTTCAAATTATGGCCGTAGTGTGGAAATTGGCCCTATGTTGTGGGTTCTCGGATTTCACATAGAGATAAAGAAGGAAATCTGTAAAAATCTTCTTGTCCCAAACCTTAAGGGCTAGAGCTTTCATATTTGGCATGTAGCATCATCTAGTGGCCTTCTACCAAAATACTTCAAATTATGGCCCTATGTTGTGGGTTCTCGGATTTCACGTAGAGATAAAGAAGGAAATCTGTAAAAATCTTCTTGTCCCAAACCTTAAGGGCTAGAGCTTTCATATTTGGCATGTAGCATCATCTAGTGACCCACTACCAAAATACTTCAAATAATGGCCCTAGTGTTGAAAATGGCCCTATGTTGTGGGTTCTCGGATTTCACATAGAGATAAAGAAGGAAATCTTTAAAAATCTTCTTGTCCCAAACCATAAGGGCTAGAGCTCTCATATATGGCATGTAGTATCATCTAGTGGCCCTCTACCAAAATACTTCAAATAATGGCCCTAGTGTGGAAAATGGCCCTGTATTGTGGGGTCTCGGATTTCACATAGAGATAAAGAAGGAAATCTGTAAAAATCTTCTTGTCCCAAATCATAAGGGCTAGAGCTCTCATATATGGCCTGTAGTATCATCTAACGGCCCTCTACCAAAATACTTCAAATTATGGCCGTAGTGTTGAAAATGGCCCTATGTTGTGGGTTCTCGGATTTCACATAGAGATAAAGAAGGAAATCTGTAAAGATCTTCTTGTCCCAAACCTTAAGGGCTAGAGCGTTCATATTTGGCATGTAGCATCATCTAGTGATCCTCTACCAAAATACTTCAAATTATGGCCCTAGTTTGAAAATGGCCCTATGTTGTGGGTTCTCGGATTTCACATAGAGATAAAGAAGGAAATCTTTAAAAATCTTCTTGTCCCAAACCTTAAGGGCTAGAGCTCTCATATATGGCATGTAGTATCATCTAGTGACCCTCTACCAAAATACTTCAAATTATGGCCCTAGTGTTGAAATTGGCCCTATGTTGTGGGTTCTCGGATTTCACATAGAGATAAAGAAGGAAATCTGTAAAAATCTTCTTGTCCCAAACCTTAAGGGATAGAGCTTTCATATTTGGCATGTAGCATCATCTAGTGGCCCTCTACCAAAATACTTCAAATTATGGCCCTAGTTTGAAAATGGCCCTATGTTGTGGGTTCTCGGATTTCACATAGAGATAAAGAAGGAAATCTGTAAAAATCTTCTTGTCCCAAACCTTAAGGGCTAGAGCTTTCATATTTGGCATGTAGCATCATCTAGTGACCCTCTACCAAAATACTTCAAATTATGGCCCTAGTCTTGAAAATGGCCCTATGTTGTGGGTTCTCGGATTTCACATAGAGATAAAGAAGGAAATCTTTAAAAATCTTCTTGTCCCAAACCATAAGGGCTAGAGCTCTCATATATGGCATGTAGTATCATGTAGTGGCCCTCTACCAAAATACTTCAAATAATGGCCCTAGTGTGGAAATTGGCCCTATGTTGTGGGTTCTCGGATTTCACATAGAGATAAAGAAGGAAATCTGTAAAAATCTTCTTGTCCCAAACCGTAAGGGCTAGAGCTTTCATATTTGGCATGTAGTATCATCTAGTGGCCCTCTACCAAAATACTTCAAATTATGGCCCTATTGTTGAAAATGGCCCTATGTTGTGGGTTCTCGGATTTCACATAGAGATAAAGAAGGAAATCTTTAAAAATCTTCTTGTCCCAAACCATAAGGGCTAGAGCTCTCATATATGGCATGTAGTATCATGTAGTGGCCCTCTACCAAAATACTTCAAATAATGGCCCTAGTGTTGAAATTGGCCCTATGTTGTGGGTTCTCGGATTTCACATAGAGATAAAGAAGGAAATCTGTAAAAATCTTCTTGTCCCAAACCATAAGGGCTAGAGCTTTCATATAGGGCATGTAGCATCATCTAGTGACCCTCTACCAAAATACTTTAAATTATGGCCCCGGTGTTAAAAGTTGACCCTATGTTGTGGGTTCTCGGATTTCACATAGAGATAAAGAAGGAAATCTTTAAAAAATCTTCTTGTCCCAAACCATAAGGGCTAGAGCTTTCATATTTGGCATGTAGCATTATGGTGTTGAGCTGAGTTGCATTTCAGGTGAGCGATTTAGGACCATCATGGTCCTCTTGTTTGCCTTTTACCTTTGATGCATGTGAGAAAAGAAGTCAGTGACTTAGAAAGACAGATGTGTTAGAACTGATATAGGACAGCCAGGATACACATGCATAGATACAATGACTGCTGTGATATGACCTTAGCTGTTAAAACCAATAAACAAACTGTCTGAAAACATTTTTTTGCAATTTGACAGAAGAAGAGTTTTTGAAAATATCGTGGGAAAGGAGTGGTTATGGCTTTGATTAACATTGTATGATATACTAGTTTAGAAACCCAAGAAAGCCATGGAGAGGTGCACTGTCATGTAACTGAAAAAATGCTGAAAAAAGATGTTGAATCCCGAACAAACAAACAAACAAACAAACAAACAAAAGATAATCTAATCCTAAATGGTGTTTTAATTTGATGAATTAATTTTGGAAATCATGTATTTATCATGCCAAAAATAAAACATAGTGGGGAAAGGAGAAAATGCTGGTTACCGGCATTTTCTCCTTTTCCCACAATGTTTTGAGGAGCCTTTTTCCTCAGGGTCGTTAAAAGTCAGGATTGTGTGGTAAAGGGTTAAGGATAATTGGGCAAGATGGTGTCTGTTTCAGTGCTATTGCTTTCTGTATGCTTTTTGTACAAGTCAGAACATGTGAAAGCCTCTCTACCCACAGTCCTGTGTTTAACCCTTTACTGCACAATGCCACCTTTTGACGCCCCTGGGAAAGAAGCCATTTGAAAACATTGTGGGAAAAGGAGAAAATGCTGGTAACCAGCATTTTCTCCTTTTCCCACAATGTTTTCTACCCTATCAAAGAAAAGTTGCACCATTTGAGCCACAATTAAATTTTCATCTGCAAATGCTTTAAATTTGGACAAGGCTAAAATTTTGTCGTCTGGTAAAGGCTTAAACAACCCTTATGAAGAAAGGCTTTTGAAAACATTGTGGGAAAAGGAGCAAATGCATAATTTTTTCTATCCTTTTCTTTCACCAAAACAATCAGTAATCTTAACAACCCCAGAGAAAAAAGAAATATAGAAAACCTAGTCGGTAAAGGATAAAATGCTGGTAACAATATGGTAAAGAGATGGTTGTCCTAGGTATTAAGAAGCAAATTTTTGTGACATATTTGTTTCTTTGTAGTTAGCTCATTTTACAATGTTATCATCGAAACTGATCAAGATGAAATGCTAATGATTCTGAAGTTGTGGAAAAAGTAGAGATTGTATGTCACTTTAACTCTTTAACCCAATAACTCATTACTATTAACGACAAAAATTTAGACATGTCGAAATTGAAAGCATTTACTGACAACAAATGGAATGTGACTGAAATGGTGAATTTTGTTTGTGAAAGGATAGGAAACATTGTGGAAGAAGGAGAAAATGCTGGTTAGCAGCATTTTCCCCTTTTTCCACAATATTTTCAAAAGGCTTCTAGGCATCTTTTTCAGGGTTGTTAAAACTCAGGATTGTGTGGTGAAGAGTTATAACACAATCTTGAGTTTTAAAAACCTGGTGAAGAAGCCTTTTGAAAACGTTGTGGGTAAAGAAGAAAATGCTGGTAACCAGCATTTTCTGCTTTTCCCACCATGTTTTCTACCCATCCTATAGCAAATTTAAATTTTTCAGTCACATTTGTCTTCTGCAGTTGCTTTCATTTTGGACAGGTCTAAAATTTTGTTGTGTGTTAAATAGCCCTTTCCCAAACAAGCCCTGGTTTTCACGTGTCTGCAGTACAAGTCTTTTGAAAACACTGTGGGAAAAGGAGAAATTGCTGGTAATGAGCAATTTCTCCTTTTCCCACAGTGTTTTCTACCGTTTTTGAGAACTTTCTGCCATTTTCATCTAATTTGAAATTGTCGTCTGCAAACTCTTTCAATTTGAACCAGTCCAAAATTTGTCGTTTGGGAAAGGGTTAGTTAACTCTTTGCCAAATGACAAAGATCAAGATGAAATGCTAAAGACTCTGAAGTTGTGGAAAACATACATATTGTATGTAAATTTAACCCATTACCACACAATCCCGACTTTTAACGACCCAGGGAAGGAAGCCTTTTGAAAACATTGTGGAGAAAGGAGAAAATGCTGGTTACCAGCATTTTCTCCTTTTCCCACAATGTTTCCTACTCTTCCCAAGACAAGTTTCAATTTTTGATTTTCACATTTATTTTGTCGTCTGCAAAAGCTTTCAGTTTGGACTGGTCTAAAATTTTGTCGTGTGGTAAAGAGTTAACCCTTTACCAAATGACAAAATTTTTGACTGGTTCAAATTGAAAGCATTTGCAGACGACAGATGAAATTTGTTTAAGTGGTGAAATTTGTTACTAAAAGACTAGAAAACATTGTGGGAAAAGGAGAAAATGCTGGTTACCAGCATTTTCTCCTTTTCCCACAATGTTTTCAAAAGGCTTCTTTCACAGGATTGTTGTAAGTCGGGATTGTGTGTTATAGGATTAAAGTGCCTTTCATGACTGTAGTTGCCTTGTGGCCAGTGTAGATAAACTCTTTACCGAACAACAAAATTTTAGACTCGTCCAAATTGAAAGGATTAGCAGACGACAAAATAAATGTGACTCAAAAATTGAAATTTGTTTAGGGAAAGGGTAGAAAACATTGTGAGAAAAAGAGAAAATGCTGGTTACCAGCATTTTTCTTCTTTTCCCACAATGTTTTCAAAAGGCTTCTTTCTCAGGGTTGTTAAAACTCGGGATTGTTTGGTAAAGAGTTAAGATCAAGTTGCACAAAACATGCAGCCTTATCTTTGATCTACACTGTCCGCTTTGCTGAAACAGAAAAGCAACCATGAAATTGCAATTATTCAGGTCGTATTTCTAGGATGCATGTTTCTGTTGGTTTTATTCGGCGCTCTAAGGGTTAACAATCATCAAGAAAATGACTTTTGAAAATTACTGTTGAAACTGGAGAAAATGCTGGTAACCAGAATTTTCTGCTTTCCCCACAGTGATTTCCACCCTTCCCATAGCAAATTTAAATTTTTCAGTCACATTTATTTTGTCTTCTGCAAATGCTTTCATTTTGGACCAGTCTAAACTTTTGTCATTTGGTGAAGGGTTAACTCTTTACCAAACAACAAAACTCTGGACCAAAATGAAAGCATGTGCAGACGACAAATAAAATGTAGTTCAAGGGATGATTTCTGTCTTTGATAGGGTAGAAAACATTGTGGGTAGAGGATTTCAAATAGCTAATCTTCTGCAGGGTCTGTTAAGGTCAGATTGTGTGGTAAAGATTGAAACCAAACAATAAAATTTTTGGATTTGTCCAAATTGACAATAAATTAATTGTGACTGGAAAATTCAGATTTGTTTCGGGAAGAGGAGAAAACATCATGGGAAAGGAATAAATGCTGGTTACCAGCATTTTCTCCTATTGCCATAATGTTTTCAAAAACATTTTTTCCCAGGGTGGTCAAAAGTAGCCATTGTTTAGTAAAGGGTTTGGAAATCAGAAAATTCATGGTTGTTCATACTGAAATTTAACATCTCACCCATAAACTGAAATGTATCTTAGGCAGGGAAGAAAACATTGTGGAAAAGGGAGAAAATGCTAGTTAGCAGCACTGTCTCCTTTTCCCACAAATGTTACAATGATTTCAAAACCTACCTTTCTTCCGGGTCCGTATTCACCAGCCATATTTAAGAACATTATTAGATACATTCTTGGTCTAATTTTAGTTTTAGAAAGTAATACACGACTTCTGATTGGCTAAACCAGATTGGCTAAACTACCTGGTTTAGCCAATCTAAAGTTGTGTTACTAATCTAGAAAACTCTTGAGAATATAATAAGACTAATAATGCAATCAAGTCGAGAGTGGCTTCAATGAGGAAACCTGTCTTTGAGAAGAAAACATTGTAGGAAAAGGAAAAAAATGCTGGTCACCAGCATTTTCTCCTTGTCCCACAATGTTTCCCAAACTTTCTTTCTCGAGGTCATAAAAACTCAGGATTCTGTCGTAAAAGGTTTACCTCTTTACCTAACAAAAAATATTAAGACTTAAGATCTAAATTGAAAGAATTTGCAGACCACAATTTAACCCTTTCCCAAACAATGAATTTTAGACCAGTCCAAATTGAAAGAGTTTGCAGACGACAATTTTAAATTTGGTGAAAATGACAGAAAGTTCTCCAAAAGGGTAGAAAACACTGTGGGAAAAGGAGAAATTGCTTGTTACGAGCAATTTCTCCTTTTCCCACAGTATTTTCAAAAGACTTGTTCTGCAGACACGTGAAAACCAGGGCTTGTTTGAAAAAGGGTTAAATGTGGTTAAAAGTCCAGAATTTGTTTCGGAAAGGGTAGAAAAACACTATGGGGAAAAAAGGAAAAAATGCTGGTTACCAGCATTTTCACCTTTTCCCACAATGTTTGCAAAAGGCACGTCTTTCTCAGGGTTGTTAAAACTTCTGATTGTGTGGTAAAGGGTTAAAGGGAACTAGATACTGTTGCATTGCTGTAAACTGAGAACTGTACAGCTGCAAGACATAATTAACCCTTAGGCTGCAGAGTGCGACTCACTGACCTTGCGGACACTGTAGATTAAGATCAGACTGCACAGAATGTGCAGTCTGATCTTGGATCTACACTGTCCGATAAGGAGATATTTTTCTCCCAAAAAAATTTTTGAAGTAACATTATTCGGGTTTTTACAGTTGACTTGAAAGTTTTATTCAACTAATTCCGCACGATAAGGGTTAACGTTCAACTGGAAATTTGGGAATTTCAGACCACATAATTGAGGTGCCTTGGTGTACAATTTTACACCGCAAACTTGAGGCTAAAGTCATTTACCAAACAATTCCAAATTTTAACCTTTTACCAGACAATTTTGTGTTCTAAAGACTCAGAGGGCCCGCATTCACCAGCCATAATCTTAACTCTTTACCAAACGACAAAATTTTAGAGTGGTCAAAATTGAAAGCACTATTAGATGACAAATCGGGGACCAGACAAATCAAAGGTGGACCAAATGACAAAATTTGTTCTTGGTGGGGTAGAAAACATTGTGGGAAAAGGTAACTCCATTTCCCACAATGTTTTCAAAAGCACTTTTCCTTAGTCTTATTCTTAGTCTTTATTATTTTGTTCCTTTTGAAAACATTGTGGGAATAGGAGAAAATGCTGGTCACCAGCATTTTCTCCTTTGCCCACAATGTTTTCTAAGCGTTCAAATATAAATTTCAATTCTTGAGTCTTATTTATTTTGTCCTCTGCAAAAGCTTTCAATTTGGAAAAGTCTAAAATTTTGTCGTTTGGGAAAGAGTTAACCCTTTACCGCAAAATGCCGCCTTTTGACACCTCTGGGAAAGAAGCCTTTTGAAAACATTGTGGGAAAAGGAGAAAATGCTGGTTACCAGCATTTTCTCCTTTTCCCGCAATGTTTTCTACCCTATCAGAGAAAAATTGCACCATTTGAGCCACAATGAAATTGTCATCTGTAAATGCTTTCAATTTGGAAAAGTCTAAAATTTTGTCATTTGGGAAAGAGTTAAGGATTATTGAATGTGATATTTGTGCGACAGTGCAGCAACATGTATACCTGTGCTTTGAAGAAAGAATTGCATGTTTATTTTAATGTATCAGATCCATCATTGTTTTATTTGTCATCAAGTTAAACAATGGTGTTATTTATCTGGAAGAAGCACCCTCATAAAAATATTTTCAGTATAATTAACCCTTTCCCAAAGGACAAATTTTGGACTGGTCCAAATTGAAAGAGTTTGCAGACGACAATTTTAAATTTGATAAAAATGGCAGAATGGTCTCAAAAAGGGTAGAAAACGCTGTGGGAAAAGGAGAAATTGCTCGTTACGAGCAATTTCTCCTTTTCCCACAGTGTTTTCAAAAGACTTGTACTGCAGACACGTGAAAACCAGGGCTTGTTTGGGAAAGGGTTAAACCCATTACCACACAATAAAATTTTAGTGATTGATTGTATGGTGTTGAAAGCCGTTTTCAATATTATTTCCAGCGTTACAAAAAGTCCACATTTTTGCATTTTTTGATGCGCTAAATGAAAGCCTGACGTAACAAAATTAATATATTGCATCTTCCTTGACGCAACATAAATCAGAACTAAAAAGGAAAATAAATGATTGATTTAATTAATATATCTTATAAATCGTCAAGTTTATAGTCGCAGAATCATATCGAACCCGCTTTTTAACCCTTTACCAGACAACAAAATTTTAGCATTGTCCAAATTGAAAGCATTTACAGACGACAATTTCAGTGTGGCTCAAATGGTGCAACTTTTCTTTGATAGGGTAGAAAACATTGTGGAAAAAGGAGAAAATGCTGGTTACCAGCATTGTCTCCTTTTCCCACAATGTTTTCAAAAAGCTTCTTTCCCAGAGGCGTCAAAAGGCGTCATTGTGCAGTGAAGGGTTAACACCAAATTATTTGTTTCTGGTTTACACTGAATCGGTCTAAAACGCAACATTATTCTGTGTGACATTTGCTGTCATCCCGCTGGAATCTGTACTTAAACTTTTTGTCCAGGCTTTAGACCCTGCTAGGTAATGGTCACCGACTTGCTGGAGTAATCTGGATGATAGACAACAGTTTCTACGAGATCATTGTTTTCAACTTTTATGTTTAATACCACATTGTTATTTAAAACTTTTAGCATTATGCTACATGTACAAACTGGCAAAAACAAACAACCTGTGGGGGAAAAAAAAAGGCTTAAAGACCATGACATGTAAAATTTCTGAATGACCCCCAAAATTCCAAAAAGCAAGTCACACTGCAGATGAACCCAAAATTTATAAGCTCGCAGAAACACTGTTTTTCTGTTATATTGTGGAGGTCGGTGCACCTATCTATGCTTTCCTGGAGTTTCTTTTACAAGTAATATGCACAATATTCTTTCCAAGCCACTGGCTGCTTTTCCACATAACCATCATTGAAACATTGGTCAGCAGTGAGAGAGGAATTAACCCTGTCGCAATGACTATCATCAGTCCTCAAAAAGAAATTGGCCTAGCCGGGAATCAAATCAGCAACCCCTGTTCTGAAGTCCTGCACGCTACCAACTGAGCTACTTGGGCTCAGTCAAAATTTTAGATTTGTTCAAATTGAAAGCATAGTGCAGAAGCCAAATCTAATCCTGCTAAAATTGTGGAAGTTATCACTGATAGGGTAGAAAACGTGAAAAGGAGAAAATGCTGGTTACCACAATGTTTCCCACAGTTGTTATTAAAACTTGGGATTGTTTGGTAAAGGGTTAAATTGCATTAATGTGTCACCTGTCAAGGTTTAACCCGTTATGAAACAAGCCCCAGTTTTAATGACGCCCCACTGGGAAGAAGGCTTTTGAAAAAAATAAAAACTATGAGAAAAGGAGAAAATGCTGTTATTCCCCTGTGTCCAGTCCTCTGTTTATTTTTTTTTTCAAACATCTTTTTCTCTGAAACAACCCATCCAGTATTTACCAAACTTAAGAGAAATGACCGTTCTGTAGTCAAAGAATGTAATTCTGGTGAGAACTCTGATTGCCATGGCAAAAAAAACCTGAAAGATATTGAAAATCTGTGAACTCTTCTTGTTGGAAACATTAAGGCTCGGGCTACCAAATTTAGCATGTAACTGTATCTAATGGATTGTTTAAGGGTTAAATGTGATATAAATATTCTGTGCTTTTCTCCTTTTCCCTCAGTGTTTTCTACCCTACCAAATAGAAATTCCAAAATTTGAGCTACATTTGATCTGTCCTTTCGCAAATGAGCAGGAAACATACTATTAACTGTTAGGCTGCTAAGCACAGCTCACTGACCTTTTGTGGACAGCTTAGATCAAGATCAGACTGCACAGAACGTGCAGTCTGATCATTAATCTACACTGTCCGATAAGGAGATATCTTTCTTCCGAAAATACCTTTGAGATAAGAAAATTTGAGAATAAACTGTTTCTTTTATTTATCAGGATATGGGTTATCAAACCGCAAAATTTGAAAACCAACAAATACACACAGAAACTTGATAAGTTTGGTTGTATTTATGCTACCATAGAGGTAACAAACCGTTGTCATATTGCAGTCAAACATACCATTTGGACTGTGTTTATGGAAGGAACCGGCTGCGTATGGATTGTTCTTTGGCACATGTTGAAAAACAACATACATGAAAATACTTCAACAGACTTACAAAAAACTTAAAAACATGAACTAACAAACTTCAGCGTATGCCAAGGTATACCAGGGAATGAAAAATTTCTCTGTATGTTGGTATCCACGAGGTGAAACGCTAGCTGATACCCTGTTTGGTTTCATTACAGTGTAAATGGGCCTTTACAGTTTTGTTCAGTTTGAACAAGTTAACTCGGTTATTAACAATAGCAAGGGGGGGGGGGGTAGATGATATATCATCCCATTGATGATACATTAACCCTTTACCACACAATCCCAACTTTTAATGACCCGTAGAATGAAGCCTTTTGAAAACATTATGGGAAAAGGAGAAAATGCTGGTAACCAGCATTTTTTCCTTTCCCCACAATGTTTTCTTCCCTTCCCAGAACAATCTTCCATTTTTCAGTAACATTTCTTTTGTCATCTGCAAACGCTTTCAATTTGGACCTGTCTAAAATTTTGTCGTTTGGTAAAAAGTTAAGGTTTTACCTTTTACAGAACTTTATCTGTAGAAGTGAAAAGGTACAATGCTCAAAACGTAGTGCCGTTTCACGTGTCTGCAGCACAAGTCTTTTGAAAACACTGTGGGAAAAGGAGAAATTGCTCGTAACAAGCAATTTCTCCTTTTCCCACAGTGTTTTCTACCCTTTTTGAGACCTTTCTGCCATTTTCATCAAATTTAAAATTGTCGTCTGCAAACTCTTTCATTTTGGACCAGTCCAAAATTTGTCGTTTGGGAAAGGGTTAACTGGACAGATTATTATTCTGTAGATGATTTGTCGAACCATGAACCATGTCGACATTGTGACAATAGGATATTTTCTTGAGGGCTTTGTTTTTCATCTTCTTTTCAAAAGTCTGTCATAATATTTGATGTATTTAACTGTAACCTTTTACCACACAATCCCGACTTTTAACGACCCTGAAAAAAGAAGCCGTTTGAAAACATTGTGGGAAAAGGAGAAAATGCTGGTAACCAGCATTTTCTCCTTTTCCCCCAGTGTTTTCTGCTCTATCAGAGAGATTAATCTCATTTGTACAAAAGTTGAAATTGGTCTAGTCAAAAATTTTGTTGTGTGGCAAAGAGTTAATAGGGCACGGAATAAACCTAAAAGACATTTTCATCATAGAAATACGCCTCAAATCATTGCAACTTCATGGCTGCTTTCGTCTACAGTGTTTCAGCAAAGTGGGCAGTGTAGATCAAAGATCAGGCTGCACGTTTTGTGCAGCCTGATCTTGATCTACACTGTCCGCAAAGGCAACTTTAGTCGTGAAAGGCGCATTAAGGGTTAAGAAAATGCGTAAAGAAGGACAATGGAGTAAGGATAGACTGTTTTGCTGTACATCATAATTCATATGAAACGCGGGTATCATTTTATCAGGGGACACTTTACCTCTTATAATAAACATGTCTCCATTTCAGTATTTCACAAATTTGAGAAAAATGTCATTTAGCTGATCGAAAAATGTTACATGTCTGTCTCTCATTACTACCCATTCACAGCTGGTCTATTTTTGTGTTTTGTGCAATACGGAGGGATAGTTATTCTTGATGTTTGAAACTTATTTTGGTTTGTTCTTTAATATGAACCTTTTATCACACTATCTCGATTTTTAACGACCCTGAGAAAGAGGCTTTTTGAAAACATTGTGGGGAAAAAGAGAAAATGCTGGTTACCAGCATTTTCTCATTTTCCCGCAATGTTTTCTACCCTGTTAAAGACAATTTCCCATCATTTGAGCCACATTTAACCCTTTCCCAAACAAGCCCTTGTTTTCACGTGTCTGCAGTAAAAGTCTTTTGAAAACACTGTGGGAAAAGGAGAAATTGCTCGTAACGAGCAATTTCTCCTTTTCCCACAGTGTTTTCTACCCTTTTTGAGACCTTTCTGTCATTTTCATCAAATTTAAAATTGTCGTCTGCAAACTCTTTGAATTTGGACCAGTCTAAAATTTATCGTTTGGGAAAGGGTTAAATTGTCGTCGGCAAATACTGTCAGTGTGGCCAAGTCTGTACTTTTGTTGTGTGGTAAAGAGTTAACCCTTTTCCTGCTAAATAAGTGAAATGAAACCTTCAAGCCGATAGTAAAAACACAAAGTTTGCTATTTTAAAGGTATTTTTCATGGAAAAAGATCTCCTTATTGGACAGTGTAGATCATCTAAGATCAGACTGCACATTCTGTGCCGTCAGATCTTGATCTATACTGTCCGCAAAAGTTCCGTCAGTCGCCCATGGCAGCCTAAGGGTTGAACTTGTTACTGAAATTGAAACCATCTTGAAGCAGACATGTTTGAAAATCTTTATTGTATGAAACTTGTATATTTTGTATGATATTTGTAATCAACAGTGATGAAGGTGTTATTATGAATATAGGTGTAAATATTGTGGCAAATGGGAGAAATTGCTTGTTACAAGCAATTTCTCCTTTTGCCAGTGTTAACAAAAGTTGACTGAGGCAAGATGTATAAGTCGCCAGCAGGAGGTTTTATATAGGTTTGAATAGGGGGGGACAAGATAAATGTGAAATGGTATCTGATCTTGGACTTAATGTACTGGTGTAAGTTACTACCATGGTTTTCCTTGTTGACACCCACCCTTCCTAATTTAAACTCTTTCCCACACGACAAAATTTTATACCAGTCCAATTAAATTAAAAGAATTTGCAGACAACAAAATAAATGGGACTCAAAAATTGAAATTTGTTTTGGGAAGGAGAGGAAACATGGTAGGAAAAGGAGAAAATGCTGGTTACCAGCATTTTCTCCTTTTCCCACAATGTTTTCAGAAGGTTTCTTTCTCAGGGTCGTTAAAATTTGGGATCGTGTGGTAAAAGGTAGAAACTCGCCTTCGTGTTTTCTATTTGGAAAATGGTTTTATCTTATGGCAAATCCATCTATCAAGTATGGAATGAATTAATATCAACAACATTAAGATTAAACTGTAAATACTTCAGAAATTGACACCTGGCTATCAGAATAAACACATTAACTTCAGGTAACATAAAACTCATAAACTAATTTGGGAGAACTTTCAGAAAAAATTTTAAGGGAAAAAAAAACCTGTTATTTCAGCTAAAATTGATAGAAATGTGGCAGGTAAGGCCAACCTCTCACAATTGTGAGACATTGACATGGGTACTGACTAAAGCCGGAATAGCAAATGTTATTGCCATGGTCACAACGTTCTACATGATTTTAAATATCATTGCCCCCACCCCTCCCAGGGGCGTCAAATAGAAAAAGTATGGTATCAGTTCTTTCTTTGAACACAATTTGTACCTTCCAAAATTTTACAGTGGCCTGAGCCATGCTGAATGAAAAATTTAAACTTTGACAAAATTGTTGATTTTGTTACTCTCGCTTGATCATCAATACTGTAACATTTACAGATGGTAAAATGTTAGGACTTGTCCAAATTTAGAGCATTTCACAGACAACAAAATTTAATATAAATATGGATAAATTGATATGATTCTGTCCTTGAAGGGTAGAAAACTCTTTACAAAACAATTCCAATTTTTAACTACACTGAAGAAATAAGACTTTTGAAAACTGTTTGGAAAAAGGAGAAAATGCTGGGTACCAGCACTTTCTCCTTTTCCAACAATGTTTCCTAATATTTTGAAAGCATATCTCATTGTCGTCTGCAAATGTTTTGAATTAGGACAATTCAAAATGTAGTTGTTGGTAAAGAGTTAACCCTTTACCACACAATCCCAACTTTTAACAACCTTCAGGATGAAGGCTTTTGAAAACATTGTCGGAAAAGGAGAAAAAACTGGTAACCATCATTTTCTCCTTTTCCCACAATGTTTTCTACTCTTTCTGATACAGATCCCACCATTTGAGTATCATTTTATTTGTCGTCTCAAAATACTTTGAATTTGGACCCGTCCAGAATTTTGTCATTTTGGCAAAGAGTTAATAGGATGATATTTTGACAAAAGAAGGGTGTCCATAATGGGGAAGATGGGTACTTTGTACTATTATCTACTGTCATCGTAAATAACATTAACTTGTTATCCCTCTACCGTATTATCCAGCGTTTTATTGACCCTGGGAGAGAAGGCTTTTGAAAACAATGTGGAAAAAGGAGAAAATGCTGGTAACTAGCATTTTCTCCTTTACCTGCAATCTTTTCTACACTTTAGGACCCAACATTTAATCATTTTGAGTAACATTCAATGTGTCATCTGCGAAATTAATGGTTGGATCGGTGTCTAAAATTTTGTGGTCTTGTAAAATTTTTTTGTCCTAAAAAGTAATGTTATACACCACACCAATTTTCTCCATAAATTTTACATTTATTCTAACCCAGAGAGCCTTGATTCAACCCTTTACCATACAATGCTGATTTTTAACGACCCTGAGAAAAGAAGGCTTTTGAAAACATTGTGGGAAAAGAAGAAAATGCTGGTAACCAGCATTTTCTCCTTTTCCCACAATGTTTTCTACCGTTCCCAAAACCAATTTCAATTTTGGAGTCACGTTTCATTTTATTGTCTGCACATGCTTTCAGTTTTGTTAAGTCTATAATTTTGTTGCTTGGTAAATGGGATGGCCCTTTTCAATAAGGAATAATAGCCAAACTCTGATGTTGTTTGAAGATCGATTTGGCCTGAATAATTATGTCACAAAGTAGCAGACAGTGTAGAACCTAGACCAGACTACGCACTCTGTGCAGTCTGATCTTGACTTACTCTGAAAAAAAATTTCAGCCGGTTCCAGCACTTTAACCCAATGGCAAACAGTCTGTGCAGGGAACAGGCATTTCCTGTTTTAACTCTTTACCTCATGACAGAGTTTTAGAATTGCCCAGATTGAAAGCATTAACTCTTTACCAAACGACAAAATTTTAGACCAGTCCAAATCAAAAGCATTTGCAGACGACAAAATTAATGTGACTGAAAAATTGAAATTTGTTTTGGAAAGGGTAGAAAACATTGTGGGAAAAGGAGAAAATGCTGGTTACCAGCATTTTCTTCTTTTCCCACAATGTTTTTTTTATAATGATTTCAAAAGGCCTTTCTCTCAGGGTCGTTAAAAGTCGGGATTGTGTGGTAAAGAGTTAATGCAGATGACAAGTCACATGTTACTCAAAACAAGGAAATTTTCCTTTGAAGAATAGAAAACATTGTGGGAAAAGAAGAAAATGCTGGTTACCAGCATTTTCTTCTTTTCCCACAATGTTTTTTTTTAAAGCTTTCATTGTCAGGGTTGTTTAAACCTGGTATTGTGTGGTAAAGGGTTAACCTTTTAGTACACAATCCTGGTTTTAATGATCCTGAGGAAAAAGGCCTTTGAAAATATATTGGGAAAAGGAGAAAATTTTGGTAACCAGTATTTTTCTCCTTTTCCCACAATGTTTTTTACTCTATGAAAGCAGATTTGAGTAGCATTAACCCTTGACCACACGATCCCGACTGTTAACAATTCCCACGAAGACGGCTTTTGAAAACATTGTGGGAAATTAGAAAATGCTGGTAACCAGCATTTTCTCCCTTTTCCCACAATGTTTTTTACCCTACCAATGACAAATTTTGTCATTTGAGTCACCTTTAAATTGCCGTCTGCAATTTCTTGCAATTTGGACTAGTCTAAAATTGTATTGTGTGGTAAAGAGTTTAAATTTGTTGTCTGCAAATGCTTTCAATTTAGAGGGAATCAAATTTTGTCAAAGACCTTCCCCTCAATGTCATTAAAACACTAGACTGTTTGGTAAATGGTTAACCCTTTATCGCACGACAATATTTTAGATGTACCCAAATTGAAAGTGTGTGCAGATGAAATAATCTGAAAGTGGTACAAATAAATTGAAGTTCTTTAACAGGGTTAGAAAACATTGTGGGAAAAGTAGAAAATGCTGGTTACCAGCATTTTCTACTTTTCCCACAATGTTTTCAAAAGGCCTCTACCTCAATTTCTTTTAAAACACTAGACCATTTGATAAATGGTTGATTGATTTTTTCCTTTCAGGAACAAGAAGAGGAAACCCCATTTCTAAATTGAACATCAATACAGTAGCTCAGAGCTTCTGAAAACAGGTATGTAAAACATACTAATTTTGTATCATTGTATTGCTTGATTGTATGGTGTTTAACGCCATTTTCAACATTATTTCAGTTATATTGCAGTGCATCCTCGTAGACCTAGTTCCGATGTGTTCTGTAAACTACATTCATTGCCCCTGGGTTATCTCGCGTATGTTTTCTCATTCTCATGAATTACTCATGAGGCATTTTGATTGGTAATCTCAGTTTTTCAGTGAGAAAATTTAATCTGTTTTTATCAGCCATATGCCATCATTTCTATTTTTACCTCGGCTGCAACCAATCAAATCGCTTGTTTCAAATCAAGCTTGGCAATACTTTAAATATGGCTGAGGCCATGAACATTATTGACAAAAGTTTACAAAAAACATTCGGCATCACCCCGAAAGAGTTCCAGCTTAAAGCCCTAGCAGCTTTGGTTAGAAAACAGGATGTGTTTCCAGTCAAACATAAGGCAAATGCCACAGAAGGAAGGCCCACTGGCGGCCACCATATTCGTTGATAATGATGTGGGTTTTACCCGGCTTATTCATAGTAATGGAAGAAGTGATTATCCTCCCATACAAGAGAGTATCGATATGTTATAGACAATTCGATTGGCTATTGGGTGTAATTCACAATCTTAGGAATATTCATAGAAACAATGGTTTCACAACTCAATGTCCCAGGGGTGATGAATGCTAATACTTCGCACCTGGGTTAACGAGGGTGATCGCGGCGGCCAGCATACTTATCCATGCTTTTCTTTTATTTGTTCTATGCACAATATTCTTTCCAAGGCAATGGCTGCTTACCCACATAACCATCGTCAAAACAATGCACAACAGTGAGAGAGGAATGAATCCTGTTACAATGACTGGCACCAACCTTCGGGAAGAAATTGGCAGAGCCGGGGACCGAACCAGTGACCCCCTGTTCTCAAGTCCTGTACGCTACCAACTGAGCTACCTTGGCTTGGCATAACTATCATTGTAAGACAAGGTTGACAAAACCATTAGTCTGTTGTCACAAGCCAAACCCGGTAGCATGGTTGGTTGCTGGTTCAAAATCCCCAGCTCAGCGAATTTCTTCCGAGGAATTGATGGTAGTTCTTGCGATGTAGTCGCTGGTCGAGAAATTAATTTCAAAATGAGGTGAAAAGTTGCCAGGTCACTCTGTCTTTTGTTTACTTCTTGCCTGATTTTAAAATCCAGTTTTCTGCCAGCGACTAACACAAGGACCGACCACACAAATAGATGATCACCTTCACAATATTTTCCATTCTTTTAAATGGTAACTGTGACTTAATTAAATTAAAATGCATTTTAACATGTATATTGGGTTTTTTTTGGCCACTATTGGGCCTTTAACCCTTTACATGTACCACACAATTCCAACTTTTAACAACCCTGAGAAAGAGGCCTTTGGAAAACACTGTGGGAAATGGAGAAAATGCTGGTAACCAGCATGTTCTCCTTTTCCCACAATGTTTTCTACCCTATCAAAGACAGAAATCATATTTGAGCTACTTTCAAGTTGTCGTCTGCAAATGCTTTCAAATTGAACCAGTTCAACATTTTGTTGTCTGGTAAAGGGTTAATATGTACATGTACATTAATTTTTTTTTGGCGACTATTGGGCCTTTTACTCTTTACCAAACGACAGAATTTTACACTAGTCCAAATTGAAAGCATTTGCAGATGAGAAATGAAATGTAGGTGAAATGATGATTCTTATCTTTGATAGGGTAGAAAACATTGTGGGAAAAGGAGAAAATGCTGGAAACCAGCATTTTCTCCTTTTCCCACAATGTTTTCAAAAGGCTTCTTCCCAGGGTCATTAAAACTCGGGACTGTGTGGTAAAGAGTTAAATGATAAAGTTGAAGGTCACAGGCAGTTAAATAGCCCTAGTAAGAGTAAAATTACTGGATAAATAGATAATCCAGTCTGTTTACTTAATCCCAACTCTACTTTAACCCGTCTATCACATTGAAAATTTTTTAGATTTGTCCGAATTGAAACCATTTGCAGAGGATGAAATAATTCTGACTGAAAAATTGAAATTTGTTTTGGTAAGGGTAGAAAACATTGTGGGGAAAAGGAGAAAATGCTGGTTAAGTCGTTACCACACAATCCCTACTTTTAACGACTCTGATGTTGAAGCCTTTTTAAAACATTGTGGGAAAAGGAGAAAATGCTGGTAACCAGCATTTTCTCCTTTTCCCACAATATTTTCTACTCTTTAAGAGGCAAATCTCATTACTCGATCCACCTTTGATTTGTCGTCTGCATATGCTTCCAATTTGGACCCGTCTACAATTTTGTCGTTTGGGAAAGAGTTAACATCTTTACCACATAATCCCGATTTTTAACAACCCTGAGAAAGAGGCCTTTTGAAAACATTGTGGGAAAAGGAGAAAATGCTGGTAACCAGCATTTTCTCCTTTTCCCACATTGTTTTCTACCCTTCCCAAAACAAGTTTTAATTTTTCATTCGAATTTATTTTGTCGTCTGCAAATGCTTTCAATTTGGACCAGTCTAAAATTTTTTCGTGTGGTAAAGAATTAAAAGGATTTTTCCACTGTCCATGAAGACCCATCTCTTTATCAAAGATCAATGTTGACTTACATACCATTAAACCCCTTTTACCATATACTCCAAACCTATCTTTTTAAAACATTGCGGGAAAAGGAGAAAATGATGGTAACGAGCATTTTCTCCTTTTCTCACAATGTTTACTACCCTATCAGGGACAAATTTCTTTATTCGGGCCACCTTTCATTGTTGTCTGCAAATGCTTTCAATTTGGACCAGTCTGAAATTTTGCCAAACGACAAAATTTTAGACTGATCCAGATTGAAAGCAGTTGCAGAGGACAAAATGAATTTGAGTGAAAAATTGAAATTTGTTGGGAAGGGTAGAAAACATTGTGGGAAAAGGAGAAAATGCTGTTTAACAGCATTTTCTCCTTTTCCCACAATGTTTCTTTTTTTCAAAAGGCTTCTTTCAAGGGTCGTTAAAAGTCGGGATTGTGTGCTAAAGAGTTAACCCTTTACCCCTCTTTTCGGAGTTATAACTAGCCTGAAAGCGAAGGCTTTGAAAGCATTGTGGAAAAAGGAGAAAATGCTGGTAACCAGAATTTTCTCTTTTTATCCACAATGTTTTCTACCCAAACCAAATACAGAAATCACCATTTAAACTGCATCTTAAATTTGTCGTCTGCAAAATTGATGCTTTCAATTTGACTAGTCAAAAATTTTATGTTTAGCTAAAGAGTTTATGGAGATTTTTATGGTTTCTTCTCACATAACCGAACTTTAACTCTTTAGCCGACCAGGAAAATTTTGCCCAAATTGAACGCATTTGCTGATGGAAATTTAAATGTGACTCAAATGATGGAATTTGTCTTTGATAGGGTAGAAAACATTGTGGAAAAATGAGAAAATGCTGGTTACCAGCATTTTCTTCTTTTCCCACAATGTTTTCAAACGGCTTCTTCCTCAGGGTCATTAAAAGTCGGGATTGTGTGGTAAAGGGTTAATTGATGAGTTAACTTTTCTTTAATGACTTTCCTGTGGGGGAAATTTAGCTATTTTTGTGATTGGCTGTTTATGCTAATGGATTGACAATGATGAAAGACAAGATTTTTGTCAGGTGATAACATTTTTATATTTTGAGATGTCTAACTTGTTTATTCATGTTACGGTAACTCTTTACCGTCATTTGTGGTACCACGGATGATGTGGTGATCAAGTCCCTGGACTGTATCGTGTAGCTTGATAGGCACCTACACGGTACATTTCTTCGCTGGAAGCACACCGTGTTACTGTTATTGAAATTGTAAGGCTTCCCCTAAAAAAAGAAAACATGAGTCACAATTTTCTATCGATATCTTTCTAAGAATATTTCCGTCGGCGAACAGTTTGTAAATTCGATTATTAGTGTGGTTTATCAATTCTCCTGGGAGATTTCATTGACAGATCAATCGATGTGAATAACTTCACAGTGGTTGTTCATGTCATTGCTGAGCAATTTACAGGGGTGCCGCCATTTTTAAAATCATGTGATTGGTAGTTCAAAATGGAAGCCTCCTTTATACTGACGAGATGTAGGTGTGGAATCGGCAGAGTTGTGACAAGTGTCTCTACCATATGAAAAAATTTTTGGACGTGAGGAAATTGAAAGCATTTTCAGAAGACAAATGTGACCCAAATGATTTGACTTGTCTCAAAAAGGGTAGAAAACATTGTGGGAAAAGGAGAAAATGCTGCTTTCCATTTCCTTTTCCCACAATGTTTTCTAAAGCCTCCTTTCCTAGGGTTTTTTAATCCAGTACCACACAATCCCAAATTTTAATGACCCTGAGAAAGAGGCCTTTTGAAAACATTAACATCAATTAACACACAATCCGGAGTTTAAACGAACCTGAAGAAGAAGACTTTTGAAAACATTGTGGGTAAAGGAGAAAATGCTGGTAACCAGCATTTTCTCCTTTTCCCACAATGTTTTCTGTCCTATCAAAGATAGAAACCATCATTAGAACTGCAATGATTTTGTCTTCTGCTTTCAACTTGGATAAGTCTAGAATTTTGTCCTTTGGTAAAGATCAGAAGCCAGAGATGCCTGAACAATATATTGTAACAAATCGACACAGCTCCCTGACAGTGCATGGAGATGTTTTGGCATTCGCTGACATACACTGAAGTTTTTTGCTCTTTGTTCTAAGTTTGTTGGAGCATAATGTTTGGGTATGTCATTTTTTGCTATGTCATTTTTTGCTACGTCATGTTTTGCTACGTCATGTTTTGCTCAGTGTACAGAAAATTTATGTGTATGCAGATAATATTTTTGTCGTGTACCAAGAAACAGTCCAATGCAGTGAGTTTGATAAATGTAATGCGGACATTTTTTTCGTCCATAAAATGACAATGGTTGGTTACCTCTATGATGGCATTATTCCAGCCAAGTTCCTGAACCCTTTATCACACAATGTGGACTTTTACTGCCCTTGAGAAAGAAGACGTTTGAAAACATTGTGCGAAAGGGAGAAAATGCTGGTTACCGGCATTTTCCTCCTTTTCCCACAATGTTTTCTACCCCATCAAAGACAACTTCTACAATTTTAGCAACATTTAATGTGGCTTCTACATATCTAAGATTTTGTCTACATATCTACATATCTAAGATTTTGTCGTTTGATAAAGGTTTGTAAACATTCTATTACTAATGTCAGTTATCAAAGTACTGAAAGTACTGATTGACTAGTGAATGTGGACTGAGCAGCAGTGGTAAATATAAAACTTGGTTGCTTCAAGCCATCTTTGCAGATAAATGAAAATAAGCAGTCTTTTTTTTTAACTCTTTACCAAATCAGAAAATTGTAGACTGGTCGAAATTGAAAGCATTTGCAGACGACAAAATAAAAGTGATTTTAAAATTAAAATTTGTTTTGGGAAGGGTAGAAAATGTTTTGGGAAAGGGAGAAAATGCTGCTTACCAGCATTTTCTCCTTTCCCCACAATGTTTAAAAGTCTCCTTTCTCAGGGTCATTAAAAGTCGGGATTATGTGGTAAAGGGTTAAGATTTCCTAAAAAAAATTGTAAAATGAAATTTGGTTTAATATCCTTTAACATTTAGGGCCTCAACATTTTTTATGTTCAAATAAGACGTCCAAAGCATGTCAGTAATGCAAACCACAAACCACATAGATCAATTATCAGACTGCACAAACTGTGCAGTCTGATCTTAATCTACACTGGCAGCAATGGCAACTATAGTTCTAACTGGGCTCTTTACCAAATGAGAAAATTGTAGACTGGTCGAAATTGAAAGCATTTTCAGATGACAGAATGAATGTAGACCCAATGATTATTTCTGTCTTTGATAGGGTAGAAAGCATTGTGGGAAAAAGGAGAAAAATGCTTGTTACTAGCATCTTCTCTTTTGCCCAAATGTTTTCAAAAGCCTTCTTTGTCAGGGCCATTAAAGCTAGGGACTGTGTGCTAAAGGGTAAACTCTTTACCTAATGACAAAATTTTGCACTAGTCTAAATTCAAAAACCCACAGAATGAATGTAGCTGAAATAATTATTTCTGTCTTGGATAGGGTAGAAAGCATTCTGGGAAAATGCTGGTTACTAGTATTTTCTCCTTTTCCCTCACTGGTCCCGGGTTCGAGCCTCACTGGATCCACTGGTCTTTTCATAGGAGTGACTTGGGCATGACACTTTAAGAGCCCTAGCCTAGTAGTGTTCTAACCCAGGAAATACATGAATATGTGAATTGTCATTGTGATATGACTCAAATAATGTTGAAAGCGGCGTAAAACCATTTAACTCTGAACCACACAATCCCGACTTTTAACGACCCTGAGGAAGAAGCCTTTTGAAAACATTGTGGGAAAAGGAGAAAATGCTGATGACCAGCATTTTCTCCTGTTCCCACAATGTTTTCTACTCTTTCAATGAAAAATTTCGATTTTTGAGTCACATTTACTTTGTCATATCCAAAAGCTTTCGTTTTGGACTGGTCTAAAATTTTATTGTTTGGTTAAAAAGTTTCTCTCTAAGGGTTGTTAAAAGTCAGGATTGTGTGGTAAAGGGTTAATATCAGAAAACAGCTAAATGCAACAATAGGTACATACCAGACCGCATTCTGCAAGTATTTTTGTGTGTGTGTGTGTGCATGTACTGATAAGCTACTGTAAATGGGATGAAAAATTGCATTCATTGGCTTATCAGCTGTGCCGTATGCATTTTATCAAGCACTCTGATACATTGATCTCTAGGGTATCTTAACCCTTTACCACACAATCTCATGTTTTAATGAACGTGAGGAAGGTAACCTGAGCATTTTCTCCTTTTCCCTCAATGTTTTCCATCCTGTCAAAGACAGGAATTATCATTTCAGCTGCTATCATTTTTGTCATCTGCAATTGCTTCGGATTTTGTTTTGTCCAAAATTTTGTTGTTTGGTAAAGGGTTAACTCTTTACCAAATGACAAAATTTTTGGCTGAACTAAATTGAAAGCATTTGCAGATGACAAAGATAGCTCAAAAAATGACTTCTGTCTTTGATAGGGTAGAAAACATTGTAGAAAAAGGAGAAAAATGCTGGTGACCAGCATTTTCTCCTTTTTCCTTAATGCTCTCAAAAGCTTTCATTTTCAGAGTAATTCAAACTCTGGATTGTGTGGTAAAGCGTTAACTCTTTACCATACAACAACATTGTAGACTTGTCCAGAGTGAAAGCATTTACAGAAAACAAATTAAATTTTGCTCAAGCATTGGAATTTGTCGGTAGAAAACATTTTGGGCAAAGGAGAAAAAGCTGGTTACCAGCATTTTCTCCTTTTCCCACAATGTTTTCATAAAGTTTTTGCCTCGGGAATTGTGTGGTAAAGGGTAAACTCTTTACAGTGTACCACAATAGACTTTTTTACCAAACAAGCATTTTCTCCTTTTCACACAATGATTTCAAAAACCTTTCTTTAGAGTTATAACAACTAGGGTAAAGGGTTAAAAGTTGAATTCTATTCCAGATGACAAAAACTTGGGTTTTGGACAAAAATTTAGGTTGGGCATATTGAAATAATTTGCAGGCAGCAGACAGCTGAAATGATGGGACTCACTCTGAAAATGGTAGAAAATATTGTGAAACAAGGAGAAAAACACAGGTTTCTTATTTTTTTCGGTGATAAGAAAGGTTACTAAAACAGTCAGGCTTATTTATTGTATTCTTTACCGAAACAACAGAATTTTAGACTGGTCCAAATTGAAAGCGTTTGCTGACGAAATATCAGATGCTATGGTCAAAACAATTTGATTTGGTTTTAATAGGATAGAAAACGTTATGAGAAAAGGAGAAAATACTGGTTACCAGCATTTTCTCCTTTTCCCACAATGTTTTTGAAGGCCTTTTCTGCAGGGTCGTTATACAGGGGATTGTTTGGTAAAGAGTTATGTTACCCAGAAGTTTATCTGGCAATTGGCTGCAACGTGATTGGTTGCTATTTACATGTGATTATTGGTTGTGTTGGTTACATAAATTATTACATGACTCATATTATATGGAAACAATGGGCATGGAATTATTGTGAGAATACAGCATTCTGTTGAATGTCTGATGCGAAACAATAGTATGTTTTAACAACCCTGTGAGAAGTACCGGTAAGAAGAACTCCAGGAAAGCATGGCTATTACAAGATTACTTAAAGGCCCAGTAGCAGCCAAAAGTAAACAATGGCGGGGAAGGGGGTGCTAAAATGCATTAAAATTCAAATCATACCATTTGAAAGTATGGAAATTATTATGAAGATGACAATCCATAATTGTAGTTTCTGACCAAGTGTTAGTTGCTGGCAGAAAAATTGAATTTTAAAAGTAGGTCAAAACTTGTCAGGTCTCTCTTTTGTTTACTTTTTGCCTGGTTTTGAAATTCATTTTCCTGCCAGCGACTACCACTTGGACTGACCGAACAGAAATAGATTGTCATCTTCACAATAATTTCCATACTTTTGAATGTATGTTAACACCAGGATTGTTTAAATTTGGCCACTATTGGGCCTTTGATGATATTGAAAATGTTATTAACCCCTTACTGCCGAGCCCCGGAAGCTCAATCGGTAGCATACAGGGTTTGAAAACAGTGGGTCGCTGGATTGATCCCTGGCACGCCAATTTCTTTTTGATGATTGATGATGGTCATTGCGATAGGATTCATTCCTCTCTCACCATTCATGACCATTGTTTTGATTATAGTTATGTGGGAAAGCAGCCAGTAGCTTGGATAGAATATTGTGCACAGTACTGGTAGAAGACGCTCCAGGAAAGCATGGATAGGTGCACTGGCCGCTGCAATATAACTGAAATAATGTTGAAAATGGCGTTAAACATTATGCAATCAATCAATCAATCTGGTAGTGGCTGTGATACACTAAGCAAATATCTCAAACTAACAAGTACTCTTTTCTCTATTGGCTTACTAGATCATGGATTAATAAAGATAATGGGTGACTCTAATCTCCAATGAAATGATATGGGCCTCTTTAAACATAATTTTGACAAGGTTTTATCTTTCTTATCAGAGCTCAAAGATTGGTCTTTGGTCTAACTATTGGCAGGCTACTGTCATTCTGTTCCTTTCACATGTGCAGTAATTTTTAGCGGATTTGTACGGCAAATCTGCTTACTGTGATCTTCTCTGACTGAAACCAATACTGTCTGTCATACACACTTCATCTTTGCAAGCCAAGGTGACAATCACAGCGTGGATCTTACCCCTGCAGGGCTGATCAAGTCGAAATTTGTTAGTCTCGTGTAATCATAGGTTTCAGTCAGGAGTCAAAGCACCAATTAAATAGTGCATTACATTTTGCTATCCAACATCAGCAGAACGTAAATAAAAATGACCACAGGAGAAATTTGTCAGATATGCTGGGAATTATACCCAACAAAATACAGACGAACAATATTTTCTTCAACATTCACTTTCACAAATCAATTAAATGAAGTTTTAGGATACATCTCAACACCAGATGATGGACTGCCAAAGTACGTGTGTGGCTTTTGCTTCACAAGATTTAACAAGATTTTGAAAATGGATTTTGACTTGATAAATTGTCTGTCAAGTTTGCGATCTGAAAAGCAGTCAATTGTTGGCGAATTACAGAGAAAGCATGCTGACTGTAATTGGACCAAACTTTAGTGGCCAATTATCAAGGACCCCTGTAAAAATAACAACACAGATCATAGCCCAACACCTAGAAAGGTAAAAAAGCCTTTGGCCATAGTCAGCGAAATGCTGAAAGAGTTATGTTACGGCGTTTGATTGGTTTTCGATGACGTAAATCAGGAGTGATGACAATCAAAATCCTGTAGGTGGCTCTTCGCAGTGCTAACAAATTTTGACTCGATCAGCCAAGAGGTAAGATCCACGTAGTGGTCGTCAGCTTGGCTAGCCAAGATGTACACACTTGGGCTGTACTAATTCTACTTTCAGTTTTAGCTAGTACAAGCCAACCTCCTTTTTATCACTGTATATAGTCCTGAATCTAATGCCAGCAGGAAACTGTCGGATTGGTGGATTAGATGAGCTTAAGGTCTCTGATAGGGTAGTTTGATTGTATTGATTGATGGTGTTTAACGCCATTTTCAACATCATTTAAGTTATATCACGGTGGCCAGTGCACCTATCCATGCTTTCCTGGAGTTTCTTTTACCAGTACTCTGTGCAATATTCTTTCCAAGCCACTGGCTGCTTTCCCACATAACCATCGTCGAAACAATGGTCAGTGGTGAGGGAGGAATGATTCCTGTCACGATGACTATCATCAACTCTGATAGGGTAGAAAACATTGTGGGAAAAGGAGAAAATGCTGGTTACCAGCATTTTCTCCTTTTTCCCACAATGTTTTCAAAAGGCCTCTTTCTTAGGGTTGTTAAGCCCTTAAAGAGCCTTTCACGACTATAGCTGCCTTTGTGGCCAGTGTAGATCAAGATCAGGCTGCACAAAACGTGTAGCCTGATCTTTGATCGACACTGTCCGCTTTGCTGAAACACTGTAGATGTAAGCAAACCTGAAATTGCTATTATTCGGATAGTATTTCTAGGATGAAAATTTCTGTTTGTTTTATTTGGCGCTGTAAGGGTTAAAACTCGGGATTGTGTGGTAAAGGGTTAAAAGTGCTGCCTAGTATTTATTGAGGTTATGGTGTCAAACTGTTTGTAATCTTATCAGGGCTACAATTGGTACTCCAGTTCATGATAGGGAAATGAGTTTATCTGGGGTTATCCCGGGGTTTATCAGGGAGTCCTTGGCCCCTGCTGTACTTTAGACTTGTTTTTTTTGCTGCATGCTGCAATGTGTAACCCTTTACTACACACTCTGGAGTTTTAATGACTGGAAAAAAAGAAGTCTTTTGAAAACATTGTGGGAAAAGGATTTTGAAAATGCTGGTTACCAGCATTTTCTCCTTTACCTACAATGTTTTCGTACCCTATCAGAGACACAGTTCGATCGATTGATCCACATTTTAAGTTCTGTTTGCAAAAGCCTTAAATTTTGACAAGTCTACAATTTTGTCGTGTGTCCAATTCTTTAAAGAATCTGAAGATGGCAAATATAATTGTTGTATGCTCTGTGAAAAGGGTGCTTAATGTATCTTCGGCAAAAAGTATCAGCCCATGTCAGCCTGTGAGTCTGCGCAGGCTGACATGGATTGAAACTTTTTGATATTTTCAAACTTCTGCAAGTCCAAGGACCATTCTACCGCATAATGCAGTTGGTCTTTAGGCAAAATGGATTTTATGGATCCATAATTATGTGATGTCTTGCTTGGTATAAAGCATCACAGAGATACGCGAAGCCCCTTTTTACCAGAGCATGCCTCAATTATGTTTCTCAAATGATAGGATTTCTGTTGTACAGACAGAAAACTGTAGAAAAAGAAGAAGTTGCTTGTTACCAGCATTTTCTCCGTTTTCTACTCTGTTTTATAAAAGCTGTTTCCCCTGGGCTGTTAGAACTAGGGGTTGTTTGGTGTACAGTTAAGCATGCATTTAGATCGAAGGTACATATTATGTAAGTTTGACATGCAGTGACAGACATGCGAGCGTTTTACTCTTTACCAAAGAACAAAATTTGAGACCTGTCGAAAATCGAAACCATTTGCAGGCCACAAATGTCGCTCAAGTCCTAGCATTGTCTGTTAAAAGTTAGAAAACATTGCGGGGAAAAAGAGGAAAATGCTGGTTGCCAACGTTTTCTCCTTATCCCACATTTTTTTTTAAAAAGCTTTCTTTCTTGGGGTCTTTAAAACTAGGAACTATTTGGTAAAGGGGTAAGAATGCTTTTAGATAGGGGGGTAGCATATCGTTAGTTCATATTCCGGGACAAACATGCCAGTGTTTGATAAATGGTGGTTTCTTTTGGATTATGTAACAACACTGAAATCTGAGTGCTGCACAAGTAAGAATATTTAATCCTTAGGCCGCTAACCGTGACTCACGGACCTTTTGCGGACAGTGTAGATCAAGATCAGACTGTGCAGAACTTGTAGTGTGATCTTTGATCTGCACTGTCTGATAAGGAGATATTTCCCCAACCTCATGAAATACCAACATTTTGGTTTTTTACCATAGGCTTGAAAGTTCCATTTAACTTTTTTAACACACACTCACGGGTTTTAACGACCCTAAAGAAAAGGCCTTTTGAAAACATTGTGGGAAAAGAAGAAAATGCTGGTAACCAGCATTTTCTCTTTTTCCCACAGTGTTTTCTATCCTTTTGAAAACATCCTTTTCCCTCAATGTTTTCTACCCTTTCAAAGACAGATTTCATATTTTGTGCAACATTATATTTGCCCTGCAAATGCTTTAAAATTTTATCGTTTGGTAGAGAGTCAAAGACAGATTAGGATATAAACTTTTTGTAATTATGTTGAAATGCTGTCATGTAAATGTTGAAAGAGAAGTTTTTGCTTCCCCTTTTCCATCAATGTTTTCAAGAGACTTCTGCTACAGGAATATGTGTATTAACCCTTATCATGTTAAGTAACTTAACCCTTTCCCAAACCACAAATTTATGACTGGTCCAAATTGAAAGGGTTTGAAGACGACAATTTTAAATTTGATGATAATGGCAGAAAGTTATCAAAAAGGGGAGAAAACACTGTGGGAAAAGGAGAAATTGCTCGTTTTCAAAAGACTTGTACTGCAGACACGTGAAAACCAGGGCTTGTTTGGGAAAGGGTTAACTCTTTACCAAACAACAAAATTTTAGACCAGTCCAAATTGAAAGCATTTGCAGACGACAAATTAAATGTTTTCTAGCCTTCTCAAAACAATGTTTTCTACCCTTCCCAAAACAAATTTAAATTTTTCTGTCACATTTAATTTGTCATCTGCAAATGCTTTCAATTTGGACCAGTCTAAAATTTTGGCATCTGGTAAAGAGTTTACTCTTTGCCACACAAGACAAAATCTTGTCCATTCAAAGCATTTGCAGACGAAAATTTCAGTGTGGCACAAATGATGCAGTATTTCTTAGATTTGTTAGAAAACATTGTCGGCCAATTTGTGGTCTTGTCTACCCACAAAATCAACAAAAATTAGTACTCAACGAATATTACTGGTTTCACGGTATACCGTATTGTCACTTTTTACCCCACCAGGGGGGTGGGCGTAACATTTTTCAAAAGTGGATAATTAACCCTTAGGCTGCTAAGATGCGACTCACTGACCTTTTGTGGACAATGTAGATCAAGATCAGACTGTACAGAATGTGCAGTCTGATCTTGAATCTACATTGGCCAATAAGGAGAAGTTCTGTTTAACTTATTTAACCCTTTCCCAAACAAGCCCTGGTTTTCACGTGTCTGCAGTACAAGTCTTTTGAAAACACTGTGGGAAAAGGAGAAATTGCTCGTAACGAGCAATTTCTCCTTTTCCCACAGTGTTTTCTACCCTTTTTGAGACCTTTCTGCCATTTTCATCAAATTTAAAATTGTCGTCTACAAACTCTTTCAATTTGGACCAGTCCAAAATTTGTCGTTTGGGAAAGGGTTAACAGGATAACGGTTAGTGATGTAAAAGATGTAGAATTTTTCCAAGGAATGCCATCTCAAACCCGATCAGATTGTCAGATAAGTGTCATAAACTCTACAGCCTTCGCACTCGATATGATACCAGTGTACTTGTCAACGACAGACTCGGGTCTTATTCAAGATCGTTTTCCTTTTCATGCACTTCGATAATAAGATCAATTCTAGTTTTCATTTTACTAAAAAAAATTTATTTTGCAAATGGAAAACCAATGAATTTCCGGTCCAATGAAAATGCCGAATTTGAAAAAAAAATCGACGAAATTTCATATCGACGAAATAATATGAAACCACAGTATTACATTACTGTATTGAATCCCAGACAGAGAATGTACATTTTCTATTTCTGTGTCCTCAATGAAATGACATTGTAATTTATATACCTGCCAGCATTGAACATTGTATGTCATTGCATGTCACAGCTTCTGACAGAATGTTAGAATTTCACATTTCTTTCTTTTTATTTCAGTGCAAAGGTTAGGCAGGCACAAGGCCAGTTTGATCCTGTCAAAAGAAGAGGTAAGCCAGTTCCTGTCAAAATAGTTCAACTCCTTACCACACAAGAAAAATGTAGACTTGTCCAAATTGAAAGTGTTTTGCAGATGACAATTTAAATGACTCAAATGAAGAAATTTGTCTTTGATAGGGCAGAAAACATTGTGGGAAAAGGAGAAAATGCTGGTTACCAGCATTTTCTCCCTTTTCCTATAATGTTTTCGAAAGGCTTCCTCCTTGGGTCATTAAAAGTCTGCATTGTGTGGTAGAGGGTGAACTCTTTACCACACTACAAAATTTTGAACTTGTCTAAATTCATAGCATTTGCAGACAACAAATGAAAGATGGCTCATTAATGATGAAACTTGCCTTTAATTCAGTAGAAAACATTGTGGAAAAAAAGTGAAAATGATACATGGGAGAATATTGTGGCAAAATGACATCAGAAATTTCTCCATTTGCCACAATCCTTTCAAAAGTTGTTTACTCAAAGACAAGAACAGTAGTCTGCTCGAGATACAAGTCAAACTTTTTACCAATCAGTCCTGAGTTTTAATGACCATAAAGAAGAAGACTTTAAAAAAATATTGTGGAAATAGGAGTAAATGCTCATAACCAGCGTTTTCTTCTTATTCGACATTGTTTTCTACTCATCCATAACCAAGTTTCATTACTTGAGTCACTTTTATTTTGTTGCCTGCAAATGTTTCAAGGCTTTTGTAAAACAAAGGAACCAGGTTTTTCTCCTTTTTGCGCAATGTTTTCTTCCCTGTCAAAAACATATTCCATCATTTTAGCCAGATTTAAATTTGTCGTCTGCAAATGCTTTGAATTTGGACTAGTCCCAAATTTTGTCGTTTGGTGAAGAGTTAAATATCTGACCAAAACAAATATTAGCCATGCTCTGTGAAAAGGGGGCTTAATGCATCTGTGAAAAGTATTGACCCAGGTCAAGCTGTGCAGTCCGCGCAGGCTGACCTGGTCGAAACTTTTCGCCATTGGTCAATTATCTGTATGTCCAAGGACCATTCTACCTCAGGATTAAATCGGTTGTTTAACTGTTAACCACACAATCCCGACTTTTAACGACCCTGAGAAAGAAGCCATTTGAAAACAGTGTGGGAAAAGGAGAAAATGCTGGTAACCAGCATTTTCTCCTTTGTCCCACAATGTTTTCTGCCCTTCCCGAAACAAATTCCATTTTTTCAGTCACATTTATTTTGTCGTCTGCAAATGCTTTCAATTTGGACCAGTCTAAAATTCTGTTGTTTGGTAAAGGGTTAAAAAAAGTGACTATTATGAGTCCATATTTATGTGATGTCTTGCTTGGTATAATGCGTTAGGGAGATGCATTAAGCCCCCTTTTCACAGAGCATGGCTCATATATTTTTTCATGACCAGTGGAAGAAGGGTTATGAATACATTGTCAGAAAAAAAAAAAGAGAGAAAATGCCGGTAACTAGATAATTCTCCTTTTCCCACATTGTTTTCTGACGTTTCACAAACAGATAGCATGATACACACACTTTCAATTTGGTGTCTGCAAAATGCTTTCAACTCCGACAATTCTAAAATTTTGTTTTCTGGTCAACTCTTTTTACCAAATGACAAAATTTTAGATGCGTCCAATTTGAAGGCATTTGCAGACGACAAAATAAAGGTGATTCAAACATTGAAGTTTGTCTTGGGAAGGGTGGGAAAAGGAGAAAATGCTGGTTGTTAGCATTTTCTCCTTTCCCCATAATGTTTTCAAAAGGCTTCTTTCTCAGGGTCGTTAAAAGTCAGGATTGTGTGGTAAAGGATTAATAGTTAAAAGATGCATCCTTACAGCCACAGAGAAAACAGTGTTAAAAGTTGATGGTGTGTAGAATGACTCAGAATTTAGTCAGAATTACCAACATAAGTATATGGTGTAAAGGATAGAGAAACTCAGGGGATTTGTCCTTCTTTACAACCAAAAACTGTGATTTTTTTGAAGGCCTCCAGGAAATGAAAGGCATTTTCAATCTGTTGTAATCCGTGCAGCCTTACAACCATCAGGGGCAACATTGGGCAAGAAGATACATGAATAATTATAGTTTGATAAATAAAATAAAGATGAAATGGGTTAAAAACTGGCTGAAAATGAGTATAGATGTATCTTTTACAGCAGTGGTAGATTTGCTGGTGCAAAGCTCGTTATAGAGAGAAGTGCAAGAAAAAACAAACTGTATCCAGATGTAGTGATTGAATTACAAAACATAATTTATATCACCAAACTTCATGAGTAAATGATGAATTGTACAGAGAATAAATTAACCCTGAAAGCGCCTTTCACAACTATAGTTATCATTGCGGACGGTGTAGATCAAGATCAGACTGCACAAAATGTGCAGTCTGATCTTTGATCTACACTGTCAGCTTTGCTGAAATATTAAAGACAGAAAGTAACCTAGAAATTGCAATTATCAGGGTGTTATTCTAGACTTAAAATGTCCATTGGGTTTATTCCACACTTTGCTGTCATGCAATCAATATTTTCTGGAATCTGTCATTACTGAAGTTTTCTACCCTTCTAAAGTAAACCCACTGGACATTTTAAGTCTAATCATATCATTTAAATAAGATTAAATTCGTCGTCTGCAAATGCTTCCAATTTGGACCAGACTAGAATTTTGTTGTTTGGTAAAGAGTTAACTTGTTACCTCATGCTCATGACCCACTTTAAGCCCGGCTTGGCTGTTGAGGAATTTTCATAAGCCTGTTGACTTTGGTACTTTTAGCTCGGTTCTTGGCTGTTGAGGAATGTTCTTAAGCCTGTTGACTTTGGCACTTTTAGCTTGGTCCTTGGCTGTTGAGGAATTTTCATAAGCCTGTTGACTTTGCCACTTTTAGCTTGGTTCTTGGCTGTTGAGGAATTTTCATAAGCCTGATTTCGGCACTTTTAGCTTGGTTCTTGGTTGTTGAGGAATTTTCATAAGCCTGTTGATTTCGGCATCTCTGTCCATGCAATCAATATTTTCTGGAATCTGTCATTACTGAAGTTTTTTACTTCAGATTTGGGCTAGTTGTTAAGTAATAAAAGGGGTGCCAAATACCATAAGGGCAGGTCACCCCTCAAAATCTTTTTATAGCTGTTATGCCCCTTTTTAGACAAGGCGTTTTTAGCTCACCTGAGCACGAAGTGTTCAAGGTGAGCTTTTGTGATCGTACTGTGTATGTCATGCGTCGTGTATCGTGCGTTGTTCGGGTTGTCAACATTTACCTTGTGTGCACAGTCTAGATGCCACATTTTCAGTCTGATCTGGTAGTCATCAAACTTGGTCAGAATGTTTGTCTTGATAAAGTCTTGGACAAGATTGAAATTGGGTCATGTTGGGTCAAAAAGTGAGTCACTGGGCTAAATCTTAGAAAAATGTGTGCACTCTAGAGGCCACATTTTAAGCCTGATGTTTCTTGAAACTTGGTCAGAATGTTTGTCGTAATGATATCTCAGAAAAATTTGAAATTGGGTCATGTTGGGTCAAAAAGTAGGTCACTGGGCTAAATTTTAGAAAAAGCTTGTGTCCACTCTAGAGGCCACATTTTCAGCCTTATACTCTTGAAAGTAAGTCAGATTTCTTGTTTTGATGATATCTCAGACAAGTATGAAATTGGGTAATAACGGGTCAAAAAGTAGGTCACTGGGCTAAATCTTAGAAAAACCTTATGTGAACTGTAGAGGCCACATTTACAGCCAGTTACTTATGAAACTTGGTCAGAATGTTTGTCTTGATGATATCTTGGATAAGTTTGAAATTGGGTTACAAAAAGTAGGTCACTGGGCCAATGTTAGAAAAACCGTAGAGGCCACATTTTCAACCAGATACTCAGGAAAGTCAGAATGTTTGTCTTGATGTTATTTTGGACAAGTTTGAAATTTGGCCATGTCAAGTGCAAAAGTAGATCACTCACACTCATGTGTTTTACACCATAAAACCAGGATCTCTTCAGCTTTATCTGCTGTAGATGACTTTACTCAGGTGAGCGCTTTAGGGCCAGTGGCCTTAAAGTTTTAACCTTTTACAACATGGTCCAGAGATTTAATGACTCTACAGAAGAAGACTTTTGAAAACACTGGGGGAGGAAAAGGAGAAAATGCTGGTAACCAGCATTTTCTTCTTATCCCAGAATGTTTTGTCTTTTGGAAGACAGTTCCCAGCATTTGAGTCATTTTAAAACTTGGGCCAATGGCCTTCTTGTTTAACCTTTTACAACACAATCCAGAGATTTAACGACGCTGAAGAAGAAGACTTTTGAAAACAACTGTGGGAAAAGGAGAAAATGCAGGTAACCAGCCTTTTCTCGTTATCTCACAGTATTTTGTCATTTGGAAGACAGTTCCAAACATTTGAGTCATTTCGAATTTTGTCATCTGCAGATGCTTTCAATTTGGACAAGTCTAAAATTTTGTTGTACCAGGTAAAAATTGCCTGAAAAGCAAACTCTTTCACTGTCAACAATGCCTTTGGTAGCTTTTGCAGACTGATTGATCAAGATCAGATTGCAAGAAATGTGCAGTCTGATCTTGAATCTACACTGTCTGCCACCCCATGCTAATCTTTGACCAATAGGCCTTTTGAAAACACTGTGGGAAAAGGAGAAAATGCTGTTAACTAGCATTTTCTCCTTTTCCCACAATGTTTTCTACCCTATAAAGGACAAATTTGATGATTTTGACACATATAAATTGTTGTCTTCAAATGCTCTCGGTTTTGACAAGTCCAGGGTCAGCATTCACCAACCATTCTTAAGAACATTCTTAGTCTTATTCTCCAAGATTTTCTACATTTGAAAGTAACACACCTTCTGATTGGCTAAACCAAACGGTTTAGCCAATCAGAAGTTGTGTTACTTTCAAAAATTTGGAAAATTCTGGAGAATAAGACTAAGAACGTTCTTAAGAATTGTTGGTGAATACGGACCCAGAATTTTGTCGGTTGGTAAAGGGTTAACCCTTTCCCAAACAAACCCTGGTTTTCACGTGTCTACAGTACAAGTCTTTTGATGGGAAAAGGAGAAATTGCTCTTAACGAGCAATTTCTCCTTTTCCTACAGTGTTTTCTACCCTTTTGGAGAACTTTCTGTCATTTTCATCAAATTTAGAATTGTCGTCTGCAAACCCTTTCAATTTGGACCAGTCTAAAATTCATCGTTGGGGAAAGGTTTAATGCAGTTTTTGCTTGACTGGAAGTAGGAGCGGACTAAAAATTCCACATCACATATTTCATTTTCCCCATCAAAATCGCTAAATAAAACTACTTGCAAATCTTAATAACATGCAGTTTTATTGTCTGACTTTATTGTTCTGTTTCACCCTTTACCACACAATCCTGACATTTAACGGCCCTGAAAGAGATTTGGCTTTTGAAAACATTGTAGGAAAAGAAGAAAATGGTGGTTACCAGCATTTTCTCCTCTTCCCACACTGTTTTCTACTCTTTCCAAAACAGTGTATTTCAATTTTTGTTTCATATTTATTATGTCATCTGCAGATGCTTTCAGTTTGGGCTAGTCTAAAATTTTGTTGTTTGGTAAAGGGTTAACTCTAGATTCTAGACTATTTGAAATTAAAAGCTCTTGAAGAAGACAGATTTGAAAGTGGTATAAATGAACCAAAGTTCTTTGACAGGGTAGAAACCATTGAAGGAAAAGGAGAAAATACTGGTTTCCAGCATTTGCTCCTTTCTCTTGCAGTGATTTCAAAAGCCTTTTTTGTCAAGGTCATTTAAACTTGGGATTGCGTGGTAAAGAATTAACCCGTTACCACACAATCCCAAGTTTTAACGATCGTGAGAAAAAAGCGTTTTGAAAACATTGTGGGAAAAGGAGATTGTGGTTAGTAGCATTTTCTCCTCTTTCCACAATGTTTTCTACCCTTTCAAAGACAAACTGCCTGATTTTAGCCACTTGTGATTTGTCTTCTGCAAATGCTTTCAATTTGGATGAAAATAAAAGTTTGTCATTTGGTAAAGTGTTAAAATAAAATCTGGGAAAATGCAGTATTTACATGCTACTTAACTCTTTACCAAACGACAAAATTTTAGACTTGTCCAAATTGAAAGCATTTGCAGACGACAAAATAAATGGGACTGAAAAATTGAATTTTTATTATGGATAGGGTAGTAAACGTTATGGGAAAAGGAGAAAATGCTGGTTACCAGCATTTTCTCCTTTTTCCACAATGTTTTCAAAGGCCTTCTTTTACAGGGTCATTTAAAGTCGGGATCGTGTGGTAAAGGGTTAAGCACTCTTTCATCTGCTAAAGTGCATTTTGAAGAAATTTGTGAAAGAGATTTTTCTTGTAAACCACGTAACTCTTTACCGAACGACAAAATTGTAGATTAGTCCAAATTGAAAGCATTTGCAGACGTTACAAATTAAATGTGACTTAAAAATTGAAATTTGTCACGGGACCGGTTGAAAACATTGTGGGAAAAGGAGTGAATGCCTTTTCCCACAACGTTTTCAAAAGGCTTCCTTTTTAGGATTGTTAAAAGTCGGGATTGTGTGGTAAAGAATGAAACCTTTACCAAATGATTCCAATTTTTAGTGACCCTGAAGAAAAAGCATTTTGAAAACATAGTGGGAAAAGGAGAAAATGCTGGTAACCAGCATTTTCTTCTTTTCCTACAATGTTTTCTAACTTTTGAAATAAGAATTTCAATTTCAGAGTCACTCTTATTTTGTCGTCAGCAAAAGCTTCCGATTTTGAGAGGACTAAAATTTTGTTGTTCAGGGAACAAGTTAATAAACGGGTTCAAATCCCAGCTTGACAAAATTCTATCAGTAGGTTGGTGAAAGTTTTTTTTTTCTTACCTTGGTTAACCCTTACCATGTCGGCAGCCCATTGTAACATTAACCCTTTCCCAAACGACAAATTTTGGACTGGTCCAAACTGAAAGAGTTTGCAGACGACAATTTTAAATTTGATGAAAATGGCAGAAAGGCCTCAAAAAGGGTAGAAAACACTCGTTATGAGCAATTTCTCCTTTTCCCACAGTGCTTTCAAAAGACTTGTACTGCAGACACATGAAAACCAGGGCTTGTTTGGGAAAGGGTTAAAGTTGATGTTTGATTTTAATTCTTTGAGTAAAGAACTAAGTGAGGGGCTTAACCTCCACATTTTTTTTTGAACTTGAGCTTGTGCTCGTCTGATCTGCGCATGGGCAACACATCTCATTTAACCCTTTACCACACAGTCCCGCCTTTTAACGACCCTGGTAACCAGCATTTTCTCCTTTTCCCACAATGTTTTTAAAGGGATTCTTTTAACGACCTGAAAAGAAAAGCCTTTTGAAAACATTGTAGGAAAAGGAGAAAATGCTGGTAACCAGCATTTTCTCCTTTTCCCACATTGTTTTCTACCCTTCCCAAAACAAATTTCAATGTTTCAGTCACATATTTATGTTGTTGTTTGCAAATGCTTTCAATTTGGAACAGACTGAAATTTTGTCATTTGGTAAAGAGTTAAGAACCGAATGGAAATTTTTTACGAAAAAGAATTCCTTTGCTGTGGAACTGTGAGTGAGAGTTGGTTTTGTTTATTTGAGAAATCAGTTGGTGGCTCAGAAAAAATGCTTTCTGTTTCAAAGCACAGAAGTGCAGTGGGTAGCATACAGGCATTGAGACCAGGGGGTTGCTGGTTCATATCCCCATCTCAGCCCAGTAAATGTACGCAGCACAGTCATACAGTGGGTAGCCTGCAGGCATTGAGGCCAGGGGTTTGCAGGTTCAAATCCCAAGCTCAGCCCTTTCACTAAGAGGAGTCTAAAACTTGTTGTTTTGCAAGGGACTATCCTGTTCCAGTGTCAAGACAGCAGAAAGGAAACTTTCTTTTTCAACAAAGAAAATATTTCAAGAGTTAGAAAGAGTTTCCTTTATGATGAAGTAATATCAAGTCAAGGTCACAGGTGAACTTTCTTTGAAATTTGTTTCTGTGCTTTAACTCATTATGGCTGTTTGACCTAGGACCCTGGAACTTTATACAAGTGTTGCTCATGACCCAGGGAGGTGCCCTTTTGTTTTTGGTTCACATGGGTCAAAGGTCAAGGTCACTGGTGATCTTTGTTTTGAAAATAAATAGAGGATATTTGTTTTTTTCGGTGAAAGATCAAAATTTATTTCATCGAGTGAACATCATCGGTAATATTTTCACGAGTGGCGCATTCTATTTATTTCATGCTTCTAATGCCTTGTTTTGTCGAGACTTCCATAAAAGAAAAATGAAATCAGTATTCTCACTTGTCATACCGGGTAATATCAAAAAATATTTTCACCGCTATTTCTCGATATCCTACTGGAAAGCATGAAATAATAATTTCCATTCTCTGATTGTGCTGCCTCAGTGACAAGGTGCTGGTGAGGGGGGGACTGCTGCTCAAATGACAATTTTTGTTTTTGATAGGCATAGAAAACATTTTGGGAAAAGAAGAAAATGCTGGTTGTCCGCATTTTCTCCTTTTCCACACAATGTTTTGAAAAGGCTTCTGCTTTGGGGTCGTTAAAACTTGGGATTGTGTGGTAAAGAGTTAACCGTTTTACCAAACCACAAAATTTTAGACCTGCTCAACTTCAAAGCATTTACAGACGACAAAGTAAATCTGGCTCAACTTACGGTTTTTATCATTGAAAGGGTAGAAAAAATTGTGGGAAAAGAAGAAAATCGTGGTTACCTGCATTTTCTTTGTTTCTCACAATGTTTTCGAAGGCCCTCTTCCTCAGGATCGTTAAAACTCAGGGGTAAAGGGTTAACCCTTTGCTACACAGTCCTGAGCTTTAACGACAAAGAAAAGGGGCCTTTTGAAAACATTGTCGGAAAAGGAGAAAATGCTGGTAACCAGCATTTTCTCCTTTACCCACAATGTTTTCTACCACATCTGAGACATATTTCATCGTTTGAGCCACCTTTAGTTTTTTGTCTGCAAATGCTTTCAATTTAGACAAGTCTAAAATTTTGTCATTTGGTACAGTGTTAACCCAGAATGCACATGCAATTTATCAAATCGTAGATATTGTGAATGATTCATGTAAATTTTTGGAGACTGTTTGAAACAGGCACTTTTGAAATTGCTTGTGGCATATTCTCATTTATTATCAACAAATTTTAGACTTTTTCCATATTTTCCCTGTACCACACTATCCAGAGTTTTTTCAACCCTGAAGAAACAGGGTTTTAAAAACCACTGTGGGATAAGGAGAATATGCTGGTAACCAGCATTTTCTCCTTTTCCCACAATGTTTTCTACTCAATATTAATAATCTTAAAAAAAAAAACTTAACCCTCAACCAAACAACACCAAGGTTTAACAGCCCTGAAGATAGAGGCTTTTGAAAATAATGTGGGAAGAGGAGAAAATGCTGGTAATTTTTACCAACATTTTGTCCTTTTCCCACAATGTTTTCTACTCTTCAATCCTGACTATTAACGACCCTGAAAAAGAAAGCTTTTGAAAACATGGTGGGAAAAGGAGAAAATGCTGGTAACCAGCATTTTCTCCATTTCCCACAATGTTTTCTGCCCTTCCCAAGTCAAATTTCAATTTTTGGTTCCCATTTATTTTGTAGTCTGCAAATGCTCTCAATTTGGACAAGTGCAAAATTGTGTTGTGTGGTAAAGGGTTATCTATGTTTTGAGAGTGTTAGAAACTTTGTGGAAAAAGGAAAAAGGAAAAGCTGGTCACCAGCATTTTCTTTTCCCACAATGCTTTCAGAAGCCATTTTGTTCAGGGTAGAAGATAACACCCATGTGGAAGATTGAAAAAAAAAAACTCCAGGGAGGGAGATGAAGTATGGAAGTTTTTTGTTACAGGTATCATTCTATATACTTTAACCCTTTACCACACTAACCCGACTTTAAACAACCCTCTGGAAAAAGCCTTTTGAAAATATTATGGGAAAAGGAGAAAATGCTGGTAACCAGCATTTTCTCCTTTTCCCACAATGTTTTCTACCCTTCCCCCAAAAAATTTCAATTTTTGTGACACGTTTATTTTGTTGTCTGCAAATGCTTTGAATTTGGACTAGCCAAAAATTTTGTCCTTTGGTAAAGAGTTAACCCTTTACCTCACTATTCCGACTTTCAATGATCCTGAGAAAGTTTTTCAAAACAGTGTGGGAAAAGAAGAAAATGCTGGTAACCTTCCCAAAACAAATTTCAGTTCCGAATCACATTTTAATTTTCATCAATAAATGCTTTAAATTTGGCCTACTGTAAAATTTTGTCATTTGGTAAAGAGTTAACCCCTTACCAAGTGACAAAATTTCTTACTCCTCTAAATTTAAAGTGTGTGCAGATGGCAAGTCAAATGTAGCTCATATGAGGAAATTTGTCTTTGAAACAGTAGAAAACATTGTGAGAAAAGGAGAAAATGCTGGTAACCAGTATTTTCTCCTTTTCCCACAGTGTTTTCAAAAGCTTCTGTTCTCAAGATTGTTAAAAATTTGGGTATTGTTCGGAAAAGGGTTATTACAGATGGTGTCAAATTTGGCCAAAATATTATTTATATGATATGTAAATTTTGTAATGTCATATGACTTGAATTTTATTCACAATTAGTATCGAAAGTACAGCTTGAATAAAGTAACAAATTGCCAAGCCCCTGTCACACAGTCGGTAGCGTACAGGACTTGAGAGAGGTGTTTGCTGGTTGAATCCCCCCGTTTGGCTGATTTCTTTTCGAGGATTGATGATAGTCATTGTGACAGAATTCATTCCTCTCTCACCCCTGATCATTTTTTCGATAATGGTTATGTGGGAAAGCAGCCAGTGGTTTGGGAAGAATATTGTGCAAAATACCGGTAAAAGAAACTCCAGGAAAGCATGGATAGGTGCACTGGCCACAGAAATATGACTGAAATAATGTTGAAAATGAGGTCAAACACCATAGAATCAAAGAATGGCTTTGCTGAGATATTCTGGGTATTGAAGTTATTTTAACCCTTTACCACACAATCACGACTTTTAACAACCCTGCAAAGGAAGGCTTTGGAAAACATCGGGGGAAAAGGAGAAAATGCTGGTAACCAGCATTTTCTCTTTTTCCCTCAATTTTTTTCTACCCTAACAAGGACAGATTTCGTCATTTGGGCCATATTTAATTTGTCATCTGCAATTGTTTTCATGTTGGACTAGTGTAAAACTTTTTCATTTGGTAATGAGTTAAGCTCTAGAGTCTTATTTGGAGCATGAAAATGTCCTAGGTGTGACACAGCATTAGATTGAGATGTGGGTGGTTATTGTAAGGTATGTAATGCCAACATTATTTCAACATTATTGTAGTTATATCGCTCCATCATGTGCACCTATCCATGCTTTCCTGGAGTTTCTTTTACCCCTACTATGCACAATATTCTTTCCAAGCCACTGGCTGCTATCCCACATAGCCATCATCGAAACAATGCTCAACGGTGAGAGAGGAATGAATCCTGTTGCAATGACTATCATCAATCCTCGGAAAGAAATTGGCCAAGCTGGGGACCGAACCAGCGACCTCCTGTTCTCAAGTCCTGTATGATACCAACTGAGTTACCGTAGCTGGGATAGATGTGGGTGGACATTTCAGAGAAAGAAAACAGAATCTGTCCATTTACAATATTGTAGCAGACTTTATTGATTGCATTTCATCCAGATTAGAAGACTGTCTGCAGGTTTTTCCCTTATATGGAACATACCCTGTACCCAGTCTAACATTGTAATTAACCTTTTCCCACACAATCCTGACTTTTAACGACGTTGAGAAAGCGCCCTTTTGAAAACAGTGTGGGAAAAGGAGAAAGTGCTGGTAACCAGCATTTCCTCCTTTTCCCACAATGTTTTCTACCCCTACTAAAACGAAATTCAATTTTTCAAATACATTTATGTTGTCGTCTGCAACTGCTTTCAATATGGAGTAGTCTAAAATTTTGTGGTTTGGTAAAGAGTTAACTCTTTACCACACAATCCTGACTTTTAACGACCTTGAGGAAGATATCTTTTGAAAACATTGTGGGAAAAGGAGAAAATGCTGGTAACCAGCATTTTCTCCTTTTCCCACAATGTTTTCTACCCAATCCAACACAAGTATTAATTTTTGGGTCACATTTAATTTGTCGTCTGCCAATGCTTTCAATTTGGACTGGCCTAAAATTTTGTCGTTTGGTAAAGAGTAAAGGAGTAAAAGAATACATTTCATTACAGACTTAAGCTCTTAACCAAACGACAAAATTTTAGACTTGTCCAAATTGAAAGCATTTGCAGACGATAAAATAGACTTGACTCAAAAATTGAAATTTGTTTTTGGAAGGGTAGAAAACATTGTGGGAAAAGGAGAAAATGCTGGTTACCAGCATTTTCTCCTTTTCCCACAATGTTTTCAAAACGCTTTTTCTTCAGGGTCGTTAAAAAAACAAAATTTCAGACAAGTCCAAATTGAAAGCATTAGCAGACGGCAAGGTAGTTGTGACTCAAGAATTGAACTTTGTTTTGGAAGGGTAGAAAACATTGTAGGAAAAGGTGAAAATGCCCACAATGTTTTGTACCCTTCCCGAAACAAATTTCAATTTTGCAGTCATATTTATGATGTTGTCTGCAAAGGCTTTCAATTTGGACTAGTCCAATATTTTGCTTGGTAAAGGGTTAAATCTACCAGGCGACAAAAGTCTTAGACTGTTCTAAATTGGAAGCTTTTGCAGACGACAAAAAATTTAATGTATATGGCTAAAATGATGGGAATTGAAAGGGTAGAAAACATCGTGAGAAAAGCCGAAAACCTGTAACCCTAAGCACTTTCAAAGGAACGCTAACTACGTTTAAAGATTGACCAGTATTTTCTCCTTTGCCTACAATGTTTTGCCGCACTTTCAAGGACAAAATACCATCATTGGAGCGACAATTAATTTGTTGTCTGGAAAAGCTATCGATTTCGACCTCATAGAAGAAAAACGTTTGAAAAAAGTGTTCTCAACCCTTTTAACTGTTTAAGACACAACCATGAGTTTTAATGACCCTGAAGAAAGAAAGCTTTTGAAAACATTGTGGGAAAAGGAGAAAGTGCTGGTGACCAGCATTTCCTCCTTTTTCCACATTTTTTCTTACCCTATCAAAGACAGAAATCATCAATTTAGCAACATATGATTAAATAAAATTTTGTTGTGTGCAACTTACGCTTTGAATTCGGTCCAGTCCAAAATTTTGTTGTGTGGTAAAGAGTTAAATTTCAGCATTGCCCAAAACGAAAGCATTTGCAGACAACTTCAATGTAGCTGAAACGGTGCAATTTTCCTTTGATAGGGAAGAAAACATTGTAGGAAAGGGATTGTAGGATGCTAGTTACTAGCATTTTATCCTTTTCCCATAATGTTTTCAAAAGGCTTCTTTCTCAGGATCGTTTAAACTTGGGATTGTGTAGTAAAGGGTTAAGGAGTTAATTTGTTTAGAGCAAATTTTGGCTACTTTTTTCTACAGAATTGTCCAGGTCAGTTTTGCCTTTGTGATAAAGTTATTCCTATCTGATCACATTTTAGACTTAGCCCATAAAACCACACAAGCCTAAGTTTAAAGTCGACCCTGAGAATAAAAGCTTTTAGAAAACATTGGAAAAGGAGAAATGCTGGTAAGCTGCATTTTCTCCTTTTCCTCACAATGTTTTCTACATTTCCAAAGGAAAATTTCAATTTTTGAGTCATGTCTCATTTTGTCATCTGCAAATGCTTTGAATTTGGACCTGTCTAAAATCCTGTGGTGTAGTAGAGAATTAACCCTTTACCTACGAAAAGATTTTAGACTGGACCGAATTGAAAGCATTTGCAGACAACAAATTAAGTGTAGCTTAAATAGTGATTTATATATTGGATAGGGTAGAAAACATTGTGGGTAAAGGAGAAATGCTGGTCACCATCATTTTCTTGTTTTCCCACAGTGTTTTCAAAAGGCTTCTTTCACAGGGTTGTTAAAAGTCAGGATTGTGTGTTATAGAGTTAAACCACATTACTTTTAGCTGATTTTTCGACAGAATTTTCCAGATCAGTTTGGCTGTAGTGGTTAGCAAATTTGTTTCTGATGACATTTAACCGAGCCCTGGTAGCTCAGTCAGTAGTGTACAGGACTAGAGAACAAGGGGTCACTGGTTCGATCTCCATTTTGGCCAATTTCTTTCCGAGGATTGATGATAGTCATTGCAACAGGATTCATTCTTCTCTCACTGCTGGCCATTGTTTCGACAATGGTTATGTGGGAAAGCAGCAAGTGGCTTGGAAAGAATATTGTGTGGAGTACTGGTAAAAGAAATTCCAGGAAAGCATGGATAGGTCCACTGGCTGCGGCAATATAATTGAAATAATGTTGAAAAAGGCATTGAACACCATACAATAAATAAATCTGATGACATTTTAGACTGATAAAAGTACAGAATGAGAATTGCTACAATCGATAAAAGGAAATCAATCCTTTCCTGAGATTATACCTTCATCAATGCAGGCAGGCATTTCACCCTTTACCACACAATCCCGAGTTTTCACGACGGTGTAAGAAGGCTTTTGAAAACATTGTGGGAAAAGGAGAAAATGCTGGTAACCAGCATTTTCTCCATTTCCCACAATGTTTTCAATTCTATCAAAGACAGAAGTCATCTTTTGAGCTATGTTTAGATTGTCATCTGCAAATGGTTTGAATTTTGTCTGGTCCAAAATGTTGAGGTTTTGTGGAGAGTTAAAAGACTGCCTACATAACAGGAAATGTTACCTAGACTGTGGGTGAAGTATCGCTTTATCACACAATCCCAGAGTTTTAACGACCCTGACAAAAAAAGCTATTGAGAACATTGAGGGAAACGAAGAAAATGCTGGTAACCATCCAACAAATTTGTGCCAGGCATCTTTGAAAATTTGATATCATTTAACCCTTAAAGCGCTGACTAAACCCAATGGACATTTTCAGTCTAGAATAAAACCAAGATAACTGCAATTTTGTGGTCACTTTTTATGTCTAGTATCTCAGCGAAGTGGACAGTGTAGATCAAAGATCAGGCTGCACGTTTTGTGCAGCCTGATCTTGATCTACACTGGCCGCTAAGGCAACTGTAGTCGTGAAAGGCGCTTTAAGGGGTTAAGTTAAGATTTCCTCCTTGTTATGGCACATTATGTTTTCAATGAACTAATGCTGTAAATATTTGTTCGTGTTAATAATTCAAAATTATCACCAATTTTACAAAGATTTTTTTCAAGATAGTGTGCTGCAAGGTTGTTTCTTCAGGTAATGGGTTAATTGTGAAAGAAAAAATGTAACAGATTCATTTTGCACTGTTATAATTTGAAAAAGGTGGGCAGAAGAGATTAACTCAAGGGCACAGAATTGTAAAGATTTTAAAATTAAATCATCATTGGGAGGGTCTTTAACCTTAAAGCACCTTTCACGACTATAATGCCTTTGTGGTCAGTGAAGAGCAAGATCAGACTGCACGAAATGTGCAGTCTGATCTTTGATGTACACTGTCGGCTGTGTTTGACCATTTTGGACAAAACCGACCCTGAAATTTCGATATTTGGCTCTTAATACTAAACTGAACATGTCTCCTTGGTTTATTTGGAGCTCTAAAGCACAAAATTTTAGACTTGTCCAAATTGAAAGCATTTGCAGACGACAAAATAAATGGGATACAAAAAGTGAAATTTGATTTTAGAAGGTAGAAGACATTGTGGGAAAAGGAGAAAATGCTGGTTACCAGCATTTTCTCCTTTTCCCACAATGTTTTCAAAAGACTTCTTCCTCAGGGTCATTAAAGGTCAGGATTGTTTGGTAAAGGGTTAACTCTTTACCAAACAATCTGGCATATTTGTAGCCCTGTGGAAGAAGACTTGTGAAAACAGGTAAGCAGCATTTTCTCTTTTTCTCACAATGTTTCCTGTCCTTATTAGGGAAATAAAACTCATTTGTACCAATTTCAAATTTGTCATCTGCAGATGTTTTGAAATTAGAAGAGTCTAAAATTTGTCTACAAGTTTCACTCAGGAGGTTTAACTTTGTTCCCGACAAGTAAATGTTAGACTGCTCTGAATGGAAAGCTTTTGAAGACTGCAACTTAAATGTGGCTCAAATGATGATTTTTTTCTTTCAAAGGGCAGAAAATAGTCTGGTACAAGGAGAAAATGCTGGTTACCTGGACAATGTTGTCAGAAGCAATCTACTTCAGGGTTGTTGTTACTCGGGATGGTGTGGTAAAGGGTTAACCAGTTTTAAGCACCTTTCACGACTATAGTTGCCTTTGCAGTCAGTGTCGATCAAGATCAGGCTGTACAAAACATGCAGCCTGATCTTTGATCTAAACTGTCTGCTTTGCTGAAACACTGTAGACTTTAGTAACCATGAACTTGCAGTTATTTGGGTCATATTTCTAGTAAGAACATGTCTGAAAGGTTTATTCTGCGCTCTTGGGGTTAAATCATAGAAAGGTCAGAAAGGGTGAGTATTGGGGTCAGTCATTGTGCTTCAAGGGCCTTCCACTTTCAGACAAATGAAATATCATTAAATCAGAATGTGGCCTCTTAATTTGGAGAGAGGACAATACTGGACAATGCTGGGGCAATCTGTCAACCTTTCCCTCTTCTTAAACCCCTTCACCCAAAACTATCCCGAGTTTAAGGACCTTGAGGAAGAAGACCTTTGAAAACATTGTTGGAAATGGAGAAAATGTTGGTAACCCTGATAACAAGCATTTTCTCTTTTTCTGCGTGTTTTGAACTCTTTTAAAAAAAAAATCCATCATTGAACCACATTTGGTTTGTCGTCTGCAAATACCTTGAATTTGAACAAGTCCAAACTGGTGTTGTCTGGTATTCACCATTCATTCTTAGGAACATTCATGGTTTAGAAATAGAACAGATGGTAACACAACTTCTGATTGGCTAAACCCAATAAGCCATCTGATCTGATTGGCTAAACCCAATGGTTAAGCCATCCGATTGGCTAAATCCAAACCATTGGGTTTAGCCAATCAGAAATTGTGTTATTTTCAAATTTAGAAAATTTCTAAGAAGAATACTGAGAATATTCTTAAGAATGCTTGGTGAAGAACATATCCAGATTTCTATATCTACTTTGTGAAAGCAAAATCCTGTCGTTTTAGATATTTAATTTGTCATCTGCGAATCCTTCTAATCTACATGAGGCTAAAATTTGTCGTCTGGTAAAGAGTTTGGTGGTAGGATTTTTCACTGGAAGAGAAGATAATATTGTGAACAAGCAGAAAAAGCTGACAAGCAGAAAATGCTGATAAGCAGAAAATACTGATAAACAGAAAATGCTGGTAAACAGAAAATGCTGCTAAGCAGAAAATACTGATAAACAGAAAATGCTGGTAAACAGAAAATGCTGCTAAGCAGAAAATACTGATCAGCAGAAAATGCTGGTAAACAGAAAATGCTGATAAGCAGAAAATACTGATAAACAGGAAATACTTATTTAAAAAAAAAAATGAATGCTGATAAACAGAAAATACTGACAAACAGAAAATGCTTTTAAGGAGAAATCCTGATAAGCAAAAATCCTGATAAGCAGGAAATTGCTAGTAAAAAAGAAAATGCTTATAAGCAGAAAATGCTTGTAAGCAGAAAATTCTGATAAGCAGGAAATTGCTAGTAAACAGAAAGTGCTTATAAGCAGAAAATGACAGAAGGAGAAAATACTGATAAGTAGACAATACTTATAAGCATAAAATATAAAATGCTAGTTAGCAGAAGATGATAGGAAGCAAAAAAATGCTGATTAACAGAAAATGCTATTTAGCAAAAATTCTGATAAGCAGAAAATGCTATTAAGCAAAAATGCAGATAAGCAGAAAATGCTGCTAACCTCTTACCAAACAATCTCGAGTTTTAAAAACACTAGGGAATTAGACTTTTGAAAACATTGTGGGGAAAGGAGAAAATGCTGGTAACCAGCATTTTCTCCTTTTCCCACAATGTCTTCAAGCATTTCAGAAACAAATTCAATCACTTGAGCCATGTTTAAATTGTCGTCTGCAAAATGCTTTCAAATTTTGACTAGTCCAAAATATTGCCGTGTGGTAAAGAGTTGAGCGGAAAATGCTGGTAAGCAAATAAGCAGAAAGGGCTGTTTACAAGGCTTCTCCCTGACAGTGGAGAAAGCAATGGGCTCAGATGGTTAACCCTCTACCTAACGACAAAATTGTAGACTGGCCTAAATTGAAAGCATTTGCAGACAACAAAATAAATGTGGTTGAAAAATTGAAATTTGTTTTGGGAAGGGTAGAAAACATTGTGGGAAAAGGAGAAAATGTTGGTTACCAGCATTTTCTCCTATTCCCATAATGTTTTCAATAGGCTTCTTTCACAAGTTTGTTAAACGTCGGGATCATGTTGTAAAGAGTTAAATAATAAGCTATTTATATATTAAGCGGTGATGAAATTTGGCATGTAAGAAGTCAATTTCCCCAAGTCAATACCATAAATGTCAGCAGCCTGCACAAGTAATAAATAACGTCAACACACAGACAAAAGAAATGAATACAATTCTATAACTTAACTCTTAGGCTGCTAAGCACGACTCACTGACCTTTTGCGGACAGTGTAGATCAAGATCAGACTGAACAGAACGTGCAGTCTGATCTTTGATCTACACTGTCCGATGAGGAGATATTTTTCTCCAAGAAATAAGTTTGAAATAACATTATTCGGGGTTTTACTATCGGCTTGAAAGTTTTATTTAACCCTTTCCCAAACAAGCCCTGGTTTTCATGTGTCTGCAGTACAAGTCTTTGAAAACACTGTGGGAAAAGGAGAAATTGCTTGTAACGAGCAATTTCTCCTTTTCCCACAGTGTTTTCTACCCTTTTTGAGAACTTTCTGCCATTTTCATCAAATTTAAAATTGTCGTCTGCAAACTCTTTCAATTTGGACCTGTCCAAAATTTGTCGTTTGGGAAAGGGTTTATTTAGCAAGATAAATGTAAATTGCCATTTGGGCACTTACGTATGCACTTCCTTAACTCTTTACCACACAGTCCTGACTTTTAACGACCCTGAAAGAGGAGGCTTTTGAAAACATTGTGGGAAAAGGAGAAAGTGCTGGTAACCAGCATTTTCTCCTTTTCCTGCAATGTTTTCTACCCTATCAAAGAAAGAAGTAATCATTTGAGCTACTTTTAATTTGTCGTCTGCAAATGCTTTTGATTTCGTACAGTCTGAAATTTTGTCGTTCGGTAAAGAGTTAACTCTTGACCAAATGATGAAATTTTAGACTGGTCCAAATTGAAAGCATTTTCATACGACATATTAAAGGTGGTGCAAATGATGGAATTTGTTTCTGAAAGAGTAGAAAACATTGTGTTAAAAGGAGAAAATGCTGGTTACCAGCATTTTCTCCTTTTACCACAATGTTTTCAAAAGTTTTATTCTTCATGTTTGTTAAGATTCGGAATTGTGTGGCAAAGAGTTAATTGTCATTTGGACACCTACGTATGAACTTCCATATTTGGATAAAAGTTGAAACTTCTCATTTTACTCAATAAAAAGCATCTTTAAAGAGGAAAATGTATTTTTTCTGATTTCCTGTACCACTTGTCTGTTTAGATTTGTTCTTTTTTCGACAGATGTTTTTTATGATTTCGGTGATATTGCGTAGCTCAGTGGTGAAATGCAGGACTTTTAACCCTTTACCACACAATCCCGGGTTTTCACGACCCTGGGAATGAAGGCTTTTTAAAACATTGTGGGAAAAGGAGAAAATGCTGATAACCAGCATTTTCTCCTTTTCCCCACAATGTTTTCTGCTCTATCAGAGTGCTTAAGGTCATTTGTACCAAAGTTGATATTGTCGTCTGCAAATGCTTTCAAAGAGGTCTAGTCTAAAATTTTGTCGTGTGGTAAAGGGTTAACTTGGAGGCCCTAGATTTGAGCCTCGCTTGAAGCACTAAGTTTATTGAGAGAGTGTCCTTGGGCAAGACACCTCAGAGCCTTAGCTTTGTACTGGTGATAACCCAGGACATACATGAATATGTGAGCTGTGGTCGCGATACATCTGAAATAATGTTGAAAGTGGCGTAAAAAAAGCAGTATATCGGTCACACTGATTTCAACAGATATGTATGTTTAAGAAATAATCTTTTTTCTACCGTGGTTTATCGTTCAATAAACTACGGTTGTGAGTTATGAGGCAAATTAACCCTTTACCAAACAATCCCGGGTTTTCACGACCCTGAGATAGAAGCCTTTTGAAAACATTGTGGGAAAAGGAGAAAATGCTGGTAACCAGCATTTTCTCTTTTTCCCCACAATGTTTTCTATCCTTCCCAAAACAAGTTTCAATTTCTGAGTCACCTTTATTTTGTTGTCTGCAAATGCTTTCAATTTGGACAAGTCTAAAATGTTGTCGTTTGGTAATGTGTTAAATAAACCATGAGGGCAACAGCAGAAGACCGGTAACCAGCATTTTCTCATTTTCCCCCAGTCATTTCTACCCTTTCAAAGACAAATCCCATCATTTCAGCCACAGTTAATTTGTTGTCTGCAAATTGCTTTCAATTTGGACAAGTCTAAAAGTTTGTTGTTTGGTAAAAGTTAGTCATTTACCACCATAAGGCATTATATTGATCTTATTGTCTGTTCTATTAGAACTAGGGTGACATGGCTTGTAATTTGTGAAGGTCATTTTGAGGTCAGAACATTCTGCAATTGATCAGAGCTCCAGATGGAGGGAGTGATTTTGATTATAGAATTGAAAATATTAATTATTCTTAACTTAACCCTATGTTATGGGTACTCATTAGAATTGTTTCATCGAGATGATTCAAATGAGTACCCACAGCATAGGGTTTGGAAGAGAAATAATGGATTTAGAATACCATCACTCCCTCTTATATGGAGCTCTGAATTGATGTTACGCATTTTGAAAAATGGAATCTTCTTTGCTCAGAAATGGCTGATTCTTTTTCTATATCTGTAAATGAAAGGGTAGAAAATATTGTGGAAAAATGAAAGAGAGACTGATATCCTCCATCTTCACCTCCTCCCACAATGTTTTCACTAGAAAATTGAAGCCTGTTAGTAGTTATGTTATGGGGAAGGGGGGAGAATATTGCAAGATACAGTATGAAATCTATCCTCAGTTACGCCCGGTTCTTTAACTCTTTAAGAAACAACAAGATTTAAACCTGGTCCAAATTGAAAGGGTTTGCAGACGACAAATTTAAGACGGCTCAAATGGCTGAATTTGTCCATGATTGAGCAGAAAACATTGTGGGAAAAGGAGAAAATGCTGGTTACCAGCATTTTCTCCTTTTCGCACATTGTTTTCAAAGGGCTTCTTTCCCTGGGTCGTTTAAAATCTAGGATTGTTTGGTAAAGGGTTAACATGCACTATGTATAGCACTGTCACAGGGGGCCTTGGTTGAATGGCTCATCCGAAAGACTTTTTAGTACTTTAAGAGGCAAGCCCTGGGGATCAAACCAGTGCCCTCAAGTGGCCTGAGGTTTGACGTTCACAAGTGCTCATGCTCCACCACTTGCGCTATCGGGGCTTGTCAAGTGTTTTGGGGGGGGGGGGGACCCTGAGGAAGAAGGCATTTGAACATGAAATGCTGGTACCCCTTGTGAAGGGTTAACCTTGTACCACACAGTCCTGAGTTTTAGCTACCCTGATAGATAGAGCTTTTTAAAAACATTGCGGAAAAAGGAGAAAATGCTGGTAAACAGCATTTTCTCCTTTTTCCACAATGTTTTCCACCCTTTCACACACTAAAGACTTTCATTTGAGTATTATTAAAATGGTTGTCTGTGTCGTGAGAAATGAAATGGGTGAACTGTTTGTAACCAGGATTTATGATATAATTAGTACCCAGCCATATCTGGTTTACGAGCTTTAACCCTGTACCACACAATCCCGACTTTTAACAACCCTGAGAAAGAAGCCTTTTGAAAACAATGCTGGTTACCAGCATTTTCTCCTCTTTCCACAATGTTTTCTACTCTTTCCAAAATGATTTTCAATCTTTCAGTCATATTTATTTTGTCATCTGCAACAGTTTGTTTTCAATTTGGACCAGTCTAAAATTTTGTCATTTTGTAAAGGGTTAAGGGACAATATTTATGGGTCATGTGACAAGTTCCCAGGATTCAATCCTTTATATCCTGGTATAAATCTATGGATGATACTCATAAAGGGAGGCAATTCAGAGATGGAGGACAAAATCGTCATAATTATCAGTTAACCCTTTACCACACAATCCCAAGTTTAAACAACCCTGAAAAAGAATCCTTTTGATAACAGTGGGAAAAGTTTAAGGGAAAAAAAAAGCTGTAACCCAATTTCTCCATTTTGCCTACAAGGAGGAGGAATGCTGTTTACAAGCATTTTTTTTTAAACTTTTCCCTCTGTTATCACAAGGCTTCTTTCCTTTTTGCCCACATTTAGCACCAGGGTAGCTCAGTGGTTAGCGTATCTGACTCGTGACGTGGTGGTTGGGACTTCGATACTCGGTTGAGGCAAACTTTCTTTCCGGCAGTTTTTCGCCTCTCAGCTCTGATGCATATGGGAAAAGTAGTCCGTGGCTTTGGAGAGAAAGTTGTGTCAGTACTGGTGTGAGAAAGCCAGGAAACACATGGTTGAGTCACTGACTGCCATGATATGACCAGAGCTATTAAAATGGCATTAAACTCCAATACAAACAAATTTTGCCCACAACATTTTTAGCTCCACTGGCTGAAGGCCAGCGGGCTTATGTCATGGCCCGGTGTCCGTCGTGCGTGCGTGCGTGCGTGCGTGCGTGCGTCCGTGCGTTAACTTTTATTTCAAACATCTTCTCTGAAACTACCCATCCAATTTTCATGAAACTTCACAGAAATGATCCTGCCATGGTCCTCTTCAGAATTTCTTGAAAGAATTTGATTCCTTCAAAAACTCTGGTTGCCATGGCAACAAAACTGAAAAATATTGGAAATCTTTAAAAATCTTCTTGTCTGAAACCATAAGGCATAGGGCTACCAAATTTGGCATGTAGCTTTATGTAGTAGACCTCTATCATGTTTCTTGAAATTATAGCCCTGGGGTCAAAATTGGCTCAGCCCCAGGGGTCACAAATTTTACAAAGGCTTATATAGAGAAAACTTTAAAAATCTTCTTGTCTGAAACCATAAGGCATAGGGCTACCAAATTTGGCATGTAGCTTTATGTAGTAGACCTCTATCATGTTTCTTGAAATTATAGCCCTGGGGTCAAAATTGGCTCTGCCCCAGGGGTCACAAGTTTTACATAGGCTTATATAGAGAAAACTTTTAAAATCTTCCCGTACCTAGCCATAAGGCATAGAGCTACCAAATTTTGCATTTAGCTTGATCTAGTTGGGGTCTACCAAAAGTGCCCAAAGTATAGTCCTGGGGTCAATTTGGCCTCATGCTTGAGGGGGGGGGGGGTTCATAAGATTTACATGGGCTTACATAGGGAAAACTTTTAAATCTTGGTGTACATAGCCATAAGGCTTAGGCTACCAAGTTTTGCATAATTATAGCATTATCTAGTGGACAATTACAAAGAGGGCCCAAGTTACAACCCTAGGATCAAGTTTGGCCCTGCACCAGGGGTCACAAGTTTTACATGGGTTTATGGAGTGAAAAGTTCAGAAACCATCTTGTTACTAGCCATAAGGCCAAAAACTCCCAAATTTGGCATGTTATTCTTCTAATACACATATTCCCCATTTAGTCCGACTGTAGTCCTGGGGTCAAAGTTTTATAAGGGCTTATATAGTGAAGACTTTTCTTCATGGTTTATATTTATAAGCCAGTGGAGCGATACAGGGCCATCATGGCCCTCTTGTTTATCCTATCACAGGCAAATCTCAAAATCTGAGCAAAATTTAATTTTTCTGTACAAATGCTTTTAATTTGGACCAGTCTAAAGGGTTAACCCTTTACCAGACGACAAAATATTAGCTTTGTCCAAATGGGAAGCATTTGCATTTGACAATATCATGGTAGCTCAGATGGTGCAATTATCTCTTGATAGGGTAGTAAACATTGTGGGAAAAGGAGAAAATGCTGGCTACCAGCATTTTCTCCTTTTCCCACAATGTTTTCAAAAGGTTTCTTTCCCAGGGTCATTAAAAGGCGGCATTGTGCAGTAAGGGGTTAATTTTATATTTTCCAAAGCCATTTTTCCCAGGATTGTGTAAAGTCGGAATTATGTGGTAAAGGGTTACAGAACAGACAAAGTGTAAACATAAAGAAAATTTGCCTGATTTACAGACTGGTAGGATGAACATTGTCCTGTTAAATACAATAATTAACATTCTTCAACGATGTTTTATTGCAGAGAGTTAATAAAAACGGGACAAACTTTGTTGTCCTCCTTTTCAAATACATGTCTCGCCCATCTTCTTTGCCTCAGTTTATGGTCACTGTAGCCGTATTGATTGTCGTCGTCAAATATTTGACCGTCTACTGAACATGGTCAAAGAATGATATTCGTGCAGCAATGTAATTTTGTGTTTCTTAAACCTTTACCAAACGACAAAATTTTAGACATGTCCAAATTGAAACAATTTGCAGATGACAAAATAGAGGTGGCCCAAGTAAAAAAAAAAATTTTGCTTCTTAGGTTAGAAAACATTGTGGAAAAGGGAGAAAATGCTGGTTACCAGTATTTTCTGCTTTTCCCACGATATTTTCAAAAGCCTTCCTTAGGGTTTTGGTAAAGGGTTAATCTTTTAGCACTGTATCCAATTTTTAGCTCCACTGGCCTAAGGCCAGTGGGCTTATGTCATGGCCCGGTGTCCGTCGTACGTCCGTCCGTCCGTCCGTGCGTGCATCTGTCCGTCCGTGTGTTAACTTTTATTTCAAACATCTTCTCAGAAACTACCCATCCAATTTTCATGAAACTTCACAGAAATGATCCTGGCATGGTCCTCTTCAGAATTTCTTGAAAGAATTTGATTCCTTCAAAAACTCTGGTTGCCATGGCAACAAAACTGAAAAATATTGGAAATCTTTAAAAATCTTCTTGTCTGAAACCATGAGGCATAGGGCTACCAAATTTGGCATGTAGCTTTATGTAGTAGACCGCTATCATGTTTCTTCAAATTATAGCCCTGGGGTCAAAATTGGCTCTGTCCCAGGGGTCACAAGTTTTACATAGGCTTATATAGAGAAAACTTTAAAAATCTTCCTATACCTAGCCATAAGGCCTAGAGCTACCAAATTTTGCATGTAGCTATATCTAGTGGGCCTCTACCAAGCAGGCCAAAATTTTAGCCCTGGGTTCAAAATTGGCCCCGCTGCAGGGGTCACAAGTTTTACATGGGCAGTACCTAGCCATAAGGCCTAGAGCTAACAAATTTTGCATTTAGCTTGATCTAGTGGGGGTTTACCAAAAGTGCCCAAATTACAGTCCTGGGGTCAATTTGGCCTCATGCTGGGGGGGGGGGGGGGGTTCACAAGATTTACATGGACTTATATAGGGAAAACTTTTAAATCTTGGTGTACATAGCCATAAGGCTTAGGGCTACCAACTTTTGCATAATTATAGCACTATCTAGTGGACAACTACAAAGAGGGCCCAAGTTACAACCCTAGGATCAAGTTTGGCCCTGCACCAGGGGTCACAAGTTTTACATGGGTTTATCGAGTGAAAACTTCAGAAACCGTCTTGTTACTAGCCATAAGGCCAAGAACTCCCAAATTTGTTCATAAATATATCCTTATAGGCTGAAAATTCAAAAAATCCTTTTGCTCCTAACCGCAGACCCAAGGCCTACCAAATCTGGATCACTTTTGATTTTTTTTTTTGAAATTAACCTTGCATCAGGGGTCTTATGTTTTACAGAGGCTTCATATGGACGAAACTTGAAAATCACCTTATTTATAACCATACAGCATAGACTTGTATTGTTTTGGCATGTGGCTTTATCTTGTGGACCTCTACCAGGGTTCAAGTAATTATCGCTCTGGGATCAAAAATGGCTTTGCCCTGCGGGTCTCAACTTTCACATGGGCTTTTACAGAGAAAACTTTGTAAGTCTTCATTTTGAAACCATTTGGCTCAGAATTGAAATGTTTAGTATTTATGGTTTATATTTATAAGCCAGTGGAGCGATACAGGGCCATCATGGCCCTCTTGTTTATTGATCCGAGGAAGAAGGCTTTTGGAAACATTGTGGAAAAGGAGAAAATGCTGATAGCCAGCATTTTCTCCTTTCTCTTCAATATTTTCTATCCTAAGACAACACAACTGCAATCTTTTGAGTCAATTTTAATTTGTTGTCTACAAAACCTTTTTGATTTTGAAAGGTCTACCCATGATTTTGGTGTGGTAAAGAGTTAAACATTTTACATGAAAAAGATCAGTTTCTCCTCGTATCACAATGTTTTCTAAAAGTGGCTTGTGCCAGGAGAATAAAGTCATCTGCCAGGAGTTAATGACTCTAAGGCTAGTCTTACCCAAGGTGTAACAGGGGACAATTACGGAGCCCGGTCAAGAGGCAAATGACCTCAATAAAACCATGATGGACATTTGAATAACTGACAATAAAAGGCAAAAATGTTTAGCCAATATAACCCTTAACTCTTTACCAAATGACAAAAATTTTTAGACTATTCCAAATTGAAAGCTTTTGCAAACAAGAAATATAATGTGGCTGAAATTAAATTTTTTATATCAGGAAGGGTAGAAAACATAGTGGGAAAAAGGCTTCTTTTGCAGGGTCGTTAAAAGTCGGGATTGTGTGGTAAAGGGTTAACTCTTCACCAAATGACAAAATTTTAGACTAGCCCAAATCGAAGGCATTTGTAGACAACAAAATGAGTTAGTCTCAAAAATTGAAATTTGTTTTTGGAAGGGTAGAGAACATTGTGGGAAAAGGAGAAAATGCTGGTAACCAGCATTTTCTCCTTTTCCCACAATGTTCTCCAAAACCTTCCTAAACATTATTTAATTGTGGGATTGTGTGGCACGGTGTTTAGGGAATGGGTAGGACAGTTTTACCACAATCACAACTAAATATTTTGAGGGTCAAATGAGACAAAACCCACAAAAATGTACATAGAACTTTAACTCTTTACCAACTGACAAAATTTCAGACTAGTCCAAATTGAAAACATTTGCAGACGACAAATTCAACTTAAAAATTGAAATTTGTTACGGGATGGGTAGAAAACATAGTGGGAAAAGGAGAAAATGCTGCTTACCATCATTTTCTCCTTTTCCCACAATGTTTTCAAAAGGTTTCAAAAGGGTCATTAAAAGTCGGGATTGTGTGTTAAAGAATTAATGCATGGGTACTTGAAAAAGGCATTGTTGCAAATGGAGAAAGTGCGTAAAACAAGTTCTTTGTCCATTTGTCAAAATGTTTTCAGAAGATTTCTTTGCAAGACAGTTGCCGGCCCGGGTAGCTCACTGGTTGGTGTATCTGACTCATGACCTGGTGGTTGGGAGTTTGATACCCAGTTGAGGCAAACTTTCTTTGCAGAGATTTTTGGCCTTTCACCTTTGATGCATGTGAGAAAAGTAGTCAGTGGCTTTGGAAAGAAAGTTGTGTCAGTACTGGTGTGAGAAAGCCAGGAAACACATGGGTGCGTCACTGACCGCCACGATATGACCTGAGCTGTTAAAATGGCGTTAAACCCCAGTACAAACCAAACCAAGGCAAGACGGCCATCAGTCTGTATAAAGGACAGGGTTGGGTTAATTTAGTCATAAAACTGGTACAGTGTAAAACTGGTCCAGCCTGCCTTATTGTCATTATTGTTGTCCCCATTGTCTAGTTGACACACATGTGACCTGTAAGTCCTTCATCATTTCTATTGTGGTACTGGTACTCTCTTTATTGTGAGTTAACCCTTTACCACACAATCCCGAGTTTTTAACGACCATAAAAAAGGAGGCTTTTGAAACATTGTTGGAAAAGGAAAAAATGCTGGTAACCAGCATTTTCACCTTTTTCCCTCATGTTTTCTACCGATTCAAGAGCAAATACTATAATTTGAAAACACTTAAATTGTCGTCTGTAAATTCTGTCAATAAGTATAAGATTTTGCCATGTGGTATAGGGTTAACCCTTTATCACACAATCCCGACTTTTAACGGCCCAGGGGAAGAAGCCTTCTGAAAACATTGTGGGAAAAGGAGAAAATGCTGGTAACCAGCATTTTCTCCATATCCCACAATGTTTTCTACCTTTGCCAAAACAAATTTCAGTTTTTGAGTCACATTTTTTTTGTCGTCTGCAAATACTTTCAATTTGGAAACGTCCAAATTGTTGTCTTTTGGTAAAAAGTTAAACCTATAGAAGATAGACCTTAGAGCTTTTGCATATGAAAAAAAAACCAATATGGCTCAAATGATGGGATTTATCTTTGAAAGGGTAGAAAATACCATGGGGAAAGGAATAAATGCTGGTTAGCAGCATTTTTAGCTAGGCTGTTTTCGAAAGAATGTTGAGGTCTTGTCATAGCCTTGTTGTACGCTGTGTTGTTGTGCAAAAACGTTGACATTTTGTGCAGCCTGATCTTGATCTACACTGGCCGCAAAGGCAACTCTAGTTGTGAAAGCACAGTGCTCTGGTTAAAACTCTATACTTTTAGGTCTTAATGAATAACTTGTAATTAAAAATTAATCATGTGATAACATGCGCAAGTGCATTACTTGCTTATCTGTCTTCTTTTATCCCTCTTTCACATTGTTTTTGAGGAATGTTTCAAGTGCAAGACAGACTGACTGTCAGCCATTAACTGCATAATAGCCCAAACAATGTGGCAGACAAACAGTCTAGAGTAGTAAGAAACAGTCCCCTTAGATCTTTTGACAGATCTTAACCCCCAAGCTGCTAAGCTTTTGCAGACAGTATAGATCAAGATCAGACTGCACAGAATGTGCAGTCTGATCTTGGATCTACACTGTTCGATAAGGAGATACTGATCTCCAAAAAAAACGTAAGTTTGAAATGTCATTATTCGGGTTTTTACTATCGTTTTGAAAATTTTTATCGAAGTTAATTATTAGGCTAAGGGTTAATTTAATAAGCATGTTTATTGTCATCTGTGTGAAAAAGTGTTGATTGAATTATAATAAGAAATGTGGGCCTTTGGAATTTGAGTGGATTTTTTTCTTAGAAATTATAATCAGCTAGACTTTGATGGAAAAATGAAGACATTTACTTTGAAGATCTATTATTATTTTTATTATTATTATAATTATTATTGATTTTTTAAAACAATAAATCTTTGGTAAAGTAATGGTATAAGAAATAATATGATCTTTGCACAGATTTATATTTCAACTTTTCACCACTTAACTTTTTACCAAACAACAAAATTTTAGACTGGTCCAAATTGAAAGCATTTGCAGACGACAGATTGAATGTAACTGAAATGCTGATTTCTGTCTTTGATAGGGTAGAAAACATTGTGAAAAAAGGAGAAAATGCTGGTTACCAGCATTTTCTCCTTTTCCCACAATGTTTTCTAAAGCTTCCTCTTTCAGGGTCATTAAAACTTGGGATCGTGTGGTAAAGGGTTAAATCTGAGTTTCAGTGTCCCTAAGGAAAGAGCCTTTTGAAAACATTGTGGGAAAAGCTCTTCCAACAATGTTTCCTACCCTTTCTTATATAAATCCCATTATGTTACCCACATTTAATTGAAGAGTCTGCAAATTGCTTTGAATTTTGACCAGTCTAAATTTACGTCATTTGGTAAAAAATGAAAGGGTAGAAAACAGTGTGGGAAAAGGAGAAAATGCTGGTCATCATTTCACACATTTCCAAAAGGGCTTCTTCCTTCACCCTTTCTCAAATGTCAAAATTTTAGACTTGTTCAAATTGGAACGTTTTGCAGACGACGAATTAAACTTGGCTGAAATGATAGAATTTGCCTTTTATAGGGTAGAAAGCATTGTGGGGAAAAAGAGAAAATGGTGGTTACCAGCATTTTCTCTCTTTCCCACAATGTTTTCAAAAGATTTGTTGCGTAGGGTCACTAAAACTCTGGAGTGTCAGGTAAAGGGTCCGGACTGTAAAAGGTTTGGTTTGTTTGGTGATGTGTTAACCCTTTACAACACAATCCCAAGTTTTAACGCCCCTGAGAAAATAGCCTTTTGAAAACATTGTGGGAAAAGGAGGAGATGCTGATAACCAGCATTTTCTCTTTTTCCCACAATGCTTTCTTCCCTTTCACATTTTACCAGATGATGTAAATTTAGACTGGTCAAAATTCAAAGCAATTTGCAGATGTCTTCCAGAGTTTTAACGACCCTGAAAGGGAAGGCTTTAGAAAACATTGTGGGAAAAGGGGAAAATGCTGGTAACCAGCATTTTCTCCTTTTTCCACAATGTTTTCTACCCTATCAATGTTTTCAATCTTATCAGAGACAAATTTCGCCATTTGGGCAGTATTTGATTTGTCTTCTGCAAATGCTTTCAGTTTGGACAAGTTCAAAATTTTGTCGTTTGGAAAAGAGTCAAGTCTACCAAATGACAAAAATTTTGAGTTTTCTGAATTGAAAGCATTTGCAGACGACAATTTAATTGTGGCTAGAATTATGAGATATAGCATGAAAAGGATTGAAAACAATGTGGGAAAAGGAGAAAATGCTGGTTACCAGCATTTTCTCCTTTTCCCTCAATGCTTTCGAAAGCTTTCTTTCTCAGGATTGTGTTGTAAAGGGTTTCATCTTAGTAAGAAGAAAAAAAAAAGATTGTATTTGGTTCATGGCTGGTCAAAAATTACCATATAAAGTAATGGATTCACTTAAGTGGATGGCCACTTCAAGGAGATTTTCACACTTGGCATAAAAATCAGAAATAAAAAAAAAGGGGGTGGGGTTAATTGATGTAACAAAAGGTGTGATAAGACAGGTATTTCCCACCGTTTGACAGCCTGATTGACATTGTTTGCTTCTGTTCATCAAACCAATCTCCAGTTAAGAAAAGGCAGAGTTGTCAAAAAAGATATTTTTATGGGGCTTTAATTTATTGTTTTTATTGTAATCAAATCATATCTGTGTGATTTTAAGGACTGATTATTTCTCTCTTGTCAAGATAGGGCAGGTTACCATTGAAGTGTATCTAAAGAAGGAATCAGTTACAGTGGAGGTGTGACGGGGAGACTTTATAATATTTTTATGGTGTATATAACTGGACATTTTATTAACTTTAGTCATAATTTGGTGTTGGACTTTGGACTGGAATGGGTGAGAAATTATGCTCTGAATTTTTGTCTTTTTTTTTCCAAAACAAAAATGTAGACATGTTCAAATTGAAGGAGTTTGCAGATGGAAAAATAAATGAAACTTGGAATTTGCTTCTGGAAGGCTAGAAAACATTTTGGGAAAAGGAGAAAATGCTGGTTACCAGCATTTTCTCCTTTTCTCAAAATGTTTTCAGCAGGCTTCTTTCCCAGACTTGTTAAAACTCAGGATTTTGTTGTAAAGGCTTATAGTCATTTGTGTTTTATTTTTAATAAATCATTCAATTTTATAATTATCTGTCAGAGATTTTTAGGCATGTGTTGTATATTAACCCTTCCCAAACGACAAATTTTGGACTGGTCCAAATTGAAAGAGTTTGCAGATGACAATTTTAAATTTGATGAAAATGGCAGAAAGTTATCAAAAAAGGGTAGAAAACACTGTGGGAAAAGGAGAAATTGCTCGTTATGAGCAATTTCTCCTTTCCCACAGTGTTTTCAGAAGACTTGTACTGCAGACATGTGAAAGCCAGGGCTTGTTTGGGAAAGGGTTAAAAGTTTTTTTGTAGTTTTTTTGTACAAAATTTAACCCTTAGGCTGCTAAGCGCGACTCCCTGACCTTTTGCGGACAGTGTAGATCAAGAATGTGCGGTCTGATCATGGATCTACGCTTTCTGATATGGAGATATTTTTTTTCTGAGAAATACTTTTGAAATGGCAACTCGGGTTTTCACTATTTGCTTGAAAGTTTCATTTCAGTTATTTAGCATGAAAGATTGGCAAATACTGCGTGTCCACAGGTTGATTTTGTCACCACAATGTTTGCTATAAACATTCTTCCTTCTTGTTACAGTAGTTAATGTTATGTCGTGTAGATGAATTTATGTAAACGATGGATGGATGGATGGATGGATTGGGCAGGTAGGTGGATGGATGGATGAGTGGATAGGTGGATAGATGGATGGATGGGTGGGTGAGTTTGTGTGGGTGGATGGATGGATGGATGGGTGGGTGAGTGGGTGAGTTTGTACAGGTGGGTGGGTGGTTGGGTGGATGGATGGATAACACAGCTTTCAACATTAATGGCAATAGCTCACATTATATATGTATTGCCTGGGTTTCACTAGTACTAGGCTAGGGCTCTGAAGTGTCTTGGCCAAGGACACTCCAAGGAAAAATGTAAATGTAAAGTAAGAATGTATGTTATGGGTGGATATAAAAGGAATGATGTATGTATTATTTTGTATTTTCAGTTACTTGATGAAGAAAAATAAATAACAGGACACTGGGTTGAGAAAATTGTATCTAAAATGGTTTTTACAAAGGACAATATTTGGTAAGTTAATTATTATTTTTGATGTTATTAATGCCTCGTAACCTGCATTTTCTCCTTTTCCTACAATGTTTATATTTTTTTTTTAAATTTTATTAATACCTTGTACACCTACATTTTCTCCTTTTCCCACAGTGTTTCTACCCTTTGAGAGACATATTTCATGTTAAAAATGACTGGGGACAGTTTCTATAGGGGACAATTTCTCTAGCATCCATAATTTCTTGTTAGCAGATACTTTCTGTTTGGACTGATTTGATTTGATTTGCTGTTTTTTAACCCTTTACCAAACGACAGAAATTTTAGAGTTGTTCAAATTGAAAGCATTTGCAGACGACAGTTTCATTGTGGCTGAAATGGTCCAATTTTGCTTTGATAGGGTAGAAAACATTGTGGGAAAAGGAGAAAATGCAGGTTACCAGCATTTTCTCCTGTTCCCACAATGTTTTCAAAAGGCTTCTTTCACATGGGTTTTATAAGTCTGGATTGTGTCGTAAAAGGCTAACCCATTACCAAATGACAAAATTTCAGACTGGTCCAAATTGAAAGCAGACCACAATTTAAATGTGGCTCAAAATTGAAATTTGTTTTGGGCAGAGTAGAAAACATTGTGGAAAAAGGGCATTTTCTCCTTTACCCACAATGTTTTCAAAAGGCTTCTTTAGGGTCGTTAAATCTCGGGATTGTGTGGTAAAGCGTTGGTCTTTTTTGTCTAGTTTACTTTTTAGCACACAACAAAATTTTAGACTAGTCCAAACTGAAAGCATTTGCAGACAACAAAAGAAATGTGGATAAAATGATGAGCTTTGTCTATAAAAGGGTAGAAAACATTGTGGGAAAAGGAGAAAATGCTGGTTACCAGCATTTTCTCCTTTTCTCATAATTTTTTGGGAAGTCTTCTTCCTTAAGGTCGTTAAAAGTCGAGACCGTGTGGTAAAGCTTTAAAAAGATTACTAATTTAGTTTAGTTTATTACAAACCTGGGGCCCATTCTGATGTGACAGCCCCCTCTGTGCCTGATTTATTTCATTATACCTTACCACAGTAAAATTTTAGATTCTTTCATATTGAAAGCATTTAACCCTTTACCGCACAATGCTGCCTTTTGACGCCCCTGGGAAAGAAGCCTTTTGAAAACATTGTGGGAAAAGGAGAAAATGCTGGTTACAAGCATTTTCTCCTTTTCCCACAATGTTTTCTACCCATTCAAAGAAGAATTGCACCATTTGAGCCACAATGAAATTATTGTCTGCAATTGCTTTCAATTTGGACAAGGCTAAAATGTTGTCGTCTGGTAAAGGGTTAAAGACCACAGAACTAGATGAGTCTCAAAAACTTTGTCTTCTTTGGAAGCGCAGAAAACATTGTGGAAAAAGGGGAAAATGCTGATGATCAGGGCTATGACAGTACCTCAATATTTTCTCAGATTGGCTGAGCTAAAATGCTTGTTATCAGTATTTTCTGCCTTTCTCACAATGTTTTCAAAGGGCTTCTTCTCTAGGGCTGTTAAAGCCTTGGAGACATGCTCTGGTAAAAGGGGGCTTAATGCATCTCTGTGATCCATTGTTCGATGCAAGTCATCACATGATCAAGGATCCATAAAATCCATTTTGTCTAACATCAGCGCGGGGAATCATGAGACAAACTGGTCCTTGGATATGCAGAAAATTGACCAATAGCAACAAGTTTCTGCCCAGGTCAGCCTGCGCGGGCTGCGCAAGCTAACCTGGGTTGATTCTTTTTTGCAGATGCATCAAGCCACCTTTTCACAGAGCATGACTGATTGTACTGTTTGTTAACATTGTACTGTTTGTTAACCCTTTACCAGATGACAAAATTTTAGCCTTGTCCAAATTGAAAGAATTCCCAGACGACAATGTCAGTGTGACTCAAATGGTGCAATTTTTCTCTGATAGGGAAGAAAACACTGGGGGAAAAGGAGAAAATGCTGGTTACCAGCATTTTCTCCTTTTCCAACAATGTTTTCTAAAGCCTTCTTTTGCAGGATTGCTAAAAGTGGGGATTGTTCGGTAAAGGGTTAGGGCTAACTAGATTGGCAGTCAGACAATTATACATGTACATGAATGAAAAATGGTTGGACACAGTGACCTGGTCAGTGTCATGTTACATACCCATCTTTACATGAATATTTTGTACAAAAGCAGGTTAACCCCTTACAACATAATCACAAGTTTTAACGACCCTGAGCAAGGAGGCTTTTGAAAACATTGTGGGAAAAGAAGAAAATGCTGGTTACCAGCATTTTCTCCTTTTCCCACAATGTTTTCTACCCTACCAAAGACAGAAATCATCATCGTATTTGCATGTGATTTGTTGTCTCATAATGCTTTCAATTTGGCAGAGTCCAAAATTTTTTCTTTTGGTAAAGAGTTAACCCTTTACCACACAATCCCAACTTTTAACGACCCTGTAAGAAAAGGCTTTTGAAAATGTTGTGGGAAATGAAGAAAATGCTGGTAACCAGCATTTTCTCCTTTTTCCACAATGTTTTCAACCTTATCAAAGGCAAATCCCAGCATTTGAGCAACATTTAACCCTTTCCCAAACAAGCCCTGGTTTTCACGTGTCTGCAGTACAAGTCTTTTGAAAACACTGTGGGAAAAGGAGAAATTGCTCGTAACGAGCAATTTCTCCTTTTCCCACAGTGTTTTTCTATCCTTTTTGAGACTTTTCTGCCATTTTCATCAAATTTAAAATTGTCGTCTGCAAACTCTTTCAATTTGGACCAGTCCAAAATTTGTCGTCTGGGAAAGGGTTAAATTGCCATCTACAAATGCTGTCTGACTTGGACAAGTCTACATTTTTTTGTGTGTGGTAAAGGGTTAACTCTTTACCACACCAAAAGAATTTTAGACTGGTCCGAACTCAGAGCAGTTGCAGACAACGTAATAAATTTGGCATAAATAATAGGATTTATCTGTGAAAGGGTAGAAAACATTGTATAAAAAGAAGAAAATGCTGGTAAACAGCATTTATTTCTGTTTCCACAATGTTTTCTACCCTTCAGCAGTCAAATCCCATCAATTCACTCATGTTTGATTAGCTCTTACCAAACAACAAAATTTTGGACTGGTCCAAATTGAAAGGATTTGCAGATGACAAATGTAGCTCAAATGATGATTTCTGTTTTAGATGGGATAGAAAACATTGTGGGAAAAGGAGAAAATGCTGGTTACCAGCATTTTCTCCTTTTCCCACGATGTTTTCAAAAGCCTTCTCTTACAGGGTCATTAAAACTCCGGATTGTGTGGTAATGGGTTAATCATCTGCAAATGCTATCAATTTGGACAAGTCTAAAATTTGTCATTTGAAAAAATTCAAAAGGGGAAAAATTAGGATATTTTCTCTGCAGCCTAAAGACCTGTCAGGTTGTTACAAACAAAATAAACCATTGAAGCAAAAGAAAAAAAAAATCAAGTTTATGCAATAAACATGGACTTAAATATTTTGGTGCAGCCATAAAAATAATGAGCCATGCTGTGGCAAAAGGGGACTTAACTCTTTACCAAACAACAAAATTTTAGACTAGTCCAAATTGAAAGCTTTTTGCAGACAGCAAAATAAATGTGAATCAAAAATTGAAATTTGTTCTTTGGATGAGTAGAAAACATAGTGGTTACCAGCATTTTCTCCTTTTCCCACAATGTTCTCAAAAGGCTTCTTCCTCAGGGTCGTTAAAAGTTGGGGTTAACCCTTTACTGCATGACAAAATGTTAGACTTGTCCAAATTGAAAGCATTTGCAGATGACAAATTAGATGTGTGTCAAATGGTGGTAGTTGTCTTTGATAGGGAAGAAAACATTGTGGGAAAAGGAGAAAATGCTGGTTACCAGCATTTTCTCCTTTTCCCACAGTGTTTTCAAAAGGCTTCTTCCTCAGGGTCGTTAAAAGTCGGGATTGTGTGGTAAGGGCTTAATGGATCTCTTTGATGCTTTATATTAAGCAAGTCATCACATAATTATGGATCAAGTCATCACATAATTATGGATCCATAAAAATCTAGTTTGTTTAACAACCGAGTCCTGAGGTATGCAATCTGGTTTGTTTAACCCTTTCCCAAACAAGCCCTGGTTTTCACGTGTCTGCATTACAAGTCTTTTGAAAACACTTTGGGAAAAGGAGAAATTGCTCATAACGAGCAATTTCTCCTTTTCCCACAGTGTTTTCTACCCTTTTTGATAACTTTCTGCCATTTTCATCAAATTTAAAATTGTCGTCTGCAAACTCTTTCAATTTGGACCAGTCCAAGATTTTTCCTTTGGGAAAGGGTTAATTTGAAGCAAGTCATCACATAATTATGGATCCATAAAAATCTAGTGTGGTTAACAACCGAGTCCTGAGGTACGCAATCTGGTTTGTTTAACAACCAAGTCCTGAGGTACGCTAGTCCTTTGACAAGCAGAAAATCGACCAATGGCAAAACCTTTCGGCCCAGGTCAGCCTGCGCGGAATTTGTGCAGGCTGACCTGGGTCGATACTTTTTTTTGCAGATTCATTAAGCCCCCTTTTCACAGAGCATGGCTAATTAATATATTGTGAAGGCTTATATAATAAAGCTGTCAGATATATCAATCTTTGAAACTAATCCATAAATCAGACTTAGATGGGCTGGCCACATCAGAATTAGTCCCTGTAAATTGCTTTGATTTTCCATTTATTTATCGTCTCCCCACCCCGTAACCCATCTGGATGACGCACCCGTTAGTTATGTTATTGTGGGTAGTGCAAGGTGCAGGATGAAACCTTATTTAACCGATTTCCCCCGGGCCAGGTTTCATAGAAAAAATTTCTCTTATTTCACTCAAATCTACTATAGGTCCAAGGTTCTGACTGAAGTTGAGTTTTTTTATTTGAGACACATTTCAGCAGTGTTAACACACTGTGGTAATGTCCTCAAATCCTGAGTTGACACTATGTTTCAGACTTAACTAAGCGAAATAAATTAACTTAAGTCTGTAACAGACTTAAGTCCATTATTTTGCTTAGTTGAGTCCAAAACATTGTGTCAACACAGGACTTCAGAGTGTTATATAAGTCTCTTAACCCTTTCCCAAACGACAAATTTTGGACTGGTCCAAATTGAAAGAGTTTGCAGACGACTATTTTAAATTTGATGAAAATGGCAGAAAGTTATCAAAAAGGGTAGAAAATACTGCGGGAAAAGGAGAAATTGCTCGTTACGAGCGATTTCTCCTTTTCCCACAGTGTTTTCAAAAGACTTGTACTGCAGACACGTGAAAACCAGGGCTTGTTTGGAAAAGGGTTAACCTGTTACCACACAATCCCGACTTTTAACAACTCTGAAGAAAAAGCCTATTGAAAACATTGTGGGAAAAGGAGAAATGCTCCTTTTCCCACAATGTTTTCCACCCTTCCCTAATCAAATTTCAAGTTTTGAGCCACAGTTAATTTGTTGTCTGCAAATGCTTTCAGTTTGGACCAGTTTAAAATTTTGTTGTTTGGTAAAGAGTTAAAGTTAGTGAAATGCGTCTGGAATGATAAATTCAGGTTAAGTCAGAAAATAAGTCTGTTTGCAGATTTGAGTAATATAATAGTCTTAACTCTTTACCAAACAACAAAATTTTAGACTGGTCCAAATTGAAAGCATTTGCAGACGATAAAATAAATGTGACTCAAAAATTAAAATTTGTTTTTGGAAGGGCAGAAGAACATTGTGGGAAAAAGAGAAAATGCTGGTTATCAGCATTTTCTCTTTTTCCCACAATGTTTTCAAAAGGCTTCTTTTTACAGGGTTGTTTAAAGTTGGGATTGTGTAGTAAAGAGTTGAGTTTTTTTGTGGAACAGGGCCTAGGTTCTTTTGTGTGCTCAGTCTATAACGCTGTCACACAGAACTTTGGTTTAACCCTCAGGCTGTTAAGTTCGACTCCCAGACCATGTGCTGACAGTGTAGCTCTTTCCTCAGTGCTGTAAAAGTGTTAACTCTTTACTAAACGACAAAATTTAAGACTAGTCCAAATTTAAAGCATTTGCAGTTGACAAATTAAATGTGACTTAAACACTGAAATTTGTTATGGGACGGGTAGAAAACATTGTGGGAAAAGGAGAAAATGCTGGTTAGCAGCATTTTCTCCTTTTCCCACAATGTTTTCAAAAGGCTTCCTTTCTAGGGTCGTTAAAAGTCGGGGTTGTGTGGTAAAGAGTTAAACCTTACCTTTCAGCAAAGTTCACAAAGTGCTCAAGGTGAGCTATTGTGATTGTGCTGTGTCCGTTGTCTGTCGTGCGGCATCAACATTTTACCTTGTGCGCAGTCTGGAGGCCAGATTTTCAGTCAGATATGCATGAAACTTGGTGAGAATGTTTGTCTTGATAAAATCTCAGACAAGTTTGAAATTAGGTCAGGGCAGATCAAAAAGTAGGTCACTGCGCTAAATCTAAGAAAAACCTTGTGTGCACTCTAGTTCAGATACCATTTATCATACCATATATTTATGATGATGATGATGATGGTAATGATGATAACAACAACAACAACAGATCCTCAAAGTAAATGTCTTCATTTTTCCATCAAAGTCAAGCTGATTATTATTTCTAAGAAACGATTCACTCAAATTTCAAATGTCTGCATTTCTAATTATAATTCAATCAACACTTTTCGACGCAGATTACATGATATACATGCTTATGGAATTAACTCTTTAGCTGCTAAGCGCAACTCACAGACCATTTGTGGACAGTGTAGATCAAGATCAGACTGCACAGAACGTGCAGTCTGATCTTGGATCTACACTGTCTGATAAGGAGATATCTTTCTCAAAAAAAAATATCTGAAACGGCATTATTCTGTTACTATCTGCTTGAACATTTCATTTAACCCTGTACCACACAATCCTGACTTTTAAGGACCCTGAGGAAGAGGCCTTTTGAAAACATTGTGGGAAAAGGAAAAAAATGGTGGTAACCAGCATTTTCTCCTTTTCCCACAATGTTTTCGAAAGGCTTCTGCCACAGGATTGTTAAAACTTGGGATTAATGTGTTGTAAAGGGTGAACGCAGCAACTTTATTTTCTCTAAATAGTTTTGAACAACCAAAAACAGATTTATTATGACTGCTATGCAGAAACGCCTAGATGCTAATTTGTTGCAAGTTTCAAGGTGTCCTTTCTAAAGAATTTCTGTTTATTGCAGAAGGTGGAAAAAAATGGCATAACCTCTCCATGGCGTGCAATTAAAAGGACAATTACAAATATGGCGAGCTTAAGACAAGCTGTTAAATTCTCGTTCTCGATGTTGGCATTACAGAGTCTTATGGCTTAAATCCGTTTATGATTGCACTTTATGACGGATATATAAATATTGCGCAAGACTGTCAGAATTTGTAATGATGCTATTATACGAGATGGATGATAGTATCTCTAAAGTTTTAACCCTTCCCACGTCATCAGTGAAAGAAATAAATTTTATGATATATATAGATCAAGATCAAAAAAGACAAAATTTGCAATTGTTCCATGCAGTCTGATCTTGGATCTTCACCCTCCATTGATTTATTCACAACTATGACAAAAAGTTTGTACATTTGCAACAGAATTGCATTTCATTTCTTTAAACGAAAGATAATTTTTTATCGCTTTGTGGAAAATATTTAATGATCCGAGCAAACAAATAAACTTCAGATCTGGAATAATTTAACAGCGCTCATTTATGGTTAATGCTCTTAAGCAAATATGCAACATTACGATTTTTACGAAAGCCTGAATACTGTACCAGTTATTTAACCCTTTACCACACAACCCCGAGTTTTAACGCCCCTGCCAGAGAAGGCTTTTGAAAACATTGTGGGAAAAGGAGAAAATGCTGGTAACCAGCATTTTCTCCTTTTCTCACAATGTTTTCTACTACCCTATTAAAGACAGAAATCATCATTTGAGTCACATTTGATTTTTCGTCTGCAAATGCTCTCAATTTGGTCCAGCCCAGAATTTGTGGTAAAGAGTTAACCCTTATCCTGCTAAAAAAGTTAAATAAAACTTTCAAGCCGATAGTAAAAACCTGAATAATGATATTTCAAACTTATTTTTTGGAGAAAATATATCCTTGTCGGACAGTGTAGATCCAAGATCATACTGCAGGTTCTGTGCTGTCTGATCTTGATCTACATTGTCCGCAAAAGGTCAGTGATTCACACTTGTCAGCTTATGGGTTAATTCCTTGCCACACAATCCTGAGCTTTAACCTTTTCCCAAACAGCCCTGGTTTTCACGTGTTTGCAGTACAAGTCTTTTGAAAACACTGTGGGAAAAGGAGAAATTGCTCGTAACAAGCAATATCTCCTTTTCCCCACAGTGTTTTCTACCCTTTTTGAGAACTTTATGCCATTTTCATCAAATTTAAAATTGTCGTCTGCAAACTCTTTCAATCTGGACCAGTCCAAATTTGTCGTTTGGGAAAGGGTTAACAACCCCGATAGAGAAGGTCCTTGAAAACATCGTGGAAAAAGGAGAGAATTCATTTTCCCTCAATGTTTTCTGCACTTTCAATGACAGTAATTCCGTAATTTGATTTTTATGTAACCCCTTATCACACAATCCTGAGGTTTAACAACCTGGAAGAGAAGGCTTTTGAAAACATTGTGGTAAGAGAAGAAAATGCTGGTAAGCAGCATTTTCTCCTTTTCCCACAATGTTTTCTCCCATTTCAAAGTCATCTTTTGAGCTACATGTAATTTGTTGTCTTCAAAAGATTCCAAGTTTGAAAAAACTGAAATTTTGTTGTGTGGGAAAGTGTTAATTTGTTGCTTGCAAATGCTCTCAGGGGTCCTGCGTGGCACAGTGGTAAAGTGTAGGACTCGTGACCTGGAGGCCGCAGGTTCGAGCCTCACTGGATCCACTGGGTTTTCCCTGAAAGTGTCCTTGGGCAAGACACTCCAGAGCCCCAGTCTAGTATTGGTGAAACCCAGGAAATACATGAATATGTGAGCTGTCACTGTGATATGACTGAAATAACGTTGATAGCAGTGTAAAACACTATTCAATCAATCATTCAATTAAGCAAATGTTCGGAATATGGACACGTTGATCAATTTGCTGTTTGGTAAAGAGTTAACCATTAGACTGCTGAATAAAGACAACAGACTTTTTAACCCTTTACTGCACAATGCCGCCTTTTACCGCCCCTGGGAAAGAAGCCTTTTGAAAACAATGTGGCTGGTAACCAGCATTTTCTCCTTTTCCCTCAATGTTTCCTATCCTATCTAAGAAAAATGGCACCATTTAAGCCACACTGAAATTTTTGTCTGCAAATGCTTTCAATTTGGCCAAGGCTAAAATTTTGTCATCTGGTAAAGGGTTATGTCTACAAAATAAGACCATAAATAAATCTTTACCTAAGGACAACATTGGAGACTCATCCAAATTGAAAGCTTTTGCAGACAACAAAATCAAGGTGCGTCAGAAGTTGAAATTTGTTTTGGGAAGGGAGGAAAATATTGTGGGTTAAAGGAGAAAATGCTGGTTACCAGCATTTTCTCCTTTTCTCACAATGTCTTCAAAAGGCTTCTTTCTCATGGTCGTAAAAATCTGGGATTTTTTGGTAAAGGGTTAATTGCAATATTATGGTTGCTTTTGTCTGTAGTGTTTCAGGAAAGCAGACAGTGTAGATCAAAGATCAGACTGCACAAAATGTGCAGTCTGATCTTGATGTACACTGGCTGCCAAGGCAACTATAGTCGTGAAAGGTGCTTTATTAGGGTTAAATCCACACTGATTTTGTTGTTTGCCACAATGTTTTCAAAAATACCATAGTGCACTACATTATCGTAATGTTTAACTCTTTACCACACAATACTGACTTTTAACGACCCTGAGAAAGAAGGCTTTTGAAAACATTGTGGGAAAAGGAGAAAATGCTGGTAACCAGCATTTTCTCCTTTTACCTCAATGTTTTCTACCCTTCCAAAAACAAATTACAATTTTTCAGTCACATTTATTGTTTCATCTGCTAATGTTTTCAATTTGGACCAGTCTAAAATTTTGTCGCTTGGTAAAGAGTTAAGTCTTTACCAGAGAAAAAAAATAGACTTGTCCAAGTTGAAAGCATTTGCTGATGACTGTTTAACTCTTTACCACACAAGAAAAATGTAGACAAGTCCAAATTGAAAGCATTTGCAGACGACATTTTAAATGTTACATAAATAAGGAATTTTGCCTTTGATATGGTAGAAAACATTGTGTGAAAAGGAGAAAATGCTGGTTATCAGCATTTTCTCCTTTTCCCACAATGTTTTCAAAAGATTTCTTCCTCAGGGTCGTTAAAAGTCAGGATTGTGTGGTAAAGAGTTAAATGAGGTTCAATTGATGGAAACTATAATTTTTTGAAGGGTAGAAAACATTGCTGGAAAAGGAGAAAATACTGGTTACTGGCATTTTCGTCTTTTCCCTCAATGTTTTCAAAAAGGCCTCTTTTTCAGGGATTGTTTGATAAAGGGTTGAAGAGTTGCAGGAGTTTTTCTCCTTTTCCAACTATGTTTTCTAGCCTTTCAAAGACAAATCTCATTATTAAAGCCATATTAGATTTGTTAGTAAAAGATACCTCCTTACAGCGAGAGAGAAAAAATGCTGTAAAAATTTTATAGATTGTAGAATGGTTCCAAATTTAGTCAGCCATGTAAACATAGATAAATTACATACATATGTTGTGTAAGGGATAAATACATATGGACAATGTTCTGTGAAAAGGGGCTTAAAGCATCTGCAAAAAGTATCAAAGGCTGACCTTGGCCGAAACTTCTTGCTATGTGGTAAATTCTCTGCAAGTCAAAGGACCAGTTTACCACATGATTCTGTCGTTGTTAGACAAAATGGACTTCATAGACGTATGATCTTGTAATCATGCATCGCAGAGATGCATTAAGCCCCCTTTTGTCAGAGCATGGCTCATATATTGGAAATCTTCGACTTGAAACAGAAAATGTCACAAGAGTGATTTCTTTGATGGCCCCCAAGAAAATTATGCATTTTCTATCGGTCGTAACCTGTGCAACCGACAGGGGCAACATCTGGCATGATGGTACAAAAGTGATTCTAGTTTGATAAAATAAAGATGAAATGGGTAAAAGCATTGGCCAAAAACAAGTAAAGATGTAAGACTTTGAAACTGCTTGCAATTTAGTACTGGTAAAAGAAACTCCAGGAAAGCATGGATAGGTGCACTGGCCGCCGCGATATAATGGAAATAATGTTGAAAATGGTGTTGAACACCATACAATCAATCAGTCGTCATTCTAGAGGTTATTTTTGGTTGGTTCAGAGATAGAAAAGAAGACAGAGGATATCAAAAGTTGTTCATACTGTTAATGATGATGATTGGAAAAAATATTTCACACTTTTTGATGGATCATTTTTCACAAACTAAAAACTTAAAAGAAAGGCTGCAGGCAACAATCTGAGTGTAATTTCCCGGAAAATGAGGTGTTTTTTTTTTTTCTTGAAAGCTAAGACAAATTGGTCGTGCAGATGAGAAAAAGTTCTCGGCTGATGAGATAAACTCACATCCTGCCAAATTTATATCAGTGACTGTCACTGAGATAAATTTTCACCACCGTTTACCACACAATCCTGGGTTTAAAATTTTTACCACATGACAAAAATTTAGACTGGTCTAAACTTAACCCTTTCCCAAACAACAAATTTTGGACCGGTCCAAATTGAAAGAGTTTACAGACGACAATTTTAAATTTGATGAAAATGGCAGAAAGGTCTCAAAAAGGGTAGAAAACACTGTGGGAAAAGGAGAAATTGCTCGTTACGAGCAATTTCTCCTTTTCCCACTGTGTTTTCAAAAGACTTGTACTACAGCAAACCAGGGCTTGCTAGGAAAGGGTTAAAGGATCTGAAGATGACAAATTAAATGTAGCTCAGATGATGATTTCTTTTTTGGATCAGGTAGAAAACGTGGGAAAAAGAGAAAATGCTGGTTACCAGCATTTTCTCCTTTTCCTACAATGTTTTCAAAAGCTTTCTCTTACAGTGTTGTTAAAACTCGGGATTGTGTGGTAATGGGTAAACTCTTTACTGAATGACAAAATTTTAGACTGGTCCAAAATCAAAGCATTTGCAGATGACTAAATAAATGTGACATAAAAATTGAAATTTGTTTTGGCAAGGGTGGAAAACATTGTAGGTTAAGAAGATAATGCTGGTTACCAGCATTTTCTCCTTTACCCACAATGTTTTCAAAATGTTTTTAGCATAGGGTTGTTAAAAGTCGGGATTGTGTGGTAATGGGTTAAACAACTTTGAGGAAGACGGTTTTTCAAAATATTGTGGGAAAAGGAGAAAATGTAACCAGCAGACAAAAAAATAAAATGTAGCTGAAATGATAAGATTTGTGTGTAAAAGGGTAGAAAACATTGTGAGAAAAGGAAAAAAAGCTGAATAGAGATAGAAACAAGCATTTTCTCCTTTTCCCACAATGTTTTGTAAATCCTCTCACAGTGTTGTTTATGAATGATTAAGCTGGTTTTTAGCTCTTTAGAAGTTCCGAAAAAAAAAAAATGTTTAAGTCGTCCTGCACAATTATGTCAATACATATTATATTTTACAAATAAAAAAATCAAAGATAAGAAATATTTGACGGATTGAAATCCAAGTTTTTGTATGATTGAAGAGTTTGAACAGACGAAAGAATTTCACTTTCGCTGTAAGAGGTATTACACGTCGACAATAGATGGCGACAATTCGGCAATTCACGGCCCGTAGATAGCCGGTACGACAACATTAGATCATTGAGTACCCTGTTATTATGTATAGATCTTGCTGATAAACTCCGTTTAAATCAATTTTCGGGTTCGAACAAAATACAGAGATAATTTTTCCTGTCTAAGCTGTCTTACAGTGCAGTTTTTACATCTCTGTATTATAAATGGTACTGTAATTTTTTGTGGGCCCATCAAGTTTTGACCTGACAACGAAATTTTAGACTACTCCAAATTTTAACCCTTTACCAAACAGCAAAATTTTGGACTGAACCAAATTGAGAGCATTTGCAGATGACAAATATAGCACAAGTGATTATTTCTGTCTTCAGTGGGGTAGAAAATATTGTGGGAAAAGGAGAGAATGCTGGTTACAAGCATTTTCTCTGTTTCCTACAATGTTTTCATAAAGCTTTTTCCACAGGGTCGTTAAAAGGCGGCATTGTGTGGGTTAAGTGATTGCAGAATACAGGTTAAGGTTTGCTCAAGTAATGGGGTTTATCTTTGTAAGGGTAAAAACTGTCGAGAAAGAGGAGGAAATGCTGGTAACCAGCTGGTTACCAGCATTTTTGCCTTGTCTCACGATACTCTCAAGAGATTCTTCTTCAGTGTTGTTAACTTTTTACCAAACGAAAAAAATATAGACTTGTCAAAATTCAAAGCATTTGCAGACAACAATTTAGATGTTACTCAAAGGATGAAACTTGTAGAGTAGGGTAGAAAACATTGTGAGAAAAGGAGAAAATGCTTTTCTCCTTTTTCCACAATGTTTTCAAAAGGCTAAAAAAATCTTTCTCAGGGTTGTTAAAACTTGGATTTGTGTGGTAAAGGGTTAACTCTTTACCAAAGGATAAAATTATCAAGTGTACCTAATTGAAAGCATTAGCAGACAACAAATTAAGTGTAGTTAAAAATTTATGATGATTTCTGTCTTGATAGGGTAAAAAACATTGTGGGGTGAAAAAAGAGAATATGCTGGTCACCAGCATTTTCTCCTTTTCCCACAATGTTTTCAAAAGGCTTGTTTTCCAGGGTCATTAAAACTCGGGATTGTGAGGTTAAGTGAAGTTCAAATTATGATTTCTGTCTTTGGTAGGGTAAAAAACATTGTGGGGAAAGGAGAAAATGCTGGTTACCAGCATTTTCTCCTTTGCCCACAATGTTTTCAAAAGGCTTCTTTTCCAGGGTCGTTAAAACTCGGGGTTGTGAGGTAAAAGGTTAAAACAATTGATTGTGCTGTACAGGGTGAAACAGTCAAAGAACCAATCATGGAATACATTGGTGCAGATACTCGGGGGTTGCACATCACAACCAATTTATTCCATGTGCCATGTTTCATTTCAATAGTAGAATTATTAACCCTTTTCCACACAATCCTGAGTTTAAACAATCCTGAGGAAGAAGCTGGCTTTGGAAAACATTGGGGGAAATTAATGTTTTCTGCCCTTTCAAAGGCAGATATCATCAGTTGAGTCACATTCAATTTGTCGTCTGCAAATGCTTTCAATTTGGGCCTGTCCAAAATTCTGTTGTTTGGTAGAGTTAACCCTTTAACACACAATACCTTACTTTTGACGACCCTGAAAGGAAAGGCTTTTGAAAACATTGTGGGAAATGGAGAAAATGCTGGTATTCAGCATATGCTCCTTTTGCCACAATGTTTTCTACCCGATCAAAGACAGAAATCATCATTTTAACAGTATTTCTTTACCACAAGACTGAATCTTAGACTTGTCCAGTTTGAAAGCCTTGGCAGACGACAATTTAAATATGGCTGAAATGATGGAATGTGACTTTGATAGGGTAAAAAACTTTGTGGGAAATGGAGAAAATGCCGGTTACCGGCATTTTCTCCTTTTCCCACAATGTTTTCAAAAAGCTTCTTTCTCAGGGTCATTAAAACTCGATATTGAGTTCTAAAGGGTTAAGCCAATGGACCAAACAGGATGCCAAAGCCTCAGTGGAGACAGATAGGTGTGTTTGGATTGGTCAGTCTGAAGCGGGTATTATTTTCTCAATAAACTGGTAATTGATAGATCGTCTGAATGGCTGATCCCCTTACAGTTCTCTTATTAAATCCAGTAATTGGTTTAAATAAATATTATTGAGGATATTGACAATTTCTTGTGAAATATGAGATCACTCCCCGGTCCATTGTTGTGGATCAGTTTGGAGCAATTATTGCTGACCCCTGATATGTTATCCATTTACCACACAATTCAGACTTTATATGACTCTGAGTAAGAAGCCTTTTGAAAACATTGTGGGAAAAGGAGAAAATGCTGGTAACCAGCATTTTCTCCTTTTCCCACAATGTTTTCAATCCTTCCCAAAATGAATTTAAATTTTTGACTCGCATCTATTTTGTCCTCATATTCATGTATTTCCTATGTTCCACCAGTACTAGGCTTAGGGCTTTGAAGTGTCTTGCCCAAGGACATTCTTACAAAAACCCAGTGGATCTAGTGAGGCTCAAACCCAGGGCCTACAGGTCACATTTTCTCCTTTTCCCGCAATGTTTGCTACGTTATCAAAGAAAAATTGCACCCTTTGAGCCACATTGAAATAGTCGTCTGCAAATGCTTTCAATTTGGACAAGGCTAAAATTTTGTCGTCTGGTAAAGGGTTAAAAGGTAGTATTGCAACACAGGGTTCTTTTGGGTTTTTGTGATACAATAGACTGATACGGAAAAAATGTTGCAAAAGGAGAAATTTCTTGTCATGAGCAATTCCTGTTATTTTGCAACACCCATGGCAAAAATCCTCTCAACCTGCTTACCTATCTCCCTTTCCTGCAATGTTTTATGCCCTTACAAAGCCAAATTGCTTCATTTGAGACACATTTAATGCTATACTGCACAATGCCGAATTTTAACTATCTTGAGAAAGAAAGCTTTTGAAAACATTGTGGGTAAAGGAGAAAATGCTAGTAATCAACATATTCTGCTTTTCCCACAATGTTTCCTACCCTTACAAAGTTAAATAGCAAAGTTCTAGCTACATTTAATGTGTCGTCTGCAATTTGGATGACGGCAAATTTTTGTCGTTTGGTAAAAAGTTAATTTGCGTCTGCAAGTGCTTTGCATTTGAACCAGTTGTCTGGTAAAAACTTAACCCTTTACCACACAACCACAGGTTAGGGATAGACCTCGAGAAGGCTTTTGAAAACGTTGAGGAAAAAAGAGAAAATGCTGTTAACCAGCATTTACTATCTCTTCCACAAGGGTTTCTACCTTTTCAAAGCCATATTGCATTATTTTAGATGCATTTCATTTGTCATCTGCAAGTGCTTTGATTTTGAACGAGTCTAAAAGTTTAATTTCTGCGTGGTAAAGAGTTAACCCTTTACCAAGCAGTCCCTAGTTAATATAACCTTGAGGAGAAGACTTTTGAAAACATTGTGGGAAAAGGAGAAAATGCTGGTTACCAGCATTTTCTCCTTTTCCCACAATGTTTTCTACCCTGTCAACGACATATTCCATTATTTGAGCCATATTGAAATTTTCATGTGCAAAAAATTAATGTTTTGAATTTGGACAAATACAGTTTTTTCTTGTGTGGTAAAGAGTTCAGCCTTTTCCAAACAACAAATTTTAGACCCTTTCACATTCAAAACATCTACAGACATTACACATTAGAAATTAGTATAAATGAGCTTGGGCTCTCTGATAGGGTAGAAAACATTGTGGGAAAAGGAGAAAATGCTGGTTACCAGCATTTTCTCCTTTTCCCACAATGTTTTCAAAAGCTTTCTTTCCCAGGGTTGATAAAATCTGGGATTGTTTTGTAAAAGGTTTAAGCATTACTCCAACAAGATGTTCTTGGAAAATCGCTCGAGAAAAAACAGATAAAATTTTTTTTCTTATCATATTTTGCAGAACAAAAGACCGAGATGTTGAAGAAATTTCGGAGTTTACTCACGATGCGAAATAATCGGCGTGCATTTGTGCTCCTCCTGGTAATATGCACATTCATGACCTGTTTCTCGTTTTGGTCGAGGTGCGGACTGGAGACAAAGCAAAATGTGGTGGCTTTCAGGTAGAGATTTCTTTCATGTTAACTCATTAGCTACAATTGACTTCAGTAGTTTTTACAGATGGGTAGATGAAGATCAGAACGTGCAGTCTGATCTTTGATCCATACCATCAGGTACTTGATGCTGGATAATGGCTGAACTCAACTTCAGTAGAACTGCCCAACCGGGTAGCTCAGTGGTTAGCATCTGACTCCTGACCTAGTAGTTGCGAGTTCGATACCCACTGAGGCAAACTTTCTTTCTGGTGAGTTTTCGCCTCGCACCTGATGCATGTGAGAAAAGTGGTCAAAGACATGGAAAGAAAGTTGTGTCAGCACTGGTGTGAGAAAGCCAGGAAACACATGTGTAGGTGCACTGACTGCCGTGATAGGACCTAAGCTGTTAAAACAGCGTTAAACTCCAATACAATCAATCAATCAATCAATCAATCAATCAATTCAATAGGACTTAATAGAAATGGAATTCTGCCTTTAACTTTTTTAACTCTCTAACAAACGACAAAATTTTAGACTGGTCCAAATGGAAAGCATCTGCAGACGACATTAAATACAGATCGAAAGATGGAATTTGTCTTTTTATACAGTAGAAAACATTGAGAGAAAGGGAGAAAACGGTGGTTACCAGCATTTTCTCCTTTCCCCACAATATTTTCAAAAGGCCTCTGTCGGGATCCTTAAAACTCAGGATTGTGTAGAAAGGAGTTAAACCTGGGAAAAGAATTTAATTGCTTGAGTTGGTAATGAAAGATTTTAACCCTTTACCACACAACCCAGACTTTTAATGACCCTGAGAAAGAAAGCTTTTGAAAATATTGTGGGAAATGGAGAAAATGCTGGTTACCAGCATTTTCTCCTTTTCCCCACAATGTTTTCCACCCTTCCTAAAACAAATTTCAATTTTCTGCGTAACATTTGTCGTCTGCAAATGCTTTCAATTTGGACTGGTCTAAGATTTTGTCGTTTGGTAACGGGTTTTAGCTGTTGGACCTTTACCAGAGAATCCAAGGTTTTAACAACCCTGAGAAAGGAGGCTTTTGAAAACATTATGAGAAAAGGAAAATATGCTGGTTACCAGCATTTTCTCCATTTTCCACAATGTTTTCTTCCCTATCAAAGACAGAAATCTTCATTTGACCCTCATTTCATGTTCTCTTCCTATTCAAGAGACCAATACTACTATATGGGGCATATTTTATTTTTGTCTACAAAGGCTTTAAAAATTTTGGAGAGCTTAAAGATATATCCTTACAGCCATAGGGAGAAAGCTCTGTTTAAATTTGTTAGACTGTAGAATGGTTCAGAATTTAGTCAGCTATGTAAACATAGCTGATACATATGGTGTAGGGATAAATACATATATCGGAAATCTTCAATTTAAAACTGTAAACGTCACAACAATGATTTCTTTGATGGCCCCTAGAAAATTAGATGCATTTTCTGTGGATTGTTACCTATGCAGTCTTGCCAGTATCAGGGGCAACATTTGGCATGAAGATGCAAGAATTGTTATGACTTGATAAAATAAAGATTAGAATTGGTTAAAAACTAGCTGAAAACGAGTATAAATGTATCTTTGAAGTGTTCTTGTGTGGTATACATGTATAATTAACTCTTTCTCAAATGGCAAGTTGTAGATTCTTCCAAATTCACAACATCAGCAGACAACAAATTTAAAATTGATACAACCTTGAGCTTCAGGTCTTTGATAGAGTAGAAAACATTATTGGAAAAGGAGAGCATGCAAGGTAACCAGCATTGTCTCCATTTCCCATAATGTTTTCAAAAGCTTTTTCCCCAGGTGGGTGGTGGGTTGGGTTAAGTTTGGATCTTCTGTTGGCTGTTTACCACACAATGAAAATGTTTACACTAGTCCAAATTCAAAGCATTTGCAGATGCAGACAGCAAAGTAAATGCCACTGAAATGATATGATTTTTCTGTATAAAATGTAAATATTGTGGAAAAGGGAGAAAACGCTGGTTACCAGCATTTTCTCTATTTCCCACATTGTTTTTAAGTCTTTACCACACGACAAAATTTTAGACCAGTCCAAATTGAAAACCTTTGCAGACGACAAATTAAATGCAACTTAGGAATTGAAAATTGTTTTGGAAGGGGTAGAAAACATTGTGGGAAAAGGAGAAAATGCTGGTTACCAGCATTTTCTCCTTTTCCCACAATGTTTTCAAAAGGCTTCTTTCCTAGGGTCGTTAAAAGTCTGGATTGTGTGGTAAAGGGTTAACTCTACCACACAACAAAATTTTGGACTTATCCAAATTCAAAGCATTTGCAGATGACAAAATACGTGTGGCTGAAAAATTGAAATTTCCTTTGGGATGGGTAGAAAACATTGTGGGGAAAAAGAGGAAATCTCAGTTTTTTTTCTCAGGGCCATTGAAAGTCACGATTGTGTGGTAAAGATTCCCCCCCCCCCCCCCCCCCATTTCAGGGTCTTTAAAATTTTGGATTGTTTGGTAAAGGGTTAACCCTTTACCAGACAACAAAATTTTAGCCTTCTCCAAATTGAAAGCATTTGCAGACAACAATTTCAATTTGGCTAAAATGGTGCAATTTTTCTTTGATAGGGTAGGAAACATTGTGGGAAAAGGAGAAAATGCTGGTTACCAGCATTTTCTCCTTTTTCCACAATGTTTTCAAAAGGCTTCTTTCCCAGGGGCGTCAAAAGGCGTCATTGTGCAGTAAAGGGTTAAAGTGTCAAAATTTAATGCATTTAATTTGTAACTTTGTATAATTTTGATGCAGGGAACCCGCTGGAACTGGGGCATTTGACTCATCGATGCATTTTGTAAATAGAAATGCAAAGAATTACAATGTCCCCGTCAATGAGATGGAAATGGGCGGGGCTGGTGGGCGGGACATAGAGTGTGAGATCAACAACGAATATACTATTCAGTGTCGGAGGGAAGATAATGAAGTCTACATGCCGTTTAGCTTTATACAGAAATATTTTGAGGTAAGATTCGGGAGTAACTCATTACCAGACGACAAGATTTCAGACTGGTCCAAATTGGAAGCATTGGCAGACAACATTTCAGTGTGACTTAACTCTTTACCAGACCATTCCGAAGTTTAACGATCTTGAAGAAGAAGGCTTTTGAAAACATTGTGGGAAAGGAAGAAAATGCTGGTAACCAGCATTTTCTTCTTTTCCCACAATATTTTCAATGATCTCAAGGACAGATACTGTCAGTTGTGTCCCAATTTATTTGTCATCTCCAAATGCTTTCAGTTTGGACTGGTCTAAATTTTGTTGTGTGGTAAAAAGTTAAATAAAGGTTTTTGTCCTGTAAAAGGGTAGAAAACACTATGGGAAAGGTAGAAAATGCTGTTAACTAGCCAGTAATTTCTCCTTTTCCCACAATGTTTTCAAAAGCCTTTCTCCTTTGAGTTGTTAAAACTTGGGATTGTGTGGTAAAGGGTTAAACACGTTTTACAAATTTTGAACTTCATGGCCTGTATTTATCAACTGTTCCTGTATAAATATTCTTTGTCAAATTCTAAATGTTTTTCTGAATTTGAAAGCAATGTGATTTCTGATTGGCTAAACCATTTCATATTGGCAAAACTATATAAGCCATGCTCTGTGAAAAGGGCATCAAATGAATCTGCAAACAGCATCGATGCAGGTTGGCCTGGGCAGACTGCGCAAGCTGACCTGGGCTGAAACTTTTGCTTTATGTCAATTTCCTGCATGGCGAGGGACCATTCTACCTCATGATGCAGTCGGTTGTTGGAGAAAGTGGATACAGTAGATCCATAATTATGTGATGACTTGCTTGGTATCATGCATCACAGAGATGCATTAAATCCCCTTTTGTCAGAGTGTGGCTTAATTTATGGTTTAGCCTGTCAGAAACTGTTACTTTCAAAACCAAAGGAGCCAAGCTGGCAAAAGTGGAGCTTAACCCTTTACCAGACAACATAATTTTTGACTTATCCAAATGGAAAGCATTTGCAGACGACAGTTTCAGTGTGGCTTATATGGTGCAATCTTTCTTTGATAGGGTAGAAAACATTGTGGGAAAAGGAGAAAATGCTGGTTACCAGCATTTTCTCCTTTTCCCACAATGTTTTCTAAAGGCTTCTTTCCCTGGGTTGTTAAAAGGCGGCATAGTGTAGTAAAGGCATCATGCATCTCCGTAGTACATTATACCAAGCAAGACATCACAAAATGAGGGATCCGTAAAATCCACTTTGTCTTATAACCGACTGAATCATGGGGTGGACTGGTCCTTTGACTTGCAGAAAATTGACCAATAGCAAAAAGTTTCGGCCCAGGTCAGTCTGCGCGAATGGTGCAGGCTGACCTGGATGGATACTTTTTGCAGATGCATTAAGCCCCCTTTCTTACAGTGCAGGGCTCAAATTCTTTTTAGCCAGTCAGAAAAAAGCTTGACGTTCTAAATCTTGATAAGACTAAGAGTGCAGTATAGAAATATTGGTGAATGTAGGTTCTGTAATTCCGTTATAACTTTAAGGTAATTGGTGCTCTCATAACCTACTGAGACAAATTTGAAGCAGACAGTCATAAAGGTATGCTTGTTCATCCTCTACCACACAATGCCGCCGGTAAACAACCCCGGGCACGTATTCACCAACCATTCTTAAGAACATTCTTAGTCTTATTCTCCAGGATTTTCCAAATTTGAAAGTAACACAACTATTGATTTGCTAAACCATTTGATTTAGCCAATCGGAAGTTGTGTTACATTCAAATGTAGAAAATCTTAGATATTTAGACTAAGAAAGTTCTTAAGAATGGTTGGTGAATACAGGCCCTAATAAAGAATGCCTTTGAAAACATTGTGGAAAAAGGAGAAAATGCTGGTTACCAGCATTTTCTCCTTTTCCTACAATGTTATCTATTTTTTCCAAAACCAGTTTTCAATATTTAAGTCATGTTTATTTTGTCGTCTGCAAATGCTTTCAATTTGGAAATGTCTAAAATATTGCTGTGTGGAAAACAGTTACTCTTTACTAAACAATCCTGAGTTTTTAAGACCTTGAGAAAGAAGGCTTTTGAAAACATTGTAGGAAAAGGAGAAAATGCTGGTAACCAGCATTTTCTCCTTTTCCAACAATGTTTTGTCTACCCTGAAAAAAATAGATTCTAGTCATTTGAGCCCAAGTTAGTTTGTAGTCTGCAAATGCTTATAAATTGGACAGGTCTTAAATCTTTTAATTAAATCTTTGCCAGACGACAAAATTTTAGACTGGTCCAAATTGAAAGCAACTGCCAATGACGACTCAGATATGGCATAGAAATGAGATCATACCTTTTCGCTAAATATTTGCCAGATGACAAAATTTTAGACTGGTCCAAATCGAAAGCAACTGCTGACGACAAATCAGATATGGTGTAGAAAATGAGGTTGTTCCTTTGAAAGATAGAAAACCTCGACAGGAAAAATAGAAAATACTGGTTACCAATATTTTCTCCCTTTCCCACAATATTTTAACCCTTTCACCACATAATCCCGGGTTTTAACAACTTTGAGAAAGGAAGCTTTTGAAAGCATTTTCTCCATTTCCCACAATGTTTTTTACCCTTCCCAAAACAAATTTCAATTTTTGAGTCGCAGTTATTATGTCGTCTGCAACTGCTTTCAATTTAGACCAGTCTAACATTTTGTCGTTTGGTAAAGTGTTGACTCTTTACCATACAACAAAATTTTACACTCATCCAACTTGAAAACATTTGCAGACGACAAAATTAAAGTTACTCAAAACTTGAAATTTGTTTTGGGAAGGGTAGAAATCATTGTGGGAATAGGAAAAAATGCTGGTCACCAGCATTTTCTCCTTTTACCACAAAGTTTTCACAAGGCTTCTTTCTTGGGGGCGTGAAAACTTGGGATTGTTTGGTAAAGGTTTAACCCTGTACCAGACGACAAAATTTTAGCCTTGTCCAAATTGAAAGCATTTGCAGATGACAATTTCGATGTGGCTCAAATGGTGCAACTTTTCTTAGATAGGATAGAAAACAATGTGGGAAAAGGAGAAAATGCTGGGAACCAGCATTTTCTCCTTTTCCCACATTGTTTTCAAAAGGCTCCTTTCCCAGGGGCGTCAAAGGGTTAAACAGGGATTTTCTTTGGGGATTTTGTGAAATATGGTCAACTATGGATGACTAACATTACAATAAGATTGAATATGAGGATACAATGAGAAACTTGCTGGAAAGTAAGAATTTTGTTTATTCTGCCACATTGTTTTCAGAGTGCTGCTTTAAAAGATGAAAGAATTATTTGCAGGTGACGAAATTTTGAAAATTAGTAATTCCGACTATATTTTCAGGTATATGGCGAATTCAAAACAGTAGAGGGGACAGACAAGTTTGAGTTCTCGCACAGTTATTCGCTCGTCCACCAACCCCCAGATGTGATACGACCCGACGGCATATTCATGTCCTTTGAACATTATAACGTGGAGATCAGAAAAAGGGTGAAATGTATCACTGCGGTGGAAGGTAAATTTCCTGTACTTTCTTAGGCCATACTTTTATAGAAATCTGAGGGGTCCTGCATGGCTCAGTGGTAAAGTGTGGGACTCGTAACCGAGAGGCCCTGGGTTTGAGCCCCACCTGATCCGCAGGGTTTTTTGTGGGTATGTCCTTGGGCAAGACACTTCAGTGCCCTAGCCTAGTACTGGTAAAAAAATAAAAACGCAGGAAATACATGAATATGTGAGCTGTCGCCGTGATATGACTTAAATAATGTTGAAAGCAGCGTAAAACACTATTCAATCAATCAATCAATTTATAGAAATCTGTGGATGTTCAGGGCACCTTTACCCTATACCAATCAATCCTGTGTTTGAACTCTTAACCACTCAACAAAATTTTAGACTAGCCCAAATTGAAAGCTTTTATAATGGGCTTTTGAAAGTGTTTGCAGACGACAAACAACAGTACCTGTCTCTGAGATTGTTGAAAACATTGTGGGAAAAGAAGAAAATGCTGGTTACCAGCATTTTCTTCTTTTCCCACAATGTTTTCAAAAGCCTTCTCCTCCATGGTCGTTAAAACTCGTGATTGTGTGGTAAAGAGTTAAAGACTTGGAGGCAAAACATTTTGAAAACAGTGTTGGAAAAGCAGAAAATGCCATTAACCAGCAGCGGTTACCCCTGAACAATCGTGTGTTTAACCCTTTACCGCACAATCTTGACTTTTAAAGACCCAAAGGAAGGAGGCTTTTGAAAACATTGTGGGAAAAGGAGAAAATGCTGGTAACCAGCATTTTGAGGAGGAGAAAATGCTGGTAACCAATATTTTCTCCTTTTCCCACAATGTTTTCTACCCCATCTAAGAAAAATTCCATCATTTAAGCCACATTGAAATTGTCGTCTGCAAAATGCCCTCAGTTTGGACAAGTCTACATTTCTGTTGTGTGGTATAGAGTAAGAAGGAAATTAACATACTTTCTCAGCATTTAAATCTTTTTATCGTCTTTTTTTCAAAAGATACAAAGAAAACATTAATGTTTTACTGATTGTAAGAATTTTATACTGGTCCAAAGTGAAAATATCTACAGACAACAGATTAAATGCGGCTTAAACGATAGGACTGGTCTGGGAAGTGGCAGCAAACATTTTGAGAAAAGGAGAAAATGCTCGCTACCAGCATAATCTTCTTTTCCCATGATGTATTCAAAAAAACGTTTTCTTCCGTGTTGCTAAAATATGAGATTGTTAAGTAAATATAGGGATTTCATCGGTGAAAAATTCCATTAACCTTTAGGCTGCTAAGCGTGACTTACTGACTATTTGCGGACAGTGTAGATCAAGATCAGACTGCAGTCTGATCTGTGATCTTCACTCACTGATAAGGAGATATTTTTTTTCTGGAAACATAAGTTTGAAATAGGATTATTCGGAATTTAAGTACCAGTTTGAAAATTTGCTTCACTTGCTTCGCAGGATAAGGGTTAACTTTATTAATTGCAGTGGAGCCTCTTCTTGAATTCTTTACCAGACAACAAAGTTTTGGGCCAGTTAAATAATACTGAAATAAAAGTATAAAGTTTTAACCCTTTACCACGCAATCCCGAGTTTTAATGACTCTGAGGATGGGGGCATTTGAAAACATGGTGGGAAAAGAAGAAAATGCTGGTAACCAGCATTTTCTTCTTTTCCCACAATGTTTTCTACCCTATCAAAGACAGGTTGCATTATATGAGCCACAATGATATTGTCGCCTGAAACAGCTAAGAATCTGGAAAAGTCTACATTTTCCTTGAGTAAGTTAATATGGTAGAAAACCATGTGGGCAAAGGAGAAAATACTGGTTACCAGCATTTTCTTCATTTCCCACAATGTTTTCAAAATTCCTTGTCTTTAGGATTGTAAAAACTCGGGATTGTGTGATAAAGAGTTGATTTTTTATCAGACAACAAAATTTTGGAATACTTCAAATTGAGCAACTGCAGACAAAAAGTTAAAAATGACTGAAATAAAAGTATAAAGTTTTAATACGGTAGAAAACAATGTGGGAAAGGGAGAAAATGCAGGCTATCAGAATTTTCTCCTTTTCACACCATGTTTTCAAAGGCACCTACAAGAATTTTTTCGGTTTCCCGCTAGGTGTTCAGATGCATTTTTTCTAACTTAACCCTATACTAAAGAATCCCTGGTTTTCATGACACTGAGACAGAAGGCTTTTGAAAACATTGTGGGAAAAGGAGAAAATGCTGGTAAACAGCATTTTCTCCTTTTTCCACAATGTTTTCTACCCTTTTAGAGACCTTATGGTTTTTTTTGTACCAATTCTGAATTTGTCGTCTGCAGAAGTTCTGAATTTGAAAGAGTGTAAAACTTGTCATTTGCGAAAGGGTTAAGGGCCATAAAAAACTGGGATGGTTTGGTAAAGTTTTGAAGATAATTAGCAGTGTCTCTGTGTTTCAATTTGTAATAGTCTCTGTAAGTTTTTTTCTGCTATAAACTGATTTTTTGATGAACATTTATCAAAACCATTCCACAGAGATAGGAAACAGAACATCAACCCTTTACCAAACAGCAAAATTTTACACTGGTCCAAATTGATACCATTTGCAGACGGCAAATTAAATGTGGGTAAAAAGAGAGATTTTGTCTGTTGGAAGATACCAGCTTTTTCTCCTTTTCCCACAATGTTTGCAAAAGCCTTTTTGCTTGGGGTCATTAAAACTCAGGATTGTGTAAAAAAAAGTTAAATAACTACATGTAAAATGAAACTTTCAAGTCGATAGTAAAAACCTAAATATTGCTATTTCAAACTTATTTTTAGGAGCAAAATATCTCCTTATCGGACAGTGTGGATCCAAGATCAGACTGCACACAATGTGCAGTGTGATCTTGATCTACACTGTCCACAAAAGGTCAGTGAGTCATGCTTGATAGCTTAAACCTTTACCAGACGACAAGATTTTAGCCTTGTCCAAATTGAAAGCATTTGCAGACAACATTTTAATGTGGCTCAAATGGTGAAAATTTTCTTTGATGGGATAGAAAACATTGTGGGAAAAGGAAAAAATGCTGGTTACTAGCATTTTTTCCTTTTCCCACAATGTTTTCAAAAGGCTTCTTTCCCAGGGGTGTTAAAAGGCATCATTGTGTGGTAAAGGGTTAAACAAATGATTTAGACTTTCGACGTAGTGATTCAGAAAATGTTCTTTCCCTTTAAACAGGCGTTCCACTTTCCACACAGTGGGAACCAACAGGTCATTACTACCCTATACAGATAGCTCAATTTGGACTCTCTCACTATAGTAAATATCTAACGGAGGGGGAACCAGACCGGGTATCGTTACTGACGGGAGAGGACGAGGATCTACAAGACTGGTTGGTGGACGAGAAAGCCTCTGTGAGAAGCATGTGGGATAAAACGAGGTCCACCCAGGTGCTTGAAATTCAGTCTTCAGGTATGTTGGGAAATCCTTTTGTCTTATTTTGGTTTCTTTGCTTGATTTTTTTGGGGGGAAAAGGAGAAAATGCTGATTTTTGTGCCTTTTAACCTTTTGCAACGTAATTCTGAGTTTTAATGACTCTCAGAAAGAAAACTTTTGAAAACATTGTGGGAAAAGGAGAAAATGCTGATTTTTTTTTGCCTTTTAACCCTTTACCACACAATCTTTAATTTTTAATCCCTCTGAGAAAGAAAACTGTTGAAAAGAATGTGGAAAAGTGGAGAAAATGCTGGTTACCAGCATTTTCTCCATTTCCCACAATGTTTTCTACTCCTCCAAAGGAAAGTTGCATTACTTGAATAAAAATAAATTTTCTGCAATGTTTTCCACCTATTTAAGTATAATTAATCATTCAAAAAACATTTGAAGTGCCATCTGTAAATTTCTTCTATATGGGCAAGACTAAAATTTTGCTGTGTGGTAAAGGGTTAACTCTTTACCGTACAACAAAATTTTAGACCAGTCCAAATTGAAAATATTTGTGGACAACAAATGAAATGGGGCACAAATGACAGTATTTGTCTTTGAGATCGTTAAAAACATTGCGGGAAAAGAAGAAAATGCTGGTTACCAGCATTTTCTGCTTTTCCCGCAATGTTCTTAAAAGCCTTTTTCTTCAGTGTCGTTAAAACTCGGGGTTGTGTGGTAAAGGGTTAAAAAAGTGTTATGTTTATGTTTCAAGAGACAAAAACAAAATACTATTTCATGCTTTTCAGTAGTTTATCAGGAAATAATGATGGGTTATGGTTTGATAATTTCACTGTTTTGACCAGTGAATTTATCGATTGATAAAGTCACTGGTACAGAAAATACCTAGAGCTCTCCTGTATTTTAAAAGTCCCAACAAAAAATGGGGTAGAATTTAGAAGTGTGAAATAAATATAATATGTGGGTTTTTTTTTTTTTTGCAGTGAAAGATAGAAATTTATTTCATCGAGTGAACATCATCATGTTCACTTGATGAAATAAATTTTGATCTTTCAGAGGGAAAAAAAATTGTCCTCTATGTTTCTTATTCAGTGCTTCTGCACACTAATAATTGTACCGATATTTCCATATCAGATTTCAAAAATTCAGACTTGTCTGTATCGAAAGCACTTGCTGATGACAACAACTTGCAGCTCAAATTATTGTCTTTGATCTGGAAGTGCTGTTTACAATCATTATCTACTTCTCTCACAATCTCTTCATCAAAAGCCTTCTTTTGGGTCATAGCAGAGCTCCGGTAGCTCAGTGGGTAGTGTAAGGGAATTGAAAACAGGGGTCGCTGGTTTGATTCCCAGCTCGACCAATTTCTTTCTGAGGATCAATGATTGTCATTGCGACAGGATCCATTCTTCTCTCAGGGCTGATAGTTGTTACGATGATGGTTGTGTGTGAAAGCAACCAGTGGCTTGGAAAGAATATTGTGTGTAGTGATGGTGAAAGAAACTCAAGCATGGATTAGATGCACTGGCTGCCGTGATATAACTGAAATAATGCTGGAATGGTGTTAAAGAGCATACAATCAATCAGTCAATCATTTAGGTTGTAAAGATATTAATCACTTGTTTATTCTTTTTCATATCATTTCAGATTATCTTTCCAATTTGGGTCTCCACATTGTGATGAAAGAAAGAAATAACTTTGCTCTGACATTAGATGCGAGAATCATTTCAAACGGCAGTATTACAGCGACCCTCAAAAATGACGAGGTCACATTCCATGTTCATTATGTCTTCTCAAACACTCTCATTTCCTGTGATAGTAGAAACGTGTTTTACGGACTCGGAGAGAACCGCCGAGGAAAGTGGATACATTTCGCTCGTGATGTTAATATGGACCTTTTAAAAGGCATCGCTTTAAAGTGTTCAAAACTGAGAAAAAATAAGGAGTTGGTGTTAGTAGGGGTCAGTATAAGGGGTCACGGTTGGATCGACAATGTGACCTTGTCGTCTGCTGCTCACATGGACCACTTTATCAATGCTGCCAACTGGTTTGTAAACCATCAGGACAGTAGAGGTGGCTGGCCAATACAGGTAGTGAGAAAATTAATTCCTGACATTATGGAGCTTCCACCAGGGTGGTATTCGGCCATGGCCCAAGGTCATGGCATGTCTACGCTAGTGCGTGCATACATACGGACAAAAAATCCCGTATATTTACGCACAGCGGAGAGAGGACTCGACTTGTTCGAGATAAACAGTGCTCAGGGAGGGGTGAAAGCTAAGTTTGCTAATACTTACGACTGGTATGAAGAATACCCCACCACCCCAAGTAGTTTTGTGTTAAATGGGTTCATTTATTCGCTGTTTGGACTTTACGACTTGAAGCAAGTTGCGAAGGGAGATTCATTGACATTAGTTACCAAGTTGTATAACGAAGGGATGAAATCCCTCAAGGCCATGGTCCTAATGTTCGATTCCGGTAGTGGAACGTTCTACGATCTCAGACATATCAGTGTCGGGCTTGCGCCCAACAGAGCCCGATGGGATTACCACACCACCCACATTAGTCAAATGCTTCAGCTTTCAAAGATGGATAGTGACCCAATATTTTCAAGGACGGCCAAGCGATGGCAAGACTATATGAAAGGAAGGAGATCACCCCATAATTAATTCTACACCGCACAATCCGAGTTTTAACGACCCTGAGGAGGAAGCCTTTTGAAAACACAGAGCTCCAGATAAGAGGGAGTGATGATATTCTAAATCCATTATTTCTCTTCCAAACCCTATGTTGTGGGTACTCATTAGAATCGTGTTGATGAGACGATTCTTATGAGTACCCATAACATAGGGTTTGGTGGAGGATAATTTATATTTTCAATTTTGAAATCAGAATCTCTCCCTCTATCTGGAGCTCTGAAAACATTGTGGGAAAAGAAGAAAATGCTGGTAACCAGCATTTTCTTTTTTTTCCACAATGTTTTTTGTCCTTTGAAAGACAAATTTTATGTTTTTGGATAACATTTGATTTGTTGTCTGTAAATGGTTTAAAGTTTGACCAGGCTAAAATTTTGTCGTGTGGGAAAGTACATAAACAGAAAAACCATTGTTATCATATCATATCATTACCAGACAGAAATTTGTGAAAAGATATCGTTATTCTAAAATTTCATTTAACCCTGTACCAAATTATCCCAAGTTTTAACAACTCTGAGGAAGAAGGCTTTTGAAAACATTGTGGGAAAAGGAGAAAATGCTGGTAAGTTTGCTAATACTTACGATGGGCAGATTTTGTTGTTTGGTAAAGAGTTAAACAACAGTGTAGCAGAAGTAATGTAGTATTCAAGAGGTGGCTTCTGAGAATATTTTGCTCTCTGCCAAAGACGAATCCCAACACATGAGTTATATTTAATTTGCTGTCGACTAATGAGCCATGCTGGATGAATTGAGGCTTAATGTATCTGTGAAAAGCATCGACCGAAGTCAGCCTGCACAGTCCGCGCAGACTGTCCTCAGAAACTTTTCACTATTGGTCAATTTTCTGCGTATCAGAGGACAAGTGTAACACATATTTTAGTCGATTATTATTCAAAATGGATTTTATGGATCCATGATAATGTGACGACTTGCTTGGAATGATCTATCATGGAGAATGCATTAACTCTTTACCAAACAACGACAAAATTTTGGACTAGGCTAAATTGAAAGCATTCACAGATGACAAATTAAAAGTAGCTCAATTGATGGTTTCTGTCTTTGATAGGGTAGATAACATTTTTGGAAAAAGGAGAAAATGCTGGTTACCAGCATTTTCTCCTTGTTCCCAAAATGTTTTCTAAAGCTTTCCTCTTCGGGGTCGTTAAAACTTGGGATTGTGTGGTAAAGGGTTAAACCCCCTTTTTGCTAGATAATGGCCTAAAGACTTTCAAAATGGACAAGTCTAAGATTGAATAATGGGTGAAAAGTTAAGTATTCCTATTGGGCCAAGATTTTTTCTAATTATCTGCTGCGTAGCAATTTCAGGAGATATGACAGTATGCATTTTGTTGTAATGTTGAAATAATTGAGACAAGTGCTGTGAAAAAGGGGCTTAATGTATCTCTCAAAATTATAGACCCATGTCAGTATGAACAGACATGGATCCAAACGTACAGGACTTTAGAACAGGAGGTCTCTGGTTCGATCCCCGGCTTTGCCAATTTCTTTCCAAGGATTGATGATAGTCATTGTGACAGGATTCATTCCTCTCTCACCGCTGACCATTGTTTCGACGATGGTTATGTGGGAAAGCAGCGAGTGGCTTGGAAAGAATATTGTGCGGAGTACTGGTAAAAGAAACTCCAGGAAAGCATGGATAGGTGCACTGGCAGCCGCGATATAACCGAAATAATGTTGAAAATGGTGTTAACCCTTTCAGCGCCATAGGCGAAAACAGGGACTTTTGCAGACAGCATAGATCAAGATCAGACTGCACAGAACGTGCAGTCTGATCTTTGATCTATGCCCTCCGCTTATTTGGTCATGCCTATATGATAAAAGTCTTCTTGAGACTCTGTGTATTGTAATTACAGCCATCAAAAGAAGCCAAGTTTGTTTATTTGGCGCCGAAAGAGTTAAACACCATACAATCAACAATCAATCAGTCAGTGGATCCAAACTTTTTGCTATCAGTCAATTTTCTGCGCATCAAAGGACCAGTCTTCCTCATGGGTTGTTTGTCAAAACAGATTTTATGGATCCATAATGACTTAATTTAGTTTAACCCTTTACCACACAATGCCAACTTTTAACGACCCTGAAAAAGGAAGCTTTTGAAAATATTGTTGGAAAAAGAGAAAATGCTGGTAACCAACATTTTCTTCTTTTCCAACAATGTTTTCTATCCTATCAAGGACACATTTTGTCATTTTGGCCACCTTCACTTTGTCGTCTGCAAGTGCTTTCAATTTGGACCCGTCTGAAATTTTGTCGTCTGGTAAAGGGTTAAATAGTTATTTTACGTTGATTGAGAAACAAGTTGGTGCAGCTTATACTAATTTCTCTCGATATTGTGATGACTTGCTTGGTATAATGTATCACAGAGATATGTTGATCGGCCTTTTTTTCCGCTGAATTCCATAGGGTGCTTTTTTATCAAAGATAGGGGTAAAATTTACGAAAAAAAAAGGTTGTGTTATTGTATATATTTAGAAGACAAAAGAAATGTGTATATAGTAGCAGGCATATATAATTATTTGTACACACAGACACAAACATTGTGGTGTATATTGTAGATCAGCACTGGTATATTGGCTATATAGGGGCCACCCCTCTAACTGGATTTAAACCCACGACCTAGATAATACCCTGACTCTAACCCTAACCCAAGACCTAGATAATACCCTGACACATTTAAATAGAGAAATAAATACTTAGTAGTTGGGAATGGATGACTGGAATATGGATACAAAACTAGATATCAACAGAGCTCCAGATAGAGGGAGTGATTTTGATTACAAAATTGAAAATGTTAATCACTCTCCACTAAACCCTGTGTTATGGGTACTCATTAGAATCGTCTCATTGAGACGATTCTAATGAGTACCCACCACATAGGGTTTGGAAGAGAAATAATGGATTTAGAATACTATCACTCCCTTCTTTTTGGTGCTCTGTATCAACATGATGAATGAATTATATTTAACCCTTTACCACATAATCACAAGTTTTGATGACCCTTAGGCAGAGAGCTTTTGAAAACATTGCGGGAAAAGGAGAAAATGCTGGTAACCAGCATTTTCTCCTTTTTCCACAATATTTTCTCCTTATTCAATGACAAATAATATTGTTTGAAAAACATTTGAATCATCATCAGTGAATTCCTTCAAGATTAACGAGTCTAAAATTTTGCCTTGTGGTAAAGGGTTAGTCATTTGTTTCTCCATATATTAATACATTTACCAATTACGATTTTACGACCCTGAAGAAAACGACTTTTGAAGACACTGTGGAGAAAGATGAAAATGCTGGTATTTAGCATTTTTGCCTTTTTTCCCCACAATGTTTTCTACTTATTTAAAAGCAAAAGCAACAACTTGAGCCAAATTTAGTGTGTCATCTGTAAGTGGCTTCATTTGGTATACCAGTCTGAAATTTTGTGTCTAAAAGACAAAATCTAGGACTTCCAAATTGTAAGCATTAACCCTATACCTCACAATCCCGACTTTTAACGACCCTAATGATGAAGGCTTTTGAAAACATTGTGGGAAAAGGTGAAAATGCTGGTAACAAGCATTTTCCACATTTCCCACAATGTTTTCTATCCTTCCAACAACAAAATTCAGTTTCAAGTCACCTTTACTTTGTTGGGTGCAAATGCTCCCAATTTGGACCGGTCTAAAATTTTGTAGTGTGGTAAAGAGTTAACAGACAACAAAATAGATTTGGCTGAAATGTTGTAATTAACTTCTGAAAGAGTAGAAAACATTGTGTGTAAAGGAGAAATTGCTGATTAATAGCATTTTCTCCTTTTCCCACAATATTTTTACAAGGTCTTTTCTCCAGGGTTTAAACATAGATTTTTTTGATAAAGGTATTTGTTAACCCTTTCCCAAACAAGCCCTGGTTTTCACGTGTCTGCAGTACAAGTCTTTTGAAAACACTGTTGGAAAAGGAGAAATTGCTCATAACAAGCAATTTCTCCTTTTCCAACAGTGTTTTCTACCCTTTTTTGAGAACTTTCTGCCATTTTCATCAAATTTAAAACGGTTGTCTGCAACCTCTTTCAATTTGGACCAGTCCCAAATCTGTTGTTTGGGAAAGGGTTAAGTGTGTTAAGGCATTCATTTCTGTGAGTTTAGACACAAATTTGCTTCCAATTTTTAGTTCACCTGAGCACAAAAGTGCTGAAGGTGAGCTTTTATGATCATTCTGTGTCCATTGTCTGTCATGCTTCATGCAGCTATCAGCAATTACCTTATGTGCACTCTAGCCACCACATTTTGAGTCCAATATTCATGAAAGTTGGTCAGATTATTTGTGTTGATGACATCTTAGAGAAGTTTGAAAATGGGTAACATCTGGTTGAAAACTAGGTCACTGGAACAAATCCTGGAAAAAGCTTGTTGTGCACTCTTGAGGCCTCATTTTAACTCTTTACCACACAGTCCAGAGTTTTAATGACCCTGATGAAGAAAGCTTTTGAAAACATTGTGGGAAAAGAAGAAAATGCTGGTAACCAGCATTTTCTTCTTTTCCAACAATATTTTCTACCCTATCAAAGACAGAAATCATCTGATGGGCTACATTTAATTTGTCATCTGCAAATGCTTTTGAATTGGACCAGTCCAAAATTTTGTTGCTTGGTAAAGAGTTAGGTTGAATCCTCTACTAATGTAACACACACAAGTCTTACATTGAGAAAAAAATTAATTTACACTTACGATGTATATTTTATGTGTTTCACATCATCACCAGCCGAGCCCTATAACTGGGTAGCGTACAGGACTTGAAAACAAGGGGTGGCTAGTTCAATCCCCTGCTCAGTCAGTTTTTTTCTGAGGATTGATAATAGTCATTGTGACAGGATTCATTCCTCTCTCTCCGCTGAGCATTGCTTCGACAATAGTTATGTGGGAAAGCAGCCAGTGGCTGAAAAGAATATTGTGTATAATACTGGTAAGAGAAACTCCAGGAAAGCATGGATAGGAGCACTGGCTGCCACGATATAACTGAAGTAATGTTGAAAATGGCGTTAAACACCATACAGTCACTCAACCAGCATTATCACCACCCGGACCACCTGGATCTCTTCAACTTTATGAATCCCAGATCACTTTACTCAGGTGAGCACATTAGGGCAACCGACCCTCTTGTTATAAAAACCTTTGATTGTTACATGTATATGTGAAGATTTTTCTGACTTCATTTTTAGACGATGAAGTATTTTAAAGCATTTACACATGTTATAGACTGCATTTTGTTTTTGAAAGTTGTGTTTCAAGAAATTATGGTTAAAATTTAATTTGCTTAACCCTTTAACCACTAAAATCACAAGTTTTAACCCATTACCAGACGACAAAATTTTTGCCTTGTCCAAATTGAAAACATTTGCAGACAACAATTTTAATGTGGCTCAAATGATGCAACTTTTCTTTGATAGGGTAGAAAACATTGTGGGAAAAGGAGAAAATGCTGGTTACCAGCATTTTCTCCTTTTCCCACAATGTATTCAAAAAGCTTCTTTCACAGGGGCGTCAAAAGGCGGCATTGTGCGGTAAAGGGTTAACAACCCCAAAGCAAAAATGCTTTTGAAAATAACCCTTTTCCCGCAATGTTACAAGTCAGGATTTTGTGGTAAAGGTTAACCGTTTATTTTAGGGTAAAAAGATGGTGAGCAAATATTTTTGTACAGGATAACATGTACTGTGTACATTGTTTTTGTGAATGTATAATATCAATAAGTGTGAAGTATGTTTAACTCTGTACCAAACGACAAAATTTCAGACTGGACCAAACTGAAAGCAATGGCAGACAACAAATTAAATGTAGCTCTAATGATGATTTTTGTCTTTGATAGGGTAGAAAACATTGTTCGAAGGGAGAAAATGCTCTCCTTTTCCAACAATGTTTTCTAATGCATTTTCTTTCTGAGTCGTTAAAACTCAGGATTATGTTGTCAAGAGTGAACCCTTTACAGGACAATCCCAAGTTTTATCCACCCTGACAAAGAAAGCCTTTGAAAACATTATGGGAAGAGTAGAGCATTTTTTTTCATTTTCCCACAATGTTTTATATCCTTTAAGGTAGAGCGTCGGCCTCGTAATCAAAAGGTCCCGAGTTCGATACCTGGGAGCGGATGTCAACTTTGGGACTGTTCATTGGCCCACACATTCGGCGCGAGTACTGGTGTAGTTTCCAGGAAGCAGAATCGAGAGAGATTAGTATAAGTTGTTAGAACTTGTTTCTCAATCGATGTAAAATAACTATGTTTAAACTAAGTATTTTCGCCTTTTTCCACATTGTTTTCTATCCTTTCGAAGACAAATTTCTTCATTTTAGTCATACTTAATTTGTCGCCTGCAAATGCTTTCAATTTGGACCAGTCTGAAATTTTTTCGTTTGTAAAAACATAAAATGTAAAACTTTTTATGACCCTTTATTAAACAAGCTGTCTTTTGAAAACATCGTGGGAGAAGGAGAAACTACTGGTTTCTTGAATTTTCTCCTCTTCTCTCAGTGCTTTCAAAAGCTTTCATTCTTACGGACATTCAAACATTGGAAGGTTTGATATAGGGTTCACTTTATAGTAAGGAGTGGGTGGGGGATGGAAACAGTACATATACTCTTACAGAAAAGTTATTTTGATTTAATCCGTTACCAGACAATCCCGACTTTTATTGACTCTGAAAAAAGTAACTCTTCACCACAAAATCCCGACTTTTAACGACCCTGAAAAAAAAAAGCTTCTGAGCATGGTTCATATATATTACTTTGAAAGAATAATTAGAAAAATCCATGGATTCATTACTGTATGACTGTGTGTCTAATAAATAGAGGATATTTGTTTTTTTAGGTAAAACGGTGAAAGATTGACATTTATTTCATCGAGTGAACATCATCGGTAATATTTTCCCGAGTGGCACAGCCACAAGTGAAGATATCACTGATGATGTTCAGTGGATGAAATAAATTTCGATCTCTCACCAAAATAAAACAAATATTCTATTTATTTCATGCTTCTAACCCCTATTTTGTTGGAACTTTCATCAAAGTCCAGTGCACTTGTTTCTGGTAATTCCCCGTGGCATACCCCTCCCTCACATAACAGTGCATTACAGTATTACACAAAGCACCAGAAATATAGTGTAAATTATGTCATATTTCCCTCCATTTGACTGGCACATGCTGTTTACCTAGGTAAATAGTGTGTGGGAACTACTGTTTCAGCCTTTAAATGAAGAGTTAGAGAATATGAAATCAGTATTTTCACTGGTCATCACCATGAAATATCAAACCATAATCCACCATTATTTCTCGATAAACCACGAAAAGCATGAAATAATAGCCAATCTTTGCTAGTCAAGGGTGATGATTACAATGTTTCTCTAATCACCCTTGGCTGATCAAGTCAATATTTGATTGGTTTTCGATGATGTAAGTCTAAAGGGAGATAACTATCAAAGTCCAGTGGGCACCATATTGCTGGGATTACATATTTCAACTCAATCATCCATGTTTGAATAGGGCAACATACCTTGGCTAGCGAAGATGAAAATAGCCTGGTTTGAAATGGAATTAAGATTACGGATAATTTTTTGAAGGAAAGAAAAATTGTTACAATTTGATGACCTTTTTTTAAGGACTTTATGAAAAATTGTTAAGATGTTTTGGAAAAATTGTCATAAATGGATGGAAAATTTGTTTTAAATAGATGGAAAATTTTGTATAAATGGATGGAAAATTTGTTGCGAATGCATGGAAAATTTGTTATGAGTGGATGGAAAATTTGTTACAGATAGATGGAAGCTTTGTTACAAATGAATGGAAAATTTGTTTCCCTGGGATGGAAAATTTGTTACAGATGTATTGAAAACTTGTTACGAATGGATGGAAAATTTGTTACGAGAAGTACTAGTTAGATTGATGTAGAATGTTGTAATCATTATTGTTTTGTCAGTCTGTTTTTTGACTGTGATTGTTGACTAAACCTGTCATGTTTATTTGCCCCATGGTTTACTGTAAAAGTTTTAACTAGATTTATTTGCAATTTAATTCTTTACCAAATGACAAAATCTTAGACTAGTCCAAATTCAAAACATTTGCAGATAGGAAAGGAAATGAGACATTGAAATTGAATTTGTTTCTAAAGGGCAGAGAACACTGTGGGAAAAGGCGAAAATGCTGGTAACCAGCATTTTCTCCTTTTCCCACAATGTTTTTAAAAGCATTCTGTCTCAGGGTCAATTAAAGTCGGGATTGTGTGGTAAAGAGTTAAGTACCTATCACAGTTATAATGTTGCAGCCAGTGTAGATCTAGATCAGACTGCAAAATTTCAAGACTTGCTATTTGATCTTGGATCTACATTGTCTGTAATATTGAGATGTTTTGGGCATTAGCTGCAGTAGAATGGCCCGCTATTTGGGTATTTTTTTTTTTTTTCGATGAAAAATTGAATTTTACAGTACATTTTACGTATTATATTAGTTCTGTTATGTTAGGCTTTCAACAAAGAGAAGAGAGTCATTCATTTATTTTTCAGACATATTTGGGGTTTTTTTGGACCCCAATGAAAAGAGCTTCCATTTTGTTGAAAATTATCTCATTTGTATGATTGTTTGATTTTCTTTTGTTTAACAACCCTGAGAAAGACAGCTTTTGAAAAAATTGTTGGAAGAGGAGAAAATGCTGGTTACCATCATTTTCTCCTCTTCCCACAATGTTTTCTAGCCTTTCAAATACAAATTTCATTTTTTGAGTCACATTTATTTCACATTTTATCGTGTGCAAATGCTTTCAATTTGGACAAATGTGAAATTTATTTGTTTGTTAAAGAGTTCAACATTGTTCTATACCAAGGCTTTTAAAAACAGAGTGTTAAAGATACATTTGTACTCAGTTTCAGCCAGTTTTTAACCCATTTCATCTTTTTTTATCAAACTATAATCATTCTTGCATCTTGATGCCACATGTTGCCCCTGACTGTTGCAAAGTTGCATATATAATGACCGATAGAAAATGGATTTCATTTTCTGGAGGCCATCTAAGAAATTATTTTTGTTGTTTCCAGTTTTAAATCGAAGGCAAATCCCTTGAGTTTCTTTATCCCTTATATCATATATATAGGTAATTTATCTATGTTAACACAGTCTTAACACAGTTGACTAAATTCTGAACCATTCTACACTTTATCAAGTTTAAACAGCGTTTTTTTAACTCTGGCTGTAAGGATGTATCTTTAAGTAAAAGCATGTTTTAGCATGTTTCACTAGAACTTTAATTATTCTTATGTCTTATTGAAGGAATCGATGTTATTTTATACTTGTGCAGTAAACGATGGAGTGAATAAGTACGCTAATAAATAAATCAAGATGACGCTAAACTTGCTTTTGATATATTTTATCCATTCTACAAGATACTTGTTTTTAACTCTTTACCACACGACAAAAATGTAGACTTGTCTAAATTGAAAGAATTTGCAGATGACAATTTAAATGTGACTCAACTGATGGAATTTATCTTTGATAGGGTAGAAAACATTGTGGGAAAAGAAGAAAATGCTGGTTACCAGCATGTTCTCCTTTTCCCACAATGTCTTCTTCCTCAAGGATTGTGTTGTAAAAGGTTAATGTGTCCACAGAGGAGGCCCTTTGTCGGAAAAGGGACTGCTAGTAGCAGGCCACTTCTTCTTTCCTCACGTTGTTTTCGATCTATACCCTATAAAAGCATTTTCTCCTTTTCCCACACTTTTTTAAAAGGCTTCTTCATTTGATAATTCAAATTTTTCAAATGATAGTACATTGTATTTGTCCTTGAATAGGTAGAAAATATTGTGGGGGAAAAGGAGGAAATGCTGGTTACCAGCATTTTCTCCTTTTCCCACAATGTTTTCAGAAGCTGTCTGTCTCAGGGTCATTAAAAGTTGGTGTTGTGTGGTACAGGGTTGACGCTTTCACAAACAATCCCTATTTTAACAACCCTGACAAAGAAGGCCTTTGAAAGCATAGTGGGAAAAGGAGAACATGCTGGTAATCAGCATTTTCTCTGTCTCTCACAATGTTTTATACCCTGTGAAAGACAAATTTCATGTTTATCAATACTTAATTAATTAACCCTAACAAATGACCAAATTTAATGACAGAATTTTAGGTTTGTCTAAACTGAAAACATTTGCTGACAAAATTTTAATGTAGCTCAAATGTTGGAATTTGTCTTTGATAGGGTAGAAAATGTTATGGGAAAAAGAGAAAATGCTGGTTACCAACCTTTTCTCCTTTTGTCATAATGTTTTCAAAAGGCTTTAACTCTTTACCACACAATCGTGACTTTTAACGACCCTGAAAAAAAAGCCTTTTAAAAACATATATGGGAAAAGGAGAAAATGCTGGTAACCAGCATTTTCTCCTTTTCCCACAATGTTTTCTAACCTTCCCAAAACAATTTCAGTCTTTGAGTTCCATTTATTTTGTCTTCTGCAAATGCTTTCAATTTGGAATAGTCTAAAAATTTGACATTTGGTAATGAGTTAAAAGCAACTGGGTCCAGCCCTGGTTCCACAGTTGTTAGCGTACAGGACTTGAGAAAAGGAGGTCACTGGTTTGATCCCTGGCTTGGCCAATTTCTTTCCGAGGATTGATGATAGTCATTTCGACAGGATTCATTTCTCTCCCACTGCTGATCATTGTTTCAATGATCATTATGTGGGAAAGCAGCCAGTGGTTTGGAAAGAATATTGTGCAGAGTACTCAAAAATGAAACTCCAGGAAAGCATGGATAGGTTCACTGGCTGCTGCTATATAACTGAAATAATGTTAAAAATGGCATTAAACACCATACAATCAATCATTAAAAGCAACAGAAGTGCAACATTGGCATCTACATACATTTCTCTTGTGTGACCTAGCCCAACCTCAGATACTTTTTACTAAAAGAGTTGACCAAGCTCAGACTACGGTATATTTGGGCAGCCTGATCTTTATTTACTGTTTTGGATATCCAAATACAGGAGAAAAAAATTGGCTGAACTCATTTTAAATCAGTGAATGATCAGATCTTAAATGATATTTGAATCCTCTGAGTATTTAGGCTCTTTACCAAGCGACAAAATTTTAGACTTGTCCAAGTTGAAAGATCTGCAGATGAAAAGTTAAATCAGCGATCGTACACATGTGTATATACGATCCCTGGTTTAATGTAAGTCAAAACATGAAATTTTACTTTCAACGAGTAGGAAACATTGTGGGAAAAGGAGAAAATGCTGGTAACCAGCCTTTTCTCCTTTTCCTACAATGTTTTCGAAAGCCTTCTCTTTCTCACTTTGATCTGATATATGTTTTCTTATTTCTAAATTCAGAATAACAGCAAAATTCATTTAAAATATTGCTTTAGTATACATGTTTTGCGATGAGAAAGGTACTTTTCCTCCAGTCACAATTAAATTAGTTATCTCCCCTGATAAAAAGCCGGGAACCGGTTATCTCCCCGGAAAGAAAGCGGGGAACCACCTGAGAAAAATACCGCCATCTTTAATCTCAAGTTGGGCAGAAAATTGGCATGGAAACCCCTGTTTCAATGACGGTTGTGTGGTCTGACATTTGAAAACTTGTAAGTTCATTTCCTTTTTTGACAAAAATGTAGTTATAAGAACAGTTTACGCAAGGTCATGTAAGGTTTTGAAGTTGACATACCTTGTTACGCAGGCACATGTTTCGGTAAGACGCCCCCGACGGAAATCGACCCCAGTATGAACGGGGTACGATTTCTCTTACCGATACAAGCATCCTAAATGGAGGCGACTCGAAAAAACAATGTAAATGAAAACAACTTCTTCAGAGAAAAGACCTCTATTCACATTGGAGGCAATTTTTCAGGAAAACCGTGATGATTTCTGACACATTCCACTTGGTTTTGTGTTTGTCCGTAGTAGACACTCAATGCTAGATGTAGCTAAGTTGTCATTACTTTGGATTGCGTTTGCATTCACCCTGTAAACAAAGCTTCATACTCATATTCGTGGAAAAAATAATTAATTGGGCAATTGAAAGTTGCTGTACAAATCCAGGGCATCCATTATTAACCAGAATATGGCTTAAAGTTGAAAAATTAACCCTTAGAGCGTAGAATAAACCCCAAAATTTTCAATTCAGAAATAAGACCCAAATAATTGCAAAATCATTGTGGCTATTGCCTGCAGTATTTCAGCAAAGTGGACAGTAGAAAAAAGATTGGACTGCATGTTATGTGCAGTCTCATTTTGATCTACACTGGCTGTAAAGTATGTCGTGTGATTTGGAGCTGATACCTGTCCTTTATGTGGTAGTAATATAAACTGTACTTCTCTGTAGTTCTCTGTATTCTGTAACTTCTGACTTGGTGGACGTCCACACAGTTCACTGTCAGGTGAGAGAGTGATCTGCTTCTCTGTAGTTTACTGTATTTTGTAACTTCTGACTTGGTGGACATCCACATAGTTCGCTGTCAGGTGAGAGTGATCCACAAGAAACACTGGTTTCCTATATCTATATTCCTATCACTTTGGTTTCGAGGCAGTGCTGGTACCCAGCATCACTTCACTCCACTTGACTTGACCTTCTCCAAGAAGGCTTCAGCAGTAGCTGATAGATTCTTATGGGGAGGGGGGGGAGACTACTTCCAAAATGGGGTGGGAATCGTTCCCTGGATCTCGGCTCAAAACCTAGGCTTAGAAGCACTGTTTTTACTCTTTACTACACAATCCTGGGTTTTAATGACCCTGAAGAAGAAGCCTTTTGAAAACATTGTGAGAAAAGGAGAAAATGCCGGTAACCAGCATTTTCTCCTTTTCCCACAATTTTTTCTACCCGATCAAAGACAGAAATCATCATTTGAGGTACATTTATTTTGTCATCTGCAAATGCTTTCAATTTGGTCAATTGCTAAAAAATTGTTGTTTGGTAAAGAGTTAGATCAAATCTCCTTGACAAAGGGCTACATTAAAAACCCTGTCAGCTAACTGTCCATTTTCATGCAATAAATATTTGAGAAGATGTAATTTCTAAAATAGTGTTAATGTGATTTCTTCATTTCAGGACCTTTTGGAAATGCCTGTGTGAGATTGTAGGCGAGTACTAAGTTTGGCTATATAAACAATGATGATGGGAAGAAATAAACAGCCTCAGAGGTGGTCGCTGAAAATAACTTTCGACATAAAGTAAGATAACACCTGAATCAGTGTTTCCTTTTGAATAGAATTTTTACAGAGTCCATGGGACCCAGTGCAACTGCAAAAGTTGTGTCCTATTGCGTTCCTTCTTAGTCCCATTTTTGCTTGCATAAATCATCCGTTTAATAAGTCCAAATTTGGTTAGTGAAAAGAAAGAAGGTATTTCGAATGACTGCCTTATGGAACCTTTCGTAGATTTAATGTGCTGTGCACGCCGGTGACTGTGGCTTGAAATAGTATCATAATTCACGATGGAACTTCTTTGGAAGTTATTACAACCTATTATTGTAAGCCATCTTAAATTTCAGTAAAGAAATGCTAAACAACAGCCGTTTTTCTGCGATCAGTTTGCCGGAAAAGACCATGTGAACATAACGCAGGTAACAAGTCGAAGTCGACGACAGAGAGATCTATTTTTATCATTCTCGGTTATATCTCGGCGCATCAAGATCTATGTATAGACGCTTTGGAATTCCGATGGTCAGATTGTACAAGAAATGTTACATATTCGTATTGTGCATTGTTTTCGTTATGTAGTCAAGTCATGGTCTAGACTCATTTTTTACCGTGTCCAAGGGGCGCAACCAGCTTTGATATTTTTTGTCCGAGCTGATTTTCGTACATACATAGATACTTTTACATCGTAAATGGAAACCCTGCTGATTTTTCATTTAAGCCTTTACCACACGATTCTGAGTTTTGAAGGCCCCAAGGAAAAGGACTTTCGAAGATGTAGGAAAAGGAGAAAATTTTCCTAATTTGTGTAGTGTTTAATTTGTTGTCTGTAAATGCTTTCAGTTTGCACCAGTCTAAAATTATGCTGTTTGGTAACGATTTGATTTTTTATCTCACAGTGCTCAGTTTTAACGACCCAGAGAAAGAAGGATTTTGAAAACATTGTGGGAATAGGAGAGTATGTTGATAAACAGCATTTTTCTCCTTTTCTCTCTCAAAAACATACTTAAATTTTTGAGTCGCATTTATATTGTGTGCAAGTCCTTTCAATTTATACGAGTCTGAACTGTTTTTGTGTGGCTGAACTGACAACACTTAACCTCTCAACAAAAATGTAGACTTGTCCTAATTGAAAGCATTTGCAGATTAAAATTTAACTCTTTACCAAATGACAAAATGTTAGACTGGTCCAAATTCAAAGCATTGTAGAAGGCAAAATAAATGGGACTAAAAAAATGAAATTTGTTGTGGGTATGGTCGAAAACATAGTGGGAAAAGGAGAAAATGCTGGTTACCAGCATTTCCTCTTTTTCCCACAATGTTTTCAAAAGGCTTCTTTTACAGGGTTGTTGAAAGTTGGGACCATGTGGTAAAGGATTAAATATGGCTGAAATGATGGACTTTGATAGGTTTGAAAAAAATTGTTGGAAAAGGAGAAAATCGGCTTACCAGCATTTTTCCTTTTCCCAATATGTTTTCTACCTTTTGAGAGGCAAATCTAGCAATTTTGTGCCACATTTGGTTTGTTGTTTGCCAGTAGTTTCAATTTGAACTAGTCTAAGAATTTGTCATTTGGTAAAAAAATAAAAACCTGACAATCCAATTAAAGGATGTAGTTTGCTTTTTAGTGTCTTTTCCCACAGTGTTTATGAAGGCCTTTATTTCTCAGGGTCGTTAAAACTTGGGATGGTGTGGTAAAGGGTTTACCCTTTACCACACAATCCCGACTTTTAACAACCCTGAGAAAGAAGCCTTTTGAAAACATTGTGGAAAAAGGAGAAAATGCTAGTAACCAGCATTTTCTCCTTTTCCCACAATGTTTTCTATCCTTCCCAAGACAAATTTCAATTTTTCAGTCACATTTATTTTGTCATCTGCAAATCTTTTCAATTTGGACTGGTTCAAAGTTTTATAGTGCGGTAAAGGGTTAATTAAATTTAATTTTTATATTTCAGTACCCTCTGTAACTGCTTGAGTATATTGGTAAACGGACACCTAGTATGGCTGAATGATCGGTGATGAAGGATGAAATAAGAAATAAAGTACCACAGTGAAGGTCCCAGAAAATAACTTTGGACATGAAGTAAGATAGCACCTGACTTTTTAATTGAATTCATGTATGCAATGTTTGACCCTTTCCCAAACGACAAATTTTGGACTCTTCCAAATTGAGAGGATCTGCAGGTGACAAATCTGAAAGTGGTACAAATAAGCAGAAGTTCTATGACTGGGTAGAAAACATTGTGGGAAAAAAAATAAAATACTGGTTACTGGCATTTTCTCATATTTTACAATGTTTTCAAAGTGCCTCTTCCTCAGGGTCGTGAAAAGACGGGATTGTTTGGTAAAGGATTAAATTCTGAACCCTTTACCACGCAAGCACAAACCCTTTGGAAAACATGGTGAGATTATGAGAAAATGCTGGAAACCAGCATTTTATTATTTTCCCACAATGTTTTTACCCTTTCTAACTCAAATATAGGTATTCAAGCTACATTTGGTTTTTCGTCTGCAAATGCTTTCAGTTTGGTTAAGTCTTCAAAATTTTGTTGTTAAACAGTTAATGCGCTGAACTTCACTTAAGTTGTTTTTGCAGACAATGTAGATCATGATCAGGCTGCTCAGATTGTTTATGAAGTAAGATAGCACCAGACTTTTTCTCTCTTTACCAAACCAAAAAAAATGGAGTTGTCCAAATTGAAAGCATTTGCAAAAGACAATTTAGATGTGGCTGGAATGATGCTTTTTGGCTGTAAAAGGTTAGAAAACAATGTGGAAAAAGGAGAAAATGCTGGTTACAAGCATATTCTCCTTTTCCCATAATGTTTTCAAAAGCCTTATCTTTCAGGGTTGTTAAAAGTAGGGGGTGTGTGGTAAAGATTTGAAAAAAATTTTTTTTTTATGACCAGGGGAAAGATATCCTGTAAGAAATTAAGAAGTTTAGTATCAGGTTTTTGAGCAGTAGAAAACATTATGGGAAAAGAGGGAAATGGTAATTAGCAGCACTTTTTCCATTTACCCCGTCATCAAAATTCTTCTCCCTGTGGGTTGTAAATGCATCATATTTTTGGTAAATTAGTAAGTTTGATTTGTTGGCTGCAAGATATTTTCAATGTGGAGTCTCTTTGGCTGTCTGGTAGGAGAGAATTTTCTTGCAATGAACATTATTTAGGTAAACTAACCTTTTACCACACAACAAAATTTTAGACTTGTCCAGATTGAAAGCATTTGCAGACGACAAATTTAATGTAGCTCAGATGATAATTGCTGTTTTTGAAATGGTTAAAAAAAACATTGTGGGAAAAGGAGAAAATGTAGGTTAGCAGCATTTTCTCCTTTTCACTCATTGTCTTCTAAAAGCTTCTTCCTCTGGGTCGTTAAAACTTGGGATTGTTTGGTAAAGAATTAATTAACTCTTTACCAGATGACAGAATTTGAGACAAGTCCAACTTGAAAGCACTTGCGGATGACAAATTAAATGTAACTTAAAAATTGAAATTTGTTATGGGATGGGTAGAAATCATTGTGCTGGTAACCAGCATTTTCTCCTTTTCCCACAATGTTTTCAAAAGGCTTCCTTTTGAGGGTTGCTAAAAGTCGAGATTGTGTGGTAAAGAGTTAACTCTTTTTAAAAGTTTACTAGACGACAGAAGTTGAGACTAGTCCAAATTGAAAGAATTTGCAGATGACAAAATAGATGTGATTAAAAAAATTGAAATTTGTTTTGGGAAGAATAGAAAACATTGTGGAAAAAGGAGAAAATGCTGGTTACCAGAATTTTCTCCTTTTCCTACAATATTTTCTAAAGGCTTCTTTCCCAGGATCTTTAAAAATTAAATATGGCTCAGTTAGGAGATTTGTCTTTGGTAGGAAAGAAAGCATTGTTTGAAAAGGAGAAAGTGCTGGTTATCAGCACTGTCTCCTCTTTCCACAGCCAAGCCCCATAGCTCAGTCGGTAGCGTACAGGACTTGAGAACAAGAGATCGCTGGTTCGATCCCCAGCTCGGCCAATTTCTTTCCTAGGATTGATGATAGTCATTGCGACAGGATTCATTCCTCTCTCGGCGCTGACCATTGCTTCGACGATGTTGATGTAAGAAAGCAGCCAGTGGCTTGGAAAGAATATTTTGTGGAGTACTGGTAAAAGAAACTCCAGGAAAGCATGGATAGGTGCACTGGCCGTCGCGAAATAACTGAAAAAATGTTGAAAACTGCATTAAACAGCATACAATCAATCAGTCAATCCTCTTTCCACAATGTTTTCGAAAGCTTTTATTTCTCAGGGCTGTTTTAACTCAGAATTGTCTTGTAAAGGTTTATTTCTTTACCAAATGATGACTTTTTAGATGTGTTGAAATTGAAAGCATTTGCAGACGACATGTTTTATGTGATTTAAATGATAGGATTTAGCGTTGAAGGACAGAAAACATTGTGAGAATAGGAAAAAGTGTTTGTTACTAGCACTTTCTCCTTTTCCCACAATGTTTTCAAAAAGCTTTTATTTCTCAGGGTCATTAAAACTTGGGATGGTATGGTAAAGGGTTAATTAAATTTCAATTTCTATATTTCAGTACCCTCTGTAACTGCCTGAGTAAAATGGTACACAGACACCTAGTATGGCTGGATGATCTGTGATGAATGGTAAAATAAGAAATAAAGTACCACAGTGACAGTCGCAGAAAATAACTTTGGACATGAGGTAAGATAGCACCTGACTTTTTAATTGAATTCATGTATGCAATGTTTGACCCTTTCCCAAACAAAAAATTTTGGACTCTTCCTAATTGAGAGGATCTGCAGGTGACAAATCTGAAAGTGGTACAAATAAGCAGAAGTTCTGTGACAGGGTAGAAAACATTGTGGGAATGAAAATAAAATACTGGTTACAGGCATTTTCTCATATTTTACAATGTTTTCAAAGTGCCTTTTCCTCAGGGTCATGAAAAGATGGGATTGTTTGGTAAAGGCTTGAATTCTGAACCCTTTACAGCACAATCACAAAGCCTTTTGAAAACATTGTGAGATTATGAGAAAATGCTGGTAACCAGCATTTTATTATTTTCCCACAATATTTTTACCCTTTCTAACTCAAATATAGTTATTCAAGCTACATTTGATTTTTCGTCTGCAGATGCTTTCAGTTTGGCCAAGTCTTCAAAATTTTGTTGTTAAAGAGTTAATGCGCTGGACCTGACTTAAGTTGTTTTTGCAGACAATGTTGATCATGATCAGGCTGCTCAGATTGTTTATGAAGTAAGATAGCACCAGACTTTTTCTCTCTTTACCAAACAAAAAAAAATGGGAGTTGTCCAAATTGAAAGCATTTGCGAACGCCAATTTAGATGTGGCTGGAATGATGCTTTTTGGCTGTAAAAGGTTAGAAAAAAAAATGTGTAAGAAGGAGAAAAAGCTGGTTACAAGCATATTCTCCTTTTCCCATAATGCTTTCAAAAGCCTTGTCTTTCAGGGTTGTTAACTGTAGGGACTGTGGGTAAAGAGTTAAAAAGAGTTTTAGTATCAGGTTTTTGAGCAGGAGTGGAAAACAGTAAATGGGAAATGGTAATTAGCAGCATTTTTTCCATTTACCCCGTCATCAAAATTCTTCTCCCTGTGGGTTGTAAATACATCATATTTTTTGGTAAATTAGAAAGTTTGATATTTTGAAAGATATTTTCAATGTGGAGTCTCTTTGGCTGTCTGGTAGGAGAGAATTTTCTTGCAATGAACATTATTTAGGTAAACTAACCCTCTACCACACAACAAAATTTTAGACTAGTCCAAATTGAAAGCACTTGCAGACGACAAATTAAATGTGACTTAAAAATTGAAATTTGTTATGGGATGGGTAGAAAACATTATGGGAAAAGGAGAAAATGCTGGTTACCAGCATTTTCTCCTTTTCCCACAATGTTTTTTTAAAGGCTTCTTTCCCAGGGTCGTTAAAAATAAAATATGGCTCAGTTTAGGAGATTTGTCTTTGGTAGGAAAGAAAGCATTGTTGGAAAAGGAGAAAGTGCTGGTTACCAGCATTTTCTCCTTTTCCCACAATGTTTTCAAAAGGCTTCCTTTTTATGCTGGTTACCAGCATTTTCTCCTTTTCCCACAATTTTTTTTTAAAGGCTTCTTTCCCAGGGTCATTAAAAATAAAATATGGCTCAGTTTAGGAGATTTGTCTTTGGTAGGAAAGAAAGCATTGTTGGAAAAGGAGAAAGTGCTGGTTACCAGCATTTTCTCCTTTTCCCACAATGTTTTCAAAAGGCTTCCTTTTTAGGGTCGTTAAAAGTCGGGATTGTGTGGTAAAGAGTGAACTCTTAAAAGTTTACTAGACGACAGAATTTGAGACTAGTCCAAATTGAAAGAATTTGCAGATGACAAAATAGATGTGATTAAAAAAATTGAAATTTGTTTTGGGAGGGATAGAAAACTGGGAAAAGGAGAAAATGCTGGTTACCAGCATTTTCTTCTTTTCCCACAATGTTTTCTAAAGGCTTCTTTGTGAGGGTCGTTAAAAATTGAATATGGCTCAGTTAGGAGATTTGTCTTTGGTAGGAAAGAAAGCATTGTTGGAAAAGGAGAAAGTGCTGGTTATCAGCACTGTCTCCTCTTCCCACAGCCAAGCCTCTGTAGCTCAGTCGGTAGTGTACAGGATTTGAGAACAAGAGATCGCTGGTTCGATCCCCAGCTTGGCCAATTTCTTTCCGAGGATCTTTCCCACAATGTTTTCAAAAAGCTTTTATTTATCAGGGTCTGTAAAACTCGGGATAGTGAGGTCAAAGTGTAATTAAATTTGATTTCTATATTTCAGTACCCTCTGTAACTGCTTGAGTGAAATGGTACACAAACACCAAGTATGGCTGGGTTTCCAATCCATGATCAGTGTTCCCACTGAAAATTTTATTTGGGGGTTTTGTACCCCCTACAATTGAAAAATGGGGGTATAAGAAAAAAAATGGGGGTACAAATTAAAAGAGAAAAATTAATATGCCCACAACTCTAAATTGTTTACTTAATGCCTCATTTTCGATCAGATGCAGAACAATCATATATAGATCTACTATGTAAATATACATTTTTAAACGTAACTGACACTTAAAGAATTGTTTGTCAAAGTGTTAACTAGTAGCCTTTATGCTCATCTTTTCACATGCCTTATCTACATTAAACATTGTAGAAGTCTGACTGAAGACTGCTGTATTCAATATGCAGTGTTCCCACTAGCTTTTTATTTCAGGAGTACACACTTACCCCTTGAGTTGTGGGGGGGGGGGGGGGGTCTAGATTTCATATTTGATTTTGAGATTATGACAGTAATGATTCTCAAAGCAATCGATACAGATGATTTGCACCAAAAAAGTTCGTTATATCAAGATATTTGTGGAAATTTACAGCTTACACCTATTAAAAGCTGAAAAGACAGTAGGAAGTGACTGTGATCGGACAATGTAAAATGGAGCATTTTGTTGTGTCATGGGTTTCCGCGTTTTATGGACCGATCAATCTTTCATGTCCGTTCATTTATGGATAAGTCTTTCTGCATGAATTGAATTCTTTTTTCTACATTTTGAATGGTTCTACAACTTGTGTACCTTGCTCGCCTACGGGAACCCGAATTCTGAATTCTGAAAGCGTCTAAAGTAGGCCTATATTTCTGAGATATTCCAAATACAGGTTTTCAGACGAAAGACGTTGACATCGACAAAACGCTTTTTTATCGACTGCGTTAAACAAAGGAGAGCTGAAGTTAGGATTTATTTGGAAACAAACGAGTCCCAGTCTGCAATATTATTGATCGCGATAATAAATACCGAGTACGCCGATCATGTAAATATTCTATAAATAGAAAGCTGGAAATCCAAAATGTTTCCGATGATTTATATTTTCTGCAAATCGCACTTGCGTGAGCTGTTCTATGCAGGTGTTTCCTACTTTTTTTGTGTGATCTTCTGTATTTTTTGTGCGTGATTTCACGTATAGGTTTGTAATTTTGTACGTGTTTTATTTCATTTATACGTGTTTCACGCACGATTTTGCGTGATCGGGAACTCTGATGATGAATGGTAAAATAAGAAATAAAGTACTGTAACACAGTGAAGGTCCCAGAAAATAACTTTGGACATGAGGTAAGATAGCCCCTGACTTTTTATTCAAATTCTTGCATACAACACTTAAAGCTTTCTCTACCAGGGTTGTTAAAACTGGGAACTGTGTGGTAAAGGGTGGATCAAATTCATATTTACAGTGGTGAATTCTTTACCTTACAACAAACTTGGAACAATATGAAATATATAGAGTTTTTGCCATGACGGAGATTGTTGTTCGAGCTTTCTCTGGCATTCGAAATTACCCATGTTCAAGCCAGCAAACTGTCCATAGTTTTATGTCGTGGCTATATACTGCTGTTTTAAAACCTTGTTTTCTATACTTAAATATTGTTTTTTTTTTTCTTCCCTGATTGTACCTAACATGTCTCAATGAATAACTCTTCACCAACAATAAAATTTTAGTATTTTCCATAATGAAAGCTTCTGCTGTTGTTTGTTTGTATTTAGAGTTTAACACCAGTTGAACAGCATAGGTCATATCATGGCAGTCAGTGCACCTACACATGTTTCCTGGCTTTCTCACGTCAGTCCTGACCCAACTTTCTTTCCAAACCACGGACTACTTTTCTCACACGCACCGGAGGTTAAAGGTGAAAAATCTTTGGAAAGAAAGTTTGCCTCAACTGAATATCGAAGCGGCAGCCACTAGGTCCCGTGTCAGACCTGCTAACCACTGAGCTACTAAGCCAGGCGAAAGCATCTGCAGACCACAGAATAAATGTGACTCAAAAATTGAAATTGTTTTTTTGAAGAGAAGAAAACATTGTGGGAAAAGGAGAAAATGTTGGTAACCCACAATGTGTTAAATGGACTTTTTTCTCAGGGACATTGAAACTTGGGATTAGGTAAAAAGTTTGTCTTGATATAAGGTACTACAGGTAGAAGTGAAAGGTTCGTTTTGACAACGGGGTTCATTTTACAGTGAATTCTGCTTTCTTATTTCAGGATTTTCAATTCTTTATCAAACAGCAAAATTTTGGACTCTACCATGTTGAAAGCATTTGCAGACAACAGAATAAATGTAGCTAAAAAAACCTGCCTTTGATAGAGTAGAAAATATTGTTGGAAAAGGAAAAAATGCTTGTTACCAGCATTTTCTCCTTTTCTCACAATGTTTTCAAAAGCCTTCAGGATTGTCAAAACTTAGGATTTTGTGGTAAAGGATTAAAAGTTTGCTTTCTTGTGTATTATAGGGCATTCATTCATTCATTCTTGTTTAAATATAAGGTATTAACAGTTATTGAGTAAAAAAGTTTAATTTTGACAACAGGGTTGATTTTACAGTGAATACTGCTTTCTTATTCAAGGATTTCTTAACTCTTTACAAAACAAAATTTTGGACTCTACCAAATTGGAAGCATTTGCAGACAAAATAAATGTAGCTCAAACAATGGCTTCTGCCTTTGATAGTGGAGAGAAAAACATTGTTGGAACTTTTCCCACAATGTTTTCGAAAGCTTCATTCTTCAGGATTGTCAAAACTTTGGATTGTGTGGTAAAGGGTTAAAAGTTTGCTTTCTTGTGTATTATAGGGCAGTTAGATGAAGGTGGAAGAAAGCATGTTCAAGGTACACAATATTACATGTACAACTGATAAATGCTGGAATGATGAAGGTATTTGAAGTTGGTTTTATTCTTACTAAAATACAGGGCCTGGCTGGGTAGCTTGGTTGTTAGTGTATCTGACTCATGACCTGGTGGTTGCTGGTTTGATACCCAGTTGAGGCAAACTTTCTTTGCGGTGATTTTACGCCTCACACCTCTGATGCAAGAGAGAAAAGTATTCAGTGACTTGAAAAGAAAGTTGCATCGGTTGGTACCTGTGTGAGAAAGCCAGGAAACACATGGAAAGTGAACTGACCAGAGCTGTTAAAACAGTGTTAAAACTTCAATACAAACAAACTAAAATGCAGGGTGTCCAATGATATCTGTTGCAGCGCCAAGTATTTCAGTTACCTACAGGGCTAGTCATCTGGAGGTTTTGAGATCAATTTCCAGTCAAACTAATTCTTAGCTCCGTTGTGTTTGAAGAAAACATTGAGGTATGAATTGTAATAGCCCTGTCGTCATCTGGGTTGTCGTTCTTTTGCAAAAACTTTGACATGAACGATATCTCTGTCAGTATACTGGAGATATTTGCTTCAAACTTGGACTATTTGTTTACTATCCAAAGTGGACCCATACCTGTGGTGATCATCAAACTTTTTTTACAGAGTTATGCCCCTTTTCCGACTAAGAAATTGTTGTGCAAAACTTTGACATTTTTAATTATCTCTGTCATTACTGAAGATATTTACTTCAAACTCTGGTCTTCAAAACTGCTGGTTACAAGCATTTTCTCTTTTTCTTTGAATATTTTCAAAGCCTTCTTCCTAAGGGTTGTTAGAACTCAGGATTGTGTGATAAAGGGTGAAATATTACACTAAGCAGGTGATAATGACTCAAAGCAGATTTTTGATGAATTTTGTGATATATATGGCCCATAGGCAATGTTTTCAATTGAGTTAAAGTGTTTCAAGCTAGGAGGGGTCCTGTGTGGCCCAGTGGTAAAGTGTAGGACGCGTGACCTGGAGAGCTTGGATTTGAGCATCTCTAGAAGCACTGGGTTTTGGCAAGACATTTCAGAGCCTAAGCTTAATACTGGTTGAACTCTGGAAGTAAATGAATATGAAAGCTGTCACAGTGATATGACTATATAAATAATGTTGAAAGTGGCATAAAACACCATTCAATCAATCATTAAAACTAGGAAATTATTTGTAGAACATCATACTTGCTCTGGTAGGCCCAAGGCCTATATTACCAGGGCAAACATGGCTCTTGATAAAGTTGTGGTCAGACAGAATGTGTGTTTGTTGATAAAAGAAATAGCCTGTTGTACTGTAAATAATAATTACAGTTTGAATCCTAGTAAACAAAGTTTAATTTTATATTTACAGCCAAGACAGACCTATAACTAGGTAGATGGTTGGATAACATAGAGACAGAACTGTTAGAGAGGAGATGAGATGCCTCAAGACAAACCCAACACACAAACCATCTCCCTCCCCCCTCCCCTTCCATCCCCACCCCCCATTACTCATATTTTTCCATTATGTTACAGCCAAGACCAGCACAATACTAGGTAGACATACAGACTACATACAGAGATAGAACATTGTGCTGAGAAGAAGAATCTCTCCCACACCCTTTCCCCCGCTCCTGCCCATATCTTCCAGTTGTCATGTTTTAATTAAAGATGAGAGCAATGCTCTGGCAAAAGGGAGTTTAATGAACCCATCATGCATTTTACCAATCAAGCCATCTCATATTTACGGACCCATAATATCCACCTTTTTCAATAACAGACTTAATCATGAGGAAGACTGGTCCTTTACACACAGAAAATTGACGTGGCGAAAAGCTTCGGCCCAGATTGGCCTGTGCGGACTGCGCAGCTTGACCTGGGTTGGTACTTTTTCGCAGAAGCATCAAGCCCCCTTTTCACAGAGCATGGCTCATGAATTGTGGATAAATTAAATGTCTTAACAACAAAATGAATCATTGGGACCAAGAAGACTGGTCCTTTTACATGCAGAAAATTGACCTATTGCAAACAGTTTCAACCCTTGTCAGTTTGTGTAGACTGTGCAGGCTGATCTGGGTTGATACTTTCTGCAAATACATTAAACCCTCTTTTCACAGCATGGCTCATATCTCTTGGCCCACTTGTTACTGGTTGAGTTAATACTGTTTAAACCTTTTACCACACAATCCCGACTTTTAACGACCCTGAGAAGGAAGCCTTTTGAAAACATTGTGAGAAAAGGAGAAAATGCTGGCTGGTACCAGCATTTTCTCCTTTTCCCAATATGTTTTCTACCCTATCAAAGACATATTGCACAATTTTAGCCATATTCAAAATGTTGTCTGCAAAGGCTTTCAATTTGGTCTAGTCCAAAATTTTGCCGTTTGGTAAAGAGTTAAAAGATCTAAATTACTGGTTGAGTTGCAACTTCGGTTTTATAGATCTTTATTACAATAAATATTCCCAGGACCTGCCTACAAACTTTTGAAAACAGCAAAGTATAGTACAGCAAGGCTCCTTTTTCCTGATTCATGGCTGATTTGCAATGAGATAGCTTTCCACTTAAAAGCTACCAACAGTCTCTAGAGACTGTACAGTACTGGTTCAAAAAATATGTCTGTATACAGCACTGTCCCAAAAAATAGGTTCCTACACAGTACTGCTTGAGAAAAACATGTTTGTTTATATCACTGGGCCAATATTCACCTACCATTCTTAACTTTTTATCACACAGTCCCGAGTTTTAATGACATTGATGGAGATGGCTTTTGAAAAGATTGTGGGAAAAGGACTGAATGCTGGTAACCAGCATTTTCTCTTTTCCCTTAATGTTTTCTACCTTACAAAATGGAAAATTTAATTTTTGAGTCACATTTATTTTCTGATCTGCAAATACTCTCAATTTAGACAATCCTAATATTTGTTGTTTGGTAAAGAGTTAATAACAGTCATAGTCTAATTTCTCAGGAATCTTCCAAGTTAAAAAGTGACAACATTTATGGTTGGTTATACTAAATGGTTTAGCCAATCAGATATTGTGTTACTTTTTAAATTTACAGCAAGACAAAGAATGCAATTTAGAATGGTTGGTGAACATTGTCCCTGCTTTAGTAAACACCTATAGGTGATAGTAGTTATTTAACTCCTTACTAAATGACAAAATTTTGGACTTGACTATATTGAAAGCATTTGCAGACGACAAAATAAATGGTTCCAAAAATTTGAAGTTTATTTTGGGAAGGGTAGAAAACATTGTGGGAAAAGGAAAAATTCTGGTAACCAGCATTTTCTCCTTTTCCCACAATGTTTTCAAAAGGCTTCTTTTATAGGGTCGTTAAAATTCTGGATTGTGTGGTAAAGGATTAACTCCTTACCAAATGACATAAATTTGGACTTGACTAAATTGAAAGCATTTGCAGATGAAAAATCAAATGTAGCTGAAATGATGATTTTTGTATTTGATAGGGTAGAAAACATGGTGAGAAAAGGAGAAAATGCTGGTTACCAGCATTTTCTCCTTTTCCCACAATGTTTTTAAAAGCTTTCTTTCCCAGGGTCGTTAAAATTTGGGATTGTGTGGTAAAGGGTTACCTCTCTACCACACAATTTGAAGTTTTAACAACCTTTAGGAAGAAGTCTTTGGAAGAGATTGTGGGAAAAGCATTTTCTCCACTTCCTACAATGTTTTTTAAATCCTTTAGAAACAAATGCAATCATTTGAGCAACATTTAATATGTTGTGTGTGAAAGCTTGTAATTTGGATTAGGTTAAAATATTGTCATTTGGTAAAGAGTTAAGCACTTTTGCCTTCAGCTAGAAAATGTTAAACTTTTTACCACATAAACCTGACTTTTAACAAGTATGAGAAAGAAGCCTTTTGAAAATATTGTGGGAAAAGGAGAAAATGCTGGTAACCAGCATTTTCTCCTTTTCCCACAATGATTTCTACCATTCCCAAAACAAATTTCAATTTTCCACTTTTGTTTTGTCGTCTGCAAGTGTTTTGAATTTGGACTAGTCTAAAATTTGACGTCCGGTAAAGAGTTAACCTGTAGATTTAAGACTGCTTTGTTAATGGTGGATTCTTTTTTTGTGTGTTAAATTATTGTGTGAAACAAAGCCCTAGGACATTTTTGTCAGCATTAAACATAAGATATTTTACACATTTCCCTGTAAGTTTGGTTATGTATGAAGGTAAAGAAAGTTGTACAGTATTTTCAGTGAAGGCAACTTTGTAAAATTGTTGATGCTTGCTCTGGACTCTGGACAGGTTCTCTCCTGGTTAAGACCTTGACTTTGTAATCAGAGAAATCTGAGATAGATCTGTGCTGATTGCATACATGGGACTGTCCTTGGGCAAGGCAATGCAAAACCCAACCAAAACTGGCAAAACTGGGGAGAGACATTTATAATGGAGCTATTCCTGGAAGTGACTAATGTATTGTTGAAAGTGAGATAAAACACCATTCAAAGCATGTTTACTTGTCTCATAGTATTCAGTCCTTTCAACAAGTTGGCTGTAACTGAAAATTCGGAAATAGGGCCATTGACTGTGTTTATCAGTATATATCTATGAGCAAACATACATTCAAGATTTTTAAGTTTCTCTCATTTTTAATTGCAAAGAAAGCATCCACCGTATTTAACTATGTTTTATATTGCAATTGAGAACTGAGGATCGTGTGTTGTAGGGTTGAATGCTAGAAAACAGTGTTTGAAAACATTGTAGAAAAGGTTTTTCGCAAAGGAGAAAACACTGGTAACCAGCATTTTATCCTTTGTGAACGATGCTTTTTAACCTTCGAGAAACAAAATCCACAATTTGAACCATATTTGGTATGTTGTTTACAAATGCTTTGGATTTGGACAGGGCTAAATTTCTGTTGGAAGGTAGAGAGATAAACAAACACTGTGAGGAATGATTTATAATCAATAATTTGTGAAAATATCCATTTGTCACAAAGGTTTAATGTGTGGAAACATGCGGCAAACAGAGGAACTGCTTGTCACCAGCCTTGTCTCCTTTTGCCACATCTTTTCACAAGTGGTCTGCGATACAAAAGTTGTGTACTGGTGACAGTTTGGTTATGAACTGATAATTTTTACAGAGACAAAATTTTACAGAGATAATTCTATGCTGCCAAGCTGACACCCTGATTACAAATCATTCCATGTTTTCCTGAATCCATGTTATTCTGGGACAAGTAGAAGGATTGACCCTTTACCAAACAGTCCTGTTTTTTAATGACCCTGGGGATAAGGGTCTTTGAAAACATTTTGGGAAAAGGAGAAAATTCTGTTAACCAGCATTATTTCCTTTTCCCAGACTGTTTTTTTCACGCTTTGAAAAACAAATCTATTAATTATCCCCATAATGTTGTCAGTTCATGTTTTCAGTTTGATCAAGTCTAAGATTTTGTTGTGTAGTAAGAGTTAACCCTTTACCACACAGTCCTGAGTTTTAACAACCCTGAGAAAGATGCCTTTTGAAAACATCGTGGGAAAAGGAGAAAATGCTGGTAACCAGCATTTTCTCCTTTTCCCACACTGTTTTCTAACCTTCCCAAAACAAATTTCGATTTTTGGGTCACATTTGTCATCTGCAAATGCTTTCAATTTGGACTGGTCTAAGATTTTGTCATTTGGTAAAGAGTTAAGACTTTGTTCTTGAATGTAAAACACAAACCCCTTACCTCATGGAAAACAGAACTATTCAGGCTTATGGAGAAGTGTTCAGTAGTGGACAGTGTAGATTTAAGATCAGACTGAATATTCAGTGCCTTCTGATCTAGATCTACACTATCTGCTAAAGCTATTTGTGTTGCAGTTAAATGATGAATGATTCAAACAGGTAAACAGCGGTAAAATTAGAACTGTAGTTAAGTAGGATTGAAAATGGACAATTCAGCCCAAAGTCTAAGATGTACAATTAATAATTTGAGCCATGCTCAGTAAAAAGGGGGTTTGATGCATCTGCAAAAAGTTTCAGCCCAGGTCAGCCTGTGTAGTCTGTGCAGGCTGACCTGGGCAGAAACTGTTTGCTGTTCATCAATTTTCTGCATGTCAAAGGACCAGCGTACTTCATGACTGTGTCAGTTGTTGGATAAAATGGTTTTTATGGATCCAATCAAATTACTTGCTTGGTGTCAAGCATCAGAGTTGCATTAAGCTGCCTTTTGCCAGAGCGTGGATCATTTATTTGTTACCTATTGTCCTTGTCGTCTAATTGTAGAGACAGCATGTATGAGGTAGAGGGGTTTAGTGTTATATCTGTACTGTGTATGTATCTGTGATTGGTTGATTATGTTTTATGCTACTTTCAACATTATTTCAGTCATATTCATGAAGAAAGCTTACTTATTTCCTGTTATTAGTTCTGTATGTAACATGAATTTTGACCTTGAAATAGCCCCTACAGTGAACTGCCCTTTAAAGTTCTATTTTGGAAGAGTTCATGCATACAAAAGAAATACCAGCTCCAGTTTGGCTTGTAGTATCTGTGAGTTAGTAACTATTGCTTTCTGACATGACCAATGTTTAAAGGCATGAAAATTTTCATTGGAGAGAAAATATGTGTTATAAGGGGCTTTAACTCTCTATCTGTGTACATGTATGATTTGTTTATTGATTCATTACCTCTATATCTGTGTACATGTATGATTTGTTTATTGATTCATTACCTCCTGGAACTTACTTTTTACAGTCATCTTTAACACTCTACCACACAATCCAAAGTTTTAATAACCCTCAGGAAATCATTGTGAGAAAAGGAGAAAAGGGTGGTAACCAGCATTTTCTCCTTTTCGCGCAATGTTTTCTACTCTGGCAAAGATAGAAGTAATTTTTGAGCCACATTTAATTTCTTGTTTGCATATTCTTTCAATTTGGCCAAGTCCCACATTTTGATGTTTGGTGAAGACTTAAAAATCCAGTAACATGGCTGAATAAAGTGAATGAAGGTTTATGTGCATATGTTTGAAAATATTATGGCAAAAGGAGAAACTGCTTTTCATGGGTAATATCTCCTTCTACCTCAATGTTTAGAGACATAAAAGTTGTGTTCCAGAGGTAATGAATATATATTATATTTATAGATTTATTGTCATGTATTGAGACATGTATATTTTTTTACACGGTTGACCAAGTTTGCTGATTATTAGGGTCACTTTTCACCAATCATACCATAATTTACTTCTATATCTTCTGTGGATACAAAAATACAACCTACTAAATGGTAAGACTTTGGCAAGGAAACAAAAGATTATGGTAGAGTACTATCTTAAAGCCAGCTTTGTTCAGTGACTATCCTCCATTCAGACCAGAGGTTTTCTTCTGCCTTGAAATTAAGTAGAACATTCCCTTAAAGACAATCTGGCTTCCTTGTATATTTAATTATTGCTTGGTTGATTCCCAAGGGAAAATTTAAACATTTGTTTTGGTGAGGAAAACCCAGAACCATGTCAAAGTAAGGCTTGACCATTGTAAGATTTTTACTGCCAAATGATAGAAATACGCATTTCTACTTCATAAGCAAAATATCAAATTATGTCCGTCTTTGTCAGCATCTCCCTAAATATTGGACAGTGTAGATCAAAGATCAGACCTCAAGTTCTTTGTAGTCTGATCTTGGATCTGCTCTGTTTGCAAAAAGTCTTGTTCATCCCTTTACCACGCAATCCCGAGTTTTACCGACTCCAAGGAGAAAAACTTTTGAAAACATTGTGGAAAAGGAGAAAATGCAGGTAACCAGCATTTTCTGCTTTTCTGACAATGTTTTCAACCCGTTTAAAGAAAAATATTATTGCAGCATTTAGTTTGTCGTCTGCAACTGCTTTCAATTTGGACTAGTCTCAAATTTTGTCGTTTGGTAAAGAGTTAAGGTCTGATATTTGTAAATAGAAAATCTTGGTTTGAATATGTCGGTGCTGATTACTCTGGGCAAGTCACTGCAGAGTCCCTAGCCTAGTACTGGTGAAACCAGGGAAAGACAGGACATGCAGGCTGGTACCGTTATGTGACTGAAATACTGTTTAAAGTGAGATGAAAGTACAAGACTGAAGTTTACATACAAAATAGTCAAGACAAAAAATGAGTGGTGAAAAGTGGCCCTGATTTTAGAAGTTGGAGATAATGGGACATGTGGTATACACTTGGTAATGCTTCTCATCAAATCATAAACATAGTGACAGATGGCAAAATTGCTCTGTATGAGAAACTTGCAATCAAAATTTTGAATTGACCTGTTACTGTACAAGAAAGATGTATGCTCCTACAGTTGACAGCTTCTTGAAACATAAAGTAAACAATTGCTCCTTTACCCACAATGTTTTCCTCATTATCAAAGAAAGACATTGTCTAGTCCTCTTAAATCTTGGTGTTACATGTACAACTGTTTGGTTAGTCTAAAATTAAGGCGTACAGTAATAGTGTTGACAGAATAATCTTTAGGCCTGAATTGCTTTACATTAACTCTACCAGACAACAAAATTTTACACTTTTTCAAATTGAAAAGATTTGCAAACGCCAGATTAGATGTGTCTCAAATGTTTGGTTTGTCTTTGAAAGGTAAGACAACATTGTGCGAAAAGGAGAAAATGCAGGTTACTAGCATTTCCTACTTTATCTACAATGTTTTCTGAAGCTTTCTTTCTCAGGTTAGTAAAAGCACAGCAATGTTTAGTAAAGAGTTAAAATTTCTTGAGTTTAGGGAAGTCAGATTGTTGCTCATTTGATAGCAAGTAAGATAGTGACTCAGACATGTTCTATTGCTCCAACTTCCAGAAAGATTGATATTCCACATTCAGTCCCAATTGTGAACTTCTTAAAGCTTTTTGGCTGCTAACCCTTTACCAGACAACAATATTTTTAAACCCTTAGAGCAGTGAAGTAATTACATGGACTTGTTCATGGAGTAAAAACAGTCAAAATATTTCATCTTTACCGCTTAGAGTGCTAAATTTACTTACTGGACACTTTCAGTCTAGAAATGGGACTTTTTATAATGGCAGTTTCAGGGTTGCTGTCCTCCGGAATGTCTCAGCAAAGCCAACAGTGTGGATCAAAGATCAGACTGCACATTTTGTGCAGTCTGATCTTGATCTACACTAGCTGCAAAAACAACTTGAGTAGTGCAGGGCACTTTAAGGGTTAAGACTATTTTGGCTAGAGTCTGTTTCAATGAAGTGGACATGGTAGATACAAGATCAGACTGCATGTTTTGTGCAGTCTGATCTTGACCTACACTGTATAAGTACAAATTCTACTCAGAGCTCCAAGGGTTAAAGCATTTAGAGAGGATAAATTTGGCTCATATGACAGCGTATTTCTTTAGAGAAGTAGATGTGGGAAAAGTGGAAAATAGTGGCTACCAGTATTTTCTCCATTTCTCTCATTGTTTTACTTCAGCTTTCTTCCTCTGCAGGGTAAAACCACTGTAATGTTTGGTAAAGGGTCAGTTGAATGAAATTGCAACTTTAAAGTCATAAGAAAAGGCCCATATATTATGTTTCATAATTTCTTTGGAAGAAAAGCAAAAATTTATAGTGTAGACCAAGATCAGACTGCATGTTACGAACAATCAGATGTGATCTACACTGTCCAATAAAACACTTCTTAAAGCATGCAGACTTATCTGTTGGCAAACTGAGGGAAACCAAAAGTGCTTTTGTGCAGATCAAGATTAGACTGCAAACAATGTGCAGCCTGATCCTTTATCTACATTGTCCAATATTTTGTGCTATATTTAGGACAAAGTGACCCTGACCTTGCTATAATTTGGGCTCCTTCCTATGAACTTGAAGTTGTCTGTTTCATTTATACAGCAGTCAAAGTGTTAACTCATTCCCTCCTAAAACAACATGGCAGTGACTATAAAAACATCCTGTTGAAATATGGATAACTAACATGAGGAAAGGTTTTTAAACAGGAATATGCCTAAAAACATGGTGGCAAAAGGAGAAACTGTTGATTTTTAGCAATTTGTCCTTTTACCACCATGTTTTTCAAAATGGTCTGCAGCAAGAATTGCCATGTGTTTGCTGGAGTCAATGTGTTAAAATGTTTTTAAGAAGTTCAATGATTGGAAAAATAGCCAAGTTAACTTCTTTCTGATCTTTATGTCACAGTTGACAAGACAGTTAAAATATACTGTAGGAAAAGGTTGTTGTTCATGCTTAACCCTTTACCACATGACAGAAATTTAGTCCTGTCTAAATTGAAAGCATTTGCGGACAACAATTTATATGCGATTCAAATGATAAAACTTGTCTTTGATGGGGACAGGAAACATCGTGGGGAAAAGGAGAAAATGCTGGTTACCAGCATTTTCTCCTTTTCCCACAATGTTTTCAAAAGGCACCTTCCTTAAGGTCCTTAAAATTTGGGATTGTGTGTTAGAGAGTTAACCCTTTACCACACAATCCCAAGTTGTAACGACCCGGACAGACAATGCTTTTGAAAACATTGTAGGAAAAGGAGAAAATGGCGGTAAGCAGCATTTTCTCCTTTTCCCAAAATGTTTTCTTCTCTTTCTTAGACAAATGCCATCATTTGAGGGACATACAATTTTTCGTCTTCAAATGCGCTTTCAGTTTGGACAAGTCTCCAATTTTGTCGTGTGGTTAAGTGTTTAAGTATGAACAACTGATACTTTTTCCACAGTGTTTTAATGGCTATCAGTTACTGTGTGAAAAGATTCTATTGCTTGTGTCTTAGCATGAGCAATATCTACTTTTTACACACTATTTCGAGGTCTTGTCAACTTGGACGTGAAGTAAGAAAGAACTATGTTACCTCTTGTAGACAACTGTTGTTTGTTGCAGCAGACATCATTTGAAAACATTGTAGTAAAAGGAGAAATTGTTCTATAGAGCATTTCTCCTTTTGCTACAGTGTTTTTACTTGTACTCATCTAATCAGTGTTAAGATGTTGTCTGCTGCAAGTTTGTCTCAGGAGGTAACTTGTTAACTTGGCTATTTCTGAATGTGGATATCAATCAGCAAACTTGGTCAACCTTGAGGGGAGGGGAGGGGAGGGGCAGGTAAGTGGGAATTTAAAATTAAAATGGTACAGGAGATTACTCTGAGTTCTTGATTTTATTGAACCAACTTTTTTTTTTACAAAAATATAAAAAGAACCTAGAAGAGCCCCATGACCACTTGCCAGTGCCAAGGGAGGTAACTCAGTCCAGACAAGACTTTTGGTGAGTTATTCCCCTTGAATGACTCTTCAACCAAGTTTGTGTATGGGCAGCCGATTCCCACTGGGATTGTAACGATGTGTTCTTACTGCACAATACAACATGTATTTCAAGTGAACTCTTGTAAAGTTTCAAGTCCTTTAGTGATAATGAGGGAACACCAATGTTTCTGGAAAGAATGTATGTCTATGGGTTTGAAAGTTATGAAACCCTCTAACCAAGAAACAACCACACACAGTGTCCTGAATTCAGATTCAAAATGCAATTATTTTCCATAAAAACCAATGTTTACTTGTGCTATCATGCAAATACAAGTCAATTCACAGACAGGGATATCTAAAACAGTGCTTACGACCTTTCATTTCAATGCCATGTGCATACCTTAAGTTTTACAATAATTACTTCTGTTAACTTCAGCCCTATACAAATTTCTTTTCGACAAGTCTGAGGTACAAAAAAAACCCCTAAAATTCAAAGAAAACTTTGCAACAAATGGAGAAAATATTTTGAACATTTTCTCCATTTGTCACAATTTTTCCCAAAACCACTGAACAGAGAAGTCAAATCCCCATCTGTCACAATGTTTTCAACAGCTATCTTTCACAGTGGAGACCAAAAGGACTTGCATACAGATAAGGGTAAACACCACAATAATGCTAACAACAAAATCCCCATGAATACTTGTCAACACACTGTCCTGTATACATGTTTATATAACCTGTAGCAAACCTTGTACCTACATGTATTTTAGAAAAATTTGATGAAAAATATTGCATTAATTGTTGAAACTGCACTTAAGAATGATTCTTTATGTTTCATAATATGGTTGTCTGAACAAGTCCAATCTATACATGGCAACAAATTAAATGGGCAATGTCACTTTTTGCCAACAGGTATTGTATATCTAAATAAAGTTTTTATTTGATATTGCAATAAATGTTGAAACTGCACATAAGTATAATTCCTGGTGTTTCATAAACCAGTAGTCTAAACAGTTCAATCTATAAAAGGCATCAAACTCTGGGGACAATTAAATCTTTTGCCTACAGGTATTTTATTTTCAAAGTTAAATTGGTATTATAAAAATGTGTATTATTTATTGCAATAAATGTTGAAAATACACTACAGTATGATTCCTGGTGTTTCCGATACCAGTAGTCTAAACAGTCCCATCTATAAAGGCATCAAACCATATTCCAGGTTAAAACTTTCGCCTACAGATATTTTATTTTTAAGGTTAAGTTTTTATTTGATATTACAATAAATGTTGAAACTGCACTGAAGTATACTTCCTGGCATTCATAAACCAGTACTCTAAACAAGTCCAATCTATAAAAGGCACAAAATATAATGGACAAATTTACCCTTTACCACACAGTCCCAAGTTTTAACGACCCTGTGAAAGACAGCTTTTGAAAACATTGTGGGAAAAGGAGGAAATGTTGGTGACCAACATTTTCTCCCTTTTCCACAATGTTTTCTACCTATTCTTGAACAAAGACAATCGCATGAAAGACAAATTTTGACTTGTCCTCTGTGAATTCCCTCAATCTGGATGAGTCTAAAATTTTGTTGTGAGGTAAAGGGTTAACCAGTTACCTATATGTACTTCATTTATAAAGTTAGGTTTTTATTAAGTATTGCAATAATTGTTGAAATACGTTGAAGTATGATTCCTGGCTACATATACCAGTAGTCTGAACAACAGTCCAATCTATAAAAGGCACAAAATATACTGGCAATGTAACCTTTTACCTCAATGTAGTTCATTATGAAGTAAATTGTTACCTGATATCCCAATAATTGTTGAAAATGTAACACTTAAGCCGCTGATTAAATGAAACCCAAATTTCTACTCAATACTAAAAGCTACAAACATTGCGGTTTTAAAGTTGATTTCACTAGAAAGAAAATACCATATTGGACAGAGTAGCTCAAAGATCAGACTGCACAGAACGTGCAGTCTGATCTTTGAGCTACACTGTCCGCAAAAGGTCAGCGAGTCACGATTAGCAGCTTATGGGTTAAGTGCGTTTCCTTGCAAGTCATAAACAGGTATATCAAAGAAAAACAGTCCTATTTACATTGTGGGCAATTTAACTTTTAACCTATAGCACTAGTATTTTATTTATAAACTTAGGTTTTAATTTGATATTAAAATAATTTGTTGAAACTACACAAAGGTATGATTCCTGGTGTTTCATAATTCAGTTGTCTAAACAAGTCCAATCTATAAACAGCATCAAACTGTATGGGCAATTTAAGCTTTTGCCTACATGTATTTTGTTTATAAAGTTAGGTTTTTATTTAATACTGTGATAATTGTTGAAACTACACTTAAGTATGATTCCTGGTATATTATAAACCAGAAGTCTAACATTCCAATCTATAAAAGGCACAAAATATATGTGCAATGTAACCTTTTACTTCATTGTCCTTTTTTTAGAAAAGATAAGTTTTTATCTGATATTGCAATAATTGTTGAAACTGCCCTGAAAACTATTATTTATCTTTTTGCTGCAATGATTTACAGATAAGCTCCAAAGTTCAGTCCTACCTTTTTACAAATTGGATTTTAAGAAATGACTGTCTTGCTGAGTGTGGATTTAAAAAAAAAAAATCTGTATCATATAATCCAGTGTTTTATAAGAAGAAGGCTTTTGCCACAGTGTTTTCTTGACCATCACAAAAAAAACACCATTATTTGAGCCAAATTTAATTTGTCATGTATAAATACTTTCAGTGTAGAAGAATCTTTAATTTTGTCCTCTGGTAAAAATTTGAAAGACAAACAAACAACCTGACATTGTTGTTTTTATGGAGGATATACATTATCTAACTCTTTACCTCAACAAAATTTTGGACAAGTCCAAATTGAAAACATTTGCTAAACACAGCTTAAAGGTGACACAAATAATGAAATTTGTCTTTGAAAAGGTACAAAACATTGTCGGAAAAAGAAAATGCTGGTAACCAGCATTTGCTCCTTTTCCCACAATGTTTTCAAAAAACCTTTTTATCAAGGTTGTTAAAAGTCGGATTGTGTGGTAAAAGGTTAAAAAAGGAATGCAATACAGAAACAAGTATGGTAAAATACATTTAACTGGAAAGAGTGTTTCTTCCTGACTTGCTCAAACAAGATCTATTCCACACAATTCTGATATCAAACCGTCCCTAAAATATTTAAACTATTCCACACAATTCTGATATCAAACCGTCCCTAAAATATTTAAACTATTCCACACAATTCTGATATCAAGCCGTCCCTAAAATATTTAAAAAGTCCGAATTTAATTTAAATCTCATAGAACTAATTACTACAGATTAAATGCGAAAAGGTCCTTATAAAATATGTAACCAATGTGAATTCAGGTTAAATTCGGAAATACAGATTTAACTTATATGAGGATAGTTACGTAAGAAGAAATTGCTCATTACAATTTTTCCATTCTCTACAACGTTTACAAAGGTAGTCTAGTAAAAGATACAAGAAGTCACCTGTAGAAGGTAAGGGGTTAAACCCTGAACCCAAAATACAAATCCATCACTTCAGTCAAAACAAACATGTATGTTCAATATCATATACATGTACAAGCCTCATGTTGAAGACCTGCAATTTGACCTTTGACCTCACAGACTGTAACAGACAATATCTAACATTTACAGCCCAAAATGAATAAAGACCTTCTAAATAACAAAATATTGCAATTTCAAGTTCACAATTGTTTTTGCCAGAAAATATTATAAGGAAAAAGACAGCGAATTTAAGGTCAAACTGTATTCTGTGCAGTCTGATCTTGATCTACTCCAAAGAATAAACACAGCATTAGTGTTCAGCACTCTAGGCATTGGTTGAGACAGGCAAAGAATATCTACACCACAAAATGTTTATGGTAAAGACTTGATTTCAATGGAGGAAGAAAATTGTACAGAAGAAAAACCAATATTATTGCACTACATGCATCTACACTGTTCGTATGGCACAAGACTGAATAAACAAAGATTATAAACAGCCCAACCTATCAGTAGTAGAAACAGTGTGACAAAAGCCAAGGTGGACACATAACCAATATTATTACACTACATGCATCTACACTGTTCATATGGCACAAGACTGAATAAACACTGATTATAAACAGTCCAGCCTATCACTAGTAGAAACAGTGTGACAAAAGCCAAGGTGGATACATAGTGTAACCCCCTCTAAGTACGTAATGTAAATAGTCTACACTGACTTTTACAAGCGAAATTAATACATGAAAATCCTATTAAATTTTCAAGCCTGTCAATAGTGTGGAAACATATGTGAAACAGTGTGACAAAAGCCAAAGTCTACAGTCTACATTGTAATTACAGACCTCACAAAGTGCTTTAAAAATATGACGGCCTATTAAGAAATCGAACGAATATGACAAACAGTGTGAAAAAAGCCAAAATTGACACCTAACCACCTTCAACCGACTAATTTTGGTACGGGACGCCAACATTTTGTACATTTTGTTGAAAACTGCTTCAAGTGTACATTTTTTTAACCATTAAAAGCACCTTTGATGACTTTAGTTGCCTTTGCCGACAGTGTAGATCAAGATCTGACTTGATGTGCAGTGTGATCTTTAATTTACACTGTACACTTTGCTGAAACACTGCAGACAAAAACAACCAAGAAATTTTGGACTGTATTTCTAGGATGTATTACCCTGCCTCCGAAGATCAACCAACTTGAAATCAAACCTGCAGTCTTCCCTGCCTTCAAAAGATCAACCAACTTGATATTAAACCTGCAGTCTTCCCTGCCTTTAAAAGATAAACCAACTTGAAATCATACCTAAAGTCTTCCCTGCCTTCAAAAGATCAACCAACTTGATATTAAACCTGCAGTCTTCCCTGCCTTTAAAAGATAAACCAGCTTGAAATTAAACCCAAAGTCTTCCTTACCTCCAAAGATCAAGCAACTTGAAATTCACAAAAAACACTTCTACAGTAACAGTTCAAAAGCACTGCATTCCTCCTAATTGCCTATTTTCCTCCATTCAAGGTTAAATTTAGAGTTGACAATGTTTTCCTTTCCCAGTAATTAATTCATGCAATATTATATTTGTACTTTTTTTTTTTTATATCTCATCATATGACTACCTGTGCTGCAGAATTCTGATCAATTAATTATTTAAAGTTTTGTCACATTTATTTATCAAATATGAAGTTATTCTGTTGCATTTATATTTATGAATAATGCATATTTTACTTGATATTTAGTATTTTTAAAATTTAAAAGGGAAAAAAAAATCTTCCTAACCTACTTGGGTTTGCATCTGGTTTTCAGCCTGCTCCATGTTTAGTATTCATCAAATTAGAAAAAATCTTCCTAACCTAACAAGGATTGCATCAGGTTTTAAACTTACTTCATAGGACAGTGTGTGTTTGAATTAACAGAACTAATTACTGTAAAAGATACATATATAAATAGCATCAAAATGTGGTCATAAGCACTGTTTGCAAATAGATGCACACAAACAGGGAGATAGCACAAGCAAACATTGATTCCTAAAGCAAATAATTACACCTTGAACCCAAATTCAGAACACCGGATGCAGATGTTTCATGGCTAGATTGAATCAAAGTCATTTCCAGTCAACACCATAGAGATACATAAACTCCACAGTACTACAACAAGTACAGAGGTTTTCCTCGCGAACTTCTGTTTTATACTGATGGTCCACATTGGGTCATACATCATTATCACCAAAGGCCTTTACTTCCTTACAAGAGCTCACTATAAAATACACATTGTTATTGTGCAGTAAGAACACATTATTACAATCCCAGTGGGAACCAGCTACCCATACACAAACTTGGTTGAAGAGTCATTCAAGGGGAATAACTCACCAAGTCTCGCCCGGACCAAGTTACTCTCCCCACAGCACTGGCTTGTGGTCATGGGGCCCTTTTGGTTCCCAAAATTTAACAATACCCAAATACAACACATAGTTATTAAAAGATGGCAACAGGTAACCAGCTTATTAATTTTCAGAAATTTTTCCTCAAAAAAGTTTACCAAAAAGTGTCCAAAACTCTTAAATGATTTAAAAAATGTCATTCACATGAGTATTTTAGTCTAAAACAAGGACAGACAGATTTGAGATAATCTTCACTAGCAGTTAAATACTTGACAAATTAAGTCTTTACCAGACAACACAATTTTAGATCCTTCATAAGTGGATACATTTGCAGATGACCAATGTGGCTTAAATGATGGAAATAGTTTTGAAAGGGTAGGAAACATTGTGGAGAAACGCTGGTATCCAGCATCTCCTTTTCCCACAAACTTTTCCCAACCCCTCTACCTCAGAGACATTAAAACATGGAGTTGTTTGGTAAAGAGTAAATCTAAAAAGAATCTTTCTCCTAATTGATCTAAAACACAAATACTTTTCTCCATCAAATAGAGATAATTTGAAGCTGTTTTTGATCTATCACTGAAGCACTGGCTACAACATTGCCATCTCTGTTATACAGAACATATTTATATACAAGTTTAACTTGTTACCTTCTATAGACAATTTATGGCCTTGTGAAATGGACAACTGAAGACATTATGACAAAAGGAGAAATTGTTTGTAATGGACAATTACTCCTGTCACAATGTTTTTGCTCAAACTACATTTTATGTAAATAATTCCTATTTTATAAGGATGTTTAGAAATCGTCAATTGCAAATTGATTTTAGAAGATAACAAGTTAATATAATACTTTGAACCATTTATGTACAGCCAAACATCTCTTCCATACAAAGAGCAGAGGATTTAACAATATTTCAGCAAAATACTATTTGCTGTGTACAGACAGGATTTAGATCAGATGAACATAACAGTCTGTCTGATCTTGGATCTGAACTATCTGTTATCAAAGAGACATTGTAACAGACAAGCTTTGATACTGCAATCTATTTCTCTCTCCTTACTCTACCAATACAAGTCACATTTTCATTCATGGACTCTCATTAACTAAATAACCTGAAAAATGTTGACATTGCTTAAAATGCATTTGTGACTTTTTTCCAAGCTATTTTCCTTCATTGAAACATATGACTATTGTCAAACTTTGAAAGCTGTGCATATATAGTTTGACATCATTACAACAGAAGTCTACCAAAATCAGAAAAAGGTCAAATATACATGTATAAAAACTTTAACCCATCACTGTACAGGCTATTTTTAGACCTACAAAACAGTTTTTTATTTGAAAGATATTGGAAAATCTTGCTTTTCAACAGCATCATAATCAATGTGGGAAAAGGAGAATTTGCTTGTGACAAACAATTGCTTCTTTTCCCACAACAATTTTCAAACCTGTCAAGCGAAGGGGTAGAAAAAGTTGTATTGTACAGTAATGGCTTTGACCTACATGTATTTCAAAAACAGGACAAACTTTTTGAACCATCTAGACAAATGGACTGATGAATTAACCCATTTCTGGTCAACTGATTTTGAAAACAGTGGGACAAATGGAGATATTGTTCATGCTTGGTAATTTCTCCATTTGCCACATTTTTCTCTCAGGCACCTTTAAACACAGTCTATACAAGATATCTGACCTTTTCAAATAATAGGTTTATCAATTAACAGTTACATCATTAGCACATTTTTACACCCATTACAATGTATTTTTGAAACACTGTGTCAGATGGAGAACTTCCTCATCATGTTGAACAATTTCTCCACCAGTCACAATGTTTGCATAGCTGTCTATAACTGTGATATTTATTGAACCATTTACATCTGTATATTTCCAGAAAGACACTGAAAATGTTGCTAGATTTCTCCATTTGCCAAGGTATTTTGGTGCTTATTTCAGTAATTCACTTGTATATGCTGCTTTGTACTGAGTGTGAAGATCAACAAATGCTAATGAAGTAAGAGACATCAGTTTATTCCAGACAACAAAATTTTAGTCCAGTCCATTTTGAAAGCATTTGTGAACAACAACTTTCCAAAATGACAAATTTTAGACCTTTCCAAATTGAAAGCATCTGCAGATGACAAATTTGAAAGTGTTACAAATTAACTTAAGTTTTTCGATAGGGTACAAAACACTGTGGGAAAAAGGACAACCAGCATCTTGTCCTTTTCCCGCAACGTTTCCAAAAGCCTTCTCTTTTTGGGTCATGAAAACCAGATATTGTTTAGTACAGGGTTACTATGGCTCAAATAAATCATATGTGGCACAAATGAGGGAAGTTTGTTTATGAAATGAACATTGTGACAAAAAGAGAAAATGTTGGTAACTGCCATAGTATCCAATATTTTCTCCTTTTATCACAAATATTTCAAAACCTGTAAAATTAGAGAATTGTCTGGTAAAGTATTAGATGACATAAAATAAATACAAAAGATACTTGTGAACAGATCAGTGAGATAAAAGTAACCCATTACTTAATAATCAATATAAAAAATATTTGGACTTCTCAAGTCTGATATCCAGAGAGAAGCAAAACTTGACCCGAACAGAATTCGTAATTAACGCATTTTGCTTAAATTTTGGGACAACCAAAAAATTGGCACACCATCAATAAACGTGAAAATAATTATTTTTCATGACCCATAGATTTGGGCCATACTAAAAATTGCAAAATAAGACAGTATTTTTATGTACCAAAGAATTGGGACAGTGAATATCTACTCTGAAAAAAAATATTTAATCCGCTTGATAACCTTTGTTGACAAACATTTGCTTCGCGCAGTTTCATTTCTGCACGTAAGCATTGCTTCCAAACCCTCTCGGTATCATTGGGAATCTCCCGTTTCAAGGCAAATAAATCCGATCACCCCGACAGACAATTAAAGAACCCGATTGTAAAAAAAGAACCTAAATAAGGGTAAGAAGGATGTGATAAACTTGTACCAAAGGGCAAAGGTACATGTTATGTGTACACGTACATCCGAAGTCGACAAGTAGAGTGTGTGTGTTTCACGGTCAATCGGGTTCGTCGTTTAAAAATAGAAATCAAGATGTCCTATATTCTCGATCAAAGATTGTCAACCAATCAAATTTGAGAACGGGCCGAGCAGGTACTTTTCAGAACGGAAATCAAATCGTTGTTTACCTCACGTTGACAGGTAAAATATGTTCTAAAAGTATTTATATAAGAGCAAAGCACCAATGCTGATTGCTTTCCCGGGATGCATACAAAAATGACTGAAAACATTTAGTCTATCATTAACGAAAACAAAGAAAAAATACGAAGTTTTAAATTCAGGAATTCCAATTTGTCTAAAAATAGATAGACCAGCATGTGATCGTGGTTTTATTGAAATCGCAGCGCTAATATTCGACTGGTAAGTGGTCAGTGACAAACAGTTTGACAGCTTGTCTTGTTTGACCCAGGGATCATATATTACGTTTAATATACGATCCCTGTTCGACCATAAGTTTTGGGACACCATGGAAAAAAATTATTTTTCGTCGACCTGAATATTGGGACATCTAAAAAATTAATTATTTTTTGCTGTCCCAAAACTTACGCAATTTACGGTATCACATATAAAGCAGGATAGCATGAAATTAAAGGAAATATTTAATGTAGACTTTCTTTTAAGCACTGTCTTATACAATCATATTGTATTCCAAAATACAAAGTAAAACAGATTTAAGCCATGCTCTGTGAAAAGAGGATTTAATACGTCTGCAAAAAGTAGCCATCCATGTAGGTCTATGCAGTCAGACTGCGCAGGCTGACATGGGTCGAAACCGTTTGCTACGCGTAAATTTTCTGCTTGTGCAGAGACCATTCTACCACGGAATTCAGTTGGTTGTTTGACAAAATGGATTTTAAGGATCCATAATTATGTCATGTCTAGTTTGGTATAATACATCACAGAGATGTATTAAACCCCTTTTTGTCAGAGCATGGCTTATTTATAACTACTTTATAATGGGTTACTTATATCTAATACACAAACCTACATTTTGTAATTTATACAAATACTCTGATAACGGAATAGAAACTGGTGAAAAAGGAGCCAAAACACCACCAGAATATGAATAGCAGCCAAAACACCCCCAGAATATGAATAGTAGTGGTGAAACGGTTTACCGATTAACCGATTAACCGCGGTCTATTCAAAGAAAAAACCGAAACCGGTTCGAATTTTACCGTATCGGTATTTCTGCAATATGTCAACTTCTCTTAATTGCATCAGAAAGTCCGGTTTTCCCAAAAATTCTGTCAGAAATCGATCGTTTTTCAACTTACAGTTCTAAAGATTTCCGAAAGCGAAAGTTGTTTATTTTTTTCCACAGGCGGTGTCACCGGTGTTTAGGTAAAACTATGACCACATAAAATTCACGACACGAACTCCAAATAAACGTCGAGCTTTAATGCTGTTGGATCAATGGAGTTTGTATGTTATTCATTTCTTATAACTTTGCTCACACTTATTTTTGCGTTTTCCAGTAGTTAAGCTGCAAAGTATTAGTGTTAGTGCAGTAAGCAACTGAGTAAGTTAGTGCATCGCACTGTCTACTCTGTTTGAGCCATGTCCCGAAGTTCGGTATAGTAGCGCTGGTTTTTATATAAACAAGTACGCTCTTGAAGAAAAAAAATGGCAGACGAAAATCGTCAAGATAGCGAGTGTTAAAGACTAGTCAATTTTAGTTTGTTTTTATTTGTTCATGCGAAACAATTGATTTTTAGTTCATTATCTTGAAAGAATGGAAGAGTTCCAAGCACATGTACTAGTTTTCTTTATCACCTTTTGAGCATATGCTACCCTAACAGTGACTACAAGTGGTCAGATATGCTAAATGTCAGCATATACAGCATATTGCAATATGTATTGCAATACGGGTCAGCCGTATTGCAATATATTGCAATACGCTTTTTACCGTATTGTTTCACCCCTAATGAATAGCAGTCAAAAATATAACCAATCAGGTAAAAATTTTGTCTAGGCTACTTTTTACCTGTTCTTTTAACATTTTTTTTTTTTATTTTCTAGGATATTACTTTTGGCTAAAAGATATTCCAGTTTCACTATGAAACATGGATATTTTGACGAACCAGCGATACTTTTTTATGTGACTACAGTGCCAAGTTGGTTCTTTCTGACATTTTGTATATTTTTTACACAAATCTTTTTCCTATTACAACATTATACCTTTTGTTATCATCCTCTAGATAAAATGTTTGTGCAAAAATGTTTTTCTATTCCCTTAGTTACATACTATACAACACACTACCCCCTGCAGAAACCTTTTTGTTTTGCAACAAACCACTTGAAAGCATAGTGACAAAGGGACAAATTGACTACAATGAGCAATTTCTCCTTTTGCTACAGTGTTTTCACACAAATTCAATCATAATTTATTCTGATTACTTTACAAGGATGTTCTAAAAGACATCACCATTAATTTGTCCAGGGGGTAATGATTTAACCCTTTACCAGACAACAAAATTTTAGCCTTGTCCAAATTGAAAGCATTTGCAGAGGACAATTTCGATGTGACTCAAATGGTGCAACATTTCTTAGATAGGGTAGAAAACATTGTGGGAAAAGGAGAAAATGCTGGTTACCAGCATTTTCTCCTTTTCCCACAATGTTTTCCCCAGGGCGTCAAAAGGCGGCATTGTACGGTAATGGGTTAAGGGACTTGAAGCTAAATGACATAGAAAACATGGTCATCACAATGGAAAAATTGGATTTCTTGGTTTTTTTTTTTAAATAAATAAAATTGCCATTTACATGGGGAAAAACCCAAGTAATTATTTTGCTTTTTTTTGGTCCAAAAAGAAAATTATGAAAAAAAAAAAAGAGGTAAATTATACTTTATGTAATTTAAGATTGATCATTCTAAGGCAGAAATTACAATACAATTTCAAATCTCCAATTATAAAATACCCACTGATAAAATTCCTTTCCTTTAGTTTTATGTCAATGGTTTGAAATAATAGAACTTTTACAACACTGTTTCTTAAAGGATTTACTCTAGCTGCAAGTCCCTTCAACCCAATGTATTGATAAGTATAATTATTTACATGTGTACTCTTTACCACACAACGGAATTTTGAACTTGGCTAAATTGAAAGCATCTGAAGACAAGTTAAATGCTGCTAGAATGATGATTTTTGTCTTTGATAGGGCAAAAAACATTGAGAGAAAAGGAGAAAATGCTGATTACCAGCTCACAATGCTTTAAAAGCAGTCTTCTTTGGGGTTGAAAACAGTGAGGGAAAAGGAGAAAATGTTGGTCACCAATACTTTCTCCTTTTCTCACAATATCTTTAAAAGCCATCTTCTTCAGGGCTGTTAAAACTTGTGAGGTAAAGGGCTAAAACATAATAAAAATTATACAACCAGGGAAATCTTTAACACTTTACCAAACAACAGAAATTTGGACTCATCTGTATTGAAAGCATTTGCAGACGACAAATTAAATATCACTCAAACAATGGAATTTCTTATTTTTACAAGGTAGAAAACATAATGACAATTACCTGGTTTTCCAAAGCCTTCTTCTGCATTGTCCTGATGGACTGTTTGGTAAAGGGTTAAATGTTTTTACAGACAATGTAGATCCAGACCAAGCTGAAGAGACCTGCAGTTTGATCTTTAACCTACACTGTCTGATACTCAGGCACAGACAAAATCAGCCTTGAAATGCAACAGCAGGTGAATTGGCAATAAATATGTCCAAATGTGCACACCTTTTATTCTATCTAGTGTCCAAATATCCTAAGTTTTCGTCTGAAGTCCAAAGATGTCCTAAATATTTTTATCCATGCTTCACACTGGTAGCGAAGTCTGTACACACTCTGTTTGTCTGTCTCTTGCTTGTCTCATCTTCCTGAAATGATAAAATATTTAACCCTTTACTATACATAAGTATAAACATGACACACAGAAGAAATGTCTGACTCTATACCAAATGACAACAATTTTGACTTGTCCAAACTTAAATCTTTACCAAACGACAAAATTTTAGACGCGTCCAATTTGAAAGCATTTGCAGACGACAAAATAAAGGTGATTCAAAAATTGAAGTTTGTTTTGGGAAGGGTAATGCTGGTTAGCAGGATTTTCTCCTTTTCCCACAATGTTTTCAAAAGGCTTTTTCGTTAGGGTCGTTAAAAGTTGGGATTGTGTGGTAAAGAGCATTTGCAGACGACAAATATGGCTAAAATAGTGATTTCTTCTTTGTTTGGATAGAAAACATTGTGGGAAAAGGAGAAAATGCTGGTTACCAGCATTTTCTCGTTTTCCCATAATGTTTTCAAAAGGCTTCTTTCTCAGGGTCATTAAAAGTCGTGATTGTGTGATAAATTGGCCAAGTTGTGACGAGTGCTCTCCGTATATGTAGCAGGTGTTGAAAAGATGATAGGTCATTTTGGTCTTGAGAGGAATAAAATCACAACTGAAAGGAGTTTGTATGGAAACATTGCGTTAAAAGAATTTGAAAATTTAGATTGCTCTGCCTAAGAGAAAACTGATGTAAAAGCAACTCGTAACAGCCATAAGTTTAAAATAGTAACCGGCCATTGGTCATTTAATGCGGGGATCGTATATGTGAGGCGAAGCATGTGAAGCTGTGGGGACAAAGGGTATAGAGTTGTGTAAAGGTTATGGCCCTCCCGGGGAGGCCATAACGTAAACATTTTCAGAATGGACTGGCGATTCACCGCTGACAAACTTAGTACCCAGACTGTCCATTCACAATACTGACTGATTACGCAGCTTTCAGTGTATGATGTATTAACTGTTAGGCTGCTAAGTGCGACTCATAATTTTTAATATTGGTAGTAAAATAACTTGTAAACAGCATGGAATTCGTGACTGGGGTATTGAAAATACATGACGAGTTGTTTACCTTTCAGTATATTAGTGTGTAATATAGGATTTACACTGTCGCTCGCCGTTCACCTGTGCTTATACCTAATTGTCTGTTTATTTGGGATGTATATGGAAAAAAAAAAACATGAAATTGTAGCCTAATGTTTGATATTGTTTTCCTGACTGTAAAAGGCTAGTCGATTAACTGAGTGTTTAACTCTTAACCAAACTATCTTTTTTTAATGCCCATGAGAAAGAAGTTGAAAACATTGTTAGAAAAGGGGAAAATGCAGGTTACCATTTTCTCCTTTTCCCATGTTTTTTTTTTACCCTTTCAACGATTCAAATCATCATTTGGTCTACATTTAATTCGTCATGTGCAGATGATTTTGATTTGGACAAGTCTAAAATTTTATCATTTGGTAAAGAGTTGACGGTTCGGGAGCTATTGGGTATCTACATTCTTTGACAGTATAATGTAGGAGAAATTTGCCACCAGACGTTTGGACTGGACGATTTGGCCTGCTAAAAAATAGGTAGGACAGTTTGTCAAGATGAATACGAGGTCTTGTTAAAAATGGAAAAATGAAAGGCCCACAAGCAGCCAAAAGTAAACAATTCTAAAGTCATAATGCAGGCATATTTTACACAGCTTCCATATGTTACAATACAGTTACCAAAGTTGAAAGGAATATACAGGGTTCTCCCCAGGCCCTTATAGCGTATCAGCCCGATACGCCTTCCAAAGATTTACCCTTTTGCCGATACGCCTTTGAAATGCCGCTACAGTTTATTTGCAAGTCCTATACTCCTTAATATTATACCCTTAAGAAAAGTGGCAAATACCCTAATTAATCTGTAAATTAGAGGCCCTCATGCTGTTTTTCCGATAAGGGGTAATAAAACAGCACATACACATCCCTAGAATCACTCAAGCGTTGACCAGGTAGAGGGAACCAGTATTTCAAGTAAAATTGGTTCCCGGATGTCATGTCGTAAACTAGAACAAAGTTAATTTGTCACGGTTCCCAGCTGATGGTCGTAAAAACAGTTATTAATCTGTGGTAATCGGAAGTCACAGACTCACAAGATTACTTTGGAAGGTGTCAACCGTTTACCAGATGACAAAATTTTAGCCTTGTCCAAATTGAAAGCATTTGCAGACGACAATTTCAATGTGGCTCAAATGGTGCAATTTTTCTTTGATTGGGTAGAAAACATCGTGGGAAAAGGAGAAAATGCTGGTTACCAGCATTTTCTCCTTTTCCCACAATGTTTTCAAAAGGCTTCTTTCCCAGGGGCATCAAAAGGCGGCATTGTGCGGTAAAGGGTTAAATTATGAACCAGTCTGTCTGTAGATAGGTAAGCATCCTATTATATCCCATGTATACCAGACGTAAAGGTGAGAATGCCGTGATAAATCACCGAAAATGCGTAGCCCTTATTTGTTTGACGTAATTTTGTAATTGTGTCAAAGGCCCTTCTTCGAACCTGACAGGCTAAGTGATTATGTATAAAATGAATTACCAAATGCATTTTGTCAGTACTTTTCATTGTGAAAATTCAGTCTGATCTTAGATATTTTTTAGTGGGTCAATACTGTAGGCACTGATTCTACTTTTCTAAATGATTGGTTGATTTTGCTGATGGCCTTACAGTGCAAGCAAAGATCAGTCAGAACATCTCTACATTCTGATCAGTACTCATTGCTCTGTTACAATAAATCTTACCTAATTAATTTCATGCAAGAACTGACTATCTGTATCTCTTTAAATTGGATTATAAATTCATAATCCTGAAGAACTTTATTTCTTAACTCTTTACCACATAAAATTTTTCTTTTAATAAATTTCAAAGGGTTTGCAGATGACAAATTAAAGGTGGCTCAAATTGTGAAAATTGAAATTAATATGATAAAAAAACATTGTGGGAATAGAGGAAGATGCTGGTAGCAGCATTTTATCAGTAGTAATGTTCGGACAATTTCGGAGATTTTCATGGTAAAAATGGTAAGTTAATTCCCAGTACAGTTCCGGGTCATCCGTCAATCAAAGATTATCGTGTGTCTGCCTGCCTGGGATGCCTGGGGTGCAACCTGTCAATCAATCAAGGTCAGCTCCATTAAACGATCTATTAATACACGCGGTATCGGGTCATCCGTCAATCAAAGATTAACGTAAATAGAATTCTGGCACAACCGTCGCAACGAAGTCATTACAGAATTGCGTCGTACTTGCAAGGTTAATTACACCGAATCAAATATATAACCAAATATTTCCTATTCTGGTAAGAACGTATTTAAGCCGTATCGACAAACGTTGTAGTATCATTTTCTAGCCAAACATCTCAGATATGACTTCTCGTTGCAAATTAAACATACATGGGAACGTTTTTGTTTCAATCACGGACTACAAAAACGAAGTTTACATCCACTTAAGATATTTCGACGGTTCTACTCCTACAAAGAAAGGGGTAGCAATGCCTCTGAAAAGATGGAAATCTTTCTTGGAGACGATTCCACATATTCAAGAAAAGAGGAATGAAAAAACTGACTTCAGCTATCATGTAGGAGGGAATCTGTACATAGCTTCATCACTATCAGGGATCGACCTTCGTGACTACTGGTTACCAGAGGGTGAACTAGACGTAAAGCCTACTAGAAGAGGGGTTTTCTTCAGACAAAATGACTTTGATAAACTTGTGGAATTGTTAGATACAATAAACAATTATATACCGGAAATAGACTCAACTGTTCTATGCTCAGAAAGTGAAGATCATCAAAATCAGCTAGGGATGCTCCGGTGTAGAGAGTGTAATCCGAATGAATACCATATGTTTTAGAACACTTCATTTATATGAAATTGTATTAACGATAGATCGTTTATAGATATATGAGCAATAAATCTTGATACATTTTAACATGTTTTGTCTTTGATTTTACAAAATTTTACAGAAAATAAAATTATTAGTTATGCAAAGCATAAATATAATGAATTAACATTTATCATATAATGTGTGTCACTTTTCAATATTCCATATGAAATATACGCAAAACACAGTGAATATAACACACACACACACACAGATGTCACAGTTCCTTTTGCGGAGTTCCTTCAAACTCTTGACTTTTGTCTGGTGTTTGATGGTGACGCCCTGGAAAATAAACATAACAGTAAAATAATATTTAACATTACAGCATAATAATAATAATATAATGATATTTATAGAAATTAACACACACATATATATATTTCCTCCCTTAATGCAGATATAATACAATACAAACCAAATAACATATGATTATATATATCACTACAGACAAGTTTAACGCCGCTTTATCCCTTTCCCTAACAAGCCCTAGTTTTCACTTGTCTGCAGTACAAGTCTTTTGAAAACATTGTGGGAAAAGGAGAAGTTGCTCATAACTGAGCAATTTCTCCTTTTCCCACAATGTTTTCTACCCTTTTTGGGACCTTTCTGCCATTTTCATCACATTTAAAATTGTCGTCTGCAAACTCTTTCAATTTGGACTAGTCCAAAATTTGTCGTTTGGGAAAGGGTTAACAGCTTAGATAATATTTACGGTGGTCAGTGCACCTACCCATGTGTTTCCTGGTTTTCTCATATCAGTACTGACACAACTTTCTTTCCAAATCACTGACAACTTTCTCACATGCAACAGAGGTAAGAGGCGAAAAATCGCAAGAAAGAAAGTTTGCCGCAACCGGGGACCGAACCCGCAACCTCCAGGTCATGAGTCGGACACGCTACCTACTGAGCTATTTAAAGTGACGGTAAACTCCAAATCATTCAATCAATCAATCAATCAATCGCTTCTACAGTATTTCAGTCATATAGCGACGTTCAACTAATTACAGGTGGAGGAAGATCCCAAGTGCACTAAGCAAATGGGTAGAACCACCGACCAGCTGAAAGGTTCCCTCACTATTATTATTATTATTATTATAACTTACAGCGACGTTAGCATATGTCATTAATCCTTGGTCCCCAAATATTATCATTAGAATCCATGTCTATTTTCCCGATCTCTGAGTTTGCGTAGTAGTTGATTTTTTTATAATCTGAAATATATAATGGTAATAATCAGTTTGACGTTAATGTTTATGTTAATATCGAAATAACAACAAATGAAATAAATAAATCAGAAACTGAGTGTAATTTGTTCCTATAGTGAATGTATATATTTATAATATTGTAAATAAAATACATACAAGAGCTTCTGCATTAAGCCCCCTCTTCACAGAGCACAGCTTCTGCCGACGGCGGAAAATATAATCCACTGATACTGTTAGCACTTAGGCTGCTAAGTGAGACTCAACAGTGTAGCTCAAGATCAGACTGCACAGAACCCTGTTTTTGCCTATGACGCGAAAAGGGTTAACACACCTGAATTATACAACATTATACGCAAATATGCGATGAAGAGACCCCATTCATGTCGAAACTGTAAGGAGATATTTGCAAACTTTTTTCAAGGTTCTTCAGTATTATACACCCCTTTTTACAAAGGATAATTTATTAGACCTCCTTGAATCTCCTTGCTTTAATATGGCGTTTAACCCATATCCTGCTAAACAAGTAAAATGAAACTTTCAAGTCGATAGTTAAACGCCAAATATTGTTATTTAAAAGTAATTTTTGGGGTAAAATATCTCCTTATCGAACAGTGTAATCTGATCTTTGACTACACTGTCCGCCAAAAGGTCCTTGAGTCGCGCTAAGCAGCCTAAGGGTCAACTCTTTACCGCACGACAAAAAATTTGCGCTTATCAAAATTTAAAGCATTTGGAGATGACAAAATAAATGTGACTCAAAAAATTGAAATTTGTTTTTAAAAGAGTAGAATACTGGCGGAGAAAAAGAGGGGAAAAAAAAAATGCTGGTTACCAGCATTTTCTCCTTTTCTCAAAATGATTTCAAAAGCCTTTTATATCAGGGGTAGTTAAAACTCGGAATCGTTTGGAAAAGGGTTAACCATGGATGATAATGAAAGAAGAGTAAACTTACCTTTATAACGATGGTAGTACACATCCTTTATCCGCAATTGGGAGATAGTACTTTCAATTTATTGGAAGAATCGGTGCTCCAGAAGAATTGACACAAATTTTAAAAATTGGTTTAAAATTCAGATCGCTGTATATTCCTTGTAAATGATAATTTACAATTACCGACATACATAACGCTATACGTATGAAATACCGACCGTGTTTGTCTTGCGTCTTACGATTACAATATTGAAGCAGATGACTGAATTCATGAGAAAATGTTGAAATACATTGTTCCAATCGAATAATATAATGAAAATTTAAATAAATTTCACACGTTTTTGCATTCAAAGGCCTAAAGCAACCGAAAACAGATAATTCGCTATCGTTAATATAATAAATTACCAAATGTTCAAATGATGTACGACATGAACCAATGTGATGTAGAATAAAATTTAATAATTTATTAATACAATGAATGTATATAGTATGATGGAAAGAGTTGAACATATCTCGTGTAACACGTGTGTCAGAATGCTCTGTATAATACGTTTTGATTTTAGCAGAATTATCATAAAAAATATATGTCGAATCATTGTTGTTCTGAAATTGATAAATTTTAACAATATTCGCTTCTGTTACGACCCGATGTTCAATCTTTAAATTACACAAAGTAGTATCTCCCTCACCTAGTTTTGACAGCTGTTCCCTTGCATTCCATAAATAAATAGTGTATGGTTTCACCGGCGATGAATTACATTCAGTCTCCCCCATTACTTAAAGTTTGAAAGTATAATTTTTTTTTTTTACATATTTATATCATTTCCAATTTTGTAACAAGATGTATAAGCAGAAGTTGAAGGGAAATCATTTTTGAAAGGCATAAAGAAATTTTACTGACAACATATTTCAGTTACTTCCGGATGGATAGTATATATACGCGTGTGAGTGTGTTATTCTATAAGTCTATTAAAGATAAAAGAGGACAGATAGGTAAGTCAGAGTTTTCGTTTTTTGAACATTAGTCAGATTATGTTAACGTCTGGGTGGAAGGCTAAATTACATATCAGTGTTTCCAAAAGCCTAAAAGTACAGAATCAAGAAGTTGAATTAAAAGCTTTTTTCGTATTGCCTTTTATGAAAACGTGGTGTGTGGGGTAAAAATGATATATTTCGTTGTTTCGGGCTCAATGCTTTCAACAGTCTTAAAATACAGGTGAATCAAGATTTGCTCTCTCATATCACTGATATATGTAGAAACATCGTGGTAGTTGGAGAAATTGCACGTGGTATGCAATTTCTCCCACTGCTACGGGGTTTAATTTTACTTTTACTGATCCATTGTTTGCTGCAGACGACCTAGTTTATCTTTGTTGTGCAATGAACCACCCCTACAGGTTTGTGGCGAAATGGAAGAATTGTTCGCGGAGAGCAGCTTCTCCATTCGCGAAAGATTTACAATATGTGTGTGTGTGTGTGTGTGTGTGTGTGTCACTTATGTGCGGTTCACAAATTCAGGTTATATTTTATTTTATCACAAATGTATACAGATTATCTTACTGTCGTCTGTTGCCTGTTTGTTTCAAATCTTTTGTATATATCAATAAATAATTTATGGTGACTATTTTACATTGGATAATTCCGAAGCCGTCTGCTGAATCTTTGTCTTACAAATGAATGATTGTTGTTTTATGGCGCATCGACAGCTTTGGTCATTTAGCGCGCATATCTGTGTTGAAGGAACGATTAAGGCGGATTTTTTCTAAAAAGATTTGAGACATGTTGACAGTAAACGAGTTAAATTAAGAAGGATCATGTGTGATCTAAGTATGTATAAAAGATATAATTGAGCAACAGGGCTTCCCTATTAACTCAAAAAGGTTTTGAATAATGATGTTAAGACTGTGATAAAAAGATTTGAACAGTCTTAAATTGATAATAGAGGAGTCTTTAAATGATAAGGAAAAGTCTTTAAATGATGAAAGGTTATGTGTAACTGATAATGTGCATAAAATATAATATTGAGTGGCTGGGCAATCCCTGCCTACTCAAAGTAAAGAATGTAAAAAGGTGGATAAGAAACTAAAGAGTAAATATCACAGTTTATTGTAAATGCCAATCTCCTTTATGAAAGCGATAATAGATTCAACGTTGACAGAATCAAAAAGATTTTTTAAACTATCGACGTTGAAATATTTTGTACGAACTGGCTGAAAGTCAATGCAATCTAGTAGAATGTGTTTTACAGAGAAGGGTGCATTGCATGGAATACATTCAGGGGCATCATCTCTGGTCAAGAGCCAGGAATGGGTAATGCGTGAATGGCCAATTCGAAGTCGTGCAATTATCACTTCTTCTCGACGAACAGACCTGTAAACGGGGTACCATTCACCAAGGGAAGGTTTAACTGAATGCAGTTTATTGAAAACATCAGCATCCCACTGGGATTGCCAAGAAGATTGGATATGTGTTAAAACAGAGGATTTAAAATCAGTGTGTGGAACTTTAAAATCTGAAATGGGAAGGTTAAGTGCAGATTTGGCAGACCTATCGGCATTTTCATTGCCTTTGATGCCTACATGACTTGGAAGCCAGCAGAACACCAATCTATTCATGGAAGAAATTTGTGAGATCCTTTCAAGTAAAGTACAGATCAAGGGATTCTCAAGTTGTTGATTTGAAAGGGCCTGTAATGTTGACAAAGAGTCCGAAAAAATAATGAAACGGTTGGAATTAGAATGTTCAGCTAGATTAAGGGCAAGATCAATAGCTCTAATTTCTGCAGAGAAGATAGAAGAATTGTTTGGAAGGCGGCACTTTAAGCTCCTTTCTCCATAAATAGCGGCAGCTGCTACAGAATTTCCCTCTTTAGATCCATCTGTATAGATTGGTTTGAAGGAAAAATAATGCTCCTTTATCTCGTTGTATCTAGCATGAAACACAGTTCTATCCGTGACAGACTTTTTGTCAGATGCAAGGTCAAATCTGAATTCTGCACTGTTTAGAGTCCATGGAGGGATTTCAGAGATTTTATAGTCGGCAATAGACTCAATGTCTATGCCAAGGTTATCTACTATGGGCTCCATGCGGATACCAAATGGAGGAATAACATTTGGTTTCCTTTCAAAAAGACGTTTATATTGAGGTTTAAAAACAACTTTATGAGTTGGATTAAAACAATTTGACTTCAGTTTTAAAAGATATTGAAGTGAGAGTTTTTCCCTCCTGTAAGAAAGAGAAGGTTCATTAGCCTCAACATAGAGACTATTGACGGGAGAAGTTCTGAAAGCTCCAAGTACAAGACGCAGGCCTTCGTGGTGTATAGGATCGAGAATTTTAAGACAAGATTTACGGGCTGATCCGTATACAATAGATCCATAGTCTAATTTGGAGCGAACTAAAGACCGATAAAGCCGCAAGAGGACTTTACGGTCTGCTCCCCATTCAGAATGGGCCACAACCTTTAGAAGATTAAGAGCCTTCTTGCATTTCTTTTTAAGTGCAGTGATGTGAGGAAGGAAGGAAAGCTTTCTGTCAAAGATGACTCCAAGAAATTTAAAATCAGAAACGACTTCAATTTTAGTTTTGTCCAAATACAGTTCAGGGTCTGGATGAACACCACGTAAATTACAAAGGTGCATGCATTTTGTTTTGGACTTTGAAAATTTGAAGCCATTTTCTTCAGACCACGTTTGGAGTTTGTTGAGACACTGTTGAAGTTGTCTCTCAATAATATTCATATTTCGAGATCTGAAGCATATAACAAAGTCATCAACATAAAGAGAACAGTCTACACCAGGACAGATAGCTTTAACTATACTGTTTTTTTTTACACTAAAAAGTGTAACAGAGAGAATACATCCTTGGGGCACACCCATCTCCTGTTCACAGGCTCCCGAGACAGTCTTGCCAACTCGGACGCGGAAAAGACGTTCATCCAAGAAGGCCGAGATAAAAAGAGGAAGACGGCCTCGAAGACCAAAGTCATGTAAGTCTTTAAGAATTCCGTATTTCCAAGTCGTATCATAAGCGCTTTCAAGGTCGAAAAAGACAGATACTACATGTTGTCTATTAATAAAGGCTTCTCTGACAAAGGTTTCAAAGCGGACAAGGTGATCGATGGTACCACGCTGGCGACGAAATCCACTCTGTACATCAACGATGAGGTTGTTTTTTTCTAGAAACCAGACAAGCCTGTCGTTGACCATACGTTTCAGAGTCTTGCAGAGACAACTAGTAAGAGCTATTGGACGATAGTTGGCTGGGTCACTAGCATCCTTGCCAGGTTTTGGGATAGGAATGACTAGTGCCTCTCGCCAGGACGAAGGAAAATCACCGGACTGCCAGATATCATTAAAAATATCAAGTAAAACAGAGAGAGAAGTAAAAGGTAAGTGTTTTAAAAACTGGTAATGAACTTTATCTTGGCCAGGAGAAGAATCGTGAGCTTTATTCAGAGCAGATTTTAATTCTTTAAAAGTGAAGAGTTTATTATAGTGCTCTGAATTAGAAGAATTGAAATTAAGTTTTTTCTTTTCTTCTCTGGCTTTATTCCTCTGAAACTTTTCAGAATAGTTTGCAGAGGAAGACTTTTTACAAAAGGTGTCAGCAAGAGCATCAGCTATATCCTGGGGGGTTTCCAACGAAGTATTGTTAACATTAAGGTGACTGAGAGGGAGTTGGCCTTTGCCATTGATCTTTCTAATCATATCCCAGGTTTTTTTAGTAGTGGTTCTACTATTTAATTTAGAGACATATTGTCTCCAAGCCTTGCGCTTACTTTCTCTAATGGTACGACAAGCCTTTGCCCTAGAAATACGGAATAAGTCATGATTTTCTTTGGTAGGTCTGAGGTTAAACTTTCTAAGGGCTTGTTTTCTGTCTCTGACAGCCTGTTTACAATCTTCATTGTACCAAGGCTTGTCAGGACGTTTTGGATTTGTCGAGGTCTGAGGGACGGACTGTTTAGCTGCATCAATTAATAGGGAAGTGAAAAGTTTTGCGGGATCATCGCAATCTCCAAATTTGTCATGTGTAATGGTCTGTTCACAGACGGTTTCAAATCTATTCCAATTGGCTTTGGAGAGCTTCCATTTCTGTGGTTTTATGCTGCTGGATGGTTGTGTAGATGAAAAGATAATAGGGAAGTGATCACTTCCACACAAATCCTCTTTCACTTTCCAAGTGAAATTGGGAAGTAAGACTGGGCTGCATAAAGTTAAATCAATAGATGAGTAAGATCCAGTTGCTGGATGTAGGTAGGTTTTAGATTTGTTGTCATTCATGAATGAATGAATGAATGAATGAATGTTGTTTTATGGCGCATCGACAGCTTTGGTCATTTAGCGCGCATATCTGTGTTGAAGGAACGATTAAGGCGGATTTTTTTCTAAAAAGATTTGAGACATGCTGACAGTAAAAGAGTTAAATTAAGAAGGATCATGTGTGATCTAAGTATGTATAAAAGATATAATTGAGCAACAGGGCTTCCCTATTAACTCAAAAAGGTTTTGAATAATGATGTTAAGACTGCGATAAAAAGATTTGAACAGTCTTAAATTGATAATAAAGGAGTCTTTAAATGAAGAAAGGTTACGTGTAACTGACAATGTGCATAAAATATGATATTGAGTGGCTGGGCATTCCCTGCCTACTCAAAAGTTTTAGATTAAAAAAGGTAAGATTGTGAATCAGCTGACAAGGTATTTTATATAATGATGTGTAAAGAATGTAAAAAGGTAGATAAGAAACTAAAGAGTAAATATCACAGTTTATTGTAAATGCCAATCTCCTTTATGAAAGCGATAATAGATTCAACGCCGATAGAATCAAAAAGATTTTTTAAACTATCGACGCTGAAATATTTTCTACGAACTGGCTGAAAGTCAATGCAATCTAGTAGAATGTGTTTTATAGAGAAGGGTGCATTGCATGGAATACACTGGTTTGTGATCATTGATTAAAAGGGAAAGTTCGTCAAAGTTTGACTTTAGACCTCGACAATTCCACTGGATTATGGTATCCATAGTGCATGAAGAGAGTATAAAAGCTAAAGTAAAAAAAGAGGCCGTAAACCAATACATTTTAAAATAGATTAAGATTTAATTACAGTTGTCTCGGGTTTGGACGATTGCCAAGTGTCAGTGTCCTTGTTCCAAGTATCTTTAGAAATGGACCAGATAGAGGCTTCTGAATCTGAAGCCTCACCTTCCAGATTTTCAGTATCTGCATCCATGTCCTCTAACTCCGAAAATCTGTTGGAGGTAGGGACCGGATCATCTACTGTGACTGCAATTTCACAGGATCCATGGTTATCTCTGGACTGTGGTTTAGATTTTGAGGAAGATCTTTTTGGTGATCGGGGTACATGAGAAGATTTGTTATCTTTAGGTGGAGCATTAGATTTATTAGTAGACTGTGAAGATGGAGGTTGGGGTTTCTTAGGAGGCTGTTTTGAAGGGGCAGATGGCTTTGAAGCTTTTTTTGATGAAATATTTTGTGAAGAGGAAGAGGGCTTTGGGGTTTTTTGTGAAGGAATACTTTGAGAGTCTGTGGGTTTTGGGGGTACAGAAGAGGGTTTGTTTGTTTTAGATGCAGGCTGAGTCTGAGTGGAAGGTGTTGTAACCTCGACATTGGGAAGGAGAGCTTTCAGTTCATTAGTCATTTCAGGAAACTTTTGGAGAAGTTTTTTAGCCAACAGTTCGCAGGTTGGACAATGTCCATTTGCAGGCAAAGGAGATGCAACATTTGCATATGTTGTGCTTTTGCTCAACAATGCCTGATCAGACCTGCGTTTTTCAACTGTTTTCCTGGCTTCCAAAAAGCTAACATTCTCCTTAAACTTGATTGATAGGATTTCTTTCTCATCTTTCCAAACTGAACATTCTTTGGAATAGGTAGGATGAGAAGACTTGCAATTGACACAGAGAAATGGATTATTGCAAGTCTTTTGGTCATGGTTTTCCCCTTCAAAAGCACATTTCGGACATACAGGGGTACTTTTGCAATTGCTTTCATGGTGGCCATACTGCTGGCATTTATAGCAACGCAGCGGGTTTGGTACATATACATCGACATTGACCAATTGAAATCCTACCTTAATAGAAGTAGGTAAAGAGGGTGTAGAGAACGTTAAAATGTAGGTGTGGGTGTCTCTACGTACCCCATCTCTAAAAACAGAGATTCTCTTGATGTCAGACACTGCCTGGGATTGTAGATTAGTCTTAATCTCGTCTATAGAATCACAGTATGAAAGTTCCTTACATCTGATGACTCCTTTGCTGGTATTTAAGGTCTTATGTGGGTATATTTTAGCATCCAAATTGTAGAACTTTTTATGGCCTAAAAGGTTTTTTGCCTGCTGTTGGGGAAAGCATTCAACAAGCAGGGTTTCGTTTTTCAATTTCTTAACTGATTTTGGAGTACCTAAGATAGACGAGATTGTCTTTTCTATAATAAAAGGTGAGAGCTTTGTAATTTCTTTTGATTTGTCAGCTGACTCTATCACAATAAACCTAGCAAAAGTAGAGTGAGTGAAAGAAGTATCTGATTCAGAATCTGAATCTGAAAGGACGCGCTTGCGTTTTTTTGGGGTTGCCATGATAGTTGTATTAATTCATTGCCGATGCTCCCCACCCGCCTCGGAGCCCAACAAGGGGACATGATCTGGGGAAACCAAACACAGATCATGACAAGGATACATCGGCAATATACTCGAAGTGAAAGGGCTAGACCGGACAAATGTAGGCCCTCAGAATGTCACACCAAGCATAGACTGTCTTTGGGCGGTTACAAGTGTCAATCAAATACCAACTTTCACCCGATTAGCCCATGAACCACCGCCTTCTAGGGCATTGATATATATGTTAGACAGTGAGGAAAATGATTTGACATTCTTGTTACAAATATGTGCATTTTTCAAATAATACACAGTAATACAAGTACCCTAGGGCTAGGCATGACCAGCCGATTGATCAGGACGGGCCCTCCTGACCTCTCGTTTAGTCCAATTCAAGGCCAAAGTGGTGTGTTGTGAAAGCAGAACAATTCAAGGGCCATATCCTGAATCCACTCAACCACCAGGATCCCGTCATCAGACGACACGAGTTGCAGCCCACGGCAAACGGGCAGGCACAGTGGGGGGGTCTTACCCCTGCTGTAGTGCGACAGCTGAGCTATTTCTATCCCCCCGCCCAGCTGGGGGCACTTTGTCTTACAACTTAAAAGAAAGTAAATTCATACGGTCTTCAGTTATATATGTGCATGAACTTTCACTTGTTAGAATGGTCGGACATGCATGTATATAAGTGAAAACATGAACTATAAAAATTATAATTTAATGTTGGACAAGATAACTGACCTTGGTTACTTCCGCAAACCAAATCAAAGTACGTAAATTGATCTATAGTATTTTTTTTTTTTTTTCTGGATTATTATGCCATAGTTTCATGTATGCTATGTTGTACTTTGTATGTAACGATGAACTGCTATGTAGTTCAATTCTAATAATAAAATGTTCTGTTCTGTTCTGTTTAATATTTGATGTCCAGTTATTAACAACTGGCCGAATTGACCCGATTGTTAAACAAGAATGGATTCCCGAGACCTCGAGACAGTTGTGCGAGCTATGCTGGAAGCCGGTATCAGCGCCGATGAGTTCTACGAGTTTTCAGTAACTTATAACATCCAGCACGTTCCATTTGTCAATGGAGTCCTGTCACAATTACGGGAAAAAGAAGAATGGATAGTTGAGGAGGCGGATGAAATGCTTGAATTGTTAAAGTCCCCGAAGAAAACCCAGCAAAGCCCCGAGCTGTAAGATTCATTCATTCATTATTATTATTATTTTTTTAATCCCCACCGAAGTGAGGGGATATAGCATTGGCGTTGTCCATCCTTTCTTCAGTCCGTCCGTCCGTCAGTACTTTCCTCCGTCCGTCCGTCCGTCCGAAGTTCCGTCCGGGACGATATCTCCAAACCATGGTATAAATTTCAATGTGAATGTTTGCACCTAATATACACAATGATATTCATATTCCATTAAACCTTCCTCACTTGTCATGCTTGTCGACATCTAGGTCCTTTCGGCGGGGGATATCAGTTTACGAATTTGCTTGTTTTACTTTATTTTAACTAATTAATCAATTAATTAATGTGAACTATGCTGGAAGCCGGTATCAGCGCCGATGAGTTCTACGAGTTTTCAGTAACTTATAACATCCAGCACGTTCCATTTGTCAATGGAATCCTGTCACAATTACGGGAATGGAGAGTGAAGTTCATTCATTTTTTTTTTTCTTTTTTAATTAATTACTGTGTTTATTTATTTATTCGCTTTTCAGTTGATTAATTTACTTATTATTGTGTAATTTCAGAGAATATACTTCCTTGAATACACAGGTCGGGCAGAGTGCTACTACTACTTATCAATGTCCCAATTGTACAAAAGAGTTTAAATTAAAACATCATCTAAAACATCACATTAAAGCGGTTCACGATCGTCTCACCCATACGTGCTCCTGCTGTAATAAGTCTTTTAACTATTTGTCAAATTTAAAAGCACATGAACGAGTCTGCAAAGGACTTTTTCCGTGCGACCAATGCCCTGAAGTTCTCAAGTCGCAGCGCATGCTTGAGTTTCATGCAAAAATAAAACATAAAGTCAAGCCTGCAAAACCTACCTCTAAACTACCGGAAGCTACAACTTATCAATGCCGCCATTGCCCCAAAGTATTTTCGCGTCCGAAACAACTTCAAGTGCACCACGCCCACCAGCACGGACCCCGCGATGCTAGACCGGAAACCCCGAGACCAAATTCCCCGCGATCGGGACCAAGTCGTAGTCCAGAGGTTGGACCTAGCCATTACAACTGCCGCCGTTGTCCTGCTCAGTTCCCGGACCGACAAGCTCTGCACACCCACAACGCGCAACATCATTATCAAGTGGGTGAGGGTTTACACCCGGAACCCTTTGAAGAAGGTCAAGAACCATGGGTCAATGAAGACGGAACTATCGACGAGGGTCTACGAGACTGTTACCGGGTCAATAGATCTCTGACTTTGGAGTGATTCAGAGAAGGTCCGGTAGAGTCCATTTACAATATCCCCTTGTTTCCCGGGGTAACGATGTCGGATATTGGCGAAGGCCTTCAAGGTGTATACGACCGGCAACATCACGCATTCAAAATCAACCTCAGTTTTGGGTTTATCATGCGGCACGTGGAGACCGGACGCTACCGCTACTTCCGCCCATTCGACAACGTCAATGGGTTCGATACGTCCATTCTCATCTCATGTCGGATGGATATCACCAAGGTAAAAACATATAACCATAACAAAATCGCAGTAGCATTTATTATTACTAATAATCTTTTGAAATGTAACATTATTTTCGTATTATAACTATTATTGTTATTGTTAGTAATAATAATATTATTATTATAATCATTATTATTGTATTTGTTGTTGTTTCAAGTATAACCTTGATATCCTACTCTCTGTGTGTGTGTGTGTGTGTGTGTGTGTGCGCGCGTGCGCGCGCGTGTGTGTGTGTGTGTGTGTAGGGGGGGATATGTATGTATGTATGTTTTTTTAATCATATTCATTTATCAATCATTAAATAAATACTGTTTCACAGATCCTGAAAAAACTAAAGGCGCTGGATATAATGTCAGAAACATCAAAGCAGCGCCCCGACACCAAGTGGAAGCTGATGTTGCTAACAAATATACGGATCAAGGTGTACAATACCAATTTCTCACTGGGTGCCGTGGAAAATAAAGGACTATCGGTCTACATCTCTAGACATATGTCCATCGTGCCGTAAAAAGGTGCGAGTTTGGCGTTTAAAGACGAAACAGCGGCCAAATAACCGATGCAGGTGTTAAAGGGCATTTAAATTTAAATCATAGGAATATATGGTGGCATATTTCTGCCGCGAGATACGAGATAGCTATTGCGATAATTTAAAAGAATTATCGTGATAAAACAAAGTTTCGTGGAAATATTATCTGGACAAAGACCCCGTTACAAAAACGAAATACAAGGACCACTTGTGTCTCTTCCGGTGTCTGAGCGTGCACCATCACGGCACGGTGGATAAGACATATGAGCTGTACGACCGGTGCGAACGTTTTCACAAAGCGCAAGAATATAAAGATTGGTTCAACGAGCGTACCGACATACAGATTCATCCGGCTACTCAGTTCAAGGGCGTGCAACTCCGCCATACAACAACCTGCTTCCGAATTGGTCCATGAGAAATGGGGTCATTTTCCAGAGACTCTACGAGGCATGTGTCAAGCCTTGGATGAGGAAGATGAAGAACAGAGGGATGAGATAGAGCGCCTGAAAACATTGTGTGGAAAGCTTAAGGGATACATGACCACATTACCCGTGCTTGGGTTCAACAGGTATTGTTTTTTAAAATATTCTAATAATGAATTTTAATATAAAATGTTGTATGTTATTATTATTACAAGGATAATATTATTGTTAATACATAAATATTTCTTGAATTTTACAACTATTATTTGTATATCTACTATGATAAGTATTCATGTATTTTCAGCGCCAAGTACGACCTCAACTTGGTCAAACAAAAACTGGCAAAGCATTTAAAGATGCACGACCAAGAGCACGGGTTCGTGGTCAAAAAAGCCAACGCCTATGCTTGCATTACAACTGACAAGTTCCGATTGCTGGATATAAGTCACTTCCTGGCCCCAGGAACGTCGTACGCCGGATTCTTAAAAGCCTATGAGATCGAGGAAACCAAAGGTTTCTTCCCCTACGAATGGTTAGATGATGTCTCTAAGCTTGACTGCATGGAGTTGCCTCCCCACCACTCCTTTTACAGCGCTTTGAAAGCTTCTAATATAAGCGAGGAAGACTACGCCTACTGTCAGAAGGTGTGGCTAGACAATAAGATGGCTACGTTTAAGGACTTTCTGGTCTGGTATAACAACCTTGACGTGGGTCCCTTCGTGATGGCCGTGGAACGCCTGCAGAAGTTTTACTTTACCAAGGGCATCGATGTGTTTAAGACGGCCATGAGCGTTCCCGGTATTGCCCGTCAACTACTCTTCAAGTCCGCAAAAGATCTGGGCGCTGAATTCTCATTAGTTGATCAGAAGAATGCCGACCTGCACCAGACAATCAAGAAAAATATCATCGGAGGTAAATTATTATTATTATTATCATCATTATTATTATTATTAAAAGTCATAAATAATCCTTTGACATAATACATATTATTTTTACCATTTTAGGCCCGTCTATCATATTCACCCAGCATCACGAAGTGGGCAAGACGATGATAAGGGGAAGTAAACCCTGCCAGAAAATCGTTGGTTACGACGCCAACGCCCTCTATTTGTGGGCCATCGGCCAACCTATGCCAGAAGGTATGTTCGTACGTCGTAGGGCCGAGAATGATTTCAAGCCGGAACATCGAGACCAGTACTTGCGGGCGTTTAACTGGCTGAATTACCTGAATAAGTACGAAGGCACCCACATCCAACACCAGAGAAATAGTGGCGAAGAAGTCCGGATCGGTAAATACCATGTGGATGGTTTCGATGCAGATACCAACACTGTCTATGAATTTCAGGTAAAACTGTTAAATACTTTGACAAGTGTTATGTCGTATTGCAAAAGATAATTTTTTTCTTTTCATCAACATTTATGTAATAATACTGCCAATTGTTATTATAGTATTAAGTTTTTTTTTTCTGTGTTTTTTTTTTTCAGGGTTGTTACCATCACGGTCACCAATGTGATGTTACCAAACACGTCACTAACGATAAATGGCATAAGACCAATAATGCCTTGAGGGAAAAAACCGAAAGGAAATTGGTGGAACTACGGAAGAAGGGTTATACCGTGGTGCAGACGTGGGAGTGTGACTTCCGGGACTTCTGCAAAACTCACCCCAAGATTTATAACATCTGGGATCAGTGTCGCCCTACTTTCAGTCAGAAACATCGGGCAAAGGTCACCGAAGCGCAAATATTGAACGGGGTCCGGCTCGGTGAGTTGTTCGGTATGGCAGAGTGCGACATAGAGGTTCAAGGAGAATGGGGTCCGGAATTTACCCATGTCGCTATGTCTCCCCAAGAATACTTCGAAGAAATGTGCCCCATCTTTTGCAATACGGAAGTGATGTTCGACGATATTGGCGAGCATATGCAGGCCCACGTCTGGCAGTACCAACTGTCTGATAAGCCCCGTCGACTTCTTGTAGGTGGCACCAAAGCACGTCAAATACTCCTGGCCACACCCCTTCTTAAATGGTACTTGGACCACGGTCTGAAAGTAACGAAAATTTACCAGGTGGTCGAGTACCGGAAGATGGCCTGCTTCGACTCCTTCGTTCAGGAAGTGAGCAACGCCAGGCACGCCTCCAAGGAAATGACCATTATAGCCGATACGATGAAATTGATCGGCAACAGCGGGTAAGTGTTTTGGTCATCTATGCGTTGAACATTAGCTGGTAAAATAATGCTTAATATTTTCTAATAATAACTATATATATGACTTATAATATTCAACCTATAATTCAAAGTTTTAGTTTTACTCTGTCTCTCTCTCTCTGTCTCTCTCTCTCTCTTTCTCTCTCCCTGGAGATATATATATATATATTTTTTTTTTGTTCCAGGTATGGGTCCATGATTATGGACAAGACAAAACACCGCAATGTGTATTATGTGGAAGGGAAGAATAGGGCGTGTTTCAAGGTCAACAAACCTCAGTTCAAACACACCACATGTCTGGATGAGATAGACCAGTACTACGAGGTCGAGGCGGCTAAACATCGCATATCGCTCGACCTCCCTGTGCAGCTGGGCCTCTTTATACTGCAGTATGCCAAGCTACGCATGCTGCAGTTTTACTACGACCTTCTAGATAAATACGTGGATCGATCGGACTTTGAGTACCTAGAAATGGATACGGTAAATATGTCATTATCGTTCTATTTTCAGTTACAGACGTTTAAGTTTTTGTCAACATTGTTTTAAAAATTGTTGTCATCAGTTTGGAAAATGATTATTTACGTGTAATATCACATAGGGTTCATTTTAAAACATGTCACTGTCGTTACAATTTGTCATTAGCGTAACAATAACTGTCATGACTGTACATGATTGAGTTATGTTTGTTTACATTTTTTTTTTTCAGGACTCCGCCTACATGGCCCTGTCGGCGTCGAGTCTGCGTGAGGTCGTGAAGCCCGAAAAATTAGCGGAGTACCAGCGTGGACTCATGGGGTTATGTGATGACACGTACAATCCCGTTGGAGACCGTTGGTTCCCACGTGAATGCTGCACGAAGCACTCCAAATATGACAAAAGAGTACTGGGACTCTTCAAAACGGAGTACGTGGGGGATACGATGATAGGTCTCTGCTCCAAGACCTATATCGTGGCTCGAGCTGATGGAGATTACAAGTTTAGCTCCAAGGGAATCTCCAAGCGCTTAGTCGAGGAACCTTTAAACATCTTTAAAGATGTGCTCAACAGTGGAAAGCCGGCTTCCGGTAGAAATAAAGGTTTTCAGGTTCGAAACAACGGAATTTATTCCTACAACCAGACCAGATGCGGTTTCTCGTACTTTTACTGTAAAAGACGGGTGTTGGACGACGGGATCCATACTGTTCCCCTTAATATTGTGTTGTGCCCCCCAAAAAGATATAAAAGCCAATCAGTCCCGATGGACTTGATAGACCAGTACACTGAGGAGGAGTTGGAAGACACGTTGACTTAATGCAATAAATTTCTTCTATAGACAAGTGTGCTAGTGAATTAATAGCTATTAAGTAAATGATATGTGTGATCTTTATTTCTATGTACAAGTATATGATACTTAAAATGTGTAAATAACAGTTTAATGAATAACACCGTTCATTGTACGTTTGTCATTAACGCAACAGTTTTTGTCATTGATGGAATTGTTTTTGACATTCTTGTAATTAATTTTTTGTTATTGATGAAATGGCTTTTGTCATTGACGCTTTGATTTTTGCACGTTTACACGTAAATTTCCATAAGTCGTGTTAATATTTTTGTACCGATTGAATAATATTTTTACACTGTCGATTCCATTTTTGTTATTGCAAGAACGGTTTTTGTCATTGACTAAATTGTTTTTGACACTGTTGTAATGATTTTTGCACGTTTACATTGTTGAATCTGTTCAGGTATTTGCAAGTTTATGAATGTTGTCACTGTTCAATCTGATTTGTCTTTAATAACATGTATTTGTTCAATGAACAAATTTGAAAACGTAAGAAGCCAATGTTTGATTTTATTTAATAAATGTTATGGTATAGTCATAAGCTAAGAACATGACCGAAGTAGAAAATGACATATCCGAAGGAGAGGTGTTGCTTAATCTTCCGAAACTTAACGACGACGAACGCCACAGCGATAAGTGGCACTTACTTGGAAAGAGAGTGCCTCAGGAGGAGATAGTGTATTTTTCTCAGATGATTATCGTCTACATCATCATTATTATGTCAATTATTAACCTATCGATACAGAACGGCTCTACGGAACTGTGGATCAGTTTGCTCAGCAGTTGTATAGGTTACGCCTTACCCAATCCTAAACTCAAAAAGTAATGTTTCCGTTTGAACCGTGTTCCAGTATTGCTATCAGCGTGCAGACTGGAGCGGGCAAAACACGATGGGTGTATAGATTTCTTAAAGAAGTACATCGCACGTATAGTAGGGAACCCCCCGAATCTATATTATATTGTTACGGTATCCATCAGCCGCTTTATGACGTCATGGAACGTGAAGTATCAAACTTGACGAGCAAACGAGGGCTTCCAACATCAGAAGAATTGGACGTGTTCACGAGAGATCGTCGGCACAAACTCATCATTATTGATGACTTAATACACGAGGTTGTAGAACACAAGGACATGGAACTTTTATTCACACAGGGTACACATCACAAGCGAGTCAGTGTGATTTTGTTATCACAAAATCTATACCCCAAAGGCAAACACACTAGAACCATCGCATTAAACACTTGGTATCTGATACTTATGAAAAATTTGCGTGATGTGTCTCAAGTCAATGTTCTTGCTAGACAGCTCTATCCGGGTAAGGTCAAGGGATTTGTTAAAGCATACGAAGACGCATTACACGAAAAGTATGGTTACCTCATGGTAGACATGAGTCCACATGGAGATGACAGGTATCGTTTGCGTAGTCACGTGTTTCCTGGAGAAGATACCATCATATACTGATTGACGTAAGAATGTTTCGTCTAACATACAATGTAAGAACATTTTCCAAATGGAACTTATGAAACAACAACAACACTTTCTGCGCCTGTTTGTACAGACGACCTCTGCTCAACGAAAAGCGATACTACAAACCATTACTCCATCACAAATATGTGCGTTATATCAGATTGCACACAACGTCATTAAGTTTACGATACGTCTGTCGTCGGACGAAAAGCGAACATTGCAACGTCACAAAGGCCTGGTGTATCTATTGGCTAGTAGGACAGTTGGATACAAACAGAAAAAAAATGCCATTCAGGCCTCGGCCGAGTGGGCGACTTAGGCGAAAAAGTCGCCTGATTTGAAAAAACTTCGCCCATTTCGCCGGGCAAAGCGAAATCGAAGTCGCCTGAAAAAATCGGGAAGTCGCCTCGCATATATTGACCACGCGTCGGGTACTCGATATACAATAAGCATGTGTAGATCTATTACATAACAGTGCGTTAAACCCGATTCACAGCTGGTGTCCAATCAGCGAAATTATACTGTTTTCAACTGTCCGATTTGACAAGCAGTTGTTAATTAGTTTTTCGGATACCAAATCCTCCTTTTTAAGTGGTAGGTATAATCTTAACCGACGATATTCACCCCTTTGCCCCGCCAAGTCGCTAAAAGTCTTGTTAAGTTTAACCAATATTTTTCGCCAGTCATAACAAACATCGGCGCCGTCTAGCGGCTTGTCTGGACTCTTTTTTCAGTGTAAAACCCTGACTCAGATATCAACGTTTATTTTGATGTCCCGGAATTGAATTGAGATCGGCACCTTGCTTTTAAAACACCATTTAGCCCATCCTTTATTATTCGGACTTTAACTAACGAGATGATCTGCTAAAATCATGTGGCAATACTTTTAAATCATGTGACTACAAATTGGCACCAACTGTCACGTTACAACTGATTTTTGGACGAATTCCAGCAAGTCACATGATTCAATTTCAAAATGGCTGCTGGGAATTGTGACGTTCACATTAGCTCAAGGGCGGTTTTCTTTCAAAAAGTTGGATGAAATTGTATATTTTTCTTTGACGCGAACGTAAAGATGAAATTAAAAAAAACATGCATACATTATTATTGATTCTATGCTCTGTCAAAATTTTGACATTTTTCTTGATCGGACCCTATCTACCGCAAACGAACGACCTACGAGGTTAAAACAGGTATTTAAGTTGGAAATGTATGTCCTTAGCGATTTTTCATTGACGATTTATCTGTCATCAGCAAAAGACAAACAGTATTCAGACAAACTGATCTTCGATTTCTCTTGCTGCCTGAAACTGGGCTTTAATTACCATGAGGAAGTTGAAAACATGGTGCCAACAGGAGAAAATGCTGGTTGCAAACTTTCCTTCCGTTGACACGATATTTGGGTTACTTTTTAACATTACTTACATCCTTTGAGTAATTATCTATTTGCCTGCTGTAAATGTTTTTGATTTTAGATTTAGAATTTTTTATTACCTGGTCAGGGACAGGGATTGTAATATACATGATTCCTGGTAAAGATAATGATTTTCAGCAAAAATTTTTGCCCAGGCTTGAAAAAAAAATTAGTGCTTCAAAGATTTTGGAAAAAAATAATGTGCTTGGAGAAAACATTGCTCGCAACAAGTATTTGTTTTCTCTTTCCATAATGTTTTTATCCAAAAAGTGTATGAATTGAGCATTGTAAACAATTAATAAATATGTTTTAAGTAGCTTCTAATAGGAATAAATATATTAATAATTAAAAAGATATACAGCATTAAATATTTTCATTTAATTTACATGGTTTTCTATCCAATCAAACTGTTGAATTGTTAAAATATTGTTATTTCCTTCGATAGGTCCGACCACGTCTGCATTTTAATGTTCGTCTAAACTTCTCCTTAAAGTCTGACCACTTCTCCCCACTTTGAAAAACTTCTCTCAATTCTCAGACTAGGGAGAAGTCACTTCTCCACAAAGTCTGAGAGTTGGCAGAGGCCTGCCATTGTCAGCAAACAACGCCTCATTTTGAAACTTGTCAAATTAGCAGTACAGTATCTAAACCCCGTGCTACGATAATGGAAAAGATGGTGCTCATATCCCATGATAAATATGAACGCCTACAACATAGGAGATCGATTGACACTACTAATGAACTAAGTGGAAGCGGCGATCAGGAAAACAGGAAACACTATCCCCGTCCACCCGGAAGTCAGGAACTTTCCGTTAATGACGACAGCCATCAAATAATGCCGAAAACGAATGGATCACTCACTCAAAAGAAGTGCTCTAAGACAAAGTTACCTCAGACAGTTAACGACGAGCCACCAAATATCAAGAAACTACAAGCATCATCCAAGAAAAGACGGACACCGTCAGAATTACCCTGGATTGCGATATAATCAACCACAAAGACATAAATACAGTTATGAATTTATTTGTATAAATATAACACAATAAATGTTCTTATTCAAACTATACATATTTTGTTATTTTTGGGTGTTACAAACTACAAGCTACACGTATACAGTTGGTTTAATTGCTACATGTTTATATTATATTATATTTACAAATAAACATCATATTAAAGCATATCAAAAGTCCACAAAACTGGTTTAAGGTTATACTGTCACAAAAATTCGCTGTCTCTTGACATAATTTATCACAATGTCATCATTTTCTCTCAGGTTGTTGACACTAAATATTCGCACAATGTCTTTCAAAGATATTCCTTTATATCGTTCTATCACGTAAAAGACACAGAAGTTTCTGCAAGTATCTGAGTCGATTGCTTGAACCCGATCCCTCAACCTCCAGTATGGCTTTTGTAACAGGTCTTCAAATCCCGCGTCATAATAAGTTGGGTTGTTTCCAGGCGAATCAAAGTATTCGTATGGTCCTTTAGAAGCAAAGTAAAAGGTCACCCAGTGCTTCCCCGGTCCATAGCTAGTGTCCGTGTTTGAAATAACAAACTGATCCTCCAACACTCGAAGCTGATCTGATGCGCAGATTGTAACTGGAAAATTATACAGTAATCGAGTCAGTTCGTAGTTGTTCATTTCGTGAATACTGTTCTGCTTTGATCGATATTTAGAACTTCTGGGAATGTGGCGTAAAGCATGCACGTAACGCTCTCTGGTAGGCCATTGGCAAATTTGAGCTCTAGGCGACAATGACCTTTACGTTTGATGTTGAATGAATAGTAAGGATCGATGTCAATGACGTATAGGCAATATCCCTTCTTATAATCACGGGGAGATATGTTAATGTCCTTCCTAAACGTTGTGAGGGTATTATAGCAGTCGATGTATTGATCTTTGGCGAAATTAGGTTGAAGGGGTTGGGAGGGATTGGAGCGACCGTCCACATCGAACCCTACGAAGCTACAGTCGTAGTGTTTAAAATTAAATGGGTTCTGATGGTAGTCACCCGTGTATGCGCTGCCTGGAATCATTCCGATAATGAGTCTGCTGGGAACATGGTTCTGGAAGATATCGGTGCTGTAGTTATATTGTCCGGCAGCGATAGATACTGTTTTTATCTCCGAACGTAAATAGGGATACACGGCAGACTTGTCCTGTAAGGGTTTCTGTTGCGCGACGAATACTGGACTTTGAAGTCGTTGTATGCAAACCTTGAGATAAGCATCGGGGATCTGTACTTTGTAGTTGGGTATCAAACTATCCGTAATAATTCTGAAACTGTCTGGGGCTTGCCAGAGTTTGATTCCAACATTGACCCCGTTAATAAGTAATCGAGGTTGCTGAAAAATGTCCAAGTGTAGCGGACCTTCCATATCTACGATTTTTCCCTCGGCTGTTTGCACGGCTCTGAGGTATAGCCCATTGTTGCTACCAGTCTTGGCGTCGTTCGTTCGTTCGTGCCCACGTCTCCAGTATCTTTGAAATATAACTGGCCGACTAAAAGGCCATCTTGCACAAGTTTGTTGGTTTTCAAAATCGTGTCGATGTAAGCTTTATACGTGTAATTTACTCCAGCATTGGAAATTGGAGTTTGCTGGAAGCTCACATCTATCTGCTTGAATATAGTGTGTAACGGTAAATTTACGAGGCTCAGCAATTCATCGGACTGAATAGCTGAACCATCACTGTGTATGAGTCTTACTTTCAGACGCAGTAGACATCGTTTCAAATCAATATAAGCTGAAGACTGCACTGGTATATTAAACTCGATAGCAGATGAATCTGTCAACTGATTAATTGGTCGGTATTCTATCCATTCACGTGATTGTAGCATTGTGTCAGAAGGTGCCGCAGCAAAGACAGACAGCTCTTGTTCGTGAAAATCTTCCATAGTTTATAGCTGAGAATCCTCGTGGTATCTAAAATGCTTGTTAGCGATGACTGGTGTCTTGGTTGCTTTACGTTTGTAGCCAGACTTGTTCTTACGTTCTATATCCTGTCGAGATCCGTTCTTAGCCTTTTTCTCTCGGACTATTTCGGCCTTAGCCATTTTTACAGCTTGAGCCACAGGAGTTACTAGCTCGACCACCGGTTGATTCTCAATCATTCGTCTGTATTTTTCACTGCTGCCTACGATGTAGCGTCCTAAATGATCGGCCTGAACATAACCTTTGGATATATCTTTAAAATGATGGAACCACTTTTCAGCATCACCAACATATGGTACCCACTCACATTGCTTGTAATTGTATACTTCTATGGAACCCATGCTGTCCTCAGTTGTAGCACGCAGTGAACTTTAGCTCCCTGGTCAAATGTAATGCTTTGGTATCCTTCGTCGAACAAACAAAGACGTAACTGATGTCCAAAACCGCGTCTCAAATGAATAAAGATGGGTGTGGAAAATGTAGTAGTTAGGTACTTTTTGTACTTGTCTCTTATTTCAATGTTTCGAAGCACGGGTACACGTAGGTTATTGATGTAATTTTCTTCCAAAAAGTCACCGCATAGGTAGAGCCTGTCCAGTTTTGGAGAAAAGTTACATTCCAAAGAATAGTGCACATTCCCAATTACCTTCTTCCGTTAAACCCTTTGGTATATCTATAGATATCTCAGAAGGGTTCTTACCAGTGTTGGTCGCGTACACAATGATGCTTGACATACTGTCTGCTAACTGACGTTTGCTCCGAAAATATGCTCTTATACTTTTTAATACTGGTCTATGCTGTCTAATGGTATAAAACTGTTAAACTTCTTGGGCCAACCCAACCATTTAACAAGCGCGCGGTTTCTCGTTTTCTTGAGAATTTTTTCTATTCTGAATTTTGTGTTCTTATCAACGACGATTTTGCTCAATTCACTCTCGTAGAAGGAGCCCTGGATTACATCTCCTTGAACATCCTTTAGTTTGTAAAGCGGGATGCCTTCCTTCCTGAATCTTTTCTCGACTATAAAGTACTCTGTGGTCCATCTTTCATCGTATTCCCTTTGAAAAGGACGACGAACATGTGACAATCTGACGGTAGTACCGATCTTGAATCGATATCTCGCTGAAGGTAAAGTGACTTTATTTCTTTTTATTTTATTCATATTGTCATACTGGTCTCTCCAGATTTCTGTTTGATGTTTAAACTTAACATCGACTGGATTTCTCTTGACAGATCTATTATAGGAATGGTTGTAACTATAGGTCAAATCGTCTAAGATATTTATCCACTTGTGGGTTTGCTTGTTTGTCATGTAGCGTGCAATCTTCAGTTTGATCGTCTTAATAGCACCTTCAGCTATACTCGCTTTGGTTTCATTTCGAGAATAAAAGTGTGTAATTCTATATTCATTTAATAATTTTTGGAATATTTTACTTTTAAATTCGCTCCCTGCGTCTGTTCGCATCTTTTCCGGTTGACGTCCTGTCTTTAAAATCTTTCGTAAACAGCCAACAACTTCATGTCCCTGAACTGTTTTGAGTGGTGCAGTCCATACATATTTAGAAAATCCATCAATCACTAACAGAAAGTATCCAACACCTTGATTGCTCTTGGTATACTGGTTCATGTAAGCCACATCTGCCTCCCATTGATAGTCTATGTAAGGGATGACGATACGTTGACGTTTGAATTTTCTGACTATTCCCTTATGGACAGTATAAGTTTCTTGATTCTGTAACCACTGCTTAATTTTTGCTTTGCCCAGCACGTATTTACCCTCATTTTTTACGGTTCTGTAGAGTTTATCCACACCTGAGTAAGCGGCTGGGTGGGAGGGATCATTGTATATTTTTTTGTAGATAGACCTCGTATGTCATACTTTTCGCGTAAAGCTGACTCCGTCGCGAATGACTTGTATAAACAGCACCGGTATCAGGCGGTGGTGGTGTTTCAGTAACGTCTTTGTCCTGTTCAAGGACACTTCACAAGAAGCTACTGCTCTTAGTAACATTCTTTGTCGTCTGAACAATTGTACGTCCCTTCTCATAGGAGGGACGATACTATTTAAGATTCTAAGCACCACTTTCCCGATAGCATCCGTTTGCTGTGTGGTTATATTAGCCAGCACTGACTTCCGTTCTGACGCCAGGGCGTCTTTTAGGTATAGTCAATAACGTATGTGAAGGTAAACTTTAAAATTATCCATGCTGCGTTATAGTGCGTGTAGCTTCTTCTCTACCTGATCTTACATACTTAGCGAGTATAAAGAAACAACTCCATCAACGCGGGATATATGACGTCATCAAAATCTTTAGCTCTTTTAATTCCGGTGATGACGATTTTCCCATTGTGAAAGCAACATAACGTAACACCACTGACTTTCCATGATACAGATGGGAAGAGTTCTGGTTCGTACAGCAGTCTTTTATCTTTAGCGAAATTTTGAAGATCCAGATCCCTCAACAGAGGGTAATAGGCAGGGGCTGTCAATACCTTCACGTCCGTCAAAAGTACGTGGTAACCTAACTTTTGTATACAATGTGCGTATCGTCTTAATCTCTTAATACCGTCTTTAAAACTACGGGCTTTACCGTTACAGTTTATAACGCCGCTCGAAAACACCAAACAGTTTCCGCCTATTCTTTTATGCTGCCAAACTATACCAGAAAATCGTGATGGTTCGTATTTCGCATTCATTAGTCGTTGGCATAACTGTTTTAGATCGAGTGTACAGTTGAGGCGGGCGCTACATACAACATTCGTGATATTCATGATGCTTACTTTGAGTGCTGAACAGAAACTGACATAGAAATACAATGCATTTATAACAGATACAACAAAACCGTGTTCAAGTCTATAGATATTTATTTAATTCGGTGTAATTAACCTTGCAAGTACGACGCAATTCCGTAATGACTTCGTAGTGACGGTTGTGCCAGAATTCTATTTACGTTAATCTTTGATTGATGGATGACCCGATACCGCGTGTATTAATAGATCGGTTAATGGAGCTGACCTTGATTGATTGACAGGTTGCACCCCAGGCATCCAAGGCAGGCAGACACACGATAATCTTTGATTGACGGATGACCCGGAACTGTACTGGGAATTAACTTACCATTTTTACCATGAAAATCTCCGAAATTGTCCGAACATTACTACTACTTGGATGAAAAATGAAAGATATTTGTCTGTGTAGTGTAACAAGTGAATTCTTTACCAATATTCAATGAATTCCCTTTGATGATGGTAATTGAATATGTTACTTTCAACTGTATTTAATCATTATTTACACCATCAGATACAGTACATGTACGTCGAGATTTTTCTTAGGAAAGAAATTGTTCTGCAAATACAATTAATTTGAATTAGCCTAAATTTTGTCGTGTGTTGAAGTGTTTAACTGCTCTGTGCGACCAAACCCTCTTTTTGCAAAGAATGTAGACCAATGACAACATGCACAAAAAAAGCAGTCGGATCTTAAAACCTAATTCTTCCAATGCACTTTAACCTTCAGTGTTCACCAATAGTAGAACGTACAAAACATGCAGTCCGACCTTGGACCTAATCGATTCTATGCGTCGAAGTACAATTCCTTAAAAATACAAATACATCCAAATATCAAAATGTAGCTGAATTCAGAAGAAATTTACCGTTTCGTTTAACCACTGACCATATGTAACAGAGTTTAAATGGTCCTCATGTGAAGGCTATTGAAAAACTTTGTGAAAAAAAGGGGAGAATGCCAGCAGCAAACAATGAAAAGCAGCACTTTCTCTTCGTCCCTCAATTCTTCTACTCTTTCAAATACGGTAAATTCTATCATTAGCGCCTTTCTTTCCGAGAATTGATATAAAAAGTCATTGCGACAGGACTCATCGCTATTGATGATAGTCATTGCGACAGGATTCTTTCCTTTCACAACGCTAAGCATTGTTTCAACGATAATTATATGGGAAAGCAGCCAGTGGCTTGGACAGAATATTGGGCGGTGTACTAGTTAGAGAAACTCTCGAAAACCATGGTTCTCTTTTCAATGTCTTCAGGAACCCACAATCTATTAAGTCCAAAATACAGACGAAAATGTAAACAAGATTTGAAATTTGACTTGAAAAGGATAGAAAATATTGTGGGAAAAGTAGAGAAAGCTTCCAATGAGCTTTTTCCCATTTTATATAGTCGGCTGTCATTTTTTTTCATTTTTTGTGTGGGTCATTTATTCCAAATTATAAACTGTTAACATCGTACACAGATAGAGTACATGTACATTATGGAGAAGTGCAGTGTACAAAAGCAATAACTCTGCTACACTTAGTATTTGAAATTTTTCACTCTCCTTCCCACTTTGAATTCTTGTCCGGGCCATTATGGCTCATTATCGTACACTGCAGAATTCATGTCATGATTTAACTTGTGAGTGTTGGCCTTTAACCAAATCACAGCGACATGTAGGATTTTAATGTTGGAAACATGGTATAGGATGTATCCCCTTGCAGATAGGATATACATACCGCTGTGATTTTGTAAGGCAAACACTTTCAGTTTCTTAGTTCATATGTTTAAATTGAAAAAATAAATCATACTTTCAGAAGGCTGGTACCAACAAAGCCAAAGTCATCCGGGTAGTGTCTCCAAAACAATCCGTTTCTAGGGAAGAAGGACAAAAACAACCCTCTAGCTTTTCTGATGCAGATGCCCCAACAACGGCAACAAGTCATTCACCAGTTAGCAAGGAAACACCCCAGAGTCCGCCTCACAGCACATCAACTATTACTAATGTCACACCACAACCTGAAGTAACTGAGCAGCAGGATACTACAGCAAACCCAACAACCCCAACACTGCAGTCGAGATCATTCACTTTTCATCCGACCACCCAGACATCCTTGGCAGTAGCTGATGTACATGTATCTGCGAGTGAAAGCCAGTCTCCGGGACTTGCTCTTCAACGACCTGCTGCTACTTCCCTGACACCAATAAGAACAGCAAGATCGTCAACAAGTGTCCCCTCTCTTAGTCAGGTTATGAGTGCTGTAAACATTCTAGCAACGAACGTCAAAGACCTTACTAGAACTTTAGATAATTGCACAAAAAGTCTGGTTATGCAAATGAAAAGAATTAACGAACTGGAAGTAAGCACTACAAGAATAGAAAGGAAGCTGGATGAGGTATTAAGCCTACGTTCTTCCAACTCCCACACATCTATCAACATGACTTTGGACCAAACGACAATTGAGGACATTCCCCAGGAACTGGCGATAGACAGAGCAAGACTGAAGGCTTTGAAGCATGAGGCCAACTCCGCCGGACACTTTGCATGCTTGCTCTTACCAGAGGTGTTCCCGGAGCTATTCGGACCTGGGAATCTAAGAACTGCGTACAACTGGGGAGGAAACCGCCATACAGGGAAACAGGAGCTCGACAAAACAAGGAAAAACGTGATAGAGAAATACACGAAGTTTATGTTTCCTGAATCAGTGAAAAGCTGGCAACCGGTTGTAAACAGCATGAACGAAAGGTTGAAGAGAAAAGATAAACTTTCAAAGAAAACTGTGATGACCGACATCTGTAATAGGCAGCCAGTGAGTGTGGCTGAGGATAATATCCCTGAAAGTGACTCAGTCCTACCAGAGACCTATGATCTTGACATGAGAAATCTTGAAAATATGGATCCAGCAGAGGCTGCTAACCCGGATTTCAACATGTCCTTTTTAAGGTACATGGAACATTTTTAAAGTGACCGACTTAAAACATTCGTAAAAGAATGTATGGCGCCAAGACTGTAAACAAAGTATTACTTGAAAAAAATGCGGAAAAAGGAGAAATTGCTCATAACAACCATTTGGAGAACTTTCTGCCATTTTCGTCAAATTCATAATTGTCGTCTGCAAACTCTTTCAGTTTGGAAGAGTCTAAAATTTGTTGCTTGGGAAAGGGTTAATTTTCTCCTTTTCCCACAATAGTTTCAACCCTTCCAAAAACAAATTTCTATTTTTCAGTCACACTTAATGTGTCGTCTGCAAATGCTTTCAATTTGGACCAGTCTGAATTTTGTTTCGTTTGGTAAAGAGTTAATTTTAGCAGATTAAACTCCCTTCATAAAATTACCAAATTAGCAGTTCAAGATATACTTGAATTATAATACTTAAGTGAAAAGACACCAGATTCTAATGATGAATAATTTTCACCTTGCCACAAGAGAGAAATTTTCAATTATGTTCAACGTTATTATACACATTTCCCGACCCGTATCTGACAGATTCAATCAAGTGATAGAAAAAAATACAGCTATTTCAGGAATTTAGCCCTTTCATGAATCCAGAGTAAATTTTGATTGACTACCTGGTGACTTTTCACTTTCGCTATGTGTATATATGTATATACATTGTTTCTGCCTTGTTTATTACAGCTTTCTAAGCAAACTGTGTTGTTTTTCTTAAACGTGACGTATAGATTGTGTGGTAAAGACTTAATTAAATGACTCGTACTTGTTCTTTTCAAAACAAGAGTCATAAGATTTCTCTATTGAATCCTTACAAAACAAAACAAACCCAGGAGAGAATCAATTTTGAAACATTGTAGTTCATTCAGTTCGGACAACATGAGTCTTTTTGCAAAACAAGATATGCCCGCCTAACACTGCTTTGTTGCAGTCACTGTGACCTTGACTTTTTCCCATTAACCCTTTCCCAAACGACAAATTTTAGACCCTTCCAAACTCAAAGAGTTTGCAGACGACAATTTCGAATTTGATGAAAATGGCAGAAAGTTTGCCATAGCGGTAGAAAACACTGAGGGAAAAGAAGAAATTGCTCGTTACGAGCAATTTCTCCTCTCCCTCAGTGTTTTCAAAAGACTTACATGTATGCTGCAGACAAGTAAAAACCAGGGCTTTATTTGGGAAAGGGTTAAACCCAAAGTCGATAGGGAACATTTACTGTGTATGACCAATGTCTGTATGAAGTTTGAAAAGACTTGTCCTAACCAAACTGTTGTTATTGATCCGACAAGGTTGTACACGACGGACGGACCGGCGGACAGACAGGTGCAGAGCAATATACCCCCTCTAGGGTATAAAAATAATTTATGATTTGTCCGAACTTCGGACAGTTTAACAGATTAGTTTTCCTACATACTTCTTCGTTATTTTTTCTTAGATTGGACAGCCAATATAAGAAAACGTGATCGCCAATGATCTGTTCTATATTTTTATTTCAACGTTCAAAACGTCCCGTACATTGCCACTTACACACTCAGCGATTATTTTCTGTCATATAAGCGATCTGGTCAAGTACTTATTTAATACATAGTGTTCCAGCCACAAGGAATTCATTAATGATCAGGGACATATTATTCCTTCATTCTAATCTTAATCTACACCAATCTGTTCCACAGTTGCGATATTGATATAAACAACTGTTACTGAATACCGATTTCGCGTATACTGTACATGTGTACATGTACATGTATATACAATGTACTGTACAAGTAAATACTTTCCACTGGCCAGAAGTCTATATTTACGTCCCATCTTTAGAACTGATTAAAAATTCTTGGCAAAATTGGTGTTGTACATACTGTACTGTATCATTTCTAAAATTCTACGGACGACAGATTCACTCGGATGTAAACAAAAACGATGTTCTCGGTCTTTGGTAAAGAAGAAAGCATTGTGAGAATGGGCGAAGATGCTAGTTACGAGCATTTTCTCCCCTTTCCACAATGTTTCAAAAAGCCTCTTTACCTGGAGCGAGAGTAGATTGCCTGTACATATCAAAATTGTTCAAGAAAAGTCTGAAAGCGAAAGAAGAAAGTTGGTAAGGCAGAAAGCACTTTGAGAAATGGCGAAGATGTTGGTTACCAGCATTTTCTCCCTTTTCCACAATGTTTCAAAATGCTGGAGATTTATACTACATCTCTGCACACTACATGTTGAACTTGTGACACGATTGCAGTATTCTTTTCATCAATGTATGCAAACAACCAATATCAGCGTAAGATAGGGAAGGACAATATTGAATCATTGCATGGATTATGCATTGCCTGAATCACTTAGTGTGTACTGTGTAACCATTGGTAAATATCATATAGCAGTAAAGTTGTGTATTTAACAACCTATTTCCTAGAGACGAGACAAAACGTAGCGTCACACCTATTGTGACTTTAAACGGCCTGATACACAATAGAGTCTATACTTGTCTTGTATTTTACCATTTTCTTCTCTTTTTTTTCTATTCAGAACAAATTCATTACCTGTACTGTACTTGCAAAACTGCAAGGAGCTCGTCGCGCGACGCCGCGGCAAAGATGATTTATAAGCGACCCCACCTTAATCGCAGATCCCCATTTACCTGTATCGTGACGGCACGCGACGAAATTCCGTGACGAACCGCGACGAAATTTCCCCGCGTGTCTTCGCGGAAACAATGCTGTCGCGACGAAGCTTTTCGAACTGCAGTGACGAGATTTAGCGATTGCGTAACACGTTCCATCACGGACGCGAGAAATTTGGTTCAACTGCGTGACGCGTACTGTAGTATATGAGTATCAGGCTGAAAATGTGGCCTCTAGAGTGCACACAAGGTTTTTCTGAGATTTGGCCCAGTGACCCACTTTTTTATCCCGTATGACCCAATTTCAAAATTGTCAGAAATTTTATCCAGACAAACATTCTGACCGAGTTTCATGAGGATCTGGCTGAAAATGTGGCTTCTAGAGTGCACACAGGGTAAATGTTGATGACCACATGACGCACGCCAGACACAGCATGATAACAACAGCTCACCTGCAGCACTTTGTTCTCAGGTGTGCTAAAAAAAGCTGAGTTTGCCAGCCCTTTCAAAGACAAATGCTATTATTTGACCCATACTTGATTTTTGATTTGCAAATTTGAAAACAAGTCTAAAATTTTGTCTTTAGTAAAGAATTTGAAAAAACTGAAGCTCAAAATATGCTCAAAAACAGCTTTATTTGCTATGGCTGTTTTTCTTTCTATTCCTTAATTATTCTTTTCTGTCAACATCTGAAACCTCTGATGTAAGGCCAAGACTCTAGCCCAAATTTCCTATTTCCCACAAACAACATCCACAGGTGTGAAAATAAAATATGAGACCAGCATTTTCTCTTTTCCCCCCAATGTTTTCAAAAGGCTTCTTCCTCAGAGCTAAGCCTAACATCAGAAATCATCCAGTGCATACTAAACAAAGGCTGTCTTGTTGGTTCCTTAATTCATTATCCCCTGAGACAATTAACTCTTTACCACACAATCCTGAGTTTCAACGACCCTGAAGAAGAACGCTTCTGAAAACATTGTGCGAAAAGAAGAAAATGATGGTAACCAGCATTTTCTTCTTTTCCCACAATGTTTTCAACAATCTCAAAGACAGATACTGTCACTGTCATTTGTACCCCATTTTATTTGTTGGCTGCAAACACTTTCTACTTGGACTGGTCTAAAATTTTATTGAATGGTAAATAGTTAACTCTTTACCAAACGACATAATTTTAGACTGATCCAAATTGAAAGCATTTGCAGATGACAAAATTAATGGTACTGAAAAATTGAAATTTTTTATTGTTAGGGTAGAAAACATTGTGGGAAATGGAGAAAATGTTGGCTCCTTTTCCCACAATGTTTTCAGAAGGCTTCTTTTAAAGGGTCGTTAAAAGTCGGGATTGTGTGGTAAAGGGTAAACAACTGGCAACTTCAAAACCATCCATGTAAAATGTTGAAAAATAAACATGTACCTTGGTCTAAATACATGTGAATACACTGTGGCAATTTTGGTCTAAATACATGTGAATATACTGTGGCAATTTTGGTCTAAATACATGTGAATACACTGTGGCAATTTTGGTCTGAATACATGTGAATACACTGTGGCAATAGAAACATGAGTACCACACGTAGGTGCCAACCCTCCACTGCAGTTGCTTTTCAGTGAAAATTCTAAGTTGAATAAAAGGGGCATAACTGTGTCAAAAATACTTTGATGATTACCTGCCCTTGTTGCATGGGTACCCCTTTTAATAGTTAACTCTTTGCCGAACGACATAATTTAAGACTGGTCCAAATTGAAAACACTTGCAGATGATAAATTAAACATGACTGAAAAACTGAAATTTGCCTTAGGAAGAGTATTTAACATTGAGGGAAAAATGCTGGTTACTGGCATTTTCTCCTTTTTGGAATTTCCCTCAATGGTTTTAAGTCTTTTTTGTTAGGGAAGTTAAAATTCGGAATTTTGTGCTACAGGGTTAACAACTTGTTCAAGTAAATGTCTTTAGTAATAACTCTGTAAATGTTAAAGTTTTTGCACCGGAGATGCAGATGACCAGGCTATGACAATTACTCGACTTTTTCTTCAAAACAGCCCAGCTAAAAGTTGCTCAATGCCATTTTGTCTTCCTTCGACTACTACACTCATTGTGTCTTTAATTTCAAGGTTGACCCTTCACCAAACAACAAAATTTTACACTTGTCCAAATTCAAAGTAGTTGCAGTCGACAAATGTGGCTAAATTGATGAAACCTGACTCTCAAAGGGTAGGAATTATTGTGGGAATGGGAGAAAATGCTTGTTACCTGCATTTACTTCTTTTCTCACGTTTTCAAAGGACTTTTTCCCTAGGGTCATTAAAACTCAGGATTGTGTGGTAAAAGTGTAACCCTTTTCCACACAATCCCAACTTTTAACGACCGAGAGAAAGACACCTTTTGAAAACATGGTGGGAAAAGGAGAAAATGCTGGCAGGTAACCAGCATTTTCTCCTTTTTCCACAACGTTTTCTACACTTCCAAAGAAAAATTTCAGTTTTCATGTCACATTTATTTTGTTGTCTGCAAATGCTTTCAATTTGGACAAGTTTGAAATTTTGTCGTTTGAAAAAGAGTTAAGCCTATTGGTAAAATTTATAAATAACAATTGAATAGTTTCTAAATCTTACCTATAAATGATCAAATGGATTTCTGTATCTTGGTGAGAATTGTTAACTTCATTCTTCAAAAATCTTCTGAACCATTATGTCATTTAAACCATTATGAAGTCTGTTGTCATTTAAACCATTATGAAGTCTGTTGTCATTTAAACCATTATGAAGTCTGTTGGCATTTAAACCATTATGAAGTCTAATGTCATTTAAACCATTATGAAGTCTGTTGGCATTTATACAGTTATGAAGTCTGTTGGCATTTACACCATTATGAAGTCTGTTGTTATTTAAAGTGTCCATAGTCTGTTATCTGCTGTTATCTTCTCAACTATCTAAAATCTCATCCTCCAGAAGTCTGTCATTTCTCTTGACCTCTGGAACCTGTAATTAAAAGAAAACCAGATAACCCTTTAGCAAACTAACCTGTGTAACCATCATTTTCTCCTCTTCCACAATGTTTTCTAATCTTTCAAAAACAAATCTGGCCATGTTTTGAAAAGCGTTTGTCTTCAGGGTTGATAAAACTCGAGACTGTGTGGTAAAGTGTTCACTTGATCTATTCTGACACAAGATGTACTGTATTCAGCCAAACAAACATTTATGAATTAAGCCTTTACCAGATGATAAAATTCTAGCCTTGTCCAAATTGAAATCATTTGCAGATGACAATTTCAATGGGACTCCAATGGTGTATTTTTTTTACGTTTATAGGGCAGAAAACATTGTGGGAAAAGGAGAAAATGCTGTTTACAATCATTTTCTCCTTTTCCCAAAATGTTTACAGAAGGCTTCTTTCCCAGGGTTGTTAAAACTTGGGATTGTGTAGTAAAGGCTTAATATAAGGAAACTGAATTATTTGTTTGTTATTGGCCCCATAACTGTCGCCCCACAGGAAAATATGTGAACTTGGATTTTTTTATCGTGTGAAAACAGTAGAAGGTAAGATTAATATGGTGTTTCCACTATAAGTTCCTCGGACACCAGTGTTTTCTTGAAATATCAGTGAATATGGCGACATGCAACTAGAAAAGTGTTCAAAACTATCAAAGAATGAAAGCGGGAAAGATGACAAAGATTAAAAAGAAAAAACAACACGCTTTTTACTTTCGTTAAAGCTCAGAATGTCTGGAAAGTTCCAAATGTTTACAACCAGTTCTGTATAACGGTGCTTTTCTTCTACCATAATATCTACACACCCGTGAAAAATGACATTAACCTACCACTGTCAAAGTCAGGCACATTTCTATGACATGTAAACAAACCAACGTCATTATGCAAACCTAAAACAAGACGTCACCGTAACGAGACGGAACAGTTGTGATCAAACTTTTTTTTGTGGCTAAGCCGCTAAGCGACTTGGAATATTATGATGCTATAAACAGACACCAAAACTGGTACGAAATTTGGCATCATCCGATCACAAACGCTTCAAACTGTCTTTTTAGCATGAACAATGATGTTGATCAGTTGATGTTCGAGCATATTGCAAAAAAATATAGTCCGGAGATAAAAATCACTTGTTTAATCAGGAATACAATACTTTTGTGAATTTTACAAAATGAAATATCAGACAAGATAAATTTGAAAGGAAGGGCTTAACAAAAATCTCTTAACTTATTATCAATAATCTCTCGCCATCAAATCAGTGTCAGTTCCGTCCCAATATTAAAGGTTAGTGTGAATCCCCCGTAGTAATTGTTATGGATTGTAAAATTTCGTCACACTGTAAACAAGCCAGCTCAACTTAAAGAGTTTTCAAGTGAGGAACTATCAGTCTGTTAAAAGCAAGGCCCATTTTCAATATAAGTTGTTTGTGAATTGTGTGCATGTATGTCGGTCAGATCTTGGCGTCGTGACCTTTCAAAAAGTTTTAAGATTTATTTAACCCTTTACCAGACAACAATAATTTAGACTGGTTGAAATTCTAAGCATTTGCAGACGACAAATTAAACTTGGCTGAAATTATTTGTTTCTGAAAGATTAGAAAACATAGTGGGAAAAGGAGAAAATGCTGGTTACCAGCATTTTCTCCTTTTCCCACAATGTTTTCAAAGGGTTTCTTTCTCAGGGTCATTAAAATTCAGGATTGTGTGGTAAAGAGTTAAGTCATCTCAGAGTAACTCTGCTCATGCATGTATGCGGTTTTACAGAAAAATATATACATCATTGATAAAATGCATAGTTACAGGATTTTTATACGTTTTGTGGTAGTTTTGTCATGTAGATTGACTGAACCCAGGCAGTTCTCGTTTGGAGTTGTCTACCTTTCTAATAATAGAAATACACATTTCAATTTTATAAATCCGGCAACCGTCACCGATTAATACATTTTAATGTAAATAAACAGCACTGCTTTCGGAAGAAATGTTACACGTAAACGAGAAATACTCTTTTGCTGGTTAAACAAACTCTTGTTGTAGATTTACATGACAGATTTTAGTTTGGAGGGCGTGATTTTGGAAATTTTCCCGCGTTGCAATGCGCCTGCAATGAGAGGATAAAATTACCTCTTCTGTCTAATAGTTTCTGCTCTTATTTTTAAGTGAATAAACTTTCAGCTCATAAGTGTCTTTCTCCTTGTCAAACACAGTAGCTATATCAATGTTAGGCGATGAAAACGAAACTTTTGCATTTAATATTTTTTGTTTTCAGCCACGTGCGCCATTTTTCATTCCCATAATACCCTGCTCCCTCATCATCAAAGGGAGACAACTGCTATATATAGTCCAGAAAAAATGTACCTAGTGCTAGAGTTACTCCCCTTATCTTAACTCTTCTCCAAATGAAAATATTTTATACTGGTCCATGTTGAAAGCAGTTGCAGACGACAAAATTATTGTGACTGAAATATTGAAATTTGTTTTGGGAAGGGTAGAAAACAATGTGGAAAAAGGAGAAAATGCTGGTTACCAGCATTTTCTCCTCTTCCCACAATGTTTTCAAAAGGCTTCTTTCTCAGGGTTGTTACAAGTCGGGATTGTGTGGCTTCTCAGGGTCGTTAAAAGTCGGGATTGATTGCATTGGCCCAAAATTCTGTCGTTCGGCATAGCGTTAAACTTACCGGTTAAAACGTCCGACAGTCAAAACGTCCTTTTTCGGTCAAAATGCCCCCTATTTGCCCCGGCCCAAAATTGCATCTCTTGACTGAATTAAACGCACAGTTTATACGATTGCAAAGAATAACACATCTAGGTGTATTTATCGGTGTTTTACAAGGAATTATGATGAACGACATTAAAAACTAAACAGCTCCCGTTAACCCTTTCCCAAACAAGCCCTGGTTTTCACGTGTCTGCAGAACAAGTCTTTTGAAAACACTGTGGGAAAAGGAGAAATTGCTCGTAACGAGCAATTTCTCCTTTTCCCACAGTGTTTTCTACCCTTTTTGAGACCTTTCTGCCATTTTCATCAAATTTAAAAATTTTCGTCAGGAATCTCTTTCAATTTGGACCAGTCCAAAATTTGTCGTTTGGGAAAGGGTTAACATTTTTTTTTTACCTGAGAGAAAAAATATTCCCTTGAAGGCTGGCGGGAACACTGTCGTACTGAAAGAAGACCATATTCGAAAGATGAACAAAAAGAATTCGATAATACCGACGTCTAACTTTGTGAAAATGAGCCGTGACTATTTATCGGGTGGTTGATTGACTGATTGAATGGTGTTTAACGCCGTTTTCAACACTAATTCAGTTATACCGCGGGGGCCAATGCACCTATCCATGGTTTCTTGGAGTTTCTTTTACCAGTACTACACACAATATTCTTTTCAAGCCACTGGCTGCTTTCCCACATAACCATTGTCGAAACAATGGTCAGCGGTGCGAGAGCGGATGAATCCTGTCGCAATGACTATCATCAATCCTCGGAGAGAAATTAGCAGAGCCAGGGATCGAACCAGCGACCCCCCTGTTCTCAAGTCCTGTACGCTACCGACTGAGCTACGGGGGCTCGGCATTTATCGGGCGACCGTGAAAATTTGTGAACTACCCAAGTTGATACCACTTGCAGACGACAAATTAAAGGTGGCTAAAATGTCGAGTTTTGTCTTTGAGAAGATGGAAAACATTGTGCGAAAAGGAGGAAATGCTGAAACCAGCATTTTCTCCTTTTCCAACTAGAACTTGTCACAAGATGTGACTTAATACCCCCGCAAGAGCTGTAATGGATCAATGTTTTTTTTTTTTTTTCAGGAATGCACTCATTTAACTAAAAATGTTGGTAAGGAACAGATAATGGTGTCTATCTTCATAATTATATATAAACTGCCATGTGAAGGAGTTTTAGAATGGATGCATAAGGCTTTAAATTGCATTTTAAAAACCTTCAATATAGGATTAATGTAAAGTTCGCGACACAAAATTGCTAGTATTTCATACAGAGATGGATGTTAAGAGAAAAAAAAAGTGTCAAGTTCAAGGGGAGATAATTCATGAAGCAGGAGGAGTTGACACTTGAAAATTGCGTCTTGCAAACCTTCAATATATGATGAATGTATGTGCTAAGTTTCAATACAATTGAAAGAAAACTGGAGAAGGAGTTTGCGACACAAAATTAGTAGTATTTTGCACACAGACGGACAGACGGACAGACAGGCTGATTCCAGTATACCCCCAAAAACATTCGTTTTGCGGGGGTATAAAAATGTTTTCAAAAGCCATTCTCCATAGGGTCGTTAATATACACGAATGTTTGGTAAAAGACTGAAAAGAAGTACATACAAGCATGTGCTGTTACCGAAACGATTCGTGACAAGTGGCGTCATCATTAATCCTTAGGCTATTAAGCGCGACGTATAGACCCTTTGCGGACAGTGTAGACCAAGATCAGACTGCACAAAACGTGCAGTCTGATCTTTGATCTACACTGTCCGATACGGTATTTTCTTTGCGGTGAAATTCACTTTGATGCCTCAATATTTGGATGTTTTACTATCGAGTGAGGAAATTTTCGTTTCATTTTTTGAGTAGTTTAAATGTTAAAAAAAGTTTTGATTAGTTATTCGACTTTTGCCTTCAAAAATCGTTATCAAATTGCAATAGTTATTTTACATTTTGACGGATAGATCTACGCCCCGAAAGACTTTGACAAAAAGAAAAATATTTACAGGACATAAAGATGTGGTCCACACAGGGACTTTTCTCCATGTTTCGCGATGTTTAACGATTTCTTTTAGCAACAAGTTCATCATGGTTAACCCTTTACCACACAATCCTGACCTTTAAAGAACCTGGGGAAGAAGACTTTTGAAAACATTGTGGGAAAAGGAGAAAATGCTGGTTACCAGCATTTTCTCCTTTTCCCACAATGTTTTCTACCTTTCCCAAAACAAATTTCAGTTTTTGAGTCACATTTATTTTGTCGTCTGCAAATGCTTTCAATCTGGAAGCGCCCAAAATGTTGTCGTTTGGTAAAGAGTTAATATAATTCTGTTATTGAATAGCCTTGAACATGGAAATAGTTCAAACACAGTTTGCCATGACTGTAAAAATATCACTCAGTAAATATCACTCTTTATGACTCATTCACCAATAGGGGTCCTGCTGGGCCCGTGGTAAAGTGTAAGGGACCCGTAACCTAGAGGCCCCGGGTTGGAGTCTCACTGGAAGCACTGGGCTTTTCGTGGCAGTGCCCTTTGGCAAGACACTCCAGAGCCCCAGTCCAGAGCTGGTGAAATCCCGGACATAGACAGATAGCTGTCGCTATGATATAACTGAAATAATGTTGAAAGCGCCGTGCATGCTATGAAGACACTGGAATATTGCAGAACCGTGGTGTTTGCGCTGAACAAATTTTCGACCTGAAAGGTATTTTTTCAGTTTTGCAAACGAAAAGAAGTCACAAGGGACAAGGTCAGGTTAATACAGAGGGTGGGGGAGCACAACAACTTTTTGCTGCTTAAGAAAGTCTTGCACCTCATACAAAAGACAATGACTGAAACTGAGGGTTTACACACGTTGAAATAGTGTTGACAGAAAATGAATTCAAGTCACTTCATAGAATGCCTAAAAAAGACCATGAAAAAGCCTTCAAAGATTGGATCCGGAGACTGAAACTTTGTATATCTGTTGGAGGTGAATATTTTGAGGGAACAAAATAAAAATTTCAGTGAAATCTATGAAGAATCAAATTTTATGCTTAGATGCATTCATATTTGAACACGCCTCGTATTGTGACCTCTGCCGTCCTTTCGAATAGAGTAGACCATGGCTCTAGGTTGAGTGTTAATTCCTTACTGTACCAATTTTAACTCTATAGCAAACGACAAAATTTTGGACTTGTTCAAATTCAAAACAAGAGCGGCAAATTGTGGCAAGATACGCCCGTCCCACCGCCAGTTGTTGAGGGGGATAATAATCGTAAAGGGCAGGTAGAGGAAAACAGTAGTGCAGCAGAAATCATGTAAGTGATTGAAATAGGCATGAATGTCTCTGGCCAGAGCATAACTTTGTCATCTCCAGTCTGAACATCTTCAAATTTGGAATGTATGATTGTTGAAAAATTACGGAGTGCAGTGCACAAGAACCGTAACTCTTCCTAGCACAAATTTTGAGTTATTTCCCCTTTGAAAATTTTGGAATGATATTTGACAAGGCAGTGCGAATCATACAACAATCACCGAATGTAAATGTGTTTGATATAATAAAATAGTTGTGGCTAGCGCCTTGACCAATATTACACTATTTGGTGAATATATCATCATATCCAATGGAAGTGATGTCCATAACTGTATAATATCATGTAAACATTTTAAATTGTTTCCATTTATCTACATATTAACTTCCATTTACATAAATATAAACTGTCATCTCTGCTGCGCCCATATAATATTTGTGCAAAGCAAGCTACATAAAACGTCACAACAGTACTGTTGCACAGGTTGTAAAAACACTCAGATACCTACTTGTATAAAGTTTGACATCCACTGCAAACTTGCAATGCTACAAAACGTGCCTGGAATAAATCTTACTCAGAATTGTTTACTAAGAAAGTAGTGACATAATTAAAAAACTACAAATAAGATGGTTAAGTTATGTGGTACGAAGATCAAAGGGGCAATAACTCAAAATTCATGCTAGGAAGAGTTATGGTTGTTGTGCACTGCACTCCGTAATTTTTCAACAATCATGCATACCAAATTTGAAGATGTTCAGACTAGAAATGACAAAGTTCTGCTCCGGACAAGCAAGAAATGCTGTAAAAATGAAGATCAAAGGGGGAAAAACTCAAATTTGTGCTAGGAAGAGTTATGGTTCTTGTGCACTGCACTCCTTAATTTTTCAACAATCATGCATACCAAATTTGAAGATGTACCGACTAGAGATGACAAAGTTCTGCTCCGGATAAGAGGAAATGCTGTAAAAATGACAATCAAAGGGAAATAACTCAAAGACAGCACGAGGTAGAGTTATGGTTCTTTCGCACTGCACTCGGTATTATTGCAACAAACACAAATACCAAGTTTCAAGCCAATCGGACCGAAGATGACAAAGTTATGCTCCGGACAAAGAACTGGACACCGCCCGACCGGACGCCCGTACGCCATGGGTGATCCCATAATAAGTCCCATCTTCGACGGGCGTATAAAATAGCAGATGGCAAATTAAACATGACTCAAATCAAGGGATTTTCCGTGAGTTGATTAGGTACAACACTGGTTACCAACAATTTCTCCTTTTCCCACAATGTTTTCAAAAACCATCAAGGTCGTTAAAACTCGGAATTCTGGCAAAAGGCTAAATCAATGAGTGAAATGCCAGTATAGGTAGTTTGAAGTTCTCAGGGGCGGCACGAAATTCCCAAACCTTCCCAAATCTACCCAAATCTTTCCCAGATCTTTCCTAAATCTACCCAAATCTTCTCAAAAAGGATTTAGGAAAATTTAGGAATTTCGTACTGCCCACGGGGGCCCAAATCTTCCCCAATCATCCCAAACCATTACAAAATGGGCTAACGTGAATAAATTTCAAACTACTATCTGATTAAAAGGTCTAAAGCGATTTATTTTCCTGTTTCTTAGGGTCTTCTTATTTTTAGAAGTTTTAACATCAATTCGGTGCATAGAAGTTGAGATTATTCACAAATTTCACGTTAAATAAAGCGGTCGATCAAAGCTTATATGTCATTTTCGTTAAAAAACTGATGGAAAGTTTGGTGTTGTCTATGGTCGTAACTCAGAGCGCCGGTCTTGCGATTAAGACTTTCTGTGTTCGATTGCTATGACCGGCCAAAAAACCTGTGCGATTTTCATTGGGCCAAACATTTATCAGTAATACTAGTGTTAGTGTATTTGACAAATTGTTTTAACTCAATGACTATTTTCGTCTTCGTAGTAAAGTGATTCATTAGTTTACTCTTGTTTGTCTCGGAAGGAAATTGATTGATTGATTTTATGGTGCTTAACGCCGTTTTCAACATTATTTCAGGTATATCGCGGCGACCAGTGCCCCTATCCATGCTTTCCTGGAGTTTCTTTTACCAGTACTCCGAACACTATTCTTTCCAAGCCATTGGCTGCTTTCCCACGTAAGCCTCGTCGAAACAATGGTCAGCGGTGAGAGAGGAATGAATCCTGTCGCGATGACTATCATCAATCCTCGGAAAGAAATTGGCCAAGGGATCGAACCAGCGACCTCCTGTTCTCAAGTCCTGTACGCTACCGACTGAGCTACGGGGCTTGGCTCTCGAAAAGAAATATCTTGCCCCAACAAGTCCGCTCAATCAACCCAGCGAACATTTTCAGTCTAGGATAAGACAATAATTGCAGTTTCAAGGTTACTGTTGTACAGACTGCCTAAGCAAGCGGACAATGTACATCAAAGATCAGACTGCAAGTTTTTCGCAGTCCGATCTTGATCTACACTGGCCGTAGAATCAACTATAGTTGTCAAAGGTGCATTAAGGGTTAAGTTTAAAAACAATCGATATTAAACAACCGTGACCAGTCACACAAACAGGTACCATCTCGGTTCTACGACAAGTATCATATGAGCCATGCTCTGTGAAAAGGGAGCTTAATGCATCTGCGAAAAGCATTGACCCAGGTCAGCCTGCCTGACCTGGACCGAAACTTTTCGCTATTGGTCAATATTCTGTATGTCCAGGGACCAGTGAAGCTTTAGTAATCCCAATTCCAAATCCAGGGAAAGATACTTCTGACCCAAACAGCTACAGACCCATAGCTCTCACAAGTTGTCTCTGTAAAACTTTAGAGCGAATGGTCAACACCCATCTCGTTTGGTTTAAAAAAAAGAATCTCATTGTTGACGTTCAAAGTGGATTTAGACGTCAACGCAGTACAGTTGACCACCTTGTACGCTTTGAAACCTTTCTTAGAGAAGCCTTCATAAAAAAAAGTGCTTATGACTTCGGTCTCAGAGGCCGCTTACCTCTTTTTATATCGTCCTTTTTAAAAAATCGCCTGTTTCATGTGAGGGTTGGCACAACCTTGTCAGATGCAAGGGAACAAGAAATGGGTGTGCCACAAGGATGTATCCTCTCTGTGACACTTTTTAGTATCAAGATCAACAGTATAATTAAGGCTATCAACCCTGCTGTGGATTGTTGTTTATATGTGGACGATTTCGTCATATGTTTTAGATCAAGCCATATGGCCATTACTGAAAGACAGCTTTAACAATGTTAAAACAAACTGCAAATATGGTCTGATGAAAACGGTTTTAAGTTTTCAAAAGACCAAATCAAAATGTGTTCACTTCTGCCAGTTCCGAGGTCATAATCCAGACCCAGAGCTACATCTTGACAACACAAGAATTGAAGTTGTACCAGAGTTTAAATTTTTAGGTGTCATCTTTGACAAGAAGTTGTCCTTCTTGCCCCACATTAAAGCACTTAAAAAGAAATGCTATAAGGCACTCAATCATCTCAAAACAGTTGTTCATTCTGAATGGGGAGCTGATAGGAAAGTCCTTCTACGTCTCTATCGCTCCCTTATTCGCTCCAAACTAGACTATGGCTCCATTGTGTATGGCTCAGCCCGTAAATCCTACTTGAAGATCATTGACATAATCCACAATCAGGGTTTACGTTTGGCCCTTGGGGCTTTTCGAACCTCACCCATCAACAGCCTGTATGTAGAGGCCAATGAGCCTTCTCTCTCTCACAGAAGGCTCAAGCTATCCCTTCAATATATGTTAATGTTGAAAGCAAACCCATCCAACCCTACACACACAACTGTTTTTAACCCTGGCTGCAAAAATCTCTTTTCTAGGAAGCCAAATTCAATCCTCCATTTGGTATCCGCATGGAACAACATCTAGACAATCTCCATGTTGACATGGATGCCATTTGTGAAAACAAAATTCCTGATACCCCTCCATGGTTGATAAAGGCTGCTGAATTTCGTTTTGACCTTCTAGCCCACAAGAAGTCAACCACAGATAGAGTTGTTTTCCAAACTCAGTACCAGGAAATCAGAGAACAATACAACTCCTATAAACCCATTTATACAGATGGATCTGAGGATGGACACGCCATATCTGCAGCAGCTGTATTTGGCAGAAAAAGAAAAAAATGTCGCCTTTCTGACAATTCTTCAATTTTTTTCTGCTGAAGTTAAGGCGATCGACCTTGCTTTGAGTCTTGCATAGGAAAGTAGGTCCAACCGCCTTCTTCTGTTCTCAGACTCTCTCTCTACACTCCAGGCTCTCTATAACCAGAAAAGTGAAAATCCATCTATTTGTGCTGTTCTTGAGAGAATTTCCTCTCTCTCCGATACAAACAATTTTGTATTTTGCTGGCTTCCTAGTCACATGGGTATTCGAGGCAATGAAAAGGCCGATGAACTTGCCAAGTCGGCATTGTCTCTACCCATATCTTATTTTGAAATACCTTACACAGATTTTAAAGCATCCATTTTACCTTTCATCCAATCTCTTTGGCAATCCCAGTGGGATGCGGATCATTTCAACACACTTCATTCTGTTAAACCAACCCTTGGTGAAGGGTACCCCTCTTACAGGTCCGTTCGTCGAGAAGAGGTGATAATCACAAGGCTTCGAATTGGACATTCTCGGTTGACACACTCCTGGCTTTTAACCAGAGACGATGCACCAGAATGTATTCAATGCAATGAACACCTTACAATTAAACATATTTTATTAGATTGCATTGACTCTCAGCCAATTCGTGAGAAATACTACAATGTTGACAGTATGCACAATCTCTTTGAAACAGTCAACATTGATTAAATCACCTTCATCAAAGAGATTGGGCTATACAACAAGATGTGATATCTCCTTAATTACCTTTTAATCTGTTTTGGAAACCCAAATTTCTACCACTGAATCCTTTTTATCTCCAGTCTGCATCTCCTTAATGGGAGGATTAGCTCTTTTGAGGGCATTTTATCTCATTGGAGACGGGACCTCTTTAATGGGAGTATGTTGATCCCATTGGGGGCTCCACTCTTTCTCAATTTTAAGCCCTCATTTGCTTTAAGCTACTATGCACATTCTTAACTTTTTCATTTAAAACTTTGAGTAGGCAGGGACGCCCAGCCACTCAATATTATATTTTATGCACATTGAAATTCACACATAACCTTTCATCATTTAAAGACTTTTTTATTATCAATTTAAGACTGTTCAAATCTTTTTATCACAATCTTAACATCATCATTCAAAACTTTTTGAGATGATAGGGATTGCCCTGTTGCTCAGTTATATCTTTTCTGCATACTAAGATCACACATAATCCTTCTTAATTCAACTCTTTTACTGTCAGCATGTCTCAAATCTTTTTAGCTAAAAATTTCGCCTTAATCATTCCTTTAACACAGATATGCGCGCTAAATGACCAAAGCTGTCGATGCGCCATAAAACAACATTCATTCATTCATTCATTCATTCCAAGGACCAGTCTACCTCATGATTCAGTCGGTTGTTTAAAAAAAAGTGGCAATTATGGATTAATAATTATGTAATGGCTTGATAGGAATCATGGATCACGGGAATGCATTAAGCCCCCGTTTGCCAGAGCATGGCTCCTATAGTTTCTGTTTTCCAACATGGAAAGAATTGCCCTACTAATGACAGCAAGATGAAATGACTCCTTTTTAACCCTTTTCCTGCTACATATCTTAAATGAAACTTTTACACCGACGATAAAAACCAACTTGAATGTTGCTACAAGTATTTCAGAGTTATGGGGGTTGGGGAATTACCTCCTTATCGGGCAGTGTAGATCCAAGATCAGACTGCACGTTCTGTGCAGTCTGATCTTGATCTACACTGTCCGCAAAGGGTCTGTGAGTCGCGCTTAAAAGCCTAACGGTTAAAACTACTTTCTTTTTTTTTAAAGTTTTTCTTATTGTCATTGTGGTATTTATCCAAACAGCGTTTTAGTTGCTTTTTACTTATACGGAAAGCTTACATTCTTCTTTTCTATACTTTACTACACGCGTGAAAAGGTCGTCCCCTTTTTGATTCATCTTTGAAAAAGTTTAAAGTTCTTTGACTCTTTACCAAACGACAAAATTTTGGACAGGTCCAAATAGAAAGCATTTGCAGACGACAAAATAAATGTAATTAAAAAAATTCAAATATGTTTGGGGAAGGGTAGAAAACATAACATTGTGGGAAAAGGAGAAAATGCTGGTAAACCAGCATTTTCTCCTTTTCCCACAATGTTTTCAAAAGGCTTTCACAGGATCGTTAAAAGTCGGGATTGTGTGGTAAAGGGTTAAGGGTACCCTCAAAAGCTGGAAATTTCATACAAAAAATAAATATACATGTACATTCTTCGTAAATTACACAAGCTATACTATAAATGTTTAATATAGTTTGTCTTCTTGTTTGGTACCCATCAATATAGTACATTTAAACAGACCTTCAGATAAAAAGGAAATGAAAGTATTCTAAATCCATTATTTCTCTTCCAAACCCTATGTTGTGGGTACTCATTAGAATCGACTCTATGAGGCGATTCTAATGAGTACCCATGACATAGGGTTTAGTGGAGAGTGATTCATATTTTCAATTTTGAAATCAAAATCACTCCCTCTATCTGGAGCTCTGGTACTAGCCTCAGAGTAACTGCCAATGGCAACAGTACCTACTCAGAGCATTTTTTTTTTCAAAGAGAGTGGGCGTTTTTCGATTCCTAGGGTCAAAGGCTTTGGCAAAAGTCATTTTCCTATCGAGGAATTCTGCTCCGGAATGAAATGCCCCTACAAATCAGGGATACCATAAGCTTTCTTGTTTTTAAATCCAGATTTAAAAGTTATTTGTTGCGACGCTTCAAATTTAGAAAAAATAGCCATTTACTGTGATAAGTTATATTTTAAATAGACATAAGTTGTGATAAGTACTTTTTAGCGGATTTGTATGGCAAATCCGCTTACTGTGATCGTTCTGACCGGAACCAAATACATCATGCATAACGACGCATGCGTGCTCACACTGTGCTATGATATCGGCTTGACCTGTACCAAATATACTGTCATTCATGCTTGCGTTCATTCTACTTTCAGTTTTAGCTAATACACCTCAACCTCGCTTTTGTCACAACCGTATATACTGTCCTACACTTGTATATTTATTCCAAAAGCTAATACCAGCTAAAAACTGCGTAAGATTGATGGATCGAATTACCACTCCTTAAACAGTAATAGAATAACAACTACTGTGCGGCCCGCTCGGCAGAACAATTTTGACTTTCCCTGCCCTTGCTAACTCCATTTTAAAATGAATGAGAGCACATGTGTTGCATATGATGTTATTTTTTTATTACAGCATATTACAGCATTATGCTACTCCACAAATCCGCTTCCCAGGACTTTCAGTCCTTTGATTAATTAACTGTGATTTTGTTAGTTATGAGGCATGTCTTCTAATGTCACATTGTTTTTTACTGCAAGGATCACAATAGAAATAAGGGATATATAACCCCCTTTCTGTGTCATCCTTTGTATAGTTTGACACACATGTAATTTCATTACCAGGTCCACTTTATCTCATGTATAGTGCACTAACCCTAACCCAAACTCCGGAAACTCCCGAATCTTTACGTATGATATCGATTATCTTCATCGATTTATTGGTATGCGAGACTGCTGATAAGGCACGTCCGCGAAAGCTGGCTATGTTTATATTCCCCACATACGAAGTAGAGGGAGGGAATTCTGGTTTCACCATGTCTGTCTGTCTGTCTGCCCGTCCGTCCGTCAATCCGTTTATCTTTTCGTTTCCGTGCTCTAACTCAAAAGCCGTTTGACCTAGGACCTTGAAACTTAATATAAGTGTTGTTTATGACCCAAGAAGGAGCCCTATTGTATTTGGGTTGCATGAGTCAAAGGTCAAGGTTACGGGTGAACTTTGTTTGAAAATCGTTTCCGTGTTCTAATTCAAAAGCCGTTTGACCTTGTTTTTGGGCCACATGGGTTAAAGGTCAAGGTCACGGGTGAGCTTTGTTTTGATAATCATTTCCGTTCTCTGATTGTGCTGATCCAGTGACAAGGTGCTGATGTGAAGCGGCATTTTTCCGCTTCGTGACAGTTCTAGCTCGGTACAAATTTGCAGATTTTGTTGCGCTGTCGCAATTTTTATCTTTCCGTGTACGTATGCGTAACAGTTTGGGCATGTTCTGCAATCACATAGTGTTAAAATTTCATGTTCCCGAGGTCTTTATGCGACTTCTAATTCTCCAGCCTCGCCTTTCCAAACTTCCGAGTTGTGTGGATTTTCCTACATTCCTTATTTTTTCAAATAGTTGTTCTCTCTCCTTTTTGGTTCTTTTCATTTATACAATTCTAAACATCTAAACTAAATGTTTCTGCAGTTTTTTCGACGGATCATTTATAAAACAAACAGTAAAATCGCTTGCCATAATGCCTGTTATCATCATTACCAGTTTTTGGTATCATGTTGATGTTTTACTTAATTGATAGTCTCTATCTTCTGTTTGGTCTTTTTCTTAATGAATGAATAACTATTTTTTCCAACAAAAAAATACAAAAAATGTCACTCCGTGCTACGTTACCCGTTTAGTATATTCGATTTCCACTTCCCTATACATGTACACAAAGACCCTATTTGGTACGTAAACATTATGTCCCTGTTTGGTATACACAAAGTCCCCGTTTGGTAAACACAAAATATTGTCCTGATTTTCCCGCATGATTGCAAATTTAGATGCAGATTTCTTCCGCAATATTTTCTTGATATCCAAAAAACTGATATTTCTTAGTTTATCTGGAATTCATCTGATTAAGCATAACTGTTCTTAGAGGGGACGTAGCTACTGTCTCTGTGTCACTGTCCTAAGGTAAATTGTGAAAACAGAGTAACCTCATGTTTTTATGATTCTATACAAACATCTATGAGATAATTTCAAGATAACGAAATATGCAGATTAATTGAAAAGAAAATGAGTTTCTAAGCTCCAGAACATAAAAAAAAAAACATGTTTCGCGTTAACCTGTAGAAAAAAAAGTAGTTTTAATTTTATGTGTATATAAAACCTCAAGACAATAATTTTTCTCGACAATGTTTCAATAGTTGAAGAAAAAAACCTGAAAGGAGTAATCTAGTTTATGTGTATATGTGTAAATCATCTCGGTGAAATCGACATCAAGATTATGCAAACGGAATAGACTCCTCCCACACTGCTGAATGTTGCGTGAACTTTATTTATAAATGTGGGAAAGCAGCCAGTGCGTTGCTTGCAAGGAAAAGGGTGACAGCAATTTACTTTCAGAAAGGGTCTTATACATAGCTTATAATCTTGCAATCGTATTTTCTTCATTTATGTGGTGGATGCTTTTCGCACAATTTTGACCTAAGTCATAATATAGAAATTGTTATTTTTCAACATGACCTTGTTTGAATATAAAACTACAAAAATGATTCATTTGAAAATAATAAATACTTCCGCTTTCTGCATTTTGCAGATCTGCACCCACGTGTGTCCTTGAAATAGCCCAGTAGAAATGGCGGCAAAGTGCATGAATTTTTTACGGCAGAATCGGGGAACTGTACTGCACAAAGTGTAAGAATTTTTTACCGCACAACTGAGGTACTGCATTCCAACGGATACACACTAACTCGCATCATACCAGAATGTGTGTATAATGTGTGTGTGTGCTCCTAACCGTCTAATCGGGGAATGCGTCAGATTACTAATTTGACATGTTGATAATTAGGGGGTCTGGAATGCGAATTTGAAATGAAAACCAAACGGGGACTTCCCCGTTTGAACCAAACGGGGACTTCCCCGTTTGGTAGGTGTTCCCCGGTTGGTTGGTGTGCATTCTCACAAAGTTCCCCGTTTGGTCGGTTTTACACACACACACACACACACACACAAGTCCGCACGCACGCACGCGCGCGCGCGCACGCACGCACGCACGCACAAGCAAGCGAAGAAATAATTTCAAAATATCCGCTTGAAAGTCTACCTACTAATCAAATTAATACCTTTGCAAACAGTAACGACTCAGCGTTGTACATAATCCATAGGACCCCAACTTGCACCGAGCATTGGCTTCGCCACCTCTTCTTGATAATTAATGAAAGTCGATACAACCAAATTTTATTTGCTCTCACCACTGGACTTTTAGGACTATGTGAGGGAGTAGTCAGTGGCTTCAGAAGAATGTTGTGTACAGGTGAGGAATTGTCAGGAACATATTGGTGGGTGTACTGACTGCCGCAAAGTACTGAAATGTTGACAATGGCATTTAACTCCTGTTAGTTAATCAACCTTCTTGTATAAAGATACTTCAGATGAAATAAAACACATTGTATTGTATCAATACACCCACACGGTTAGTATGAATTGTGGCTTCATGAGTGAAAACACATATTAGGAAAATAGTTTTAGTGTTTGAAACCTTCTCTTAGCATTACAAATAAGTATACTGTGATATTTACACCAAAACTAGAAGGATTGACCATAATTCAACAAGAGCTATAAACAGAAAACATTGATTTTTGTGTACACAAGTAGAGAATGAAATAGACCACAGCCCTCAATTAACTCTTTACCACACGACAAAATTTTAACCTTGTCCAAATTGAAAGCCTTTGCAGACGACATTTTAAATGTAGCTCAAAACATGAAATTTGTTCCCTAAAGGGTAGAAAACATTGCGGGAAAAGAAGAAAATGCTGGTTACCAGCATTTTCTTCTGTTCCCACAATGTTTTCAAAAGGCTTCTTTCTTTGGGTCGTTAAAACTCGGGATTGTGTGGTAAAGAGTTAAAACAAATCATGACAACGTCGGAAGTTTTCGATAAATGTAGTCTTGTTAAGTACTGATGTGTTATAATACTGCTGGTAGTGTGAGGTCATTCCTGTATAGACTGCTTCAGGAGGTACAGATTCATTGAGACAAATAATCCTGAAGCAAACAAACGCTTTTCTATAAAACTTCTGCTCATACAGATGACTTTTGACATCCACACTGTGAACTGGTCCCAGTTGTAGATATACATTATTACACCTGGCACAGGCTATTGTGTCGTTGCTTTTCATTGGGCTACATGTATATCACAGAATCATAGCCAATCAGAGCAGCATACACATTTCCAGTTTGGCTGTAGAGGTAACATTGCGATTTTTTGCACAATTTTAGATAGGTGATCGAACCAAAAAAGAATATTAGCAGACATACACATAAAAGGTGGTACCAAGAATACAGTTCACTGTTTCAATAGGTCGAAAATATCGGAAAATCTGCTGCTCTGGAATTGAGAGTGACCTCGCCTGAATCTCAGTCTCGCGTCGTGGCTGTTCTAAAAATAGACGGGCAGAATTCCGCCCGTTTTTAGTAGCCTGTACCGATCCCTATACACTTGCTGTATCAGGGGAGGTAACCAATCTATCCACCCTGCAGCTAACAAGTTACAAAGTAAGTATTGCAAGCCTGGTTTCTGTCAGTTACAATCAATTAATTCGATCTGTAAATATTCATGAACAACGCAATAGAGTAGTGTGCCACCATGTGGGACAAACAAGCCCGGGCGAACAAGCCCAGGGACCGGGTGGTCAGGAGACAATAGAAGGCCAAAGCTATTTTCGATAAAAAAAAAGCAGTATTTTCTCGACCGATGGCCTACTTCAGTTTATATCAATATGTCATTTTCGATTATATACCTGAGTGCTATCGAAACACTGATTTGTCTGAGGAAAACTGAGTTCAGTTGGGTTTAGTTCCTTATTTCCTTCGATTTTGCATAAACTACGATACATGATTTTTAAAACGCACTACTGAACTCCACGGAATACCGTTAGGGCCATCGCTTTTAAATGTGGTAATTTGGAACGCAGTGCTCGATAGCACGATGGTGATATTCTGTGAGACATTACGTGAGATGAGACAGTTTGAGCCAAAATATCTCACAACACACCGGACGGTGTAAAATTAAATCACACTACACGTTTTGTTGAGTTCCATCTTAACTCTTTACCAAAAGACAAATTTTTTACTTGATCAAATAGAAAGTATTTGCGGACGACAACTTAAATGTAGCTCAAAATCTTACTTCTGTCCTATATAGGGTAGAAAAAATTGTGGGAAATGGAGAAAATGGTGGCAATTATCTTGGAAATGATATTCTGCAATGTACTGGTAAATGAAACTCCAAGAAATCATTGATAGGTGCACTGGCCGTCGCAATATAGCTGAAATGATGTTGAAAATGGCATTAAACAGCAAATTATTTGGCTATAATAATTAAAAAAAAAACCACACTTCACAGTTTGGCAAATAGAACACGTCAAATAACACTTATTTTCCCAGCGAAATTATTTACAAAAGGTCTCTGTCTAAAATTCAGATGTATTAACCCTTATCCTAACGAATTTAAATTGTTGGCGATTACACATATATCTATTGGTTAAATGGCAATGGATGGGGTTTTGTTGACAGAAATTAATGATAGAGCAGCGGAGAGTGCAGAGCAAGATCAGACTGCACGTACATGCAGGCTGATCTTGCCCTACACTCTCCGCAAAATAAATCCATTACGGCACTCGGCAGGATAAGGACTAATGCGCTAATCTTCTTATATTTCTACGAACAAACAAGTTAACCCTTTCCCCCACAACAACCCACAGATTTAAGGATCTTACGAAAGAAGGCTTTTGCAAACCTTGAGAGAAGTAAGAAAATGCTGGTAAACAGAATTTTCTCATTTTCCCCGTAAAGTTTTCTGCGTGGCCTAAAAAAAAAGAAAAATTGCAGCCTAGTAGAGTTATACAGAATACCGTTAGGGCAATCGCCTTTTAATGTGTATGTGCAAGCGCACCGGAAGGCGATAGTACGACGGTGAAAACGCGATAGTACAATGATGATAACACGACGGATGAAATCACGATAGTACGATGGTGAAAACGCGGAAGTACGATGATGAAAATACAGTACGATAGTACAATGGTGAAAACGCGGAAGTACGATGGTGATAATGCGACAGTACGATGATGAAAATACGATAGTACGATGGTGAAAACGCGGAAGTACGATGATGAAAACACGATACTACGATGATGAAAACACGAAAGTACGATAGTACGATGATGAAAACACGAAAGTACGATGATGAAAACACGATAGTACGATGATGATAACGCGACAATACGATACTACGATGATGAAAACACGATAGTACGATGATGAAAACACGATAGTACGATGACGAAAACACGAAAGTACGATGATGATAACGCGACAGTACGATACTACGATGATGAAAACGCGAAAGTACGATGGTGAAAACACGATATTATATCGCACTTTCATCATCGTACTATCGTATTTTCGCGTTTTCACCATCGTGGTATCGCGTTATCATCATCGTACTGTCGCGTTTTCATCATCGTAGTTTCGTGCTTTCGCATTATCATCATCGTACTATCGAGTATCGCGTTTTAAATTAATACATTCAAAGGCGATGTCCCTAACGGTATTGCGTAGAACTCATAGTGGCATTGTCATCGACAAATGCCACAAAAACGAGATTAGGATCTTAGAAGATGGATTTTTTACTGTTCAAACAATAGACGACCCCGGTTACTGTACTTGCATGAGAATCGTTTTCACAAACAGGTAAACCCTTTATTCGTAATAGCCTTCTCCTCTCCCCACCGTTTTTCTGCTCTTTTGTTTAAACAATTTAACATCGCATTGAATTTCAAAAAGGAAAACCGAAGTACCAAAAATTCTGAAAATTTCACCCAGAGTTGGTAGAGGTTATTTTACTAATGATGCATAATTTCAATAAAAAAGCTAAAACACTTTTTAAGATATCATAAAATTAGGGGTCCCGAATAAACTTCAAACTACCTATTCACTAAACTGGTAGCTTGTTTTCTATGGAGGGGAATATCCGCCAAAACTCTATGTGTCTAGATGACATTCTTATTTATGAACATTAGATGTCTATTTGTCCTCTTTCTTACATCTTACATGCATATAACATTTCATGTTTCATTATTACTAGTGCATGTTGCTTGATGCTAATTCCATTTTTCTTCTTCTACTTGTATGCCATAAAATTGTTATTTAGTAGCGTGTGCTTCTGTTCATTATGCCCCTTTTGACATTATGATTTCACCCATCTTACTTCCTTATCCTGATTTTTTTCCCATTTCCCATGTCTGTATAGCTTATCATTAAAGTGCTACATTCTTGTTTATGCATATTCTGGCAAAAACTATGGGCTTTTGTGATATTAAATTGAAGCTATGATAGGCGGCTGAATTAAGGCGAACGAAGTATGCACTAACAAGAATGGCATTTACACAATACGACAAGTCATATTATGATACCAGATGGCGCTTTCATATACATTATTCGGTAACAGACAAGTTCGGTACATTGGACTTATAAATAAATCAATTGAACGTTCTAGAACAAGGCAGTGCCCTGATGTTTCTCACACCCAGTACATAGCTTTCTGTGTAAACCTTTATTTTTAATTTGCAATTGCCGCTCGTTTTCTGACATAATAATATTTGTTATGTTGTACCTTTCATGCTGTTTATAAATGCCTGAAATTGATAAATTCTGATCACCATCTTTTTTTCGGTTTTCACCCTTTCACCCTTAGTTGATTTAATCAATAATACACAATCCTAAACCTGTACCCATTGTAATCGTCCTACAGATAACAGACTCCAAGCTTAAGCCAATTTTAAGTTTTATAAATATCTTTGTTAACATTTCCTGTGTGAAAATATTTTCTTTTGGGAACAAAATGGCCGGCTTGCAAAACAGCCATTTACCCTTAGAGCACCTTTCACCCTTGCAGCCAATTCAGATCAAGATCAGACTACACAAAACATGGAGACTGATCGTAGATTTACTCTGTCTATTTTTCTAATACATTGTGAATACGGACAACTTTGAAATCATTTATAGTAGATGTTATTTTTCTAAAATGAAAATGGCCGTTTGGTTTATTCGATGCTCTAAGGGTTAAAATTATGGTTAATCAGTGCGAATTAATAAAGATATTACAGGTGAAACATTGTAGCAAATGAAGAGAGGGAGCGAGAGAGGGAGAGAGAGAGAGAGACCTCGACAATGCTTTGTTGCATACTTCTTGTAATTTTGACAATGTATATTGTGCTTGTCTAGAAAAATTGTTCTGTTTTGTTCCTCTCCTGCCTCCACAATGTTTTTAAATCTGGTCTGGTGCACACAAGTCGTCGTCCGCAGGTTTTAAAGTGTGTTCATCTATACAACACGGACATCACTGCATAAAAAGATCATATAAGGTCCCTGACACCTCTACGAACTTTAACAGCCTATACCAGCCTGTAGAGCTCATGTGGTAGAGCGTAGGACTAGTAAACGTCATGTGTCGGGACACTTGCGGGTGTGGTTCGATTCCCTCGGCTAACCATCTAAAATTACTAACAGTTTTTCAGATGAGACTTTAAACCGAGGTTTCGTGTGACGGTGCTATACACCGAGCACGTTAAAGAACCAGGCGTAACTTATGATAGGTTTCGTCGTGTATCTTGCATTATCCCTGTAACATAACTAATAGCCTTCGGGGGCCGTCGCCCATATGGGAAACCGGTGGCGCCGATAAATAAACGCGCGAATTCTTTAACAGCCTGTTTTTATACCTCCCATTACCAACAAGATAAAGAAGATCCCCATATATCTTAGAGATTAACCTGGGTTTAAAGGTGGCTATTTAGAATTTGTGACGAAAAATTAAAAACAAAAACCCTAAAACTCATTTTTATGTCCCTGAAACATTGATAGACGAGGAGAAATTCGCAGATCAGACTGCATACATAAAAGTTAAGGGGATAGGGCATGTTCAGATCACACACTGCTCATGCTGTTTGAAAAAAGTATTTGTCAAAAGAGTATATGTCTCTATCTATCTATCTCTCTCACTCCCTCTCTTCATTTGCCACAATATTTTCTCTGTATTAGCTGGAAACAATTGAATTATCCATAAGTTTAACTCTAAGAGCTTCGAATAAACCTAACTGCCATTTTTATTGTAGAAATAAAACCTTAATTTTAGCGATTTCAAGGTTTTTTCTGTTCAGAATGCTTTGGAAAAGGAGCATGTGAAAATCAAAGATTAGACTCGGTGTTTGGCGTAGTGTGATCTTGATCTGCACTGGCCACAAAGGCAACTGAAGTAGTGACAGGCGCTCTTAGGGTTAATGGCTGGTTTGGAAGTCTTTAACCCTTTACCGCACAATGCCGCCTTTTAACGCCTCTAGGAAAGAAGACTTTTGAAAACATTGTGGGAAAAGGAGAAAATGCTGGTAACCAGCATTTTCTCCTTTGCCCACAATGTTTTCTACCCTATCAATAGAAAACTGCACCATTTGAGCCACATTGAAATTTCGTCTGCAAATGCTTTCAATTTCGACAAGGCTAAAATTTTGTCGTCTGGTAAAGGGTTAAGGAAGAAAATATTTTCGCACTGAAATATTCATAAAGACGTTTTAAAGGAAGATACATCGGGTACAAGGTTAGGATTGGGTATTATTCATCACTTCAACTATATGGTTGGAATATCGAAAGTAAGATGTGATAGTGATTTCAGGTATATTATTTCACATACAGCATGGCAGGAGCAACATAACAACATAACAAAATTATGTCTGAAAGCGTTTGGAAAAAAGAACTCTTGAACAAATGAGAGCCAAGACTTTACTTGGTATGAAAAACATCACGGTGCATTAACTCTTTACTACAAGACAAAAAAGTAGACTTGTCCAAATTGAAAGCATTTGCAGACGACAATTCAAATGTGACTCTAATGATGGAAGTTGTCTTTGATAGGGTAGAAAACATTGTGGGAAAAGGAGAAAATGCTGGTTACCAGCATTTTCTCCTTTTCCCACAATGTTTTCAAAAGGCGTCTTCTTCAAGGTCGTTAAAACTCGGGATTATGTGGTAAAGGGTTAAACACTATATAATTACCTTGTTACCGAAACATCAAATAGATGTACTTTTATAAGTCCAATTCACCGAACTTGTCTGTTACCAAAACATTTGTCACCCATTATACTTCTCGTCTGCAATTAGGAAAGTTTCAATACTGGAGAAGGAAGTACAACAAACATAACATGTATTTCGAAGAAAGTAAAATGCTACTAGAAACATGCAGCAAGTACTTGGAAAAAAAGACAAATGCAATGACGCAGTAGGAAGTAATCAGGAAGAATTAATCATTCAACAAAAACACAATAGTAAATATGATCAAGTTATAATAATGATGCAGGCAATTAGCACCAAACAGTATGCACTAGTAATAATGACACATGAGATGCAATATGCATGTAAGATGTAAGAAAGAAGACGAAAAGACATCTAATGTTCACAAATAAGATTGTTATCTAGACCCATAGAATTTTGGCGGATATGCCCCTAAATAGTTTTCGATCTTCGCATCAATGAACAAGAGTTTTTGGGGGATTTACTTAGGGGATTTTACGGCGTATTACATTATCTGTTATAATTAACATCCTGAAAGAAATCGGTTAAGCTGGCAGCCTGTTACTGATCTTCCTATCATCGACAGGTAACACCCAGTGCTACAATGCAAAAATCTGCCTGATTCGAGATTTCCTGAGATAAAGCGAGACTTGGAAATTTAAATTGTGATATTATTTATGCACAGAAATAATATACCTTGTAAATAAAAATTAAAGTCTTTAGTGAGTTCGATAAACTGATCGTGGTCAGAAAAATCTTTATCTTTCATGAAAACCTCAGCCAAAGATAGAATATTGCTCGGTTGTCTTAAACTGGAATTAAAGAATTCTGTTACGGGCTGTCTGATTTGTAGATGTAGTACATAATTTTATGAAAGCCAATAGCTGTCCTCAATAAATCGGGTGTTGCCTGTTGTCTGTCGGATGCTTACGGGAGATATAGACCTTGAGCCACCAATAGGCCCCGTCTACCCCACCGCGGGGGTGAATTTGCGGCAACACTATCTTCTGAAACCCCAATGTCTCATGAGCACTTTGTCAAAGTCTGCTACCTCGTGAATACGGCGTTTGCGAGTTATAGAGGTCAAATTTCATCAAGTGCACTTTTGCAAAGAAGGTATCAGTGAATCGCCATTCAAGTTACATTTTCATTTCATTTTCTACATTTAATGTACCAGAGACATTTTCACACGGGTTTATACACCCATATTTATATATAGTTACAACAAATGTTTTACAGAAACAATTTCGTTTGAGTCAAAGTACTGTTTGTGAGCCTAAACTGGCTGGTACCAAAAAAGGTATCCATAGTATACAATATCATCTTTTTATGATCTTACCGATACAGAATAAATGTTATGGCAAACACCGTGCCTTTTCATTATAATTTACGCAATTTTTTAAGCTGTTTTATTCAATCAAATCAGAGTATTAACAGTGCCAAATGTTGAACTTATTTTGGAAATCTGATGATATTTGCGAGAATTAAAGATTGTTTGCTGTTGACCCATAAGAACTCATTGTAATTAGAATTACATCACTTCTATATTCAACAGTGGGTAATTTACCGCACAGATTGGTATTGTGTAAAACCCATTGAACACAGTCTTTTCATCATAGAGTTCGAGACTAATATGATATTTTCTTTCATTGGAATGATAACAATAATGCTTACAACAGATCATTCCACTCTATAATAATTGGCACGCACCATACGAAATGAAACCTTGGGACATTTGCGTAAAGTGTCATCCCAGATTAGCATGCGCAGTCCAAGCAGGCTAATCCAAGATGGCACTTTACGACTACATAAGATTTTTTCATACAGTAGACTTTCGTGACACAGAAAATCGCACAAAAACGGTAAGTGTCGTCTCGGATTAGTCACAGACCGCACAGGCTGATCTGGGACGACACACTTTTACGCATAAGTCCAAAGGCCCCTTTTCGTGTTTTGCACGCCATTTTGAAAGTCTAATAATTATCACTTTCATCCCATAAACCACATTCTCAGTCAACACTGTTATGGGCCTCCTCATCGCCTGGTTAGAATATATTTCACCATGTGAATTAAATCATTGCTATGAGTTAATACTAATACTCTATATTCAATAAATATTGTTTAAAGTAATGAGTATGTAAACGAACAAGAAATAGGTGTGTCAAAGACAGGGATGCCCCCGCTAAATGATCTTGACCTTGAACCCATAAGAAGAAAGTTCTTGCATGACACTTGTACTCAAAATGGAGAACAAGTTTGCCAATTTATTTTGAAATTCATTGATAAATGTAGAAGTGGTGCTCCGGACAAGGTCAATTTTATCATTTGACCTTCAACTGTGACCTTGATCTTAGGCGTATCGAAACAAACTTTTCGCATGACACTAGTACTTGTTAAGGAGAACAAGTGTGCGAAGTTTTTTTGAAATCCATTGATAAATGTAGAAGTTATGCTCCGGACAAGGTCAATTTAAACATTTGACCTTCAACTGTGACCTTGACCTTGGGCGTATCGAAACAAACTTTTCGCATGACACTAGTACTTGTTAAGGAGAACAATTGTGCAAATTTTTTTTTGAAATCCATTGATAAATGCAGACGGACAAGGTCAATTTAAACATTTGACCTTCAACCGTGACCTTGACCTTGGGCGTATCGAAACAAACTTTTCGCATGACACTAGTACTTGTTACGGAGAACAATTGTGCAAAATTATTTTGAAATCAATTAAATGATAAATGTAGAATTTATGCTCTGGACAAGAATAGGACACACACACTAACGCACACACACACACGCACACACTCACACGCACGCACACACGCACACACTAACACACTAACACACACATAGACTGACACAGGTAACTCTATATGCCCCCCCCCCCATTTCATGGCGATGGCATACAAAAAAATAAATACATGTATTGCATGTCTATGACACAAAATGTACACAAAGTGAGCTTGCATACGACCATTTTTTATTCACTATGGGTTTGTTATTCTTACAATGATTCCAAGGCAGCATTTTGCTATACAGTATTTACTTTTGTCCAACTACACTTTCCTTCACAGTACAGAGTTTGCGAATGAGAAAGCAGGTTATAAAAGAGGGAACTATGCACCATCAGTTCACTGATCATTTCTTCCAACAGATGGGCAATTATTGGTGCATCACTCATACGGAATAGTGCAGAGAAAAAACGCAATTCATCATTTGTAATACGAGAAACAATATCCTGGAATTAACAACAAGCCCATTTTAAAAAAAAATCATCTGTTCATGCACAATAATACAATTTTGCTAATACTGGATGAGGTGGAACTTAACACAAAGTATATTGCAGCAGGCATTTCCATTGTGAAATATGACAGGTACCTTCATATGCATGTATGATAGAAAGAGAGAGGGAAAAAAACATGCACAGCCCTTTTACCCATGGCAGAAATAAGAAGAGTCACTAATTATCTATCAAACAAGGTAAATTATAACTCGCCAGCTGAAATATCCTAACAGGTTCTGCCTGTGTTCAATGTGTACAGTATCAAACAAAAAACTGAAAAAATCAAGTTTTGAATTTACACTGATGATAAATGACTAAAATAAAATGTAAATGAGTAAGTGAATACATAGCCCTGAAGCTTTGCAAGCAGGAAACAAGAAGTTATGCAAATCCAAAAAATAAGATACCCTGAGCAATAAAAGCATTGTCATGTGAAAGACAATAATTTGTATGACCTTTTCAACAAAAAGCATAATAAAAAGTATGATGATTAAAAAAAAAAAAAAAAAAAAGTATAGTGTAACATACGAAATGACCGAAACAAAATAGAACAAGAGGGCCATGATGGCCCTGTATCGCTCCACTGGCTTATAAATATAAACCATAAATAATAAACATTTCAATTCTGAGCCAAATGGTTTCAAAATGAAGACTTACAGTTTTCTCTGTAAAAGCCCATGTAAAAGTTGAGACCCGCAAGGCAAAGCCATTTTTGATCCCAGAGCTATAATTACTTGAACCGTGGTAGAGGTCCACAAGATAAAGCCACATGCAAAAATAATACAAGTCTATGCTGTATGTTTATAAATAAGGTGATTTTCAAGTTTTGTCCATATGAAGCCTCTGTAAAACATAAGACCCCTGATGCAAGGCTAATTTCAAAAAAAAAAAAAAAAAAAAATCAAAACAGGAAGATTTCTTAAGTTGTCACTATGTAAGCCCATGTAAAACTTGTGACCCCTGCGGCGGGGCCAATTTTGACCCCAGGGCTAAAATTTTGGCCCGCTTGGTAGAGGCCCACTAGATATAGCAACATGCAAAATTTGGTAGCTTTAGGCCTTATGGCTAGGTACAGGAAGATTTTTAAATTTTTCTCTATATAAGCCTATGTAAAACTTGTGACCCCTGGGGCAGATCCAATTTTGACCCCAGGGCTATAATTTGAAGAAACTTGATAGAGGTCTACTACATAAAGCTACATTCCAAATTTGGTAGCCCTATGCCTTATGGTTTCAGACAAGAAGATTTTTAAAGATTTCCAATATTTTTCAGTTTTGTTGCCATGGCAACCAGAGTTTTTGAAGGAATCAAATTCTTTCAAGAAATCTAAAGAGGACCATGGCAGGATCATTTCTGTGAAGTTTCATGAAAATTGGATGGGTAGTTTCAGAGAAGAAGATGTTTGAAATAAAAGTTAACGCACGGACGGACGGACGCACGGACGGACGCACGGACGGACGGACGGACGCACGACGGACACCGGGCCATGACATAAGCCCGCTGGCCTTCGGCCAGTGGAGCTAAAAAAGAATAAAAACAAACAGGGCTCTTCATTCCACATTTCAAGACTTGAGTAAGTTATATATAAAACCCAATGCATCCCATTTCCAACATTTATACTGAGCATTGTTTCATAGTCGTGGCATGGTGCTTCCTATTACTTGCTTATTTCGCGATGCCAAACAGTTATCCTGACATAATTCCAGACAGTTAAGAACGGAAAAACAACCTCCACAGTTTTCATAACAAAACCAAACAGCCACAGATATGGATGGCATGCATGAGAATGATGATGATGAGGATGGTTTTACTGAGTCAATACATGTATGAGCTTCCATTTTCCTATGTCAGAATAGTCCTCTGTATCTGAATACTGACCGATAAATGTGTCATAACAGATGCATCGGCCCTGTTAAAATATCAAATCCAAATGAGGAATTCAACTTATCTTGGTAACATAAATAGCTAGTGAATCATCACATTACTTGATGTGTGTAAAAAGTTGAGCTTATCACAAGATTAAACAGGAATAATATATGTCTGATTTCGGATAGTTATTGTCATTTATGAACATGTATCATTTATTTAGCTGAAAAGGTAGATATAGCTCTCGGTCATACCTTTCGTACTTCGTCATGGCAAGTTCAATTTTCAGTTTTTTAACTTCATTGACTGATAGAACTAAAATTAATAGATTAACAAGAGAAGGCACTATATTGTAATGTTTTCACAGTAAATATGATCTAGATATATTTCATTTTTAAATATTACCGTTTATTTTTTTAGATGCAAGCGTTAAATGGTACATAATGTATCAGTAACTTCAGTACTTTGATATTACGCTGAACGTTTCTGTTTACTTTCACGAATATATTCAGGCCATGAAAATAGGCATACTAATAAATTCTATTTTTTTTTTCAATACAGAATAAAGAAACAAACCAGATAATAGTAAGCAACTGATACAAAACACCCAAAAGCATATTTGTTGAACTTTGATTATTAGCACTTTCGTTTTTTGTTTGTGGATATAACAAATGGATGTAAAATAAATCTAAAAATGCAATGTGGGTTGCTTCTAAGCTGCATTCAAGGCATCTGTGATAAAAAAATGTGTTTTATCTAAAAAATACCCTTGTAGTTTCTAAGATTATGATGTTAAAGAAGCTTGATACGTAAAAATTGCAGTTCTTTCACTGCTCTGTTTTGCATTCATTTTTTGGACTTTGGAAGAAATGTATAGAAATATCTAAATATAAGCCTATTACATTATCTGAGATCATTTGGGACTTTTAGAGGGACTAAAATTACCAAAGCAACATTAATTGCTAATCAACTGATAAAGTGCAGTCAGAGGCCACCTGGATGACCTTCGGTCACTTTAACTTTCAAAAACCCCACTAGTCAGTTGGCAGACTTTGGAAATATCTTCAGCAGACATTGGAGTTTAAGAAAACAATTGTCTCTAAAATTCCATCCCGGGGGATGGGGGCGAGGTTTATGAGCAAACACCTTACTGGCTCATAGTCTAATACAACGAATACTAGTTAACCTATACATACTTGTTGGCTCAGTTGATTATTTCAGTTCAGCGGGGTAAAGATTGGATAAGGAAAATCGGAGTTTTTGGGGGGATTTTATACCTTATTACATCATCTGTTATTCATTGATATTCTCAGAAAGGATCTATAAAAATACAGAGCTGTTCATGTAATAAAACGTGACTTCCTTGAAGATTTTTTGCTCTATCCCTTTTATATCTGATCCTGGCCGATAAAGTCTTTATGTATTCTATAAAGACAACCTTTTCCCATTTTTGGACCAGCGAATAATCGCCACCGAGAGTAACCGAGAACAAAGTAAATCCCACAGTCGCCTACTGCCCTACAGAAAATAATTATCTCTGTAAGAAATCGTAGTTCTATGTTAAATGGCAAAAGTTGACGTGAAACTAAAAATCTCTACCACTACAATATCTAAACGATGTCTACCCACAAAGTCAAAGGTTGAACAAGATATCAACGATAATGTACAAGATGTTTGCTAATATGTAAATTAACTCAGTGACCTACGCAAATCTGGCTCATCTTTTCTTATTCCAACGCAACCTATTTTATCCTCGTGTTTTTCGCGGGTGTTTCACGAGTTCGTCAAACTGGTTAGAAAGTGAAAAAGCATGGAAAGTTAATCTAAAAGGGAACTCTAGAAAGCTTTCAAACGCCAAACCATAAACTTTTGGTTATATTTTGTAGTTGCCTTTTTCAATTAAAGATCAACAACCAGAATCTTTTTTTAACGGTATTTCCTATCATGACAAGTAAATGGCTATGAGGGGTAGGTAAAGTCACCGGCTCGGTTCGGGCTTAATCGGATTGGACTTAATAACCGCGGTTCGGATCGAACCGGATCCGACTTAATGCTATGTGGATCATTCTTTTTTTTTTCTTTAGTCTTGTATGGACCAACCAAGTTTTATCTCTACTATGGCTACTTTTTCCACATTCGCTAGTCTGTTACTACTTTCAGTATTTTCATCCTATACGTTGTTTGGTCCACTGATTAAATGAAGTAACATTATTGATAATTTACTTCACTAAATGAGCGCTTGAGAAATATTGCAGGGCTTAATACAGACTATGGACCACACACAAGTTACAAGCCAAGCCTGGCAGCACAGTCAATAACGCTAAGGACTTGTCGGAACCCAGGGGTCACCGGTTCGATTAAAAAGTAGAATGAATTTTTTCCGAGGACTGACGAGAGTCATTGCGACAGAACTTATTCCCTCTTATCGCTGAACAATGTTTCGACAATTTGAATGCTTCGGCAAAGCAGCCAGTGGTTTTGAAAGAATACCGTACGAAACACCGGCATCGAGAACTCCAGGAAAGCATAGATAGATGCACCTGCCTTCGCAATATAACTGAACTAATACTGAAAACGGCGTTAAACAAAATAAACTAAAAATATTCATTTTCACAAACCAGCCAGTTTCTACGCGCTTTCCTTTTATACAAAACAATGTTATTATACAGTCTAAAGCGTTTATTGCCTGAAACATCATTACAATGGTTAAAGTAAAAAGAGAACATACGCGTTATAAAAAAAAACATGGGTTTGCTAAAAAACGTAGCAATACGTGAAATACATGTACTTATATAGAAAAATCAAATTCTACGAAGAGAAGCAAAGTAGATATAGGACGGGTGTCCATTAGGGCCTTTTTGGGCTAGAATAGATTAGATTTTTGCGAAAATGTGGTGATTAATTCTACTGTGTATGGGTTGTCATTTTGTGAAGTGTTAGAATGCAGCGGTCATGTCTTCCATGCTAAGACTAAATTGCAAATATCTGCCATTTGAAGCTGCCATGGATATTCATTTATTTCATGTAGGTACATGCCCTAGAAGAGTTTTTAAATGATGCAGACAATTTAAAACAGCATTCGTTGGCAATGGATTTGTAATCACTTTTAAGCAGTACCTAAATTTCGCTTATTTTGTCATCTCCAACTATGCAAAAAAAAAAAAAACGCAACACTGTTATTGTTTGATGGAGGGCTAGGATATGTTGACATTACTATACTAGATATAGTAGACATTCCATCATTATGAGAAATTTGCTCTGCGATGAACAATACTGGAGTTATCTCCCTTGAAAAAGTGAAAAAGGCTACTTTTAATGTTCCGATAATAGTTACAATATACTTCACGGGACTAAGATCAAAATGACCTTTTTAAGGTCAAAATGAGACCAAGAGCTCCAATTCATGACTGATAATTCTCTTACAAGCGCTGAGTCAACACTTTCATGTCACAATTTAAGACTGCATTTACAGGATAAAAGAATTTTGTACGCCTGTTGGCAAGAAATTGATGGCATAATACTGAATTACAGCTCGGTGACCTTGACCATTCTTTTTTGGTTACAATGAGACTCAGAGCTCTTTTCCAGAAATTTAAAACCTTTTCCTGTGTTTTCTTTTTAGATTTTCAAATGTATTCAAATACGGATGAAATAAAGTTTACGATTATTCTTTACAAACACCCCCCCCCCCCCGTCAAAAAAAAAAAAAAAAAAAAAAAAAAAAACTTTTACAATATTGTATTTCAGTAGAAGAAATTTATTTCCCATCATGTTGATCTTCATATCTAAATTTCATATTTCTCAAGGTTTGCTAAGCACCAAGAATCTTTAAGTATATAGGATATACAGCTGCAACAATGTTATGGTTTATTTTTACACAATTCAATCAGTGACTTCTAAATCAGGCTAAAATCTGGACCAGCAGTCCATTCCACGTATTCTCTATGGGATTTTAGTGAGGGAATTGGACTGGCCAATCTAGACCTGCAATACCATCTTTTCTCATACGCTTAAACAGGCTTACAAGTGGCTTATCATGAAAAAGTAGGAAAAAAGTAGGAGTAATTTCAAGGAAAAAGTAGGAAAAAAGTAGGAATTTTGTGATAAAAAGTAGGAATTTTATAATAAAAGGTAGGAATTAATTTAACAAATGTTTTATCAAATCCTGCATAAAAACTCACTTTAACGCTGCAGAACAGTTGTGTTTGCAGTACACTTAGTCTCCAGATGGCAGCCAGTCATTAATGCATGGCAAAACATAATACTGTGAAAGTTTTGAATAATTTCTACCATTCATTCGCTTTACAGTTGCACCAGAAGCTGGCTTCAATTTTCTGATAAGCATTAGAGTAATTTGACACAAACCAAAGAATTTCTAATCACCACAATTTCAATTGAACATTCTTAATAGCAGTTCCCTAGATAAAGCCACATGCAAAATTTTGTACGCCTAAGCTATAATGTTTAGGAACAAGAAAATTTTTACGTTTCATAACATACAAGTCAATGTAAAAATTACGACCACCTGGATGGTCCAATTTCGATCCCAGGGCTATAATTTGATTAATTCAAATTATTGAATTAATTTCAATAAAATAAATTGTTTGATCCCCATTAGGAGAATAAATATTCTTGGATTAAAGATCAGGGGTCACACTCTGACCTTGAAAAAGGTCAAGGTCACTGAGTTTGCATTCACCCTATACTTAACCCTGACAAACACATACATATGTCAGATTTGATTGGATCCCATGAAATACTAACCCAAAAGAAGACAATGGGAATTTCTGGAAAAGAGCTCGGAGTCTCATGGTGACCGTGAAAAAAAAAAAAAAAAAAACGGTCAAGGTCGCCAAACTGTAATGTAGCATCATATCTTCAGTATTAAACTTTGCCAACAGGCGTACAAAATTCTTGTATCCTGTAAATGCAAAATCCTGAATTGTGACATGAAAGTTTGTTAACTCAACCCTAATAGGAGAATTATCAGTCATAAATTAGAGCTCTGGGTCTCATTTTGACCTTAACAAAGGTCATGGGCACCATGCTTTAATTTATGTCATAGCTATTCCTGACAACCATCTATAAAACTTGGGTTTGAGTGAGTTTAGTCCCGTAAAATATACATTGTAACTATACTTAGTATCGGAACATTAAAAAATAGCATTTTTCACTTTTTCAAGGGAGTTAACTCCCAGTGTTGTTCATTGCAGAGCAAATTCCTCATTATGATGGAATGTCTACCATATCTAGTATAGTAATGTCAACGTATCCTAGTTTTCCATGAAACAATAAAACAATGTTGTGGTTTTTTCGCAAAGTTGGAGATGACAAAATAAGCGAAATGTAGGTACGACTTAAAAGTGACTATAACTCCATTGCTGGAGAATGTTGTTTTACATGGTTTGTATCATTTAAATCCTCTTCTAGGGCATGTACCTACATGAAATAAATGAATATCCATGGCATCTTCAAATGGCAGATATTTGCAATTTAGTATAAAAACCTGAAATCATCTCAAATCATCCCACCAAATTTTCTCAGGCATACAGCATGGAAGACATGACCGCTGCATTCTAACACTTCACAAACTGACAACCCATACACAGTAGAATTAATTAACACATTTTAGCAAAAATCTATTTTAGCCCCAAAACGGCACTTATGGACACCCGTCCTTTAGACAAATACCGTAACTGATAATGAAGAGAAAAGTAAGACAGGAAGCAGAAAGAGGAGATAATCAAAGTACTGAAGGTACTGACAGACTAGCGAATTTGACTGATTTATTGTTTTTTATGGTGTTTAACCCTGTTTTCAACATTATTTCAGTTATGTAGCTGTGGCCAGTGCACATTACCATGCTTTCTTGGAGTTTCTTTTACCAGTACTCTGCACAATATTCTTTCCAAGCCAGCGGCTGCTTCCATCGTCGAAACGTGAAAGAGAAATGAATCCTGTCGCAATGACTATCATCAGTCCTCGGAAAGAAATTTGCCGAGTCGGGGATCGAACCAGTGTCCTCCTGTTCTCAAGTCCTGTACGCTACCGACTGAGCTGCCGGGGCTATGCGTGCTATTGGTTAACTATAATCCAGTTTAAGTTTAACCCTTAACCTGCTAAAAATGTTAAATGAAACTTCCAAGCCAGTGGTAAACACCTGAATATTGCTATTTCATTTTACATTTTGGAGAAAATATATACTCTTATCGGACAGTGTAGATCCAAGATTAGACTGCACGCTCTGTGCAGTCTGATCTTAATCCTCACTGTCCGCTAAAGGTCATTGAATCGCGGTATTACTGGTAAAAGAAGATCAGGAAAACATAGATAGGTGCAGTGGCCGCCGCAATATCACCGAAATAATGTTGAAAATGGCGTTAAACACCATGCAATCAATTAGTCAATATCCATTAGCAACAAGATGTAGTTACATGTAACAATTTAACTCTCTTTACAAAACGAAAAATTTTACACTCGTCCAAATTCAGAGCTGTTGCAGAAAATAAATTAGATGTAGCTGAACTGATGAAACCTGGTTCCAAAAGGGCCGGTAGAAAACAATGTGGGAAAAGGAAAACATTATGTTTACCAGCATTTTCTCCTTTTCTCGCAATGTTTTCAAAGGGATTCTACCTCAGTGTCGTTAAAACTTGGGGATTGTTTGGTAAAGGGTTAATATTCAAGATGTAGAAAAACAGTTCAGCATAACAGTTTAATCCTTGGAGCACCGAATAAACCTATCAGACATTTTCAACCTAGAAAAACGATCCGAAAAATTGCAACTTCTTGGTTGTTTTTGTCTACAGTGATTTAGCAAAGCAGACAATGTAGATCAAGGATCAGGCTGCACGTTTTGTGAAGCCTGATCTTGATCCACACTGGCCGCAAACGCAAATATAGTTGTGAAAGGAGATTTAAGGGTTAACTGTACACAATGATCTAAATAATGAATGAATGAAGGAATGACAAGGGTTCCCTGTCCAGTGAGCGTTAATAGAGCTGGGATTTGCACCAAGTTACCGAGGTGTATCTACTAATAGATTCATTCATAATGTTACAGTGGTGTAGTAATAAGTGATTCTTTGTTTTGCATAGGTCACTTAATTTACATATAAGCAAAAATCTTGTACCTTATTAATGACATCTTGTTCAGTTTATGATTTTGTAAGATGACATGTTCAAATTGGAGTGGTAGAGATTAAGTTTTTTTTTTTTGTCAAAATTGTCATATATAACAGAATTAAGATTTCTAAGAGAAAGAAGTATTTTCTGTGAAGCAGATTTTTGGCAACTGTGGTTTTTTTTTTTTTGTTTAAATTGACTATAGGTCAATCATGATGCCTATAGACTAGCTTCGCTAGTCAAAAAGTATATGTATAATGATAGGTGCGGGCAGGGGAAAGTGGTTGAAGAAATATCACTACATGTCCATTACAACTCAAGTGAGTACTATCAACATGGGTTTAACTCTTCGCCACACAACAACGAGTTTTACGACCCGATGACATGTGCTTTTGAAACCACTGTAGGAAAAGGAGAAAATGCTTGTAATCTGCATTTCTCCTTTTCACAACCTTTCTAAGACAACTTTCTCCATTTGAGCCACATTAAATTTGTCTTCTGCAAATGCTTTGGAGAAACAAGTCCAGAATTTTGTCGTTTGGTAAAGCTGATACAGATTTAATGATTTATCATATAGCCTCCCTTGTTTTCCTGGTAATATACCGATTACATAGTTTCTTATCATACACACGTTTTAGATGAACATTTTGTGACATCATATGTGACGTCAATTTTTTACTTCGGTCAGAGAAGTGAATCTGGCTTTAATGGTGGAAAGGGCCGCGTGTGCATGGTCAGTATTTCGTAGTCTGACCCGAAATATCGTTAAACCTGTTTTATAAAAAGAATATGACGTTTGTTGGCTTTTGAGATTAAAAAATTCTTAAACTCGTCTAGAAAACACCGTAGGTTATATGGTCTTTAACGCTGTTTTCAACATTACTTCAGTTCTATCGCAACGACCAGTATACCTATTCATACTTTTATTGAGTTTCTTTTACCTGTACCTCGCACAATATTCTCAGCCATTGGTTGCTTTCCTACATAACTATCGTCGAGAAAACTACCAGCGGTGAGAGAGGAATGAATCCTATCACAACGACTATCATCATTCTCGGAGAGAAATTGGCCTCGCCGCCTATTCAAACCAGCAAACCTCTGGGTCAGCAGGTAGCGTTGTCGGTAGTCCGGGATTACACAAGGGCCCAGGTTTGTTGAACACCTTTAAATATATTGTTTGACGATGCCTAGAAGTACACAATTCAGCAGGTTGTGCGGTTGGTACTTTCGGGATTACACATAAACCCAAACAAGGACCCAGGTTTGTTGGTACACTCATAAAACTGTTCAAATCTCTCGATAGTTTCGCTTACTCCAGTTCTATGTTGTCAATCAGTTTAATTCAGTTAACTGCATATTACACTTATTCTTGTACCATTATTTTCTATGCTTTCTACAGGAGTCAAAAAAGCCCGTAAAAATGTGACATTTAGCCCCAGTCTCACCTAAATAGAGGCAAACCAGCCCGGCCTTACATTTTCATATTACATATTAGCAACAAGTTGAAAAGTCTGTTGAAGGCCGAAGTGTCCAATAAAAATACAGGGCTGCATAGGTAAAAAGATGTTCAAATCAGGATGTAAAGTTATAGCCAATTCAAACCCAACCACCCATCTCAAGTTGCAAGAAATGTGATCCTACCTTTTACGAAAACATCCCGAATGGTGCAAGTGCACAGCCCTTGAAACTACACAACAATTGGACAATAACGAAAAAGTCGGTGACATCCGGATTCAAATCTGTTTACCAGATTACAAAAAACAGAACAAAACAACAACAAAAAAAAAGAAAAGAAAAATAGAGGCCCTTGAGAACCTGAATCGCTCTACTGGCAGTGATTTTGCTTTTGTTCCAGCATACATTATTATGAATTAATGATGCAAAAAGGAAAAGGACAAACACCCCCCCCCCCCGCGAAAAAAAAAAAAAAAAAAAAAAAAAAGAAAGAAAAGGGTGGGTGTTGTTGCAATTGGGCTTGAACCCACTAAGAAAGCACAAGTAGGCACGTTAAATTGAACAAATGGTAAAAAAGAAAACAAAATGAAGTACAATTTTCCAAAAACCATTCGTTTGGAATCCAGCCGAATTTGATAGGGTTTCAGTACTCATTGTATTGAGCAATCCCTGCAAGTTTCAAAGAAATGTGACTAACAATGTGGACTGTGTTGAGTAAACAATACTAAGCCTTCAAATGGCTGCTTTTCCTAAACTGATTGCTAGATTTTCATTTTTAATAGAGTTCAATCCCTTGATGATACAAATAATCTTTACAAGTTTTAATTTCTATCAAAGTCAATAGGGTTCAAGCTATTGATGAGATGAAGGTACTGCGCAAATTTCACGAAAATCCGACCACAACTGTAGACTAAAACACATACACCAGAAAAGGAAATTTTGAACTTTAAATGGCTACTTTTCCCACACTGATTGTCCATTTTTTTTTTCAAACTCAATAGGGTTCCAGTTAGTGATGAGGAAAAAAAAAAACTGTGCAAGTTTCACAAAATACCGACCACAACTGCAGACTTTATAGCGTAAGCAAGAAATTTAAAATTTTACTTTTGAATGGCTACTTTTCCAACACTAATTGTCAGTTTTTTTTTTTTTTTTTTTCAAGATCAATAGAGTTCAAGCTATTGATGAGATAAACAATTTGTGCAAGTTTCATGAAAATCCGACCAGAAATGCAAACTTTGTCGCGTAAACAAGAAAAAGTTGATTGATTGATTGATTGTATAGTGTTTAACGCCGTTTTCAACATTATTTCAGTTATATCACGGCGACCAGTGTACCTATCCATGCTTTCGTGGAGTTTCTGTTACCGGTACTCCGCACAATATCCTTTCCAAGCCACTGGCTGCTTTTCCACATAACCATCGTCGAAACAATGGTCAGCGGTGAGAGGGGAATGAATCCTGTCGCAATGACTATCATCAATCCTCGGAAAGAAATTGGCCGAGCCGGGGATCGAACCAGCGACCTCCTGTTCTCAAGTCTTGAACGCTACCGACTGAGCTACGGGGGCTGGGCGAAACAAGAAAAAGACTAACGGACGGACGACAGAAACCACGCCATGACATAAGCTCTGCTGGCTTACAGCCAGTAGAGCTAAAAACAGAGGTGTCTATATTGTAAGCATTTGCAGACGACAAACTAAATGTGGGTCTAATGATGAATTTCCTTTGAAAGGGTAGAAAATATTGTAGGAAGCAGATAAAGTTGGTGACCAATTTCTTCTTTTCTCACGATGTTTTGAAAAATTTTATTCCTCAGGGTTGTTTAAATAGTGGTTTGGTAGGTACAGGGATACAGCCGATTGGCGATGAGTTTTAATAAATCGACTCAGCATCGGTTTGGGGGCTTGGCTTGCCTGAATTGAACACGCTGATATACTGTGACAAAAAAAAAAAAAAAAAAAAAAAGACAAAAGACACTGTGGCGAATGAAAAAGAATGTAATCAGTTAGTTTGACATCTGTTGAAGGTGTTTTCCGAGCTTCAGCAGCTTGACTGCCGTAGGTTTCATCAAAATCAACCCAACTTTAGTCAAATGTAAATTCAAGTTCAAACTACTTTATGATCTCAAATATTTATAACAAAAGATCTTAGCATGTGAGAGGTACCGAGATCGATACCCAGATTCTATGTACCGACACAGAATCATGTTAAAGATTAGGCAAAGAAATCTTTTCATGAGACACCATTCACCATTTTAAAACTTTATAATGCATCTGAACCCTTTACCAGACAAAATTTTACCCTTGCCCAAATTGAAAGCATTTGCAGACAACAATTTCTATGTGGCTCAAATGGTGCAATTTTTTCTTTGATAGGGTAGAAAACATTGTGGGAAAAGGAGAAAATGCTGGTAACCAGCATTTTCTCCTTTTCCCACAATGTTTTCAAAAGGCTTCTTTCCCAGGGGCGTCAAAAGGCGGCATTGTGCGGTAAAGGGTTATACAATATAAGAGACCGCATTTCAGACATAAAACAATAAATCTTTACCAGACGACAAAAAGTCAACCTAATCAAAACTGAAAGTATTTGCAGACGACACGTTGAATATAACTCAAATGATGAGATTGTCTTTGAAAGGGTGCAGATATTGTGGGAAAAGGAGAAAATGATCGTTATCAACATTTTCTCTTTTCCCACAATGTTTCCGAATGCAGTCTTCCTCAGGGTCGTTACAAACGGGATTGTTTTGTAAAGGTTTAACCCTTTGTCGCACAAATGCGAGTTTTAACGACCTTGAGGAAAAAAGGCTTTGAAAACATTGTTGGAAAAGGGGAACTGGTATTTTCTCCTTTTTCAAATATGTTTTCCACCCTTCCCTTAAACAAATTCAATTTTTGAGTCACATTTATCTCGTCTATAAATCCTTTCAATTTGGACTAGTCTAAAATTTCTTCGTCTGGTAAAGAGTTAAGAAAATGGCGAAGGGATGACTTACCCGAGACACGTATGGAAACAATGGTACAAGTTTCTAAAAATGTCCCATGTCGTCATAATACGCGGAATTGAACCAAGAAATTTTTCCAAGTTTTATACCACGTGACTTTGACTTGCCTATAAAGCAGCGGATTTGCGAAGCCCCGGCCAATACAGCAAAGACTTGTACTGCTACTCTGGCCACCCATAGCCTCTACAGCTACTTGACGATAATGAAGCCAACAACAAACACCATGCAAAAGCCAGCACTTGAAGCTACAGTTGAAGTACAGGTATTTCATTTATTTATTTATACTACTAATTTGATTTCTTATTCGTGTATTTATTTATACTACTTATCTATTTATTTTATTAATTGAACCAATCATGTATTTTTTTTCATTTAAATATACACATGTACTCTCACAATGGTTTCGGTAACAAAAATGGCTGAAGTGGACTAAATTATTGGTGTATGATAAAAACAGAAATGCGAACAAGATCTGTTCATTATGGAGAAAATTTTAAATTGAACTTGTCCAATTATAATCTACACACGTTGCTGCTGTTTGTAACCCCAACCTCGTATGTCATACACTAAATAAGTAAGCATCGTGTAATGGCCATCCATAGCGGATAAACTGCCATTTTTAAGCTAGAATTCCCCGTAGACCTTTTTTTGGCATCCGCTGTCCAGAAATGAAACAGTTCATGTGGTTTGAGTTTTTGGAGAATATTTGACCAATGCAAAAGCATACCTCTGCCTAAACTTAACATTTTTTTTTCTTGACTTGTACGTTTGAAAAGAACTTATTTAACATTCATTCACTGAACACTGGAAATTGAAAAATCGTTTTTTTTTTTTTTAATAAGACCTCATGCTCCTTCCCTCGGTTTATATTTTTGTGCAGAAAATAATTTTCATGTTTTTTCGTACTGCTGACAAAGTTTCAGTAATTTACGATTTTCTGTTTTGGCAGATAGACACCACACATGCACAAAACATGTGCTTTCTTTCTTTTGAAAAAGAGATGGGAAAACCGAGAATCTTTTCATTAAACTACCATGGCTAACGTCCAGATATATGTTACAATTTGTTTTTATTCAACTGTCTATTACTATGTCAAATTTATAGGAGAAACAAAAGTGGCTGGTTAGAAGTTTTGCTGAGTGTACATTTAACTCATGGAAAAAAATGTTTTTCACTGTACATTGCATATTTCTTAGATTTAGACTCGCATCTTTTATTTAAATTCTTTTTATGTTGTTTAAGTGCCTCGTATATGAGAATTTCTTAATTCAGTTTGGAGAAATATTTCCTTTTCCGTGTCTGCTAAGAGTAATATTTCATAGCTATGGCAACTGATCTTACTCTCTGTTTCACAAGTGTCAACATTACGCGATATGAATAAACGAATAAAAGAATGAATGAATGAATGAATGAACGAACTAACGAAACAAACGAGCGATACCCTCTACATCTCGTATCACTAACAATACAGCCCAAATAAGTCGAATGTTTTTTTCAAGTGGGGGTCCTGTGTGGCTCAGTGGTAAAGTATAGGACGCGTAACCTGGGGGCCCCCGGTTCGAGCCTCACTGAAAGCACTGGGTTTTCTATTGGAGTGTCCTTGGGCATGACACATCAAAGCCATAGCCTATAACTGTAAAAACCAAAAAACATACACGAATATGTGAACTTCAACTGTGATACGACTGAAATAATTTTAAAAGCTGCTTAAAACACCCTTCAATCAATCTCAGTTGTTCAGTGACAACCTATAATAGTGCTGATAGCACTTGGAATTATCAAGGCTATGTTTCTATGGTAGATTTGTAGTAGCTATAAGCTTCCTCTTTAACACTTATTTTATCGCGTATACGGTGTCACACCACTGGCTTTTTGCAGTATTGAAAAAAGAGTGAAATTGACCATCTTTGAAGCTTCACAAATCGCTTAATGGCAAAACTTTGGCTTTACCGTCTCTTGCTCTCAAAAGTACAGTCATAGTCCTTAAAAAAAAAAAAAAAAAAATGCATAAAAAACAACATGTCAACCGACCTCAATTTTCGCTAAATCCCAATCAATACAGGCACCCTAAAAATTGTCATCTCAAAAACGCCTGTTCACCGCCATGACCCCAATCTTTTGTTCCTCCACTGACATAAAATAGTCCAATCAATATATGATAAAATCGCTTCTTTCACCGAAGTCGGAAGTATAGATTCAGAAATAAATATTTTCGGGGGATGCTGGTCCGAATCAGACTGCATGTTTCTATTCGGTCTGATCATGGAACAACATCCACCGACACGTGAAGAAACATATTTGGGGAATGCGTTACCAAATCTTGGAGCATAATTCTGTGCGGGCTGATATTGAGCAACATCGACTTATATGTAGATCATAAACTGAAAGAATCACATTTAGTCGCACGTTTCAGTATTTCAGTGCTTTAGAATCAGAAATTAATGTTTTCGGTGGATGTCGGTCCAGATCAGACTGCATGTGTCTGATATGGAGCGGCATCCACTGACTATTATAATTAAGAATTATTTTTAATCACTTCTTTCAACGTATTCAGTGCTATAGAATTTGAAAGTAACTTCTTCGGCGAATGTTGATCTAGATCAGACTGAATGTTTCTGTGCGGTCTGATCTGGAACTACCACCACCGATTTTATTTCATATAAGCAGAGAAACTCTTTTACTCGCTTCTTTCAGCATATTCAGTGCATACACGGAATCAGATAATAACATCAAAGATTAAAACCCATCCAACATGACGCTTTTAAACGCATATCTTTTTTTAATTGAAGGAAAGGGTTTGAAAATTGACTGTTCTTTTTTTTTTTGTTTTGTTTATTTAACGCTAGTCAAAACAACAAGCGACTATCGTATGTAACTGTGATTGACAGCCTTTTTTTTACTACGCTTCATTGTGAATGTATGTTTGTTTGATTGCTTTTCAACTCACTGCCCATGTCAAATGACCAAACAGCAACTTGCAACATGCATCGACCTTGGTCGAGCTGTGAAATCAGTATGGTCAGAGCTAAGATGTTTTTTATGTGTGCATATCGTTGGTTACTTCAGGAGTCTCGCAACTCGGTTGTGGGACCCTTGAAGTAAAATGGCTTAAGTTGGAATGGTATTATCTTCTGTTTATATGTATACTTTTAGACTTATCTTGTTTTTTTTTTAATTCCCTTAAATATCATTCTTTACTTCTGAATCACATGCAAGAACATACTTTTTGTCTTTTGGTCTGTCCGGAAATCTCGGTATTACCTATTCACGCAGGAGATGTGTCTTTTTCTTTTTTGGGGAGGGGGCACCGCAGGAGGGGTGTTTTTTTTTGTCGAAGGCCAAGCCTTCCTTTGCGGGTGATGGAGGACTGGCCAATAAGGATATTGATATAGTAATGCATGATAATCTGCTATTTCCCCCCACTCAAAAATATTGTGTGTCATTGTAATCAAAAAATGAAAAATATTTTAATATTAACCCTTTCACACACAATACTGATTTTTAACGACCCTGAGAAGAAAAATTTTGAGGAGTTTGTGGGGACGGGAGAAAATGCTGGTATTCAGCAGTTTCTCCTTTTCACACAATGTTTTTTCTTTTTCTTCCCTATCAAAGACAAAAATCATATTTCAGCAACACTTGATTTGTCGTCTGCTAATGTTTCAATTTTGTCCAGTCCATTTTTTGTCTTTCTGATTGAAATTCTTAAACCGAAGGTCAAACTCGTCCTTGAGTGGAGGCCCGGTTTAAAATATATGCGTAAAATTATAGGAAAAAACCAAAGCTTTGACTTTATATTTTTTAGGAATTTTGTTTTTAATTGTCTGTATAACTAGCATCGACATAAATCGCATTACTGATAAAATCTTCCAAATATTATAAAACCTTACCATCTACAACAAAATATAAGGCGTGTATATAATTGAATTCTACAAGGATAATACACCGCACCAATAATTCACATTTTTTCTTTTCACAACATACACAAACTATTTTAAATCAGATCCATACATTGAAACATGATCAACAACATATACCTAACAAACGATTTGCTTTTGGAGTGGGAGTACTCGTTCTTTCCATTATCGATAAGTGGCATTACTTATTAACCGGTCTTCACGGATAGTCTAAAAATTTGCTCCTACAATTGTCGTGGTTTAAATAATACAAAAAAACGCGTTGACCTATTTAATCTTTTTAAGGAAAAAAATGTTGATATATTATGCTTACAAGAAACTCATTTCGTTGAAATGATAGAAAACAGGATTTATTCGGAATGGGACGGGCAATGTTATTTCAGTAATGGTACCCATAATTGTAAAGGGGTAGCAATTTTGCTTAAAAAGAATGTTGATATCAAAATTTTTGAAAGCAAAAGAGACAACAATGGTCAATTTATCGCACTGAACTTGTTGTACAATAACACACCATTTATTCTCGCAAACATATACGCACCAAATACAGACAACCCTATTTTTTTCGAAAATATCTTTCAACAAATAGATTCTTTCGATAACATTGATGAGTATATCATTTGTGGGGACTTCAACTTAGTTCTTGACCCGAACATTGACTATGAGAATTACAAATCATCCAATCATAATGTAAAATCTAGGCAACTTTTGACATCAATTATAAGTGATAGAAACTTAACTGACTCTTTTAGACATTTAAATGGAAATTCCAGAAAATATACATGGAAAAGATTCAATCCCTTACAAAAAGGGAGACTAGATTTCTTCTTACTAACGCAAAATTTAATACAATTCTTAAGATTCTGTGATATCGACATAAGTTATAAATCTGACCATTCTGTTATAGTACTTGAGCTAAAACTGTCTAACCAGATTCATGGTAAGAGTTATTGGAAATTTAACAACTCCCTTTTAAACGACATAGAATATATAAATTGTATAAATTCAAAAATTGATAATGTTATTAAACAATATTGTTTGCCTATTTATAATATCGAAAATGTGCTTCAAATTGATCGATCCGAGATTCAATTTGTAATTGAGGATCAACTTTTTTGGAAACTCTTTTAATGGAAATTCGAGGTGAAACAATATCTTTTTCTAGTCATAAGAATAAATTGAAAGACTCCAGAGAAAATTATCTTCTTAACGAAATAAAAAAACTAGAATTAAACTTAAATGAAACTAATAAGGCCCAAATGACTGATTTAAAAAATGAACTAGAGGACTTACGAAATAACAAAATGAAAGGTTTTTTCATTAGATCTTGACAACGGTGAAAAAATTACCAAATATTTTTGCAACCTAGAAAAACAACACATTGCATCGAAGTCAATCCCTTTCTTAGAAAAAGAAGACGGTTCCCACATTTTTGACCAAAGTGAAATACTTAATGAATTAATAGCATATTACAAAAATTTATACTCTGAACAATCTTGTGATAATGATTCTAATCTACAAAATGACTTAATGAATTGTAACACAATTAAACTAAACGAAACCCAAAAAGATAGCATTGAAGGCTTATTACAACATCAAGAAGTAGCAAATACTTTGAAAAATATGAAAAATGATAAAAGCCCTGGCATTGATGGTTTTACGACAAATTTTTATAAGGTATTTTGGGATAAAATAGGAAAGTTTATTGTAAGAGCTTTAAATCATGCTTTTTTAAATAACTCCTTTTCTAGAAATATAAAATTAGGAACAGTCATATGTATACCTAAGGAAAATAAACCAAAACAGTTTTTAAAAAATCTGAGACCCATTACTCTCTTGAACGTATTATACAAGCTTGCTTCAGGCAGCATTGCAAATAGACTAAAGTCAGTTTTAAATCAAATCATATCAAAAGAACAAACTGGCTTTCTAAAAGATAGATTTATAGGCGAGAATACTAGATTAGCGTACGATATTATGCAATACTGTGATGAAAGAAATAAAACTGGTCTTTTAATGTTGATAGATTTTGAAAAAGCCTTTGATTCAATTTCTTTCAAGTTCATAGAAAAAACACTAGAGTTTTTTAACTTCGGCGAAACTTTTAATAGATGGATTAAATTATTTTTATACAATACCGACGTTTGTGTACAATTAAATGGCTTTTTGTCAGAATATTTCACCGTAAAGAGAGGTTGTCGTCAAGGTGATCCAATTTCCGCGTATCTGTTTATTCTATGCACGGAAATTCTAAATATCAAATTAAAAAATAATAAAAATATCAAAGGTATACAAATACAAAATAAAGAATACTTAATCTCACAATTCGCTGACGATACGACACTCTTCCTAAACGGCTCACAAAAGACGCTGAACAGTACTTTAGATTTATTACAAAATTTTTCACCTATTTCAGGCCTTAAAATTAACTTTGACAAAACAAAACTGATTTGGATTGGTAAAATGAAGTATAGTACTCGCTCAATAAAAACTAAATGGAAATTATCATGGGGAGAAACCCAATTCAAGTTACTTGGTATTTTATTTCACGTTGATCTAAAAGAAATGGTAAAATTAAACTTTGAACCAAAAGTACAAAGCATGAGTAACTGTATACGATATTGGAAAAAAAGAAAATTAACACCTTTTGGAAAAATAGCGGTAGTAAAAAGCTTCCTAGTACCCATCTTAACTCACTTATTCATAAGTATTCCGTCTCCATCATATAACTATTTAAAGAAAATTAGTGACATGTTATATAACTTTGTATGGGACGGAACGTGTAATAAAATTAAACAAAAAGTGCTAATTAAAGATTATGAAGAAGGCGGCTTAAAGATGATTGACTTATTTAATTACAACCTGAATATGAAAATTAAATGGATAAAAAAACTAATTTCCGATGGTAACAAAGACTGTTACGAATTTACCAACAATATTTTCGATATTAATAAACTATTCAATTCCGGAAGAAAGTATTGTGAACAACTCTGCAAAACGATAAAAAATGAATTCTGGAAAGACGTTTTATACTCACTTATGACATATATGTCAAAATGTTATTTTACAAATTGGATAGAACTAATCAATATGCCTCTATTCTATAATGAAAACTTAATGATTGGCTCTAAGCACTTTTTTAATCACGTTCTGTACATTGGTGGAATAAGGTATGTTAAAGACATGTTAAATGAAGATGGTAGCTTTAAAACGTGGAATGACATGAAAAATACTATTAATAACGGAATCAACTTTTTAGAATTTTATAGCATTATCAGCGCTATAAAAGCGCTGATTTGCAGAACATAACATCACTAACAAGAATAAGTCATTACAAGGTTTCCATAACCCAAATATAAACTGCTATTTTTATCAAATAATTATTAAGTCTTGTAGTAACAAATTCACATATAACGTTCTGATAAAGAATAACGAAAAACCGACATGTCATAGTAAGTGGAACAGCACTTTTCCAAACTCTAATATCAATTGGAATGTTATACACAGTAATGTTCTTAAATATTCAAGTGACAGATACTCCCAATGGTTTCAAACAAGAATAATACACAGGATTCTTCCGACAAACTCGCTTCTTTTTAAAATGAACTTGGTCGAAACAAATATGTGTTCTTTCTGTAACAGCTGTGAAGAAACTTTAGCACATTTATTTTATGAATGTCAAAATATCAAACCTATTTGGGAGCGCATTTCAATACTTGTTAATAATTTAGATCAGTCGATGTCAATAAGCAAACAAAATGTGCTTTTGGGTTCATATGAAACAAATCTGAAGCTAGACAGATTACTTCTTGAAACAAAAAAAATATTTTTACAAATGTAAAAACAAAGATATAAAACCATCTTTATTAGGCCTGAAAAATAGTCTCTTCTATAATCTTAGCATCATTAGAAGCTCAAAAAATTATAAAAATGAACGAAGGCTTACGACAATTGTAGAATACATCAGTCAAAACCTCCCATAAACCAAAAGCTTTTTTCGTTTTCTATACACACGAACAATGCTGCAGTGCTGAAGCCTCAAAAGAGTACCTACCTTATGTTACGTTTTTTTTTTTTGCTTTTGACGTTTCAGTACTGTACATTGAACTAAGATCAAAGTAACACTTTATCATCACAATCACTTTCACACTCACGCAACTCTCACAGAATTTGTTTTTTTTTTACACATTTATATATAAAAATAAGCTTTTTCGTCCACATATTTAAAGAAAAAAAAACTGTAACAAGTAAGATAAGTAAACCTGTTATTAGTCATTATTGTTAAAATCTACATATTTTAGTAGCCATATCAATGTAGTAGTACAATAGTAGCTGTAAAAAAATCTGGAATCTGTAATTACGACTTTTGTTTGTATTTTAAAGTTCAATTACTAACACAGAATACTAACAACGATCTGTAAGGTGCATTGAGGGATGGCCACGACCCTCAAGTACCATAAAGACGTGGACAATAAAGTTTAAAAAAAAAAAAAAAAAAAAAAAATTATGATAAAATCGCATCTAAATGGTCGCCCCACTACCTAAATTTGAAGCAAATCTAAATTATATACCACCAAGCCCTCTCAGCTCCACGAAACAATGCAACAAAAGTGCTACTGCAAAATTTCACATCGGACTACTTTTGACTGCTATGATCCGGAAGTAACCTCGCAGTGGTGCGACACCATACGACAAACATTGTTAGGTACGAGAAAGAATTCTACTGCACCCATCAACTCATCGATCCAACGTATATTCACCTGATAAAGCAGTAATTCACACATTTTTACCCAATTTTAGAATGACCACAGCTCACCACGCCGGAGTAAGACAGCTGTCATAGGTTTTGGCATCATAGCCGTTCTACTGATCAGTTCAACTGTTATTGCAGTTATGACTTTCGTACAAGTCAAGGTGAGTCACTTTTTTCATGTTTACAGACGAATTCGACATTATAAGTAAAATATTCACCCCCTCCCTTTTTCCCTGGGGATGATGTCGTTGCATTTTATTGTATCTGGAGAAAACAAATTCTGCTAACAATAGGACAAACGGATAATTCGTTCATTGGAAAAAAAAATCTTTCAGCATTATCTTATCCTTGGAACGACAAACTCCGAACAGTTTTCTTTTCACAGCATGTTACACACCATTTGGTATTTATCAGTTGTTTGAATCCTCTGTTTGACTTGTAACGCCACTTCCAACAAAATTTCAGTGTTGCCGAGTGGATCAGCACAATTAACTATGTTTTCCCCTCGTTTCAGTACAAGTTATACATGTACAGCATTTTTTTTCCAAGTCATAAGCTCTTACCCACTTAGCGACGAAAGTTCAACAAGCAGTGAAAGGTAGGACAAATGTATCCAGTTGCGAAAACTGTCATAAGTTCTAAAACATATTGTAAGCCGACCCGGGATTAACTAGTATTTAAAACCACTGCAGATGAAATTTGCAGATAAGATGCTGGCTTTACCTGTGACTTACTGTCCACGCCCGAACATTATATGGTTAGGGCAACATATTTGACTGGCGAAAACTGGAAAATACAGACAAAATATTAAGAAATATCACGTATTTGCAAAATGCACGCGATGGAAATGCGTCACACGTCTACTGGACAGGCCATTTTGATCTTAGCTCTAATTTTAAGTCCCAAATCTATCCACCTAATAGAAATTCTCCGTCAATATCACGTGAGCCATGCTCTGGCTACACGGGGATTAACGTGATCTATTATACATGTACAAAGCAAGTCATCACATGATCAAGAATCCATAAAATTCATTTTGTCTAACACGTGACTGAATCTTGAGGCAAACTGGTCCTTAGACATACAGAAAATTGACCAATAGCGAAACGTTTCGGCTCAGGTCAGCCTTAGCAGACTGCGCAGGCTGACCTAGATCGATACTTTACACAAATGCACTAGACCCCATTTTCACAGAGCACAACTCAGTTATATTTACTTCCAGCAATGGATCATTAGTGCTCTCAAGCAAACCTTTTCTGTTACGCACTTTTTTTTCTTCCCTGCATACTCGAAAATTTTTCCAGACGAGCAGTCTTGAAAATAACAAATGGTTTCAAACAACCACGTAACGGTTACATGTTCAATGGGCCGCGTGAATTTATGAACCGGTCCCTCGTGTAGATATAGATATTCCTATGTATACCGTTGTCGTCCGCAAAGTGGCAGTTTTCAAATACCTACCTATAGTTGTCTGCGCATGTCAAGATTAGACCAGTCTGCTATGACGCATTACTATCCTGTACTGGATAGATATCAATACGCGGTGCTTAAATTGACACCAAATATAGCAAGCGGAAAATGGCTATCGATAATAAGTAGACCTGTAGAAAATCAAGCTTTCCGCTACAAATTTCTTAAAAATATATTAATTTATAATGGGAAAAATAATCGTATAAAATACCATTGTTTACTGCAAATCTCTGAATACAGTTTCTAAATATAGACATGAGGGAAACTGGGATTTACGCAACAGACTGACAACAAAAATTACGTTCCCACCTTGATGGGTTTATACCGGAGCTATTTTCCAAGCTTATCTATATGGGGGGGCTCTATTTATAAACGACTGGTGCATTTATTATATAAATATAAATATGTCGAGCAAAGTAGCCTAATACAGCCACCATTAAAGTATACTCGTATACACGTAGATCTAATAAAGTAACGCTTACATGTAAATTGATATATAGATCAAATAAAATTAAATTTCCAACCAATACGAAAACCTCAAATATTGCCATCTGGAATTTTATTCTACAGGAAAAACACATCAGAGCCCTGGTAGACTATAGCCTAGTATTGTTGAAACCCAGGACATATATTGATATGTGAATATTCGCTGTGATTTGACTGAAATTTTGTTGAAAGCGGCGGAAAACATCATTTATCAATGTTTTTATTTGTTTAGATTTGTGTGAATTGAATTGAAAAACGCATTTGTGTTTATTAATTAGCAATTTAAACCAAATTATTGAATATGAATTACAGAGAGTAACAGACCAGTGGGAAGCTCTTAGTGATGGGAAAGAGATGAACTTGGAACGTATGGTACGTAAACTTTTGTTACATACCGTCATATCTGATGTAATAAAATAGACGGAGTTACCTATTACAAAATGACCATACTATTATTTAAAGTGACAACAGCTGCCAAAAGTAAACAAAGTGGGTGTTAAAATGCATGTAAAACCAAATCATTTAAAAGTATATTGTAAAGATGACAATCTGTTATTGTACGGTCCGTCCAAATATTAGTCGCTGCCAGAGAATAGTTTTCAAACCTGGGTTAAACGTTGACAGGTCGCTCTATTTTTGTTTACGTTTTGCCTGATTGATTGAATTTATTTTCCTGCCAGCAACTAACACTGGGACCATCCACACAATAACAAATTGTCAACTTCACAATATTTTCCACATTTTTAATAGTATTCCTATGATTTAAATTTAAATGCCCTTTAACACCTGCATCGGTTATTCGGCCGCTATTTGGTCTTTAAACGCCAAAACTCGCACCTTTTTACGGAAAGTAACCATACGGTTAATAAGGATTGCAAAGCAAAAATCTATACCTAGTATTCATCGGTAAAAAGGTTTGAATTAAGTTGTGCTTAGTGCTCTCTAGTCAAGAATGTTATATATTTTCTGACTTTCAGGAGACTGAAGATTCAAACCTCGACGAAGAAGATACTGTGGTATGGAATTTTTCAATGATATTTTCACTTTAAATCTAAGTCTGTTTGGCTAATTATTTACCATATGGGAAAACTTTGGAATTGTCTAGGCCCAAAGAATTTTGAAGCCAAAAAATTTAATATGGCTCAAATTGTGAAATTTGTCTTTGATAGGGTAGAAATAATTGTGGGAAAAAAGAGAAAATGCTGGCTACCAGCATTTTCTCCATTTCCCAGAATGTTTTCAAAAGTTTTCTCTCTGAAAGTCCTCTCAAGTCGGGATTGTGTGGTAAATTTATTTTCCTGCCAGCAACTAACACTGGGACCATCCACACAATAACAAATTGTCAACTTCACAGTGTTTTCCACATTTTTAATAGTATTCCTATGGTGGCATTTTCTGCCACGAGATACGAGATAGCTATCATGATAATTTTAGAAAACTATCACGATAAATAAAAGTTTCCTGGAAACTTTTTCGAGATAGTGAAAAGTTTACTGAAAAAAATATCACGATAAACTTAATATTTTATCGCAAAATTTTTCAATTGTGCACGGAGCTGACATTCGAGATAAATTTATCGTGATAGTTCTATCTGTTTCCCGATATCTATAAATAGCAAATTTTATCATTTGGATGAACTCGGTAGTTTTTGACTTCACAAGATTGCAGTAAGTAAAAATTCGAATCATTAACAATTATACTTTAATTGGTAAATTTTGACAAGACTGGAAATGAACAGAAGTCTGTAAAATCACAAAGACGACTCGAAATGCCTCCTACGAACAACTTTAAAACCATTTAGGGACAAGCAGAATTCATGAGGTTGAAGACGAAGGCGTTCCGAAACAGTATCTAATTATAGATACCGTGAATGTCAGTTATGGGCACGAAAGCAAAAATAATCATGATAACAGTTAGAATTATCGCGATATTTTTATCGTGAATTTTTTTTATCTAGATAATATTTCCAGGAAACTTTGTTTTATCACGATAATTCTTTTAAATTATCGCAATAGCTATCTCGTATCTCGCGGCAGAAATATGCCACCATATATTCCTATGATTTAAATTTAAATGCCCTTTAACACCTACATCAGTTATTTGGCCGCTGTTTGGTCTTTAAATGCCAAAACTTGCACCTTTTTACGGAAAGTAACCGTACGGTTAATAAGAATTGCAAAGAAAAATCTATACCTAGTATTCATCGGTAAAAAGGTTTGAATTAAGTTGTGCTTAGTGCTCTCTAGTCAAGAATGTTATATATTTTCTGACTTTCAGGAGACTGAAGATTCAAACCTCGACGAAGAAGATACTGTGGTATGGAATTTTTCAATGATATTTTCACTTTAAATCTAAGTCTGTTTGGCTAACTATTTACCATATGGGAAAACTTTGGAATTGTCTAGGCCCAAAGAATTTTGAAGCCAAAAAGTTTAATATGGCTCAAATTGTGAAATTTGTCTTTGATAGGGTAGAAATAATTGTGGGAAAAAAGAGAAAATGCTGGCTACCAGCATTTTCTCCGTTTCCCAGAATGTTTTCAAAAGTTTTCTCTCTGAAAGTCCTCTCAAGTCGGGATTGTGTGGTAAAGCGTTTACAATAATATAAGAGTTTTCGGACAAACGACCCAAATTTGCGTTTTCAAGAAAGAATACATATATATGCATGCCATTATTTTTACAGTTTTTATATTTTTTTTTTCTTATACATTTCATTTTTTAACATGTTTAAAGTAGAAGTTGTTTTGTAATTGAATATGCTATACCTATTCTATTCCTTATCCAAACTGCTTAATATATGACATATCGTAGAATTAATATTTCCAGCAACATCTTCTAAATACTTGTATTGTGAAATGAATATTATTTGATTGGCGGTCGCTATGGTAACCCGTAGTTGACGTTACCGGCGCAGGTCACTGAAATCTTTTGCACTTATATTGCCTACATTGCGTCAATTTCATAGGCTCAAACGTGAACGGTTGGCGGGAAGCATAAATTTTCTATCATGACAACAAATTCAAAGTCGACCACATAGTTTTGAATTTATTCAATTTTTAAAAAACGGACATCTTTTTGTTGCTGAGTAAAAATAAAGCCCGAAGATAAGGTGAAGACTAGGTCCATTGTACAATACTGCGAGAATTTCGGTGAGACGCGGGTTCAGACCTTGAAAATGGTGAAAACTGCTTCTGGAAAGTGTACAGTTGCCAGATCGCTCGTATACTAGTAGCACAAAAGGTATAGCGAGGGAAGAGAGACAGTTTGTGACGACAAGAGGAGCGGCCGCCCGGAAAGTGACGTTGAACTGGTCTAATGTGTGCTTAATGAAGACCGGCGCTACATTCTACACGATGATGAACGACTTTGGTTAACTGCAGACAAGAGCTAAGACCTTTTTGTGCAGTTATAGTTCAGACTGCTTTCGCAGTGTTGACCAGACATGGGTCGAGCGGCATCGCCGCTGTGTAGAAAATCGGTGGTGAGTATTTTGAGAAAGAATGCCGATGACGCCGTTATTTATATTGTGAGTTGCGCTGGTGCACGTATGGTTATGTTTGCTATATGTACGTAATTTACTTTCTGTTTATTGTATCATCTTGCAATTTGTTGTGAATATCAGATAGTGATTTTGTTCAACAGTGTGAATAAAAAAATAAAAAATAAGTGAAGCTCAAACGGTGTAGGTTTAGTGGCGTTTGTCCACGAACTTTTGGCTATACCCTCGTACATGTAACTCCTCTTTAAGACTCTTATTTTCTTTAAATATTACTGATATGTTGTCTCCTTTCATACTTTGATATAGCTGAATGAATATGAGCGACCCTCTGGCAAAAGGGGGTTTAATGCATCTCCGCGATGCATCATACCAAACAAGTCATCACATAATTATGAATCCATAAAATTCAATTTATGTAACCACCGACCCTTGACATGCAGAAAACTGACCAATAGCAAAAAGTTTCCATTTAGGTCAGCCTGCGCGGATTGCGCGATACTTTTTGCAGATGCAAGAAAGCCAACTGAATGAAATGGATTTTATGAGGCATCGAATAGGGACCAATGTTGCAATTTTCAGTCTGTTTCTGAGCACATGTCAAGGAAATTTGTCAAGGCTGATTGATATTGTACTATCTGCTAGAAAAGCTAAGTTGTCCTTAAAACCGGCTCACCGAGGGATTTAACAACTGGATCGAAAGAGTATTATCTCGAGCAAAAGATACTTGTGGTTTTCGAGTAGCCTCTTATGTTTGTATTCCGTGATGATAGGGAAACAATATAGATCTACTTACTTAAGAAATTAGACTTGTAATACAACGAACCAGAAAGCGCTTACGTTCATTATTAAACCCTTCCTGATAACTTTTATGTTTAAAAATACTATGTCTGATATTACTTTCAAAATTCTGATGCATTGCAAAAAAAAAAAAAATGCCATCGGCTCTCGAGCAAATATGACGTGACTCACTTCCGATACATGAGTAGATCTATATTACTGAGCTGCTTAAGTTTTTGAGAAAGAATACCATATAAAAATACGGCACAAGGTATCAAAAACATTTAACCACAACATTAGTTTTATCGTGTATTAGTATCACAGTTTATTTATGCTCATTTGCAATAAAACCTTCGAAGATTGGTAAGGGTTACAAACTGAAATACGGTGTGAAGCCATCGACGCACGTAAGGCTCGAGATGAAATCAACAATCACCGGTTCAAGGACACTCACAGAATACTCGACGGTACATGTGTATGTATATATGAAAAATTTGGAACTTTGGAAAAATAAGAAATTTGGAAAGAGGAAAAGTTCTTATCGATTCTAGGGGTCGCAGTGTAAAAAGCGTTTTTCATATAAATCATTTAAAATGGTATGGAAAATTCAATAAATATTCTTACTTTCTACATCAGGTGGCCAACGTTACATACCATTTACCACTGTTGAATGAGACAATTGAAGAAAAGGTGGTGGTCACAAATGATGAAGAAGACATCACTACACCTGAGCTAAGAATTATCTACGATTACAATAGGGTACGTATATGAATACCTAGATAGATATAGATTATTGTTGTATTTTTCTTTGCTTTGACATGGCTTTTTTCATGAAATAGTCTGAGTGGGAAAGCTGTGAAAGAATGTTTGGAGTTGTGAAGATATGGTGATTTCGTTTTGCAAGAAGGAAAGAAAAGACATAGAACTAACGAGTTCTTGATCATTGGGGTTGCTGTCCAGTGCTCAGGCTAGATTATTTACTCTCTAATGACTGTTAATCAATAATAGATCGTTAATTAATAATAAGTCGAGATTTCATTTGTTTGTATTGGAGTTTAACGCCATTTTAACAGCTCAGGTCATATCATGGCGGTCAGAGACGCACCCATGTGTTTCCTGGCTTCTCACACCAGTACTGACACAACTTTTTCCAAAGCCACTGACTACTTTTCTTACATGCATTAGAGATTTACAAAGGCTGTTAAAGGAATTATTAACGTTTAAATTAATGAAAGCAAATTTTGGAAATTGAAAAAATAAGTCAAGTATTTTGTTTCGATGGAGAGGATATGTTATGAGACGAGTCTAAAAAAAAAAAAAAAAAAAATCGGTTTGGAAGCGAGTAGAATTGGTTATTTGTACAACAATTCGCTTCAGTTTTTCCATCCCAAAAGTAACGGTATGGATTTATTTAAAGAAAACACACGTCAATTTCAGGCATGTGTCAACATTGTAATCTGGTGCTATAAATAGACGCTTGGTATATGAATACACGTATACATCGGTACAATAGGTATATGATATATTTCATATGAAGGAATCGAACTAAATTCCTCAGTGTTTCAGCTTTTCATTCTAGCCAATTAAGCATAAATTAATTAGACTAACTGATACGCTTCTGTTTTGCGCGCACACACACACACACACACACACAACCCGCATTTTTGTCCCACTCTATGCTTTACATCCCAAACGACAAATTTTGGACTAGTCCAAATTCAAAGAGTTTGCAGACGACAATTTTAAATTTGATGAAAATGGCAGAAAGGTCTCAAAACGGGTAGAAAACACTGTGGGAAAAGGAGAAATTGCTCGTTACGAGCAATTTCTCTTTTTCCCACAGTGTTTTCAAAAGATTTGTACTGCAGACACGTGAAAACCAGGGCTTGTTTGGGAAAAGGTTAAGTGGTTTAATCATAAATTGCTGCAGTATTCAGGAAGTTATATATTGAATACAAGATTTATTTAAGTCTTTTTATATTTTCGCTTAGTATCAGGCCAAATGATTTATTGCTAAGAAGCTGCCGACACTATCGCCGTTGATTTAGCGACACGTTATAAGTAAGACAACAAATTATTCAACCCCGAGGAGCGCACAAGCTTCGACTCAAAGATGAAAGGTTTTTTGTTCACCCCCAAAATATTCATTTTCGTGCATTTTTTGATACATGGTTGTTTTTGACAAAAAAAAAAAAAAAAAAGAGGGAAAACAAAAAAAGAGACTGCATCGTTCCACAGGCTTTTAAAGAAATGCATCATATGCTTAACTGGCATTGTAAAAACTTTTTGACCCCGGAGAGGGGCCAAATTTGGCCCTAGGGCTATGATTGGGACAGACATCGTAGATGGCTACTCGATGAAGCTATTTGCAAAATTTGGTAGCCCAAGGCCTTACGGTTAAGAATAAGAAGATTTTTTAAGTTTCCTCCATAAGCCCATGTAAGCCTTGTGACCCCCGGGCGGGGCCAATTTTGATCAGCAGACTATAATTTGAACAAATCTGGTACAAGTCCACTAGATGAGGCTACATACCAAATTTGGTAGCTTTAGGCCAAATTAATGGTTTCGGACAAGAACATTTTTACAGATTTTCAATGATTTTCAGTTTAGTTGCCATGGCAACTAGAGTTTTTAATAGCATCAAATTCGTTGAAGAAATTCTGAAGAGGGCGGGATCATTTATGTGAAGTTTCATCAATACTGAATGGGAAGTTTCAGAGATGTTTGAAATAAAAGTTAAAGCACGGACGGACGGACATACGCACGACAGACACAGGTCCATGACATAAAGTTGTTGGCCTCCTGCCAGTAGAGCTTACAAAAACTAGATATGTATTGTTGAATGAACTGTAAGTCCCTTTAATTTCAGAGGTAATTAAACAAACATTACAGAGCTCAAAATGGTGTAAAAATGGCGTACAGGGCCTTACAAAAATTGTTTGTACATTTATAGGGCTATGTAGTAAACCGCTTCTACGATGGGTCTAATAATGAGTGTACATTGACAGGACTGTGATGTTACACAACCCCATGTAGGCGCTTAAAAATTATTTGTACATTTTAGGTGTTAATATTCACCAGGAGCTTGAGATGAGTTATTTTCTGAGAAAAGGGGATTTAATGCATCTGCAAAAGTATCGATTCAGGTCAGCCTGCGCAGTCCGCAAAGGCTGACCGGAATCGAAACTTTTTTGCTATTGGTCGATTTTCTGCATATCAAAGGACCAATTTACCCAATTATTCAGTTGGTTGTTAGACGGAATTGATTTTATGGACCCATCATCATGTGATGACTTGCTTTGTATTACGAATCACGGAGATGCATTAAACCCCTTTTTGCCGGAGCACCGCTCATATATTTGTTCACTAAAACACAGTTATATTCAGGGGCTAATAAATATTATTTGTACGTTCATTTAGCTATGTATTGATACAATTCATTAAAGAACTGATAGAGTGTTTATAAATTCACAGGGCTATGCAGTAACTCACTTTGTGAAAAATGGTACAGATGTTGACATTTGTTATGTCAGACGGTTTACTCCAGATGAAAAGATCAGCAGGATTAAGAATATTGTCAACGAAGAAAAGGTACTACAGTATTTTATTTCTTTCTGTGTCATCGTGACCTAGTTCTTGCTGAAAAAAATAAATTCTTACATTAAAGGTTCAAGTAAAAAAAGGGACTGATTGCCTCGACCGCCACAACTCGGCCGATTCAGTAACATCACCTGATCTCGTCCGTATCTAAGAAGTTTCAATGTGTTGTCAGTCACATGATCTTAAACATGGCGGTTAAAGACTGAACACGTCAGTTAAAAAAAAATCTCAGTTATTTTTCCGCTATTTTAGTTTAAACATAACGGCAAAAAAGACCAACTGTTCCCTAAAAAAGTCTTATTCATTTACACTGTGTGCAAAGACATAGTGTTTGACCTTTGCATTGTGAGGATTTAATTCCCTGGTTATGGTTATATTACAGAGAGATGTGGTTGTCACGAGTGAAACCGAGACAGAACTATACACAAGCGCTGGTGAGCCTTTTGACCGGAATCTCTTATCTGAAAGAGCTGCTGCTATGTGTGAAAACAGTGAAGTAGTTTTGATGATCGAAGCCGGTAAAGCTGTCCCCGGTAATACTGACGGTAGGTTACATTGTATAAGAGTGATAATTTTATAGTTCTTACCAGATTGAAGCAACCTTTATTGACTATTGAAGATTTGTTTTAGATATTCAATAGAACAACTTTTGTCTTACTGAAAGAAAAATAACATATTGGTCAAAATAGATAAATGAATCAATCAATAAATAAAATAAAATAAAACAACCCGAAGAAATAAAGAGAGAAAACGACGGATTTTAGGAATTTCCAAAGTTGAAACAATATTTATATATTAAACAAGAGGGCCATGATGGCCCTTAAGTCGCTCATCTGAGCCTTTTGACCAAGCATGACACAATCTCTTCCGCGATAACATGACAAACATTCTAACAAACTGCCATGAGTATTGGACTGAAAATGTGGCTTCTACACGATACACAAAGTTTGTCAAAGATTTGTCTCGGTAACCTACATTTTGACCCATTGTGACCCATTTTCAAATTTATCGAAGAAATCATCAAGACAAACAAGACAAGACTTATTTTCATAAGCAATGGACTGAAAATGTGGACTCTACAGCGTACACAAGACTCTTCAAAGATTAAGCCCAGTGACCTACTTTTTGACTGGACAGGCTTCATTTTCAAACTTTACCTGATTATAATCAAGATAAAGATTATGATAAACTTTCATGAGTATTGGACCTACAAATGAGGTCTCTAGAGTGTACACAAGATTTTTTCTTAGATTAGTCCCAGTGACCTAGTTTTTGACCCGACCTGACACACTTTCACACTCATCTGATGTATCATCAAAATAAACATTATGATATGACCCATTTTCAAAATCATTCAAGACAAACATTCTGACCACTTTTCATGAGTATTTGATCGAAAGTTTGGCCTCTAGAGTGAACACAAGGTTTTCCGAAGGTTTGACCCAATGACCTTGTTTTTGACCCAGAAAGACCCATTTTCAAATTTGTTCAAGATATCATCAAGACAGACATTCTGACCAAGTTTCAAGAGTATTGGACTGAACATGTGGCCTCTAGAGATGTTTTCTCTAAGATTTGACCTAGTGACCTAGTTTTCGATTGTTGCTTCTAGGATTTTCTAAAGTGGGGCCCTGGGGCCCCCTCACTTCCTGAAAAGGGGCCCTCACTTCCAAAAAAGGGGCTCTCAAATTTATCTTTTCGTCAGTGGCTTGTTTGTTTTCCATCGACAAAGTAACTATAGGACTGGCATAATTTTAGAACCCTTTCAGACGCATGTTTTGTTTTTGACATTACTCATTTTGTTAATTTTTGTAGAAGTTTTAAAACCAATAAGAGAAATGAATTAAAGCAAATACATAACAACTCTATACCTGTGAATGTCCTATACCTCTTCAACACATGTTCCAGTTATAGCATTGTAAGACAAGGTGGCCTCATCCCCACCCTACCGTCCCCGTCATATTTGTAGGTTGTGCAATATTTTCATTTCATAAAATCCACCAATTTTTTTCCTCATAAGAGGGAGATTTTAAGCACCCAACTATTGTTTTATACATATATTTGTGTAAATTTACTGTTTAAAGTCATTATTAAACCTGAAAAGACAGTCCAAAGAGCCTCCGATCGGACAAAGTAGAACTAACATTTTGTTGTGTCATGGGTTTTCGCGTTTTTTTTCCTGCGGTCTATATTTCATGTCAGGTAATTTTTGGATGGATATTTCGGCATAATTTTACATAAATTTACCAATAATGGTAGCAAGTAACTTAAAAACCTGTCATTTTACTCTAGATAAGCTGATTTACATCATTAACTTTTTTTTAAATAAATGACAGGCCAGCTCGTTCAGCTGTGATAACAGCGACGCGTGCGTCCTTCGTACTTGATCCATACTGTTTTATTTCATAGTTTTCGCATGTAAAATTTAGTTCATTTGCATGACTGACCTTCCACAATTCGCATTTTCTAGTGTTTACTCGCATATTGCAAGTAATTATATACGGGAATTTCAAACCTGTAACGAAATCAATGAATGTCCGGCTACAAAGCGGAATCAATTTTCTAACCAGTCGCTGCCGTCGACAAAGGTCTCACGGAAACAATGGAGGCTGCACTCCACTAATAAAATTTATCACACTGGGCCCAACAAACAGTGAAAATTGCTGAACTCTCCTTAAGTTTGCGCCACATCGGGCGAAGAGGCATAAAATTTTTGCGTCCCGACGTTAATTTTCGCGGGATTCCCGCAATCCCGCATCCTAGAAGCAAGTCTTAGTTTTTTACCCTACTTGGCCCATTTTCAAACTTGTGTCCGAGATAGCACCAAGACAAGATTCTGACCAATAAGCTTTGGACCGAAAATGTGGCCTCTAGAGCGTACACAAGGTTTTTTCTAAGATTTAACCTAGTGACCTAGTTTCTGACCCAACATGACTCATTTTATCCGAGATATCATCTAGAAAGACATTCTAAGTTTCAAGAGTATTGGACTGAAAATGTGGCCTCTAGAGTGTACAAAAGGTTTCTCTAAGATTTGATCTAGTGATCTAGTTTTTGACTTGAGATGACTTATTTTAGAATTCGTTTGAGATATTCTCAAGACAAACATTCTGACAAAGTTTCATGAGTATCGGGCTTAAAATGTGGTCTCTAGAGCGTGTACAAGGTTTTTCTAAGATTTTACCTAGTGACTTGTTTTTGACCCGACATGACCCATTTTCAAACTCATCCGAGATATTTTTAAAAACAAATATTCTGACTAAGTTTCATGCGTATCAGACTAAAAATGTGGCCTCTAGGGCGTACACAAGGTAAAACTTGACGACGGACGACGGATACAGCACGATCACATAAGCTCACCTTGAGCTCAAAAGCTCAGTATAAACTAAGTATTGTGAGTAGCCTCCTTATTTTTCGACTGAATAATCATTCTGGAATGTGTGATATGGGAGATAAGGGGGGGGGGGGCAGCATATTTAACCTGAAGAGCCTTTTATTAAATTGTTGATGTTGTTGATCTGGTGGTTCGTACTTGTGTATATAGACGGAAACCAAAAAGTCGGCAAATGCCGGTCGGACACTAGGCTTAGTAGGTGAACTGATTTATTAAAATGCCATACACCTTTGAGTGTGTTCAGTTTTATAAACTATAAATAAACCCAAACATGTTTTGGCTAGCGCCTCATCATTAGTCACGTAACCATGGAGTGACGTCATATAATTGGAAGGGAGGTAATTACACAACGTTCGCAGTGTTGTTCACGAGTATTCAGGGGAGATAATTAAATGTTTTATTACTTTAAGACAGTTTAATTTCAGCTTAAAGCAGTTTGTGAAGTATTTCTCTTTGGTTTACCTGACTGAAATATTTACGGGATTTACCTTATAGAATGGAAATATTTCAAACTTTAATTCGACTATACTTAATAATTCTACATGTTGGCTGAGTGGACTTCGTCTAGTTATGGGCTCTTATTTGTTGTGGATGCACTGTTCTGCGAATTCATAGTTTGTCACCTGTTTGGCCAATATAGTATTCTCCACATTCATTGCACATGATAACATATATAACAGTTTTGACATCTCAAGTCATGTCTGCATTTACCTGAAAGACTTTTCCAATGAAGTTGCATAAACTACCATTTGGCATATATAAACATAGACTGCAATTTGGACGCCCACAGTTTGTGACTTTTTCTAAGATCTTAACTATTTTCTGTGAATTTTGTGTATGTAAATAGGTTCTTTACGTTAGGCGGCTGTCTTTTATTTTTTATCAATTTCGTTCCATTTAAAACGTCTTTCATTTTAAAGTATGTATCAGTTATTTGTGAATATGCCAAAAATTTCTGCATTATTTGGGTTGAAGGTTGAGACACATGGGCTTGTGTTTCCTTCGGTATATTTGGTATATATGTGGTTTGAAACTGAATATATACATATATTTCACGGGAAAATAACGGACTAATGTAATGCTAAGTTTTTAATTTTGTTGAATATAGTCTATATGGCTGACTGTCAGGAAAAACTTGGGTGGGTAAGAGAAATAATGTTTAAAGTGTAGTTTCTGCGTATCATTCTCTGTTTTCTTCTTCATTGCTTTTTTGTCCAAATGTAGTTTTCACAAATTGAATGGGTATGTTTTACACATTTAAAAAAAATATTTGTATGATTTTACACACAAAATTAATTTTAGAGAACATAAGGTAGAAGAAGAAATATAGTTGTATAGCTCTCCTTTTCCTCCACACTATATTCTCTCTTATCCATCTGAATTCATTTTTTATAGAAAGGCGCACAACTTGGCCATTTGTTCCACTTAAACCATAAACCTAAACCAGTGTAAATGTAATATCTAACTGATATGAAAAATGCAGAAAAACATCACATAAGCTGTCTTAGAGAGCATCTGAAGTTTTGCTCTCAGATTTCAGTTGAAGGTTAGAAGGGATGTGGAGTGCTGGTGGCCTTGTTTGACTGTGAAGTTTTGTAACAAAAATTTGAATGGTATTGAGTTTAGCTTTTTGAAAATGATTTCATTTTTATGACCCCGAATAAGAATGCCCCGACATTATTCTTTTGGAAGCAGAAAAAAGCTGATGACAATTTTTCTCCCTTTTCATTTGATGCTTTCTCTCGAGAAGACAAACCCCAACATCTGAGCCACATTTTGTCTGATGTCTGCAAGTGTTTCACTGTGGTAAAGTAAAATATTTTGTTGTCTGGTAAAGGCTTAACTGCTGTAATGAAATGACTATTTTCCAGGAGATTCAGCCATCAGAAAGAAGAGGCAATACTGTAGAACTCGGTGTGGGTATGTGTGCTACAGAGTGACCGTGATAAGGTATGTCCGAAGATGCAAGTACGTTTGGGCTAGACTTAGATGCAATGATATACCAGTTAGAATTGTGGTAGTGCGTTGTGTTCGGAGGTGTTTCTGTAGATAATTATGAAAGAGACAGAAAAGGGTCACAAATAAAAGTACATGTATGAGTTTTCGACTTGTAGGAAAAAAGAGACAGAAACAGAAAAATGACTAAATCTGGCCAAAAGTTAAAGTACCTTAGTGACTTTATAGATGCATTAAGATGCATATTTTTCGTATTGATATATGTGTATCATAACAGTATATAACTGATTTTGTAGCTTGCTAAAAGTAATTTTTTTAATATAAATATAAATCAGCCACTCTGACAAAAGGGGGCTTAATGCATCTCCGCTGTCCATGATACCAGTCAAGCCATCACATTACTATGGATCCATAACAGCCACTGTTTCTAACAACCGACCGTAGACTGGTCCTTTGACATACAGAAAATTGACCAATAAGCAAAACGTTTCGGCCCAGGTCAGCCTGCGCAGTTCGCGCAGGATGACCTGGTAGATACCTTTCGCAGATGCATTAAGCCCCCTTTTCACAGAGCATGGCTCAAATGATTTTAGCTATAGTAATTGACGGCTAAAAGACCACATGTCATGGCATGTTTCTCGATGTCCGTGTGTTCGCAGGTCCATCTGTGTGCCACTATTTTTTTTACATGATATTTAAAGAAAGTTGGCATTTGTAGTTCGATTTCTGTGAATGTTGCAGTTGTTCTTCTTTTTTTCACACTATTAAGAGCTTGAATGGTATTGAAAATCAAAGATGTTAAACAATAGGTATGTTTAGAGCAGCCATTTGAAGACATGTTTGTTGTTTATTACGTAAAACTTGTGAATTTTCGGGTTCTTTTCAAACTTGCACATATTATTTGAATTGTCATTTACATTATCGGTACCATTTCTTAAAAACTAGGAGGAATTATACATAGTAGGTATTTCAAACAGAAAGTTACGCTTTAACTCTACCAAACAACTTAAAACTTTGGACCTGGCCAAATTGAAAGCATTTGCAGATGACATATCAAAGTTGGCTCTAAAATGATTTTTTTTTTTCTGTGAAAGAGTATAGAAAATTGTGGAGAAAAGATAAAATCCTGGTAACCAGCATTTTCTCCTTTTCCAACAATCTTTTCAAAAGCCATCTTCCCAGGGTAGTTTGGTAAAGGGTTAACGAAAACTCACAGGGTTGACATACCTGACTGACCATTTTTAAAAGATCCCTTGTATTCGATTATTCTATGCACAGTTCGGTTGTTTTTCTGTTGACAATTGTAGTTAATAGTTATTACAAAATATGGAATATGTTGAATTTGCTTGATTGTAACCACTGAAGAAGAAATATAAAGGAAAATGTACTTTAACCATGTTTGTGAACATACTCCTAGCACTGACAAGTATTCAGACGTACTTTTAACAATTTTCGTACCCACTAGAAAGTATGTTTAACATACAACATCTACAATCATTTCCTTAAAGGATTTTCTTTGTCCTTTCTTGTTATGATCAGTAATCATGACACAAAATTGCATATAGATCATAATAGACCTGTTTTAAATGTGATCAAAAGAATATTTTTCATTCCTCTAGATCATTGCTTATACAAACCCACGTTTCAGAACTTTGGGATCTTATCAGGAAAATATGATAAACGAAAAATATGATAACAGAAAAGTGTGAGTCCTTATCTAATTTTGATGATAAAAAAGGCAATATTAAGAATGTTTTGCATCATTTTCACATAATGTGTAGTGTTGTGTTATTTCTATGTTTCTTTTATGAAGACATTTAAAAAACTATAAGTACTGATTTGTTTGAGTAGTCATAGAAAAATTATTGAATTTAATACTTTTAAAATGGCGTGTTTCGATTGGTCTGCTATAGTTTATGTTCCCATGGTACTGGTATATTTTATGTAAATCAGAACTAATATATCTTGTATACACATGCAGATATATGCCATGACATGTTACCACTCTAATTCAATCATCTTTCTAACACATTTGAGAATTCGAAGAAATGGTTCATTTGCTAATTACTATGTTACACTTTGCTTAAAAATGAAATTAATTGTAAATATGTTATGATCTTCTTCTTTCTATCTTTCGTTCTGAAAATTATTCAATTGTTGTTTCTTCTTTCGATCATGGTACCCCTTACCTCTTTACCACATAACCGTGTTTTAATGACCCTCAAGAAGAAGGCTTTCAAAAACATTATGGGATAAAGGGAGAAAATGCTAGTAGCCAGCATTTCCTCCCTTTCCTTCAATGATTTCTTCTACTGCAAAGACAGATATCATGCATTGAGACACACAGAATGTATCATCTGCTCTTGCTATCAATTTGGAACTTGTCTAAAATTTTGTCGTATGGTAAAGGGTTACCTGTCTCTTTGAAAAATTTAAATGTTGCCGCAGCTTTCAGTATATGGGTGATATGTGTTGCAATTATACTCTCCACTACAAAGTAGCGGGGGTATACCGGTTTAACCATGTCTGTCCGATTGTCCTTGCGACCGTCCATCAGTCCATTGTTTCTTTGCTCTAACTCAAAAGCCGTTTGACCTAGTACCCTGAAACTTAATGAAAGTGTTGCTTATGGCGCAAGGTGGTGCCCCGTTGTTTTGGGGTCACATACGTCGAAGGTCAAGGTCAAAGTTGAACTTTGTTTGAAAACAATTTCCATGCTCTAACTCAAAAGCCGTTTGACCTAGGAAACTTTATACAAGTGTTGCTTATGACCAAAGGAGGTGCCCTTTTGTTTTTGGGTCACATGGGTCAAAGGTCAAGGTCACAGGTAAACCTCGTTTTGAAAATTATTTCTGTTCTCTGATTGTGCTGCTTCAGTGACAAGGTGCTGGTAGGGGTTTTTGTCCGCTTTACGATAGTTCTAGCTTATGTAGGTTTTGTATTCTGTAGAGGTGTGTGTGTGTGTGTGTGCATGAGTGTGTAAAATCCGAGTAAGGGATTCATGCAAGAATGTACACGAATAATAAAGCATAGTACTAACAATTGGTATTCTTCTAAGTTTAGAACCAGTACCTGATGTTGAAACATCAATACCCAGTAATTTACTTCAAATCCCCTAATTTATCAACATTTCTGAGTTTAGAACCAGTACCTGACGTTGAAACATCAATACCCAGTAATTTACTTCAAATCCCCTAATTTATCAACATTTCTGAGTTTAGAACCAGTACCTGATGTTGAAACATCGATACCCAGTAATTTACTTCAAATCCCCTAATTTATCAACATTTCTGAGTTTAGAACCAGTACCGGATGTTGAAACATCAGTACCCAGTAATTTACTTCAAATCCCCTAATTTATCAACATTTCATTTTACCCTTTACCAGACGACAAAATTTTAGCGTTGTCCAAATTGAGAGCATTTGCAGACGACAACTTCAATGTAGCTCAAACGGTGCAGGTTTTCTTTGATAGGATAGAAAACATTGAGGGCAACGGAGAAAACATTGAGGTTACCAGCATTTTCTCCTTTTCCCACAATGTTTTCAAAAGACCTCTTTCCCAGGATCTTTAAAAGGCGGCATTGTGCGATAAAGGGTTAAAGTTGTCCTTAAGACGGACAGAGTATACAAATATCAAACTGTACAGATGTGCAGACTGATCTTTGTTTACAATGTAAGCCAAAGCCACGTATGTTTGCAAAAGGCAGATAAAGAGTTTAAGTTAATGCTGAATTATCCTCACAAAACAGCTTCAAAGTCTAGATTCTTAACATTTTGTATGCAACATTATCTTGTGATATCTAGCTCACCCAAGTAGGAAATGTCCAAAGCTTTTGTGATCGTGCTCTGTCTGTCGTCAATTTTCACCTAGTGTCCACTATATCACATATTCCACTAAACATAGTCATAATGTTTGCATTGGTGTAATCTAGATTGATTGATTGTATGGTGTTTAACGCCGTTTTCAACATTATTTCAGTTATGTTGTGGCGGCCGGTGCACCTATCCATGCTTTCCTGGAGTTTCTTTTACCAGTACTATGCACAATATTCTTTCCAAGCCAGTGGCTCGTTTCCCATATAACCATCTTCAAAACAATTGGTAGCGGTGAGACAGGAATAAATCCTGTCGCAATGACTATCATCAATCCTCGGATAGAAATTGGTTGAGCTGTGGATCGAACCAGCGACCCCCTGTTTTCAAGTCCTGTACGCTAACGACTGAGCTAGCTACCGAGACTTGGCTTGGTATCAGCTAGCATGATTGTAATAATGGGTTATTTCATGTCAAGCAAGAGCACCGCATGCGGGTACCAACGCTAGGCTGCAGGTTCTTTATTTTCAGTGAAAATTCCGAGTCGAAAAAGGAGAAGAATTGTATGAAAAATATATTGATTGTTACCTGGCCTTGTTGTATGGGTTCCCCTTTTCATAGTTAACAACTTGTCCAAGTAAATATTTTCAGTAATGACAGAGATACTGTAAAATGTCAAAGTTTTTGCAACACAACGACAACGCAGGTGACGACAGGGCTACAACTATAACAATAACTCGAAGTTTTCTTTGAAAACAACCGAGCTAAAAATGAGTCACTACAGTGCCTGCAAAATAAAGGCCACACTTACAGTCCAATGTTTATACAAATTATCAAGAATGTTTGGCTTGATTATATCTCGGATAAGTTTTGAAAAAATGGATTACCGTTTGCTAAGAAAAATAGGCCACCAGGTAAAAACATGGAAACATGGTGTGCACATTTAGAGGCGACATTTTTAGTCCAATATTTTTGCTTCAGTATCAGATAATATAAATTCACAGGCGTCCCATTTCTTTGTCTAGGCTCATTTGCAGACATCAAAGGGAAGTAATTATAATAGCTATGAAAGTCTCAATGATAATATGAGCTTTGCTCTGGCAGGAGCGGGATTTATCCATCTCCAGGATGCATTATACCAAGCAAGTTGTCACATATTTTTGGATCCATTCAGTCTTTAACCTTTTACCACACAATCCCGACTTTTAACGACCCTGAAAGCTTTTGAAAACATTGTAGGAAAAGGAGAAAATGCTGGTAACCAGCATTTTCTCTTTTCCCACAATATTTTCTACCTTCCTAAAACAAATTTCAATTTTTGAGTAACATTTATTTTGTCGTCTGCAAATGCTTTCAATTTCAACTAGTTTTATCGTTTGATAGAGAGTTAAATCAACTGCATCTGGAGGTAGAATGGTCCTTTTGTACGCAGAAAATTAACAAATAGCAATAAGTTTCGACACAGGTTTTGCAGATGCATTAACCCCATTTCTCACAAGACATGACTGGTATATGCATGTATTGCAATAACTTAAAATGAATAGTCGTTGGTGTAAAGTAGGTCACCAGGTCAAATGTAATGAAAGCCTTTCGCGTTTCCTAGATGTCACATCTTATGTCTAATTGATATGACTCTTGACTGCAATGCCTTAATATACACTTTCAGTCTTTAACAGAAAAATCAAAGCGTTGAAAACACTGGTGTGGCATTTGTCAAGGGAGCCATTGTGTGGAATTAATAATTTGAAAACTAAACACAGAAATAGTTTCAAAATATTCGCTTGAATGTCAACCTACTATGAAGTCATGCAAAATCCGATAGAGAAGGGTGCAATCTTGTGGGACAAACAAGCCCTCAGTCGAATAAGCCCAGGAATGAACTGGTTTTGGGACGAACAATCACTGTATCATTACGCCACTATAGAAGGCCATATATTGCGGATCAAGCTATTTTTGACAAAAAGAAAGTATTTCCACGATCGATGGCCTAATCCAATTTATTATGATACACCATTTTCAATTTCATATCCGAGATCAATCAAAACACTTACTTGTCTCAGAAAGATTGTTTTTAACTGGGTTTACTTCCTTCCGTTTTGCACAAACTACGATACATGATTTTTAAAATGCCGTATTGAACTCATAGTAGCATTGTCTTCAACAAATACCACAAAAACACAAACAGAAACGTTTCAGGTTTCCTTTTTACCGAAGATGTTGGCTTTTCGAAAGTTTTATTACAGAAGAAAATGCTGGTAACAAACTTTTACTCCTTTAAGCCACAATATTTTCTACTGGTTCAATGACAAATTTTGCATTTTAGGTATCGTTTCGTCTGCAAATGCTCTCAGTGTGGATAAACTGTACAAAATGTTGTCATATATCAGAGATACAAACAAACATAACCAAATTGTCTTCATCCCTGATGATTACTCCTATAAAATCAGTCATGAAGAAGCCTCATTTGGACACCTGATCTTTTCCTGTAATGTGTCCACAAAGTGTAACAGCCAACGAGACAGCTTAGCCCAGCCAAGGAGACACACACTGCAATGGCAATGTAAGGACCCGAATCATCACTGCTATCATCCATGCATACATGGGTATCTGAGGAAAAATATGTTTACTCCAACAACTTTATATTTCTAGACTGTAGAGGGTTCTAGGCCAACTTGTACCTGGACAATTTGTGCCAGGATAACTCGTACCCAGGACGACTTGTACCAAGGACAACTTGTACCCAGGACAACTTGTACCGAGGTCAACTTGTACCTTGGACAATTCATACCTAGAACAATTTGTATCCAGACAACTGGTACCTAGGACATTGACTGACTGATTGACTGACTGATTGATTGATTGGTTGATTGATTGATTGAATGGTGTCTTACGCCGCTTTCAATATTATTTCAATCATATCACGGCTACAGGTCACATATTCATGTATTTCCTGGGTTTTATCAGAACTAGGCTAGGGTTCTGAGGTGTCTTGCCCAAGGACACACCCACGAAAAACTCAGCGGATCAGGTCGTACCTAGGACAATTCGTAGCCAGAACAAGTCACACCTTAAGGTATTCATACTTGCCTCCACCATTAAATATTGATTTGTTTTTGCACAGGAACAAAATATTAATTTCAGGTCAATCTAATATAGCATGTCTACATTCTATGCCCAAAACTTGATGATCTGATTTCTTCCCGGCTTAATTCTTCTAATACCAAAAACAGGGTTTCAATTCAGGTTAATCTAATAACTTTTTTGTGCCTTTGCAAGAATCAATCAATAATGATGGTGCCAGTATGAAAACATTTGGGTACAAATTGTCCTAGGTCCCAGTTGTTAGGGTAAAAACAAATTTTCCCAGGTACCGCTGTCCTGGTGCAAAGTGTACAAGATACGAGTTGTTCTGGGAAAAAAGTTGTCCTAGGTACAAGTTGTCCTGAGTAAAAACAAATTGTCCTAGGTGCCATCGTCCTGGTGCAAGGTGTACAAGATACGAGTTGCCCTGGGAATAAGTTGTCCTAGGTACAGGTTGTCCTGGGTAAAATTTGTCGGGGTATGAGTTGGCCTTTTATCATGGTGGAGTTAGTGCTTTGGAGGGAAAAAACCCAATAAAATGGCAAATTCATTTCACATGCAGTTGCATAGCCAGGTGTGTAGTAGAGATGAAGCCCAGTTTATTCTAAACTTTCTTCTCTCTTTTTTTCCTGAGTTTCTGTCTTTCATCCTTTTTCCTCTACCAAAAGAAATGTTAGGATCTTAAAGCACAAAGCACAACTTTGTCAACTTTTCGGATAATACAAATCAAGATCAGACGGCATTTTGCAGACAATGTATATTAAGATCAGACTGCACGGAACTGATCTATGATCTTCATTTTATGCTATTTAGTCTTTATTTCATGGCAAAAGCAATATTGAAATTGAGATGATTTAGTTTCTTTTCATGACTGACGAAGAATTTATTTTTTGATGATCTGATAATTAATGTTGAAGGCCAGACTTAGCTGAGTTGAGAAAGAAACAAAACTAAAAAAGTAAGTTCAAGCTTTATATAAAAAATCCAATTATCGTAAAACCCCGTGCCACTCGAATATGACGAGAACCATGAAATTGTATGCCTTTTAAAGCCAGAAAAGTTTTGAGAATTACAATTCAGAATGGTAGGCGAGTACAAAGTGTGAACTCCTGTGAACCCATTACCAGTGTTTCTGTTAGCTCATGAATTTTTGGGGGTCAACTGTGACTCCCTGTTTGGTATTTTTGGGGGCCACTCAGAAATTGTATGTGCCATGGTATTTAACCTCTTCATATTTTTTTTCACAAGTTGTTCGCATTTGCCCCTTTGTGGATGTCACATAATGCTAAAAGTTTTATATGACAGTGTGGTATTAAAGGTAAAAGTTGAAACAATGATCTCATAGAAACTGTTTCGTCCGTCATTCCGATTACTCCAGCAAATCGGTGACCATGACCGAGCAGGGGCTATAACGCGGACAAAAAATTAAAAGTATGGACTCCATATATAGACGAGAAACAATAGCAATGTCACACAGAATAATGCCACGTTTAAGACCGATACAGTGGTAGTACCTAAGCTGGTAGCCTGTTTTCGATTTTTGTATATCTGACGGTTATGGGAGATACAATGGGTACCAGTTTATGGTACAAAGCGGATTAAATATAGTTCTGCAGTTGTAAACTTGGCAAATTAATTATATCGATCTTTTATGTTCCTTTTTAGTCCTGATTTTATGTTGTGTTAAGGAAGACATGAGGTTTTGATTTTGTTGTGTCAGCCTTTCATTTTGCGCGCGCCAAAAGGCAAGAACGTGAACATTCTAAAACGCTGCATCACCATACAATCTATTCTTACGGACATCAAAGTTCGCAACAAATGCATAGCTCAAATACAAACCGCAACGGCTAGGATTCGAACCCGTGCGGGCAAAGATCCTCGTTTATCGAGGTTTAACAGACCAATACACAAACCCCTGAGCTAAAGAGAATTCTCCACAATGTAGTTGTCAGGTATTGATTTTATACGGGAACGCTATGCCGTAAGGAAGGAGTGATCTCCTGTAACACATCCCCCCTTCATAGAAGTCATCATTTGATGACGGAAAGCCTTATTAGGCAGGAAGTCTATTAATTTGACAACAAATGGATCAACGGCCAATAACGGGCAAATAAATGGTTCAAAGGCCAACCCCAGCGAGCCACCACCTTACGAACATGAAAGTTCGCAACAAATGCATAGCTCAAATACAAACCGCAACGGCTGTGATTCAAACACGTGCGGGCAAAGATCCTCATTTATCGAGGTTTAACAGACCAATACACTAACCCCTGAGCTAAAGAGAATTCTCCACAATGTAGTTGTCAGGTATTGATTTTGTATAACAACGCTATTCCGTAAGGAAGGAGTGATCTCCCGTAACACTATATATAGACGTTTACCTCATACTGGTAGAGTGACCACAAAAGAGATATAAAAATCAAAGAAAGGTGTTTCCTTAAACAACATGGAAATATTACTGCAAGAAAAGGAAAAACAATGCTTCTAACCCTTACCAATGTTTTTATGACTGCAACAAAAAAGGACCCTGAAAACACTGCGGGAAAGGTTGTATTCAGCATTTTCTATTCTTCCCTTTCTGTATTTTTTTTCATTCTCAAAATGCAAATGACATCATTTGAGTCTCATTTGATTTGTTGTCTGACAGTGCTTTCCAAACTGGGCAAGTCTAAAATTTTGTCGATCGGTAAAGTGTTAAAATGCAAATATCACAGGCAAGAGACACACAGACAAAGTATTTAATTCTTTACCAAACAACAAAATTTTCGATTTCTCAAAATTGAAAGCATTAAATTTGCAGACGAACAATTAAATATGATTAAATTGATAAAATATGTCTTTGATCCAGTGTAAACATTGTGGGAAGAGGCTTTTCTCCTTTTCCGACACTATTTTTCAAAAGCCTCTAACTTTAGTGTTGTTAAAAGGCACCATTGTGTGGTAAAGGGTTAACATGCAGTTGCTTCTTTTCTTCAAATATTTTCAAATACTGTGGGGCTGTAGGGACATAAATCGATCTGGTAACGAAAGAAAAAAATCACTAACTTACATTGTTTGTCAAATTTCTGATGTTGTTGGACAGAAAACGCATCATACTGAAGACTCAAGATCTCTAACGTGTTGTCGTCTCCAAGATCTATCTTATGCCCTACGTCACATTCATAGGATTGTCCGCGGCTGGCAGAAAGGGTTCCGTATGGCAAACTGACGTTGACTGTTTGTCTTAATCCTGCAATGTGGTTATAAAGTAAACCTTTTATCATACTATCCCAGGTTTTAACTACACTGACGAAAACGGCTTCTGAAAACATTTTGGGAAAAAAAGAAAATGCTTGTAACAAGCATTTTCTCCTTTTTCCATAATGTTTTCAAACCCATGAAAGATAAATATAATGGTCCGGTTGTATAATAAAGGTTTATTTATGACTGGAACAAAGTCTAACCACGGTCTGGGTAAACCAGGATTTTAAGTCGGTTTGCATAAAACTAAAATAACTCGAGTCTACCTAGCCCTAGTCTATCCAGGCTATAGTTAGCCTGGTGAAGCTATCCTCGTTGTAGGACTAAACGATGGGTAGATCTTGTTAAGCGCACCGCTGTTGTCTAGGCAACAACACATTTCTGCACGTGATCATATTCAACCAAGTCTATGCAGGCTTAAATGCGCTATCCAGAAGAGATGGGACGATGATCGGGAAAGATTGATTAACTGTCGTTTAACCATCCCCGATGCTGATCATCGATTACAAATACCAAAAATCGACCATTGGACTAAACCTGAATAACACAGAACTTAACCAAGGGATGCCAAACTCAACCATGGGACACAACTCTAAGAACATAAAAACATGAAAATGGCTACTGACGCAGTCAAACAGCTCAAAATTTATTCCCATCCAGGTGCAAAACAAAATCTGAAGGGTGGAATTATTTTGGCTTTCACAATTTAAAACAAGATGAGCCTCTGACAAAATATAATTTACCGGTAGATCTAAACAGATCTGTCTGTAGAATAAGTAGGTAGACGTGCCTAAATATGGATAAGAAAAGAGTTTCACTGCAATCGAAAATTTTCAAAAAGCAAATTATACGACTGTATGTGACAATTGTTTTAATCTTTTAACAACGAAAATGTTGTGGATAAAAAAGAAAGAACACATTGTTAGGCATTTTTTCCTTTTCCAAGAATGTTTTGTGACTAATTTGTCCAAGTTAAAACCATAACCAAATGTCAAATTTTATATTTTTCCATAACCGGTTATATGATTATCGTATCCGAAGCGGAATTCGATTCTAACCGATCATCGATTAGCATTTTCAACCGATTTTCCAACACTACTATCCAGTACGGTCTGCTGCTGGTGGATCAACGAGAAGTGCCTCTACCTGCCTTTCTGTATTTTTGACAAGATCATCATCATTTCTGGGTTAGAGAATACAGAAATGCATAACAAGAGGGCCATGATGGCCCTGGATCGCTCACCTGAGTAGAGTGCCTTAAAGGTATTTCTTTAATTTGTCCAAGTGACCTAGTTTATGAACCCCAATTTCAAACTCATATTTCACGAAGACAAACATTCTGACCAATTTTCAAGTCAATTGAGCAAAAACTGTGGTCTCTAGAGTGCCCTAAAGGTATTTCTTTAATTTGACCTACTGACCTAGATTATGACCCCAGGTGACCAAAATTTGAACTGGTCTTGGACTTTATCAAAAGAAACATTTTTATAAATTTTCAAATCAACTGAATAATAAATGTGGCCTCTAGAGTGCCCACTCGCTATTTCTTTAATTTGACCAAGTGACCTAGTTTATGACCCCAGTTGATCCAAATTCAGACTCACGTGAGATTTTATAAAGACAAACATTCTGACCAATTTTCAAGGCAATTGAGCAAATAATGTGGCCTCTAGAGTGCCCACAAGGTATTTCTTTAATTTGACCTAGTGACCTACTTTATGGTTCCAGGTGGCCAAAATTCAGTCTTATGTGAGATTTTATAAAGACAAAGTTTCTGACCAATTCTCAAGGCAATTGAGCAAATAATGTGGCCTCGAGAGTGCCAACGACGTATTTCTTTAATTTGACCTAGTGACCTATTTAATGACCTAAGATGACCCAATTTTAAACTCAATGAACTCGTTGTGCTTAGATGGGCAAACAAACTTGGAAGAGAATCACTACATACCAAATATCAAAGCTCTACGCCTTCCAGTTTCAAAGAAGAATTTTAAAGTTTTTAAGAGAAAAAGAAATTTAAAGTTTTCCTTCTTTGTTCCTATGTTCGAAATTGTGACCCCTGGGGCGGGGCCAGTTTTGACCCCAGGGGCATCATATGAACAAACCTGGTAGAGGTCCACTTTGAGATGCAACATACCAAATATCAAAGCTCCACGCCTTTCAGTTTTAGAAAAGAAGAATTTTAAAGTTTTCCGTCTTTGTTCCTATGTTCGAATTAGTGACTCCCGGGGCAGGGCCAGTTTTTGACCCAAGCAGCATCCTTGGAACAAACTTGGTAGAGGTCCACTAGGAGATAATACATACCAAATATCAAAGCTCTACACCTTCCCATTTAAGAGAAAAAGAAATTTAAAGTCTTCTTCTTTGTTCCTATGTTCGAACTTGTGACCCCTAGGGCGGGGCCAGTTTTGACCCCAGGGGCATCATATGAACAAACTTGGTAGAGGTCCACTCTGAGATACCACATACCAAATATCAAAGCTCCACGCATTTCGGTTACAGAAAAGAAGAATTTTAAAGTTTTACGTCTTTGTCCCTATGTTCGAATTAGTGACTCCCGGGGCAGGGCCAGTTTTGACCCAAGTAGCATCCTTGGAACAAACATGGTAGAGGTCCACTAGGAGATGCTACATACCAAATATCAAAGCTCTATACCTTCCCATTTAAGAGAAAAAGAAATTTAAAGTTTTCTTTCTTTGTTCCTATGTTCGAACTTGTGACCCCTGGGGCGGGGCCAGTTTTGACCCCAGGGGCATCATATGAACAAACTTGGTAGAGGTCCACTCTGAGATGCAACATACCAAATATCAAAGCTCCACGCCTTTCGGTTTTAGAAGAATTTTAAAGTTTTCCGTCTTTGTTCCTTTGTTCGAAATTGTGACCCCCGGGGCACGGCCAGTATTGACCCCAAGGGCATCATATAAACAACCTTTGGTAGAGGTCCACTAGAAGATGCTACATACCAAATATCAAAGCTCCACGCCTTCCTGTTTCAGAGAGGAAGATTTTTAAAGTTTTCCTTCTTTGTTCCTATGTTCGAACTTGTGACCCCTGAGGAAGATTTTTAAAGTTTTCCTTCTTTGTTCCTATGTTCGAACTTGTGACCCCTGGGGCAGGGCCAGTTTTGACCCAAGGGGCATCATATGAATAAACTTGGTAGAGGTCCACTAGGAGATGCTACATACCAAATATCAAAGCTCTGCGCCTTCTAATTTCAGAGAAGATATTCAAAGATTTCGCATTTTTTTCCTTTTTGTTGCCATGGCAACCAGAGTTAAGGGTGGAATTCAATTCTTTGAACACCTTTGGTAGAGCTTCATCCAAGGAAAATCCCTGCCAAGTTTCATCAAGATTGGCCAAGTGGTTTAAGAGAAGAAGATGTTTAAAGAAATTGTTGGCGGACGACAGACGACGGACGACGGACGCCAGACATAGGGCGATCACAATAGCTCACCTTGAGCACGTTGTGCTCAGGTGAGCTAAAAAGGATGACCAAGATCAGACAGCACATATATACTATAGAAAGTAGTGATCGATCTCTTCGTACAATGCAGACGTCAAAATAACTGCGCCACTCAAAGGAAGGATTTTGTATCTGGAAAAGTTGAAAACATTGTTGGAGAAAATGCTGGGTACGAGCATTTTTTTTCCTTTTTCTACATTGTTTTCAAAATCCTTCCCCAGAGCCATAAAAACAATAGTTTGTCTCGAAAAGCGTTACATATATGCGTGTCTACTCAAAGTAATCAACAATCAGAGGCTAGCATGACATTGCAATACATCTGTTGAATTTGTGTAAGGCCTAGATTCAGATCAGATTGCATAGTAGTTGTATGTTGATCTTGCACTAAATTGTCCTCATATAGGCTTGGGTCTGTACTGTCCACACGAATGAAACAATAAAGGTTAACCCTTAAAAGGCTGACTTAATAATTTGTACCTTTTTGATTAACTCTTTACCAAACGACAAAACGAAAGCATTTGCAGACGACAAATTAAATATTGCTAAAAGGGTGACTTCTCTTTTTGATAGGGTAGAAAACATTGTGGGAAAAGGAGAAAATGCTGGTTAACAGCATTTTCTCCATTTCCCACAGTGTTTTCAAAAGCCTTTTCTTTCAGGATCGTTAAAAGTCGGGATTGCGTGGTAAAGGGTTAAGAAAAACATTATGAAGTATTGCTATTTCAAGTTTGTTTCCATTTGAATGTGTAACATAGTGGCAGACAGTGTAGATCAAACATCAGACTGCACGTTCTGTGCAGTCTGATCTTGATCTACACTGTCTAGAAAAACAACTTAAGTTGGTTTCAGGGCTTTAAAGGTAAACAATGCTCATAAATTGATAATAATAATTTCGGTCATTGTTCATCTCGTTTGCCCACATTACATCAGAGATGCTTGGTAAGGATGGTGCCTTATTTGGATGTAGACGAGTTTGGTCCGACAGAAATCATGGGTAGATATCCTAACCACATTACACTGAGACCATTGTCAAAAATAATATTTGGGCTTTATAAAGTCTTTTTTTTTTTTTTGGGGGGGGGGGGGCACGATGTTAAAGTCTTTACCACACGACAAAATTTTACACTTGTCCAAATTCAAAGCCTATGCAGACGACAAATCAAGAGAGGCTTAAATGATAAAACTTGTCTTTAATAGAGCAGAAAACATTGTGGGAAAAAAAAAAAAAAAAGAAAATGCTGGTTTCCAGCATTTTCTCCTTTTCCTACAATGGTTTCAAAAGGCTTCTTTCTCAGGGTCGTTAAAACTTGGGATTATGTGGAAAAGGGTTAAAAGATCTTGGACAAAAAAGAAAAAAACTTTGCTGGAAAAGGAAAATTTCCTCGTTACGAGCAATGTCTAAACCCTAACCCAAGATTGCATTTTGCAAAACAGGATTTACTTTTGTCCAACTACATTGACTTCCCTTCACAGTATAGAGTTTGCGAATGAGAAAGCATGTTAAAAAGAAGGAACTATACTCCATCAGATCTGATGAACAATCACTGGTGCATCACTCATATAGAACAGTGCAGTAAAATGCAACCCATCATTTGTATATTGGAAGCAATATCCTGGAAATAACCCTAGGCCCATGATTTTGGTACCAAAAGAAAAACAAGAGGGCCATGATGGCCCTGAATCGCTCACCTGAGTCAATAGGCGAAATTTCACCCCAGGGTTATAATGATCCAATTTAAAACTCATCTGAGATATTATTAAGACAAACATTCTGACCAATGGTCAGGTCAGTTGAGCTGAAAATGTGGCCTCCGGAGTGTCCAAAATGTATTTCTTCAATATGACCTAGTGACCTAGTTTATGACCCTATGTGACCATATTTCAAACTCATCCAAGGTATCAAGGCAAACTTGTTAAACAAGGTTCAGGTGAATTGGGAAAGAATTGCCGCCTCTAGAGTGCCCACAAGGTATTTCTGTAATTTGACCTAGTGACCTAGATTATGTACCTATGTGACCCAATTTCAAACCCATTCAAGATATCATCAAGTCAAACATGCTGACAAATTTTCAGGTCAGTTGAGCAAAAATTGTGACCTCTAGAACACCCACAATACATTAATTTGACTAGTGACCTAGTTTATGACCCTATGAGACCCAATTTCTGATTGATCCGATATATCATCAAGTCAAACATGTAAACCAATTTTCAGGTCCATTTAGCTACAATTGTGGCCTCTAGAGTAACCACTAGGTATTTCTTCAGTGTGACCCAGTGACCTTGTTTATGACCCTATCTGAGCCAATTTTGAACCTATTCGAGATATCATCAAGACAAACACGCTGACCAATTTTCAGTTCAATTGAGCAAGAATTGTGGCCGCTAGAGTGCCCACAAAATATTTCTTTAAATTTGACCTAGTGACCTAGTTTATAACCCTATGTGACCCAATTTTGAACTCATCCAAGATTTTATCAAGACAAACATGCTGAATAATTTTCAGGTCAATTAACCCTTTACCACACGACCAAAATTTATACCAGTCCAAATTGAAAGCATTTGCAGACGACAATTTCGATGTGGTTCAAATGATGTGATTTCTGTTTTATAGGGTACAAAACATTTTGGGAAAAGAAGAAAATGCTGGTTACCAGCATTTTCTCCTTTTCCAACAATGTTTTCAAAAGGTCTCAAGGGTGTTAAAAGTCGGGATTGTGTGGTAAAGAGTTAAGCAAGAATTGTAGCCTCTAAGCGCCCACAAGAAATATTTGTAAATTGATCTAGTGAGACCTAGTCAATGACCCTACGTGACCCAAATTCTAAGTCATCCGAAATTTCATCAAGACAAACATTCTGACCAATTTTCAGGTCAACTGAGTAAGAAATGTGGCCTCTAGAGTGTCAACAAGGTATTTCTTAAATTTGACCTAGTGACCTAGTTTATGACCCAAGCTATGCCAAATTCAACCTCATCCGAGATTGTCTTAAGACAAAGATTCCGACTAATTTTCAAGACAATTGAGCAAAAAATGTGGCATCTAGACTGCCCACAAGGTATTTCTTTAATTTGACCTAGTGACCTAGATTATGTCCCTAGGTGACCCAATTTTAAAATCATCCCAGATTTCATCAAGACAAACATTCTGACCAATTTTCAGGTCAATTTGTCAAAAAATGTGGCCTCTAAAGAGTGCCCACAAGGTGTTACTTTAATTTGACCTTGTGACCTAGTTTATAACTAAAGGTGACCCAATTTCGAACTCATCCGATATTTGATTAAGACAAACATTCTGACTTATTTTCAAGTCAATTGAGCACAAAATGTGGCCTCTAGAGTGCCTACAAGGTATTTCCTTAATTTGACCGAGTGACCTAGTTTATGACTAAAGGTGACCCAAATCTAAAGCCATCCGATATTTTATCAAGACAAACAATCTGACCAATTTTCAGGTCAACTGAGCAAGAAATGTGGCCTCTAGAGTGTCCACAAGGTATTTCTTTAATTTGACATAGTGAGCTAGTTTATGACCCCAGGTGACCCAAATTCAAACTCATCCAAGATTTAAATTACGACAAACATTCTGACCAATTTTCAAGTCAACTGAGCAAAAAATGTGGCCTCTACAGTGCCCACAAGGTATTTCTATTATTTGACCTAGTGACCTAGTTTATCACCCCAGGTGACCCAATTTCGAACTCATTCGAGATTTTATCAAGACAAACATTCTGACCAATTTTCAGGTCAATTAGCCAAAATATGTGGCCTCTAGAGTGTCCACAAGGTATTCCTTAAATTTGACCTAGTGACCTAGTTTATGACCCCAAGGGACCAATTTTGAACTCATCCGAGATTTCATCAAGACAAACATTCTGAACAATTTTCAGGTCAATTGAGCAAGAAATGTGGCCACAAGGTATTTCTTTAATTTGACCTAGTGACCTAGTTAATGACCCCAGGTGACCCTAATTAAAACTTATCGGAGGTTTTTATCAAGACAAACATACTGAACAATTTTCAGGTCAATTGAGCACAAAATGTGGCCTCTAGAGTGTCCACAAGGTATTTCTTTAATTTGACCTCGTGACCTACTTTTTGACCCCAGGTGACCCAAATTCGAACTCATTCGAGATTTCATCAAGACAAGCATTCTGAATAATTTTCAAGTCAACTGAGTAAGAAATGTAGTCTCTAAAGTGCCCACAAGATATTTCTTTAATTTGACCTAGTGACCTAGTTTATGAACCCAAGTGACCCAAATTCAAACTCATCCGAGATTTCATCAAGACAAACATTCTGATCAATTTTCAGGTTAATTAAGCAAGAAATCTTGCCTCTAGAGTGTCCAGAAGGTATTTCTTTAATTTGACCTGGTGACATAGTTTATGACCCCAGGTAACCCAAATTCGTGCGAAATTTTATTAAGACAAACAATCTGACCAATTTTCAGGCCACTTGAGTAGAAAATGGGCCATGATGGCCCTGGATCGCTCACCTTAGTCAATAGGCGAAATTTCACTCCAGGGTCATAGTGATCCAATTTAAAGCTCATCAGAGATATTATTAACCCTTTACCACACAATCATGGGTTTTAACGACCCTGTAGAAGAAGCCTTTTGAAAACATTGTGGGAAAAGGAGAAAATGCTGGTAACCAGCATTTTCTCCTTTTCCCACAATGTTTTCTTCCCTTTCGATAACAAATTTCAAATTTTCAGTCCCATTTATTTTGTCACCTGCAAATGCTTTCAATTTGGACCAGTCTAAAAGTTTGTCGTTTGGTAAAGAGTTAAGACAAACATTCTGACCAATTGTCAGGTCAATTGAGCTGAAAATGTGGCCTCTAAAGTATCCACAAGGTAATTCTTTAATTTGCCCTAGTGACCTAATTTATGACCCCAGGTGACCCAAATTCGAATTCATCCGAGATTTCATCAAGACAAACTTATTAACAAAGGTTCAGGTGAATTGAACAAGAATTGCCGCCTCTAGAGTGCCCACAAGGTATTTCTGTAATTTGACCTAGTGACCTAGATTATGACACTTTGTGACCCAATTCAAAACCAATTCAAGATATCATCAAGTCAAACATGCTGACAAATTTTCGGGTCAGTTGAGTAAAAAGTGTGGCCTCTAGAATGCTCACAATACATTTCTTTAATTTGACCTAGTGACCTACTTTATGACCCTATGAGACCCAATTTCTAACTGATCCAATATATCATCAAGTCAAACATGTAAACCAATTTTCAGGTCAATTTAGCTAGAATTGTAGAGTGCCTACAAGGTATTACTTGAATTTTGACCCAGTGAACTTGTTTATGACCCTATATGACCCAATTTTACACTCATCCGAGATATCATCAAGACAAACATTCTGACCAATGTTCAGGTCAATTGAGCAAGAATTGTGGCCGCTACAGTGCCCACAAGATAAGTTTCTTTAGTTTGACCCAGTGACCTAGTTTATGACTCTATGTGACCCAAATTCAAACTTAATTAAAACATGGTCCAGATTTCATCAAGACAAACATTCTGAATAATTTTCAGGTCAATTGAGTAAGAAATGTGGCCTCCAGAGTGTCCACAAGGTATTTCCTTAATTTGACCTAGTGACCTAGTTTATGACCCTAGGTGACCCAAATTCAAACTCATTTGAGATTTTATCATAACAAACATTCTGACCAATTTTCAGGTCAATTGAGTTAGAAATGTTGGCCTCTAGAGAGTCCAAAATGTGTTTCTTTAATTTGTTCTAGTGACCTAGTTTATGATCCCAGGTGACTCAAATTCAAACTCAAATTCCGAGATTTCATCAAGACAAACATTCTGACCAATTTTCAGGTAAATTGACGATACCTCACCCAGCACTTCGTGCTCAGATGAGCTAACAAATAGGCCTAACCGTTGTCTGTGGTTTGTGATAAACAACATAAAGATGAAGTTTCATAACATTTTGTCCAGTAGTTAAAGAGATATTAATCCATAATGAAAATATATGTGAAGCTTCCTTTTTCCATGACACGACATTTAATCAAAAAAGCTAAAATAATGATGTTGGCGGACTATCATAAGGAACACAGGTATGAAGTTTCACAAACTTTTGTCCAGGATTTTGAGTTGAAGGTACATGTTGATCCTTAACAGAAATATACATGAAGCCCTATGAGACCGTATTTGATATCAAAAAGGCAAAAAAAAAACCAAACAAACAAATATTGGCGGACATCATTAGGAACACCTGATTGAATTTCTATTAGTTTTTGTCTAGGATTTTAGGAGATATCTGTCCTGAAAGACGGACAAACAGATGGTCATTGGTCCATGATGAAATTAAACATTTAGCCCCCTTTTTTCATAACATGGCATTTCATGAAATAAAAACAAATAGTTTTTGTCTGTGGCTTGTAATAAACAATATAAAGATGAAGTTTCATGACATTTTGTCCTGTAGTTAAAGAGATATTGGTCCACAATGAAAATATACGTCAAGCTCCCTTTTTCCATGACACAGCAATAAAAAAAAAAAAAAAAAAGGTACATAACTGTGGTGTTGCGTGGTCAATCTGGGTGAAACTTGTTGTCCTGCATTTCCTAATGGTGGTTGATAGATGTTACAAGTTCGATGTAAAAACTTTGTATAGTTTTCAAGATATGAGTCAAAACAAAAGTTCACTCTATATACCTTTATGTCCGACTTTGTGACCCCTGGGGTAGGGCTGATTTTGACCCCAGGGGCATCATTTAAACAATCTTGGTAGAGGTTCACCAGGAAATAATCCATATAAATTATCAAAACTCTAGGCCTTCTACTTTCAGACAAGAAGATTTTCAAAGTTTGCTCTATATATGATTTTGCCCAAATTAGTGACCCCTGGGGCCCGGCCAATTTTGACCCCAGGGACATCATTTGAACAAACTTGGTAGAGGACTACTAGAAGATACTACATACTAAATATCAAAGCTCTGGGCTTTCTGGTTTCAGACAAGATGATTTTTAAAGATGTTGTAATTTTTTTCCGTTTTTGTTGCTGTGGCAACCAGAGTTAATGGGTTAATTCAATTCTTTTAACAGCTTTGGTAGAGCTTCACCCAAGGAACATGCATGCCAAGTTTCAACATGATTGGCCCACCGGTTTAGGAGGAGGAGATGTTTGAAGAAATTGTGGACAGACGGACAGAAGGACGGACAGATGGATGGACGGACGGACGGACAGACAGATGAACGCCGGACAACGACTGATCACAATACCTCACCCTAGCACTTCGTTCTCAGGTGAGCTAAAAAAACGATAAAAGAATGGGAAAAAAGCCAGGGCTCTTCATTTCATATTTTAAGACATGAGCAAGTTATATATCAAAAGCAATGCATCTCTTTTCCAATAATTATACTTAACCTTGTTTCATAGTCTTGGCATGGTGCTTCCTAGTATTTCCTTGTTTTGTGATTCCAAACAGTTATCATGACATAATTCTAAACAAACTACTAACAATTCTAAAACAAAAACCACAAATTTCATAACAAACCAAACAGACACAAATATGGCTGGCATGCATGAGATAAGTGATGAGGATTGTATTACTTAGCAAATAAACGTATGAGCTCTCATTCCATGTGTCAGTTTGGTCCTCTGTAACTGAATACTGGCCGACAAATGTACCATAACAGATGCATCTGCTCTGTTAAAATACCAAATCCTAATGCGAAATTCAACTCATCTTGGAAACATACATAGCTGGTAAATCACTCGACTACTTAACTGATGTGTGTAAAAAAGTGGAGCGCATCACAAGATTAACTAGGAATAATATATGTCTGACTTCAGGCATTTATTGTCAAGTGATCATGCATATGTATCATGCATCATGAAAGGCAGATATGACTGTAGGTCATACCTTCCGTGTTTCGTCAAATCCAGTTGAATCTTTACTACTTTAATTTCATCGACTGATATGATTAAATTGACATATTAAGAAGAGAAGGCACTTCAGCTAGCATATGAAATGTCGTTTTAGTAAATAGGATCAAAATATATATTTTATTTTCAAACATTATTTTTCGAAGCAAATGTAAATGGTACATAATATGTCAGTAACTTCAGTAATTTGATTTTATGCTAAAAGTTTCTATTTACTGTTACGAATATATTCAAACCATGAAAATAGTCATACCAATAAATCTTATATAATTTTTTGACTAGAATAAAGAAATGAACTAGATAAGAGTTGAATTCTCAGCATCCGATATAAAACACTCAAAGTACTATTGTTACGGGCAGACTGGTGTATGTGACGGAGGTGAATTAAATAAGAAAAGGCTTATATTCACTTTCAACAACGGGGTAGGCCGTTTCTTTTATTACGGGAGACAGGCATCCAGACATGTAAAACAGTGGTGACCTCCCTTTAACTAGCTCGGAACGAGCACCCACAAGGTTAACAGTAAGTTATACAAAGTATGAATGGAAGCACATCAGCTTCACGTTACGTCCTGCTATGATTAAAATTTACTGGAACCCCCGTTACACTATAATACGTCCGCCTGTGGGGCAACGGTAATTCCAGTAAAAGTGAGCCTATTAGTCACAAGTATATGCGGCTTATGATCGTACCAGTGAAGGATGCTGACATCGCACTTCAGTTGCGCTATAGCTGAGACAAGTAATGATGAATCTTCTGAGTTATTTTCGGAGATACCTGGTAGACGGAATGGCTGACCAGACTGAGTAGACTGAATAGACTGACGTTGTGGCCTAAAATCGGTCCTTATATAGCCGTTAACGGCGGTAGCGGCCAAAATCTGGTCACAACGTCTTGTTGGCCACTTTTAGCGACGTCTGTGACCCGAACTCGGTCAGTTGTGACCAAACGTGTCACAAGTGGCCAAACTCAAGTCCAGTAGAATCAACAACGCGGGAAACGGGGTCCGAACCTAACTCAAAGGTCCGCTAGTAAAACAATGCACTTAATAAACTCTGTACTGTAAATAGATTTGGGGTTTACGCAGTTGGGTATCTCCCTCGATGACTCAGCGAATATCTTCCCACAGTGCATTGCGCGCAGTACCGGAAGACATGGCTGACCTCGACAGACAAGTGGAAAATAGAAAAGGATAAAAACGTTTCTAACCCTCGAAACAGCTACGTTGGAACTCATGCGTGTACAGATAAGTATTCCAAATTTCTATATTACGATTAGATACAGTTTCAGGTTATGACATTACATAAGAAAAAGAGAAAACGACGTAAACAAGCGAATCAATGAGGCATGTGACAATGACCTACATTCGCCGTAACTTGGATGGAGATCATCAAGAAGTCCAGCCACTTTACGGAGCCGAGAAAAGGATTAAAGACAATTATTGCGGGAATGGGAGAGAGATTGACTGGCAAGACGTTCGGTTTCATGCAGGTTGGCCGTGAATTTACCCTGGGTCAATCTCATGATAAGAAATGTATTGTCTGTCACACACTACCCTGATTCTTCCATAAAGACTGAGTTTGGCCTAATACCCCATGGATACCAGGTAAAACTACTACAACTGCTTATTTATAAAATAGCAACATATAAACAATTAGAAGCCCAAATTCAAAGGCATCTGATGAAAGAAACTTAACATTGCTGAGGGGTAACACAATGTGAGATGTCTTTTTGCCACACAGGCAATATGTACCTCCCACTGAGCTCCCCCTTCACCAATAACATCCTGAAAATCACTGAGGGAAAACGACAACGCTAAACTAGTTAGTAATCATTGCATTCCCCCACCAGTTTGCAGGTTTAAGACAAGCAAGTCAATCTCTGGTAAGCAAGGCTTATCAATATTATGACAGATAACCTTTATTAGTACTCCCCTTTTATTCATGGGTATAACAAATTGATGTAAAATAAATATGAAAATGCCATGTCAGTTACTTCTAGGCTGCAAGCAAGGATCTGTGGTCAAGAAAATGTGTTTTATCTGAAAAATATCTATGTAGTTTCTCAGATTATGATTTTTTAGAAGCTTAAATATTAAAAACTCAGTGTTATCAGTGCTTTGGTTTGCACTAAATGCTCTTGTACTGTGGAAGAAATGTATAAAATTACCTAAATTACCTTATTAAATTAATTGAGATCATTTGGTGCTTTACAGAAGGACTTAAATTACCAAAAAAACCTGTTAATTGCTGATCAACTGATAAGATGCATTCAGAGGTGCACTTGTTGACTTTATACCTCTATAACTTGCTAAAGCTCCACTCGTCAGGTTGTAGACTTTGGAACTGTGCTCATGAATTGGGGTTTAAGCAAATAATAGTCCTGAAAATCCCCCCTGGGGGGAGGGGAAGGAGAAAAACAACCTAGTGACTTTTCGGGGATTTTATAACTTATTACATCGTGTTATTATTATTAACATCCCCAAAGAAAACTTTTATACAAATAAATCTGTTAATGTGTTGAAACCTGACTTCTCTGAAGATATTTATTTATCCTTTCTATGTCTGATCCTGGCCGATAAAGTATGTCTGTCTGTTTGTCTGTCTGTCTGCCTGTCTGCTCGCCCGTCTGTCCGTCCGTCAGTGTATCTGGGTGCATGCCTGTCTGCCTGTATGCCCGCCTGTCTTGCTGTATGCCTGCCTGCCTGTCTGTCTGTCTTTCTGTCTGTCTGTCTGTCTGTATGTCTGCCAGCCTGCTGTCTGTCTGTCTGTCTGTCGTTTGGTAAAGAGTTGATATAGATCTAATGACTTCTCATATAACCTCCCTTGTTTTCAGTGTTTACAAAGTTTCTTATCTTACACACGTTTAAGATAATCATTTTGTGACATCATATGTAATGTCATTCCATCACTTCGCTCTGAGAACTGAATCTGGTTTTAGTTATTGAAACAACCACGTGTGCATGTATGGTTTTGAATATTTTGACCTATAACTCGTGAAACATCGTTAGGCCTATTATAGAACATACCCTACGTTCATTGGTTTGTGATATAAAAACATTCTAAAACTCGCCCATAAATATACTTATAACATTTTTTCTAGACAATTTGGTAAAATTTTATCTCGAAATCAAGTTTTGTCAGATCCTATATACTCGTTTGTGCCACAGTCCAAGGAACATAGGAGCTCAATATTTCAGACCACTTTGGGCCAACTGATATTTCGGAATCAGGAACTATTTGAAGAAAACATCGTAGGTATATTTATATCATGTTTAACGCCGTTTTCAAAATTACTTCGTGATATCGCAACGTTCAGTATACCTATTCATGCTTTCCTTGAGTTTCCCTAACTAGTACTTCGCAACATTCTTAGCCACTGGTTGCTTTCCCACTATCGTCGAGACAGCGACCAGCGGTGAGAGAGGAATGATTCCTGTTACAATGATTATCGTCATTATAGGAGAAAAACTGGCCGGGCTGGGTATTCGAAGCAGCGACCACCCGGGTCAGAAGGCTGTGTGGTCGCCATTCCCGAGATTACAGATAATCTCCATCAAGGACCCAGGTTTTTTGAATCCAAACCCTAACTGCGCTAAACACTTTGTTTGATGACGCGGAGATGTACAGAATTCAGGAAGTTGTGCTGTGGGTAGTTTCGGGATTACAAATAACTTGAACAAAGACCAAGGTGTCTTGGTGCATTTACAAGACTATTTAACCCTTTCCCAAACGACAAATTTTGGACTGGTCCAAACTGAAAGAGTTTGCAGATGACAATTTTAAATTTGATGAAAATGGCAGAAAGGTCTCAAAAAGGGTAGAAAACACTGTGGGAAAAGGAGAAATTGCTCGTACTGTGGGAAAAGGAGAAATTGCTCGTTACCAGCAATTTCTCCTTTTCCCACAGTGTTTTCAAAAGACTTGTACTGCAAACACGTGAAAATCAGGGCTTGTTTGGGAAAGGGTTAAATCTTTCGACAGTTTCGTTTACTCCATTTCTTTGTTATAAAACAGTTTTGTTCAGTTAACTGCATATCACACTTGTTATTTACTCACTGTACCACTTATTTTTAATAACTTCGAAAGGAGAATATAAAACACGTAAAAGAAAGTGACAGCTAGCCCCAATATCACCTAAATAGAAGCAGACCAACCCGGCCTTTTATTTTCATATGACATACTGGCTACAAGTCGCCAAGTCTGTAAAAGCCAAAATGTCAAATACAAATACAGGACTGGGCTTGCAAAGGTAAAACAGGTACACCCACTCGGAAGCAAAATTATTGCCTGTTCAAACCTAACCACTCCTCCCTAGGCATATTTTCAGAAATATGATCCTTTAGAATAATTGTGCAAGTGCACTGCAGAGCTCCTGAAATGAGTACAAAGCAGTTAGACGATAAAGAAAAAGTCGACGACATCCGGGTTCTCATGTCTGTACCAGATTACAAAAAAAAAAGTTTAGAGTTGTCAATACTGACGACAAATGACATGTGGGTTTAATGATGAATTTCCTTTATAAGGATAGAAAATATTGTGAGAAGCAGATAAAGCTGGTTACCATTTTCTCAAAATATTTTAACTCTTTCATTACTAATGACGACTTAAGCGGCTTTTGCGGATGGTGTAGATCAAGATCAGACTGCACAGAACGTGCAGTCTGATCTTTGATCTACACCATCCGTTACCCAATGCTAGACTGTGACGCAATTCCTCAGCAATAGCAGTGGGAATCCTCTTTTAGACCTAAAAAAAATGTGGAATTTCTTCAGTTAGTAATGAAAGAGTTAAACAATTTTAGTCCCCAGGGTTGTTAAAATACCGGGTTGTTAGGTACAGGAGTAAAGTCGATCGGCGATGGGTTTTATACAACAACCCGGGTCGGTTTTTGGGCCTGCCTGAATTGAACACGTTGATAAATAGTGACCAAAAAAAAAAAGACATTGTGGCAAATGAAAGAGAGTACCATCAATTGGTTTCTCTTCTGTTGGAGATGTTTTCAGTGCTTGAGTAGGTTTCATCAAAATCAATTAAACTTTATTCAAAATGCGATTCAAGTTGAACAAACTTTATTAAGCCCAAACCTTAACAAAAGATATGAGCCATGCTCTGTGAAAAGGGGGCTTAATACATCTGCGAAAAGTATCGACCCAGGTCAGCCTGCGCGGACTGCGCAGGCTGACCTGGATCGATACTTCTCGCTACTGGTCAATTTTCTGTATGTCAAAGGACCAGTCTACCTTATGATACAGTCGGTTGTTAGACATAATGAATTTTATGGATCCCTGACTGTGTGATGTCTTTCTTGGTATGATGCATCAAGGAGATGCATTAAGCCCCCTTTTTGCCAGAGTATGGCTCATATATAAATTACCAACACAGTATAATATTCAAGAATAAGCAAACAGAGCTTTTTATGAGACACCATTTAGCATTGCAATACGTTATTCCGCATTTCAAACACTATTAACTCTTTACCGATAAAAAAAACCCCAAAATTTTAGACTTGTCGAAATTGAACGCATTTGCAGACGACATAATAAATGTCACTGAAAAGCTGAAATTTGTTTTGGAAAGGATAGAAAACATTGTGGGAAAAAGGAGAAAATGCTGGTTACCAGCATTTATTCCTTTTCCCACAATGTTTTCAAACGCCTTCTTCCTAAAAGTCGTTAAAAGAGATTGTGCGGTAAAGAGTTTAAACATACTAACTCTTTACCAGACAACAAAAGGTTAACCTTACCAATTTAAAACTTTATTATGCATCTTAAACAATATAAGAGACCGCATTTCAGACATAAAACAATAAATCTTTCCCGGACGATAAAAAGGTTAAGCTTATCAAAACTGAAAGTATTTGCAGACGACACGTTGAATATAACTCAAATGATGAGATTGTATTTGAAAGGGTGGAAAAGGAGAAAATGATGGTTGGCATTTTCTCTTTTCCCACACTGTTTTCAAATGCAATCTTCCTCAGGGTTGTTATAAACGGGAATGTTTTGTAAAGGTTTAACCCTTTACGGCACAAATGCGAGTTTTAACGACCTTGAGGAAAAAGGCTTCGAAAACATTGTTGGAAAAGGAGAACCAGCATTTTCTCCTTTTCCCCACTATGCTTTCTATCCTTCCTTTAAACAGATTCAATTTTTTGTTTCACATTTATCTCTTCGTTTGCAAATGCTTCCAATTTGGACTAGTCTAAAATTTCGTCGTCTGGTAAAGAGTTAAGAGAATGGCGAAGGGGTGACTTATCGAGACACCTATAGAAACAACGGTACAAATTTCTAAAAATGTCCCATGTCGTCATAATACGCCGAATTGAACAAAGAAGTTGTTCCCAATTTTATACCACGTGACTTTGACTTGCCTATAAAGCAGCGGCTTTGCGAAGCCCCGGTCACCGGCCGATATAGCTCAGTAGGTAGAGCGTAGGACTCGTGAACACAATGTCCTACAGATTGTGGGTTCATATCCCCGGCTGGCCAACTAAAAATTACTAATAGTCTTTCGGATGAGACATTAAACCGAGGTTCCGTGTGACGGTGCTATACGCCGAGCACGTTAAAGAACCAGGCGAAGCTCTCAGTAGTTTCGACCTGTATCCTTGCACTATCCCCCGTAACAACTAACCGTCTTCAGGGGGCGTCGCTCAGATGGGCAACCGGTAGCTACGATAAATAAACGGAAATAACCAACCAACCAAGCCCCGGCCAATACGACTTGTATTGCTACTCTGGCCACCCATAGCTTCTACTGCTACTTGACGATTATGCAGCCAACAACAAACACCATGCAAAAGCCAGGACTTGAAGCTACAGCTGACGTGAAGGTATACTAGTATCTATTTATCATTTATTTATTTGTTTATTTATTTATTTGTTTATTTATTTATTTATACTACTTATTTATTTATTTATTTATTCTATGTATTGAACCAATTTTCCTTATTTAAACACACACACACACACATACACACACACACACACTTTCTCACAATGGTTTCGGTAACAAAATATGGCCGAAGTGGACTAAACCAATGGTGTGATCATTAAAAAATGTGAATATTTATTCATTATAGATAAAATTTTAAATTGAACCTATCAAATTTTAACTTACATACGTTGTTGCTGTTTGTATGTCATACACTAAATAAGTAAGTATCGTGTAATGGCGATCGATCGCGGATAAGCACATGTTATGCCACAAAATCTAGCTCTGTTTCTGCTAAAACCGCATGAAGGGCTTTTCTAAAAAAAATGTAGAGGAGTATAGAAGTAAGTAGGGCGAACTGCCAAATTGTGCATATACACTAAACCAGAACTTCTAGACGGCCATTTTTTAAGCTGAAATTCCCCGTAGACCTTTTTTGGTATCCGCTGTCAAAAAAAGAGACACCTCATTTTGTTTGATGTTTGGAGAATATTTGACCAATGTAAAAGCATACCTCAAACTAAATCTGACAGTTTTTTTCCTGTACTTTTGAAAATATCTTGTTTAACATTCATTCACTGAACATTGTAGATTGAAAAAACCTTTGTTTTTTGAAGACTTCATGTTCCTTCCCTCGATTTATATTTTTGTGCAGAAAATAATTTTCATGTCTTTTTCTTATTGCTAACAAAATTTCAGTAACACATGATTTTCTTTTTAACCTGGCTGATAGACACCCCGCGTGCGCAAAACATGTGCTTTCTCTTTTTTTTGAAAAAAAGATGCCTTCTGTTGGTAAAACCAAGAATCTTTTCATCAAAATACCATGGGTAAAGTCCAAATATGTTACAATTTGTTTTTATTTAACTGTCTATTACTTGGCCAAATTTACAGGAGAAACTTTATTATAAAGTATATTCACCAGATACAGCAGTAATTTGTGTATGTTTACCCAATTATAGAATGACCACAGCTCAGCACGCCGGAGCAGGGCAGCTGTCATAGGTATTGGCATCATAGCCGTTCTATTGGTCATTTCAACTGTTTTTGCAGTTATAACTTTCATACAAGTAAAGGTAAGTCCATTGTTATGTTTGAAGACGAACTTGACATTAAAAGTAGAATACTTACGTTTCCCTTTTTCCCTGGCAATGATGTCATTGCATTTTGTTGCATCTGGAGAAAACAAATTGTGCTAACAATAGGACAAATGGAAAAAAATGTCTTTCAGCTATCACAACATCATCTTATCCTTGGATTGATTGATTGATTGATTGTATGGTGTTTAACGCCGTTTTCAACATTATTTCAGTTATATCGCGGCGGCCAGTGCACCTATCCATGTTTTCCTGGAGTTTCTTTTACTAGTACTCCGCATAATATTCTTTCCCAGCCACTGGCTACTTTCCCACATAACAATCGTCGAAACAATAGTCAGCGGTGAGAGAGGAATGAATCCTGTCGCAATGACTATCATCAATCCTCGGAAAGAAATTGGCCAAACCGGGGATCGAACCGGGGAGCGACCTCCTGTTCTCAAGTCCTGTACGCTACCGGCTGAGCTACGGGGCTTGGCTCTTATCCTTGGAACGACCAGCTCTATACAGTTCTCTTTTTACAGCATGTTACACACCAGTTGGTATTTATTGGTTGTTTGTACGCTCTGTTTGGCTTTAACGCGCCACTTCCATCAATATTTCTGTGTTCCAGGGTGGATCAGCACAATTAACCTTGTTATCCCTTTGCTTCAGTCCAAGTTATACATGTACAGCATTGGTTGAATCTGGTTCGCCATCAAATAAGGCTGTTTGGTAACGATTAAAATCATGGCGTTTTAGAAAGATGAGTTAGAAAAACAACTGCGACACAGAAAACGAAAATGCTCATGTAATTGACTTTGACTGAATATTCTTCGAAGATTACACCTATCTTCTATGATACATCACTATCCTATACTGAATAAATATTAATAAGCGGGGTTTACACTGACGCAAAAAATAGTAAGCGAAAAACGGCTATAAATAATACGTCTGTGAAAGAATCAAGCAAATTCTTCAATACAAAGCACGAAGAATGTGCCCAACTTTTAATCACTTTCGTTTGGTGTAGAGTTAATTCTGGAGTTCAGAAAAACTATAACAGTTGGCACAATTGAACTGATTCTCTCACTGGTGTTTATTTATAACCAATTCAATTAAACTATTGAAAATAAATTACAGAAAGTTAAAGACCAATGGGAAGCTCTTGGTGATGAGGAAAAGACGACCTTGGAACGTATGGTACGTAAACTTTCATTACGACGTCATAGATCTATCTGATGTAAGTGTAAGTATAGGTAATAAAAGGTTTGTGACTAGTTATTTTTCCAATAGGTGTTAATTTTCTTCTTTTCCAATAAGCAATACTGTTATTTATGTTTTTTTAATTTATGTTCAAAATTAAGTCTTACCATTTTGTCTAGATCAACATGGAACTCGATTCCCAGAAGTTTAAACTGTGTTTCTCCCCATGATAATTTCCATTTTGTCTTGATAGATCTTGTATTATATTTCATACTGCCAATCCATATTAGTTTTGTTTTGTAGAAATTAACTTTCAAGCCAGAAATATGTGAAAATTTCTTAAGTAATTCTAGAGTACTTTTGATTGATTTTTCTGAACCGTCTAAAAAAAGTGTTGTGTCATCAGCAAATTGTGATATGATGTATTCTTCTTTTTTTATTTTTATTCCTATTATATTTCTATCGTATCTTAATTTAATATTAAGAATTTCAGACACAGGATGAAAATATAAGCTGATATTAGATCGCCTTGTCGACACCCCCTTCTGACTTTGAAGTAATCTGATAGGAAACCATTTATTTGTACGCATACCTCAGTATTATGCAGAAATAATTTAATCCATTCTCTGAACATCGCACCGAAATTAAAATATTCTAGCGCCTTCTCAATAAAATTGAATGAAAGGGAATCAAAAGCTTTTTCAAAGTCTATTAACATTAAAAGTCCAGGTACTCGATGTTCTTCACAATGTTGCATGATATCATAGACTAGTCTTGTGTTTTCCCCAAACCTGTCCCGTAAAAACCCAGGTTGGTCTCCTGATATGACCCAAAACATTAAGTCTGTTGGCAATACTACCTGAAGCAAGCTTATATAAAACGTTTAAAAGTGTGATCGGTCTCCAGTTTTTTAGAAATTTTTTAGGTTTATTATCTTTTGGTATGCAAGTTATAGTACCCAATTTAACGTTCTGTGAAAAGGATTGGCGACAAAGTGGCCAATCTTATTCCAGAACACTTTATAGAAATTGGTAGTGAAACCATCTCCTCCTGGGCTTTTATCGTTTTTCATGTTTTTAAGCGTATCCGTTTCTTCATTATATTGTAATAATCCTTCAATTTCCTCCTTTTGTTTTTCATCTAACTTATATGTAGTACAATTTTTTAAGTCTTCCTCAAAATTAATGTCAATAATATTGTTTGGTTCAGTATATAAAGTTTCATAATAATGTTTTGCTTCTTTAAGGATTTCATTTTGGTCAAATATATGACTGCCATCTTCTGTTTCTATAAAAGGAACAGTTTTTGATGAAATATGCTGTTTTTCCAAATCACAGAAATATTTAGTCACTTTTTCTCCATTATCAATCCAGTTTGCTCTAGACCTAATAAAGAAGCCATTTAACTTTCCTTTTCGCAGATTTTCTAATTCTATTAAACTGTTGAAAATAAATTACAGAAAGTTAAAGACCAATGGGAAGCTCTTACTGATGAGGAAAAGACAACCATGGAACGTATGGTACGTAAACTTTTATTATGACGTCATAGATCTGTCTGATTTAATGAAAATAATGGAGTTACCAATTGTAAAATGACCACGCCGTTATTTAGACGCCAAAAGGCGTACCTTTTTACGGTATGTAATCGTACAGTTAATATAATTGCAAAGAAATATATCTAGTTGTATTCACCGGTAAAAAGGGTTTCAAAAATTTATTTATGATGCTTAGTGCTCTCTAGTAAAGAATGTTATGTTTTTTTTTACTTTCAGACGGCTGAAGATTCAAAACTCGCCGATAAAGATAGTGTGGTATGGAATTTTACTATGATAGATTTATTTTCACTGTTAAACATTGTCAGCATAACAGTATTTAAGAGAGACTGCTACGGCCTGATATCTAAAATTTTGACAGTATTAATTCAAGCGTAGGTTTCATAGTCTACACAGTCTGACTTAGATCTATATTGTTAGCAAAAGCAACTTGAATTATACACATCTTGTTCATTCTGTCTGGTACTGATCTTGTATCCATTTGATATACATGTATGCCATTATTTTAGACAAACGATTTTATAAAAATATATATTTTACAGCTCTACATTTCATTTTTCACACTGTGTGAAGTAAAAGTTAATTTGTAATTGACCATGAATATACATGTAACTCCTCATTGTGATTCTTTCTCTTTAAATAATTGTATTATCATTATTACTGATATGTAGTCCCCTTTCATACTTTTCGTTTGAGTTAAACGAATATGAGCGACACTCTATCAAAACAGAGTTTAATGCATCTTCGTGGTGCATTATACTAAGCAAGTCATCATGTAACTAAGGATCCATAAATCTATTTTGTCTAGAACAAGTGGCTGTATCATGAGGTAGACTGTTCCTTGGACGTACATGCAGAAAAGTGACCGATAACAAGTTTCGATCCCGGTAAGCCTGAACGGACTGCGCAGGCTGACCTGGGTCTATGCTTTTTGATTACCTTCATTCAAAATGCTTTCTAATAACTTTCTTATACAGATTAAGACTAATATTTTTTTTATAAAATCTGGAGCATTTTACTTGCTAGATCTATCGGCCTCTCGAGTAAATATGGCGTAACTTAATTCTGATGATGGGTTGGAGTTAAGCAGATAGTAACAGGCTGCTACAGTTTTTGAGAAAGAATGTTGCATAGGAATAAGACCATAGGTATCATATTGTGACCCCCTGGGTTATAGAAATGTTATTTGTTGTAACAATTTCTCATTACGCACGCTGTCTTGTCAGTATTTTTCATTTTCTTAAAGTTAGATTTGATTTTAACGCTTGATAAATATTACGGGTGGGGGTTTGTCTTGTAAACAGTGGAAATCTGTCGCCGATCACAGTCTCAATTTGGATTGTCAGTCGATTCACTTTACATTCCCACAACGTTTAAGATCAGATTACCTTGTGTGATTGTCCGATTATTGTCGAATCCACTTGTTTACATTGTAAATCCTTAATTTCCACGTCGGATTATTGCAGACGTCAGCCGTGATGCACATTGGCGGAATGGCAGAAATGTGCACACATCGTGACTACGTCATCAATTTCTGAGTCACGTGCGCACTTGTTTATGTTTATTCCGAGCTGTCAGTTGCAGAATTCTGCGGTAGTTCAACTTTTCAAATCGCTTGCATTTATCGAAAACAACATTGTTAAAGTATCATCATTTAGGTAATTGTAGATAATATATTTTTATATATGTTTGAGGTTTAATAATGCCTTTTCCCATACAAAAATCTAGTTTTTAAGAGTCGAGTTTCTCCACTGTCAGGTGACGGCGGAATTCTGCCAGATAGCGCAGCTATTCTGCAGAGTTCCGCATTTTCCTGCCGTTTTTCTGCAAGCACGTGCATTCTGCCAGGAGGACTCACAAGAGTATATAAGGGCCGATTTTTCCCTGGAAGAGTCAGAACTATCGGGTCTCTCCTTGGGTAAGGATTATTTAGCCTCCTTACGAAAATTGAATAAAAATAATAAACAATAAGATTTACATATAGAATAATAATAAATATATCAGAATAAAAGAAAGAACTGGAAATGTATTAAGTCTGTGCTGATTATTGGACGCCCCACACTCTACCATACTGATCTCTCATACGAAGTGATCAGGATCGTCACAGCTATTTTTGGTGGCAGAGGCAAAGGCACATTAGACTTAAATGAATGATTTATACACAGTATATATATATAAAAAAAAATATATATATTAGTTGTATTGCACTATAGTTATTCAGCAACCCAAGGAAGACAGTTCTCATATGATTTCAAGTTTTATTTTTGTTTATAACTTTTTCTGAATAAACATGGAAAAAGACAAGGTAGTAACGAGAAAAGGAGCTCGTAGAGAAGGTCAGAGTGTTAGCACTCATAGTGATCAGAATGAAAAACAAAAGGAGAGTGAAAGATTAACAATTGGTACTATGAGTACACATGAAATAGATTTATGTGATGAAAATTACAATGACTCTCATGGATCACCAGGATCAAGAGTAAATATGAACCACCTTAGTAGAGGTGATAGTATTAATTATAGCCTTGAACAGAGAGGTGCACAAAGTAAAGATGTAGATCAGTTCATGAGTAACATTGAGGAAAAAGTAGAAAAGCTAGAGAGCTCATTAGTAAATGTTACTCAAGAGTTGAAAAATGTAATAAAAAATACCACTCAAAATGAATGTGTACCTGCACATAAGGAAAAATCAAGATACAGAAATAGAGTAAGACATAATAGATATAGATCAGACTGTGGGACAGACACAGAATCAGAATGTGGTACTGATAATGTTTTATCATTATCGTCAACCACAGTTGGTATGAAAAATAAGAATAGCCCTAAATTACCACCATTTACAGGAAAAGAATCTTGGCATATTTGGTTTAATAGATTTGAGGATGTAGCTAAGAGACAAAAATGGAATGCAGAAGAAATGCTAGATGAAATGTTACCTAGATTACAGGGTCCAGCAGGTGATTTTGTATATGGTCAATTGTCTTATGATATCCGATCAAATTACAGATCACTTTGCAAAGAATTATCAAGTAGATTCAGAGTGGTAGAAACTTCAAAAACATTTTGGGCTCAGTTTAGCCACAGAAATCAAAAACACGGTGAAACGGTTGAGGAATATTCAGCCGAATTAAAGAAACTTTACGATAAAGCACACTCAAAAAGAGATAAACAAACGAGACAGGAAGACCTGTTACGTAGATTTCTAGATGGCCTTTTAGATGATAAAGCTAGGTTCCATGTAGAATTCATAAAAGAACCAAAAGACATAGATGAAGCTGTTTATTATACTGTATGTTTCCAAGAAACAAGAAATAAAACCTCAAGTACAGACCAAAGGGTTAGAAATGTATTTGAAAATGAGAATAGTGAAGATGAAGCAGAAATAGGCAGAGTGATACCCGGTAAAAATAAAAATAGAAGTATAACACACGAAAATAGCCCGTCTCAGAAAATTGAAGCAAATGACATGGAAAAATTAAGAGAAATAATCAAAGAAGAATTGAAAGCATTGACTTCTTCGAATAAAGATACAAATAGCAATAATCAAGGGATACAATACAAAACCCCACAGACTAGCCAGAATAATACAAATTATAATGGCTCAAATCATACACCAAATTATAGGCATTGTTATTATTGCAAAGACCCAACACACTTAAAAAGGAACTGCCCAAAATTACTGGCATTAACAAAACAATGGGACCAAAACCAGAGAAATATACGGATCCCACAGTATACAGACAGAAACCAAATCCAGGATCAAAGACACACAGCTCAAAATGCTGCGGATAATTCAAAACAAAATTTAAACTGTTAGGGACTGATCTTGATGGCCTAGATACAGTCCAAATGGGTAAAAGTGGCCAAAATAAGACAAATTTCACAAGACGTGGTTACTTCTCAGATAGTATTTATATGGTAGGAAAAGTACAAAATGTACCAGTAAACTATGTTGTGGATACTGGCGCAGAGCAAACAGTTGTTTCAAAGAATGTTTTCAATAAAATAGATAGTGCAATAAAGCCAAATGTAATACAAAAAGGTAGATTATTACATGCAGGAGGTGAACCATTAAACAATGTGGGAAAATGTGAACTTGAACTGTGCATTGATAAATTCAAAATTAAGAAAGAAGTCATGATAGCTGAAATTAAAGACGATGTCCTATTAGGTATGGATGTACTTAAGGGCTCAAATGGAAAACCAGCAGATATTATTCTAAGTGAAGGAAAAATTATACTTGATGGTTTTACTATTGATTGTAAACATTATTCAGACAACAATTTAAGAAAAGTTACCTCAGCAGATCATTATATTGTACAAGGCTACACGGAACAAATCATAGATGCATTTGTAGAGAGGTATGAAATGGATGACCTTAGAAATAATTCAGATATGATAATTGAGCCTACAAAGGCATTTCAGGAAAAACATCCAATTTCAATGGCTTCTAGTGTAGTTAATATAAAAAGGGCACCCACTGTCAAAGTAAGGTTAATTAACCCTTTCCCTTATGATGTTTCCATTAAACAAGATACAGTAATAGGCATGGCAGAGTTTATTACAACTGAACCAGTAGTCTTATTTAGTCAAGAAAATGGAGATCCTGATAATTTTGCTTCTGCTAGAAGAATAGAGATTGACAAACAAGTTACTCAATCAGGTTTAAGACAAGTCATTACAGATAAAAACAATACAGATTCAAAAATAGCCCAAGAACAAAATATACCTGACCATTTAAAAGAGTTGTATATAGATGCTATACAAGATAAGACATTCAGACAAAAACAAGCAATTGCTAGTACTCTTATTGAATATCAAGATGTGTTCTCTAAAAGTGATACTGACTTAGGCTTAACACATTTAGCTGAACATGAAATTGATACAGGCAATGCCAAACCAATAAAGCAGCAATTCAGGAGAGTACCAATAGCTTTCCAAAAAGATGAGAAAAAGGCAATTGATAAAATGCTAGATCAAGGTGTTATTAGACCTTCATGCAGCCCATGGGCATCACCGCTTGTTTTAACAAAGAAAAAAGATGGGACAGTGAGACCATGTGTAGATTACAGGCTTTTGAACAAGGTTACTAAAGTAGACGCCTTTCCTTTACCAAAGATTGATGAATGTAATGATTCACTGGGCGGTGCAAAACTATTTTCAACACTTGATCTCACATCGGGTTACTTCCAAATTCCACTTAGAGAGAGTGATATACCAAAATCAGCTTTTATTTCCAAACATGGTCTATTTGAATTCACATCTCTTCCATTTGGAATGGTCAATAGTGGTGCCACATTGAAAGAATAATGGAACTGGCTCTCAAAGGTCTGCAATGGCAAATATGTCTAATATATATTGATGATTGTATAGTATTTGGTGAAACATTTGAAGAGCATATGGTTAGACTTCAACAAGTTCTAGATAGGTTCAGACAAGCGAATCTAAAATTAAAACCAAAAAAGTGTGAGTTGATAAAAAAACAAGTCACATTCCTAGGTCACAGAATTACAAAGGATGGTACTAAACCTGACCCATGTAACATATCTAAAGTCCTATCATGGAAAGTACCTGAAAATGTTACTGAAGTGAAACAATTTCTGGGCCTGTGCTCTTATTACAGAAAATATGTTAAGAATTTCAGTCAAATAGCACATCCCTTATTTGAATTAACAAAAAATGATAGCAATCTGAAATGGACTGAAGAATGTCAAGAATCATTTAACACATTGAAAGGAGCACTAACTAATCCAAATTTCATAGCATTACCTAATCATGAGGACGAGTTTATCCTCGACTGTGATGCATGTAACACTGGTATAGGAGCAGTGTTAAGTCAGATCCAAAATGGACAGGAAAAAGTAATTGCATATGGTAGTAGGTCATTAAGTAAATCAGAAAGAAATTTCTGTGTAACAGACAAGGAACTTTTAGCCATCAGATATTTTGTCGAATATTTCCGACACTACCTTTTAGGTAGAAACTTTACAGTACGGTCTGATCATAAGGCATTGCAATGGCTATTCAGCATGAAAAATCCAAACGGCAGAATTGCTAGGTGGATCGAAATTCTATCCTCATACTCATTTAGTATAGAGTACCGTAAAGGTTCAAAACATGGTAATGCAGATAGTCTCTCACGATGCCCAAATCCACAGGACTGTTCCTGTGATGATTTCAACTCTGAGGAAGATTTAAAATGTGGACCCTGCAAAAAATGTAAACAGAGAGCAATTAATTTCGAGTCTGATTTCTATAGGAAAAATCAATCTGTCAAATGCATACACAAGTCGTATGAATTTAAGACAGAATATTTAACATCTATCATTAGCACACTATACTACAAAATAATTTTGATATGTACTATGTTCATAGTCTGTAGTAACAAGTATATTTTTTCAAAATTGACAAAATGCAATGTGACAAACAAGTCAAGTTTAGTGAATTTGATGAAAATGCCAAATTCATGTATAAAGGAAACATCCATTTGTTGCATAACAAAAATGTACAAGTCATGGAGAAAAGTTAGATTAAAACACTGTTTGAAAAGTAGATACAAGGAAATGATAGAATATTTGTTTTTCAAGTATGTAATAGTAAAGCACTGGGTGAAAAATAAGGAAATAGCAATATTGTTTTTGTTCATATATGAATTATTGAAATATTGTGTAAAAAGTATACACAAGAAAGTAAATATATGGGGTATTTCCATATATGGAGTATTTAAGATTAAACCATTTGTGTATGGTGGAAATAAGGTATGTTTGATGAAGTTCTGTCGTGAGGTACAGACTAGGTCAAACACAAATTCTTGTGAATTTTATGTCCCGTGGGCAGGTGAATTTAGTTCAAGTGATTTGCAGGAAATGCAAAGGGATGATAAAGATTTAGGACAAGTTATAAGATGGTTTCAGGTAGGAGTTAGGCCTACCGGTGATTTATTAAAAGTAGCAAGTCTCACTACTAGGCATTATGTTCAATGCTGGGGTGCATTGGCTATTAAAGATGGTTTGCTGTTAAGGAAATTTGTTAAGAAAGATAATTCTGGATCTTTCTTGCAACTTATTGTACCTAAAGCCCTGCAGAGGGATGTTTTGTATCAAATGCATAATAGTCTTTTGTCTGGTCATTTAGGGAGAAAAAAGACAAAAGAAAAACTTCTCCAAAGGTATTATTGGTTTGGAGTAAAGGAAGACATAAACTTATGGATAGAACAGTGTGAAAATTGTGGTGCAAATAAGACACCTTCAAAAAATCCTAAAATTCACTCAGGCAAAATGCCAGTAGGGTCCATACTTGACCGGCTTTCAACCGATTTACTAGGTCCGTTACCGCAAACTCCTAGGAAAAACAGATATATATTAACTGTGACAGATCATTTCTCACAGTGGGTAGAAATTATTCCTATCCCAGATCAAAGTGCTGAAACAACCGCTAGAGTTATACTGAATGAAGTGATATCAAGATATGGTTGTCCACTCAGTATACATAGTGACCAGGGGTCAAATTATGAAAGTAAAATTTTCACAGATCTATGTCATCTATTAGAAATTAAAAAGACTAGAACATCACCGAGAAACCCAAAATGTAATGGTAAAACTGAAAGATTCAATAAAACTTTGATAAGGATGATTAGAGCATATCTAGCAGATGTTCAAACCGATTGGGATTTAAACTTGGGATGCTTAGCAGCAGCATATAGGGCAACACCACACGAAACTACAAAATTAACGCCAAATTTGATCATGCTAGGTAGAGAAGTTAGGTTACCTGCAGAGATAGCTTTTGCAAGTCATGGAAATGATGCAGAAAACATTTCTTCATACGGACAGTATGTAATTAGCTTAAAAGATAAAATGCACAAAGCACATGAATTATGTCGAAAGTACTTAACAAACTGTGCAAAGAGGCAAACTGAAAAAGCTGACATGGATAAATCGTACCATGTGTATAATACAGGAGATATTGTGTGGTATTTAAACATTAAGAGAAAAGAAGCAATGTGTCCAAAATTGCAAACACCATATACTGGTCCTTTTCAAATACAGAAAAAAATTAGTGAACATAACTATGTAATCCAAATGTCGAAATCAAAAAGTGATGTAAAAGTTGTACATTACGACAAGCTAAAACCTTATAAAGGCAATTTAGTGCCAAAATGGGCAAAAGTTCCAGAAACTAGAGAATAGTTTAATTCCAAAAGGAACTTATGAAGAATAAAACAGTCAAAATTAAACAAAAGATTTATAAAAACAGTAGTAAACAATGTAATCAAAGTTTTATGAGAACACTGACCTGCAGTCATACTAATATAGCAGTATATAACACATCAATCAAATGATAAAAACGTCGCAAGCAAGAATAATAAATTATAACCATACAGTTTGGTACAATATTAGAATGTAAATTCAAAATATGATAAAGGTAAACCCTTTGTTATTTCCAGAATGGAACAAACCTTCCCAAACACAAGACCAATCAGAAAAATGGAAACCAAAGCTAACAGCAGAGGTAGAGTCTACCAATGCCAGAGATGTCAGGTTGAAAAATATGAAGGGGAAAGGTCGAAAGTATTGATGCATTTCTACAGGAAGCACGTAGCATTAGATGCAGTGCCATTTTATTGTTCTATTTGCAAGTTTGTTACTACTTCTCAGAGAGATTTGGAGAGCCACGTCCTTCCGAAACACTTTCCATCCCATGCTGCAACTGTAAACGCCATGTTGGCCAATGGAGAAGCTGTTAATGAGAGCTCTAGTCTATTGCAGAATCTACAACATTACGTACCAACTGAGAACGACATTGTCCGTTTATCTAAAGATGACAGCGACAGAATCTTTTTAAGCAGGCAGAAGCCACCTAGTTATATAAAAAATTCTATTGTTTCTCCATATAATTTAGATGTTACAAATGATGCTTTGAAGGAGCTTGACGAGGGGGATGATGCAAGTTCACTGAGAACGGTGAATATTTTGGATGACATGTTAGGTGACAATCAACTATCTCCGTTCTCTGTGAAACGTATCAATCCAGCCCCTAGAAAAAGTCCGGTAAAGGTAAATGACACATTCTCTGACTCTATGTCTGATAGCTCCAGCTCAAGCTCCTCCTCTAGTGCCAACACCAGTAACAGCAGGTTGTCTCAGGAAGTGGCCTTTTTAAGAAAAGAAATACAAACAATGGGAGCTGCAATGGCACAAATGGTCAGTGAACTTGAAACTCTAAATAAAAAATTAGATAAGAAAGATATTACCACTACAAGTAAGGAAACACAGACAGAGGCACGCATATAAACACAAACACACAGGCACACAACACATGCATTTACATACAGGAACCACTACCAACCATATCACAACAGGTACATACGCACACAACCATATCACAGACACTCCCATGGCAGGCAGAACACACACATTAGATTTAGAGATTAAAATAGTTAAATAATAAGATTATTACTAAACATAGTTGTAGAATAATTAAGATATTTCAGTATCCTTCTGTTGCCTGAGAAGTATTACAAATTTCATTACTTATGTGTAATAGCTACACTTATGATAAGTTATTTCCTAATGCATGGTTTACAACTATATGGTAATTGCATAAAACTGGGAAACATTGATATTCTACTGTTGCTGTAAAGCACAATGAGTTACCCTGTCAATATACTGACATGTTTATAGTACACATATGTAACATATGTAACATAAATCATTGCTCTTTGTACATTATGAACAGTTTGCTGCTTGTTCTTACTACTGTATATGACATGTTATAGTATCTTGTTTTATCTTCATTGTGATACAAGTATTTGCATTCATTGCAATTATTTGAAAACTAGTATCAGCTCTTTCTAGTTTGAGCGCAATAGAAAAATATAGTTGGTTTCCATCCCTATTCATTAAAGGGAGTATATAACAATAGTTCACTTATTAAAATGAACTGGTTTTGTCCATTTGATTATTGGATGTGAATATTTCCATGCTCATGTGTATCATGAGGTTAGGCTGTTAAGCACTATGTTTATTATCTGAACATTTGAGATATATATGGGATATGTATTGAGCTAGTTAAATATAGGTTTCATGTATAACTAGAAACCGTAATGTTTATGTCGGATAAGAATCATTCGTGTTGTATAATATATGTAAGCATTTATAATGCTTTATTACAAAAATTGTAATTCAGAATACAAGTTATGTATGAAAATGTACTGATTTAACAGATACAACATTGAGGTTGAAGTCGTCACTTTATAAAGGTGGACATATTTGTTTGAGTACCAGTATTGGTTCATGAAGTTTTGATACTTTGAATAAATAATTTTCATGGGGAATACATAGTCCTATGAGAATAAGTTATTTAAGGAAACTACTAACTGTAAAGGTATTAGTTAAATGAGAAAAATGCCTTGAGTTTACAGAAATGTTCAGTAATCAATTGGGATTAGAACATTTCATGGAAGTTTAAGTGATATACTGGAATGATTGTTTAATACAATCTTTGGTCTTTAAGACAATATGTCTTTCAACGATTCTTGTTATTATTTGCGATATATATACATTGATTACCAGATGTTAGTATAGTTAGAATGACAATGGTTTACAGATGTATGTTTGTGACAAGTATTTGTGTTAAATACTTATTGCTTGTTGATATTTAAAATCATCTCTAGTTAAAAATTGTATGAAATATTTCATTATCATCATTATAGATATAGCATATAGTCATGTATGTCAAGTAACAATTTAACTTGTATTTGTGTATATGAAATTAGTTATGTCATATCTATCAAATTTAAGAGCTTGGATGTAATTAAGTGCATTCGAAAGCTTTTTCTTGAGTCTAGAAGTTCTGTTGCATCAGAGTTCCATACTTACTTATCTAACAAGGTAGCGAGCATTAACACAGACAGCTATGGTCTGGAATCTGAGTGCTTATGCCTTGATAGGTATCAAAATAAGTTGATAGATATAAACTTTACATTTGTCTCCAAATGTTTTTTTTTCATAATAAATGTTGTTTATTTGTGGGGACACAAATTTTTTTTTGTAGGGGGAGGTAATGTGACCCCCTGGGTTATAGAAATGTTATTTGTTGTAACAATTTCTCATTACGCACGCTGTCTTGTCAGTATTTTTCATTTTCTTAAAGTTAGATTTGATTTTAACGCTTGATAAATATTACGGGTGGGGGTTTGTCTTGTAAACAGTGGAAATCTGTCGCCGATCACAGTCTCAATTTGGATTGTCAGTCGATTCACTTTACATTCCCACAACGTTTAAGATCAGATTACCTTGTGTGATTGTCCGATTATTGTCGAATCCACTTGTTTACATTGTAAATCCTTAATTTCCACGTCGGATTTTTGCAGACGTCAGCCGTGATGCACATTGGCGGAATGGCAGAAATGTGCACACATCGTGACTACGTCATCAATTTCTGAGTCACGTGCGCACTTGTTTATGTTTATTCCGAGCTGTCAGTTGCAGAATTCTGCGGTAGTTCAACTTTTCAAATCGCTTGCATTTATCGAAAACAACATTGTTAAAGTATCATCATTTAGGTAATTGTAGATAATATATTTTTATATATGTTTGAGGTTTAATAATGCCTTTTCCCATACAAAAATCTAGTTTTTAAGAGTCGAGTTTCTCCACTGTCAGGTGACGGCGGAATTCTGCCAGATAGCGCAGCTATTCTGCAGAGTTCCGCATTTTCCTGCCGTTTTTCTGCAAGCACGTGCATTCTGCCAGGAGGACTCACAAGAGTATATAAGGGCCGATTTTTCCCTGGAAGAGTCAGAACTATCGGGTCTCTCCTTGGGTAAGGATTATTTAGCCTCCTTACGAAAATTGAATAAAAATAATAAACAATAAGATTTACATATAGAATAATAATAAATATATCAGAATAAAAGAAAGAACTGGAAATGTATTAAGTCTGTGCTGATTATTGGACGCCCCACACTCTACCATACTGATCTCTCATACGAAGTGATCAGGATCGTCACAATATACCGTTAGCCATGACAATAAGTTACTTTTAACATGTTTTAGTGTAACATTTCATTGATAGTCATTTGAAATTAAATGTTTGAGGCGTGATAAGGGTTCCAAGAAGAAATATGGTGTGACGTCATCGAACCACGTAAGATAAGAGATGTAATTAACAATCCCCGGATCAAGGATACTCACGGAATATAGCTAAAATAGTATTGGAAAATTTTACAAACATTCTCATTTTCTACAACAGGAGGCCAACATTACATATCATTTACCACTGTTGAATAAGACAATTGAAGAAAAAGTGGTTGTCACGAATGATGAAGAAGACATCACTACACCTGAGCTAAGAACTATCTTCGATTTCAATAGGGTAGGTACATTAACACCTATAGATTTTTTTTTTAAGTCAAGGGTTTGTTTCTTTGCTTTAACAGCTATTTTATGGAAAAAAGGGGGGAAAGCTTCAAAGATTGCTTAGAGATAGGGGATGTTGTATTTTCGCCTTGTAGAAGTGAAGCAAAAACATATCTGTCTGTGTTCTTAATCATTGGGGTTGCTGATTAGTAATCACACTGGCTTGTAAATATACTTTAGAAAATGATTGTCAATAACAGGTTGTGATTTTGAAAGGCTGTTAAAAGGACTATTAACCAGACAGCGAAAATGCTTACATAAATGAAAATAGATGTTGGAAATCGACAAAATATTTCATTTTGTGTCGATGAAGGGTAGATCTATATTATGAGACGAGTTTGTGAAAGATAAGGTTCGGAAGCAAGTGGAATTCGACACTTTTATAAGAAATGACCTTTCTGCAAACGCGAGTTTGGCACGCCCACCGTAGTTACGCGGTATTCTGGTCGCTATGTCCGACAAATAAACCAGAAAATGGCGCCGACTTACACAAAGAAAGAGCGTTTATTTCTGTTTTACTCTAGCTTATGTTTCGCTCTAATTGAAGCAACCATAGTTTTTTTCCACAACTTTCTTATCAAATCGAACTAAATCAGCAACGTCACAAAAAAAAAAAAAAAAAAAACACTTTAAATAATGTCATATTCATAAGAAATCGAGAAGTAAAAACAGCGCAAATATATTCGTAATTCCGTGTTCTGTCTCGCAAATGTGAGTAGATTGCTGTCGGCAACATCTATCATTAGTCATAGGGAAAAGGGGCATAATTTTTTAAGACATTTTGTCAGTATGTAACATGTCAGTTTGACACTAAACAGTATAAGAAAAGGAATTACAATTTAACCCTTTACCACACAATCCGGTGCCTTAACGACCTTGAAGGAGGAGACTTTTGGAAACTTTTCTCATTTTCCCTAGATGTTTTCTACCCTTTTAGGACAAATCTCACCATTGGAGCAACGTTTAATTTTTTGACAGCATTTTTTTTTTTTCATGTTAGACGAATCAAATGTTATGTTGTCAGGTACAGGTTTACTTAATACCTCTGACACCTGTTTGAGTAAAAATCAATAGGTTTTATTGTAAGTAATCAACTAAGAAAGTGGTTTGCCGTAATTTTAACAGATGTATGTTGTAAAAACTTTTAAATTGGGGTATTTTTTGTCACTTGAGGTGATTACAAGGATATTGTTTATAAGATTTGATTAGGTCTTCTTATATTGTCACTTAGTATGAGGCCAAATGATATATTTCTAAGAAGTTGACACACTATCGCCGTTGACTTCGCGATACATTAAGTAAGACAACGCATTATTCAACCTCGGGGAGCACATGACAGATGCTGATGACGCTAGTTTGATCACGTGACAATTATAGGTGTTCGCACTGGAAGACACACTCTATTTTTATGACAGGATCAGCTTCGACTCAAGGATGAAAAAAAAAATCTTTTTTCATCCTTAAAAATTCTCTTTTCCTGCTTTTTTTGTATTAAATGGTGACACATGGTTGTGCTGACATAAAAAGAAAAAAACAAACCTAACAATAAATAAAAAGTAATCGTTAAAGGAATTGCAAGTCATTTTAATTCCAAAGCTAGTTAAACAAAAATTACTAAACATCAAAGAAATGCAAAAATATGGCGCACATTTATCTTATTTAGCTGTTACACTAATTCACCATGAGCCTAAAAAAGATGAGTCATACTCTGTAAAAAGGGGTTTAATGCATCTGCAAAAAGCAGTTCGGAGAGACTAACCTGGATCGAAACTTTCTGCTATTGGTCAATTTTCTGCATGTCAGAGGACCAAATTACCTCGTGATTCAGTTGGTTGTGAGACGAAATTGATTTTATGGATACATTATCATGTGATAACTTGCTTGGTATAATGAATCACGGAGATGCATTAAAGTTTAACCTCATTTTGCTGGAGTACCGTTCAGATGGGAGCACGGTTCAGATGTTTGAGCACTTAAACTCATTAAATTTTTTATAAAGGCACTACTTAACAGACCTCCAGAGAAGCGGGAGTGATAGTATTCTAAATCCATTATTTCTCTTCCAAACCCTATGTTGTGGGTACTCATTACAATCGTCTCGATGAGACGATTCTAATGAATACCCATAATATAAGGTTTAGTGATGAGTGATTAATATTTTCAATTTTTAAATTAAAATCACTCCCTCTATCTGGAGCTCTGTACTTAAGATTGTTTGTACATTTATTTGACCTCCTCAAAGGAGAAGTAGCACCCCAATGTATTTCCTGCAATGCATCTCTTACTGTTAGACACATACTTGTAGACTGTATAGACCTTGCACCTACAAGAGACAGGTTTTATCATGTTGACAGTATGAACAATTTATTTGATACTGTAAAGTTGGAGGCTATTTTTGACTTTCTGAAAGAGGTAAATCTCTACAAAAAGAGATAATTTTAGGTCCTATTGACCATCTGTTTTTTATCCTTAATGTTCGTATAATTATTTGCTCTTAGTATTTACACGGTATAGATTTTAATCTTATTTCGTAACCTTACAGTATATTCCATAAAATCCATTGCATTAATAGTAAGAGCGCTCAATATGAACTTTCATGTCGACAGGCCATAAAACTTCATTTTTTCATTCATTCATACATTTATTAGGATATGTTGTAATACAATTTCTTAGTGTGCTGATAAAGAGTGTTTTTAAATTCACAGGGCTATATTGTAACACATCTTCTGATAGATGGAAATGGTACAGATGTTGATATTTGTTTTGTCAGAAAGTTTACTCCACGTGGAAGCACCAACATGATTAAGGCTACAGTCAAGGCAGAAAAGGTACCACAATATTCAGTTTCAGTTTGTGCCATTGTGATCTAGCTCTTGTTGAAAAAATAAATTCTGATAATAGTAACAGTTAAACAAAAAGTGACGGATTGCGTGTACCAAGAAATATGTTCCAATATACCAAAAATACCCTGAGTCAAATAAAGTGTTTTTTGTCCTCCGTGTGGGTGATGATCAGACTTAACACGCATCTACACATTCGAATCTTTTGCGAGATACTGTGGCAAAAATGCACTGACATAAACATATTTGAGCTATGTGTACTGAAGCTAAAGACTTCATTTACGCAGGGGGTCCAAGAATTGTCCATCCTAGAGATCATTGTATCAAGGAAACCTGTCTTCATAAAGCTTCACTATACACTATTCCAGGGGTTGTTTTCGCAAACATTTCTTTATTTCATTCTAAGTATAATTTTAGATTTAGAAAGTAACACAACTTCTTACCAAATCAGATTTGTGTCACGTTCAAATTTAGAACATTCATGAGAACAAGACTAGGACTGTTTCTGAGAATGTTGGTTGAATATAGATCCGATATTCTGGTCTTCAAAGTAGATAAACTAGATAAACTTAAACTACCTGTCAACCTGATAAGTAAACTTGATGTGTTCAGTCTGTGAACAAAATCTCATTTACTTTCCCATTATTTTGGTAAACTCATACCCAGATAGCCTTACATTTGCAAACGACTCTTTTTGTCATGCGGCAGAGAACATAGCGGCAAAAGAAGGACTGTCAGGAAAAAAGTCCTATCTTATTTTTAGACCGTGTGCAAAGACAACATATTTTGTCCTTCACATTGTGAACATTGAATTCACCATGTATGCCTATATTACAGAGGAATGTAGTTGTCATGAGCGAAGTCGCAACAGAACTATACATAAGCACTGGTGAGCCCTTTGACCGGAATCTCTTATCTGAACGAGCCTCTGCTATGTGTCGAGACAGTCAGTTAGTTTTTACGAGGAAATCCAATGAAACTGTCCCCGGCAACACTGAAGGTAAGGTTTACCATGTTCTGGCAAAAAGATTTAATGCATCCCCGTTATGTATCAAGCAAGTCATCATACAGTTCTGGATCCATAAAATGCATTTTGTTGGACAAATGGCTGATTCCTTAGGTATAAATGTAATAACGAGCGTCAACGAGTTACGGGCAAAGCTCGTTTTACAGTAATACCGTTCTAGATTTTTATAAATAAAATACCGACTTCGTTCTGGGTTTTAGTCTAAATGTAGACGGGGATGGCAAAACAATCGTGTGTCTTCTGGTTAGTTGCACAGCGTCACACCTATCACAATCTTTCACACATTTACTTGGTTTGTCAAAAATGACGTTGATTATTTAACGTTCTGATGATGATTTAAAAATCATCCCAGTTTAATGAGTACAGTGATCTAATTTCCAACTCACTTTCAGCGTATAAAACGTCTAATTTTGTATAAATATCTGCATCGTTCCATGCTAGAAAATAATGACGTCATGAATTACATAATTTTACGTCATGCACGAGCCTTTTTTTTTTCGCGGAAAATCAATGATTGTGTCGAAGAAATCAGGACAAAACAAGTCTTTTGACGTTTCAAAAAGCAATATAGAGAATGTGAAATTTAAGTTCTAGATTTTGTTATTCACATGTTATGAAAGCTTGTTAATAGATCGAAAAAGTTTTTTTTTTTTCTTTATCCATAAACAGGATATCTAACCAATAACTCAGCAAATTTCTTTCCTAGAATTGTTTATTGTCAAATGTTGCTACAGGACATATTCCTCTCTCATCTCCGATCATTGTTTCGACGATGGACGTGGGGGAAAACAGATAGAAAAAAAGAGCTACAAATAATCTGATTTTGGCGATCTACTCACCCTGATTATTAAAGAAACTCAGGTAAAGCATTGGTAGGTGCACCGGCCGACATGACAAATCTATAAGTGAAATAATGTCGAAAAGGCGTTTCAAACCCCATACAAAGAAATCAGAGTGCGTAGATCTCTGTAATTATCGTCAAATCATCTAAAATCGCAATAGATTAAAGTTTGCGACCATTTTGTTTTTCTTACAAGTCACGTGATAATTCCAAATCAATGCTGATGAAGTCATAGCTGATGAAGTCATAGTCGTGGAGCGACGCCTCGCGTGAGTGAGACCTTATTGGTAGGGATTCTGGAAAAATTGTTATCTAGAAGTAGATCTATACAAATTCAAAAATGACAGACGCAAGTGACGTAAAAGATTGGTACTAAGGAGATTCTGTCCTACGGTCTTTGATACACTTGACAATCTCGTGATTTGAAACAGTGTTCCAGTCTCCAAATGAGACCCTCACGAGATCTGGTCAAATACGACGTAACTATCTGTCTGAGGTATGGAAGTTACCGAATACAGACAGAAACGTTACGGGAATTAATAAAGAAGCTGAAACATTACGCGAGAGCCAGTCGATCTTTTCTTTAAGGTTTTTTTGCGCTTTTGGCAATAAAAACTTTGTTCAAATTTCATTACGACGTTATCCCTAATTTTCAAAGTTTTATTCTGTAAAGAAAGCGAAACAGCTTGGCTTGTATCTAAATCGTCCACAGATCAACTGGGCCAGAGCAAACTTGTAAGTTTAATTATCTTTGTAGATATTTGACGGATTCTTTGGCATACCATTTATTCTTAGCGAATTGTACAAAGGTTGATTCTCATCTAGATCTAGAGTTAAATTTGTTTTTGCTTTTTTCCTGTTAGGAGCAAATGGGTAACGATAAATTCGGCCCATTAACAGCAGGAATTTTTTTAACAATTATCATTTTCCTTTAACAGAGGGAATTTGCATCCTTTTTCAGTCGTTGTATGTTTTCTTTTTTCTGTTGTAAATTAGCGGCCAAATTATGCTTTTTGTAAATACTATCACACTCTGTCAGTACTTGCTTTTTACGGTTTTGATACTGTAAATCTAGATTTCATTTTGACTGCATGAATTTTTGTTCAGCCAGTTGTTGAATCCACATAGTCTGTAAAATAGGGTCTACATTGCTGGACTGGTGGAAAGTCTCAGATGTAATTGATAAAAGAAATCCTTGAATTAAGAATAGCTGTCTTTTCTAAACACTGAAACAGAGTGTTTTTTCCCCAACCTATTCTGCACTGTAATCTTGTTACAGCTGCGTTAAACTAGATTTTGAGCAAAGATTTATGTTGGTAAGTTATTCAGTTGACTGAACCAAATGGACAATATTGTCGGGCAACTGTCTTGATTTTGTCAAGAGAAGCCGGAAACGTTCGCCGTATTTCACATGTGCATACATCTACGACAGAAGAATGCAGTCTATCGCAATGACTTTTGACAACCCTCAAAATTAGTTTAGGCAAAGCCAGGATTCGAGCTCAAAACCCTATGATTTCAAGATCTAGCCCGTCATTTGAATTACTAGATCTAGATATTTATTCCACAAATTATTTATGTCGCTCGTATTGAGGCTTTGCCTTTTTATGTTATCTAACTGATATGAAAAATAGAGAAAAGTATCACGTTAGTTGTCTTAGAAAGCGTTCTGAGAGATGCTCTGTGCTTTCAGTGTGAGGTTACAAGAGATGTGAAGAGGTGACCTGTTTGAAAACTATCCTATTTTTTCATGGCCTCGAGGAAGAATGCATTTGGCAATATTCTATGGAAAGCAGAAAAACGTTGAAGTTGGTAACAATTACTTTTTCCCTTTAAAAATCACGCTTTTTATCTTCTCAAAGACAAATAGAATGATCATAGCTACATTTGATTCGTTGTCTGCAAATGTTTTCAGTTTGATAAAGCAAAATATTTTGTTGTCTGTAAAGGATTAATTCCGGACTATTTTCCAGGAAATTCAGCCGTCAGAAAGAAGAGGATGATGTGTAGACCTTTTTCTGTATGCACGACAGAGTGCTCTCCCTTGATCACGGAAAATGTAATCAAAACATGCACGGGAACATGGTGGGGACGTACTTGCAACTATATAAAACATATAACTGTTAAACAGATTTGCAAGAGTGTGTGTAACACGGGTTGCATCTAGAGAGCGGCCTTGCGGGATTGTCTCAACTTTTTGTGTTTGTCCACCTATTTGTCAATTTTCCGCGGGCAAATCCCACAAATATAAGTCTTAATTTCAACTAAAAAACTCTTCATTTCGTATTCCATCATTCATAAAAAGAGGTCAGTTCAAACTAAAAGAAATTCTAAAATCTATAGGGATAATAAGAACTACTAATTTCGAAAGCTAGATCTGTCATTCCACCGATATCACGATTCTCAATTCACTTTTTCTTCAAGTGAGTCCGCCCCCATTTACCATATATAGATGGCACGATGGCATGTATTCCAAATATGGTGTAAAATGATTACTACAGAAAGCCCGCGAAAAAGAAAAATGTCAAGCCACTCCCTCTACATTCCTATGTTTTTCCTGCCTGTGACGCCATTTGAGCATATGTTACCCGTGTTTTTTCAAACAGAATAATCCAAAGCGATGTCAGTCGCAGTTTTCGAACATTTTATTACTACCAGAAAGAACTGTACATGGATAGTACCATTTTTAAAATGGGTGTTTAGATAAAAATGAACTTTCACTTTTTATTTGTCAGCCAAAAAATGGCTTCAAATACATTAACGGTTGGCGAAAACCATTTCAGGTATGATATATGTAGCGTGTTCTGATTATACAGGAAACTACATGATTAGATCCACATTTGCAGACAGTTGCAAAAGTTACCAAAAATTTTGACGATTCAGAAAAGGTATCTCATTTAAGTCAGTGTTTTTATTTTGCAGATGCATATCAGAACGAAGTGTTGGTTTTTGTTCTGCAGAATGATTATGAAATCACCCCGACATACTTTTTCTTTTTAATGATAAATTACACTAAAAATAGATCGATGTAAAACACGAAAACCCATGACAAAAATGTCGATTTGACATCGCCCGCTCATAGACACTTCAAGCTGTCTTTTACGGTTTTTTTGTGGTTACTGTACACAGATTTACATACATACCGACCGACTGAACTGTGTGATATAATATCTAAAATTTCAATGTCATCAAAGAGACTTTGGTGATTTTTATGAAATCGGAATTATCGGACAACCAACAAGAATGGGGGGGGGGTCTTGTTCGTGCAGCATTAGAGCACAGAAACAAGTGTAAGCGAAGAAAGCACAAAAAATTAATGTGGCATTTATCACTGGTGTTGAATTGCACTCAAAACAAAGATTGTTCTTAGACTGGTTTTATCTTGGGCCACAAACTCTCCAGATGAGATGGGTACCTACTTACTTAAGTCTTGGTAAGTTTCTCTGCGGAGTATTCCTGTGTTGTTTGTGCTTGTTAGAATCTTTTCTTGGGCAAATCTAGTTAGTACCCACAACATAATTATGTGCTTTTCTCTGCTATTCATGTATTAAAATATCTGGATTTAAATTGCCAGCTTTAAATTTCAAATTCGTCCAATTTTTTAAAAGGGTGAAGGAGTTGGCCCATTGTTTTTTAAAAGTAGATTTAACTCTAACCAAGAACAATCATTATTGGATATATGAATTCTATAAAAGTAACATTTATATATTTTTTATAGCTGAATATTGTATAAACAACCTCAAACCATATAAGATAGTCTTGATATTCATCCCCCCTCAATTAATTTTCATTGCCCCCCCCATTTCAGAAATCATGGGGGGGGGGGGGACAAATCAGTTGCCGATTTCTACATGCATCCCTGCAGTGTGTCTGTTTCTAGTACAGAAAGTAAAAATGAAAAGTCACGAATAAAATGGTACATGTATAAATTTTGGACTTGTAAAAAAAAGGTGAGTGAGAGAGAGAAAAAGAAGAAAACTGTCTAAAATTTTATGTATCTGTTTATAGGGTGATGCACATTTTTTTCTATTGATGTGTAATGTATCATAACAATATATAACTGATTTTGTTTCTTGCTGATGAAAGTACACCATGTTTTATAGGAAAACAAATGATTTTAGCTCTACTGATTGACGGCTAAAAGAGCTTTTGTCATTGCATGGTTTTTGGCATCCGTGCCTTCGCCGGTCCGTCTGTCCGCCGTTATTTCCTGTACGTTATATTTAAAGAAAATCGGCATTTGAGGGTCGGTTTCTGTGAATCTTGCACAGTTCTTATTTTCACATTATCAAGACCTTGAAAGGTATTGAAAATAAAAGATGTTAAACAACCTTACGCAACAGTATTGATCCTATTTCTTAGAAACCTGAAGGAATTATCACATTAAGTGCCATGACCCTACCGAGTTTGGCCTGAATGATATTAACTCTTCACTACTTTTTTTTACTACAGATAAAAGGTTCTGAGAAATTGCTCTATGACTTTTTGGCGGATTTGCTATGCGTTCAATTACTATGGTCGTTCTGACTATCTAGAACCAAATATTTCAGAAGCACATTTCGCATTGTACTTCTGTTTTAGCTGATACATGTCAGCTTCGCTAAAGCTGTTAGATCTGAAAAAGCAGTAGCATGTAAAATTCAAAACGTGCACAAATAATTTGAGATCAGAATTTGAAAAGAAATTTTCTTAAACGGTAAAACTCATACCCTTCCTTCATATACATATTAGGTACATGTATTTTTAAACAAAAATGTAGGTATCTTTAAGCTGAAAGTCATTATCAAACGACAAAGTTGTTTAGACTTGTCCAAATTGAAAGCATTTGCAGACGACAAATCAAATTAGCTCTTATATGAAATTTTTCTGTGAAAGAGTAGAAAACATCTTGGGGAAAGAGAAAATGCTGGTAACCAGCAATTTACCCCTTCCTACAGTTTTTCAAAAGCCGTCTTCCCAAGGGTCGTTAAATAACGGGATTGTTTGGTAAAAGTTTAACGATAAGTCACATGATTGGCATACTTGACTTACCATTTTTTACAAGATCCCTCAGACCTCCAGATAAAAGGGAGTGATGGTATTCTAAATCCATTATTTCTCTTCCAAAACCTATGTTGTGTGTACTCATTAGAATGATCTCGATGAGACAATTCTAATGAGTACTCAGAACATAGGGTTTAGTGGGGAGTTATTAATATTTTCAATTTTGAAATCAAAATCACTCCCTCTTTCTGAAGCTCTGATACCTTGTATTATTCTCTGCGCTATCATGTTGCTTTTTCTGTAAACAGTTGTAGTTGACAGTTATTACAAAATATGCAATGTGTGAATTATTTCATTGCAGTTATTTAATAAGGAATATAAAGGAAATAAATGAAAAAGTAGCCATGTTTGTGAACGTACTCATAGTACTGACACGTATTCAGACACACTATGTACTTTAGACAACTTTTGTACCCATTTGTTACTAGTAGTATTTTTAATGTACAATCTCCACAACCATTTTCTTATAGGATTTTCTTTGTCCTTGTTTGTTCTATCAAGTAAGTACGATACAAAATTTCATATACATGTTTTGCATGTTATGGAAGAAACGTTTCATGACTGCAAGACCTTGACAAAAAGATGTTATAACGGAAAAATGTGAGTTCTTATCAAATTTTGATGACCAAAAAAGGCAATATTAAGAATGTTTTGAATCATATTCATATAACGTGCAGTGTGCTGTTTTTGTTATTTCTATGTTTCTTTTATGAAGACATTTAAAAGACTATACGTAACGATTTGTTTGAGTAATCATTGAAAAAATATTGAATTTAATACTTTTCAAATGGCATGTTTCGATTGGTCTGCTATAGTTTATACATGCTCCGACGGTATTGGTATATTTTATATAAATCAGAACTAATACATCTTGTATAACCATAAAGATATATGATCCTTGTATCAGATGACAAGAAGTATTTGCAAAAAAAAAAAGAGAAAAACCTTTTAACTCTTTTCTAAGATCACTCCCGTTGAAGGCGTTGAAGTATTTGCAGTTTTATGAATAATTGTGTTAAAATGTTTCCGTTTTTTCTGTTATGTCACGACATGTTACCACTCTTTTTCAATCTTTCTAAAACATTTGATAATTTGAAGAAATGGTTCTTTTGCTATTACTATGTTATACTTTGCTTAAAAATTATGTTAATTTGTTTTATGCTATGATCTTCATCTTTTTGTCGTTTGTTCTGAAAACTAATGAATTGTTGTTGCTTCTTTTGATCTTAATACCCTTTACCTCTTATTATCTTGGTACCCTTTACCTGTTTACCACATAAACCCTCAAGAAGAAGGCTCACAAAAACATTGTTGGATAAAGGAGAAAATGCTAGTAACCAGTTTTCTGCCACTACAAAGACATATATCATGATAGATAGATTTTATTGACTTATACAAGTACATGTATCTCGTCATATACAATAGCAATGATAAACATAAACAATCAATAGTAAACCAAGGGCAATAACTGTTACATGTATACATTATAACACGTGAAGAATCTACTCTGTATGTGAAGCAGTTAATTTCGTATGATCTTGTTTTAAATGTAATATTTCCGTCTCAGTGCATTGAGACACATTGAATGTATCATCTGCTATTGCTATCAATTTGGAACTTGTCTAAAATTTTGTCGTATGGTGAAGGGTTACCTGTCTCTTTGAAGATTTTCAATGTTGTCGCAGCTTTCAGTATATAGGTGATATGTGTTGTAATTATACTCTCCACCTACGAAGTAGAGGGGGGTATACTGGTTTCATCATATTTGTCCGTCCTTCCTTCCGTCCTACTGTCCGTTGATCCGTCCAGGTTATCGTTTCCTTGCTTTAACTCAAAAGCCATTTGAGCTAGTACCCTGAAACTATATAAAAGTGTTGCTCATGACGCAAGGTGGTGCTCCATAGTGTTTGGGTCACTTATGTCAAAGATCAAGGTCACAGGTGGACGCAAGGTGGTGGTCCATTGTTTTTGGGTCACATATGTTAAAGGTCAAGGTAACAGGTGAACTTTGTTTGAAAATCGTTTCCATGCTCAAAAGCCATTTGACCTAGGAGCCTGGCACTTTATACCAGTGTTGTTCATGACCCAATGAGGTGCCCTATTGATTTTGGTTTACATGGGTCTATGGTCATGGTCACAGGTGAACTTTGTTTAAGAAACGTTTCCATGCTCTAACTCAAAACCCGTGTGATCTAGGACCCTCAAACTTTATACAAGTGCTGGTCATGACTCAAGGAGATGCTCTATTGTTTTTGATCTCATGGGTCAAAGGTCAAGGTCACAGGTGAACTTTGTTTGAGAATCGTTTCCATGCTCTAACTCAAAACCCTGATCTCGGACCCTGACACTTTATACAAGTGTTGCTCATGACCCGAGGAGGTGTCCTGTTGTTTTTGGGGTCACATGAGTTAAGGTCACAGGTAAACTTAGGTTTGAAAATTATTTCTGTTCTCTGATTGTGCTGCTTCAGTGACAAGTTGCTGGTAGGGGTATTTGTGCGCTTTACGATAGTTCTAGTTTATGTAGGTTTTATACTCTGTAGAGGTGTGTGTGTGTGCATGTGTGTGTAAAATCCGAGTAAGGGATTCACGAAAGAATGTAAAAATAAATAATATAGCATAGTACTTACATGTGGTATTCTTTTAAGTTTTAGAACCAGTGCCTTGTCCTGCTGTTGAAACATCAATGCCCAGTAATTTACTTCCAATACCCTAATATATCAACATTTATCAACATTTCATTTAAAGTTGTCCTTAAGATGGGCAGAGTATACAAATGTCAAACTGCACAGATGTGCAGACTGACCTTTGTTTACAATGTAAGCCAAAGCCACGTATGTTTGCAAAAGGCAGATAAAGAGTTTAAATCAATGCTGAATTGTCCACATAAAACAGCATCAAAGTCTAGATTCTTAACATTTTGTATGCAACATTATCTTGTGATATTTAGCTCACCCAAGTAGGAAGTGTCCAAAGCTTTTGTGATCGTGCTCTGTCTGTCGTCAGTTTTCACCTAGTATCCACTCTATCACATATTCCACTAAACATGGTCATAATGTTTGCCTTGGTATAATCTAGATTGATTGATTGTATGGTGTTTAACGCCGTTTTCAACATTATTTCAGTTGTATCGCGGCAGCCAGTGCACCTATCCATGCTTTCCTGGAGATTCTTTAACCAGTGCTCTGCACAATATTCTCTCCAAGCCACTGGCTGATTTCCCACATAACCATCTTCAAAACAATTGGAAGCGGTTAAACAGGAATGAATCCTGTTGCAATAACTATCATCAATCCTCGGATAAAAATTGGTTGAGGAGCGGATCGAAGCAGTAACCCTCTGTGTTCAAGTCCTGTACGCTTACGACTGAGCTACCGGGACTTGGCTTGGTATCAGCAAGCATGATGGGTTAATAATGGGTTATTTCATGTCAAGTAAGAGCACCGCATGCTGGTGCCAACGCTCGGCTGCAGGTTATTGACTTTAAGTGAAATTTCTGGGTCGAAAAAGGAGGAGAAATATATCAAAAATACACTAATTGTTACCTGGTCTTCTTGTATGGATTCCCCTTTTAATAGTTAACAACTTGTCCAAGTTTGAAGTAAATATTTCCAGTAATGACAGAGATATTGTAAAATTTAGTTTTTGCTCCACGACGACAACCGTTACTAAAAATAGCAAGATGACGACAGGACTATAACAGTAACTTGAAGTTTTCTTTGAAAACAAACGAGCTAAAAATCAGTCGCTACAATTCCTGCGCAATAAAGGCCGCATTTACAGTCCAATGTTTATACAGATTATCAAGAATGTTTGGCTTGATGATATCTCGGACAAATTTGAAACAAGAGGACCATGATGGTCCTAAATCGCTCACCTGAAATGCAACTCAGCTGTCATTGTTATGGCCACTTGCCTCTTGTTTTTCGCTGGAATGTTTTAGTTTTGAAAATGATTCATCTATATGACAATACCAACAATCAGAGCAGGTAAGAAAATGATAGTCGAAATTATAAGCCCTAGAGTGTAAACACTGGAATTGTCATCAAGATCCCCTATTTTGATGCTTTTAGCTTGTCCCCATTTTGATCAGATTTGTCCTTAGGTCATTATGAACATCCAGGGAAATTTTGAGTATGACTGAGCCAGAATTGTGGTTGCTGAGTGTGTTCATGTTCATGTTCACAACCTTACAAACATTCTGGGCGATGGGATCAAGATTATGCTCGAATTATGATACTTATCTAATAAACAGTGGAATTTTGGCGACGCATATTCAAGGATACATAAAAGCTAACCATGAGTATGTTATGCTCAGGTGAGCTGATAATGGGTTTTCAGGCAGAATCACATGCCAAATGTATGTTGTGGGCCATACAATATGGAACAGGAGGATTCCAAGAATACACTCTTTACATATTTGATCCCACAATGTGACTACAAAAGACTTTTTGTGATTCCAAGGAAGAAATTTGGTAAATGCTATTAGCAAACAAGAGCCGTCAAGTGGTTGTTGAGAAATCGCTTCGGACGGACAGACAGACAGACGAAGTGGCGACTATATGCTCGCCCTTACGGGAGCATAACTATCCACCAGTCCATGCTGAATATGAAAGTTCTAGGGTTAATGTTTGGATGAAAGAAGATTTTAAAAGATCTTTTATTTGGATGTGGAAACTGGGATCCAACAACAAAGCACTTATTTTTTTCCTAAGGTCACATTCGATGTACTTTGGTAGAGTGCCACTGTTGCCAATTAAGTTGTAGGCTTTGTGTTTGGGTTGACTTTTTTTTTTCAGCAGTTGACATGGAAACCAGAGTTGTTAATGAATTCCAATTTGTTAAAGGGCAATACAGTTGATCTTGCTTAGCTAAGCGACTACGTTTATTAAGCCAACACTTTTATTAAGCGATAGGAATTCCAATGTCTCTGTTGAAATATATAAGACTAGCTGGAATGGAATGCCCCATGGATTAAAGCCTTTATGCTGAGCTAAATCCTATGTTGTTAGTACTTATTACAATCGTCTTAGTGAGAGTATTGTAATGTGTATTACCAACAAAGGCTTTTCTTGAAAGTAAGGTATTATTTGAGTGCAAGAAATGTTGCCACTCCATGTAATCTGAATAAGTTTTTGTTGCATTTAGAGACCATTTTCTAAAGTGACCAATTTTGGCAGTCCCTTGAGTGGTCGCTTAATAGATGTTTTACTATATCTCTTAATTATGGTCAGAATGTGTTGGTTAGCCTACATTTGTTTCCAAACCTCAAAGACAATGTATGACGGACAGTCATTGATCTCATAAGTTCACCTCATCCTTAAGTTGAGTCTTTCAAGCCTAGATAACACAATGCATGTACTAACCACTACCCATGTTTTCTCATAGGTAGTGAAGGTAGTTATGTTTCTTGTATACTGCAATGTTTTACAAAGGTATTAACATTTGTGCATGGTTTAAAGGAGTTCCATGATGCGGTGTTTGAGTCAACGATGGTCAAAAAAGAATCGACTTTTCTGTGTGTTTTATAAATATAAGCTTTTTTGAAACAACTGAATCAGAAAGTCTCCATTTGATAGGAAATGGAAATACAGTAAACTCCGGTTATAACGATACACAACAGACCGAAGCAAATATATCGTTATATCCAAATATCGTAATAATGCTTATTCTAAGAAAATTACTCCATTGGGACCTCAAACCAACTTCGTTATAAGCGGTATATCGTATAAAGCGATATCGTTATAAGCGGCGTTTACTGTGTTTTATAATTGGGTAATTAGGAGCATAGTCTAAATGTTTTTGTCTGGTAATAGTCCAAGCAATTTATTAGAACTTTGTGGGCATTTATATCGTTGTACTCAATTCCTTTTTCCATTCTCTTGGACAATGAAATGGCAGTTCAGGTAGACTGGGTGAAAACAAGTTGAAAGTCTGTATCATAAAAGGCTAACTTTATTATTGAAAGAGCCTCTGATAGAATATGGATGTGAAAAGTTTAACAATAAAAAACCTAACAATATAATGAGAAAAAATATTTACAGGACATGAATTACTGCTGTACGAGTCACAACTGATGCATTAGGCAATTTTCACACAATCCCTTGTTTTGATGCCTCTGAGGAATAATATGGGAAAAGGAGGAATTGTTTTTTACAAGCAGTTTCTCCTTTTCTCACTATCTTTTCTACCTTATATTGTAATTATATCTGCAATTACACACACTTTGAAATGTTGTTTCCAACTTCTTTCAATTTGGACCAGTCTTAAATTTTATCATACGGAACAGACAATCATTCTAGAACCAAAAGTCATTGTAAAAGATTAAAAAAAAAAGTTAAATAATCTGAGAGCGTCATCAACAACGCGGTCAGTACCCATACAAAGACCCAAATCCAACACTATTGGTGTACATAAATTGTAAATTATCAAAATGTGTTTGTGAAATTTAAATGCATATAAGCCATCGTTCACAGATATGGCCTTGATATTCAGTCTTAATATTGTGATTATACCTTTTGTATGAGTAGGTCCAAAAATAAATTAGATATGCAATGACCTTTTGATAGACAGGCAAATGAAACGTTGACAACAATTAGACAATAACTGCAGAAAGCAGTTAAAAGACTCAGTGTTTCCAAATAGTGGCACATACCTGGTACGGGCTGACATCTGCGACAGCCCAAAATAGGGTTCTACTTATAATGATACTCAGGGGACCGAAGAAATCATATCGTTTTATCTGAATATCGTTTTAACTGATGTATATTCTTATAAAAAGAGACCCTGTTGGGATCAAGGGATTAACGTCATTATAAGCAATATATCGTATTAACAATATAGTAATAAGCAAAGTTTACTGTAATTGTTGCAGAGATGCTCAAGAAATTAATTAATATTTTAGCAGATCAGTACTGAGTTGAGTCTTTTCAAGATATAATGGTGATCAACCTCTTTCCCACAACCACTTGCAAGAAGACTCAACACCATAATGCTACATGCCAAATATGAAAGCTCTAGCCCATAAGGTTTGGGACAAGAAGATTTTTAAAGATTTCCTTCTTTATCTCTATGTGAAATCCGAGACCAACAAAATATGGCTAATTTTCAAACCAGGGCCATAATTTTAAGTGTTTTAGTAGAGGGCCACTAGATGATGCTACATGCCAAATATGAAAGCTCTAGCCCTTACGGTTTGGGACAAGAAGATTTTTAAAGATTTCCTTCTTTATCTCTATGTGAAATCCGAGACCCCACAACATAGGGCCAATTTTTAACACCAGAGCCATAATTTGAAGTATTTTGGTAGAGGGTCACTAGACGATGCTACATGCCATATATGAAAGCTTTAGCCCTTACGGTTTGGGACAAGAAGATTTTTAAAGATTTCCTTCTTTATCTCTATATGAAATCCGAGAACCCACAACATGGGGCCAATTTCCACACTAGGACCATAATTTGAAGTATTTTAGTAGAGGGCCACTAGATGATGCTACATGCCATATATGAAATCTCTAACCCTTACAGTTTGGGACAAGAAGATTTTTAAAGTTTTTTCTTTCGGTTGCCATGGCAACCAGAGTTCTTCATGGAATTCAAATCTTTGGAGTATTCTGAAAGTGCATCACCTAAGGATCATTTCTGTGAAGTTTCATTGAAATCTGATTGGCGGTTTCAGAGGAGAAGATGTTTTAGTAATTGTTTACGGACGGACGGACAGACGGACGACGGACATTGACCGATCACAATAGCTCACCCTGAGCACTATGTGCTCAGGTGAGCTAAAAATGGATTACCGTTTGCTAAGAAAAATAGTCCACCATGTAAAACCAAGGAAATGTGGAGTGCACATTTAGAGGCGACATTTTTAGTCAAATATTTTTGCTTCAGTATCAGCTAATATAACTTGACAAGCATTCCATTTCTTTGTCTAAGCTATCTCATTTGCATACATCAAAGGGAGGTAATTATAATAGCTATGAAAGTCTCAGTGCTAATATGAGCTATGCTCTGGCAGGAGCGGGATTTCTCCATCTCCAGGATGCATTATATCAAGCAAGTTGTCACATATTTATGGATCCATAAAATCCAATCAGTCTTTAACCCTTTACCAAACGACAAAATTTTAGACTGGCCCAAATTGAAAGCATTTGCAGACGACAAATTAAGGGTGGTCCAAATGATGAAATTTGTCATTGATGGGTTAGAAAACATTGTGGGAAAAGGAGAAAATGCTGGTAACTTTTCCCACAATGTTTTCAAAAGGCTTCTTTCTTAGGGTCGTTAAAAGTCGGGATTGTGTGGTAAAGGTCAACTGCATCTGGAGGGAGAATGGTCCTTTGGTACGCAGAAAATTCACAAATAGCAAAAAGTTTCGACCCAGGTTTTGCAAATACATAAACCCCCTTTCTCACAAAGCATGACTCATATATGCTTGTTTTGCATTAACTTAACATGAATAGTCATTGGTGTAAAGTAGGTCACTAGGTCAAATGTAATGAAAGCCTTTCACGTTTCCTAGATGTCACATCTTATGTCTAATTGATATGACTCTTGACTGCAATGCCTTAATATACACTTTCAGCCTTTAACAGAAAAATCAAAGCGTTGAAAACACTGGTGTGGCATTTGTCAAGGAAGCCGTTGTGTGGAATTAATAATTTGAAAATAAACCAAAGAAATAGTTTCAAAATATTCGCTTGAATGTCAACCTACTATGACGTCATGCAAAATCCGACAAATAAGCCTGAGACGAATAAGCCCAGGAATTAACTGGTTCTGGGACGAACAATCACGGTATGTGTGTATCATTACGCCACTATAGAAGTTCATAGCGGATCAAGCTATTTTTGACAAAAAGAAAGTATTTCCACGATCGATGGCCTAATCCAATTTTTTGTAATACGCCATTTTCAACTTCATATCTGAGTGCAGTCAAAACACTTACTTGTCTCAGGAAAATTGATTTTAACTGGGTTTACTTCCTTCGGTTTTGCACAAACTGTGATACATGATTTTCAAAATACCGTATTGAACTCATAGTGGCATTGTCTTCAACAAATGCCGCAAAAACACAAACAGAAACGCTTAAGGTTTCCTCTTTACCGAAGATGTTGGCTTTTCAAAAGTTTTATTAAAGGAGAAAATGCTGGTAACAAACTTTTACTCCTTTAAGCCACAACATTTTCTACTGGTTCAATGACAAATATCGCATTTTAGGTATCGTTTCGTCTGCAAATGCTCTCAGTGTGGATAAATTGTACAAAATGTTGTCATATGTCAGATATACAAACAAACATAGATGAGGCACAAAGCACTAGTAATTTAACGGTATATAGCACCAGCAAACATGTATTGGCTATTCCAATATCAGAATATCAATATTGTTAGCATAAAGCCCTTTACCAAACAATCAGGAGTTTATATGACCCCTCGGAAAGAAAGCTTTTGAAAACATTCTGAGAAAAGGAGAAAATGCTGGTAACCAGCATTTTCTCCTTTTTCCCGCAATGTTTTCTACCCTTCCAAAAGGAATTTCAATTTTTGAGTCAGTTGTATCGTGTCGTCTGCAAATCCTTTGGACAAGTTAGTCTAGAAATTTGTCGTTTGGTAAAGTTTAAGCTTGAATCTTGGCTTAAACATACTTGTTTTTCCAATGATTGCTTTAATGAACACAGGCCACTAAAGTTCCATTGGTCTATCACGGAACACCAAAATTTTCATTACTCGATCATTGGACACCGTTACTAAAAATAGCAAACTGGCACACTGCCTCTATATCTTATATAATAAATTAACACAATGCTTGAAATGATATCGCCCCCCCCCCCTTATAAAAGAGTTTTTAGCTGCAATGGGGGAAAAATCCCTAGTAGACGTTGCAGATGCAGATTTTATCATATAGGAGGTAGAGGCAATATACCAATGTGCTATTTTTAGTAACAGCGTTCAATGATCAACCAATGAAAGTTTTGGTATTCCATGATAGACAAATGGAGCTTCAAAGGCCTGTGCTGCAACTCAGCGTTGGCACAGGCATGCTTAAATTTTCTGTCCTAGTGAGCCAAATAAGTCTCACAAAATATGAACGGTGTAGATCCAAGATCAGAATGCATATTGTTTGCTGCCAGATTGAGTTCGTATTTGATGCAGGCAGATCTTGAACCAAAGGCCACTGAAATTTCATTGGTCTATCAAGCAATACCAACATTTTTCATTTGATCGATCATCGAACACACAAAAAAAGGCATATTGGAGCAAAGCTTTCACAAGGGACAGGAGGTCAAATTTTCTCCAGTTTTGTTGCACACCTTGTGGATGTGGAGACACTGATCAGCAGTGGGAGAGGAAATAATCCTGTTGCAATTACTATCAGCAATCCTTGGACGGAAATTGGCTGAGCTGGGATTCAAACCAGCCACACTTGGGTTTCAAGCCCTGTGAATGACCAGCTCAGCTACCGGACTCGACCCGCTTTTGATATTCACACTATCCAACAAACAATTACTGTTGTTAACCCTTTACCAGACGACAAAATTTCAGACCCGTCAAAATTGAAAGCAGTTGCAGACGACAATTTCAATGTGGCTCAAACGGTGCAATTTTTCTTTGATAAGGTAGAAAACATTGTGGGGAAAGGAGAAAATGCTGGTCACCAGCATTTTCTACTTTTCCCAAAATGTTTTCAAAAGGCTTCTTTCCCAGGGGCGTTAAAAGGCGGCATTGTACGGTAAAGGGTTAATGCATCTGCAGAGGAGGCCCTTTGTTGGAAAAGGGGAATACTAACACATACATACAGACTTATGTACTTTTTCACAATTTTGCTTGCAGTTCATGTTGGCCTGTCTTGCAATCAGAATAGTGGATGTAAAGATGCATAGCACTGGTACATGCCCTATTAACTACTGACTAGAGGACCTGTGTGGCTCGGTGGTAAAGTGTATGACTTGGAACCTGCAAGTCCTGGTTCGAGCCTGACTGGGTTTTCCATGGGAGTGTGCTTTGGCAAGACGCTTCAGAGCCCTGGACTAGTACCGCTTAAACCAAAGACATATGAGAATATGTCAGCTTTTGCCCTGATATGACTGAAATAATGTTGAAAGCCACATAAAACACAATTAAATCAATAAATGAATCACTAAAATAATCAACTATTGACTGTTAGGTGATTTTTTGCAATTCCAACACGTTTTGAGGCTATAGTTTTCACCAAACAAAGAATATTTATAACAACCCTGAGGGAGAAGGCCTATGAAAACATTGAGGAAAAAGGAGGAAACGCTAATAGCCAACACTTTCTCTTTACCCACAATGTTTTCTACCCTTTCAGAAATCTTTGGCTAATTCGTACAAATTTTGAATTTGTTGTTTGCAGATGCCTTAACTCTGTAAGGGTAAAAGAATGATTAATCGACTAAAGGCCACCGATGTTGTGTTAACTCTACCAAAGAATCCCAGATTTTCTTGACCCTGGGGTAGAGGCCTTTTGAGAACATTGTAGGAAAAGGAGATAATGCTGGTAGACCAGCATTTTCTCCTTTTCTCACAATGTTTTTTTCTAACCTATCAGAGAAATGAAGCACCAATTTTGAATTTGTCGTCTGAAGATGTTTTGAATTTGGACAAGTCCAAAATTTGCCTTATGTGAGAAGGTTAAACACCCCTGATATAATAGTTTTCAGCGATGTTAAGTTGTTGCGTTATGCCTCGTGGTGGAACACTGTATAAAATGGAAAAAGTTGCTCCCTGCAAGTAACCTCTCCGTTTGCAAGGTTTATCAAATGACCACCCTTGCTTTCAGTACAATACACCCATGGCATCATATGTGACATCATTTGATATTGCTTTCAAGGGAGTGAATCAGGTTTTATTAATAGAAATTGCCATACTGAGTGCGTGGTTTTGCATATCCTGGCCTAAAATTTGAGAAATACCGTCATGTGATAAAAACAATCTTGCACTTGTTGGCTACTGATAAAAGACTTTAATAAACTTGTCTACAAAAATGTTATTAAGCTTCGGACTCGGTATAAATTAGACAAAAAATTATTATGAAATCTCGTATACATAGCTATTTAGATTAGTTTGACCGCAAAAGTAGTTATGGCACTGCATGAAAAAAAAGCTATGAAAAAAAAAAAAAAAAAAAAAAAAAAAAAAATCAGCCAATCAGAACTCGTCAATATTCATGAAAACAACTAATATTGAATTATTAAATGATAAATTCGAAAGAAACTCGTGGTTATCACTTTTATGGAACCCCCCCCCCCCAAAAAAAAACAAAAAAAACATGAATCTTAAAGGGAAGGAAACGACCCCAAAACATTAGTTTTCCTTCACTTGCGGGAATATGTGTATCATGAAACTGTAAGTATTTTCTAATGGTAAAACCCACACTGATTGATTATGATGTATGGTTTTTAATGCCATTTTCAACAATATCTCAGTTATATCAAAGCGGTCAGTGCACCTACTATCCATGATCTCCTGGAGTTTCCGCTACCAGTGCTTCGCACAATATTTTTCCCAAGCCACTGGCTGCTTTCCCCAGCATAGTCATTGTCAAAACAATGATCAGTGGTCAGAGAGAAATGAATCCTGTTGCAATGACTTTCAATAATCCTCCAAAGGAAATTGGCAGAGTTGCGGATTTGAACCAGCAATCCCCAGCTCTCATGTCCTGTGCATTACTATCTGCACAACCAGGGCTCAGCCGCAAATCCTAGACGATCACCCTAAATTCTTATAGTTAACCCCAAGTACTGAATACATGAAACAGACGTTCTCAATTACAAAATTATACCAAGACACCACAATTTAAATGTGTTTTCTGTCAGAATGTATCAAACTAAAGCAAAAAGGGTAGATTCAGATTAGATTGTACACCCTGTGCAGTCTAATCATAGTCTGCAATGTTGCCAAATACACAGTCTGATATTGATCTACGCTGTTCTCAACAAAGCTACTAAATTTATGCTTCGTGTTCATATGATTACCTCTTTACCACACAATTCCGAATGAGAACGAAGCCTTTTGAAAAGATTTTGGGAAAAGGGGTACATGCTGGAAACCAGCACTTTCTCCTTTTCCAACAATGTTTTCTATCCTTCCCAAAGCAAATCTCTATTTTTGAGTCAAATTAATTTAGCTGTCTGCAAATGCTTTCTAATTTGAACAAGTCTGAAATTTTGTTGTTTGGTAAACAGTTAAAACAGTGAAGCCCCAAATTGTCTTCATCCCTGATGATTACTCCTATAAAATCAGTCATGAAGAAGCCTCATTTGGACACCTGATCTTTTCCTGTAATGTGTCCACAAAATGTAACAGCCAACGAGACAGCTTAGCCCAGCCAAGGAGACACACACTGCAATGGCAATGTAAGGACCCGAAACATCACTGCTATCATCCATGCATACATGGGTATCTGAGGAAAAATATGTTTACTCCAACAACTTTATATTTCTAGACTGTAGCGGGTTCTGGGCCAACTTGTACCTGGACAATTTGTGCCAGGATAACTCGTACCCAGGACGACTTGTACCAAGGACAACTTGTACCGAGGTCAACTTGTACCTTGGACAATTCATACCTAGAACAAATTTGTATCCAGACAACTGGTACCTAGGACATTGACTGACTGATTGACTGACTGATTGATTGATTGGTTGATTGATTGATTGAATGGTGTCTTACGCCGCTTTCAAAATTATTTCAATCATATCACGGCTACAGGTCACATATTCATGTATTTCCTGGGTTTTATCAGAACTAGGCTAGGGTTCTGAGGTGTCTTGCCCAAGGACACACCCACGAAAAACTCAGCGGATCAGGTCGTACCTAGGACAATTCGTAGCCAGAACAAGTCACACCTTAAGGTATTCATACTTGCCTCCACCATTAAATATTGATTTGTTTTTGCACAGGAACAAAATATTAATTTCAGGTCAATCTAATATAGCATGTCTACATTCTATGCCCAAAACTTGATGATCTGATTTCTTCCCGGCTTAATTCTTCTAATACCAAAAACAGGATTTCAATTCAGATAAGTCTAACAACTTTTTTGTGCCTGTGCAAGAATCAATCAATAATGACGGTGCCAGTATGAAAACATTTGGGTACAAATTGTCCTAGGTACCAGTTGTTAGGGTAAAAACAAATTTTCCCAGGTACCGCTGTTCTGGTGCAAAGTGTACAAGATACGAGTTGTTCTGGGAAAAAAGTTGTCCTAGGTACAAGCTGTCCTGAGTAAAAACAAATTGTCCTAGGTGCCATCGTCCTGGTGCAAGGTGTACAAGATACGAGTTGCCCTGGGAATAAGTTGTCCTAGGTACAGGTTGTCCTGGGTAAAATTTGTCGGGGTATGAGTTGGCCTTTTATCATGGTGGAGTTAGTGCTTTGGAGGGAAAAAACCCAATAAAATGGCAAATTCATTTCACATGCAGTTGCATAGCCAGGTGTGTAGTAGAGATGCAGCCCAGTTTATTCTAAACTTTCTTCTCTCTTTTTTTCCTGAGTTTCTGTCTTTCATCCTGTTTCCTCTACCAAAAGAAATGTTAGGATCTTAAAGCACAAAGCACAACTTTGTCAACTTTTCGGATAATACAAATCAAGATCAGGCGGCATTTTGCAGACAATGTATATTAAGATCAGACTGCACGGAACTGATCTATGATCTTCATTTTAGGCTATGTAGTCTTTATTTCATTGCAAAAGCAATACTGAAATTGAGATGATTTAGTTTCTTTTCATGACTGACGAAGATTTATTTTTTGATGATTTGATAATTAATGTTGAAGGCCAGACTTAGCTGAGTTGAGAAAGAAACAAAACTAAAAAAGTAAGTTCAAGCTTTATATAAAAAATCCAATTATCGTAAAACCCCGTGCCACTCGAATATGACGAGAACCATGAAATTGTACGCCTTTTAAAGCCAGAAAATTTTTTAGAATTACAATTCAGAATGGTAGGCGAGTACAAAGCGTGAACTCCTGTGAACCCATTACCAGTGTTTCTGTTAGCTCATGAATTTTTGGGGGTCAACTGTGACTCCCTGTTTGGTATTTTTGGGGGCCATTCAGAAATTGTATGTGCCATGGTATTTAACCTCTTCATATTTTTTTTCACAAGTTGTTCGCATTTGCCCCTTTGTGGATGTCACATAATGCTAAAAGTTTTATATGACAGTGTGGTATTAAAGGTAAAAGTTGAAACAATAATCTCATAGAAACTGTTTCGTCTGTCATTCCCATTACTCCAGCAAATCGGTGACCATGACCGAGCAGGGGCTATAACGCGGACAAAAAGTTAAAAGTATGGACTCCATATAGTAATATAGACGAGAAACAATAGAATAATGTCACGTTTAAGACCGATACAGTGGTAGTACGTAAACTGGTAGCCTGTTTTCGATTTTTGTATATCTGACGGTTATGGGAGATACAATGGGTACCAGTTTATGGTACAAAGCGGATTAAATATAGTTCTGCAGTTGTAAACTTGGCAAATTAATTATATCGATCTTTTATGTTCCTTTTAGTCCTGATTTTATGTTGTGTTAAGGAAGACATGAGGTTTTAATTTTGTTGTGTCAGCCTTTCATTTTGCACGCGCCAAAAGGCAAGAACGTGAACTTTCTGAAACGCTGCATCACCATACAATCTATTCTTATGGACATCAAAGTTCGCAACAAATGCATAGCTCAAATACAAACCGCAACGGCTAGGATTCGAACCCGTGCGGGCAAGGATCCTCGTTTATCGAGGTTTAACAGGCCAATACACAAACCCCTGAGCTAAAGAGAATTCTCCCCAATGTAGTTGTCAGGTATTGATTTTATACGGGAACGCTATGCCGTAAGGAAGGAGTGATCTCCTGTAACACATCCCCCCTTCATAGAAGTCATCATTTGATGACGGAAAGCCTTATTAGGCAGGAATTCTATTAATTTGACAACAAATGGCTCAACGGCCAATAATGGGCAAATAAATGGCTCAAAGGCCAACCCCAGCGAGCCACCACCTTACGAACATGAAAGTTCGCAACAAATACATAGCTCAAATACAAACCGCAACGGCTGGGATTCAAACACGTGCGGGCAAAGATCCTCATTTATCGAGGTTTAACAGACCAATACACTAACCCCTGAGCTAAAGAGAATTCTCCCCAATGTAGTTGTCAGGTATTGATTTTATATAACAACGCTATTTCGTAAGGAAGGAGTGATCTCCCGTAACACTATATATAGACGTTTACCTCATACTGTTAGAGTGACCACAAAAGAGATATAAAAATCAAAGAAAGGTGTTTCCTTAAACAACATGGAAATATTACTGCAAGAAAAGGAAAAACAATGCTTCTAACCCTTACCAATGTTTTTATGACTGCAACAAAAAAGGCCCCTGAAAACACTGCGGGAAAGGTTGTGGCCAGCATTTTCTATTCTTCCCTTTCTGTATTTTTTTCATTCTCAAAATGCAAATGCCATCATTTGAGTCTCATTTGATTTGTTGTCTGACACTGCTTTCCTAAATGGGCAAGTCTAAAATTTTGTCGATCGGTAAAGTGTTAAAATGCAAATATCACAGGCAAGAGACACACAGACAAAGTATTTAATTCTTTACCAAACAACAAAATTTTCGATTTCTCAAAATTGAAAGCATTAAATTTGTAGACGAACAATTAAATATGATTAAATTGATGAAATATGCCTTTGATCCAGTGTAAACATTGTGGGAAGAGGCTTTTCCCCTTTTCCGACAATATTTTTCAAAAGCCTCTAACTTTAGTGTTGTTAAAAGGCACCATTGTGTGGTAAAGGGTTAACATGCAGTTGCTTCTTTTCTTCAAATATTTTCAAATACTGTGGGGCTGTAGAGACATAAAAAGATCTGGTAACGGAAAAAAAATCATTAACTTACACTGTTCGTCAAATTTCTGATGTTGTTGGACAGAAAACGCGTCATACTGAAGACTCAAGATCTCTAACGTGTTATCGTCCCCAAGGGCTATCTTCTGCCCCACGTCACACTCATAGGATTGTCCGCGGCTGGCAGAAAGGGTTCCGTATGGCAAACTGACGTTGATTGTTTGTCTTAATCCTGCAATGTGGTTATAAAGTAAACCTTTTATCACACAATCCCATGTTTTAACTACACTGACGAAAACTGCTTCTGAAAACATTTTGGGAAAAGGAGAAAATGCTGGTAGCCAGCATTTTCTTTTTCCACAATGTTTTCAAACCCATAAAACCCAAAGATAAAAAATAATGGGCCAGTTGTATAACAAAGGTTTATTTTAGACTGGAACAAGGTCCTGGTTAAACCAGGATTTTAAGCCGGTTTGCAAAAAAATAAAATAACCCCAGTCTACCTAGCCCTAGTCTATCCAGGCTATGGTTAGCCTGGTGTAGCTATCCTCGTGGTAGGACTAAACGATGAGTAGATTTTGTTAAGTACACCCGTTGTCTAGGCAACAACACACTTCTGCACGTGATCATATTCAACGAAGTCTATACAGACCTGAATGCGCTATCTAGGAGAGATGGGACGATGATCGGGAAAGATCGATTAACTATCGTTTAACCATCGCCGATGCCGATCATCGATTACAAATACCGAAAATCGATCATCGGACTAAACCTGAATAACAGCGAACTTAACCAAGGGATGCCAAACTCAATCAAGGGACGCAACTCTAATGACATAAAAACAAGAAAATGGCTACTGACGCAGTCAAACAGCGCAAAATTTATTCCCATCCTGATGCAAAAAAAACCCCTGAAGGTTGGAATTACTTTGGCTTTCATAATTTAAAACAAGACGAGCCTCTGACAAAATATAAATTAGATCTAAACAGATCTATCTGTAGAGTATGTAGGAAGACGTATTGAAATATGGATAAGGAAAGTTTCACTGCAATCGAACATTTTCAAAAAGCAAATAATACGACTGTATGTGACAATTGTTTAAATCTTTTAACAACGAAAATGTTGTGGATAAAAGGAGAAACTGGTTGTTAGGCAATTTTTTTCCCTTTTCCAAGAATGTTTTATAACTAATTTGTCCGAGTTAAACCCATAACCAAATGTCAAATTTCATATTCTTCCATAACCGATTATATGCCGGATTATCGCATCTGAAGTGGAATTCGATTCTAACCAATCATTGATTAGCATTTTCAACCGATTTCCCAACACTACTATCCAGTACGGTCTGCTGCTGGTGGATCAACGAGAAGTGCCTTTACCTGCCTTTCTGTATTTTTGACAAGATCATCATCATTTCTGGATCAGAGAATACAGAAATGCAAAAAAAGGTTGACCAAGATCAGACAGCACATATATACCATAGAATATAGTGATCGATCTCTCAAATGATGGATTTTGTCTCTGGAAAAGGTGAAAACATTGTTGGAGAAAATGCTGGGACGAACATATTTTCCTTTTTCTACATTGTTTTCAAAATCCTTCCCCAGAGCCATAAAAACCATGGTTTGTCTTGAAAAGCGTTACGTATATGCGTGTCTACTCAAAATAATCAACCATCGAGGCTTTCATGACATTGCAATACATCTGTTGAATTTGTGTGAGGCCTGGATTCAGATCAGATTGCATAGTAGTTGTATGCTGGTCTTGCACTAAATTGTCCTCATTTAGGCTTGGGTCTGTACTGTACACACGAACGAAACAATAAATGTTAACCCTTAAACCGCTATTTAATAATCTGTACCTTTTTGATTAACTCTTTACCAAACGACAAAATTTTGGAATGGACCAAATTGAAAGCATTTGCAGACGACAAATTAAATGTTCCTAAAAGGGTGATTTCTCTTTTTGATAGGGTAGAAAACATTGTGGGAAAAGGAGAAAATGCTGGTTACCAGCATTTTCTCTGTTTCCCACAGTGTTTTCAAAAGCCTTTTCTTTCAGGATCGTTAAAAGTCGAGATTGTGTGGTAAAGGGTTAACAAAAACAGTCTGAAGTATTGCTTTTTCAAGTTTGTTTCCATTTTAATGTGTAACATAGTGGCAGACAGTGTAGATCAAACATCAGACTGCACCTTCTGTGCAGTCTGATCTTGATCTACACTGTCTGCAAAAAAAACTTCAGTTGGTTTCAGGGCTTTAAGGGTAAACAATGCTCATAAATTGATAATAATAATTTCGGTCATTGTTCATCTCGTTTGCCCACATTACATCAGAGATGCTGGTAAGGATGGTGTCTTATTTGGATGTAGACGAGTTTGGTCCGACAGAAATCATGGGTAGACATCCTAACCACATTACACTGAGACCATTGTCAAAAATAATATTTGGGCTATATATAAAATCTTTTTTGGGGGGGACACGATGTTTAACTCTTTACCACACGACAAAATTTTACACTTGTCCAAATTCAAAGCCTATGTAGACGACAAATCAAGAGAGGCTCAAATGATAAAATTTGTCTTTAAAAAAGCATAAAACATAGTGGGAAAAAAAAAAGCTGCTTTCCAGCATTTTCTCCTTTTCCTACAATGGTTTCAAAAGGCTTCTTTCTCAGGGTCGTTAAAACTCGGGATTGTGTGGAAAAGGGTTAAAAGATCTTGGGGAAAAAAAAAAAAACTTTGCTGGAAAAGGAAAATTTCCTCGTTACAAGCAATGTCTTCTTCTCCCAAAACAGTTTCAAATGTACTTTTTTATATTCACTTTAACCCTTTACTACACGATCCCTACTTTTCACGACCCTGACTAAGAAGCCTTTTGAAAACATTGTGGGAAAAGGAGAAAATGTTTTTTTCGAGTGAACTGAGTAATGATTTTCACCTTAAACTGAAGCAAAAACCTGCCCTTTTGTAGGTTTAGATTTCACATGTTACGTGGATGATTTAAACTTGCGGTTAAGCTAAACTGTAATGAAGAAAACATCTAGGTTTAACTTTTATCCGGGTTCTAGTAAACTATGTTTATGCAGACGGATAGTGTAAAACTCGAGTTTAAACTCAAGGTTATCTTTAAACCTGTATTATGCAACCGGCCCAACGTTTTTAGCAATATTTATTTTGTCATCAGCAAAGCTTTCACTTTGGACAAGACTTAGTCTAGAATTTTGCTGTTTGGTACAAAATTTTGTTGTTTGCCACTTTTGTAATCTAACTCCTTATGTAGTTCCAAAGAAATTATATTCTATTGCAGACGCAATGGGAGGAAAAAGTAAAATCCAAGTTATCTCCCTTGTCTAGTGTTGGGAAATGGGTTGAAAATGCTAATCGATGATCGGTTAGAATCGAATTCCACTTTCGATGCGATAATCGGTCATATAATCGGTTATGAAGAATATGAAATTTAGTGTTTGGTTATGGGTTTAACTTGGACAAATCAGTGATAAAACATTCTTGGAAAAGGAAAAAAATGCTTAGCAAGCAGTTTCTCCTTTAATCCACAATATTTTTGTTGTTAGAAGATTAAAACATACAGTAGTTTAATTTGCTGTTTGAAAATGTTCGATTGCAGTGAGACTTTTATCTTGTTCACCATTTCAGTACGTCTTCCTACATACTCTACAGACAGATCTGTTTGGATCTATCGGTAAATTACATTTTGTCAGAGGCTCATCTTGTTTTAAATTATGAAAGCCAAAATACTTCCACCTTTCAGATTTTGTTTTGCACCTGGATGGGAATTAATTTCGAGCTGTTTGACTGCGTCAGTAGCCATTTTCATGTTTTTATGTCCTTAGAATTGCGGCCCTTGGTTGAATTTGGCATCCCTTGGTTAACTTCGCTGTTATTCAGGTTTAGCCCGATGATCAATTTTTGGTATTTGTAATCGATGACAGGCATCGGCGATGGTTAAACGATAGTTAATCGATCTTTCCCGATTATCGTCCCATCACTACCCTTGTCAGATAAAAAACCAAGGTAACCAAATTGAAACTTGGTCCTTTTATTTGATTTCCTTTGTTTTTATCCTTGCTTTACTAAGAGATGTTGCAATTATAATTTGACAGATAGATAGAAATGAGCCATGCTCTGAAACGGGGGCTTAATGCATCTGCAAAAAGTATCGATCCAGTTCAGCCTGCACAGTTCAGGCAGGCTGACCAGGGTAGACAACTTTCGCTATTGGTCAATTTTCTGTATGTCATGGGATCAGCATTACTCGTAATTCAATCAGTTTTCGTACAAAATGGATTTTACGGATCCACAATTATGTAATGACTTGCTGAGTATCATGCACCACAGAGATGCATTAAACCCGCTTTTCCCAGCACGATGGCTCAAACGTGTAGCTTATATTTGTATAAGGGTACACTTTTACTGTCTTGCTATGTATTGATTGATTGATTGTATGGTGTTTAACGCCGTTTTCAACATTATTTCAGTTATATCGCAGCGGCCAGTGCACCTATCCATGCTTTCCTGGAGTTTCTTGTACCAGTACTACGCACAATATTCTTTCCAAGCCACTGGCTGCTCTCCCACGTTGCCATTGTCGAAACATGGTCAATGGTGAGAAAGGAATGAATCCTGTCGCAATGACTATCATCAATCCTCGGAAAGAAATTGGCCGAGCCAGGGATTGAACCATCGACCTCCTGTTCTCAAGTCCTGTACGCTACCGACTAAGCTACAGGGGCTTGGCGTCTTGCTATAGAGCTAGTTTTTGTACCGACATGGTAGAGCATTCGCCTTGGTACCTAGAGGTCCTGAGTTCAATCCCTGGCTTGGGAGTTTATTTGACAGATACTACTAGTATGCTACATACACTAATGGTAATTCTCTCTCAGCCCTTGCAAATTTTATTTCAGCTATACGAATGAAATTAGACATACCCACATACTATAGGGGGGAAAAAAGCATTAACCCATAGGCTTCCAAGTGCGACTCATAGACCTTTTATGGACTGTGTAGATCAAAGATCAGACTGCACAGAACGTGCAGTCTGATCTTTGATCTACACTCTCCAAAAAGGAGATGTTTTTTCTCCAATACATAAGTTTGTGATAGCATTATATCGTTTTTTTTTTTACCATCGGCTTGAAAGTTTTATTTAAATGTTTCAGCTGGATAATGGTTAAGTTGGTCACAATCACAATCAATGAGTAAAAAGTAGAATTAAAGACAATAGACTTTCCTCTTGGTCAATTTTAGCGCGCAAACAAACATACCCACCCACCCACAGGTACACACACACACACACACACTTTTTCATCACAAAAAAGCTTTGTTGTCACCTTTTGATCATTATTTCGGCTTATCAATATGTAAATTGGTTAAATTTGAAATTTTGAAATGGTTAACTTGTAAAAGAAAAGACCTTGAAATTTGTTAACATAATGAAACATAATGATACTGTGAATACGTACTACTAACAAAATATTTACTAACATTGATTTGTAAGGTATTTTGGGGGATGGCCACGATCCTCACATACCGATTGACGTGGCAAATAAAGCTTTAAAAAAAATGGTTAAGTTGGTTGACCTAGGGCTTCAAGCTAGCTGATTAACTGACGTCACTGAAGTAGAAAGATACCAGAAAAAGCGTAATACCTCTTTACCACACAGTCCCGACTTTTAACGACCATGGGAAAGCAGCCTTTTGAAAACATTGTGGGAAAAGGAGAAAATGCTGGTAACCAGCATTTTCTCCTTTTCCCACAATGTTTTCTATCCTATCCATTACATAAATCACCATTTAAGCTACACTTAATTTGTCGTCTGCAAGTGCTTTCAATTTGGTCCAGTCTAAAATTTTGTCGTTTGGTAAAGTGTTAACTCTTGTCAATATTGAAAGAAACGACAAACGACTAATGTGGCTCAAATGATGGGATTAAACTTTAACCCTTTACCAGATGACAAAATTTTAGCCTTGTCCAAATTGAAAGCATTTGCAGACGACAATTTCATTGTGGCTCAAATGGTGTAATTTTTCTTTCATAGGGTAGAAGACATTGTGGGAAGCGGAGAAAATGCTTGTTACCAGCATTTTTCTCCTTTTCCCATAATGTTTTCAAAAGGTTTCATTTCCAGGGTCGTGAAAAGGCAGCATTGTGCGGTAAAGGGTTGAAGGCTTAAAAAAAATATAGCAGAAGGATAATTGATGGCTACAAGTCTATTCTACTTTTTCCTGAATTTTCGATGGAAAGCCTTTTTTTCTCAGACAAGAAAACACAAAGGATCAACTGTTTTACGGATGAAATACTGAGGCACAAAAGGGTTTCCAATAATGGGCTGAGCAACTTATTTTTCCACTCAAAAAAATGTTTTAATGCAGATAAAAATGGGGGAAAAAGTCTATAAGGCAAAATAGCGGTCTCAACAACCAGATAATGATTATATTTGTGGATAGGCCTGGCCTCTGCTGCCAAACAAGAAAATTTTAGACTTGTCCAAATTATAAGCATTTGCAAATGATAAATAAATGTGACTCCAAAACTGAAATTTGTTTTTGAATGGATAGAAAACATTGTAGAAAGAGGAGAAAATGCTGGTTACCAGCATTTTCCCCTTTTCCTTCAATGTTTTCAATAGGCCTCAGTAGTGCAGTCATGTGACAGTTCTAACGCAAAAATGTACTTTTAGAGCGCATGACCCCAATTTGCGACGAGCCATTAAAAAATATCTAACCCTAGTAAAGGTTGAATATTTCTTTTTTGCAAAATCCTAAAGCTGTACTCACTGACCCCAAAGTTCTAGCAAGAAAAATCGCCCCCAAAAAATTATAAATTTTACTAACTTTGGAGGGCTTTGCTGTACTCCCTTTTGCGGCCGCCTCTCGCAAAAAGTTACAAGCGCGCTAGGAAAATTTACGAAGTACGCGTAAAAATTTGTAACTTTTTTAAGGAGTTATAAATTTGCTAGCCAGGGGAAAGGAGTAAGATATCCGGAAAGATTATCAAAGTTACTTTCGTCTTCGGCTAAGCATGCCGAGACAATGGAGGAATCTTTTCCCTTAATAATTCTGGAATCAGTCCTAGAGTTATAAACTAGGTAAGCGGAAGGCTTTTGGGGAATTTTTTTTTCTAATTACAAACTTGAGGTTTTTGCCGAATGAGTATAAGTGCAAAACCATGGCCAGTTCCGCCTTTTCCGTTTCACTGTAATCTCTAGGATCATACGATTCTAAAAGACCAAGTTTAGATCTTTCCCAAAAGCCGTATCGGGTTTTCCAGTACCGGAGTTTTGTCTGCGAAGACATCGATGTCCCCTTTTTTCCAATTCTTTAAATACTTTTTTGGCGGAGTCTAGTTCTCTCAAGTACGTGGTGTAAGATTCTTTAAGAGCTATTTTTGGAGGGCATTTTCCCAAGACAACACGCTTGCTTCGGAATAACCTTATACTAATGCCATAAGAAAAGGCAGCTCGTTAAGTCCTACTTCTGACTGTGGCAAGTTTTTGCTGTAGCACGTGACGGCCGTTTTATAAGTTCCTTGCGGAGCTCTTTGGGATTCGCTGCGAATGGGAAAAAGCTCTCTCACTGAAGATTCCAAGTCCACAGACATTTCGGAAGTAGCAATCTCTGTTTGATAGTGGTGATAGGCTATTTCTGGCATAGGGGGAGCGCCGTTAGCTTCCGCAAATTCCCTAATTAATGCGGCCGATTCCTTGTTTCCGGTAGCAAGCAGAGCGCTATAAAGCCCCGAAAATGCGTAAGGGCCTCTTTTTACTATCAGGTGATATAGATGATAAAGATGCCTGTTTTTTGCGATATCCGTTTTTTTGCTCAGAATTCCTTCTACCATAGGTTTAGTTAAAATTTCTTTCGCAAAAAGCCTGTCTACTACGCCTTCTACGTTTACAGTGGTGGAATTTAAGTAGTATAAATTTCTTAAAATAGCATTTTTATGATAAACTTCCATTTTACTAAGCCTTTTATGCTACATATATTTTATAAATTCATTTGGCTGCATTTTTACTGCCTCTACTGTTAATCTAATTTGTACATCCGCGGTAGGAGGAAACGGCGCGATACTGTCTTTTTTTTTTCCTTTCCAAAGCTTGTCCTTACCAAGACAATGTACTTGATGACCCCGATAAAAAAGTAACTTAAGAAAAAGTGTGCACTGAGAAAATCAGGAATAATGGCATTTGTAAATGTAGAAAACTTCGATGAAACTAAACTTAGAGTAGGTGGACTAAAAGCTTTTACCACTCCTGCACAGTGGCAAAGGCTTTGTCTTTCTTACGAGTATGATACTGGAATAGATTCTTTTTTAGTTTGTACACCTATACTATTTTCCTACGGAGTTCCAGAGAACAAGGATCCCGGTAACAAAAAAGTTACAGGATATTCTTTACCTTTAGTTTAGTTTGAGGAAATGCTACAGAGGAAGAAAAGAAATTTAAAAGCATGATGGAAAATATTACGAAATTTATTAAAAGCAAATACTTAGAAAGGCTGATCAAATAAAAAAAGGAGGGAGAAAAAAGCCCATTAACGCAGAAAATCTAAGTATCTTTAAATATAGTAATAAACTAAAAACTTCTACGATTTATGGGAAGCTTTACACTAATGAAGATAAAGAAATAACTACAAGATTTTACCGGAAAGCTGTATCTTTAGAGATTGCCTCTGGAAGGGGAATACTTTCCTCAAATAATTTAGTGGAAACTTCCGCGCAATATTACATTAAAATAAAAAGATTAACGCTATAGCGGTTATAAAAATAAAGGGCGTTTTTGTAAATGCCTCTTTAGAGTCAGTACAGATTCGTCTTAAAGAAGCTATAGTTACTAAGAAAATTAATAGCAACGCACAAAGCATACTTTTAAACACCCACCTAGACATAGGTTCTGATGATGAGGACGATGACATTTCAGACTTTGAGGAAGAAGACCAAATTTATTACCCAACTAAGGGTATAAATTTTATCAGTCCAACTCTATCAGTATCGACACATAAGCGTTTGTTGCCTGACCTAGTTATAAAGTTTACGACGTCGCATTGTTTAATTTCTAGAGGCCGGGGGAAAACTGCGCAACCGCAGCCCTCCCCATCCTTTTTTACTTTGGAGTAGTCGATCTTTTCGATCCCGTTTACGACTATGTTAACCTTTGCCTCTTTGTCTAGAATACTAGCGCCTTTGACAGCCATTAAAGACCCTGTTATAATTCTACCAGGAGCCGCCATGCAGTAGCCTCCTAATTCGTTCTCCCACCCCGAGTTTCCATTACCAAAGGAAAACCCCTTTTCCTCGCCCCACACGGTTATAATGGCTTTAAGTCCAATAAGCGTTGGCGCTATTACTTTATTAGCGTCTACGTAAGCCTTAGTTGCGATTTCCTGCGGAATTGTTGGGTCCGCAACATTCTTTACAGTGTTACCTCCCATATTTATATCATCAGCGGCCATAAAAGACCCATCTTGTGTCTTTAGTAATGCTTCGGTGCCATCCACGTAATTTTTAGTAGCAGCTTCATGAGGTTCTGTTGGCTCCGCAACGTGCGCTAGCCTTTTAACCCCATATTTATGGAGCAGAGAGCATGATATTTTCCATTTTGCTTTAGTAGCGCCGTTCTATCATCAACGTAGGCCTTAGTTGCAGCCACACTAGCGTCTACATACATCTTATTTGCTGCTTGTTGCTTTTCTGGAGGCGCACCAACACCTTCCAACCTGCGATTGCCCTTATTTATAGGATGAGTAGCTAGGTATTCTCTGCCTGTGTGCAGAAATGGTCTTTCTATGCGTTCCACGTCATTTTTAGTCGCCGCATCTTGAGGCTCCGCGGGGTCTATAAGGTTTGTTAGGCCATAGTCTCGCATATCTATGTTTCCAACAGCCATAAAATACCCATCTCGCCTTTTTACTATCGCTCCCCCGCCGCTTTAATTATCTACGTAATTTTTAGTCGCAACATCGTGAGAATTTACGGGATCCGCGACGTTTGTTAGGGTGTTTCCGCTCATGTTAATGGAGCCTGTGACAGTATTTTCTCCGTACTTAAGCATAAAGTTTTTATTAACGTAGGCTAGAGAAACGCTGTCAGAAGAGCTAGGTTTCTCCGCTCTTCTTCCAAACTTATCAACCGACATTTTATATCCGTAAAGATTATTTATTGCGTCTTGCAGGCCGACGCCGTTTCCCATCTCCATTAGCACGTACAAGCATAGGTGGCCGCAAAACGTCTCGTCTGCCTTCTGCACCTGCTCCTAGTTGTAGTAAATAGGACTCTTTAAGTACTCTAATAACTCTTTAGGAGGAGACAAACCGTAGCTGTCGAAGTAGTTCTTACTTTTTTTATCCTTATGCCAAGCGACCCAATGAGTTCCAGGTCCGGTACTATCGTCAAGGTTTAGTATGCCACATTCTTTCTCCTTAGGTTTTTTAGGTAGCGTGTCTCGTAAAAATACCCCTCTGAAGTTAGGTATCGTTAATGCTCTAGCGGCAGAATCTAGCTGAAGGTTACTTAAAGTTCTGTCAGGTAAAGTTACGTTGCCAATCTAAATAAGCACCATTTTATATTAGGGGCTATATATTTACAATGTCTTTATTGTTAACCCAGGAATTAAACTCGTCTGAATACCCTTTCCACTTTACTAAGGACTTTCTCTTTCCCTTCTTAATAACTTTTTCTATCCTGTATACCTCTTTATTATATACCTGTAAGTTTTCCGGGTTAAATACATGCGTCGCACGCGGCTAAAATCACACACGACGGAAAAAGAATCCGTATTCCACTCAGTGGAATACGGTTCCAAATATTGTATAATGACGTATCCACGAACGAACTACTTTCAACCTCATTCTCGATTTGATTTTACGCAACGTAGTAAAATCAAGCATGATCTCAAGACGTGTTCAGTCTATTTTTAGTAACGCCAAATCTTATTTTTCTGTGTGTGAAGATCTGCCCCAAAATAAATTTAAAGCATTATTCCAAGTCTAAAACAAAACATACGAATATTATTAATCAACTATTTGCCCTTTATTGAAAAAAGTACAATTGCAACGCAATATTAAACGAGATTATCGTGACATCAACTGTCGGCTGCTAGATCGAATATTCGCCCGATATTTTTTCGTCACTGCTTTCATATCGCACCAGGATCGAAAATTTTGTAGAATTTCTGCCACAATGTCCAATGAATGGTCTGATGAGGATATTGACTTCGTCTTGTTAACTCAATCTGGATATTTTGACTTCATCGAGCAGCAAAATAGTGTTTCGGAACTCGACTTAAATGATGGAGACAAGACATTTGACCCACTGCCCATTGAACCACCAGTTGATACCACAGAAAGTCAGACCTTAAACCTTCTGCCAAAACAACCATCATCGTCTGCAATTTCAAAACAAACCCAAACTTTTATTCAAATATCTGATGACAAAAAGGAGAGCTTTGTAAATGACATGAAGAACAAAAACACTGTAAAGAAAACTGAATCATGTATAAGACAGTTCAAAAGGTGGCTTGAAGGGCGCAATGAACTGAGGGAGATCTGGCAAATAATGCCTGATGAGCTCTGTATAAGAAAGGCAGACGGTTCAGATTATGAGCCAGATACCTTGACATCCTATCATAGAGGAATTGACAGGTAGTTATTCAAACTTACAGATTAACTGTTTACCACATGACAAAATTTGAGGCTGGTCCGAGCTGAAAGCGTTTGCAGACGAGAAATTAAATCTGGCTCAAATAAGGGAATTTATTTGTCTCTGAAAGATAAGAAAACACTGCGGAAAAAAGAGAAAATGCTGGTTACTTGCATTTTCTCCAATTTCCCACAATGATTTCAAAAAGCTTCTTTTCCAGGGTGGTTAAAACTCTGACTATATGGTAAAGGGTTAAAAAATAAAAATACATGAGCCTGTTCATTGACAGATTTTGTATTTACAATAATTATATACATACTACTGTCTACAAATTTTCAATCATACCACAGCATACCTAACTTAATCATGTAATTCCTGCATTTCAAAAGCACTACAATAGGGTTATTAAGTGTCTTACATAAACACATTTCTATGTGACCAGTGCCACTTCTTGAGACTGAGGCAAGACCTTCTGCTTTATGTACTATACAAGCAACACCAAAAAAATATACAAATAAGAACTCTTAAACACTTACCAGACATTAAAATTTTAGAATTAACCAAATTGAAAGCATTTACACACATGGGGTTCAAATGGTTGAATCTGTTTGTGAAAGGGTAAAAAACATTATGGGAAAAGGAGAAAATGCTAGTTATCGGTAGTAATCAATAACCAGTATTTCACTTTCCACAGTCTACACAAAAGCCTCCCATTTTCAGTGTTGTTGAAATAAAGAATTGTATGGTATGGGGTTGAATAAAAAATGGTGCAGGTCAAAGTGATATTATCAAATCACAAAAAGAATGATGGCTGAGGCAGAGAGATTTATCTCATCATCCCTGCATAATAAGCCCAAGTCTGTTACAGCTCAGCTAAAACAGCTACTAAGCCTACCATGCTTGATATTTTTGTACTAAGAAATCTTTTGTGAAATAAAGATTGCTTGAAAATAATATTTGGTTGACGACAGAGAAAATGCTAGTAACCACCATATTCTCCTGTTTCTCTACCTTGTCAAAGATCTTCAGCTCATTTGTACCGCTTTCAGATTTATCGCTTTAACATCTCAAATTGTAAAAAGTCCTTAAATTGTTCTTTTCGAAAGAGTTGATTTTCAGTTGCAGCTTTCACTTTATTGACCCTGAGAGATTGTCATAGCCCTGTTTTTTCTATGTCGGTTTAGCTATACATGTGATTTTGACAAGGATTTTCTGACATCTCAGCCATTGCTTAACTCTTTCCAAACAATCCCAACTTTTAACGACCCTGAAAAAGAAGCCTTCTGAAAACATTGTGGGAAAAGGAGAAAATGCTGGTAACCAGCATTTTCTCCTTTTCCCACAATGTTTTCTTCCCTTCCCAAAACAAATTTCAAATTTCCAGTCACTTTTATTTTGTCGTCTGCGAATGCTTTCAAATTGGACCATTCTAAAATTTTGTCGTTTGGTAAAGAGTTAAGATGTTTACTGCAAATTTAGCAAGTTGTTCAGTTTCAACGAGAAAAGTAACACAAGATATTGTTGAGAAAGTTATTTCCAAATTTCAACTTATGCAGCCGAGCAATTCCACCTCATCTGCTTTTCTTTTACTAGTATTAAGATCTGAGCACTTCATTATATCTCATTAAAGGTGTCTCAGAGAAAAGAAATACCCGTACAGCATTACAACTGACAACGAATTTCAGACATCACGCCAGGTCCTTGCTTCAAAAAGAAAAGAGTTAAAATCCAAAGGGAAAGGAAATCGACCTCATGCTTCTGAGCCTCTAACCAATGATGAGAAGAACGCACTGCGCCAAAATGATGCAACAGGACTAGACACTCCTAAAAAGCTGCTCAACTTAGTCTGGCTAAATAATACAGTGTTATTTGGTCTAAGGGGTGGGAATGAAAATAGACAACTTTGTTGGGGTGACATCAAACTAAAGAAAAATGACAGGGGAAAGGAATATATTGTATACAATGAAAGGCTGACAAAAACTCGAACGGGTGAGAGAACAACTGAAATCAGGGCTTTTCATCCAAAACAGTTTGCCCATGAGACACCAGAAATTTGTCTTGTTAATGCTTATAAAATCTATGCATCCCATAGGCCATCTGAAATGTGTCTGCCTGATTCTCCATTTTACTTATCAGTAAATCATGATAGGCTTCCAAACTCTACCAAATGGTATAAATCACAGCCCCTCGGAGTTAATTCTCTTAACAGTCTTATGAAAAACATGGCTAATGAATGCGGCCTACAGGGTAAATAAACAAATCATAGTGCAAGAAAAACAACATGCACAGACCTCTTGCACAGTGGTGTCGCGCCGACAACAATCCAGCAGTTAAGTGCTCACAGGAATGTGCAGAGTGTTAATAGCTATGCCAAGGCCTCACTTGCTATGCAGGAGCAAATGTCAGACATCCTTTCTAAAAACCCAAATCCTCCAAGTCATCACCGAGAACAGTCACTCACCCCTTTGGATTCTAGGCCGTGTCAATCAGTACAGTCCTTTCCTTCCACAACGAAATCTTTACTCCAGGCCAATGTCAATAACATGCCTGCAATGCGGACGTTTTCTGAACACGCAGGACACATTTTTCAAAACGCGTATCTAAATAATTGTTCCATCACCATAATAAACACGGTCAGGGACGAGTCTTCAACCGCTCAGCCGCAAAGAAAGCGCATTCGACCCACCATCGAGTCGGATAGTGACTAAGTTGTTCTCCCACCCGTTTTACATGTTGTACTGTTCTCCAGCTTAGTTTTGTCTGTTCAGACTTCAGATAATCTACTTGTGTGTATATATTTCTGTTACTTTTTGCAACTTCATTTAAAGTTAAACGAAAACACTGTATCCACGTGAACACGGCAGCCATTTTGATTGTTTTATATGTTAACACAATGGGCGTGGTGGAAATAATACTAAATAAAATTCATCCGCCATTCATGAAAAAAAGATGTTAACGCCTACTAAACCAGTGAACGCCTATTAAACCAGTTTTTCTTATAACTATGCTTCGTTTTTGAATAAAATTGTCACTAAATGCATATATTTTGGTTTTTGGTATTTTAGGTATATAATAAATGGAATATCATGTTGTAGTGTGTTTCGCGCGGTATCAAATTTTCCCACTCAGCTCGAAGTAAATACATGCCCCAGGAAACACGCTACAACATAATATTCCGTATTGATCTGTCTTTTGCAGCTCAGGCTCGTAAATGGAGCCTTTTATTTCTTCTCCACTAAGGTCTACGATGATTTTATAAGTTACCGGCAAAGTGCGATTTACCTCAGAGATAGTAAAAACCTCTTCAGTCCATCTAGTAGTGTGACCCTTCTCAAAGGTCTTTTTCTTTTTACTTATTCTAACCCTGTCTCCAACGGAGAACTTGGGTTTTATATCTTTTTTTATCTCGAGGCCATCAGGATAAAGGTTTCTCCAAACTTTGTTTTCCTTGCTCTATTTACTCGCATTTACGGGCGTCATCTTAATGGAGGAATGCCTAATGTTGTTATACTCTTCACCGAGCTTCGGAAGCGCGTCCATGTAAACGTTTCTGGAGTTTGCGGAAAAATACTTCCACATCTTTTCCTTCATGGTCCTAATCCACCTCCCAACGACGCTAGACTTTTCTTCATCCTCCGTAGAATACAGCTCAACCGAGTCTTTAACCCCTTTGTTGTAAAACTCTTTACCCTTGTCCACCCACATCTTTTCCGGTCTTCTTTCCTTAGAAATACCCTTTAACGCAGTAGCGACTGACTTTCCCGTCTCATACTTTAGGAGCACCAGCCAACCGTATTTGGAGAAAACGTCTATGACTGCTAAAAGATACTTTACACCGCGGTTAAGCTTAGAAAAGGCTTGCATATCTACCAAGTCAGCGGCCCGTATTCTATCTATGCCGTTGACTTCTACTCTCCTTTTCTTAAACTTTCTCTTCACGGGCTTGTGCAGCTCTTCCGCTAGAACTTTTTTTTTAAATCCCATACCAAAGCGTTTTTTAGCGCCAATTAGGTTACTTACCAAAGACCTTTCCATCTTTTCCTTAAGAGTAGGATTATAAATACCTTTCATTTCTTCTAGCATGTTTTTATCACATACCTTGTTTCTGGTCTTGGTGTCATTATGCTTCAGATAGCAAAGATCGTGGTGGTATGCAGCTTTGTCAATGCGGTTTACGGGCTTACTCCAATCTTTAGGAGTTAGATCCCGGTATAGTCTTTTTTTAAGCTTTGTGCCCGGCCCCGTAAAATTATGCCCTGGAAGATGCATCTCGAAGGGCATGTTGTTAATTGCTCTCTTTGGCAAAGAGCCTCCCTTTTTTACAAACTGGGTCTTTGCAATTCCACAAACGGCACGCGTCCCTCTTACCATGTTTTTCCCATTTTTAGAAACGGTGGGGGTCTCGTTTAACGTTTCCGTGCGTTTTTTACACTTTACGCAGTATATCATTTTAAATATATCCGCATATCTTTAAAATGGATATAGGGGATATATCCTGGAACGAAACGATGGTAAAGAGGCCTAATCATCCGCTGTTACCAAAGAGCATAAGGGGTATAATTGTAGAAAAATCAGGGCGTGGATAAAACACCCTTTTGCTTAACCTTTTACTTAGACCGGGTTGGTTAGACTACGAAAAACTCTCCGTTTTTGGGAATACGAGGGTCCTCCAATAATGAGTGGGAATGTTGTCATATCTCAAATAGTGTCTGACAGATTTTAATGAAACTTTGCACATATATTGCCTAACATATTAGCAACACAAAAATTACGCCAAATGACGTTACGTTATGACGTCACAATTATGACGTCACTTCCTGTGACACAAACAACTGCAACATGGCCGGCTTCACAGCAGAAGAACAACGTGCATAAATAAAAATTGAGTATTATAAGGGTAGCACTGGAACAGAGATTTTTCAAACCTTACAAAAAGTTTGTGGGGACCAAGCTATTTCTCGTGCAGCAGTGTTCCGGTGGATTTCACAGTTTAAGGAAGGAAGGACTAGTGTGCAGAAGCAACCCAGCCCAGGTCGGCCAATAGAAGCAACAAGCGAAGAAAATATCCAAAAGGTGAAGGCTGTAATGGAGACTGATCGAAGATACACATGCGAAGAAGTAGCCAATGAAATTGGGATAAGTCATGGGTCAGTATATACAATTTTGACAGTTAAGTTAAACATGCGACGTGTTGCTGCAAGGTGGGTACCCCATGCACTGAGCTCGGAGCAAAAACAGGTAAGAGTGGATGTTGCCAGTCTATTACTGGAAAGATACAAAAATGAGGGTGATATGTTTCTTAACAGGATAGTGGCAATAGATGAGACTTGGATACGAAGTTATGAACCAGAACTAAAAAGACAATCTTCAGAATGGCACACGCCGGGGTCCCAGCGACCCATTAAATTCAGGCGAAAACAAGGAAATGTGAAGATGATGATGATTTTTGCCTATGATAATCACGGCATATTAGCTGCAAATAGGGTCCCGATCGGGAAAACAGTCAATCAAGAGTATTATCGTACATTTCTGATGTCTGTCATGAGACCTGCCATTCGCAAGAAGCGACCGGAGCTGCTTGAACTTACACCATTAATTCTGCATCACAACGCCGCCTGTCACAAGGCAGGTAGGGTGACGTCACTTTTGACGCTCTATAACTGGGACATTTTACCGCACCCTCCATATTCTCCAGACACGAGTCCTCCAGACTTTGATCTTTTTCCTAAGTTGAAAGAACCATTGCGAGGTGTGCGTTTTGAGGATTTAGACGCCCTGGAAGTAGAGGTGGCCGGTCAAATTCGACGCATTAACTCTGGTTGCCTAGCAGCGGGAATTAGAAGACTTCCTCACCGATGGAATTCTGTCATTGAAAAGGGAGGAGCCTATACTGAAGGAATGTAAGAACATTGGATGAGTATTAGTTCAGGTATTTCTTCAATAACTACAGTCTCGCTAATTATTGGATGACCCTCGTAGTCTTTTTCAGCCGGAATATCGCATACTTAAAAAAGCCTTTGAGGAAAAGCTGCCTAAAGAGGCTATTACGCGGTTGTTCAACTTGCGTGACGAGGCTGTAAGGTTAGACGTGTCTCCTTCGGACTTGGTAGAAGAATTTTCTAAAAGGTTAAAAGACAAGACAGACATAGAGTGTAGTTTTTACGAAAGTGCCCGACCCGAGAGATCTAAATCCTGCTAGTAAGGATCTGATGATCTTTGACGATTTGTTGTTGGAAAGGCAAAACAAATGCGACGCTTACTCTATTCGCGGAAGACATAGCAATGTAGACTGCTTTTATCTCTCACAAAACTACTTTAAACTCCCGAGACAGACTATCAGAGCTGACTTTATCATACTGTTTCCGCAAGATCTAAAAAATATTAACCACACTTACGGCGATCACGTCAGTCAAGACATGTCTAAGGAAGAGTTTAAAAACCTATGTAAAAAAGCGTGGGAAAAACCTTACAGCTTTGCTGTTGTAGACCTAAGTAGCGACAAATACAACGGAAAGTATAGAAAGGGCTTTGACATCTTTTATATCCCAGGGTAGTATGAAACTTCCTAGCATATAAAAAATGGAGCCAATATTAAAGAAAAAAGCCACAAACACGGCGTCTAAAGAGTGATTCCAAATCATAGTAAGCAGCAACAAAACGCAATTTACGACTAAGTTTGCTCCTAAATTAGAGCTTGCTGAAGGTAAAAATTACGAAATTGCGCTCGTTACCCTCGAAACGTACTACTCTTTTCCAAACATTACTAAACAATATCTTTACTTACTCGCCTGACAGAGGAAACTCGTGGTTTAAAATAACCATTCCAGAGGGAAGTTACGACATCCTTGAAATTAACGACACAATTTGTCGCGAGATGAGAAAAAACGGACATTACCACCCCGTTAATGAGGAATACTACGTTACCATTTCCGCAAACACGAACACCTTAAAGGCCGTTCTCATCTTGGAAAATAATTACCACGTAGATTTTAATCACCCCAGCTCCATTTCCAAAGTGCTAGGTTTTAACCGCGCAAAGTACGTTGATGAGTTTCATGAGTCTGAGAACATAGTAAACATCATCGACATTAACAGCATACTCGTCAACATAGACAATATCAGAGGAAGCTATGTTAACAACACGAAGAAAAAAAAAAGAAACACGATATACTCTTTTTTCCCAAACGTCTCTCCGGGATATAAGGTAGTAGAGACGCCGGTGAACCTCGTTTACCTTCCTATAATACGGGATGAGATAAATGCCCTTAATGTAACCCTTACAAACCAAGATGGGGTACTACTTAACTTAAGAGGGGAAAACCTCACAATGAGATTCCACATTAGGGAGGTATAAAAAATATTTATCCTTTTAACCCTTTTCCGAACAAGCCCTGTTTTCACGTGTTTGCAGTACAAGTCTTTTGAAAACACTGTGGGAAAAGGAGAAATTGCTCGTAAAGAGCAATTTCTCCTTTTCCCACAGTGTTTTCTACCCTTTTTGAGAACTTGCTGACATTTTTATCAAATTTAAAATTGTCGTCTGCAAACTCTTTGAATTTGGACCAGTCCAAAATTTGTCGTTTGGGAAAGGGTTAAGGGATAAATATTTACTATATTAAATGACACATTACACTAACGTAAAAGTTAACATCTCAGAGGGGCAGAGGGATAAACTAAAAGCGGCTATTAAAGCTAAATCTTCCACGAGTATCCATCTAGGACATAAAGACCTTAGCGGAGAACATATTCTAGCCTTTACCAATACGCAAATCAAAAGGATAGCTAAAACTCGCGAAAAAGGCACTGGTGTAACACTTAAGATGAGCGCCGCCCAACTTAAACATAACACGCATATTAAGGGAGGCTTTCTCGGAATGTTGGCCGGATTAGCCTCAGCAGCGCTGCCTGCGTTAGCAAGAACGGTACTTCCAGCATTGGGAGTTGGAGCTCTTTCCGGTTTAGCTAGCACAGGAGTCCAAAAAGCCCTGGGTAACGGTCTCTTTCTTAAAAAGGGAGGTTGCGTTTGCCAAGTAGAAACGGATGGTAAAAGAATTTTGCTAAAGCCAAAACCCGGTACAGAACTAAAGTCTTTTGGTGATGGCCTTTTTCCTAAAGCAAGGGGGAAAGTTTTACGACTGAAAGGGGCTTGTTTTAGGACCTAACATTCCATTTGCTAACATCCCTATTTTGGGCGCTATATTATAAATGTTTACGTACTCTTAAAAATGCATAAGTTTGGTGTAAAACTTTCGCAAAAACAGCCTTTGCAAAGGCAGCCGAAAACAATCTATTGGAAGCCATTGGAGGGCAGCCATTACCCCCCGCAAAAAGTAAACCCAGTAACGTGGAAAATTTTTATGCAAGATAGGATAACCATAAAGCCTAGGGAAAGCCAGACTATTAGTTTAGGATTCGGGCTCCAAATGCTTAAAGGCATTGTTTTAGCCTCGTTAACGCAAGCTCTAAAAATAAAGAAGCTTAGCGCGGAAAACGAGGCTGTTCTCGAATATGTTAGAGACATCGTTTTTACGCTCGTTAACAACTCTAAAGAGACTTTAACTGTAAGAGAGGGCGAGCCTCTTTGCCTCGTAAAATGACTTATTTAGAAATCCTCGCTATTATAAAATGGACATCGATAGGGTTTACCCAAAACTACCTTCAGCTCCTCCGGAAGATGGAGGACAGGAATATAGGCCATAGAGCTGTAAAGATAGTAGACAACGTTGATGTCGCTCTTATTGGAGTTACAATGGGATTTGGCGTAGGAATGAATGAATGAATGAATGTTGTTTTATGGCGCATCGACAGCTTTGGTCATTTAGCGCGCATGTCTGTATTAAAAGATGGTTAAAACAGGAATTTTGAGGTAAAAAGATTTGAACATAATGATGACAATAAAAAGCTTGAGTTAGGAAGGATTATGAGTGATTTTGATAGGTATAAAAGATATTATTGAGTGACAGGGCAATCCCTATCAACTCAAAAAGTTTTAAATGATGAAGTTAAGACTGTGATAAAAAGATCTAAACAAAAATGTTAAATTGATAGTCAAAAGGTCTTTAGATGAATAGGGATTAAGTGTAACTTTTAAAGTGCATAAAATATTGAGTGGCTGGGCATTCCCTGCCTACTCAAAAGTTTGAAATGAAAGGTTAATACTGTGAATAGTCGTCTCAAGGAAACGAGAGTTTAAAATTAAGGAAGTGTGGAGCCTCCAATGGGGTCAAAACACTCCCATTAAAGAGTTCCTGTCTCCAATGAGATAAGATGCCCCAAAGAGAGCTAATCCTCCCATTAAGGAGACGTAATTGAAGATAAAAAAGGATTGCGCAGTAGAAATATGGGTTTACACAACAGGTTAAAAGGTAATTAAGAAAATATCACAGCTTGTTGTATAGACCAATCTCTTTGATGAAGGTGATAATTGAATCAATGTTGACTGTTTCAAAGAGGTTGTGCATACTGTCAACATTGTAGTATTTCTCACGCATTGGCTGAAAGTCGATGCAATCTAAAAGAATATGCTTAATGGTAAGATGTTCATTACATTGAATACATTCAGGTGCTTCTTCTCTGGTTAAAAGCCATGAGTGTGTTAGTCGAGAGTGCCCAATTCGAAGCCTTGTAATTATCACCTCTTCTCGATGAACAGACCTGTAAGAGGGGTACCACTCACCAAGGATTGGTTTAACAGAATGCAGTTTGTTGAGATGATCAGCATCCCATTGGGACTGCCAAAGAGATTGTATGAAAGGTAAAATGGATGCTTTAAAATCTGTATGAGGAACTTTAACATCAGAAATTGGCAGGTTCAGAGCAAACTTTGCACTTTCATCAGCTTTTTCATTACCTCTTATGCCCATATGGCCTGGAAGCCAACAGAAGACTAATCTGTTAGAGGAAAGGATGCGAGAGATCCTTTCCAAAACTTTGCAGATCAGAGGATTTTCAAACTTTTGATTATAGAGGGCTTGTAAGGTAGATAAAGAATCTGAGAAAATAATGAATCTGGAGGAATGAGAATTCTCCACATGGTCAAGGGCAAGATCAATGGCCTTCACTTCAGCCGAAAAAATGGAAGCATTGTTTGGAAGTCTGCATTTCTTTATACGTTCTCCATAAACAGCAGCTGCTGCAACAGCATTACCATGTTTTGACCCATCTGTATAGATCGGCTTAAATGAAAAATAATGTTCTTTAATTTCACCATATCTTCTTGTCGTAATGGAGGGCATCGCGATAGGTACCGGAGCTCTAAGTATTGCGGGTAAGTACGCGACTAAATAGTGCGCAGCAAAAGCGGAAAAGCATGAAAAGATAAAAATGTTAGCTCTGTCAAAGCTAAACACTATCTCCTCACACATTTCCAAAGCTTTTGCTGATAATAAAGTTAGCGACGAAGAGTTTCAAATTATACTAGAGGAACTGGAAAAGTAAGGGACCATGAAAGAAGAAGTGAGGGTAAAAAAAAATATTCTCAGCAACAATCAGCGCGAATCCCTTATCGAGAGAGGGAGGCAAGAAGCTCACGAGTCCTTTCGTAAGCTGGTTGAGAAGCATAAAAATTAGGCCTAAAATAGGGTTTAAATTAGGGTTTAAAATAGGGTTTAAAGAGGAGTTTAAAACAGGTTTTTAAATAGAGTTTAAACCGGCTTTTAAAATATGCAGCGCCTTTAAAAATAGAGATGACTTTTTTAAAGATTACCGACCCCCAAAAGGGACTTACTAGTAAAAGAGCTCGTTGAGACTAGGAAAAAAATCCGGGATAATTTACTCCAAGAGCGAATCGGAGACCAAACGCTGCAAAAGGACCTCGGTAAAAGGAGAGGAAGAGGAAAAAAAGACACAGAGTTTATAGGACCAACAGCTGAAGGTTATATAGACTTGCGCGCTAAAGACGGCGGCGAGGTTAATAAAAGATATGGGTTGGACAGATACAGCAAGAATATTGGCAATACAAAATTACCGTCATAGACAACAACAGTATTATAGACGGCGTAGAGTATGAGGGAACTCCGGGTCTATGGGAGCTCATTGTAAAAGAAAAGACGCAAAAAGTTTACCGTAGAAGACGCCGATAACTACGGAAAATTGCTACGTCAAACTGGCGCTCCATTTACAAAGAAAGGGAAGATAAACAAGACTGGAGACGAATACAAGCGAAATAATATAATTATGCCTATTTTGGAAAGGACGAAAACCTTCCCGGAATCTTTTAGTAAAAGTCCTATCAGGAGTTTATTTCCTAAAATCACTGGTGAAGGCGTCAGCTCCGTCGTAATTCCGAGCGATCCTAAAGCATTGGAAAACAGACTAGACTTGTTAATGGCTAGGAAGACGCCTTAGGTTCAGGGGCATATAAAAAAAAAACTAATGTCGGTATTATAAATAGATGTTTAAACCACGAAATCGCGGCTTCAAAAAGAAGTACGCCTATGGTGGGTCAGGGATCTTTGACAGCATCGCCAGCTTTTTTACTAAGCTATTTACAAGCAACGTAGCGAGGCATCTTGCTTCCTCAACCCTCGATGTTGGTAAAAGCGTCGCTAAGGAAGGAGCTAAAAAAGCTTTGGAAGCTGGAAAAAGCGCTGCTGTAGACGCGGGTAAAAAGCTCGTAACGAAGGCGCTTAGGAAAAAACCTCCTAAAGCGCAGAATCATGAGGCTGATAAAATAGTAAATACGTCGGAGAACAAAATATTAGCTCTCTAATAGACGAAAGCGGAGTACAAAAGGCAATCGCGATACAAGACCTAGTTAAAAAGCTGGTCGACGGTTCCGGGCTTAAGGTGTTACAAAAATTTTTTTCAGTCTTTAAAAATGGATATTTTAAACGTGACTGAGACTCCTATAGAAGACGAAAGTATAGAAAAGTACGAGTGGCGAGGTTACGAACCAATTGCAGGCGCAAACCTTAACGGCGTAACGAGCGTGATAAAATCGACGTTAAAGCAGAGGATCTTTTTACTCATTCGAGCGAAAGTTATTTGCTATTCGAGGGTCGTTTAACAAAGGCCGATGGTACTGATTATGCCAACGCGGATAATGCCGCCTTAACGAACAACGGGCTTATGTACCTTTTTAGCAACATTAGGTACGAGCTTTCGGGGCAAATGTTAGAAAGCCTGGATTATCCTGGTCAAGCGAGTACGATGCGTGGGTTGTTAAGATATCCAGATGACTTTTCCAAGTCGCAGGGATTAAACAAGCTGTGGTATAAAGACATCTCTCCCGAAGCAAATCCCGCAAATAACTCGGGTTTTGGCGTTAGAAAAGCTTACATAATTCGAAGCCCAGATGAAAAGGTAACTTTTGCTTTGTGGTGCCACTTAGACACATTTTTGGGTTTTGCGAAGATTATAATAAAATTATTTTCGGCATGAAGCATACTCTTATTCTCGTGAGAAAGTCTGACGATGACGCTATTTTTACAGCCGCAGGAGTCGATGCCGTTAAAGTTGTTCTTAATAAAATTGCGTGGTATATACCTCAAGTTATGCCCGCGGCTCAAGAAAAATTCCAGCTCTATAAGACGATAGAGTCTAAAGTTTTTTTACCGGTCCTTTTTAGATCTAGACAGTGCGATAGCATTAGAGTTGATCAGGGAACTGATCTTACTTGGAGACTAGCCGTTAGCTCCTCGCCTTACGTTCATCGCTTTATTATTCTCGGGTTTCAAACGGGTACAGAAGGAAACCAAGAAGAAAATCCGGCGCTCTTCAACCACGTTAATGTTAAAAATATTTACGTCGTCCTTAACACTAAAAGATATCCCGAAGATGACTACGATCTCACTTTTACAGACCAAGTGTTTGGCCGTCCTTACCTCGATGCGGCGACATTTAGATCTAAGTTTTACAGGATGGACGAATTAATATCGAATCCGAATATTACTCCCGCCGATTATAAAACGCTATATCCATTGTTTGTCTTTGACATTAGCAAACAGGACCCGAAGACAAAATACGCCGCCCCTGACCTAATAGTTAAAGCCACTTTTGGAGAAAAAGTACCAGCAAACACGGAAGCGTTTGCTGTTGTCATTAGCGAAAAAAAATCTAAGCTTCAGAGCGATGGAAACAAGATAAATTTGGTTTACTAGGCTAAAAATTGTAAAACCTTTAAGTTTATTTCTCACAAAGAAAAAGATGGTAACTCTTAAAGAGCTCAAGAAAATTCTGCGCGAAAATAATATATCAGGACGTTCACACTATGGTAAGAAAACGCCTACTTAACTTTTTAGTGGAAAAGGGTTAGTAGAGAAAGAGCCTCCAAAACCCCATAAGGAAAAAAAAAAAAAAAAAAAAAATGGGAGTTTTAAAAACTATAAGAAAAAACCCTAGGAAAACTATTCTTACAGACGTTGAGGCGGCTGAAGAACTTACGTTCCCCTCTCCCCTCTATATATAAAGCGGCGCAAGTTGTAGACGTGGCCTCTTTTACTTTGTTTGTCGGGAATAATAGAGAGTGGAAAAATAAGTACAAAGTCCGTATAGAGAGCTAAATATTATACGCGCGAGCGTATAATATTTTTTGTTTAAGGGACTTAAAAAATCATCCTCTAATAGAAAAACTACGATGAATGTTATAAGCGATGTTGCATCTCGAGTTGCCTCAAGGGCAAGAAACATTGCGTCTAATGCCGTTTCGGGCGCGAGAAGGCTTTTGCCAGCCCCTATAAGAAATAGAGTAGACAGATTCTCAGATTGGCTCGCTAGTAGAATCGAACCTGCCCGCATGGATGAGGTTTTAGACGACCTTAGAGAACACGTTAGAAGGACTATACCACCTTCTAGAGAAATATACCATTCCCACTCATCTGTGTCTGTGCTGCGGAATTTTGCGCTACAACACGTTATACGCGGTAGAGAAAGGCACATTCCTCGAAATTTTTTTTCCGTTCGCAAGACCCGCGATAATAAGGATTCTCAGAAATAACAGACAAACAAAGATAAAACTAATACTGAAGTGTAGATTACAAAAACATTCAGGTGCTAACTCTGAGTGTGAAAGCGAGTTCCACTCTAACATAGAGATTAACTTAGAGGCAAGGAACGAAGATGAGTTGTTTGACAAAATGGTGAGAAGAGTTCTTGAAAACCTAACTAGTTTCCAGCGAGACGGTAGTGGTTGGGCTTTTGTCAGCATGACACAATTAGAGCTACACACTGTGGTTTACGATCCTTGGCGTGCTCAGGGCTGTCTGCCTTTACCTAAGTGGATAGCAGATAAAAAGGTGGTTATTAACATGCAAAACAAGGATGATATAGAGGATATTTGTTTTTTTCGGTGAAAGATCGAAATTTATTTCATTGACTGAACATCATCGGTAATATTTTCACGAGTGGCTCGCAGCTCGCAGCCACTCGTGAAAATATTACCGATGATGTTCACTCGATGAAATAAATTTCGATCTTTCACCGAAAAAAGCAAATATTCTATTTATTTCATGCTTCTAACGCCTTTTTTTGTCGAGACTTCCATAAAAAAAAAAATGAAATCGGTATTCTCACTGGTCGTACCCATGTAATAACGAAAAATATTTTCACCGCTATTTCTCGATATGCTACCGGAAAGCATGAAATAAAAATGCCTTTTATGGTGTGTGTTAAGAAGTCTTTACCCTAAAAAGCGCGACTCCGAGCGAATAGACGGCAGTCTTATAATGAGAAAAGACGTCCTAAACATGTCTGGAATAGAGTATCCCGTAAGCGCAAGCGGGATAGGCAATTTTGAGAGGCAAAACGGCGATATTAGCGTTAACGTTTACGATTATGAAGACGATACAGAAAATCTTTTTACCTGTTAGACCTACGAAAAAAACTAAAAATAAACACGTTAACCTGCTTTTAGTTAAAAAGGAAAAGTGTCAACACTATTGTCTGATAAAAAGTCTAAGAAGGTTGCTGTCCTCACAAACCTCAAGACACGATGAACGAAAGGAATTTTGCTCTCGTTGTCTAAACCCTTTTGGGTCTAAAGAAGTCTTACAGAAGCATAAATCTTACTGTAACACCCATGAACCCATCAGACTAGAGATGCCGGAAAAGGGGGCAACGTTAGAGGTTTTAAACCACATTAGAATGATTGATTGATTGTATGGTGTTTAACGCCGTTTTCAACATTATTTCAGTTATACCGCGGCGGCCAGTGCACCTATCCATGCTTTTCTGGAGTTTCTTTTACCAGTTCTCCGCATAATATTCTTTCCAAGCCACTGGCTGCTTTCCCACATAACCATCGTCGAAATAATGGTCAGCGGTGAGAGAGGAATGAATCCTGTCGCAATGACTATCATCAGTCCTCGGAAAGAAATTGGCCAAGCCTGGGGATCGAACCAGCGACCTCCTGTTCTCAAGTCCTGTACACTACCGACTGAGCTACGGGGCTTGGCAAACCACATTAGAAAGCTTCGAGTTCCATTTTCCGTGTACGTCGATTTTGAGAGCATTTAAAAAAAATAGACACTTGTCAGCCAAATCCAGAAAATAGTTACACCGCACCATACCAAAAGCATGAGCCTTGCAGCTTTTACTACATTATAATCTGCTTTGATGATGAGGTCTGCGCGCCGATAGAAAGAAGTTAACTTGGAGAAGACGCGGCGGAAGTCTTTGTAAGGTGGTTAACGAGAGACATAAAGGAAATCTATTGGAAGTATAACCGGAAAAATAAGACTATGATTTTTAACGAGCAAGAGAAAATAAGATATGAGCGAGAAACTAGGTGTTGGATCTGCGGTGGTGAGTTTACCCCCGATAATTATAAGGTTAACGATCATTATCACTACACAGGCAAGTTTAGAGGAGCAGCACACAATGAGTGTAACTTAAAGTTTAGAAATCCTCGGGTTACACCTGTGGTTTTCCATAATCTCAGTGGGTATGACGCACATCTTTTTGTTAAGGCTCTAGGTAAGAGCTGTGGAAATATCGACTGCATTCCTAACAATGAGGAAAAATACATTAGCTTTGCCAAACACATCCAAGTAGGGGAAAACTTATGCCAGCAAATTAGGTTCGTTGATTGCTTTAGCCTCGAGCTTGGACAAACTCTCAAGGAACTTGGAAGAAAGTCAGCTTAAAAATATCGCTAAGTTTTTTCTTAAGCACCAATATTTAGGGGAAAAGGAGTTTTTCCATACGTGTACATGGACTCCCTGGAAAAATTTAGCGAGACCCAGTTACCTCCTAAAGAAGCTTTTCACTCGAGACTTAGCAAAGAAGACATTAGCGATTAAGACTACGCTCGCACTTAGAAGGTTTGGGAGGCTTTTGGTATGAATACGTTGGAAGATTACCTCAAGCTTTACAACAAAGTAGACGTGCTGTTGTTGGCAGACGTCTTTAAGAACTTTAGAGACGTTTGCGGTAAACACTACAACTTAGATCCTGCCTGTTATTATACCGCCCCGGGTCTGGCTTGGGACGCGGCATTAAAAACAACGGAAGTAAAATTAGAGCTGCTATCAGACCCTGACATGTTGCTTATGGTTGAGACAGGCATAAGAGGAGGCGTTAGCATGTGTACTAAAAGACACTGAGAATCTAACAATCCGTACATGGGAGATCAGTATGATGAGAGCAAACCTACAAAGTATCTGCATTACTTCGACACCAATAGTCTTTACCCTTGGGCAATGAGGCAACCACTTCCTACTCACGGATTTAAGTGGATAACAGATAAGGAATTAGGTAGCTGGGAAAATATTCCGTGCATTTTAGAGGTAGACCTAGATTATCCTATAAAGCTGCATGATCTACACAACGACTACCCCTAGCCCCTGAGCGTTTAAAGCCAAACAAAGTGGAGAAACTTATTCCTAACTTAGGCTCAAAGAAAAATTACGCTGTACACTTCTAAGCTCTTAAACAATACCAAAGTTCAGGTTTAAAGCTAGTAAAAGTCCACAGGGGGATTAGTTTAAGGAAAGTACCTGGCTTAAGAAGTACATCGATCTAAACATAAGGCTCAGAACAGCAGCTACCAACGAGTTTGAGAAAGATTTCTTTAAGCTCATGAACAATGCTGTCTTTGGGAAGACTATGGAAATCCTCAGAAAAAGAGTAGATGTGCAACTAATTATGACAAAAACCGAGCTAAAAATCTCGCGGCAAAGCCTAATTATAGTCATACTAACATCTTTAGTGAAGACTTGGTAGCGATCCACATGAAAAAAAAAAAAACCTGCATAAAATACAACAAGCCCGTTTACCGAGGGATGTGTATTTTAGACATCAGCAAGACCCTGATGTATGACTTTTTTAACAATTACTTTAAGAAGAAATACGGAGAAAAGGGCAGGCTACTTTACACTGATACTGATAGTTTTGTGCTTGAGATAGAAACTGAGGACTTTTACAAGAACATTTCTCCAGACGTTGCTGCAAAGTTCGACACAAGCAACTACCCCCGAAATCATCCTTCTGGAATAGCAGTCGGCGTCAACAAGAAAGTGATATGGATGTTTAAAGATGAGTTGGGCGGCAAAATTATGACGGAGTTTGTGGGTCTAAGGGCTAAATTATACTCTTTTAAAACTTTAGAGGGAGAGGAAGAAAAAAGGTGTAAAGGGCTTAGAAAGTCTGTGGTTAAAAACGAGATAACCTTTGACAACTACAAAGATTGTTTATTCACAGGAAAAAAACAGCTAAGAGTGATGAACATGTTTCAAAGTCGTGGGCATGAGGTAACTACGGAAAAGGTAAACAAGATAGCGTTAAGTTTTGACGATGATAAGCGGTTTACTCTGGAGGATGGGGTAAATACTCTAGCTTGCAAACATTATATAATCGCGGAAAATTTATAACCTTTAAAGGTTATAAATTTTTTTGCCTATACACTAACCTTTGTTCTAAACGTTACATTGTAGGTATTTTTAATACTTTCCAAATACGTTGTAAAACGAGCCGCTACTAGTATAATAAAGATAATCGCTGTAAATGTCAGTGTTGGAGCATAAAGAATTGGAAATTTTTCCAATGCAAGGGAGATAAATGTTGTCAACTTTACTGTCAGTATTATGACAATTATCTCCCCTGTATTGTAATTATTCTAGCGTTTGCAAAGTTGCAAGGTCTCGTCTATTGTAGTCTCAACGTTATGATAAGTTTAATATTAATACAATTTAGTCAGTTGTATTACAAAAATGGGATAGATGTCATACTTAGGCATTAAATGGTGTATTAGTTGAGAACTATTTTCATGTAGCGTACAGTTTCGTGGTTGGGTTCCTTGCGCATGTGTACTATTTCTTCCTTTTTTGAGTTGTCAGACATGAGGAAGCCTTGCATGGTTTTTTGGGAGAACGAAACGAACGATTTTAGCACCTTGGTTCTGGTAACAAGGTAATAGCAACACTTTTTATAATGTGCTGTGCTCATAACTCATTTGTCATGCATATAATAGAGTCTGCTTAGCATGTACTGCAGTTTTAATCTTGAAAACATGTATGAAGCAGGGGAGTTTGCCACGAAATGCACGCTGCTGATATTTTGTGCTAGAATGATAAAAATTTATGATAATTGAATGTAAAGAAGGGCTATATTTGTTTTCTGTATGTCTGTGTCCCTGTTCTTAAGAGCTGCAGATAAGAGTTATTTTGCAAGGACTCAAGTTCTTACTTAAACTGTTAAACCCTATGTTGTGGTTACCCAGGAAAAGGTGTTGGTCTTTTGTTGTTTATTTGTCCATTTGTTCATCTTTCTTTCTGTCTATCAGTATGTCTTTCTTTCTTTCTATCTATCTATGTGTTAGTCTGTTGTTTGTCCATTTATATGTTTCTCTTTCCTTTTACCTGTTTACGTGATAGTCTGCTATTTGTTTATTTGTCCATTTGTCTGTCTCTCTTTCTGTCTGTTTGTTATATCTCTTCACTTGTATTATTTTCTTATTCGTTTTTTGTATTTTTATGTAATTTCAGTTTTACGAGTCATAAAGAAAATTCAATACAGTGTATATAACGAAAATCCTCGGTTGAAATTTCATATCTAACCAAGGCCAGCTACAATCGCAACGCGAGATTTTAAGTTATTTAAAAAAAATTGTATTGCTCGGGTTGTTAAAATACCCTGATGACTTTTCCAAGTCACAAGGATTAAACCAGCTGTGCTACAAAAACACCGGAGTGGCCGCAATTCCTAAAAATAACACAGGTTTTAGCGTTAGATTGGCTTACTTAATTAAAAGACCAGATCCTAGAGGAATTTTTAGTTTTATAGTGCCACCTAGACACATCTTTGGGTTTTGCGAAGATTACAATAAGGTTATTTACGGCATGTCGCAGACTCTTACTCTCGTGAGAAATTCTGACGATGACGCTTTTTTTAGAGCGGGGGAAGTCGATGCTGGTAAAGTCACTCTTAATGAGATTTACTGATGTATGCCCCACGTTACGCTTGCGGACCAAGAAGAACTCCAGCTCTATAAGACGATAGAGTCTAAAGTTTCTTTACCGGTCCTTTTTAGATCTAGACAGTGCGATAGCATAAGCGTTAATCAAGCAACTAGTTTTACTTGGAGGCTAGCCGTTAAATCCTTGCCCGACGTTCCTCGCTTTATCATCGTGGGGTTCCAAACGGATAAAGAAGGAAGCCAAGAGGAAAATCCTGCACTCTTCAACCACGTTAACGTTACAAATATTTACGTCACCCTTAACTCTAGAAGATATCCTCAGGCGGACTACAATCTCACTTTCACGGCGCAGCGGTTTAGCCGCGCTTACGACGATGCGGCCGCGTTTAGATCTAAGTTTTATAGGATTAGCAAATTAATATCGAATCCGGACATATATCCCGCCGATTATAAAACAATATACCCGTTGTTTGTCTTTGACGTTAGCAAACAGGACGAGTGGCTAAAAAAATCCGAGATTACGGATATAGTAGTTCATACCACTTTTGGAGAAAACGTGCCCGCAAACACGGAAGCGTTTGCTGTTGTCATTAGCGACAAAGAGTTTAAGTTTAAAAAGATGAGCCCGCTACATTATATAATGGCGCCAAATTCATAACTCCTCAAAAAAGTTATAAATTCTTACGCGTACTTCCTAAATTCTCCTGGCACGCTTATAAATTTTTTGCGAGAGGGGGCCGCAAAAGGGAGTGCAGCAAAGTCCTCCAAAGTTAGTAAAATTTATAATTTTTTTGCGAATTTTTTTTTTCTGCTAGAACTTTGGGGTCAATTAGTACAGTTTTAGGATTTTGCGAAAAAAAGAAATATCTAACCTTTACTAGGGTTAAATATCTTTTTAACGGATCGTCGCAAATTGGGGTCATGCGCTCTAAAAGTACATTTTTGCGTTAGAACTGTCACATACTGCACTACTGGCCTCTTTCTCGGGGTCGTTAAAATTCAGGGTTGTGTGGTAAAGGGTTAACTCTACCAGACAACAAAATTTTAGACTGGTCCAGTCTGCAGAGTGCAGATGACAAATCAAACATGACACAAATAATGGGAATTGTGTAGTAAAGGGTGAAGAGAACAAAGTTTACCCCAAATTGCCGGATCTATATACGGGAACCAGTATCTCGGCACGTGACTAAACTCGACGTAAACATGGCTCCACCAGTAGAGGTCGCCCTGGCCGGAAATTGTGACCTCAAATAACCAGTCTGTATTGAACGTCACGTTGACGAAGTTAGTAAAATATCCACAATCACCAGATAAAGCCTGAACTCTTTGTAAACCAAAATCTGCTGTGGAAGTCTGGAAATAAATTCGAGTTATGCTCCGTCAAAAGGGGGCTTAATCAGGGTTTTCCCTGACCTCCTGTTTCTCTGAATGTGGACCCCTAAATTTTCTGAATGTCCCCCCTGAATTAAGATGTTTGCCTTCTAAAATTTCATTTAAAGGGGCTCAAATGATCCCCATATGACAGAATCCGGAGAAAACCTGTTATTGCATCTACAAAAAAAGTATCGACCAGGTCAGTCTGCACTGACGAAGCAGGCTGACCTGGATCAGAACTTTTTGCTGATTGGTCAATTTGCAGCATGCCAAAGGACCAGCGTACATGTACCTCACAATTTAGTCGGTTGTTATATAAAATGGATTTTATGGATCCAGGATATTATGTGATGACTTTGCTTGATATCATGCATCAAGGAAATGCATTAAACCCCCTTCTGTCAGAGCACTACACATTTACTATTCTGTTTGTACATCCCGGTGCACAGCATGATAACGGCATCCTGTAACACGATTAATCTTCACAGATTTTAATCAATAAAATCTTTCGACAAAACCAAAACATTGCGTGTGAAAATAGCTTTCAACAGTGGCGATATTGAACTTTTTGCCCTACAAACAGTGCGCATGCGCGAAAAGTGGAATTCTGGGATCGTATTTCCTTGGCAACGAACCGCGTAGTAAAAGGGTCTATAGGCTGTCGACAAACTAGCTCTTGCAGACAACTTGTTCATCTTGACACTTAAGCTGCTGAATAAATGAGACGCAAATTTCTACTCAATACTAAAAGCCCAAACACTGTGGTTTCAAAGTTGATTTCATCGGAAAGAGAATACCGTATCGGACAGTGTAGATCAAAGATCAGACTGCACGTTCTGTGCAGTCTGATCTTGATCTAAACTGTCCGCAAAAGGTCAGGGGGTCGCGATTAGCAGCTTAACCCTTTACCACACAATCCCGAGTTTTAACGACCCTGCCGAGGAAGGCTTTTGAAACACAGCATTTTCTCCTTTTCCCACAATGTTTTCTGCCCTTCTCAAAACAAATTTCAGTTTTTGAACCACATTTATTTTGTCGTCTGCAAATGCTTTGAATTTGGAATGGTCTAAATTTTTGCGTTGTCTGCGCATGTCATATTCTTCGAAGATTCGACCTGTCTGCTATGACGCATCACCCATCCCACATATTCCAGGGAAAAGTAGGGCTGATATCGAAGCTATTAGGCTATTACCAAAGCATGTAGGGGCTGTTTTAATAAATGGTCGGTGCATAGGTTACATGCTAGCCGATCATAGCTGAATGAATGGCACCAGGTAGCGTTTTATTGAGTAAACGTTTATTTCATTTGAAATTCAAAGTCACGGTTGTTGTTTTGAAAAATTACTCCGCTACTGTACCCAGGATGCCCAAATTAGATAGATGTGTATTTGTAGAATGCCATCTAGCGGGAGATAATGAAATTTTTGTCGTTTGGTAAGGAGTTAAGGGTTAAAGAAGATCACTTTTGTCCCTTTTGGCAAAAAGAGTGAAATGTCTAGTTACAAATAATTTCTTTGTTCAGCATAATTTAGTTAACCCTTTACCAGACAATTCCATGTTTTAACCCTGTACCACACAACCCCGACCTCTAACGACCCTGAGGAAAAAGCCGTTTGAAAACATTGTGGGAAAAGGAGAAAATGCTGGTAACCAGCATTTTCTCCTTTTCCCCACAATGTTTTCTACCCTTCCCAAATCAAAAAATAATTTTTGCATCGGATTTATTTTGTCGTCTGCAAATGCTTTGAATTTGGACAAGCCTAAAATTTTATCATTTGGTAAAGAGTTAATGATCCTGACAAAAACAGCTTTTGAAAAAAAATGTGCGCAAAGGAGAAAATACTGATAACCAGCATTTTCTCCTTTTCCACAATGTTTTCTACCCTTACAGAGACAAATCCCATCAAATGAACCACATTTAATTTGAAGTCTGCAATTGATTGATTGACTGAATGATATTTTACGCTGCTTTCAACACTTTTTCAGTCATATCATGGTGACAGCTCACATATTCATGTCTTTCCTGGATTCCACCTGTACTTGTCTGGGGCTCTGAAGAGTCTTGCCAAACGACACTCCAACGAAAAACCCAATAGTGCCAGTGAAGCTCAAACAAGGGGCTTCCTGGTCATGAGTCTTACACTTTACAACATCAAATCCCAGCCGGAGCGGTTTATAATTGTGCTATGCATTTGTTGCGAACTTTCATGTCTGGAAGATGGGGGCTCATCTGGGATTTGCCATTTGTTGTCTATAAAATTGCCTGTTTATGGCCATTGAGCCATTTGTTGTCTAAATAATAGACTTCCTGCCTAATAGAGTTTTTTAGCGGTCGCCGAAGACGAGAGCGTACAGCGGACTGCGGACTTTTATGCGGGGTTGTCTCAAAAGAATTAATACACTTTCTGTTAGCTACGAGTTTTACAAATTACTCGTTCACTTTATTTAATTATACTACATATCTTTTTCATCAATGAAATGCTTTGTATCTAAAAAAGTCCCTGACCTTTTTCTCAATATCTCACTTTTTGGTATTCCATAAGGGTTTAATCAGACAAAACTAGGACTAAGATATGGCACCACTAAGTCAGACTCTAGTTGTTCGATGTGACTGGTGTGCTCTGGGGAGAATGAGGATTGCCACGCTTCCTATATAAAGCAACAACGGATAAAATTCTGTACCTATTTCAACGACAGGTCTTAGATTCATTGCTAACGATTTCTCAGACTTATCGGCCCAGTAGAATTTCAACAAGAACCACTACTAGCTAACACTCCATTCTTTTAACACGGATTTTGACAATATCTGTATGCTTCGAACTAAGTTCAATTTTCATAAATCTCGCGCTTAAATGCTTCAACCTATTGCAGATTCCTTTTTTTTTTTTTTTTTCAAGTTGTAAGTAATGTGTCCAGTGACCTTGACCTTCGCTTCGGGCTAAAACTAACGTAATAGCTAAAGCATAATCTGCATATCAAGATCTATCACAATGCAAAGTTCCATAAACATGTCTTTGGAATGATTGAGATGATTACTGATTTGTATAAATCTATATACAACATATTACCCCTTTATAAAAGGTCCAACTCTGACCAAAGCACCAAAATTTGCACGACATTGATTTTAGGCCAAGAGGTGATGCCACCTACCACACATTTCCAGTCTAGGCCTTGCAACTTCAGATTAGAAGAGTTTTAAAATTCTCTGTATAACTTAATCTGTGAAAAGATGTGACCTTCGGAACAGGGTTGTTCTTAGCTGAGATCATAATTTGGACATTGACAGATGACAACAAGATGATACATATGAAATAAGGCCTTTCAATTTTAGAAACTTTGCCTTTTAATTCTCCAGTTTAATTACTCCATGTAAAATCTGTGACCTCTATTACAGTGCTTTGTTTGAACATATGGATATTATTGAACATACTTTAAGAACAATCACCTTTGATCAAGGATCTCTCTAGGTAGTGACACGTACAGAATATATCATTTCTAGATTTGCTTTTTCAGAACAGAAGATTCATGATGTTTTCGTGGTATAAATAGATACAATGTAGCAGCCAAGTCTACCTTCTAAAAGTAGGTCGAAGGTCATCCTTAGTCAACCATTTTATGCAGTGCTTCTGATAGTTATGATCAATACTAAGATTGAACGGCATCTGACTCGCTGTTCGAGCGGAGATCATTATTTAAAGGTTTCTGATAAATATAGTAACAGCGGCCATCTTGGTCACATGACCAAGACCATTTAAACAGTTACGTCTTAGCAACATCCAACAAGAGTCTATGTAAAATATATATTTTGAATTTATCGAACATTATCTGAAGAGAAATACTGTAAGTAATTGTAGACGGACGGACGGACGAACCACGTAAGAAAATACGGTAAAAACGACGGACAGCAAGCGATCACAGTAACTCATCTAAAGCATATTCCTCTCGTGTGAGCTAGAAAACGGATTCAAATGTACTTACGATTTCCGATATCTCCATGTAGGTAGTAAAAGGATAGTTTATGCTCCATTTAAAGGGGAAGTGCAACGACATTTTATTGCATATAAATGGTGCTCATCAGTATGCTTTAATGTCTAATATTGGACCAAATGAGGAGCTCTTGTTTATGGTGTGCCTTGTGACAAAGTTTTCCCTTTTTAGAGGAACCGTATTGTTTTAAAAGCAGTAAAGCTGTCTGTTTTAGACGAAGACACGTAAGGTGTATGTGAATATCACCCATCGTAATACAGCCCAGAGATTAGATCAACAGATCAACCGAAGTTTGCCGAATGGATGGTTGACTGTGTGCCTGCTAGAACAAATTTTCGTTGCCTAGGCGTGTATAATATCCATGCAACGATCTCAAACGGTATTTAAACTTTTAAAGAGACACTATTGATCTCACAGAAAAACAAATCTGTAATCTTGATTTGGGTGCAGAAAAGGTATTTATGTATCAAAGCAGCATACATTTTTAATGACCCAGTTTACCTGAGAAATGATGAGTTGAACTGCTGACAACTTAGAGTAATTGCTTTCACAATAAAATTCGAAACAGTTTCCTTTTAAATATAGCAATTATCGCTTTATTCGTTGTTAATTGAAAGTGAATACATGTAATTCTTTTGAGACAACCCCACATAAAAGTCCGTCGTCCGCTGTCCGCTATCGTCTTCGGCGTCCGCTAAAAAACTCTAAAAAGGTTTTCCATCATTTAATGATGACTTCCCTTAAGTGGGGGTGAGTTATGGGATATCACACCTTCCTTACAGCATAGCTTCTTCCCATATTCAATACCTGGCAGCTGCGTTAGGGAGCTCTTTGGCTCAGAGGTTAGTGTATCGGTCTTTTAAACCTCGATAAACGAAGAATTTTGCCGCACGGGTTCCAATCCCAGCCGGAGCAGTTTGTATTTGAGCTCTGCATTTGTTGCTAACTTTCGTGTTCGTAAGAGGAGTAACTCACAGATGGACGTAAAGACAGATTACAATGTAGCAACAAAAGGAAACTTACCGACATGTTAGATCCATACTTTGTGGGATACTTTAAAGTAAACAGGATTTCTACCTCCATGAGTACACAGTTGACTCCGTCTGGCCCATACACACTGAAGGTTTGCCTTGGGTGTGAGATCGGTGATACACTGGTAGACGGCGAAGTGGAAGGTTCCGTCACTGTTGATGCTGTAAGAGATATGAGCAATGCTAGGTAAAAAAGGGGGTTGATTCATTGATTGAATGGTGTTTTACGCCGATTTCAACATTATTTTAGTCATGTCACAGCGACAGCTCACATATTCATGTATTTCCTGGGTTTTACCAGTATTAGGCTGGGGCTCTGAAGTGCCAAGCCCAAAGGACATATGTGAAAAGGGGAGTTTAATGTATTTACAAAAAAGTTTCAAACCCAGGCCAGCCTGCACAGACTACACAGGCTGACCTTGGTCGAAGTCTTTTGCTTTTGGTAAATTTTCGACCATTCAAAGGACCAATCTATCTCAGGATTCAGCTGATTGTTGGATAAAATATTTCTTATAAAATCATAATTGTGTGATGACTTGCTTGGTATAATACGTCATGGAGATGCATCATTAACCCTTTCCCAAACAAGCCCTGGTTTTCACGTGTCTGCAGTACAAGTCTTTTGAAAACACTGTGGGAAAAGGAGAAATTGCTCGTAACGAGCAATTTCTCCTTTTCCCACAGTGTTTTCTACCCTTTTTGAGACCTTTCTGCCATTTTCATCAAATTTAAAATTGTCGTCTGCAAACTCTTTCAATTTCGACCATTCCAAAATTTGTCGTTTGGGAAAGAGTTAAACCCCCTTTTGCCAGAGCACAAGCCCTCATCTATTATATTCTTAATGCCTCATGGAGACCTGCAGCAGACCACTTCTGAAACATTGTGACAAAATGAGAAATTGACCATCACCCGCAATTTCTTCTTTTAACCCTTTACCACACAACGCCGTCTTTTAACGCCCCTGGGAAAGAAGCCTTTTAAAAACATTGTGGGAAAAGGAGAAAATGCTGGTAACCAGCATTTTCTCCTTTTCCCACAATGTTTTCTACCCTGTCAAGAGAAAATTGCACCATTTCAGCCACAGTGAAATTGTCGTCTACAAATGCTTTCAATTTCGACAAGGCTAAACTTTTGTCGTATGGTAAAGGGTTAATCACAATGTTTTATAATTAATTGCAATATATACTACTGTAATTTTATGATATATTTTCTCGTGTTTGTTTGTGGATGTAATTAGTTAACCCTTTCCCAAACGACAAATTTTGGACTGGTCCAAATTGAAAGAGTTTGCAGACGACAATTTTAAATTTGATGAAAATGGCAGAAAGTTATCAAAAAGGGTAGAAAACACAGTGGGAAAAGGAGAAATTGCTCGTTACGAGCAATTTCTCCTTTTCCCACAGTGTTTTCAAAAGACTTGTACTGCAGACACGTGAAAACCAGGGCTTGTTTGGGAAAGGGTTAACCCTTAACTTGCTAAAAAACTGAAATGAAACTTCCAAGGCGATAGTAAAACCTACGATTTTGCTGCGTCAAAGATATTTTTAGGGGAAAAGAATCTCCTTATCGGACAATATAAATCCAACATTCTGTGCAGTCTGATCTTGATCTACACAGTCCGCAAAAAGTCATTAAGTCGTGCTTAGCAGCCTAAAAGTTAATTACGGGCGGAGAACAGTATGTAGCTTCATTTTGATTTAACAGGACCGTAGCCAGGCAGAAGCCTGGAAACCATTAGTCTGGTACCCCGCCGTACTGCAAGAGTACGTCAGGCAAAGCGCAATAATGGCGGACCCGTCGGTAATATGCAGAGGAGACGGGATGTTGTTATTTCATATGATCAAATTGGATCATAGGCTGAATTCAAAACAGATTGCTTGCAATGAAGTCATGGCAGTGAGGTTGTTCTTATGTAGCGAGAAAAACTACATATCAGAAATGCTTTAAGTATCCAAAATGTCAATGGACCTATATAACATCCAAAAACAGGGCTACCTTTAAAATGATTCATAGTCGAATTCATATTTAAACCATACCCTAACAGCACGTTTTAGATTCGGTAATTTATTTTTTGTACAAAATTGATCTCATTTTATTAACTGATCAAACTGGATCACATGACATTGGGGAACACGGAGGGGTACACTTGAGGACACCTAGAAGTCCGCCATTATTGCGCTTTGCCTGACCCGATAACGTGGTGGCAGGGGCGGGTAATCCAGACTAGGAAACCATTTCTTCAACATCACTTTTTGTAATTCATCCTAATTCCATCAGTGTAACTCTCCAAGTTATTTAGACATTTAGACATAGATAATGGGCCCATACATAAACAAAAATTAACTCTTTCACTGCCAATGTCGCCGTGGATAGTTTTTGCAGATGGCGTAGATCAGTATCTTTGATCTACACCGTCCGCTACCTGGTGCCAACCTTTAAACAAAATCAGTTCCAAATGCAACGAAATATATACTTTTAGACCTCGGAAAAAGTCGATTCCGTTTAGTTGGCAACGAAAGAGTAAACGGCATCATCTATAAAGTACAATCAGTTGCAACCATCAGACCTCCAGATACGAGGGAATGATGGTATTCTAAATCCGTTATTTCTCTTCCAAACCCAATGTTGTGGGTACTCATTAGAATCGTCTCGATGAGACATAGGGTTTAGTGGAGAATAATTGATATTTTCAGTTTTGAAATCAAAATCACTCCCTCTATCTGGAGCTCTGAACCATCCATACTGAGGGAGGTATCGTACATTTCATTGCGATACAGTAGCTATGAATATTTGGACTTTCATTTCTCATTCTCTTTATGCATGTATGGGTTTCTTAACGTTTTGTCCACGTAGCAGGCACTCTTCTAATATTACACTGTTTTGCCATTTGGCATACCTCGGGTGATCCGTTCATCAAATCCCTCGGCTGTATTACGTAGCTTGATATGTACCTACACGGTACATTTCGTATGTCGCCATAAGCACACCGTTTTACCGTTATTGAAATTGTAAGGCTCCTCTTAAAAAAAAGAAAATATGAGCCAATTTTCTATCGATATTTTTCTAAGAATATTTCAGTCAGCAAACAATTTTTTTTTTTCAAATTTTTAGCGTGATTTATCAAATCCATCGGGAGCTTTCATGGACAGATCAATAGATGCGAATAACTTCACCATGGTTGTTCATGTCGTTGCTAAGCGATCTACAGGGGCGCCGCTTGGTTTAAGATCATGTGATTGGTAGTTCAAAATGGAAGTCTCCTTCATACAGACAAGGTTAGATGTAGGTACGGAATCGGCCGAGTTGTGACGAGTGACTGTCTTGCAAGACTTTTGCATTTTCTTACCAAATATGCACAAGAGTACTCAAAGAGAAATAACTCCATCGGACTAACAATATTGAGTATTACACCTTTTAGAGACCAAAGTTAACAAAAAAATAAACAAATACATTGAAGCTCGGCCAAGCTACGCTCCTAATGACCATGTTTTCTCCTTGACCATGAATTGAATGACCATGAATTGAATGAATTGAATGACCATGAATTCTCCTAATGACCATATTTTTCATTAACCCATTACCACACAATCCTGACTTTAACCCTTTCCCAAACGACAAATTTTGGACTAGTCCAAATTGAAAGAGTTTGCAGACGACAATTTTAAATTTGATGAAAATGGCAGAAAGGTCTCAAAATGGGTAGAAAACACTGTGGAAAAAGGAGAAATTGCTCGTTACGAGCAATTTCTCCTTTTCCCACAGTGTTTTCAAAAGACTTGTACTGCAGACACGTGAAAACCAGGGCTTGTTTGGGAAAGGGTTAAATGACCATGTGAATTGTGGGAACCGGCATTTTCTCCTTTTCCCACAATGTTTTCTACCCTTTCCAAAACAAATTTCAACTTTTCAGTCATGATTATTTTGTCATCTGCAAATGGTTTGAACTTGGATCAGTCTAAAATTTTGTCGTTTGGTAGAGTTAAATAACCTATGTTCTTACCTACTTTATTTAACCTGTTCCTGACCGTTCTGCTGAATACACAGATTGTAGATTGATTGTAGATTATATGGTGTTTAACGCCGTTTTCAACATTATTTCAGTGATGTCATGGCGGCCAGTGCACCTATCCATGCTTTCCTGGAGTTTCATTTACTAGTACTCCGCACAATATTCTTTCCAAGCCACTGGCTGCTTTCCCACATAACCATCGTCGAAACAATGGTCAGTCGTGAGGGAGGAATGAATCCTGTCGCGATGACTATCATCCATCCTCGGAAAGAAATTGGCCACGCCTGGGATCGAACCAGCGACCTCCTGTTCCCAAGTCATGTACGCTACTGACTGAGCTACAGGGGCCTGGCGCTGAATATACAAGTAGGCATATAAATAGAACTCAGACTATTATTCCGAAAGTTTAGTTCGCATTTGCTGAAATTACAGAAGACTTGAGCTAGTTCTGTGTTAGTCACTTATATACACAGGTAAGCAATTTATTTTGCGCATACTATACGAAATATTTCCATGACCCTTGTGACCATTCGGGACATATGCCAGAGGCAGACCTGTACAATGTAATGGGTAAAAATAGAATTTTAATTTATGTAAATGAGACATGCTCTGGCAAAAGGGGGCTTAATGCACCTCTGTGATGCATTATACCGATCAAGCCATCACATAATTATGGATCCATAATAGCCACTTTTTTCTAACAACGGACTTAATCATGGGGTAGAATGGTCCTTGGGCATACAAAAAACTCACGAACTGCGAAAAGTTACATATGTAAAAGCATAATGATGACTGCCTTAATGTCTATTAACTCTTTACCACATGACAAAATTTTAGACTTATCCAATTTCAAAGCATTTGCAGACACCAAATTCAACTTTGGAACAAATGGGCTTAAGCTCTCTGATAGAGCAGAAAACATTCTGGGAAAAGGAGAAAATGCTGGTTATCAGCATTTTCTCCTTTTCCAACAATGTTTTCAAAAGCCTTCTTTCCCAGGGTCTTGAAAACCCAGGACTGTTTGGTAAAGGGTTAACCCTTTAAAAGACGACAACATTTTGGACTAGACCAAATTGAACACAAATGTAGCCAAAATGACAATTTTGTCTCTGATGGGTAAGAAAAAATTGTGAGAAAAGGAGAAGGTTACCAGCATTTTCTCCCTTTTTCACAAAGTTTTCAAAAGGCTTCTTTCCTCAGGGTAGTAAAAACTCTCAGGATCGTGTGGTTAACCCTTTACCACACAATCCCGACTTTTAACGACAATGTGAAAGAGAGCTTTGAAAACATTGTGGGAAAAGGAGAAAATGCTGGTTACTGGAAGCATTTTCTCCTTTTCCTATTAATGTTTTCTAAACTATCAATGACAAATACCATCATTTTGGGCCACATTTGAATTGTTGTCTGCAAATGCTTTCAATATGGACAAGTCTACATTTTTGTTGTTTGGTAAAAAGAGTTCAGGGTTATGCCTAGTTTTCACAGCAATAAAGTTTATCGATAAACAAAAACACAAGACAATAAAACAATTGAAACCAAAGTTCAGCAGATGATCGATAAACACAAAGATATAAACATGTAGTTACACAGACTTTAAGCCTTTACCAAACGACAAAATTTCACGACGGTCCAAATTGAAAGCATTTGCTGATGACAAAATAAATGTGACTGAAAAATTAAAATTTGTTTTGGGAAGGGTAGAAAACATTGTGGGAAAAGTAGAAAATGCTGGTTACCAGCATTTTCTCCTTTTCCCACAATGTTTTCAAAAGGCTTCTTTCTCAGGGTTGTTAAAAGTCTGGATTGTGTGGTAAAGGGTTAACATGGGCCTTTTTCAGTGATTGTGAAACAATTTCTACAACCTATATAACCCTTTAGCCAACGACTAAAATTTGGACTCGACTAAATTACCAGCATTTTCTCCTTTTCCCTCATTTTTTTCAAAAGTCTGGGTCTTTCAAACTCGGGATTGTGTGCTAAAGGGTAACGCTACCCGAAAGCTTCCTCGCGACATTAACATTTCCATTACCAGTTTCAAGATGATAATTCAAAAGGTTGACCCTCTAGTCGACGTTATTTAAACCCAGAATTTATGATGTAAGAGGTTAGTAATCTAAACCCTATACTACTGGTGTCACACCACTGACTTTTTGTCCCATTTAAAATAAGGTCAACAACGCCATCTCTGACCCTCCACTCTTCTTTTCCTGACAAAACTAGATATTTGTTGATTGTAATTTCACAGTACAGGTTTATGTCCAGTGGCCTCTAGAAACCCATACAAAAAGACATGTTAGTTGACAGATAGCATTTTTCTATTCCTCCCTAAACACTGGCTGTACATATAGTACAGCCAAGCCCCGTAGCTCAGTCGGTAGCGTACAGGACTTGAGAACAGGAGGTCGCTGGTTCGATCCCTGGCTTGGCCAATTTCTTTCCGAGGATTGATGATAGTCATTGCGACAGGATTCATTCCTGTCTCACCACTGACCATTGTTTCGACGATGGTTATGTGGGAAAGCAGCCAGTGGCTTGGAAAGAATATCGTGCGCAGTACTGGTAAAAAGAAACTCCAGGAAAGCATGGATAGGTGCACTGGCCGCCGCGATATAACTGAAATAATGTTGAAAACGGCGTTAAACACTATAAAATCAATCAATCAGTACATATAGTATACCCTTCTCTTTAGTTTAAACATATTTTATTCATAGAATTACATAGACTTACAAAGAAAAACAGATCAGACACTATAATAACAAGAATAATTCTATAAAATGGATTGGAACGAAAGCTAAGCTTATATAGTTCCTCTGCAACCTCTCCTACCCTTCTCTTTTTCCACCGTCAACAAATACTTCCCCATGAAGTAACAAAACTACGACCCGGGCCCGTATTCACCAACCATTCTTAAGAATATTCTTTGTCTTATTCTCCAAGATTTTCTACATTTGTAAGTAACACAACTCCTGATTGGCTAAACCAAATGGTTTAGCCAATCAGGAGTTGTGTTACTTTCATATGTAGAAAATTCTGAAGAACAAGACAGGGAACATTCTTAAGAATGGTTGGTGAATACGGACCCAGTTTCCACTGACGACATCAACTCAACAACAGTAACACAACAGTTTCCACTGACGTCATCAACTCAACAACAGTAACACAACAGTTTCCACTGACGTCATCAACTCAACAATAGTAACACAACAGTTTCCACTGACGTCATCAACTCAACAATAGTAACACAACAGTTTCCACTGACGTCATCAACTCAACAATAGTAACATAACTTGGATTTATCCTTTCAATGTTCCTGATAAAACAGACGAAGTGCCTGATACCAAACGACAAAATATTAGACTGGTCCAAATTGAAAGCATTTGCAGGCGACAAAATAAATGTGATTTAAATATTAAAATTTGTTTTGGAAAGGGTGGAAAACGTTGTGGGAAAAGGAGAAAATGCTGGTTACCAGCATTTTCTCCTTTTCCCACAAGGTTTTCAAAAGGCTTCTTTCTCAGGTGTAGTTAAAACTCGGGATTATGTGGTAAAGGGTTAAAAAGGGCTCTTTTTCATTACCTGGATCAGGAGCTTTTTCCGTTGTAATGTGACACCTACTTTCTCCTACAAATATGAGCCACGCTTTGGCAAAAGGGGGCTTAATGCACTTCTGTAATGCATGATACCAAGCAAGTCATCACATAATTATGGATCCATATTAGCTGCTTCTTTTAACAACCGACTTAATCTTGAGGTAGAGTGGTCCTTGGACATACAGGAAATTGACCAATAGCGAAAAGTTTCGGCCCAGGTCAGCCTGCGCACTCCGCGCAGGCTGACTGAGGTCGACACTTTTTGCAGATGCAAAAAGCCCTCTTTTCACAGAGCATGGCTCAAATACATTGATATGAATACTAGCATTTCTGATAGAAAAGAAAATGTACATGTACGTAATACATACCATATGAGATGGCTAACAACTCCATGAAGGTTGATATTTGAAAAATCATGGACAGTCTTGAAGACCCCGCCTTCACTGAAAAGAAATAATTGAATCAGACAAGATAATCTTAAAATACGCCAGTGGCAAAAAAATTGCTTAACTTGCCAACAGTGTAGATTAACTCTTTACCACACAATCCCGAGTTTTAACGACCCTGAAAGAGATAGCTTTTGGAAACATCGTTGGAAAAGGAGAAAATGCTGGTAACCAGCATTTTCTCCTTTTCCCACAATGCTTTCTACTCAATCATAGACAGAAATCAACATCTGAGCTATGTTTAATTTGTCATCTGCAAATGCTTTCAGTTTGGTCCAGTGCAGAATTTTGGCGTTTGGTAAAGAGTTAAACTGATCAGATTTTACCCTAACTTGAAAAGAATCTCTAAAACAGAAATAGCAGATTGGTCATAATTTGCCTTTGCCCTTCGGCTCCCTCCCCTCCCCTTCTCTCTCTCTCTCTGCCTTGCGTTTTACACCAAAATGAAATCATGCACATTACAAAAACGAGTCATTTCGTTATCACAGCATCATGCCAAAAGTATTGTTGGGTGTCTTTATTCCATGTGTGTCCTTGAACCAGTGATTTTCTGTTTACATCTCCTAAAGCACGTAGTCTGATGACATCACTTGGTATTTCAAGGAGGACCATTTACCGATATTCGCATGTTCTCTTGCATCTGAATTCAGCCAAATGTGAGACAAAAAACAGGGGAAAAAATCTTTTTTAAAAGAAACTGACACCATTTTTCTTATTTATAAACAGTGTACCTTCTTAAACAAGAGGGCCATGATGGCCCTGTATCGCTCTACTGGACCCATGGGGGCAGGGCCACTTTTGACCTCAGGGCTATAGTATGAAGAGTTCTTGTAAAGGTTTATTAGACAAAGCTACATGCCAAATTTAGTAGCCCTAGGCCTTCCTAAAACAAATTTCAATTTTCCAGTCGCATTTATTTTATCGTCTGCAACTGCTTTCAATTTGGAGTGGTCTAAAATTTTGTCATTTGGTAAAGAGTTAAAGTTTTCACTATATAAATCTATGTAAAATCTGTGAAGGGGGGGCGGCATTTTTGACCGCAGGGCTATAATTTGAAGAATTTTTGTAGAGGTCCATTAAATGAAGCTACAAACTAAATTCGGTAAACCTAGGCCTTGTGGTTTTGAACAAGAAGATTTTTAAAGATTTTCAGTATTTTCTTTTCAGTTTGATCCCATGGCAACTAGAATTTTCATGAGAATCAAATTCTTTGAAGAATTTCTGAAGAGGGCCATGGGAGGATCATCTGTGACGTTTCGTTAAAATCTGATGGGCAGTTTCAGAGAAGAAGATGTTTGAAATAAAAAGTATCGCACGCACGCACAGACTGATGGACGGACACACGACGGACATAGGGCCAGTGGAGCTAAAAATACAAGGACCTAGAACTATTACTTCCTACTGCAAATTTTACCGAGCTACTGGAATTAGGTCACGCAATCTTTGCTCTAAAGGGCCGATGGCATGGATAGTTTTTTTTATGCATCATACCACTGAAAGTGATATCCAAGTTATAATTTTTACATGAAATGATCAGAAATAGACAGTCCAGGCTAAGTGAATTTTTTTCAATGGATGCCATAATGAATAAACTGACACAACTTTATTTATGAAACTTAGATCTAGAATCTACGTTGCTAAAAATTGTTTACACTAGATTTATTAACACTTTATCATGCTACCTTTTTGAATTCAAAGTCTACAATCGTCGACGTCTTTTTGACCGACCACAGAGGCATGTATTCCGTTGATCCACAGTTTCAATATCTCTTTAAAACCATTGAAATCGTAGATTTAGTCAAGTCAAACGTTAGAAACCTTTACTAAAAGAGATTCCTTCTTCATCCATCGATATGACGAGAAGTTTTTTTACCCTTTGCCATTTGTCTTCCATGTTTTCCCATCTTTTTGTGCAGTGGGATGAATTTCGATGTAAACCTGCAGACGACGAAATTATTTCATTTCCGGTTTCTAACTAAAGAACGCTGGAGTTGCCTCCCCTAATCGCGGGCGCACGGACCCTAGTATATTCGTAACATTGCAGTGACGCTTTATTTCTTCCGGTACTTGAAACGTGTTTCGCTGCCATAATAAAAGTTCATTCACTCTTGACATGATGCTGCAGATTGATAATTAATGCTAGCTCGTTTAGTGGGCTCGGCTCCGGAATTTTATCCTATTTGCCGTCGGCTCACCTGATAAAATTCCTACGCCTTGCCCTATAGGCCTATAAACTTTCCAATTCTAAGACACAAACCATCTATAGATGGACGGAATGCCTTGACAGATGGACAGCATCCGTAAATTTCAGACAGGGTGGGCAAGTTGCGATGGGATGTTCATTCAAGAAGAAAAAACTCAAATACTTGAGTTTCAAGGTTCCTCAAGCCCTCCAATTTCACAATTGATCGAACGCTGTAGATCAAAGATCACACATTTTGTGCAGCCTGATCTTGAAAAAGCTGCTTAACCCTTTACCACCCGATCCCGGATTTTAACAACCCCGAGGAAGTTCAAAGCCTGTTGAAAACATTGCGGGAAAAAGAGAAAATGCTGGTAACCAGCATTTTCTCCTTTTCCCGCAATGTTTTCTACTCTTTCAAAGTCAAATCTCATAATTCCGGCCACATTTAAACTGCCGTCTGCAAATGCTTCCAATCTGGGAAAGTCTAAAATTGTTTTTTCGTTTGGTAAAGAGTTAAGTTGCACTCGTTCAACTAAAGTTACAAACAGTGTGTATTTAGCATGCAATATATATATGTATGCCCGGCCGGGTAGCCCAGTGGACAGCGTATCTGACTCGTGAACTGGTGAATGCGGGTTCAATACCAGGTTGAGACAAACTTTCTTTCCGGCGATTTTTCGCCTCTCACATGTGAGAAAGTAGTCACTGGCTTGGAAAGCAAGTTGTGCCAGTGCTGGTGTGAGAAAGCCAGAATACACATACCTAGGTGCACTGACCGCCGTGATTTGACTTAAGCTTTCAAAACGGCGTTAAACTCCAATACAAATAAACAATGCAAAATATATGGGCAATCCTCTGGCAAAAGGGGGCTTAATGTATCTGCATGCATGATATCAAGAAAGTCATCACAGTAAAATGGATTCTTAAAATCCAGTTTGTCTAACAATCGAATGAATCATGAGGTACACTCGTCCTTTAACAAGCAAAAAATTGACAAAGAGCAAAAAAGTTCGGCCAAGGTCAGTCTTCGCGGACTGATCTGGGTCGATACTTTTTTTTTTGCAGGTGCATTAAGCTCCATTTTGACAGAGCATGGGTCATACATAACCAAAAACAACTCACCTTTACAGTGTTTACTCATTGTGTGTTATTTTCCCGAAAAATTGATGTTTATTCTCGTATACTCCAACAGTTCCAAGTCTTACTGTGATAAATCCAGTGGGGTCAACAAAACTATCCCGACTTTAACGACCCTGAAGAAAGGAGGCCATTGAAAACATTGTGGAAAAAGGAGAAAATGCTGGTAACCAGCATTTTCTCCTTTTCCCACGATGTTTTCCACCCTGTCAAAGACTGAAATCGTCATCAGAGCTACATTAACTTTGTCGTCTGCACATGCTTTCAATTTCATCAAGTACAAAATTTTGTCGTTTGGTAAAGTGTTGACACCTTTACCTACTCAAGGTCGGTGAATTTCTGCGTCTTCCAAACCCCAACCCTTTTCCCACAATGTTTTCAAAACCCATCGTCATCATGGTTGTAAAAACGCTTAATTTATTTAGTAAAAGTTTTAACTCTTTTATACCAAACGACAAAATTTTGGTTTGGACCAAACTGAAAGCATATCGCAGACGACAAATTGAATTGAAGGTTGCTAAAATGATGATTTCTATCTTTGGTATGGTAGAAAACATTGTGGCAAAGGAGAAAATGTTGGTGACCAGAATTTTCTCCTTTTTCCACAATGTTTTCGAAGCCTCCTCTTTCAGGGTCGTTAAAAGTCGGCATTGAGTGATAAAAGGCTTAAACTTGCATCGGACGATTTTGATTTTGAAACATTCCTTGTAAAGCAAGGAACAATTATAGTTAAAAACACAAACATTCATAACTGAGCCGGGCGCTGTGAAAAGGGGGCTTAATGCATCTGCAAAAAGTATCGACCCAGGTCACCCTGCGCAGTCCGCGCAGGCTGACCTGGGCCGAAACATTTTGCTGTTTGTCAATTTTCTGTATGGCAAAGGACCAGTGTCCCTCGTGATTCAGTTGGTTATTATACAAAGTGGATTCGATTGATCCACCGATTATATGATAACCTGCTTGGTATCATGGGTCACGGAGATGCATTAAGCCCCCTTCTGCCAAAGCATGGCTCAAATGAAAACATCACCGCACACGGAGTAATTTCTTCTTAATCCAGAGTTCTACTATGTAATTTTCTGAAAAAAACGACAAAGACGGAGATCGCGGTGTAATTATTAACAACACAGTCCCGAGTTTTCACGAAATAAAAAGTTTTCGAAAACATGGTGGGAAAAGAAGAAAATGCTGGTAACCAGCATTTTCTTCTTTTCCCACCATGTTTTCTACCATTCCTAACACAACTTTTCACTTTTGAGTCACATTTATTTTGTCGTCTGCGCATGCCTTCAACTTAGAGCAGTCTAAAATTTTGTCGTTTAGATGTAATGGATTAAACTTTCTGCAAAACGTTGCGATCCGATCACAATGACAATTTATCTCGCATTATCTACTGTTGGGTATGTATAACTGTAGATAGCCAGGTTGAAACCGGGTTCAAACTTCCAATTGTTACCAAAATGAGCATATACGACCAGCCCAAAAGGGTCAAGTGGTCGAGCGTAGGATTCGTAAACGTCAAGTCTCGGGTCACTTGAGGAGTTGGGTTCGAGCCCCAGGACTGGCCTTCCAAAATTAGTTTTTAAATGAGACGTTAAACTAAACCGAGGTCCCGTGTGACGGTGCTATACACCGAGCACGTTAAAGAACCAGGCGTAACTTAGAATGGGTTTCGTCCTGTATCTAGCACTTTCCCCCATAACAAAACTAACAGCCACTCGGCAAACCTCGAGTTATCCGGTGATCAAGTTAGATGTAGGTACGGAATCGGCCGAGTTGTGACGAGTGAACGAACAGCCTTCAGGGGTCGTCGCCCATATAGGAGGCAACTTTTTTATTGATTGTATGGTGTTTAACGCCGTTTCCATCATTATTTCAGTTATATCGCGGCGGCCAGTGCACCTATCCATGCTTTCGTGTCCTTTCTTTTTACCAGTACTCCGCACAATATTCTTTCCAAGCCACTGGCTGCTTTCACACATAGCCATCGTCGAAACAATGGTCAGCGGTGAGAGAGGAATGAATCCTGTCGCAATGACTACCATCAATTCTCGGTTGTGAGCATTTTCAGACGACAAATTAACCCTTAAGCTGTTAAGCGCGACTCACTGACCTTTTGCGGACAGTGTAGAAACAAGATCAGACTGCACGTTCTGTGCAGTCTGATCTTGATTCTTCACTGTCCGATAAGGAGATGATTTTCCCCGATTAATAACTTTAATATATGAACATTTGGGTGTTTACCATCAGGTTGGTTCTACACTGTCCGCAAAAGGTCAGCGAGTCGCGCTTAACAGCTCAAGGGTTAATTTGTCGTCTGAAAATGCTCCCATCATTTTCTTCACGGCTTAGTATTTGATCGATTGTATGGTATTTAACGCCGTTTTCATCATTATTTCAGTTATATCGCGGCGGCCAGTCCACCTATCCATGCATTTCTGGAGCTTCTTTTACCAGTACTTCGCATTATATTCCTCCTAAGCCACTGGCTGCTTTCCCATATAACCATCGCCAAAACAATGATCAGCTCTCTATGAGAGAGGAATGACTATCATCAATACTCGAAAAGAAATTGGTCGAGCTGGAGATTCGAACCAGCGACCGCTAGGCCTACCGGGGCTCGGCAAGAGTGAAAGACACACACGAAAAAGGACATATTTTGTGTGGACAATTTGGGAAAAGAAAGTTTAACCCTTTCCCAAACAAGCCCTGGTTTTCACGTGTCTGCAGTAGAAGTCTTTTGAAAACACTGTGGGATCGTTATGTTCAAGGTTAAAACATGAACGCTGAGAGCAGTTTTTGAAGATACCCTACAGTATCTCATAAGCTATTCTGGCCTTCGGTGTATACTGTCCGATATCTTACAAGTTATTCTGGCCCTCGATGTGTAGTCAGATATCTTGCAAGCTGTTTTATTGTCAATTTTTTGGCAAGAGTTAAGCTACATGTATGATCTTCTACGTTTGCACTGCTAATGCAGACAGTTCTTGACGAGTTTGTATATTTTTTTCTCTTCTCTCACAATGTTTACTTTACCAGACAATCAAATTTTAAATTTGTCGAAATTGAATGCATTCGGAGACGAAAAATCCAATGTAACTCACATGATGTGATTTGTCCTTGACGGGTCAGAAAACATTTTGGGAAAAAGAGAAAAAGCTGGTTACCGCCACTATCTTCTTTTTTTGTTGCTATAGTTTCATTTTCATTCACATACGAAACCTACACTCATGCTGGTTATCCATTTTCCACACTGATGTCTACAAAATTGTCTACTGTAAGTTTATTTCAGAGGCCAAGTCCGATAGTAATGGGTGGAATTAGGTTCATTACAGGCCACTATTAACTCTAACCCTTTACCAAACAACCAAATTTTAGATTAGTCCAAGATGAAAGCTTTTGCAGACGACAAATTAACCCTTTCCCAAACGACAAATTTTGGACTGGACCAAATTGAAAGAGTTTTGCAGACGACAATTTTAAATTTGATGAAAATGGCAGAAAGGTCTCCAAAAGGGTAGAAAACACTGTGGGAAAAGGAGAAATTGCTCGTTACGAGCAATTTCTCCTATTCCCACAGTGTTTTTAAAAGACTTGTACCTCAGACACGTGAAAACCTGGGCTTGTTTGGGAAAGGGTTTTTAAATATTATTAAGATGATGATTTTTTTTTTCTTTTTGATTGGGAAGAAAACATTGTGGAAAAGGGAGAAAATGCTGGTTACCAGCATTTTCTCCTTTTCCCACAATGTTTTCAAAAGGGTTCTTTCTCAGGGTCGTTAAAAGGCGGCACTGTGTGGTAAAGGGTTTACTCTTTATCAAACAACAAAATTTCAGACAAGCTTAAATTGAAAACTTTTGCAGATTACAAAATAAATGTGACTTAAAAATTGAAATCTGTTTTGGGAAGAGTATAACACATTGTGGGAAAAGAAGAAAATGTTAATTAACAGCAATTCAGTGCTGATTACCAGCATTTTCATCCTTTTCCCACAATGTTTTCAAAAGGCTTCTTCCCTAGGGTTATTTAAAGTCAGGACTATGTGGTAAAGGGTTAAACATTAAAAATGTAGACTTGTCTAAATTGGAAGCATTTGTATACAACAAATTTGTGTTTGCTAGGGTAGAAAATGTTGGTAGAGGAAATAAATGCTGGTTACCAGCATTTTCTCCTTTTCTTATAATGTTTTCAAAAGGCTTCTTCCTCAGGGTTGCTAAAAGTCAGGATTGTGTGGTAAAGGGTTAACAAAAAATCTATGTTGTGGTAGATAGAAAACTTTCTAATTCATGTTTTAATTTTTTCCTTATTCAAAAGTACAGTCAAATCTGTGAACAGCAGCCACTGAAGGGAAGTTCTGAAAGTGGCTGCTGTTCACAGATTGGCTGTTGTCCAGAATATGCACTTCTCCCACTATCTTGAGATGCGAATATGATGGTTTCAACAGGTAAAGGTTTGTTTGCAATGAAGTTTCAATCTTTTTCTATTTAAAGCACAAAAATAAACCACACAAATTAACATACTTTAAACTTTTTTTTTCATTTAGATCTATTTCAAAATTTCTTATGGCAAATAAAACATAATTTAAACATGTACATGTATTTGCATTTGTACTTCATGACCATTGTTGTACAATCTGCATGGACACTGGACAGTTCACTGCTGCTTAATTAAAGTAAAACAATTTGCAGCTTGTGCAATATTTTTAAACATTGTGGAAAATTGAACCTCATGACCATTTTGGGCCAATCTGCATGGACACTGGACAGCTAAAAATTTGTCACATTTGTCCATTCTCACAGTTTAACACACAATTCAATAACAGATGATTTTTTCAAACTGTTAATAATAATTAATCATTAAGCCAGCATTAATCAGCTTTATTCCTTTTATCATAATAGTAATTGTTGAATTTTTCAAGTACACAGTGTGTGAAAGTGTGATAATGTGGCTGTTGTGTAGGTGTCATAAACAGTTAATTCATTCCAATTAAGCTGGCTGCTGGCTGCATTTGACAGATTAGTGCTGTGCACATGGTAAATAAAGAAGAAATATGCATGGGCGGACTTGTGTTGGCTGCTGCACACAAATTGGCTGCTGGTCAAGTGTGGCTGCTTGCACAGATGTGACTGTATATAATAAAGTTTGTATTGTTTGTACTGGAGTTTAACGTCGTATGAACAGCTTAGGTCACTGTCATGGTGGTCAGTGCACCTACACATGTTTCCTGGCTTTCTCACACTGGTACTAAAACAACTTCCTTTCCAAGCCACCGACTACTTTTCTCACATGCATAAGAGGGGATAGGCAAAAAATTGTAAGACAGACTGTTTGCCTCAAACCCACAACCAGAAAACCAGGTCAGGGGTCAGATATGCTAACCTCTGAGGTACCTGGCCGGGGATGCATTAACCCTTTCCCAAACAGCCCTGGTTTTCATGTGTCTGCAGCACAGGTCTTTTGAAAACACTGTGGTAAAAGGAGAAATTGCTCGTAACGAGCAATTTCTCCTTTTCCCACAGTGTTTTCTACCCTTATTGAGAACTTTCTACCATTTTCATCCAATTTAATATTGTCGTCTGCAAACTCTTTCAATTTGGACCAGTCCAAATTTTGTCGTTTGGGAAAGGGTTAAGGTGCAATTTCTTCTCTATATCAGACTCCAAGATTTAAGACTAGTCCAAGCTGAGACAATTACAAGCGGAAACTATGGTTACAAGCTATTGCTGCTTTTCCAACAATGTATTCAAAAAGCAGAAATGTTTATTATTGGGGTGGTCAGTGCACCTAAGCATGTGTTTTCTGGCTTTCTCACACACCAGTACTGACACAACTTTCTAGTCACTGACAACTTTTCTCCCATGCGTCGGAGGAGAGAGGCAAAAAATTGTTGGAAAGAAAGTTTCGCTCAACTAGGTATCAAACCCACAACCAGGAAACCAGGTCATGTGTCAGATACACTGATCTCTGCGCTACCCAGCCAGGCATACAATAAATCTGTAACCCTTTCCCACACGACAAATTTTGGACTGGTCCAAATTGAATGAATTTGCAGACGACAATTTTAAATTTGATGAAAATGGCAGAAAGGTCTCAAAAAGGGTAGAAAACACTGTGGGAAAAGGAGAAATTGCTCGTTACAAGCAATTTCTCCTTTTCCCACAGTGTTTTCAAAAGACTTGTACTGCAGACACGTGAAAACCAGGGCTTGTTTGGGAAAGGGTTAAAGGGCGATTTTAACTCTATATCAGATGCCAAAATTTCAAACTACTCCAAAATAGGACAATTACAAGTGAAACTTCTGGTTACAAGCCATTTCTCCTTTTCCAACAATGTATTTGTATTCAAAAGACAGACATGTTAAAATTGGGTACTGTTTCCTTAAGCTTTGACACTTTACCACACAATCCTGAGTTTTAATTACCCTGAGAAAGACGCCTTTGGAAAAGATTATGGGAAAAGGAGAAAATGCTGGTAACCAACATTTTCTCCTTTTCACACAATGTCTTCTGTCTTTTCTTAGACAAATCCCATCACCTGAGTCACATTTAACCCTTTACCACACAATCCCTGAGGAAGAAGCCTCTTGAAAACATGGTGGGAAAAGGAAAAAATGCTGGTAACCAGCATTTTCTCCTTTTCCCACAATGTTTTCTATACTATCAAAGACAAGTTTCATCATTTACTCACATTTGTCGTCTGCAAATGCTTTCGATTTGGACAAGTCTAAAATTTTGTCGTTTGGTAAAGAGTTAATTTGTTGTCTGCAAATGCTTTCAATTTGAACTAGTTCAAGAACTTATCATTTAGCAAAGAGTTATTTACTAAATGATTCTGGACAAGTCCAAATTCCAAGTGTTTGCAAACAATGATTTCAATGTGGCTAAAATGATCATTTTTTTTTCTTTTTTCAATTGGGTAGAAAACACAGTGGGAATACAAAATTGCTGGTTACCAGCACTTTCTCCATTTCCCACTATGTTTTTAAAAGCCTTCTTAGTTCGGGTTGTTAAAACTGGGGACTGTGTGGGAAAGTGTTAACCCTTGACCACAAAATCCCAAGTTTTAACAACTCTGAAAAAAAAAAAAAAAAATTTGTAAACAGTAGGAGGAGAAAATGCTGGTAACCAGCCATTTTCTCCTTCTCCAATGATGTTTTCTACCCTTTCAGACACAAAATCCATTACTGCAGCCTCATTTGATATGTCATCTGTAAATGCTTCCAATTTGGACCAGTCTACATTTCGTCCTGGGGTAAAGGTTAACTCTTTACCACACAATCCCGACGTTTAACGACCCCGTTAAAGAAGCCTTTTGAAAACCTTGTGGGAAAAGGAGAAAATACTGGTAACCAAGTTATTGACAAATATTGAAACTTTGACACTATAGGTCAATTAAATAACTCTTTACCAAACGACAAAATGTTAGACTGGTCCAAATTGAAAGCATTTGCAGACGACAAAATAAATGTGACCTTTCTAGGACAAATTTCAATTTTTGAGTCACATTTATTTTGCCGTCTGCAAATGCTTTCAATTTGGACCAGTCTAAAATTTTGTCGTTTGGTAGTTTTATAATTGACCTATAGTGTCAAAGTTTCAATATTTGTCAATAACTTAATTTCATTTAATAGATCTAGTTAACTCTTTACCAAACGACAAAATTTCTGACCAGTCCAAATTGAAAGCATTTGCAGACAACAAAATAAATGTGACCCAAAAATTGAAATTTGTTTTGGGAAGGATAAAAACATTGTGGAAAAAAGGAGAAAATGGTGGTTACCAGCATTTTCTCCTTTTTCCACAATGTTTTCAAAAGGCCTATTTCTAGGGTTGTTAAAACTCGGGATTGAGTGGTAAAGGGTTAAAAGTACGACATGAATTTTTCCAAAATCTATGAAATTTCCAAAATACTAATAAGAAGCTGACCAGAAAACAGTGAAGAACTAGGGTCTGTATTTATCAATCCTTCTTAACCCTCTACCACACAATCCCGACTTTAAATGACCCTGAGGACAGAGCATTTTGAAAAGATCGTGGGAAAAGGAAAAAAATACTGCCCCTTTGCAATATTCCCATCATATGAATCACATTTGATTTGTAGTCTGTGAAGGTGTTCAGTTTGAACTGGTCCAAGAATTTGTCATCCAGAACAGGGTTAAGAACATTTTCTTAGTGTTATTCTCCAAGATTTTCTAAATGTGAAAGTAACACAACCTCTGATTGGCTAGACCAAATGATCCATGCTCTGGCGAAAGGGGGCTTAACCCTTTACCATACAATGCCCCCTTTTAACGACCCTTTGGAAAAAGCCTTTTGAAAACATAGTGGGAAAAGGAGAAAATGCTGTTAACCAGCATTTTCTCCTTTTTCCTTCATGTTTTCTAGCCTATTGAAGACAGGAATAATCATTTGAGCCACATTTAAGTTGTTGTCTGCAAAATAATGCTTCCAATTTGGTCCAGTCCAAAATTTTATTGTCTGGTAAAGGGTTAAGCAGAAAATATAGGAGAAAATTTTTATTTAAAGCAATTGCTCCTTTTACAACAATGTTGCAAGACAAAGACATACATCGGCACATGATATGAGCTATGCTCTGTGAAAAGAGAGTCTAATGCATCAGCTAAGCCGAGCCCCTGTAGCTCAGTCGGTAGCATACAGGACTTGAGAACAGGAGGTCGCTGGTTTGATCCCCGGCTTGGCCAATTTCTTCCCGAGGATTGATGATAGTCATTGCAACAGGATTCATTCCTTTCTCACCCCTGACCACTGTTTTGACGATGGTTATGTGGGAAAGCAGCCAGTGGCTTGGAAAGAATACTGTGCGTAGTACTGGTATAAGAAACTCCAGGAAAGCATGGATAGGTGCATTGGTCGCCACGATATAACTGAAATAATGTTAAAAATGGCGTTAAACAACATTCAATCAATCAATCAAGCATCTGCCAAAATTATCGACCCAGGTCAGCCTGCGCAGGCTGACCTGGGTTGAAACCTTTTGCTATTTGTTGATTTTCCGCAGGTCAAAGGACAAGTTTACCTCAAGATTTGATCAGTTGTTAGACAGAATCGTTTTCACGGATCCGGAGTTATTTGACGTCTTGCTTGGTATCATGCATCACAGAGCTGCATTAACCCTTTACAACACACAATCCCGACCTTTAACAACTCTTAGGAGGAAGCCCTTTTGAAAACATTGTGGGAAAAGGAGAAAATGCTGGTTACCAGCATTTTCTCCTTTTTCCCACATTGTTTTTTTACCCTTTCCTAAACAAATTTCAAGTTCTGATTCGCATTTGATTTGCCGCCTGCAACTGCTTTCAATTTGGACTAGTCTAAAATTTTGTTGTATGGTAGAGAGATAAGTCCCCTTTTGCCATAGCTTTGCTCATATGCATTTCAAAGTTAGGAAGGTCAGTTATCAATTTAACACAGAAAATCCATGCTTCATCAAAGTACTTGAGCTTGCAGCAGGGGGTTTCACTTGTTTTGTACTGCTGCGTTTCACAGCTGGTTTTTTGAATATGTTCTTGTTACCGCCGACAGAATTAATAAACGTAGTGTGACCACCTAACCCGTCATAACCTTTACGTGTGATGCTGGGTCCCTCACCCAGCGCCCGCTTTTTGAATATGTTCATACCAGCTATTGTAGAAATTACGTTGAGATCTGTCACAGATGACTCGCTTTTGAATTTCTTCATTGTTTGTGAATGTGTTTCTGCAAGTGAACTCATTTTCAGGACTTTAACAGATGTAACAATTTTACTTTCACAATTTGTTGATGATTCCAAAGGTCTTTTCTGTGATTTTCTCACACACTGAGACGAGTTGCTGTCACCATGTAGATCGGATTGCGAGTTTAACTTCTCGGATAAATTTTCTTTGATGGGAGAAGCGAACAAATCTGGTGTAACATCGAGATCTATTTCCTCAGTGTTCACGGGGCGGCCCAGTTTTGGAGTTGAAGAGGTAAACACATTCATTTTATCCGAGTCATTCATTATTTTTGTGAAACTAGAACTAGCCACGTCGGCTGAACGAGGACTTTTTAACACTCTTTTCAACCTCATGTTTGTCCTACGTAAGAAGTCAACCTCACGTTCCGCTATCTTCAAATCACCTTCTGATCGTTCTAGCTGTTCCTGCAGTTTTTCACATTCTTTTTTCAGTTCATTTACAGTCTTATTTTTCTGGGCATCTTTCAGCTGGATTTTTTCATAGTGATCTTTCATCTGTTTTTTCTCCAACTTTAGTTTTTCATACTCCCGTTTAAGAAAGGCAACTTGCCGTGACAAACTTTGAACAGCACTCGGCCCTTCTCCCGTGTTCGATATGATAACTGCCGCATCTGCTTCACATCCTTGATAATAAAGATAAAAAAAAAAAAAGAGCTATGCTCTACCAAATGGGGATTTAACACTTTACCAAACAATGCCGCCTTTTAACAACCCCGGGAAAGAAACCTTTTGAAAACATTGTGGGAAAAGGAGAAAATGCTGGTTACCAGCATTTTCTCCTTTTCCCACAATGTTTTCTACCCTATCAAAGAAAACCTGCTCCATTTGACCCTTGTTGAAATTGTCGTCTGCAAATGCTTTCAATTTTGACAAAGCTAAAATTTTGTCGTATGATAAAAGGTCAATGCTGGTAACCCACACTCTCTCCTTTTCTCACAATGTTCCTACCCTTTTACACTTTACCCGATGACAAAATTTTGGCCTTGTCCAAATTGAAAGCATTTGCAGACGACAATGTCAGTGTGGCTCAAATAGTGTAATTTTTCTTTGACAGGGCAGAAAACATTGTGGGAAAAGGAGAAAATGCTGTTTACCAGCATTCTCTCCTTTTTCCACAATGTTTTTGAAAGACTTCTTTCCCTGGGTGGTTAAAAGGTGGCACTGTGCTGTAACAGAGAAAAATATTAGCACTGTTAGCCCATGGCGACTAGAAATTCAGCTGAGCAAGCCAAAAATGCCTGTCAGGGGCCCAGGTGGTGATCTCAAAAAATAGGACGAGTTTTCAGATCTATCAAATTTTTGGACAGAATGGGGCCAAAGTCAGGTTTCTGTCCAGTGTATTTTTCATTATACAACCAAAATTGTGTATTTCTGTGCCTAATATTGTGTATTTTACAGTATTCCGACATTTCTGACAGTGCTTATCTCTACTGGATGTTTATTCGAATTTGGCTGGTTCTTAATTATTGCGTGTGCTAGTAAAAATTTTGCTAACCAATTATCGCTCTGATAAGAGGGGCTCCTGGAATTTTTAAGTTTGGGGCCCAGTTGGCCCCTATGGGAAAAGAGTTAGTGTATTTCCCTGGGTAAAGGGTTAAAATGCAGTCCCATAAATCTGAGCTATATTTAACTCTGTACCAAAGGACACGTTTTTAGACTGATCAAAATTGAGAGCATTTGCAGACGACATGATAAATGTGACTCAAATACCAAAATTTCCCATTGGAAGGGAAGAAAACATTGTGGGAAAAGGAGAAAATGCTGATTACCAGCATTTTCTCCTTTTCCCCATAATGTTTTCAAAACGCTTCTTACTTAAGGTCGTTAGAAGGCGGCATTGTGCAGTAAAGGATTAAAACACAGTCCATTTAACTCTATCACACTTTAAACGACCTTGTGAAAGAAGCCTTTTGAAAACATTGTGGGAAAAGGAGAAAATGCTGGTTACCAGCATTTTCTCCTTTTCCCACAATGTTTTCTACCCTTCCCAAAACAAATTTCAATTTTTCACTCGCATTTATTTTGTCGTCTGCAATTGCTTTCAATTTGGACCAGTCCAAAATTCTGTCGTTTGGTAAAGAGTTAAATTGTTTTCTGTAATTGCTTTCAGTTTGGTTTTCAGTCTGAAGTTCAGCAATCAGATAAAGAATTTAGTCAATTTACTCTGTATATTAGAGTGGTGCTCTAGAAAAGGGTACCTCCTTGATGCATGATGCCAAGCAATGATTGTACAGTGTTTTACCCCGTTTTCGACATTATTTCAGTTATATCGCCACGGCCAGTGCACCTATCCATGCTTTCCTGGAGTTTCTTTTACCAGAAATATTCTTTCCAAGCCACTAGCTGCTTTCCCACATAAAAATCGTCAAGACAATGGACAGCGATGAGAGAGGAATGAATCCTGTCGCACTGACGATCATCAATCATTGGACAGAAACTGGCCAAGCCGGGGATCAAACCAGCGACCTCCTGTTCGCAACCAACTAAGCAACCGGGGCTTGGCGATACCAAGCAAGTCATCATATAATTATGGATCCATAAAATCCATTTTCACTCAAAACTGACGGGATCATGACGTAGTACAGTCCCTTTGACATGCAGACAATTTACAAAAAGCAACAAGCTATTTTGTTGAAATGATATCCCCCAATCCTCCGAAAAAAGCTCCCGTTTTCCATGACAAGGTATTAAATAAAAAAAAAAAAAAAAAAAAAAAAAAAAAAACAAAGAAGTATATCGGTGGACTATCATAAGGAACTCTTATGTCAATTTTCGCCAAAGATTTTAGAAGATATCGGTCTGGATGGACAGACGGACAAACTGACGGATGGACAATGCAAATACTATATCCCTTGCCTTGGGCTGGGGATAAAAAGTTTCCATCCAGCTCAGCCTGTGCAAGATGACATAGGTTGATACTGTTTGGCTGATGCATTAAGCCCCCTTTTTCCACAGCATATATATATCCCCCTTATCCTGCTAAATGCTAAATACAAGAAATGAAACTTTCAAGCCCATAGTAAAAACCCAAGTCTTCCTATTTCCATGGTATTTTTGGAGGAAAGATATCTCCTTATTGGACAGGATAGATCCAAGATCAGACTGCATGTTCTGTGCATTCTGATCTTGATCTACTCTTTCCGTAAAAGGTTTGTGAGTCAGGCTTGGCAGCCTAAGGGTTAAATTTTGTTGTGTTATAAGAGAGTTATTCAAGCTGTAAACACCATCTTCATTTTTTCCTTTTTTTTTTTCCCACAATTATTCTGATGCATTTAACTCTTTACCAAACGACAAAATTTTACACTGATCCAAATTGAAAGCATCAACAGACGACAAATTAAATGTTATTAAAAATGATGATTTTTCTTTTTGATTGGGAAGAAAACATTGTGGGAAAAGGAGAAAATGCTGGTTACCAGCATTTTCTCCTTTTCCCACAATGTTTTCAAAAGGCTTTTTCTTCAGGGTCATTAAAAGTCGGGACTGTGTGGTAAAAGGTAAAGGGAGACTGTGGTTTATGGGTAGAACCTCAGCCTGTCACACCAGAGATTCGTGGTTTGAACCACGCCATAATCTGATTAAAAATTTACAACAACTGACACCTTTGTGCGTGTTTGCTTGCTGCTTCTACGCAGCCATCATCAAGTCAGTGTGACTGATATAAGTTGTAGAACATGTTTTATATAAATTATTTTAATCCTTTACCACCCAATCCCAAGTTTTAAAGACCCTGAGCATGAAACTTTTGAAAACATAGTGGGAAAAGGAGAAAATGCTGGTAACCAGCATTTTCTCCTTTTCCCACAATGTTTTCTGCACTTTCAAAGACAGGAACCATCATTTAACCCTATACAACACAATCCTGAGGATTAACGACCCTGAAGAAAGAGGCTTTTGAAAACATGAAAAATCAGCATTTTCTCCTTTTCCGGCAATGTTTTCAACTCTTTCAGACATAAATTCTACCTCTGGAGCCACATTTAATTTGTTGCTTGCAAATGCTTTCAAACTGGACCAGTCTAAAATTTTTTTTGTGTGGTAAAGGGTTAAGCAATGTTCAATTTGTCATCTGCATAGGCAATCATTTTGGTCCATTCCAAATTTTCGTTGTTTGGTAAAGGGTTAAAAGTTTACTTTGTAAATGGATCAAAGATTATTGTAAATTCATAGCCCTGTCTTTACCTTCAAAATCAAACAAAATTTGAAATATTGTGTTCATCATTATGAAGATCTTTCTGATGAAAAATCTCACTATGTTGTATGTACAGTGTAGATCAACAATCTGACAGCCAAGCCCCCGTAGCTCAGTCGGTAGCGTACAGGACTTGAGAACAGGAGGTGGCTGGTTCGATCCCCGGCTTGGCCAATTTCTTTCCGAGGATTGATGATAGTCATTGTGACAGGATTCATTCCTCTCTCACCGCTGACCATTGTTTCAATGATGGTTATGTGGGAAAGCAGCCAGTGGCTTGGAAAGAATATTGTGTGGAGTACTGGTAAAAGAAACTCCAGGAAAGCATGGATAGGTGCACTGGCCGCTATGATATAATTGAAATAATGTTGACAACCGCGTTAAACACCATACAATCAATCAATCAATCAATCAACCAAAATGTGACTGCAATGTTCTGTGCAGTCTGACTTTCATCTACAATATCAGCAGGTTTAGGCCACTTTCAACATTATTCCATAATATCACTGACTGTTCACATATTCATGTACGTCCTTGGTTTCATCAGTCTTAGGCTAGGGCTCTGAAGTGTCTGGCCCAAAGTCCAACGCCAGTGCATCTAGTGAGGCTCAAACCCAGGGCCTCCTGGGCCAGTATTCACCTACCATTCTTAAGAACGTTCTTGGTCTCTTCCTCTATAATTTTCTATATTTGAAAGTATATTTGGTTTCGCCAATGAGAAGTTGTGTTACTTTCAAATTTAGAGATCTTGGAGATTGATTGATTGAATAATTGTATTGTGTTTAATGCCGTTTTCAATATTATTTCAGTTATATCATGGTGGCCAGTGCACCTATCCATGCTCTCCTGCAGTTTCGTACACCAGTACCATGCACGATATTCTTTCCAAGCCACTGGCAGCTTTCCCACATAACCATCGTCCAAACGTGAGAAAGGAATGAATCCTGTCACAACGACTATCATCAATCCTCGGAAAGAAATTGGCCGAGCCGGGAATCCAACCAGTGACCCCCTGTTCTCAAGTCCTGTACGCTACCGACTGAGTTACCGGGGCTCGGCAGATCTTGGAGACGAAGGCTAAGAATATTCTCAAGAAAGGTTGGTGAATACGGGCCCTGGTTATGTGTTTTACACTTTACCACAGAGCCACACAGGACCCCTAGTGTCAGCAGAAACCAACCATGTTGTGCTTATCTGCCAAAGAGTTTATAGATATACAAGCTATGATAACTTACCGTTAAGCAATGTCTCACAGCTCTGTAGCGTCACCAATTTTTGTTTGATTTTACGACACTCCTGCCTCTCTGTCTCCAACGCTTTCTGCTGACTGTCATAATATCTTAGAGTTTTCAAGTGCGCACTATTAGCACTTTGCTCCTGTTTCAGTTCTTTTTCCACTTGTTTCTTGGCTTTTTCATTCTGAGCAAGCTTGTCTAGTACCTCTCCTTTTTCTTTCACAGCATCATTCTTTTCCTTCTCTTTTCTCCGAACCTAAATAAATGAGTCACCCTCTATGAAAACTGGTTTAACCCTTTACCATACAGTCCTGAGTTTTAATGACCCTGATGAAAAAGCCTTTTGAAAACACTGTGGGAAAAGGAGACAATATCAAAGACAAAAATCATCATTTGAGCTACTCTCAATTTGTCATCTGCAAATGCTTAAAATTTGGTATAGTCAAAAATTTTGTTGTGTGGTAAAAAGTTAATGCATCTGCAAAAGGTATCAACACAGGTCAGCCTGCACAGTCCGCACAGGTTGACCTGGGTTGATATGTTTTGCCGTTGGTTGATTTTCTGCATGTCAAAGAACCAGTCTACCGTAAGTTGCTTAAGTTCTGGGGCAGTAAAAAATAAATAATTTTTTAGATGTCCCATTATTTAGGTCGACGAAAAATAATTATTTTTCGAGGTGTCCCAAAACTTATGGCCAAGCAAGACAAGCTGTCAAACTGTTTGTCACTGACCACTTACCAGTCCAATATTTAGCACTACGATTCCAATAAAAACATGATCACATGCTGGTCTATTTTTAGACAAACTGGAATTCCTGTAGTTAATCCGTGCAGTAGGAATTTAAAACTTTGTATTTTTTCATTGTTTTCGTTACTGATAAACTAAATGTTCTCAGTCATTTTTGTATGTGTCCCAGAAAAGCAATAAGCATTGGTGTTTTGCGCTTATATAAATACTTGAACAATGTATTTTACCTTTAACGTGAGGTGAATGACGATTTGATTTCCGCTCTGAAAAGTACCTGCTTGGCTGGTTCTCAAATTTGATTGGTTCACAATCTTCGATCGATAAACCCAGTTAGAATATAGGATATCTTGTTTTCCATTTTTAAGTAACGAACCCGATTGACCGTAAAATACACGCACACGTCAACTACTTGTCGCCTTTGGATATGTACATGCGTATACATGACATGTACCTTTGCCCTTTGGTACAAGTTTATCACACCCTTTTTTACCCTTATTTAATTTTTCTTTTTACAATCGGATTGTTTAAATGTCTGTCGGGGTGATCGGATTTATTTGTCTGGAAACGGGAGATTCCCAATGATAATCGAGAGGGTTTGGAAGCAATGCTTATGTGCAGAAATGAAATTGCGCGAAGCAAATGCTTGTGAACATAGGGTATCAAGCGGATTAAAGGATTTTTTTTGGAGCTGATATTCACTGTCCCAATTCTTTGTAACAAAAAAATACTATCTTATTTTGCAATTTTTAGTATGACCCAAATCTTTGGGTCATAAAAAGTAATTATTTTCACGTTTTTTGACGGTGTCCCAATTCTTTGGGTGTCCCAAAATTTAAGCAAAATACGGTACTTCAATATTCAGTCCATTGTTAGACAAAATAGATTTTATGGATCAGTAATCAGACCTCCAGATAAAAGGGAGTGATAGCATTCTAAATCCATTATTTCTCTTTCAAACCCTATGTTGTGGGTACTCATTAGAATCGTCTCGATGAGACGATTCTAATGAGTACCCATAACATAGGGTTTGGTGGAGGGTGATTAATATTTTCAATTTTGAAATCAAAATCACACCTTCTATCAGGAGCTCTGCATAATGATGTGATGACTTGCTTGGTATAGTGCATCAATACATGCACTAGATCTTAACCGCACAGTCCCAAGTTTTAACGACCCTAGGGAAAAGGGCTTTTGAAAACATTGTGGGAAAAGGAGAAAATGCTGGTAACCAGCATGTTCTTCTTTTCCCACAAAATTTTCTACCCTTTGTAAGACAAATTTTATGTTTTGAGTAATATTGAATATGTTGTCTGCAAATGCTCTCAATTCGGACCAAGCTAAAAGTTTGCAGCATGGTATAGAGTTAAACTAACACGACAAAATTGTAGACTTTTCTAAATGGAAAGCTGAAGACAATTAAAATGTGGTTCATAGAATGCAGGTTGTCTTTGATAGTGTAGAAAACATTGTTGGAAAAGGAGAAAATGCTGGTAACCAGCATTTTCTCCTTTTCCGACAATGATTTTCAAAAGGCTCCTTTCTCAGGGTCGTTAAAACTTGGGATTGTGTGATAAAGAGTTTAACATTTCTTCCTTTGTGTCACATGTACTGGTTTGTGACAGGTCAAAGGTCAGATACATGATAGCAACTTACCTCTAACTTAAGTCTATCAAGTTCATTCTCTAACTTCACACTGTCTACTTCAGCGTCTATATCTTCTGGGGCATCAAAATATAACCTACAATAAAAATCAGATGTAATAAAAAGTCATCAAAATTAACCTACAATAGATATCAGTGGTAATCAAAATATAACCTGAAATAAAAAATCAGTTGTCACTGAAATATAACCTACCAATAAATATCAGTGGTCATCCAAGAGAATCAAAATATATCCTACAATAAATATCATTTGCCATCACAACCTACAACAGATACCAGTGGTCATCACTAGTCATCAAAACATAACCTACAATAAATATCAGTTGTCATAAAAGGTCATCAAAGTATAACCTACAATAAATATCAGCGGCCATCAAAGAGCATCAAAATATATCCTACAAAGGATATCAGTAGTCATCTAAATATAACCTACAACAGATATCAGTGGTCAGCAAAGAGCATCAAAATATATCCTACAACAGATATCAGTGCTCATCACAATATATCCTACAACAGATATCAGTGGTCATCAAAGACAATCCAAATATAACCTACAATAAAAATAAGTGGTCATCAAAGAGAATCGAAACATATCCTGCAATAAGTATCAGTGGTCATGGAAGGTCATCAAAATATAACCTACAATAAATATCAGTGGTCATCAAACAGAATCAAAGTATAACCTACAATAAATATCAGTGGTCATCAAAGGTCATCTAAATAATTATAACCTACAATAGATATCAGTGGTCATTCAAGAGCATCAAAGGATATTCTGCGCCTGACAAAGAAAGACATAAAAATATAAACTTCCACGGAAGGACAAAGAAAGATGCTCTGCTTTACCTGGGTTTTCTCAGATGTAAAATTTTGTGGGTCATTTTGATCCCCTATACGGAAATTTGGGGGTTAAAAGTCAAAACTGATTGTGGAAAATGACAGGCTTCATTAAAAACGCCGTCCAAAGTCATCAATTGTTGGATGCAGACAACATTTTATTCCATGTAAAAGTCAAGAATCAGTAGGGGAATATTGACATGATGCGATTTTTGTTAGCTTTGCTACTGAGGACAGCTTGTTTGCTTTTTGGTGCATATAAAGCTGCCAAAAGTCGCTTTTTCTTTGGTGCTGACGACATTTTACACTGAGGAAAGTCAATTTTTCATAGATACTTGAAATGAGACTAAATCGGTTCCCAGTTTATTACCTCTGGTACAACATTTGCACTTTGAATTGGATACCAATAAAACTGGTCCCCCACTTATTAAGTTGAGCGTAGTGGAGATTGCAGGAGGGATCCAGTGAAACATGTCAGTCAGATTCGTCATCGATATTTTTCATTCATATACTCGGAAAATGGATTGTGATTAAAAGCGCATCAGAAAAGACACAACTATAACATTTCTGCAGGGCAAGGGAGTAAAAAAAAAAAAGGGGCGTCAAAGATCCAAAAACATGCTCTAGAAAAAACAATGGTTTTACTGAATCCAAGGCTGAGCAAATGAAGTTGTGAACACAGAGTATCAATGTATATTCTTCATCTTAGCACAGTAACAATAAACTAGATGGACATTTTCATTCTAGAATAACACTAAGATAATTTCAAATTCATGACTGCCTTTTTTGCAGTGATTCAGCAAAGTGGAAAGTGTATATCAGAGATCAGACAGCCCATTATGTGCATTCTGATCATGATCTACACTAGCCTCAAAGGCAATTGAAGTAAAGAAAGGCGCTTAACACCTTCACTGCTTCGTTTTACTGAATGTAACCTCCAGAACCTTTATAGTAAGGAAAAAAGTATTTATAAAAATCTATGAGACATTTTATCATTGCAAACAATTCAAATAATTATGTACCGCCTTTAATCCTTTACTGCACAATGCCACCTTCTAAAGAGCCTGGTAGATAAGCCTTTGGAAAACATTGAGGAAAAAGGAGAAAATGCTGGTAACCAGCATTTTCTCCTTTTCCCACAATGTTTTCTACCCTATCAAAGAAAAATTGCACCATTTGAGCCACATTCAAATTATCATCTGCAAATGCTTTCAATTTGGAAAAGGCAAAAGTTTTGTCATCTGGTAAAGGGTTAATACTTAATAGCAGTGAAAATATTGCAGCAAAAGGGGAAAAAGCTTGCAATGATTGCCATCAGTCTTTGTAGCAATCGCAGGAAAACTATATGGCTCAAATTGTTCTGTCTGCAAACACCTTTTACCCCATTATTAGAGCAATACTCTGGCAAAAAGGCGGCTTGATGCATCTCCATGCATGACATCCAGCAAGTCATCACAACATCATGGATCCATAATGGCCACTTTTTTTAACAACCAACTTAATCATGAGGTAGACTGGTCCTTGGATATACAGAAAATTGACCATTATTGAAAAGTTTCGGCCCAGGTCAGCCTGTGCAGACACTCGTCACAACCCTGTCTATTCTGTACCTACATCTAACCTCTTCCGTATAAAGGCGGCTTCCATTTTAAAGTCCCAATCACAAGATCTTAAACATGACGGCGCCTCTGTAAATCACTTGGCAACAACATGAACAACCACGGTTATTCACATCTATCAATCTGTCGATGAAAGCTTCCAGTGGAGTTGATAAACTACGCTAGAAATTGAATGTACAAACTGTTTGCAGACTGAAATATTCTTAGAAAGATGTATAGAAAATTGTGACTTGTTTTTTCTTTTTAAACAGGAACCTTACAATTTCAATAATAGAAAAACGGTGTGCTTTGTACAAAATGTACCGTGTAGGTGCATATCAAGTTATGTGATACAGCCAAGGGATTTGATCACAGGATCATCCGATGTATGCCCAATGCCTGCGCTTAATGGGCAGCCTGACCCGAGTCGATATTTTTCACAGATGCATAAACCCCCTTTTCAGAGAACATGGCTAATTTATTTTCAATGTTAATAAAATTGTATACCATAAGACAATTTAATTAAGTTAAAATTCTAACCAGGATAAGCCCTACCTATGTTGTGGATACTTACAGGTTTCAGAGAAGCAACAACCACTCAAAATTAACCAACTGTGGTAAGAAAAAGCAATCTAATCAATAAGTTTTAACTCTTTATCAAAAGTCAATATTCTAGACTTGTCCAAATTGAAAACATTTGCAGATGAAAAATTAAAGGTGACTCAAAAGACAATTTTGTCCTTGATAGGAAACAAAACATTGTGAGAAAAGGAGAAAATGCTGGTTACCATCATTTTCTCTTTTTCCCACAATGTTTTCAAAGGGTTTTCGTCTTCAGGGCCATAAAAAGTCGGGATTGTGTCGTAATGAGTTAAAACACCGAAGACAATCAAAACAACTTTCTTACCTCTGAATGATCTTCTTTCTGTTAACTGCCTTTCTACAACTCGGACATGTGCTACCATTTTCCAACCACTGATTCAAACAGACACTGTGAAAGGTATGTCCACAGTCCAGGGCTGATATCACCTGTATCATAAACACAAATACATTTGTCAACCGGGGTTTATGGAACAAACAACGGGGTTGAGTTCTATACTTTTATTTGTTGTGAAACAGTGTGGCAGAAGCATAAACTTGCCTAACATAAACCTGAAAAGAACAATAAATGATTTTAAGTTCTCTTTCCAGTGTTTGGGTACAACAATTAAATAAAGTAAGCTATAGGTTAAAAATTACAGAATTGCAACAATGCAAAATTTACAGCAATTGGTAAAAAAAAATAGCTTACCAGAGTCCAACAAGAAGTATTAAAATGACTATAGTGATATAATCAATGGGTTGGCAAAACTCTCTCAAAATGACGACTAGCCGCAGTGCAGGCTGAAGACAAAGTGAGTGATAATTAGTGTGCCAGAGAGAGAAAAAGTGACAGTGAGTAGATATTCTACAAAAAATCATGCATACACACTTTCCCTCTGATCACATCTCACCAAGCAAAAGACAGCACAATAAACATGAAAGACATTAACAAGCATGTATGTACACATGACAAATACTAGGACACGTCACAAAATGAACCCATGGTTACATATTTATAATAAAAGTAGGTTTTTTAACATAATTTTGAATAATATTTAGTCAAAAGGAAATCATGATGCTCAACCCCTTACCAAACCACAAAATCTTTAATTGGTCCAATGTGAAAACAATTACGGACATCAAATTAAATGTGACTTAATCCATGAGATCTGTCTTGGAAGGGTAGAAAACATTGTGGGAAAAGAGGAAAATGCTGGTTACCAACATTTTCTCCTTTTTCCACAATGTTTTCAAAAGCGTTCGTCTTCAGGGTCGTTAAAACTCAGGATTATGAAACAAACAAGTTGTATTGTTTGATGAATTGGATATGGTACAAGAAAATTTGCAAGGTTCGATAAGACTTTGCACCGAAATAGTCAAGGCAATGTTATAGCCCACCAAGACTGGAATAACTCATAACTCTTTACCAAACGTCAACATTTTAGACTTGACCGAATTGAAAGAATTTGCAGACAACAAAATAAAGGTGACTGAAAAATTGGACTTTGTTTTGGGAAGGGAAGAAAACATTGTGTGAAACGGAGAAAATGCTGGTAACCAGCATTTTCTCCTTTTCCCACAATGTTTTCAAAAGTCTTCTTTCTTGGGGTCGTTACAAGTCGGGCTTGTGTGGTAAAGGTTTTACCACACAATCCTGAGATTTAATGACCCTGAAGACGAAGGGCTTTTAAAAAATATTGTGGGAAAAGGAGAAAATGCTGGTTACTAGCATTTTATCCTCTTCCAACAATGTTTTCTACCCTATCAAAGACAGAAATCACCATTTGAGCTACATTTCTTCTAACGTCTGCAAATACTTTCAATTTGTTTGAGTCCAAAATTTAGATGTTTAGTAAAGAATTAACCCTTTATCAGACATTCCCGACTTTTAACGACCTTCAGAATAAATGGCTCTTGAAAACACTGTGGGAAATGGAGAAGGTGCTGGTAACCAACATTTTCTCCTTTTCCTACAATGTTGTCTACCCTTCCCAAAACATATATAAATTTTTCAGTCACCTTTATATTGTCGTCTGCAAATGCTTTCAATTTGGACTAGTCTAAAATTTTGTCGTTTGGTACAGAGTGAAAATACCCATACCTCATCGTCGCTGTTTTCAAACAGCTCCTGGCATATTATACACTGACACCTCATTCTCTAGTCCTGAAAATACATGTAGACATATATGATGTTATATTGTTGTTAAATACATTTGAGCCATGCTCTAGCAAAAGGGGGCTTAACTCTTTACCACATGATAAAATTTTAGACCAGTCCAAATTGAAAGCACTTGCAGACGACAGATTAAATGCAACTCAAGAGTTGAAATCATTTGGGAGAGGGTAGAAAACATTGTTGGAAAAGGAGAAAATGCTGGTAACCAGCATTTTCTCCTTTTCCCACAATGTTTTCCAAAGGCTTCTTTCCAAGGGCCGTTAAAAGTCAGAGTTGTGTGGTTAGGGGTTAATGCATCTCTGTGATGCATTACACGAAGCAAGTCGTCACAAATCTAAGGATCCATCAAAAGTCATTTTTTTTTTTCATAGTCAGTTTAATCATGAGCTAAACTGTTCCTTGGACATACAGAAAATTGACCAATAGTGAAAAGTCTCAGCCCAGGTCAGCCTGCACAGTCTGCCTTGGGTCGATACTTTTCGCAGATATGTTTATAATGTAAAAGTGTCTATACATGCACGAAAATCGGCTTGGACACAAAATATCGAAGACGGACGCAATCAAAATGAATCAAAACCATGATTTAACTAGATCTACATCAATAATGAAAGCAATGCAAAATACTGGTATGAAGATTTAACATTTCTTGTACAAACTGACCATCCGAATTCCAAAGTGTCTATAAACAGATTTGTATGCCAAAATATAACCTAGAAATACAAAAATAGATCTCATTTACTTTGACTGGTTACCTGTGTTGTGCTCATATTGTGTTTTCTGGCGAACTGATTGTAGGAAAACACCTGTTGTTTAGCATTTTTTTCCTGAAGATGGCTTCCCGAGCCAAAAAGAAAAAGCACCCGCGATCTTTCCAAGACCATTGGCTGAAAGATACTTCCATCATAGATTAGATGCCAAGAGAAATTTATCTATATTCCTCTATTCATGTAAATGTGTTTGATTTGTTACGAAACTAAGCAGAAATAAGGTTTTTACAACAGGTTGCATGGACTTTCAAAAGAAGTTCCATCGTGACATAAGATTCACACTACTTCAAGCAACGGTCACCAGCGTGCACAGCACATTAAATCTGCGAAAGGTTCCATTAAGAAGTCATTTGAAATAGCTTCTGTTTATCCACTAACCACACTTGGCCTTAATAAACAGACCATTTGTGCGAACAAAAATGGGACTCAGAAAGAAGGCAATGGGACTCAACTTTTGCAGTTGCACTGGGTCCCATGGACTCTGTAAAATTTTATTGAAACGGAAACACCAGGGTTTTCCTTGACACACGATTTTGTGTGTTTTGACACATTTTCAAGAAAAATGACCCGTATTTTTTTCAGTAGTGCGTCACTGTGGACACACAAATACAATTAAGGTTACTTATGACTGTCTTTGCAACCGACAATGTTACATCGCAAGTGCATAAGAGAGCTGAAGTAAGAGAAGAAATGGGACGAAACACTAGACTGTGTATTGATATTACGAGAAAACCATCGGTGTTTAAACTCATGTAAACTAAACCAGTCGATCCCTAGTGAAAACAATATGGCTCGGTCAAGATTTCCTGTCAAAATTGATGTCATTCTTGCTGTCTGCAAGAAAAAGAGACCCTGAACAACGATTGGACGATGATCGCCTGGTACGAGCACCAAAAACAAAACATTTTAAAGCCCCTAGAGTTTACTGAAAATTTGCTGAAGACATACAAAAACAGCAGCATGAATGCGACCCCCATATCAAAACACAGGAATCGGCCACTTAAAAGTGGTGAAAATAGTTTGTTGTCGGATGGATACTCTATATAAAAGAAAAAACCACATACAAAAGAGAGGTTATCAAATCCGGCCAACAAGCTATTTGTATCAATTAAACGGTTGATTCTCGTATAAAAACAACACAACCCTGTTACCACAGACAGTGGCTGCACAAACTTGCGCAGTTCAACCCTTATGGGCGTCACCAAAACACTAGTGGTCACGTTGATGCCCTTGAAAGATTGAAATTACGCAAATAAGTGACACCTTGTCAGCAGCTAGAGCATTTTTGCCTGTTACGGACAGGCTTTTTATAAAGCATCAGGGGTGTGGAAAACTATGCCCAACTCGTCCGACTCTGGAAAATTCAGCGTCGGACAAGTGACTTTTTTCAGTCCAGTTGTCCACGGACAAGTAGAAAATATGAGGAAAATTTGTTGTATATATACATATCTAGTGAAATACATATGCTCTCACTCTGTACATAATGACATTTCAAATGATAAACAGTATCTTGCGATGATCCCTGATTTCTGGAATACGCATTTGGTCTATTATGGATTAAAATAATTTCATTAGTACATGTATCACTTTAGCATCGGTTCAGAGATCCTTGATGACAATGTCGCACACATGAAAATTTTAGTCTTTAATTAGATTTTAAACAGCTTCGGTGCAAAATGGGTCGTGATTTAACTCCTCTGCCAGAAGCTGTCTCAATCACAAGTGAACAGCCAGCGACAGTATAAATCCTGTATTACACACTAAAATACTCAGTATATTAGTGTGTAATATAGGATTTACATTGTCGTCGCCGTTCACCTGTGGTCTCAATATCCAAAAGTTTTCGATTCAGTGATCAATTGGTGTGTAAAGTCGAAGAAAATGGTTTTTTTTTTTATCAAATCTTCGATACAAGCGGAAGTTGGAAGTCTGAGACTCTTTGGCGGCTCCAAACGTAAAACAGACCGTGATTAGAAATATGACAATTTTTTTTTAATGAGGCGTGCTTGAAAGAATTCCCCTGGTTGAATGCAGACAATCCTAACAACAGTTTTTTAAGGTTTGTTGAGAGTAACCCCATGTTGCGGACATGTCACTTTATGTGTATTTTAATTAAACTCGTTTTGTTTTGGACACGTGAGCCACACTGGTGGACAAGTAGATTTTTGTAATTTACTTGTCCATGGACAAGTAGAAATTTCTTAGATTTCCACACCTCTGAGCATACTCAAGATACTCTATGAAAAAAAATGCCATCTATACTGTAAGCCCTTCTATATAGAAAATCCCTGGTGTTACAATGCATCTTACATCATACAATAATACATAAATGAGTTATAATGAGGGGTGAATAAGAAACAGAAAAAGACACATTGTTTCATAAACAGTAGTCTTTAATGATTAACCTAATTACATTTTTTGTGACCCCTACAAAGTCTAGAATGACCCCCATTATTTATGACTAGGGGGGTCCCAATGCCCCCTATTATTGTTGCAAAGGGAAAACTCTGAACACTGTATCAGTACTGACATTGCCAATCAATTATGCCTATTGTTTGAATCTTCATAAAGAACAAAAACACGTTTTGAACACACACTTAAAATTACAAAGTAAACATTTAGAGTAATTAAATTCTTTGAACTCGAGCATAAATAATTCTCGGGAAAAATTATCGGGTTGTCAAACTGACCAAATTTTGCAAAAACAAAAAATCACCGGTGGTCGAAACAACCAAAGGTGTCAAAATGACTGGGTGTCGAAATGACTGTCATTCCTTTATGTTGATGGCGAGTTACTTACTGCTTTCTCATTTCAAATGATCCTCGATGGTATGACAGCTAAATTTAAATGTTTAACTTGTAAAAATTATTTTATAGTGGTACTTGAATAAAATCTGAAAGCTACACAATTAGGAAGCAAATTGCTGTCGTTTTGTGCATTCCACAGGGGCAGCTTTACTTGCGTTGGCGAAATGTGATTGCACCAGCATGGGGTTGAAATATTCTGAGGACGAATGCGCTAAACTTACTGACACTTAGAATTTTTCTGATGTACGCCAAACACCCATATTTTTTTTTTTTTTTTTGTCGGCTACAACTTTCATGAATTCAACACTGAGTAAAGCTGTATTCTTTCCCTAGCACATAACCTATTCAGCGTTTGAGCATAGTTTGTTTGAATTTTGCATATCATGCGGGTTTTGACGTCACAAAGAAGTTCTAGTTTGAAAATGTTTAAGGCGAACAATGGCGTAGGGAATAAAGTTCAGTTTTGTTTTATTTTTTTTTATCATTGACTATATTTTTACAATAGATATTTTTTAAACCAACACTCTATGATTTCCGTTTCTGTGTGTCGAAAAAGTTCAATCGATTATGGGATAACAGTCCATATATGTAAAATACATGAAACTGTACAGGTCGGCTTTCGGAGCAAGCACAGCATTTGTTCGATTATTAATATGTCAATACAAATGAAGCGTTAAATTCAGGGGAAAGGGAAATGTGTGCAAGATTTACTGGATCTACATAACGAATATCCAGTGCTATATTTTTCATATTTGTCTAATATAGTTTTTTCGACATCAAATTTTCCAGGATAATTTTTTTTTAAAGTGACCAGTCGGGTTGTGTGATTTTTGTTTACTAAGGGAACCAATCCCTGCAAGCTCGATAATGGGCCTATACGAGTTATTCCCCTTAGACCATAATATCATCCAGATTAAACGGGCCAAGCACAGCTTGGACGACTATATGATAAACTTATGCCGCCTTTTAACGACCCTTGGAAAGATGCTTTTTGAAAACATTGTGGGAAAAGGAGAAAATGCTGATAATCAACATTTTCTCCTTTTCCCACGATGTTTTCGACCTTATCAAAGAAAAATTGCATGACTTGAGCCACACTGAAATTGTCGTCTGCAAATGCTTTCAGTTTGGCCAAGGCTAAAATTTTGTTGTCTGGTGAAGGGTTAAGTCTTATAATTTCTTTTTCATAAAATGGGCGTTATATTCTAAACCCCGATGACCCAGTTGATAACTCAAAAGGTTAGGGTTTGGGTTAGAGTAATCAAAGAACTGTGGGTTCAACTCCCTGCACCAGCCACCACCAGAAATCTGGACAAAGATTGAAGTCATTGTAGAAAGATTCCTTTCTCATTCACTGTGAACAATAACTGAGTGTTTGGAAGGAGTTCAATATATTTAACCCTTTGCCTTGTCCATATTGACGACATTTTGTAGATGACAAAATAAAATTGACTCAAAATCTGACATTTTATCTTGGTGGGGGTCAAAAACATTGTGGGGAGATAAGAAAATGCTGGTTACGAGAATTTTCTCCTGTTCCGACAATGTTTTCAAAACTTTTCTTCCTCAGGGCCCTTAAAACTTGGGATTATGCAGCAAAGGTGTGGTAACCCTTTACCACTCAATTCTGAGTTTAAACTAACCTGAAGAAGGCTTTGGAAAAAAATTGTGGAAAAAGGGGAAAATGCTGATGACCAGCATTTTCTCCTTTACCCACAATGCTTTCTACCATATTAAAGATGGAACTCATCATTTGAGTAACATTCCATTTGTTGTCTGCAATTGCTTTCAATTTCGTCTCGTCCAAAATTTTTCTCATCTGGTAAAGAGTTTACTGGTAAGAGAAACCCTGATTTTAACCCTTTACCACACAATCCCGACTTTTAACGGCCCTGGGAAAGAAGCCTTTTGAGAACATAGTGGGAAAAGGAGAAAATGCTAGTAACCAGAATTTTCTCCTTTTCCCACAATGTTTTCTACCTTTCCCAAAATAAATTCTAATTTTTTAGTCACAAACAATAGGGCACCTCCTTGGGTCATGAGCAACACTTGTATGCAGTTTCAGGGTCCTCGGTCAAACAGCTTTTGAGTTGGAGCATGGAAACAATTTTCAAACAAAGTTCACTTGTGACCTTTGACCTATATGACCAAAAATTTACATTTTGATATGATTCATTAGAGCTCTAGACAAAGGGAGTGATTTTGATTTCAAAATTGAAATAATTAATCACTCTCCACTAAACCCTGTTATAGGTACTCATTAGAATGGTCTCATTGAGATGATTCTAATGAGTACCCACAACATAGGGTTTGGAAAAGAAATAATGGATTTAGAATACTATCACTCCCTCTTATCTGGAGCTCTGTAAGACTATATACTATATACGGTATAGAGGCAGTTGCCAATGTGCTATTTATAGTAAGTGTCCTATAGGGAAAATTTCGTTATCCCGTAAAAGACGAATGGAGTTTCAGTGGCCTATGATATGACAAGACTGATATCGATTAACTGCCATGGATAAAACGGATGTTGCCTGTAGTCTATTGAACAATTACCGGAGATACAACAGGTGCAAGTTGATCTTAAAAACCACTGAGCCACAGAAGAATCACGCATCGTAAATTAGCGAAAATCTTAAGAGATAACAATAAGATAATCACTGTAACTCTTTACCACTCAATCCTGAGTTTTAACGAGCCAGAAGATTGATTGGTTGATTGATTGTATGGTGTTTGACGCCGTTTTCAACATTATTTCAGTTATATCGAGACGGCCAGTGCACCTATCCATGCTTTCCTGGAGTTTCTTTTACCAGTACTTCACACAATATTCTTCCGAAGCCACTGGCTGCTTTCCCACATAACCATCGTTGAGACAATGGTCAGCAGTAAGAGAGGAATGAATCCCGTTGTAATGACTATTATCAATCCTCAGAAAGAAATTGGCTGAGCTGGGGATCGAACCAGCGACCTCCTGTTCTCAAGTCCTGTACACTACCGTCTGAGCTACAGGGCTCGGCAACCCAGAGGAAGAGGGCTTTTGAAAACATTGTGGGAAAAGGTGGTAACCAGCATTTTCTCCTTTTCCCACAATGTTTTCTACCCTATCAAAGGCAAAAATCATCATTTGAGCTACATTTCTTTTGTCGTCTGCAAGTGATTTCAATTTGGAGAAGTCCAAAATTTTATCGTTTGGTAAAGAGTTAACCCTTTACCACACAATCCCGACTTATAACGACCATGAGGAAGAAGCCTTTTGAAAACATTGTGGGAAAAGGAGAAAATACTGGTAACCAGCATTTTCTCCTTTTCCCACAATGTTTTCTACTCCTTCCAAAACAAATTTCAATTTTTGAGTCATGTTTATTCTGTCATCTGTAAAAGCTTTCAATTTGGACTGGTCTAAAATTTTGTCATTTGGTAAGGACTAACTTTGTGCTGTAGAAAACATTCATCCCCTCCAATAGAATGTAGAGTTGGAACTGCTATGTTCAAAGACTTTTTTTGAAAACAACATGTATAGGGCAGAAATTTCTTGCAACCAGCAATTTCTCCATTTGCTACATAGCTTTCAACTATCAGACCCATTTTTTTCCCAGAATACAATTTTTTATTGGTCCATACTGAAATTATTGGCAAACAACTGATTGAACAGAGCTAAAATAAAGGGATACGACTTTGAAATGTTACCAGTGTTTTGTCTTTTTAAATTATGTCCGGTAGCTCAGTCTGTAGCGTACAGGACTTGAGAACAGGGGGTCGCTGGTTTGATCCCTGGCTCAGCCAATTTCTTTCCAAGGATTGATGGTAGTTATTGCGACAAGATTCATTCCTCTCTCACCACTGATCATTGTTTCGATGATGGTTATGTGGGAAAGCAGCCAGTAGCTTGGAAGAATATTGTACATGGTAGTGGTAAAAGAAACTCCAAGATAGCATGGATGGGTGCACTGGCTGCCACGATATAACTGAAATAATGTTGAAAATGATCTTAAACTCCATACAATCAATCAATTATGCTCTCAACAGCCCTCACACTGAGGGTTCCTGAAAATACTGGATTATCGGGGGGAAGGACTCATTCTTTACAACGCAATCCCCAATTTTAACAATTCTGAAGAAGGAAAGGGCTTTTGAAAACACTGTGAGAAAAGGAGAAAATGCTGGTTACCAGCATTTTCCCCTTTTCCCACCATCTTTTTTCAACCCTATCACAGACAGAAATCATCACTTGAAGTACATTCAATTTGTCGTCTGCAAATGCTTTCAATTTGGACCAGTCTAAAATTTTGTTGTTTGGTAAAGAGTTAACCCTTTACCACCCAATCCCAACTTTTAACGACCCTGGGAAGAAGCCTTTTGAAAACATTTTGGGAAAAGGAGAAGCCTTTTGAAGAAGAAGAAAAAGAAAAAGCCTTTTGAAAACATTTTGGGATAAGGAGAAAATACTGGTTACCAGCATTTTCTCCTTTTCCCACAATGTTTTCTACTCTATGAAAGACAAATTTCATGTTTTGAGTAGCATTTAATTTGTCGTCTGCAAATGCTTTCAATTTGGACCAGTCTAAAGATTTGTCGTTTGGTAAAGAGTTAAACCATTTTTTTGCCGAAAATCTCACAGCCTATCAGTCTAACATTTTGTACATTAGGTACAGAGTAATTCATAAAAAATATTCATATTTTAAAAGGATAATTTTAACTCTTTAACACATAACAAAAATTTTGATTTATCCAAACTGACAGAACTTAGAGGCGACAGTTCAAATGAGGCTAAAATGATGGAATTTGTCTTTGATAGGGTAGAAAACATTGTGGGAAAAGGAGAAAATGCTGGTTACCAGCATTTTCTCCTTTTACCACAATGTTTTCAAAAGGTTTCGTCCATAGGGTCATTAAAACTTGGCCTTGTGTGGTGAAGGGTGAAAGTTGTCAGCTGTAAATCTGTTTCCGGAATAAATTTGAAGAAATAAACAAAAGACAAGCGTATTTTTAATCACTTTATTTTAGTGATAGCAACAACGTTTACCCTTCACGCACTGTTCACAACTATAATTGATTTCGTGGCCAGTGTAGATCAAGATCAGACTGCACAAAATGTGAAATCTGTATCAGAAGAAAATTTGCTCTATGAAGAAATAAACAAAAGATAAGAGAATTTTTCATTACTTTATTTTGGTAAAAACAACAACATTAATTCTTAAAGCACTTTTCACAGCTATAGTTGACTTTGTGTCCAGCATAGATCAAGATCAGACTGTATAAAATGTGCAGTCTGATCTTTGATCTACACTGTCCACTTTGCTGAAACAGCACAGGAAAAAAGCAACTATGAAAGTGAAATTATCTGGGCTCATCCTGCTGAAAATGTCCTTTGAGTTTATTCCCGGCTTTAACAGATAACCTTTTACCAAACAATGCCGCCTTTTAACGACCCTGTGGGAAAAGCCTTTCGAAAACATTGTTGGAAAAGGAGAAAATGCTGGTTACCAGCATTTTTCTCCCTTTTCCACAATGTTTACTACCCTAATGAAGACAGAAATAATCACTTCAGTTACATTTAATTTGTCATCTGCAAATGCTTTCAATTTGGTCTGCATACATATTCACCAACCATTCCTAAGAATATTCTTAGTCTTGTTCTCCAAGATTTTCTACATTTGAATGTAACACAACTTCTGACTGGCTAAACCAAATGGTTTAGCCAATCAGAAGTTGTGTTACTTTCAAATGTAGAAAATTTTGGAGAATAAGACTGAGAATGTTCTTAAGAACGGTTGGTGAATACGGGCCCGGGTCCAAAATTTTGTCATATGGTAAAGGGTTAAAGAGTAATACAGTATATTAACACTCAAACCAAACAAAACAGGTCACTTCAGATGTTTCCGATTTGTGTCACTTCCACATATTTGTCTACAACAGTGTCAAAGGAAGGGATATGACCGGTAGCTTAAACTGGTACCCTTTGTATCTCCCGTTATCAGCCTATAGACAATAGGCAACATCCAATTTATCAATGGCAGTGTTGAAAACACTGTGGGAAAAGGAGAAATTGCTCGTTACGAGCAATTTCTCCTTTTCCCACAGTGTTTTCTACCCTTTTTGATAACTTTCTGCCATTTTCATCAAATTTAAAATTGTCGTCTGCAAACTCTTTCAACTTGGACCAGTCCAAAATTTGTCATTTGGGAAAGGGTTGACATGCAGAAAATTGACAAACAGGTAAAGCTTTTGGCCCAGATCAGCCTGCACGCTTTTTGCAAATACATTAAACCCCATTATCGCTATTGTTGATTGTATGGTGTTTGACACTGTTTTCAACATTATTTCAGTTATATCATGGTGGCCTGTGCACCTATCCATGCTTTCCTGAAGTTTCTTTTACCAGTACTGCGCACAATATTCTTTCCAAGCCACTGGCTGCTTTCCCACATAACCATCATTGAAACAATGGTCAGCGGAGAGAGAGGAATGAATCCTGTCGCAATGCCCTTTTCACAAAGCATGGCTCAAATCTATGTGCCAGTACAGTGTACACTAAAAAATGGAAAGATTGATTCCAATATACAACTACAAAACAACTTTTTTGCAGGGGGAACAATTTTCAAACAGTCAATCTATGATTATAGCACTAGACTAGGAAACAAAACAGTAATGCACCAATCTTTGCCAACACTTTTTCAGATAAAACAAAAATGGCATCATATTTCCTTTTTTTTCCTCTGAAACAAAAGAAAGTTGTTCACATTTTCAAAAGCATTGGCTTAATTAGAGATTCACATTTCTTTGCCCCCTCCAGTTGTTCCACGATCTTCAGGGCAAACTCGAAGCAGGTACCCGGACCTCGGCTGGTGATGAGTTTTCCGTCTTGGACAACTCGGTCTTCGGAATATTTGTAGCCAGCTGAAATACATATATAAGTCATGTTCTGTGAAAAGGGGCTTAATGCATCTACGAAAAGTATCGACCCATGTCAGCCTGCGCAGTCCGTGCAGGCTGACCTGGGCCGAAACTTTTCACTATTGGTCAATTTTCTGTATGTCCAAGGACCAGTCTACCTCATGATTAAGTCGGTTGCTATCAAAAAAATTAAATAGCTATTATGGAACCATAATTATGTAATGGCTTGATTAGTGTCCTGCATAATGGAGATGCATTAAGCCCCCTTTTGCCAGAGCATGGTTCATATACATTGTGGGGGGGGGGGGAAAAGGTGAAATTATTTTCCAAATTCAGGTAGCAATGTGTCAATATACTGAGGTTCATAAAAAACATTTTAACTCTTTACCACATGACAAAATTTCACTCTCGTCCCAACCGAAAGTATTTGCAGTGGACGATTTCAGTGTAACTCCAGACGTGATTTGCCTTTAACCCTTTTCCATACAATCCAAAGTTTTAACGACCATGAGAAGCATGCGTTCTAAAAACATTGTTGGAAAAGAATAAGATAGTGGAGATCAACATGTCTTCCTGTTCCAACAATGTTTTATTCTCCTATTAACCCTAAACCACACAGTTCAGAGTTTTGACTTGCTTGGAGAAGAAGGCTTTTGAAATCATTGTGCTAACAAGCATTTTCTCCTTTTTCCACAATGTTTTCTACCCTATCAAAGATAAAAATCATCATTTGGGCTACATAAAATCTGTCTTCTGCAAATACTTTCAATTTGGTGGATTTCCAGATTTTGTTGTTTGGCAAAGAGTTAACCTTTTACCACACAATGATGTCTTTTAATGACTCTGGGAAAAAAGCCTTCTGAAAACATTGTGAAAAAGGAAAATATGCTGGTAACCAGCATTTCCTCCTTTTCAAAGCCATACAGTATTTCAGACAAATATTCCAGTAAAAGATGTATCTTACATTATGCAACACATGTATATGCACACTTTCTGACAGGCCAGCCTCAACAGTAATAAGCCAAATGAAGAAGTTTTTTTTACAATCAGCAACATCTCCAAATGCAAAACCTACTATAAATTATCTTATCATCAGCGGTTGGTTGAGGGGTGGGGTGGAAGGGGGAGAGATTGACAAAGATATGCCTGTTGCTTGGCTTGACTTCAGAGGGATGCTTCTCTGACCCTGTTATATCTTATAGGGACATCAGATATACAATGTAGTCAAAACAAGAGGGCCATTGGCCCTAAAGTGCTCACCTGAGTAAAGTCATCTACAAGTGATAAAGCTGAAGCGATTCTGGTTTATATGATGTAAAACAGATGAGTGTAAGAGACCTACTTTTTGATCAAACATGACCCAATTTCAAATTTCTCCAAGATATCATCAAGACAAACATTCTGACCAAGTTTCATGAGTATCAGGCTGAAAATGTGACCCCTAGAGTGCACACAAGGTTTGGCTAAGATTTGGCCAAGTGACCTACTTCTTGACCCGATACGACCCAATTTCGATCTTGTCCAAGATTTCATCAAGACAAACATTCTGACCAACTTTCATGAGTATCTGACTGAAAATGGGCTTCAAGAGTGCACACAAGGTAAATGTTGACAACTGCACGACGGACAACGGATGAAAGACTCTAAACACACAATGATCACAAAAGCTCACCTTGAGCACTTTGCGCTCAGGTGAACTAAAAATACCTCTTGGAAGTTGAGCCAAGCAACTAACATACCTCTTTTTGACTCATTCCAGCCAAGCTCTGTTATTTTGTCCATTTTCTACAGAGATTCGGAGGCTAGCTTGCCTAACACACCAAAAGTGACTCCAATTGCATGTACTATCAGGCGTAAAACAATATTTCCTAAGATCTGAGCAATCATACACTTGCTTTTACTTCTAGCAGCAACTGTGTTGCCATTGAATTAAGCAAAGAAGTCCCACTGGTTACTCCTAGATACCAATGACACTCCTGTTTTAGGTGCACTTGATTATCAATGCAATAGCATTGTCCTTCCAGACCTCCAGATAAAAGGGAGTGATAGTATTCCAAATCCATTATTTCTCTCCCAAACCCTATGTTGTGGGTACTCATTAGAATTGTCTTGATGAGACGATTCTAATGAGTACCCATAACATAGGGTTTAGTGGAGAGTGATTAATGTTTTCAATTTTGAAATCAAAATCAGTCTCTCTATCTGCAGCTCTGTCCTTCGACAGAGACACTAGAAAAATTGCTTCTTACCTCAGTATCTTAACCATTACTGAGTACATTCTAGCTAGGTATAAAATGTATACAGAGATGCATCTAAATAGTAAATGTTTTTGAAAGAACAAGAGCATGGCATGCGGGTGCCAACACTCGGCTGCAAATGCTTGATTTTCAGTGAAAATTCAAACTTGAAAAAGGGACATAACTGTGTCAAATTTACAAGTACTTTGATGGTTACCTGCACTTGTTGTATAGGTTGTATAGATAATTAACAACTTGTCCCAAGTTTGAAGCAAATATCTTCAGTAATAACACAGATATTATAAAATGTCGAAGTTTTCGCACGATGATCCAGACAAAGACAACACCAGGCTAGCCAGGGCTAGGACAAGACCTCAGCATTTTCTTCCAAAACAGCCGGGTTAAAAAATGAAAATAAAAAAAAACATATCATACCCTCTTCCATCTTTTTCTGTACACTTGGATGTGATGTCAGGGTTTTTCCAGAACCAATTTTATGAGCAGCAAGGGCAATGGGAGCTATAAATAGACAAGAAATAAGCAGCACTCTGGCAAAAGGGGGTTTCATACATCTCCTTGATGCAGGGGTGTGGAAATACTATGCCCGACTTGTCCGACTCCGGAAAATTCAGCGCTGGACAAGTGACTTTTTTCAGTCTAGTTGTCCAAGGACAAGTAGAAAATATGAGGAAAATATGAGGAAAATAGAAAATATGAGGAAAATATGAGGAAAATAGAAAATATGAGGAAAATATGAGGAAAATAGAAAATATGAGGAAAATATGAGGAAAATAGAAAATATGAGGAAAATAGAAAATATGAGGAAAATATGAGGAAAATAGAAAATATGAGGAAAATATGAGGAAAATAGAAAATATGAGGAAAATAGAAAATATGAGGAAAATATGAGGAAAATAGAAAATATGAGGAAAATACGAGGAAAATAGAAAATATGAGGAAAATACGAGGAAAATAGAAAATATGAGGAAAATATGAGGAAAATAGAAAATATGAGGAAAATATGAGGAAAATAGAAAATATGAGGAAAATAGAAAATATGAGGAAAATATGAGGAAAATAGAAAATATGAGGAAAATATGAGGAAAATAGAAAATATGAGGAAAATATGAGGAAAATAGAAAATATGAGGAAAATATGAGGAAAATAGAAAATATGAGGAAAATATGAGGAAAATAGAAAATATGAGGAAAATAGAAAATATGAGGAAAATATGAGGAAAATAGAAAATATGAGGAAAATTGAAAATATGAGGAAAATATGAGGAAAATAGAAAATATGAGGAAAATATGAGGAAAATAGAAAATATGAGGAAAATAGAAAATATGAGGAAAATATGAGGAAAATAGAAAATATGAGGAAAATTGAAAATATGAGGAAAATTTTGAAACAAATCTGTTGTATACTTATCCAGTAATACAAATGTTCTCACTTCACACAGAAAATGATATTTTGAATGATAAACAGCAGTTTGAGACGATCCTTGATTTCTGGAAACCCAAAATACACATTTGGTGTACTCCGCATTCACCGCATATTTTTTTGAAAGAGACATGGTTGACAGTTCTGATTCCCGTGGTTGAATGCGGACAATTGTGACAATTTCTTTTGTAAGGTTTGTCGAGAGTATCCCCATGTCACTTTATATATGCCATTTAAAATTGTTTTGTTTTGGACAAGTGAGCCACTGTGGCAGTCAAGTAGATTTTTGTAATTTACTTGTCTGCGGACGAGTAGAAATTTCTAAGATTTCCACACCCCTGCATGATGCATTGTACCAATTAAGTCATCACATATTTATGGATCCATAAAATCCATTAAAGCTAACAACTGAGTGAATCTGTGACAGAATGGTCTTTGGACGTGCGGAAAATTTCCAACAGCAAAAAGATTTGATCCATATCAGCCTGGACTGTGAAGGTTGACATAGGTCAATCTTTTTTTGCATGTGCATTAACTGGTAACCAGCATTTTCTCCTTTTCCCACAATGTTTTCATAAGGCTTTTTTCTCAGGGTTGTTCAAAGTCGGGATTGTGTGGTAAAGGGTTAAAACTTGCATGTGCATAGTTTCCCATAAGTGGATGGTTTTCACTAAAATCTCAGCCAAATTGGTAAACCCTATACCACACAATCCTGACTTTTAACGATCCTAAAAAAGAAGACTTTTGAAAACATTGTTGGAACAGGAGAAAATGCTGGTCATCAGCATTTTTTTCCTTTTCCTATTATGCTTTCTTTTAAATTCTGAGTCACATTTGTCATCTTAATGCTTTCAATAGGGTTAAGTAAAAAATTTTGTTACTTGGTAAAGGGTTCAAAAACTTGTACTAGAGGAACAAGACACGTCAGGATTGTTTGATAATGGGCTGATTTTAACAACCCCTAGGCTGTTAAGCACAACCTAAGGACCTTTTGCGGACAGTGTAGATCAAGATCTGACTGCAGTCTGATCTTGGATCTAAACTGTCCCATAAGGAGATATTTTTCCCCTAAAAAGATCTTTGAAATAGCAAAATTTAGGGTTCACGGCTTGAAAGTTTCATTTCACTTAATTAGAAGGTAAAGGGTTAGTACTCACCAGCACAGACACAAGCAATCAGTCTGTCATTTTCCTCTTGATCTTTCAAAACTTCTCCCACTTCAGCTGACTGTTGAAGAAAATCGAACTTGGTTTATCAAATTTTAAAATCATTAGCTCATGTCCAGAGCCTATCTTGTGGGTACCCATAAGAATTTTCCTATTCAGACTATTCTACTGAGTACTTTCTACATTGATTAACCGTGTACCAGATGACAAAATTTTAGCCTTGTCCAAATTGAAAGCATTTGCGGACGACAATTTCAATGTGGCTCAAATAGTGCAATTTTTCATTGATAGAGTAGAAAACATTGTGGGAAAAGGAGAAAATGCTGGTCACCAGCATTTTCTCCTTTTCCCACAATGTTTTCAAAAGGCTTCTTTTCCAGGGACGTTAAAAGGTGGCATTGTGCATTAAAGGGTATAATAGTACACAAAACTGCCTTGGGCTGTGCCCTGGTGGCGCAGTCTGTAGCTTAGAGGACTTGAAAAAGGGGGGGGGGGGGTGCTAGTTCAAATCCCCAGCTAGGCAAATTTCTTTTCTGAGAATTATTGATAGTCAGTGTGACAGGATTCATTTCTCTCTCACAACTGACCATTATTTCGAAGATGGTTATGTGGGAAAGCGGCTAGTAGCTTGGGAAGAATACATGCACTGTGCAAAAACTACTGATAAGAGAAGCTGCAAGAAAGCATGGATAGGTGCACTGGCTGCCACAATATACTGGTAACTGAAATAATGTTGAAAAGTGTTAAACAATATACAGTCAATCAATCGAAAATGCCTTGGATATCCAAAATTACTCATCTTACCTGTTTATGAAATCAAAAATGAAGTATCTTGACTGCTTCTAACAGTTCACTTATTCAAAGAGTTTTTTAGGGTTTCATCAGTACTAACTAGGCTAGGTACCATTTAAAAAGTAAACACAAGATAGAGTGACTTGGCAACTTTTTACCAAGGTTCTAAAATACATTTCTCTGTCAGCAACTAACAATTGGACCCACTGCACAAAAACAGAATGTTACTTTCACAATAATTTTCATGCTTTTAATTGGTATGATTTAAATCTAAATGAACCATGCTCTGTGAAAAGAGGGCTTAATGCATCTGCAAAAAGTTGCGACCCAGGTCAACCTGCGCAGTTTGCGCAGGCTGACCTGGGCCAAAACTTTTCGCTATTTGTCAATTTTGTATATGTAAATGGACCAGTCTACGTCATGATTAAGTCGACTGTTTAAAAAATGGCTATTATGGATCCAGTTATGCAATGACTTGCTTGATATCATGGATCACGGAGATGCATTAAGCCCCCTTTACCAGAGTGTGGCTTAAATGCATTTTAACATCCACATTGTTTACTTTTGGCAGCAGCTGGACCTTTAAAGCTAGTACAGGATTAAGTTATCAATCAAATGCAAGGTGAAAAACAGAAAGTTGAAAAACACACACCTCTGCCAAGTTTTGGGCCCCTTTCACTCCACCTGGACAAACTATCACATCATATGTTCCTGATTTAACATCAGCAAATTTGGCATCTGGAACAATCTTCACTTGTCTACTGCATTCAACAGTACCATCACCTTGTAACCCAGCAACTGTCACATTTATCTGAAAAGTCATAGAAGGCAATAAATTAATCAACCGATTACCACACAATCCCCGGTTCATAACCAAGAGGAAGATGGCTTTTGAAAATATTGTGAAAAAGGAGAAAATGCTGGTTACTAGGTCAGAATTTGCCAGGTCAGTCTATCTTTTGTTTCATATCAAAGGACCAGTGGGCATCATGATTCAGTCTACAGTTATACAAACTGAATTTTATGGATCCATAATTATGTGATGACTTGCTCCTCTTGCTAGAGCATGGCTCATATAGAAGTAGCGAAGCAGACAGGGTTTCTGTATCTCTTTCGTAAGATGTAAACAAAAGGAAAACAAACTACAGACTGACTGTGATACACTGATTGGATCTATCCTGTAAAACTACTGAGCTAGAGATAACTTTGAGACAGACACGTCCATGTGCGGTAAACTCAGGGTTTTCATTTTGAAATGAAGCAACCGATTGACTGACAAAAACAACAGGCCGAGGGTCAAGGGGGCCGCCTAGGCTTTGGCGTCCATGATTACCATATGGAGATCGGAGAAATGTATCGTCGCCTACGATTGAATAATTGGATGCAAGTATCCAATGAATGACCGCGTAACATTCATAAACCAATTGTTTCTGGTTTCACGGTAAAATTGAACCGGTGTCGCAGTACGGTTACCAATGCGTGAAATATTTTCGATATAAACCACACGATCGATTTTTCAAAGATCCAGCAAAAACAACCAATTAAAGGCAGATTTCAACTGATGTTTTTGATCGGCAATCGGCTTTAAATGAAAACCCTGTAAACTATGAATAATTCGGTAAACTATGAATTAACCCTTTACCACACAATCCCGAGCTTTGATGACAGCAAGACAGCTTTTGAAATCATTATGGATGGATGGATGGACGGATGGATGGACGGATGGATGGATGGATGGATGGACAGACGGACAGACGGACGGATGGATGGAAGTTTCACTGTGATATATCTAACCCTTTACCAAACAATCCCAAGTTTTAACAGCCCTGAAAAAAAGAAGCCTTTTGGAAACATTGAGGAAAAAGCTGGTCACCAGCATTTTCTTGTTTTACCAGAATGTTTTTCTACTCTTTCTGATAAAAGTTCCATCTTTTGTGCCACATCGAATTTGTCGTCTACAAATGCCTTCAATTTGAACTTGTCTAAAATTTTGTTGTTTGGCAAAGAGTTAAGGATTAACTACATGTAATTATGAATACAAACAAAACCGTTGCAATGCGAGGAATTGCTCTCAAGCCAAATATTACATTAACTCTTTACCACACAACAAAAATGTAGGCCTGTCCAAATTTAAGGCATTTGCAGATGACAACTTAAATGTGGCTCAAAATGATAGAATTTGTCTTTGATAAGGTAGAAAACATAGTGGGATAAGGAGAAAGTGCTGGTTACCAGCACTGATTCCTTTTCCCACAATGTTTTCAAAAAGCTTCTTTCACAGGATCATTAAAACTTGGGATTATGTGGTAAAAGTTTACTCTCAGACATCAAGTATGACTGTTTTTGCACTGCAGTGTAAATTAAACCAGACTGCGTATAGTTACTATTATCTATGCTTGTCTAAGATCTTTGCTTTACAGTATTTTGTTAATGTAACAGACAACAGTTTGGTATATAGCACTTAAAACCTTCCTGTTGAGTTAGCTTTTATGGCAGTCTCTTTTGGTGCATGTCTCTCTGGGACAGTTAAGCAATATGTGTTACTGCAAACTCAACATCTAATTTTGACCTTGTTTGAACATCAAATTTTAATATTTCTTAACAGAATTTACTCAATAAAATAACATCAGAATATACCTACTTTCTTGATATATTCAAGTTATTTGTACAAAACTTGACCATTTATGAGTTTAATCCAATCAGGTTCTACACCACTCTGTTTTGCAGTGAACTGGTGCTGAACAGATGCAAACATTTCAAGTAAAGCACCAAATGCAGCTTATAGAATCATATCATTTCTTGTTTTAACTCTTAACCAAACAACAAAATTTTGGACTGGACCAAATTTAAAACATTTGCAGACAACAAAATAAAGGTGAATCACAAAGTGAATTTTGATTTGGGTAGGGTAGAAAACAATGTGGGAAAAGGAGAAAATGCTGGCTACCAGCATTTTCCCCTTTTCCCACAATGTTCCCAAAAGCTTTCTTTTTCGTAAAAGTCTGAATGGCGTAGTAAAGGGGTAACCAAAATTTCGTTTAACACAATTTTGGGTTTTTATGCAACCGTCTGTCTGAATGAAAACCATGGCAGTTGCATCGTCAGCAATCCAACATAATGTTTCAGACCTCTGGATAAAAGGGAGTAGTAGTATTCTAAATCCATTATTTCTCTTCCAAACCCTATGTTGTGGGTACGGGGCTCAATGAGATGATTCTAATGAGTACCCATAACATAGGGTTTAGTGGAGGGTGATTAATTTCTTCAATTTTGAAATCAAAATCATTCCCTCTGTCTGGAACTCTGATGTTTTGAATGAAATCTGTATAAACCTGGTTATAACTCCAAAAGATAGCAGCAAATTTTTCTCATAAACTTGGTTCTAAAGGTAAAAGTTTTTTTTTTTTTTTAATGTAACCTTTATGGAAATCTGGGTTGCTAAGAAGGATCTGCTGGAACATTACATGCCAAAGAAAATAAAGTTGAAATGTTTGATATGTAAATGTAGGCCTATGTCAAAATATTTGGACTACACAAGAGCATGCAAGACAACAGGACTATGACTATACCTAGCCCTATTTATAAGCCCCTACGTACGTTAATTTTCATTCTGACATTCATCGTGTACATAGGGTCTTATCGGCTCCTTCATAGTTTCCTTTAGCAAACTCCGACATCGAATTTTGTCGCTGTTTGAACAGCAAATTTGGATACTTTCAAGTGAACTCGTTCAATAAAATGTACATCGAAGTAAGATAAATGAATAATTTCTCGATTGAAAAAGGATATTTGTCCAAAACTTGCCTATTTATGAGCTAAATCCATCCCGATTCAACACCACTCTGTTTTGTTATGAATTGCCGCGGAAGAGATATGATTGTTCCGAATGAACTGTCATTTGCGGGTCAATGCAACTTACAGAATGGTATTATGTCTTTTTTTTAAAACGAAATTTTGTTCGCTTCTGTCTTGTTTGATTATTGGAACAGATTTCGTTTATAAACTTAAAGTCAGTTCTTACTTGTTATGCAACCATCTGCATGACTGAAAAACATGGCGGCGACTCTGTCGGCAATCTCACTTGCGAGTGATTTTATTGAGTTCTGAATGAATTTGCCCATTATTTATCAAGACAGCGGCTGAATATTTTCAAAAAAAGTTCATCCTACAGGTAAATGAAGTTCTCTTTTGTTATAATACTGGTTTTAGACAGATCAGATTTGCTACATAGAACTGAATGGGACCCGTTTAGACGTTACATGCAATAAGAAAAATCAAATGTGAAATGTCCAATGATAAATGTTGAAAGGTAAATAAGCATGTATACGTCTAAATATTTTGACTAAACTATACCGTGAAGTCTCCAAAAACGGCCGAGCTAATTAATAGTACATTTTCAAGATTTCTTACAACATAAGCGATACGGATATTGCGTATGAGAAAGAGTTCTTCAAAATATGTATTTCATGTTAGGGACGATTTATCCTGGGGACGATTTCAACGGCCTTGACAATGACAGGTGAAGGTCCACGTACTCCACCCCTTCTGAGCACGTCTATGCTAATGACAGTCTCCATTTCTTCTGCTCCCTCCGACAGAATAACCATAGCTTTCTTCATGTTTGCACTTTGTGTCGCAAAACTTCTGAAAGTATTAAAAAATGAATGCAATACTCTTCTAAGTCGCATATAGTTACAACAACAACAATTCCAACTTAGGGTGTGACTAAAACGCGGACGCTTTAAGCGGTAACCTGGCAGCCTGTTATCTAAACTGGCAGCCTGTTATCGATATCGGACGGCTACGGGAGATACAACGGGTACCAGTTTACCTGTTATCGATCTTCATATCGGACGGTTACGGAAGATACAAGGGGTACCAATTTATTTAAGCGGACAATATAAACAAAGAGGAAAAACGCGGACGATATGAAACAATAGGGAAAACGCGGACGCCGTCTTACACTTAGTTCGGTGTCGTGTATTAGTTTTTAGACTTGCGAAGCTAGTCTACAGGCATCAAAACTGACCTAGAGTCAAAGTAAACAAAAAACCCCACAGTTGCCAAATACTGCCTCACAGAAAAATACTTCTTTCTGTTATAAATCTTAATTCTGTTATATATGACAATTTTGACAAAAACCACTCAATCTCTACCACTCCAATTTGAACATGTCGTCTTACAAAGTAATAAACTGAACAAGATGTCATTTACAAGGTACAAGATCTTTGCTTATATGTAAATTAAGTGACCTATGCAAAGCAGAGAATCACTTTTTCCTACACCACTGTAACATTATGAATAAATCTATTAATAGATACACCTAGGTAACATGTAGCAAATCCCAGTTACATTAACCCTCACTGGACAGGAAACCCTTGTCATTCCTTCAGTCAGTCATTATTTAGATCATTGTGTACAGTTAAACTGTTATGTTAAACTGTTATTCTAGTCTTGAATATTAAACCTTTACCAAACAATCCCAAGTTTTAACGATACTGGGGAAAATCCCTTTGAAAACATTGCGGGAAAAAGAGAAAATGCTGGTAACGACCATTTTCTCTTTTTCCCACAGTGTTTTCTACCCTTTTGGAATCAGGTTTCATCAGTTCAGTACACTTTTAATTTATAGTCTGCAACAGCTTTGAATTTGGACTGGCGTAAAATTTTTCGTTTTGTAAAGAGAATTGAATAGTTAGCTACATCTTATGCTATTGGATATTGACTAATTGACTGCAAGGTGTTTAACGCCGTTTTCAACATTATTTCAGTGATATTGCGGCGGCCAGATCACCTATGCATGCTTTCCTGAAGTTTCTTTTACCAGCACTACCGCGACTCAATGACATTTTGCGGACAGTGTGGATTAAGATCAGGCTGCGCAGAGCACGCAGTCTGATCTTGGATCTACACTGTCCTATAAGAGGATATATTATTTTCTCCAAGATGTAACTTCGAAATAGCAATATTCATGTGTTTACCATCGGCTTGGAAGTTTCATTTAACATTTTTAGCAGGTTAATGGTTAAACGTAAACTGGATTACAGTTAACCAATAGCACCCATAGCCACGGCAGCTCAGTCGGTAGTGTACAGGACTTGGGAACAGGAGGTCGCTGGTTCGATCCCCGACTCGGCAAATTTCTTTCCGAGGATTGATGATAGTCATTGTGACAGGATTCATTTCTCTCTCACGTTTCGATGATGGTTATAATAATAATGTGTGAAAGCAGCCAGTGGCTTGAAAAGAATATTGTGCGGAGTACTGGTAAAAGAAACTCCAGGAAAGCATGGATATGTGCACTGTCCACTGCTACATAACTGAAATAAAGTTGAAAACAGGGTCAAACACCATACAAACAATCAATCAAATTCGCTAGTCTGTCAGTACTTTCAGTACTTTGATTTGAGATAGACAAACGTTTTCTTTTTCATTTTGCTTTGGTAAATACTGTGATAATTAATGACACATTTATAATTTTAAGTTTTTTTTAGACAGATGAACAAAAATTATTGTTTTTTTTTTTTTTTTTTTCACTTTCCTAGATACTTTGATCACTAATGAATAAATCTATGCCATATTACAAAATCAGTGTCTAGCATTGATATCAGACAGGAAGAACATTGAGAAGTAGAGCTATAATTTAATTAATTCAACAAGCTGACGTCCATACTATTTGGTATCCAAGAGATAAAAACGTGTATGCTTTAGCAGGCAATATGAACAGGGAAAAAGCAGACGATATGAAACGAAGATGGAAAACGCAGACGATATGAAACATAAAGGGAAAACGCGGACGACATGAAACATAAAGGGAAAACGCGGACACCGTGTTATGCTTAAATCATTGCCGGATTTAAGCATTTTGTACATCATTTTTTTAACAAAACGGGAGAAAATGCGGAATTCTTGATGCTTTAGGCTGGTGATATAAACAAAAAGGGAAAACGCATGCGATATAAATATAGAACATAGAGTGAAAACGCAGATGCCGCTATGTTAAGCCTTGTTGACAAAAATTAATGAATTAGTATATAAGTGTACATGTATATGCTTCTTGAGTTAGTGCCTATCATTACGATTTGAAAAAGAAAAAAAGAAAATTCGCAAGAGCTGCCTTGCGTTTTCCCGTTTGTCTGCTATCTGGCCTTACCAATCTTTAACATAACATAAAGTTATGTTATTCCAAATCTATACACTGTATGAAGAACTTTTGTTTTACTTGTAATGAGTTTTTAGTTACATGTTACAAGTCAGACAAAGAAAACAAAGGGAGTTTGTGATAAATTTAATAAGTTATTTAAAGCTACCGATTTTTTTTTTTTTTTTTTTTTTTATTTACTTGTACTAACAAAGAGCTTGTATATCCAGTAATTGGATTATGATGTAATTAAACACAGACGGACATCTCGCCGATATAACAATTATATTGTATTCACACCTTTACATATTGATTGATCAGCGTTAAGTTGATTATGTTGTCAGAAAAAAAAAAACGATAGCATTCGTAATAGAACAGGTAGTTCTCTCACTTTCCCCCTCTCTCTCCCACTCTCTCTTTCTGTGAAAATATATACAGGAGACACTAACTCTAGTAAATACATGTATACTCTAAATACAGGACGTCCACTTTTCTCCCAATCTAATGCAATAAACCTCGTTCGCCAAATATCAATCAGTATACATGTAATATTGTCCGCATTTTTTCATATACTTTTTGCCGATCGAAAAATCTATAGATGCCAATATGTCTGAATCTGTTATATCAAAGTTCGAAATATTTAGAAGAGTGTGATAAAAATGAGCCGCCCTTTTTTTAATTACAGAAATGTTATTCAAAATGCTACTACCAGATTCGGAGAGTAGTGAAACAGGGCGTCCGTGTTTTCCCTCCATGTTTCATATCGTCCGCGTTTTCCCTCCATGTTTCATATCGTCCGTGTTTTCCCTCTTTGTTTCATATCGTCCGTGTTTTCCCAATGTGTACTACATGTATATCGTCCGTGTTTTACCTCTTTGTTTCATATCGTCCGTGTTTTCCCACTTTGTTTCATATCGTCCGTGTTTTCCCTCTTTGTTTCATATCGTCCGTGTTTTCCCAATGTGTACTACATGTATATCGTCCGTGTTTTCCCGCTGTTTATAACTTCGAAGATTTCCTAGCCATATTTAATAGACTTCGCATTTTCTTTTTCCTTTTTTTTTTTTTAAATATAAAAATTATGTACAAAATGCTTAAATCCGGCAATGATTTAAGCAGGTCTCTAAGACGGTGTCCGCGTTTTCCCTCTATGTTTCATATCGTCCGCGTTTTCCCTCTTTATTACATATCGTCCGCGTTTTCCCTCTTTGTTACATATCGTCCGCGTTTTCCCCATGTACTACGTGTATATCGTTCGCACTTTTCCTCTGTTTATATTGCCTGCTTGAAGCATCGAAGATTTCCTAGCCATATTTAATAGAGTCTACATTTTTTTTTTTTTTTTTTTTTAATATAAAAATGATGTACAAAATGCTTAAATCCGGCAATGATTTAAGTAAGCCTATAAGACGGCATCCGCGTTTTCCCTCCATGTTTCATATCGTCCGCGTTTCATGTCCCTCTTTGTTTATATTGCCCACTTATAGAGTCGAAGTTCTCCTGGACATATATAATTTCTTATTGCATGGTCTACAAAGTCAAAACAAGTCTGTTTTATTTCATTCTTTCTCATTTTACTCTGTCTCTCTGTCTGTCTGTCTTGTCAAATTGTGTTCACATTTCCCATACTTTTTCTATAGGTTCAGATTTTTCCTCTTTTGTTAGTCCACCTTTTCCTCCTTTACCAGTCCACCTTTCCTCAACACTTTACTACACAATCACAAGTTTTAACAACCCTAAAAAGGGAATATGGAGAGAATATACAAGAAACCAGTATTTTCTCCTTTTTTCAACTTTGTTTTCTACTCCATCATGAACAAATTCCATCATTTCAGCCACATTTAAAATGACGTCTTAAAACAGAAAAGTTATTCAAAATGCTAATACCAGATACTGATTGTATTGAAACACGGTGTCCGCGTTTTCCCTCTGTATTTCATATCGTCCGCGTTTTCCCTCTGTATTTCATATCGTCCGCGTTTTCCCTCTGTATTTCATATCGTCCGCATTTTCCCTATCGTCCGCGTTTTCCCTCTGTATTTCATATCGTCCGCGTTTTCCCCCTGTATTTCATATCGTCCGCGTTTTCCCTCTGTATTTCATATCGTCCGCGTTTTCCCTCTGTATTTCATATCGTTCGCGTTTTCCCTCTGTATTTCATATCGTCCGCGTTTTCCCTCTGTATTTCATATCGTCCGCGTTTTCCCTCTTCGTTCATATTGCCTGCTAAGGCAAGTAAGTAAGTAAGTAAATATTGTATTATAGTGACATGTGTATAAGCAGCAAATAAGGTTTACAAATAAATAATTTCAGGAACACCCAGCCCCATGGGCCTATATGTCACTTTTGAAAACAATTACGCTATAAATAAACAATTTTTACATTTCATGTATAATGGCGGATATCAATGGTTTAGACAGTCAGATGGATGGATGGATGGATGGGTGGGTGGATAGTGGATGGATGGATGGAGAATGCATGGATGGATGGAGAATGGATGGATAGATGAATGGATGGATGGGATATATACAACTGAATAGATCAAATTATAAATGTAGTAAACATGGTAGATCTAACATGTAATAATATGGTACAGGATACGACGTTCAGAGAATTCAAGGCTTAGTAAAAACAGTTCTCCGCCTAAGGGAACAGGCTTTTACAATAAACTTTGCTAATTTGCGCACATGGTTTGACATAAGATAAGCAAGTTTTTCATTTGGTGATAACTGTATACAAGGTCTGTGTTCAAAACTTCTCCTAAAATGTCTGATCTTAAAGAGTTATAAAGGCTGCATGAGGTCACAAAATGGCACTCATTTTCTATTTCTGAACTGTCACAAAATACACAGAGTCGGCTGTCGGCTGGTTCACCTGTATAACGGCCTGTCTTAATGCGTAACGGTAAGATTCCACACCTAAGTTGGGCCAGCATGGAGCGTTCATTTTTCTGTAAATTAAGCAAGACATATTGATCAGTGGTATGAACAGTTTTAAACAATATGTAAGTTCTCAACTTTGGTGTTTGGGCGATACTATTCCGCCATTGGGATGTAAACAGTTCCTTAATTTTCTTTGTGGCAAGAGATAAATCAATAGTTTGGCGATTATAAAAATAGTCTGATAAGCCAATTGTTCCAAACATGTTTTTGGTATCACTGCACCAATTGTTTTTATTTTGGCATGTTTCATAATCGTGGTTGAAAACTATTTTAGTTAGTCTGTTATCATCAAGAAGTATGAGCCTGTTCCAATAAGGTATTATGGAGATCCACTGTCTGTAAACACAGGGTAACCATCCTGTATCGCCTAGTAACGCTGCTATCGGTGCGAATCTATGAACCCCCAGGTAAAATCTCATGCATCGGTTTTGTATGTTATCTAACGATTTAAAACTTCGAAATCCCCAAGTGGATGCACCATATTCTAGAATGGGCGTTACACAACTGAAGTAAAGTTTTTCGTAGGATTTGAAACCAACGTCTCTTGTTTTGTAAATTTTCGAAATAATTCCTCCTGTTGCTCTACCTGCGCCCTTTGATATAGCATCGCAATGAATGGAATAGTCCAAGTGTTCATGAAAAAATACTCCCAGGTATTTATAACTATCGACAATGTCTAAATTACTGTGACCAATCATAAACTGGTACTCTGTTCTTCTATGTTTCTTTGGACGGAAATGCATACATTTCGATGTATTGATGAGAACGCGCCACTTCTTGCACCATATTGAAAGTGTGTTTAACATACACTGCAGATCATTTTCAGAATTAGCGATGAAAACAATGTCATCTGCGTAAAGTAACATCGAAATATTTTTATCACCCACGTTAATTCCAAGGTCGAGATTGTTTACTTCTGCAACAAGGTCATTAATGAAAATCGAATACATTGTCGGAGAAATGCTGTCGCCTTGTTTTGTTCCTAATGAACAAGGAAACCAGTCAGTAAGCCTATCATTTATACGAATACAGGATACTGAACTAGCGTTTATACACTTTAGAGAGTTATACAGTTTTCCGTCTATACCGATTTTAATCAACTTGTACAGGAGCAAGTCTCGATCAATAAAGTCGAACGCTTTTTTAAGGTCTATAAATGACGTATAAACATGTTTCATTGTTTCTTATTATTCCGTTTAAAGTGAATATATGATGTTCGCACGACCTGTCTGATCTGAATCCGTTCTGTTCGTCTGCTTTAAGATTGCTCTGTTCTAAGTACTTGGTCAATCGGCGATTAAGAAACGAAGTATACAGTTTACTGATACACGGTGAAAGACTGATCCCACGATAATTTAACGTTACTCGACGATCAGAGCATGTAGCCTATGTATACGCGTTTTTGTCCTCTGTTTAATCTATTGAATAATAGCTCTACTCGTCTGATATCAGTGCTAGACACTGATTTTGTAATATGCATAGATTTATTCATTAATTAAATGATCAAAGTATCTAGGAAAGTGAAATAAAATATACAATAATTTTTGTTTATCTATCTAAAAAACCTTATACACGTGTCATTAAATATCAAAGTATTTAGAAAAGCAAAATGAAAAAAAAAAAAAAAAGTTTGTCTATCTACAAAAAAAAAAAAAAAAAAAAACCACCAAGCTAAGAGTAAGACGGCGTCCACGTTTTCCCTCTATGTTTCATATGGTCCGCGTTTTCCCTCTACGTTTCATATCATCCGTGTTTTCCCTCTTCGTTCATATTGCCTGCTAACTGCTAAGGCATGTATATGCGTTTTGGTCATCTGTTTAGTCTATTGAATAATAGCTCTACTTTTCAATGATCTTCTTGTCTGATATCAGTGCTAGACACTGATTTTGTAATATGCATAGATTTATTCATCGATGATCAAAGTATCTAGGAAAGTGAAAGAAAATATACAATAATTTTTGTTCATCTATCTAAAAACCTTAAAGTTATACAAGTGTCATTAATTATCAAAGTATTTAGAAAAGCAAAATAAAAAAAGTTTGTCAATCTAAAAAAAAAAAAAACCAAAAAACTAATATTAGACACCGAACTAAGAGTAAGACGGCGTCCGCGTTTTCCCTCTTTGTTTCATATGGTCCGCGTTTTTCCTCTTTGTTTATATTGTTCGCTTAAAGCGTCCGCGTTTTAGTCACACCCCACAACTTACTCCCGGAAGTAATTCTGGTGTCGCACGGCTGCGAGATTGCTTCCGGGTCGTAGTATCAAAAGTAGTCCTATGTGAAATTTTGTAGTAGCACTTTTATTGCACTGTTTCGTGGCGCTGAGAGGGCTTGGGGGTATATAATTTAGATTTGCTTCAAATTTAGGTATTGGAGGACCATTTAGATGTGATTTTATCATATATTGATTGGACTATTTTATGTCAGTGGAGGAACAAAAAATTGGGGTCATGGCGGTGAACAGGCGTTTTTGTGAGGACAATTTCTAGGGTGCCTGTATTGATTGGGATTTAGCGAAAAACGCAATCGGTTGACATGTTGCTTTTGATGCATTTTTTGAAGGACTATGACTGCACCTTTTAGAGCAAGAGGTGGTAAAGCCAAAGTTTTGCCATTAAGCGATTTGTGAAGCTTCAAAGATAGTCAATTTCGCTGTATTTTCAATATGGCAAAAAACCAGTGGTGTGACACCTTCTCTACGAAACATAATCTCTAAACTAAAAGAGTAAATTTATTATCCCGTTTGTTTTTGATTCCTTTCATTGCATTTATTTCAATGTTAATTGTATCTTAATTGTATAAGAATAAACACTGAGGGGCCTAGAATCCAACTTTACGGTGACTTATCTATTCACTTATAAAGTTTACTCAGTCTCTAGGTTGGAGACTATCGTTGTTTGGTTGTTATGCTGAAACCTGTCAAATGTGTAAATTGAGAATTTGAAAACAATAACGTCTCTTTTACCGGTAAAGATGGAAACAAACCGATATAAATTTTGGATTTAATGAACGAGTTTCGAATTTTGTTATACTTCATTACACTTAATATCAAAATATTTCTGCGAGAAAGGATTTGTAATTAATGAATTTCGCGGGGCACCTGTTTTCTTAATTGATTCCCGAAACATGTCGTTGAACCGTAATTTGAAAGCTTATCTTAAATCTACCGATGGATCTTATTATCCTCTTGCGCCGAAAGTGACAACTATCGGGAAAGATGGATGTGACATCTTGTTGCAAGTAAGTTCACAGGTCTTTCAAATTAACACTTAAGCTGCTGAATAAATGAAACGCAAATTTCTACTCAATCCTAAAAGCCCAAACAATGCGGTTTCAAAGTTGATTTCACCGGAAAGAAAATACCGCATCGGACAGTGTAGATCAAAGATCAGACTGCACGTTCTGTGCAGTCTGATCTTGATCTACACTGTCCGCAAAAGGTCAGTGGGTCGCGATTAGCAGCTTAAGGGTTAATTTGCAAATGTAGTACTGTTTACCAGACAATAACATATTAGCCTTGTTCAAATTGAAAGCATTTGCAGACGACAAGTCAAATGTTACTCAAAATATGAAATATGTCTTAGAAAGGATAGAGAACACTGTGAAGAAAGGAGAAAATACTGGTTACCAGCATTTTCTCCTTTTCCCGTAATGATTTCAGAAGCCTTCTTCCACAGGGAGTTAAAACTAGGGATTATGCAGTAAAGGGTTAGTACATATCAGCTCATGCATGCACACAACTATTTTAGCCGTTAGGGAATAAACCAAACAGACATTTTCAGGTTGAAATAAGGCAATTATATTTTACCTCTGGTCCAGAATGTCTGTAATGCGTTATACTAGGCAAGTCATCATACAATTATAGCACAATGATTGATTTTGTATAAAAACTGACTGAATCATGAGATGGAAAGGTCCTTTGACATGCAGAAAATTGATCCATGGCAAAAAAGTATTGACCCAGGTCATCCTGCGCAGTCGGGCTAACCTGAGTTGACACTTTTTGCAGATGCATTAAGCTCCCTTTTTACAGAGCATAACTCATGTGTTTCCTGCATCATGTACCAGCAGAGAGCTAAGTAAAACAGCCTTTACATAAGGAAGTACAACAACGAATGTTCAAACTTAAAAGTAACTGTAGACAACAAGTCAAAATTGGAACAAGAGAGCTGTAGTTCTCTGAAAGGGTTGAAAACATTGTTGGAAAAGGGAGAAAAATGCTGGGTACCATAATGCTTTCAAAAGCCTCCTTCTTCAGGGTCATGTGGTAAAGGGTAAATTCTTTACCGGACAACTGAAGTCTAGACCTGCGGATCTATGACAACTTAAACATGCCTCAAATGATACATGTAGTAACTGACCTTTAAAGGGTAGAAAACATCGTGGGTGAAGGAGAAAACATTGGTTGTAATTATTTTCTTCCTTTTCCTCAATGAGTTCAAAAGCTGTTTTCCTCAGGGTTGTTAAACCACTGAGGACACACAACCTTAACTCTTTACCAAACAACAAATTTTTAGACTAGTCCAAATTGAAAGCATTTTGCAAATTGAAAGCATTTTGCAGATGACAAAATAAATGTGACTGAAAAATTGAAGTTTGTGTTAGGAAGGCTAGAAAACATTGTGGGAAAAGGAGAAAATGCTGGTTACCAGCATTTTCTCCTTTTCCCGCAATGTTTTCAAAAGGCTTCTTTCTCGGGATCATTAAAAGTCGGGATTATGTTGTAAAGGGTTAACTGTTTATGAAAAAACTCAAGTTTTGACAAGCCCTGAGAAGGAGAATTTTTGAAAATATTGTGGGAAAAGGAGAAAGTGCTGGTACCCTTTCACAGTCCAATCCAATCATTTCAGTCATATTTGATTTGTCATCTGCAAATACTTTGAATCTGGACAAGTCAATCTTGTCCCTTCATACAGAGTTGATTATAAAGTGATGTGTTAATTGTTTATTGAGAAGTACCTATTGTTTGAACTAAATGTGAACTGTCATTCTGCAGATGCTTTCAAAGTGGACAAGTCTAGTATTTTGTCACTTACGAGTAATAAAGAGTTCACTATAAAGTGATGTGTTAATTATTTATTAATGAGAAGAGAGCGTTGTCAGCATGGTGACATATTTATGGTATTGATCCTCAATCTAGATAATTCTTAACCCTGTAAAGATATACTTTGAAATACCTGGTTGTAAAAAATTTGAAATAAGCGTCTAAAAACAGTGTGGCAAGTAGAGCACAATTCTCAAAATGAGCAGTATCTCTTTTGTCTTATTGTTCTGTTTATGTCTTCCTTTAATCCTGTGCCAAATGACAAAATTTTAGACCAGTCCAAATTCAAAGCATTTGCAGACAACAAAACAATTGTGACTCAAAATTAGAAATTTGCTCTGGGACGGGTAGAAAACATTGTGGGAAATGAAGAAAATGCTGGTTACCAGCATTTTCTCCTTTTCCCACAATGTCTTCAAAAGGCCTCTTTCTCAGGGTTGTTAAAAGTCAGGATTGTGTGGTAAAGGGTTAACCCTTTCCCAGATGAAGAAATTTTAGTCTTGTTGAAATAGAAATGTGGCTCAAATGCTCCAATTTCTCTTTCATGGGGTAGAAAACATTGTGGGAAAAGGAAAGAATGCTGGTTACCTTTTTCCCAAAATATTTTCAAAAGGCTTTTTTCTCAGGGTTGTGAAAAAGCTGTATTGTGCAATAAAGGGTTAAGATCACAATCAATTGCATGTGCACCAATCACATATACTGTTCCCACAATGTTTCCTACCCTTTCAAAAACAAATTTCAATTTCGAAGCCACATTTGTTTTGTTGTCTTCAAATGCTTTCAATTTGGACAAGTCTAAAATTTTGTCGTTTGGTAAAGCGTCATGTTGTTTCAGATAATTTTAGGTGCCATTTTTGACAGCTTTAACTCTTTACCACACAATCATGACCCAGAGAATGAAACCTTTTGAAAATATTGTGTGAAAAAGAGAAAATGCTGGTAACAAGAATTTTCTCCTTTTTTTGTTTTCTACCCCATCCAAAAGAAATTTCAATTTTTTGGTCACATTTATTTTGTTGTCTGCAAAGGCTTTCAATTTGGACAAGTCTAAAATTTTATCGTTTGTTAAAGGGTTACTTTGTTTCAGATAGTTTTAGGGGCCATTTCAGACAGCTTTACTATGCTGCCAACGCGTATTCTGTTTACCTAACGACAGTTACTTGAGTTTGTTGAAGTCAGTTCATATCCTCATATCATTTACTCAGGTTGTTTTTCTCTCTAATGTGAATATGAGTCATTTTAAATTCATAACAAATCATTCTAAGACTTTCCATTGCTATGCAAAGAAAATAATACTTCATTTCATTGTCACACCAAGAAAATAATACTCCATTTCATTGCTACACCAAGAAAATAATACTTCATTTCATTGCTACACCAAGAAAATAATACTTCATTTCATTGCTATGCCAAGAAAATAATACCTCATTTCATTGCTACGCCAAGAAAATAATACTTCATTTCCTTGCTATGCCAAGAAAATAATACTTCATTTCATTGCTATGCCAAGAAAATAATACCTCATTTCATTGCTACGCCAAGAAAATAATACTTCATTTCATTGCTATGCCAAGAAAATAATACCTCATTTCATTGCTATGCCAAGAAAATAATACCTCATTTCATTGCTATGCCAAGAAAATAATACCTCATTTCATTGCTACGCCAAGAAAATAATACCTCATTTCATTGCTACGCCAAGAAAATAATACCTCATTTCATTGCTATGCCAAGAAAATAATACCTCATTTCATTGCTATGCCAAGAAAATAATACTTCATTTCATTGCTACACCAAGAAAATAATACTTCATTTCATTGTTACACCAAGAAAATAATACTTCATTTCATTGCTATGCCAAGAAAATAATACCTCATTTCATTGCTATGCCAAGAAAATAATACTTCATTTCATTGCTATGCCAAGAAAATAATACCTCATTTCATTGCTATGCCAAGAAAATAATACTTCATTTCATTGCTATGCCAAGAAAATAATACCTCATTTCATTGCTACACCAAGAAAATAATACTTTATTTCATACTTGAATATGACCAACCTTTTACCACACAATCCCAAAGTTTAACTATGTACCTAAGGAAATAGCCTATAGATTATACTCATAATGAGTTTTATGTGAAATTTCAGACCTGTACTAATTGAAAGCATTGTAGACGACAAATTAAAGGTGACTCAAGAACTAAAATTTCTCTTTGGAAGTGTAGAAAACATTGTAGGAAAAGGAGAAAATGCTAGTTATTCGCATCTTCTCGTTTTCCCACAATGTTTTCTCAGGCTCTTTGAAAATATGGTTTGAGTGGTAAAGGGTTAAAACACTTTGAGAAGCTGAGAAATAGCTTAGCACAACCCTGACTATAAAGGTTTTGAAATAATTGTGGAAACAGAGAATTATTCTGGTAACAAACATTTTCACTTTTTTCCACAATGTTTTCTGCCCTTTCAAAGAAAAATCTCATCATTTGGACCACAGTTTATAGATTTTTTTGTCTGCAAATGCTTCCAGTTTAGGCAAGTCTATATTTCTGTTGTCTGGAAAAGAGTTGTCAAACGGACAGCCTCTCCATTTGCCTTATGGGTATATTCTATGTTTTACAATTATTATTTCAGTCCAACAATGTAGACCAACAACACGCAATCATCGAGTACAGCGAACAGGAAGACTGCTATGTTTTACAAGACCTGAACTCCGCCCAGGGTACCTACGTTAACGATGTCAGAGTTCAGAATGCTGCAGTCCGTATGGCACCTGGTGATGTCATTCGATTTGGTTTTGGTGGAATACCTTATGAATTGAATATTGAAAACCCTCCGCCGGTGAGTATAGAAAATTTGTTATCTGTCACAATTTTTTAAAGTCCCAATAGCAGCCAAAAGTAAACCCTGCAGGTGTTAGAAATGCATTTAAATTTAAAACATACCATTTAACCCTTTCCCAGATGACAAATTTTGGACTGGTCCAAATTGAAAGAGTTTGCAGACAACAATTTAAAATTTTATGAAAATGGCAGAAAGGTCTCAAAAAGGGTAGAAAACACTGTGGGAAAAGGAGAAATTGCTCGTTACGAGCAATTTCTCCTTTTCCTACAGTGTTTTCAAAAGATTTGTACTGCAGACACGTGAAAACCAGGGCTTGTTTGGGAAAGGGTTAAAAGTATGGAAGTCATTGTGAAAGTGACAATGTGATATTATACAGTTGGTCAAAGTGTTAGTTGGTGGCAGAAAAATGAATTCTAAAACCAGGTAAAAAGTAAACAAAAGATAGAGCAACCTGGCAACCGTTGACACACTTTTAAAATTCGTTTTTTTTTCCCAGCGACTAACCGTTGGACTGACCATACAATAACAGATTGTTATCTGCACAGTAATTTCCATAGTTTGAAATGGTTTGGTTTAGATTTAATTGCATCACATTTTGTCACTGAATTGTATACATGTGGCCGCAATATGGCCTAGCTCAGGTTTGTTTGTTTGTATTGGAGTTTAATGCCATTTTAACAGCTCAGGTCACATTATGGCGGTCAGTGACAGACCCATGTGTTTCCTGGCTTTCTCACACTAGTACTGACACAACTTTTTTTCCAAAGCCACTGACTACTTTTCTCACCTGCCTCGGAGGTGAGAGGCGAGAAATTGCCATAAGAAAGTATTAAGAAAGCAACAGGGTATCACACTCGCAGCCACTAGGTCATGAGTCAGATACGCTAACCACTGAGCTACCCGTGCGGGCTCAGGGCTAGCTCAGAGCAACAACAACAACAACAACAACAACAACAAAAAAGCTGTGAAGTTAACTTCTTCTTGGTCTTTTTCATTGTTAGATACTACAAGTCACTGTTGTGGAACTTGGAAATAATGAACTGATGGAGCCCAAAATTTTGTTGTTTGGTAGAGAGTTAACTGACATTTTGTTATTAAAAATTCAAAAAAAAAACCTAATGGCAATAGCAGAAGTCAGTTATTGTTGACAGTTAAGCCGAGCCCCGTAGCTCAGTCGGTAGCATACAGGATTTAAGAATAGGAGGTTGCTGGTTCGATCCCCCGCTCAGCCAATTTCTTTCTGAGGATTGATGATAGTCATTGCGACAGGATTCATTCCTCTCTCACCGCTGTCCATTGTTTCAACAATGGCTATGTGGGAAAGCAGCCAGTGGCTTGGAAAGAATATTGTGCGGATCGAGTACTGGTAAAAGAAACTCCAGGAGAACATGGATAGGTGCACTGGCTGCTGCGATATAACTGAAATAATGTTGAAAACAGCGTTAAACACCATACAATCAATATTAACCGTTAAACGTAATGGCTAAATATTTTTGAGTAGTCTGTCGCAGGACAAAAAATCCATCTGTGAGATGTGGTAGGTTAACTGAAAAAAAGGTCAAAGCAAAGTATCGGCTGTTTATGAAGTTTGTAAATTTGTTTATAACAAGTTCCAATAAATTGGCCATGTGTTTACCTTAAAGTATCAAGTAATACTGTAAATTTAGTGTGTTGGTTTTCTCAGTTAACTCTTTACCAAATGACAAAATCTTGGACTCATAAAAATTGAAGGCATTTGCAGACGACAAATTGAATGTGGATAAAATAACTGGATTTTTTAATGAAAGGTTAGAAAACATTGTGGGAAGAGGAGAAAATGCTGGTTACCAGCATTTTTTCCTACAATGTTTTCAAAAGGCTTCTCTTGAATGGTCGTTAAAACCAGGGATAATGTGGTAAATGGTTAATCAAGTATTGCCGGGAATGTGTAAAACAAATTAAGTTGGGATACTTTTGAACATGACAAATAGGACACAATCATAAAGATTTACATTTCACACGCCGAATCTTGAGAGAAGTATAATGGAACAAATTTTAAGATACATATGTGCCATAACTTTTGAAAAATATAGGCCAACCTTCTGAGATGTATATGCTACAACTTTTGATATGTACAACCACAAACTTTTTAGATATATAGTTCAAAACTTGTGAGATAAATAGGCCATAGCTTTTAAGATATATAGATCTCTTAATAAAAAGGGATATATATGCCTTACCTTTTGAGATAAATTGGCAACACCTTTTAAGATACATAGTCAATAACTTTTTGAAATACATGTATATAGGCCACAGATATGTGGACAAGAACTGGCCACATTGTTTGAGATATGTAGACATGATATTTTGGTCACAACTTTTGAGACACATAGTTAAGAACTTTCATGGTATTTTGAGATATGTGGTCAAGAACTTTCATGGTATTTTGAGATATGTGGTCAAGAACTTTCATGGTATTTTGAGACATGTAGTCAAGAACTTTCATGGTATTTTGAGATATGTGGTCAAGAACTTTCATGGTATTTTGGGGTAGGTAGTCAAGAACTTTCATGGTATTTTGAGGTAGGTAGTCCAGAATATTTTGGCCACAACTTTTGAGACATGTAGGCAAGAACTTTCCTGGTATTTCGGCCACAAGTTTTGGGTAAATGTAGATAAGAATTTGCATGATATTTTGGCCACAATGTTTGAAATATGTGGACAAGACTTTATGTGATGTCTTGGCCACAAGAATATGTAGACAAGGACTTTTGTGGTATTTTGGCAACAACGTTTGAGTGATTTAGACAAGAACTTGTGTGATATTTTGGCCACAACATTTGAGATAAACAGACCACATCTTTGTTTCTCAGATCACAAGTTCTGTGTTGTCTTTCTTTTTTTTTTACTCAGCTAAATTTGTTTTGTTTTGGTTCTTGCATAACCTAACAACTTTTATCTTCATCTTTTCACTAAATAATCTGGAGATTTTTGCATTCTCAGAAAGGCGGTTTTTGAAAATATTGTTTGGTATGGTAACCAACCCGTTGTCCTTTTCTAACCTTTTAAAGACCTATTGTATGTTTTGAGCTACCTTTTATTTGTTGTCTCCATATATTTTCAATATGCACAAGTCTAAAATTTTGTTGTCTGGCAAAGAGCTGACATAGAACAAGTTTTAAGTCTTATCCTGGTAATTAAGTTAGCCCATTACCAGACGACAAAAATATAGCCTTGTCCAAATTGAAAGCATTTGCAGACGACAATTTCAGTGTGACTCAAATGGTGCAGTTTTTCTTTGCTCAGGTAGAAAACGTTGTAGGAAAAGGAGAAAATGCTGGTAACCAGCATTTTCTCCTTTTCCCACAATGTTTTCAAAAGACTTCATTCCCAGGGTTGTGAAAACCAGGGCTTGTTTGGTAAAGGGTTAAATAAAACTTTCAAGATGATGGTAAAAACGCATTTAATGTTGTTTCAAACTTGTTGTTTGAGGAACAATATCTCCTTATCGGACAGTGTAGATCCAAGATCAGACTGCACGTTCCGTGCAGTCTGATCTTTGATCTACGCTGTCCGCAAAAGGTCAGTGAGTGGCGATATAGAACAAGTTTTAGGCCTTAACCTGCTAAATAAGCTAAATAATACTTTCAAGATGATAGTAAAAACCCGATTTATGTTGTTTCATACTTGTTGTTTGAGGAACAATATCTAATCAGACAGTGTAGATCCAAGATTAGACTGCACATTCTGTGCAGTCTGATCTTGGATCTACACTGTCCGCAAAAGGTCAGTGAGTGGTGATATAGAACAAGTTTTAGGCCTTATCCTGCTAAATAAGTTATATAAAACTTTCAAGATGATAATAAAAACTTGATCAATGTTATTTCAAACTTGTTGTGTGGAGAATGATACCTCCTTATTGGACAGTGTAGATTCAAGATCAGACTGCACGTCCTGTGCAGTCTGATCTTGATCTACACTGTCCGCAAGAGGTCAGTGAGTCGTGCTTAGGAGTTAAGTTCTTGGAATATTGTCCTTTATTATTGATAACTATAATGATGTTGAAACTATTATTTTTAGGGGCAGGTTGTGCAGAGCTATCATCCGTCAGCAGTACGTATCTCTAAACACAGGATTTTTTTCTCACTTTTTTTGTTGTTCTTCAACATCTAACCTCCTGCAGATGACCTTTTTGTGACTTGCAACACAGATTTTTTAATTCAGCGTGGGGAAAAAAAAAACGGAAATTATTTGTAATGTTGTTTTCACGTTTATTTATGTATGAATTCTTATAGAGCAACATACGAGGGACACTTTTTAAGTTCGTAGAGTAGGGCGGTCTTTTTAAAACCGCTTGAAATATCAAAATTTTATTTATCTAAGACCTTCGAAATATGCCCCGTCTGCCTCCACACACATTTTACACCGATCTACCCATTTCCGGAACGCCGCCCGGTAGTCCTCTTTAGGTATATGTTGCAGACACTGGTAGACCGCACTGCCTATACCACAACGGGATTCAAAACGGTGCCCTGCCAGCATTTCCTTTAGTCTTGGGAACAACCAAAAGTCACAGGGGGACAGGTCAGGGCTGTATGGGGGATGATCCAAGACATCGAGCCCAGATTCTTTCAGATATTCCTGTACCGTAGCGGATTTATGGGCCGGTGCGTTATCATGGAGTAATTTGATGCCGCGGACACCGGTGCGCGGTCTGCGTTTCTGATAGAAATCAACAAGTTGAGTAAGAACACTTTCTCTGTAAAACTTTCCAGTGACAGAACTACCTTTCGGGACTGGAATTTGAAGGACTGGACCTTTCGAATCAAAGAATATCGCATACAACATGCGATTTGATGTTTTGCAACGGCGCGCAATGACAGGTCTGTCGCCCTCAGATGAAACCCAAACTTTATTTTTAGCCTTAGAATCGGGTTGAAAATGATAGATCCAGGTTTCATCACCTGTAACTATCTCTTCCAAACGACGTGGGTCACATTTATCATATTTTTCTATAACTTGCGATGCAAGTCTAACCCGACTTTGTTTCTGCTCGTCAGTGAGCAAATGGGGCACCCAGCGTGCGCAGATCTTACGTAGCTCAAGTCGTTCACGTAAGATCTTCAAAACACTTGACGAATGAATGCCACTTAATTCTTCTATCTCTTGCATGGTATAACGTGCGTCTTCCTCAATTAATGTTTTCACAGTAGCAACGTTCTTTTCCGTCAAAACGGAAACCGGCCTACCCACCCGAGGGTCATTTTCAATTGACTCCCGACCATCATTAAAACGACGTACCCACTTGCAAACTGTAGCATATTTTAAAGCACCATTCCCATAAGCTTTTTGCAAATCAGCATGAATTTCTGTTGGCGGAAACCCAAGCTGTGCTCGAATCTTACAATATACCCTCTGTTCAGAGATTTTTCCATCCATATTGAACGCTATATTTTACTATAGTGTATAAAACCATGTGTTGAAAATACCCAGCGCAGCGCGCACGTGGACCTCGTGCGCCGCATACCGTGACACCGTTCGAGAGAGGAATGATTACGCAAGTTCTGTGTAAAAAATCGTGCAGCTTCATAATCGCGTTAAAAAGTTATAGGCTTACTCTACGAACTTAAAAAGTGTCCCTCGTAAATGAAAGGGACACTCTATTTGGTACTAAAGATATATATATTATATGAGGCATGCTCTGTGAAAAGCAGGTTTAATGTATCTACAAAATGTATCGACCAGGTCAGCCCGCGCAGTCCACACAGGTTGACCTGGGTTTAAACTTTTTGTTATTGGTCAATTTTCTGGAATTCAAAGGACCAGCCTACCTCATGATTCAGCCACTTGTTAACCCTTTACCACACACTCCCGACTTTTTACGACCCTGTGAAAGAAGCCTTTTGAAAACATTGTGGGAAAAGGAGAAAATGCTGGTAACCAGCATTTTCTCCTTTTCCCACAATGTCTCCTATCCTTCCCAAAACAAGTGTCAGTTTTTTAGTCACATTTATTTCGTCGTCTGCAAATGCCTTCAATTAGGAACAGTCTAAAATTTTGTTGTTTGGTAAAGAGTTAACCCTTTCCCGAACAAGCCCTGGTTTTCATGTGTCTGCAGTACAAGTCTTTTGAAAACACTGTGGGAAAAGGAGAAATTGCTCGTAACAAGCAATTTCTCCTTTTCCCACAGTGTTTTCTACCCTTTTTGAGACCTTTCTGCCATTTTCATCACATTTAAAATTGTCGTCTGCAAACTCTTTTAATTTGGACCAGTCCAAAATTTGTTGTTTGGGAAAGGGTTAATTGATTTTTATGGATCCATAATTATATAATGACTTGCTTGATATAAAGCATCACAAAAATGTATTAAACCCCCTTTTCACAGAGCATGGCTCATTTGCATAAATACACGTATATTGCAAGTTCAAGGCTCTCTTTGAATATCTTGTAAACAAATGGACAGTACGGCTCTAAGATCAGACTTTGTGTATTATGGAGTCTGATTTTGATCTATACTGTCCGCATAATCAAGGTCGAACCTTGCAAGGGTGCAAACAATGGACAGTATAGCTCAAAGATCAGACTTCGTGTATTATGGAGTCTGATTTTGATCTATACTGTCCGCATAATCAAGGTCGAACCTTGCAAGGTGAAACCTCAATTTATTTTACCATTTTTAGCTCAGCTGTTTTTGAAGAAAAAGTTTAGGTATTGTCATACCCTTGTCATCATCTGTGTTGTGTTGCAAAAAAAAAAATAGACATTTTATAGTATCTCTGTCATAACTGAAGATATTTGCTTTAAACTTGAATTAGTTGTTTGGTATCAAAAGGGGAACCCATTCAACAAGGGCAGGTAACCATCAAAGTATTGTTGGCACAGTTATGTCCTTTTTTCCACTTAGAATTTGTCATAAAAAACTTTGACATTTTACAATATCTCTGTTATTACGATATTTACATATTTACTACAAACTCAGACTAGTTGTTAACTATCATAAGGGGAACGCACACAACATTTAGGGTAGGTTACCATCAAAATATTTTTGACACAGTTATGCCCCTTTATCAACATAGAATATCCACTAAAAGTAATTGCAGCCAAGTGTAAGCACCCATATTTGTACACATGATGCTTTCAATGTTGCCAGCTGCAATCACTGCAGGAGGTAATAGGGCAGAGTTTTAAGACAGAAAGTACAAGTATAGTTGTAGCATGAGTATCCCTTAGTCTGGATTACCTGCCCGTAACACTATGTTATAGGGTCAGGCAAAGCTTATAAATGGTGGCCTCAAGGGTACCCCTATATTCTTTCCTGTTTTTCCCAATTTCATGTGATCCAGTTTGATTAACTCTTTACCGCACAGTCCGCACTTTTAACGACCCTGATAAAGAAGCCTTTTGAAAATATTGTGGGAAAAGCTTTTCCCACAGTGTTTTCTGCCCTTCCCAAAACAAATTTCCCTTTTTCGGTAACATTTATTGTGTCATCTGCAAATGCTTTCAGTTTGGACCAGTCTAAAATTTTGTTGTTTGGTGAAGAGTTAATGAATAAAACGTGATCAATCTTGTACAAAATATACATTACTGAATCTGAAAAAGGGCTGTTGGGATATGGTTTTAACTTTGACTTTGATTCATTTTTAAAAGTAGCCATTTTCAGATGTTATATAGGTCCACTGACATTTCGGATACTCACAGTATTTCTGATATGTGGTGTTGCTCGCTAAATAAGAACGATCATTAAAAAAGATCACAACCATTACTTTATTGCTACCAGTCTGTTTTGATTTTAGTCTACAGTCCGATTTGATCAAGTGAAATAACAATATCCCGTTACCTCTGCATATTACCGACGGGGGCTGCCATTATTGCGCTTTGCCTGACGTACTCTTGAAGTACGGCCAGGAACCAGACTAGAGTATTCCTTAGACAAGTGCATGTAGACACTCTGTATCTCTGGTTCTAAGCCGGTAAAACCTTTGTTAGGACAGACAAAGATAAATGAGTCATGCTTTGACAAAAGGGGGTTTAACCCTTTCCCAAACGCCAAATTTTGGACTAGTCCAAATTGAAAGAGTTTGCAGATGACAATTTTAAATTTAATGAAAATGGCAGAAAGTTCTCAAAACGGGTAGAAAACACTGTGGGAAAAGGAGAAATTGCTCGTTGCGAGCAATTTCTCCTTTTCCCACAGTGTTTTCAAAAGACTTGTACTGCAGACACGTGAAAACCAGGGCTTGTTTGGGAAAGGGTTAATCCATCATACCAAGCAAGACATCACATTTTAGGTGCTTAGATGGAGCCATAAAATCAATTTATGAACTCTTTACCAGGTGACAAAAAAGGAATTGAAAGCATTTTCAGATGACAAATTTGGTGTAGCTCAAAAGATAATTGCTGTTTTTGAAATGGTAGAAAACATTCCACAATATTTTCAAAAGGTTTCATTAAAGGCATCATTAAATGTTGTCATTGTGTAGTAAAGGGTTAACAAGCTTAAAAGCTATGCACTAGTCATTTATAAACACAGCCCCAATAAGTGTGAAAAATAGCTGTGGTATAAGCCCAGCATGGTCGGTGTCATTCTTGTTGTCATGTCTGTTGCACAAATCCCAGTTTTTCCCCGTGTCTTTATTTAGAAATTGTATACAAAGTATTTGCAGTAAATAAAGGTATTTTTTAAAATAAAATATTCCTGTTTTAAATCAATATATTTTTTTAAGAAATATGGAGCGAAAAGTAGGCTTGATTTTTGTACAGACATATTATTAATGGCCATTTTCTGCTTGTTACTTTTTTGAGTGGCAGAGTCTTTTAGTTCCTGCTCACCTGGGAAAGAACAGAAAACATTGTGGGAAAAGAAGAAAATGCCTTCCACTGGTGAAGCCTAGGACATATATAAATGTGCTGTTGTCATAATATGACTGAAAAATGTTGATAGTGGCATAAAACGCCATTCAATCAGTCAGTCAATCTAATGCACAATATTTTAACTCTTTACAAAACGACAAAATTTTAGACTGATCCAAATTGAAAGCATTTGCAATTGACCAAATAAATGTGACTGAAAAATTGAAATTTGTTCCGCTAGGTGGCATTTTTCAAATACATAACCTCTCTGATATGGGCTGCAATCAATGCAACGAATTTCAATATAAAATATAATGTTTACTCTCTAAAACCCACCTTGTACGATTGATCCTGGCATAGTTAGCTAGCATGTAACCTATGCAGCAGCTGTTTCTAAACATAGCCCATGTAAGCTTGGGTAAAAGCCCCGGTATAAGCCCAGCCAATCGGGTGCATTATTTTTGTTGTCAGTCTGTTTCACGGATCCAGGTTTTCCCCATGTCTATATATAGAAACTGTCCACAGAGATTTGCAGTTAACAGCTGGTTTTTTTTTTAAATATCTTCCCTGTTTGAAATCATGTTGTTTCTTAAAAGATTTGTAGTGAAAAACCGGCTTGATTTTTTTCACAGACGCATTATTTATTGCCATTTTCCACCTGCACTTTTTAAGTAGCGATTTACGCACTGCATATTGTATATGTCCTGTACAGGACAGTGATGCATCATAGCAGACAGGTCAAATCTTCGAATAATAATGACATGCGCAGACAAAGATTTTGGAAAGGGTAGAAAACATTGTGGGAAAGGAGAAAATGCTGGTTACCAGCATTTTCTCCTTTTCCCACAATGTTTTCAAAAGGCTTCTTTCACATGGTTGTTAAAAAGTCAGGATTGTGTGGTAAAGGGTTAAGGGGATATTGAGTCAAACGCGTAAGAAACGTGTCAGGATCACAACCATGAAAGGCAATCTGTAATGTTTAATGTTACCATGGGCTACCTACTTGGTAAGCAAGCTTGTCCATACCCTTCTCTCTGTACCAAACGACAAAATTTTAGACTGGTCCAAATTTGAAACATTTGCAGATGAGAAATAAAATGTAGCACAAATTATGAACTTTGTGTCTGAAAGGTTAGAAAACATTGTTGGGAGAGGAGAAAATGCTGGTTACCAGCATTTTCTCCGTTCCCCACAATGTTTTCCTAAAGCTTTTTCATCAGGGTCTTCAAAACTTTGGATTGTGTGGTAAAGGGTTAACTTTTTTCTAACTGCAGATGACACAAGAAGCTTTTAAGGACAGTGAAGATCAAGATCAGACTGCACATCCTTTGCAGTCTGATCTCTAATCTTCTCTGTCCACTATTTTGTTTTAGATTATGGCCAAAATACAGATCTTTATGCACTGAACTATCTTTGTAGCCATTGAAAAGTATAATTTATTTATACAGTAGTGAACTTAAGAAAATTGAAATTTGTTTTGGTAGCCTAGAAAACATTGTGGTAAAAGGAGAAAATGCTGTTTACTGGCATTTCCTCCTTTTCCCCCAATGTTTTAAAAGCTTTCTTTCTCACAGTTGTTTAAACTCTGGATCACGTGGTAAAGGGTTAAAACTCTTTCCTGCCAGTGGCCACCGAAACTGTTTTTTGGGACAGCATTAATCAAGATCAGGCTGCAGAGAATGTGCAGTCTGATCTTAATCTGTACTATCCACATATGCAATTATTGATCCAGATTCAGGGCCACAAGATTAAAGTTGCCCCTATAATGTTAATTAACCCTTTCCCAAATGATGAATTTTAGACTGGTCCAAATTGAAAGAGTTTGCAGACGACAATTTTAAATTTGATGAAAATGACAGAAAGTTCTCCAAAAGGGTAGAAAACACTGTGGGAAAAGGAGAAATTGCTCGTTATGAGCAATTTCTCCTTTTCCTACAGTGTTTTCAAAAGACTTGTACTGCAGACACGTGAAAACCAGGGCTTGTTTGGGAAAGGGTAACACCCTAAGAGCACCGAATAAACCTGTCTGACATTTTCATCCTACAAATACTACCCAAATAATTGCAATTTCCTGGTTTCTTTTGTCTACAGCGATTCAGCAAAGCGGAGAATGTAGATCAGGCTGCACGTTTTGTGCAGCCTGATCTTGATCTACACTGGCCGCAAACACAACTATAGTCGTGAAAGGCGCTTTAAGGGTTAATAAAGCGTCTTTCATTACTGTAGTTGCCTTTGCAGTCAGTATAGATCAAGATCAGACAGCACAAAACGTGCAGTCTGATCTTTGATCTACACTGTCCTCTTTGCCAATTCAGTACAGACAGAAAGCAGCCACAAAAATACAATTATCTTGGTCTAATTGTCGAATGAAAATGTCCATTTGGTTTATTAGGCGTTATAACACTTTACCACACAATTGCGATTTTTGACGACCCTAAGGAAGAAGCCTTTTGAAAACATTGAAGGAAAAGGAGAAAATGCTGGTAACCAGCATTTTCTTCTCTTCCCACAATGTTTTCTAGCCTATCAAAGAAAAAACGCATCATTTCAGCCACATTGAAATTGTCAAATGCTTTCAATTTGGACAGGTCTGAAATTCTGTCGTTTGGTGAAGGTTTAAGGATAGAGAGTTAACTGAAATAATTTGTTCAAATAATTTTGTTTAGAGTGTGTATTAGAAGTTCAATAGTGAAACTTGGATAGATTTGAAAGTTTTAATCCTTTTTCCTGCTAAATAAGTTAAATGAAACTTTCAAGCTGACAGTAAAATCCTAAATATTGCTATTTCAAAGTTGTTATTTTGGTGAAAAAATATCTCCATATCGGGCAGTGTAGATCCAAGATCAGACTGCATGTTTTGTGCAGTCTGATCTTGATCTATGCTGTCTGCAAAAGGTCAGTGAGTCGCGCTTAGCAGCTTAAGTGTTAAATAAAACTTTCAAACCTATAGTAAAAACCCTTATAGAATTATTCCAAACTATTATTATTTTTTTTGAGAAAAAATATCTCCTTACCAGACAGCATAGATTCAAGATCAGACTTTATGTTCTGTGCAGTCTGATCTTGATCTACGCTGTCCGCAAAAGGTCAGTGAGTTGCGCTTAGCAGCTATAGTGTTAAATAAACCTTTCAAACCAATAGTAAAAACCCTTATAAAATTATTTCAAACTTGTATTTTTTTTGGGGGGGGGAGAAAAAATATCTTCTTATCAGACAGCATAGACCCAAGATCAGACTGTGTGTTCTGTGCAGTCTGATCTTGATTTACACTGTCCGCAGAAGGTCAGTGAGTTATGCGTAGCAGCTAAAGGGTTAATCCTCTACCACATACAACCATTTTTATGACATTTCAGCCAGAGAAAGCATTTGAATATATATAGAATATTGTGTTGTGGTAACTTTCGGTGCTTGTATTTAATTCGAGCAGCGTGAGAAAATTTCATATCGCATGAGACAGAAGGTTGAGCAAGATGTCAAAATTTTTTTACGCACCAAGAAGTAAATACAAGCATCAGGGAAGTTACTACAACATAATATTCCTTTTATTGTATACCTACCATTTTCAAAGACAAAATTTTGCAATTATGGACGTCTTATTCGATAACGGTGGATGGAATAACAGAAATAATGGTAAATTGGCCAGTAAATTTGTTTTTATGAATGGCAGATGAATATTACAGAGTAACATTTTGGCCAATCAAATTACCAATCAATACACACATATTCTGTGCGTGAAGTATGTCATCATACCATATTTCACGGTGTGTTGATACAGAATTTTTTTCTGTCGTTGTGTATTATTTTATCCGTGCGTGACACATGTTTTTGAGCGGTAAAAATTTTCAGGTATACAATAAATTGTGATATTCAGATTCTCAATCTGACCAAAATCTATTCTCAGGAGCGTTGAGTTATTATTCAAGATGCTGTTTTATGATTATTGTGATCAATCTATCAGTATTTAACCCTTTACCAAACAGTCCAATATTTTTACCACCCTAATGAGCTTGCCTTTTGAAAATAATGTGGAAGAAAAATGGGGGGGGGGGGGAATGCTGCTGATTAGCGCTATGTAATAGATTATGTTTTTTACGTTCCGGTTAGAGACAATTTCAAAAATATTTTGGAGAAGGAGGCAAATGTTTCTCACGTATATGCAATGTTTTATTTCCGCACGTTTTGTCTTAAAGCACGTTTGTTCCTTTAACCCTTAGGCGGCTGATTGCGACTCACGGACCATTTGTGGACAGTGTTGATTAAGATCAGACTGCACAGAATGTGCAGTCTGATCTTGAATCTACACTGTCCAATCAGGAGATGTTTCCCCAACTCCCAAACTTTGAAATACCAACATGTTGGCTTTGTACAATCACCTTGAAAGTTTCATTTAAGTTATCTAGCGGGCTAGGAGTTAATGGGGTCCTGTGTGGCTCAGTGGTGAAGTGTGGGACTCATAACCTGGAGGCCTTGGGTTCGAGCCTCACTGGTTCCGCAGGGTTTTTCGTGGGAGAGTCCTTTGGCAAGACAGTTCAGAGCCCTAGCCTAGTACTGGTGAAACCCAGGAAATATATGAATGTGTGAGCTGTCGCCATGATATAACTGAAGTAATGTTGAAAGGGGCGTACAACACCATTCGATATTCTGTTGTTCCTTTAAATATTCCTTCAAATAATGGTATATCTTAAATTACATGTTGCTTGGTTGGAAAGTGTTTAACCCTTTCCCAAACGACAAATTTTGGACTGGTCCAAATTGAAAGAGTTTGCAGATGACAATTTTAAATTTGATGAAAATGGCAGAAAGGTCTCAAAAAGGGTAGAAAACACTGTGGGAAAAGGAGAAATTGCTCGTTACGAGCAATTTCTCCTTTTCCCACAGTGTTTTCAAAAGACTTGTACTGCAGACACGTGAAAACCAGGGCTTGTTTGGGAAAGTATTTAAGTCGGAATATTGAGGTTATCGGGGAATATTAATGTTTTAACCCGTAGAATGTAATATTTACTTAGCTTATAAATGTATGAGAGAAAACTGTCTTTGTTCAACAGACTATACAAAAATCAATGGACATTGTTAATCTTATTTACCTAGGTCATGGAAACCAGTAATCCATTTTGAATGACTTAACGTGCAAATCTCTGCAGCAGGCAACTTGTGGCCACCATTCTGCATAGCTTTTCTTCACTATTTCATGATGGAAATTCATTTTTTTGGCGAGCTAAGTGCACTGGTTTTTGACCTACTTCTTAGTATGTTGAAATTGAATGAATAGATAGCAATTTGTAATTGGTCAAAAATGTGCACATGTTTATTTGGCGGGCCCCTGCAGCCCTTAATGCTTGTATATTTTTAACCTTCACTTTCTTTCATTTTTTGTCATTTGTTTGTCCTTTCTCAACAATGATTCAGATGAACAAGCAATCTTAGAATGCTATATATAATTAAAAATTCCACTTTCCTTTAACGAAATGAAAAACAGTGTGGAAAAGGAGGCAATAGCTGTTGATGTTATTTTGTACTAATTTTCTTCATATTGAGACACACACAAATGAAAGAGCTTGAATATTCATTTTCCAGTAACTTTTATGCAGTCTATCTTTTTTAACCCTTTACCACACAATGCTGACTTTTAACGACTCTAAGGAAGAAGCCTTTTGAAAACAAATGTAGGAAAAGGAGAAAATGCTGGTAATCAGCATTTTCTCCTTTTCCCACAATGTTTTTTTTACCATTTCAGAGAAAAATCACATCATTTGAGCCACATTGAAATTGTGGTCTGCAAATGCTTTCAGTTTGGACTGGTCTAAACTTTTTTCGTTTGGTAAAGGGTTAAAGATATTTCTTGTCTATCAGTTCAGTACCTTTCCATCTTGTATTGTATGTCTTTCCTTTATGCAGAGCTCCAGAAAGAGGAAGTGATTTTGATTATAGAATTGAAAATATTTATTATTCTCAACTAAACCCTATGCTGTGGGTACTCATTATAATTGTCTCAATGAGACGATTCTAATGAGTACCCACAACATAGGGTTTGGAAGAGAAATAATGGATTTAGAATACAATCACTCCCTCTTATCTGGAGCACTGTTTATGGTATGTCTTGGGATCTCTTTTGCTTAGTGGTAATGGTGTTGCACTAATTATAGCTTTCTTTCCTGACATGTAGTAGTAGTTAGTGCTGTTACTATGGTGAAAATTAAGGAATGCCAAGTTGGAAAAGAGGGTGTGTGTCTGGGGGTCCTTCTCTGGTGGGGATTAAAAGCTCCCAAAAGAGGCGGTTGGGACATATGGGCGAAAAGTCAGTTGTGTATTGCCTGGCGCAGTTACAGTGCAGTGGATGGTGTACTGGACTTGAGAAAAAGGGGTAGCTTGTTGGAATCCTCAGCCCTGCCAATTTATTTCTGGGGATTAATTATAGTCATTTTGACAGGATTCATTCCTCTCACCACTGATCATTGTTTTGATGATAGTTATGTGGGAAAGCAGCCAGTGGCTTGAAAAGAATATTGTGCAAAGTACTGGATAAAGAAACTCCAGGAAATCATGAATAGGTGGACAGGCTGCCAGGATATAACTGAAATAATGGTGAAAACATCAATCGATCAATCAATTAATTGGTCGGATAGTTGGTCGATCCATTCATCCGTCCGTCAGTCAGTCCGTCTGTCCGTCCGTCCGTCTGCCCGTCCGTCCGTCCGTCCGTCTGTCAATCAATCAATCAATCAATCAATCAATCAATCAATCAATTGGTCGGTCAGTTGGTCTCTCCATTCATCCGCCCGTCAGTCAGTCTGTCCGTCCGTCAATCAATCAATCAATCAATCAATCATGTGTTTCTACAAAACATCTCTCCTGATGAGGGCTTTAGGGGTTTTTTTGTATCCTTTCATGCTGCCAGTCAGGAGGTTTAATACATCTCTTGAATGCAGTATACGAAGCATGCCATCACATAATTATGGATCTATAAGTCCATTTGTCTAGCAACGGTCCTTCGATATGTAGAAAATTTACCAAAGCAAGAACTTTCGACACAGTTCAGCCTGCGCAGACTGTGCAGGCTGACCATGTTCAATACTTTTTAACAGATGTATTAAAAGCGACTTTTCACAGAACATGGCTCAGTTTAGTGAGCCATAGTAAGGACGCCATAATGCAGTGTTATACCATAGAGTGGATAATGTCATAAAATGATGTGCAGCCATGTAAAGATTTTAATCTTATTTAACTCTTTACGAAACAGTCCTGCATTTTAATGAACCTGTAGAAGAAAGGTTTTGAAACATTGTGGGAAAAGGAGAAAATGCTGATTACCAGCATTTTCTCCTTTTCCAACAATGTTTATATAATGTTTTATATCCTATCAGAGACCAATTAACCCTTTCCCAAACAAGTCCTGGTTTTCACGTGTCTGCAGTACAAGTCTTTTGAAAACACTATGGGAAAAGGAGAAATTGCTCATAACGAGCAATTTCTCCTTTTGCCACAGTGTTTTCTACCCTTTTTGAGAACTTTCTGCCATTTTCATCAAATTTAAAATTGTCTTCTGCAAACTCTTTCAATTTGGACCAGTCCAAAATTTGTCGTTTGGGAAAGGGTTAACTCTTTATGAAACAGTCCTGCAGAGAAAATGCTGGTAATCAGCATTTTCTCCTTTTCATATAATGTTTTATATCCTATCAGAGAACTTAACCCTTTCCCAAACAAGCCCTGGTTTTCACGTGTCTGCAGTACAAGTCTTTTGAAAACACTGTGGGAAAAGGAGAAATTGCTCCTAACAAGCAATTTCTCCTTTTCCCACAGTGTTTTCTACCCTTTTTGAGAACTTTTTGTCATTTTCATCAAATTTAAAATTGTCGTCTGCAAACTTTTTCAATTTGGACCAGTCCAAAATTTGTCGTTTGGGAAAGGGCTAAGTATGTTTGTACCAGGTTTAAATTTGTCGTCTGCCGATGCTGTGCATTTCAATGAGTCCAACATATGTTGTGTGGGAAAGGGTTAACACATACCTATTTGGGGACAACTTTTTTGATTTTGCAAAGTTTTTTGTGATGAAAACAGTATGGCAGAAAGAGAAATTGCTAATCAATACCATTATCTTCTTTTGCCTCAATGCTTTCACTTGTACTTGTGTATTTAACACTTTACCAGACAACAAAATTTCAGCCTTGTCCAAATTGAAAGCATTTGCAGAGGACATTTCATTGTGGCTGAAATGGTGCAATTTTTCTTTGGTAGAGCAGAAAATATTGTGGGAAAAGGAGAAAATGCTGGTTACCAGCATTTTCTCCTTTTTCCACAATGTTTTCAAAAGGCTTCTTTCCCAGGGTAGTTAATAGGCAGCATTGTGCTGTAAAGGGTTAAAGATTAACTCAGGTTGACTATAATTGATATGTTACGAACATGTTTCTAAGGTTGCCCAACACAAGTTCATTTCAGGAGGTGAGGTGCAATTCTTTAACAGACACCAAAATTGTAGACTTGTCCAAATTTAAAGCAGTAAACATTACTGATGACAATCTAAATGTGGCTTAGATGATGTTTGAGTTAAAAAAAAAAAAAATTCGGGAATAGGAGAAAATGCTATTAACCAGCATTTTCTCCATTTCCCATAGTGATTTGAAAAAGCTTTATTCCCCAGGGTCGTTAAAACATAGGATTGTGTGGTAAAAAGTTAACTCTTTACCAAATGCAAAATTTCAGACTGGTCCAAATTCAAAGCATTTGCAGATGACAAATATTGCTCAAATGATTGGATTTGTTTCTGAAAGGTAAGAAAACATTGTGGGAAAAGGAGAAAATGCTGGCTACCAGCATTTTCTCCTTTTCCCACAAAGTTTTCAAAATCTTCATCGTTAAAACACAGGTTTGCGTGGTAAAGAGTTAATCCATTGAACATGCCAGAGTTGGGGTGTTATGACTGTATTTTGTCATTGATCAAGCTTGTGAAGATTCAACAGATACTTAACTCTTTACCAAACGACAAAATTTTAGATTGGTCCAAATTGAAAGCATTTGCAGATGACAAATTAAATGATGCTTAAATGATGATTTCTCTCTTTGGCAAGTTGGAAAATATTGTGGGAAAAGGAGAAAATTGTGGTTACCAGCATTTTCTTTTTTTCCTACAATGTTTTCTAAAGGCTTCTTTCACAGGGTCGTTTGGGATTGTGTGGTAAAGGGTTTATTCTTTACCAAATGATAAAATCTCAGACTAGTCCAAATTGAAAGCATTTGCAGACGTCAAAGTAAACATTGCACAAATTAGGGAATTCTTGGTTGAAAGGGTAGAAAACATTGTGGGAAAAAGAGAAAATGCTGGTTACCAGCATTTTCTCCTTTTGCCAACAATGTTTTCAAATCCTTCTTTCACAGAGTTGTTAAAATTTGGGATTGTGTGGTAAAGGGTTAACTGTTTACCAAATGACAAAATTTCAGACTAGTCCAAAGTGAAAGCAGTTGCAGACGTCAAAGTAAATGTTGCACAAATTAGGGAATTCTTGATTGAAAGGGTAGAAAGCATTGTGGGAAAAGGAGAAAATGCTGGTCATGAAGGTAGATGTTAAATTTAAAGTCATCATCAAGCACAGACATGTTTGATTGGTTGATTTAGTGATGCTTGCATGTTTTTGTACCTATGCAGACAATTGCAAACATCATTTCAACAGGTTTCTAAATAAGCAAGTGGAAGATTGTTTTATTGAAAACTGGCAAAACACTTCAAGCAAACAGGATTACCAGTAAGCAACCTTTTGCTACTGCTTTGTGTCCAGGTAGCAAAATTTGTTTTTCAGCTAGAAAATTTGCTGCTTGCTACTGCTAATTGCAAACCCTGCTATAGTTATACTGATTAACCCTTTCCCAAACAAGCCCTGGTTTTCATGTGTCTGCAGTACAAGTCTTTTGAAAACACTGTGGGAAAAGGAGAAATTGCTCGTAACGAGCAATTTCTCCTTTTCCCACAGTGTTTCCTACCCTTTTTGTTAACTTTCTGCCATTTTCATCAAATTCAAAATTGTCGTCTGCAAACTCTTTCAATTTGGACCAGTCCAAAATTTGTTGTTTGGGAAAGGGTTAAAGGAATGTTGTAGAGGAAACTTTTCAATCCTTGTTTTGAATTGAAAAATTTTAAAAAGTACATGCTGTAAGGTTTCAGGACAAATTTCTGTGGAAATTATGATATGAAAATAGAAGTCATTGCTTTTTGAAAAATGCGGTGAATCAAAACATAGGCTCATCTTAGGCTTATCTAGATGACAAATTAAAATGTTGAAAGCATTTGCACATGACAGAGCAAGTCTGGTTTGAATGAATATGAACAATGCTCTGGCAAAAGGAGATTCTTTTATTTTCAGATATCTTATCCACCGGTTCAGCAACGTCCAGCCTGGACTGGATCTCTGACCCTGCTTACAGACCAGAACATGTACACATCAGCGCAGCAGCAACACCAACACCCGGGGCTCCCCTATTTAACAACACCCACACTCACTATCCCCTCAGCACACTGGACACCTATTGCCCATTCAGAACAACCATTGCCACAGCCAAGACCCCCATTAAGAAGCCGGCCACTAAGCGCAGGGTCTCGTAGACCAGGATCTGCCTATGACAGGTAAACACGGGTTGCAAGTGTAATTCAGATAAGGGCCAGAATTACTTAGACCATGTCTTTTTATGTAAAATCCTTGTTAACCCTTTCCCAACCAAGCCCTGGTTTTCACGTCTCTGCAGGACAAGTCTTTTGGAAACGCTGTGGGAAAAGGAGAAATTGCTCGTAATGAGCAATTTCTCCTTTTCCCACAGTGGTTTCTACCCTTTTTGATAACTTTCTGCCATTTTCATCAAATTTAAAATTGTCGTCTGCAAACTCTTTAACTTTGGACCAGTCCAAAATTTGTTGTTTGGGAAAGGGTTAAATCTTTTTTTTTTAAAGCATCAAAATATTTTTGCTCTTTCAGTTGAGAATGTTTCTTTAAACCCTTTCTCAGAGTCGCCCAGCTGGTTTGCTCAGTGGTTTGTGTATCTAACTCATGACTTGGTGGTTGCAAGTCCAATACCTGATTGAGGCAAACTTTCTTTCCGGTGATTTTTCGCCTCTCACCTCAGATGCATGTGAGAAAAGTAGTCAGTGGCTTGGAAAGAAAGTTATGTCAGCACTGGTGTGAGACAGCCAGGAAACATATGTGTAGGTACATTGACCACCGTGGTATGACCTACACTTTAAAAAATAGTGTTAAACTCGAATTCATTGTTACAGTAACAGGCATCTGTAGTCACAGTGGTGAGTGTACCTTTCATGGGTTCCTAGAGGTATCTTAACCCTTTCCCAAACAAGCCTTGGTTTTCACGTGTCTGCAGTACAAGTCTTTTGAAAACTCTGTGGGAAAGGGAGAAATTGCTCGTAATGAGCAATTTCTCCTTTTCCCACAGTGTTTTCTACCCTTTTTGAGACCTTTCTGCTATTTTCATCAAATTTAAAATTGTCGTCTGCAAACTCTTTCAATTTGGACAAGTCCAAAATTTGTCGTTTGGGAAAGGGTTAACCTGTAACCTGTATTGTTTCCTATTTTTTCAGAACATTTTCTACCTGTTCCAAAACATAGCCGTGAGCCATGCTCTGGCTAAAGGGAGATAAATGCATCTCTGTGATACATTATACCAAACAAATGATCACATATTTATGGATCCATCAAATCTATCTTGTCTAAGAATTGGCTGAGTCATGAAATAGAATGGTCCTTGGAAATGCAGAAAATTTACAAAAAGCAAAAAGGTTTGACCCATGTATGTCTGCACAGACTGCGCAGGCTGACATGGGTCGATATGTTTTGCAGATGCATTAACTCTTTCCCAAATGACAAATTTTGGACTGGTCCAGATTGAAAGAGTTTGCAGACGACAATTTTAAATTTGATGAAAATAGCAGAAAGTTATCAAAAAGGGTAGAAAACACTGTGGGAAAAGGAGAAATTGCTCCTTTTCCCACAGTGTTTTTAGAAGACTTGTACTGCAGACACATGAAAACCAGGGCTTGTTTGGGAAAGGGTTAAGCTTCTCCTTCACAGAGTATGGCTTACGTGTATATCCAATCATTTCTGCCATATTAAATTTGTTGTCCACAAATGCTTTTGACATGGACTTGTAAATAATTTTGGGTTTTGGTAAGAGATGAGGGTTTATTCAATGACTTATGAAGACTTATCATACTGTAATTTTACAGGTTACAAAATATCAGCACCTCAATGCAGACATCGACAGCTGCTGGCGTGTCATCTCCGATACCTAGAAGTAAGTTTGTCAAGGATTTTATTGTATCTTTTTGTGGTTTTTGTGTGTCTAACCCATTCCTTCATACAAATCTATGTTTTGACTGACAGTCCATGATCAAATTTCAGAAAAACATGACACGACATGGCGAGTGAAGAAAAAGCTAAATATCTCTTTACCAAACGACAAAATTTTGCACTCACCCAGGTAAAAAGTATTTGGGACGACAACTTGAATGGAGCTCAAATGATGATTCCAGTCTTTGATAGGGTAGAAAAGATTGTGGGAAAAGGAAAAAATGCTGGTTACCAGCATTTTCTCATTTTCCAACAATGTTTTAAAAAGCTTTCTTCCTCGGGGTTGTTAAAACTTGGGATTGTGTGGTCAAGAGATAAAGGCATTTTCCATTTACCATGAAATATTTTTTTAATATTCTGTACAGCCAGGGGGTGTTTATTATTTGCATTATTTTTTTTTTCAAACATGTTTAATTTTCAGATTTACAATTTTGTCTATGATGGAATGGGTTAGTTTATGTTTCATTGTGGATTTTAATTTGAGGTGTGTTTTTGCACGTTCAACAAAGGTCGGAATAAAAAGCTCTGAATGATTCTGGAGATTTTTTGCCACTTAATTCCTTAACCCTTTACCACACTATGACAAATTTTAATGGCGCTGCGGAAGAAGCCTTTGGAAAACATTGTAGGAAAAGGAGAAAATGGTAACCAGCATTTTCTCCTTTTCCCACAATGTTTCCTAACATTTCAGATACAAATCCAATTGTTTCATCCATATGTAATTTGTTGTTTGAAAATGTTTTCAATTTGGGAAAGTCTAAACTTTTTCTGTGTAGTAAAGGGTTAACAAATTTGTCCTTAGTTAAACTATCATTCTTTTACCTAACGATAAAATTTTAGAATTGTTGAAAATGAATGCATTCCAGACAACAAACTCAATATAGCTTAAACGATGGCCATTGCCCCTGAAAGTGTAGAAAACCTTGTGCAAAAAGGAGAAAATGCAGGTTACCAGCATTTTCTCCTTTTCCCTCGAAGATTTCAAATGGCAATTTGTCACAATGTTTTCTAAAGCGTTTTTTCTCAAGGTCTTTTAAACTCAGGATTGTTTGGTAAAGGGTTAAGAAAATCCAAATGAGCCATGCTCTGTGAAAAGGGGGCTTAATGCATCTGCGAAAAGTATCGCCCCAGGTCAGCCTGCACAATCCGTGCAAGCCAGCCTGGGCCAAAACTTTTTGTTATTGGTCAATTTTCTGTGTGTTCAAGGACCAGTCTACCACATGATTAACCCTTTCCCAAACTATAAATTTTAGACTGGTCCAAATTGAAAGAGTTAGACGACAATTTTAAATTTGATGAAAATGGCAGAAAGTTCTCAAAAGGGGTAGAAAACACTGTGGGAAAAGGAGAAATTGCTCGTTACGAGCAATTTCTCCTTTTCCCACAGTGTTTTCAAAAGACTTGTAGTGCAGACAAGTGAAAACCAGGGCTTGTTTGGGAAAGGGTTAAGTCGGTTGTTAACCTTTTACCACACAGTCCCGAGTTTTAACGACCCTGAGGAAGAAGCCTTTTTAAAAACATGGTGGGAAAAGGATAAAATGCTGGTAACCAGCATTTTCTCCTTTTCTCACAATGTTTTCTACCCTATCAAAGAGAAATTCCATCAGTTAAGCCACATTTCAATTTTCGTCTGCAAATGCTTTCAGTTTGGACAAGTTTACATTTTTGTCGTTTGGTAAAGAGTTAAAAAAAAAAAGTGGCTGTTATGGATCTATAGTTTTGTGATGGCTTGATTGGTATCATGGATCACAGAGATTCATTAAGCCCCCCTTTGCCAGAGCATGGTTCAGATTTATTTATCCAGCACTGAAGGTAAAGTACAATGAACTTTAGAATCAACAAACTTGTTACAATTTTGTTTGAAAGATGTACACCCAGCAAGAATGATATGTGCAAATTGGTCCATCAATATGCAAAACAGATTGGTTGAAAAGTAACTTTATCTATGGGTTCCAAAAGTTGTAGTTACAATAGTTTTACACTCAACCAGGTAATAATTGAAATGAGTTGTGTAGATATAAACTGCTTACTTAAGGATTTAAGTTTGTTGGTCAAAGGTCATGGTCATTGTTACCCCTTGCTAGGTTACAAGGTAACTTAAAGTATTTTGCAGAATGTGAAGATTAAGATCAGACTGTAAAGAATACAAAATCTGATCTTTAATTCAATTTTCATATTATGTTTAAAATGGTTTATATCTGTGAGGCTTGTAATTTGGTCTGTTCCTAAGAATTTTTTACGTATTTATCACTGTAACCCTTTACCAAACAGTCCTGACTTTTAACAACCCTGATAAAAAAACCTTTTCTAAACAGTATGGGAAAAGGAGAAAATTCTGGTAACCAGGGTAATGCTGGTAACAATCAATACAAATATCTGTACTAACAGAGGCACATTTCATTGTGATGCAGTGTCTAAAAAATATCTTTAGGTTTTGATATTGTATTTGTTCTTTGTGTTAATTAATGTTTTGTCGACGTGACAGGCACTGTATCTGACTTAATAATATCACATTGTCTTGCGAGACTTGTTTATTTTTTACCAAAGGGAAATAACTCTGTCAGACTGGCAATAATGAGTATTAGAAGACTTTCAAATCTGAGATAAAATATGTGATAAATTAAGATGTTAAGGAGAAAGAAAACTCTATCATTACAACTTTCCCATGATACAGTACAACTCAAAACACATGTACGAAAATTACTTACCCATTTCAGTTTGGTATCATTGTTTATTTTCTTCCCAAATATGCAGAAGTGTGATCAAAGGGAGATAACTCTGTCAGAATGGCAACAATGAGTATTAAAAGACTTTCAAATCTGAGATAAAATCTGAGATAAATCAAGATTTTAAAGAGGAAGAAAACTCGATCATTACCACTTTCCTATAATACAGTGCAGCTCAAAACACTTGCACAAAAGTTACTTACCCATTTCACTTTGGTATCATTGTTTATTTTCTTACCAAATATGCTGTAGAGTGCTCAAAGGGAGATAACTATCAGACTGGTGATAATGACTATTAGAAGACTTTCAAGTCTGAAATAAAATATGTAATAAATTAAGATGTTAAAGAAGAAGAAAACTCTATCATTACAACTTTCCCATGATACAGTACAGCTCAAAACACTTGTACGAAAATTACTTACCCATTTCAGTTTGGTATCATTGTTTATTTTCTTACCAAATATGCAGAAGTGTGATCAAAGGGAGATAACTCTATCAGACTGGCAATAATGAGTATTAGAAGACTTTCAAGTCTGAAATAAATTATGTGATAAATTAAGATGTTAAAGAGGAAGAAAACTCTATCATTACAACTTTCCCATGATACAGTACAGCTCAAAACACTTGTACGAAAATTACTTACCCATTTCAGTTTGGTATCGTTGTTTATTTTCTTCCCAAATAATTATTCAGAAGAGTACTCAAAGAAAGACTGGCAATACTGAGTATCGGAAGATTTTCAAGTCTAAAATAAAATATGTGATAAATTAAGATATTAAAGAGGAAGACAACTCACTTTCCCATGATACAGTACAGCTCAAAACACTTGTACAAAAATTACTTATCCATTTCACTTTGGTATCATTGTTTATTTTCTTATCAAATATGCAGCAGAGTCCTCAAAAGGAGATAACTCTGTCAGACTGGCAACAATGAGTATTAAAAGACTTCCAAATTTGAAATTAAATATGTGATAATTTAAGATGTTAAAGAGGAAGAAAACTCTATCATTATCACTTTTTAATGATACAGTACAGCTCAAAACACTTGCACAAAAATTACTTACCCATTTTAATTTGGTATCATCTTACCTGTAAGCATGATAAGGGCAATTCTGGTATCAGGGTCTATGTTCATCAACCATTCTTAGTCTTATTTTCCAAGATTTTCTAATTGTGAAAGTAACACAACTTCTGATTGGCTAAACCATTGGGTTTAGCCAATCAGAAGTTGTGTTGCTTTCACATTTGGAAAATTCTGGAGAATGATACTAAGAATGTTCTTAAGAATGATTGGTGAATACAAACCCAGGTTGAACATTGATCTACAATGTTGGATATTGAGTGACACTTTGGTTGAAAAATAGCTGCGAAATTGCTGCATGACATTTTTGCCTCAACTCTTTACCACAAAATCCCGACTTTTAACGACCCTGAGAAAGAATCTTTTGGAAAACATTGTGGGAAAAGGAGAAAATTCTGGTAACCAGCAGTTTCTCCTTTTCCCACAATGTTTTCTAGCCTTCCGAAAACAAACTTCAGTTTTTGAGTTGTATTTATTTTGTTGTCTGTGAAGTCTTTTAATTTGGACTTTGTCATTTGGTAAAAAGTTAAAATAAAGAATTTTTTTTTTTTAACCTTGCATTCTCAGAGATCATTCTTAGAAAAGCAAACAGTTGGACATAATTTAACCCATTACCAGACGACAACATTTTACCTTGTCCAAATTGAAAGCATTTGCAGACGACAGTTTCAGTGTGGCTCAATTGGTGCAACTTTTCTTTGATAGGGTAGAAAACATTGTGGGAAAAGGAGAAAATGCTGGTTACCAGCATTTTCTCCTTTTCCCACAATGTTTTCAAAAGGCTTCTTTCCCTGGGGCGTCAAAAAGGCGTCATTGTGCAGTAAAGGGTTAAAAGATTGAAATATAGTATTGAGACAAAACGAGCTAACTGTTCAGCATGATCGGTGTCTCTGTTTGTTGTAACGTATTTCAATTCTGCTGCTAAAATGATATATTTTAGCCATGCTCTAACAAAAGGGGGCTTAATGCATCTCCCTAATGCATTATACCAAGCAAGACATCACCTAGTGTAGATCCTTAAAATTTGTTTGGACAAATAATCGACTAATGCATGAGGGAGAATTATCCTTTGACATGCAGAAAATTTAAAGATTGCGAAAAGTTTCCGCCAATGTAAGCCTGTGCAGACTGCGCAGGCTGACGTGGGTCGATACTTTTCGCAAATGCATTAGGCCCCCTTTTCACAGAGCACAGCTCTTTTTAAGTTATATGTTGCAAAAAATAATGTTTAGATCATGAAATATACATTGCTAGCTTGCCTGTTTTGAAGAAAATGTCAAGGTTTTGTCATTGCCTCGTTGTCTTCGTCTGTATGATAACGCAAAAAGTTTGACATTCTATAATATCTGTCATTACTGAAGATATTTACTGTAAACTCAGACTAGTTGTCAGCTATCAAAAGGAGAACCCATACAACAGTCAAAATATCTTTGACACAGTTATGCCCCTTGTTCAACTTACAATTTTGTACTGAAAATCAATCCATTTCTAAAGGCAGCTGCAGTCTAGTGTCATCAGCATGCAGTGCTCTTGTTCATCTGATCAGTATATTTGTTGTATTGTGCTTATTTATTGATTTAGTTTCAGTTCATTATTTTCACTCATTCGTAATTATATATATATATATATATATAGAAGATATTTGAGGTTTTTTTGGTGAAAGATCGAAACCATTTCACCAAGTGAACATAATTGGTAATATTTCACGACTGGTGTAGCCATGGGTGAAAATTTTACCGATGATGTTCAAGAGATGAAATAAATTTTGATCTTTCACCAAAAAATACAAATATTCTAATTATCTCATGCTTCTAATCCCTTTTTTGTTGGGACCTTCCGTAAAATCTAGTAAAGTTGTTTTCGGTAATCCCTGTGGCGTAACCCCTCTCACATAACAACACATTGCAATATTACTTTAGGTGCGAGAAATATAGGGTAAATGTGCATAACTTATGTCATATTTCCCTCTGGTTGAATGGCATGCGCTGTTTACCTTGGTAACTATTGTGCAGGAACTACAGTCCTGTTTTTGCCTTCAATTGAAGAGTTAGAAAATATGAAATTGGTATTTTTCACTGTTTGTAACCATAAAATGTCAAATCATAATCCACCATTATTTCTCGATAAACTGTTGAAAAGCATGAAATAAGAATTTCCTATTTTCATATTTGAAATTTTCCAAGAAAACAAAAATTGATGCTATATAGAAGAAAAAGGCTGCATTTGCTATTGTGTTTGTGTATGTGTGTGTTTTTTTCCATGTTGCTTATTTCCAATGTGTGCAATTATTTGTAAAATTTTGACAGCTAAATCCTCCTGGACTGTGCAAGGTACACTCATGTTACATATTTTTCTTGGTTTCATTGAGAAAATGTTTGAGGAATAAAAGGGAGATAATACAGCAGTAACTATTATATTCGAACAAATCCTTGCTCCAGTCTGTCAGAGAAAGTAACTTAAGCTGTACTTAGCACGGTAAGGTTGGACTTGTTCCTTGCTGTGTACATCTAAGATTTGGCAGAACAGAAATACTGTATTTCATCTATTTAATGCTCCCTCCCTAATAGTAGCGCCCCCACTATATTTATTACTCCAGAGGCCTCCGGACCACCCCCATCCATACCCGACTTACATTAAAATCGATGACTAGAATGACAAACTTCCAAACACAAGATAACTTCACTAAAACTTTTCAAATGCAGACTGACAAAAATCACTTATGACCAATATTTTATAAATAAACTTGCTACTACGGAGTCATCATAATCTTAATTACTTCACAAATGAATGTCATTTACACATGACTATCCAAATACACATAGACTTCCAATAACATTATAAACTTCTGGTAATACAAAATTTATCAACTAACTTTGAAAAACTTTAAGAAAGTGAAGTGTCGATTACCAGTGTTCCATGCTAGGCGTGAATGCTATTTAATGTCCAAATAACACATGATCAGCGGTAAAATGGATATTCTGCATTACTGCATTACATTTGGTCATTCAAAATGGTGATTGCTTTGCAGTCGGCACTGACTAAACTGGTACCATAAAGTACCATACTTACTCTAAGTAAGTACAGCACTTCAATTTCCAGGAAATTGGCTATGAAATAAGAGCGCCCTTTTGATGTTTTGCATGGCACACTGATGCGTTAATTAGGTGAAATATGGTAATTAAATGGTAACTAACTTAAAAGGCTTTGATGAAGAAAAAGGTTACAAAAAGTTCCAATAAATGGAGAAGTTCTAATTGTAAAATGATTATTTTTGAATGTCTCCCTCTTTTTCCAAACTTTTTTTCAGTGTTTCACTAGACAGTATACAAGAAAAAAAGCTTGTCCACAGAAAAAGCAAGACTTAACCCTTTACCAGATGACAAAATTTTAGCCCTGTCCAAATTGAAAGCATTTGCAGACGACAATTTCAATGTGGCTCAAATGGTGCAATTTTTCTTTGATAGGGTAGAGAACATTGTGGGAAAAGGAGAAAATGCTGGTTACCAGCATTTTCTCCTTTTCCCACAATGTTTCCAAATGGCTTCTTTTCTAGGGGCGTCAAAAGGCGTCATTGTGCGGTAAAGGGTTAAATAATTCTTTCAAATTAGGTTAGAATGATTTAGATGAAAGTCACATGCAGTATGCTACTAAAAGCTCGCTATTGCTAAGGTTATTGCTGCATTATTTTTGAAAAGGTTGTGTACTGATTAGGGATTATTTTAACCCTTTACCAAGCAATCCCCTGTTTTAACAAACTTGACGGAGATAGCTTTTGAAAACATGATGGGAAAGGAGAAAATGCTGGTAACCAACATTTTCTCATTTTCTCACAATGTTTTCCACCCTTTCAACTACATATCCAATCAATATAGTTACAATCAAATTCTCGTCTGCAAAAACTTTCAGTTTTGAGCAGTTAAATTTTGTTTTATTTCTCAAAGAATTAAAAAATTACTGTCAGGCTGTACTTAGTTCTCACCTCAACCAATACCCAATTGACAAATTTTCTGTGCACTTGCTCATAGAATGGGTTCTTGGGGGTTGGATTTGTAATCTTTTGATTTCACGCCTTGTACTTGGAGTTTTATTGTAAATTTCCATCTGAATGAAATCATAGTTGTATAGAATTTTTCCTTTCAAACAGTTTGTTTTCTTCTGCCTCCTTTTACTTTTGCTTTTTGCCCACCCTTTTGGGATTTTATTGAGATAGGAGATGGAAATTGAATCTGTTTGTGTGTCAGAAAAATACCTACTTTTAGTTTAAAGTCCAGCACTGCCATCACAGCTATTAACAGTTAACTGGGTAAACTAGTCTCAACAATGAGACATTTACAATGCTTCTTTTCATATTTGGATGTTTGTTGTGCACCTTACCCTCCTGAGTTCATTGTGAATTTGGAGACAGTTATCTGTGCTACTGGGTCAACAACAGAAATCGTGCAGAGAAAATCTCTCAACCTTATAGACTGTCCATGAAGTTCGAATCACATTCACATCATTTTTTCATTCTTCAACCTTAGCTTTTATTATATTCACCGCATCTTGACCTTCAACTTCATCAATAGGTCTTGCAGTGGTACCTTTAATAATAAGATTATTTATAATAAATAGTGCCTTTTAACTGTTTACCACCCAATCCCAAGTCTTAACAACCTTGAAGAAGAAGGCTTTTGAAAACACTGTGGGAGTGGAGAAAATGGTGGTACCAGCATTTTCCTCCTTTCCCAAAATGTTTTCTACCATTTCAGCATCTGAAATCATCTTTTGAGTTAAATAGAATTTTTTGTCCACTAATTCTTTAAATTTGGTCAAGTCTATTATTAAATTTTGTTGTATGATAAAAGAATTAAGTGATTTACATATAAGTGCGAAATTGCTGTAAGCTATAACTGCGGTGTAGTGCAATAATTTTAATCTGTTACCAAATGACAAAATTTTAATCTAGACCAAAATGAAAGCATTCACAGACAACAAAATTAAATGTGACACAAGTTATAATTTCTTTTATCCTGTCACCTTCTATAAATTCCGTCGTATAACAGGGGGTCATATAAACTTGGTGATATATGGTCACTTGACCACGTGACTAGGTTTATTATGTCAGTTGACCACGTGATCAAGGTTTATTAGGCTAGTTGGTCATGTGACCAGACGGAACTCCTTTTTTTGGTAGCGCGATACGAAATCAATATTTTAAAGTAAAATTATCGCTTAAAATTCGATGCACATATTGATTTTTCTTATTATTTAAAATAAAACAGAATTCTTCGCCACAGCATTCTCCCGAGGTCTTACGTCACGTTTATGACATAGTCAATATAATTTATGACGTCATTATTGCAGCTGCATACCCAAAGCGCTTTACACAGTTCGCCATTTGTGTGTTTATTTCATGGTGAGAAAGATGTCAATACGTACTTTAATTTCGAGCGAAATATTCTATCTAGTCGGATTTAGGATTGTTTACAAATGAGAAACAGGATAGACAGAATAGTGTTGTGGATTGTGGAATTATACAATAACATAGTGTCTTTGATTTCAAGAAAGTTTGTCATGCTTGGCTTCGGAATTTTATGGTATCAGTACCGTAAGATATTGAATAGGAGGTACGGTCTTTATATCAATGTTTGTTTTTTGTTTTGTTTTGTTCTTGCAGAGTGCGTGACAGGATAAATAGAATAGATGGTTGGTGTCTTGGATGGTTTAAGTTTATCGGGCTCGGCTCTGAAATTTATCCGGTTCGCCTTCGGCTCACCAGATAAATTCCTCCGCCTTGCCCGATAAACTTAACCCATCCAAGACACCAACCATCTATTCTCTCTTTCTTTGATAGGATAGAAAACATTATGGGAAAAGGAGAAAATGCCGGTTACCAGCATTTTCTCCTTTTCCTTATAATGTTTTCAAAAGCCTTCTTTTTCGGGTTTGTTAAAATTAGGGATAGTGTGGTAAAGGGTTAAATAATGAATTGGGAAACTTTTGCTTATGTAACAAACTGAGCATGTAAAAACCTGCAAACCCGACTTTTTCTATAATTTTTGTAAAAGAAAAATAAGTTGTTCATATATCTCCACTTGACAAAATTGCCTTCAGATGCCAATATTTGATTTGAACCTAAAAGTACAAATTACGGCAAGAGCCTAATTACAGATTTATGGTTTCATATAATAATTATAAAATTCTATTATTATCTCTTTACCAAACGACACATTTTTAGACCAGTCCAAAGTGAAAGCTTTTGCAGACAACAAAATAAATGTGAATCAAAAATTGAAATTTGTTTTTGGAAAAGTAGAAAAGTAGAAAACATTGCGGGAAAAGAAGAAAATTCTGGTTACCAGCATTTTTTCCTTTTCCCGCAATGTTTATGAAAGGCTTCTTCCTGAAGGTCATTAAAAGTCGAGATTGTGTGGTAAAGGGTTATACAGTACTACACAATAAAAAGAATATCAAAATAAATTTTGTTGCAAATGTATTTTGATGTTCTTTTTATTGCATAGTACTGTATAATTATGGAATTTTAACATTATTTTTTTTTTTTTCTTATATGAAAGCTTGGGGTTTTCTTCCTGGACATGTCAAAAATTTATATGATTAACCCTTTCCCAAACGACAAATTTTAGACTGGTCCATACTGAAGAGCGTGCAGATGACAATTTTATATTTGATGAAAATGGCAGAAAGTTCTCAAAAAGGGTAGAAAACACTGTGGAAAAAGGAGAAATTGCTCGTTACGAGCAATTTCTCCTTTTCCCACAGTGTTTTCAAAAGACTTGTACTGCAGACATGTGAAAACCAGGGCTTGTTTGGGAAAGGGTTAAGACTAAATTAGGTTTGGTGCTTGTCATATCCATAGCAGGACTTACAAATGGCCCTTTCCACATGACTTGTATCCTTCATGGCACACAAAGCCAAAAAAATACAAGCCACAATCTGGCTAAAGGGGGTTTAATGCATCTCCATGATGCATCATACGAAGCAAGTCATCACATAATTATGGATTCATAAAATCCATTTTGTCTAACAACCGACGGAATCATTAGGAATACTGGTCGTTTGACATGCAGAAAATTTACCTATAGCAAAAAGTTTCAATCCAGGTCAGCCTGCGCAGGCTGACCTGGGTTGATTCTTTTTACAGATGCAAAAAATCCCTTTTTACAGAGCATGATTCATATTATAAAGACTAGATTGGGTTTGATGCATGTCATATCCATAGCAGGACTTACAAATGGCTCAATTCCACAAGACTTTTATTCTGAATGGCACATAAAGTCTAATAGATATACTGCACAGTATTTTGAAAATATTTTAACAAACATATATAGTAAATAGAGGACAGTTGTCTATTTCAGTATATTATTGAAATTATTTTCATCAAGTGAAAAGGGAAGGCTATACTTTAACGAGTGGCAAACTTACAAGTGAAATATGGACTTTGCTTTTCATGAGATGAAAGAAATTTCGATCATACACTGAAACAAAAAATTATCCTATTTTTTTTTTATGCTCTTCACTTTAAGCTTTCTTTTCATGTCTACTTTTTGCTCACCATGAAAAAGTATGTGCGTTTTTCAAGCAAAACAGATCTTTTCAATCCATTCAGATACAGCCTTGCTGTAATAATGACATCATGAGTGACGTTGACTACATCGTAAAACATGAGGTATATTTGTGGCATGTCTAAAAATGAAAGTTACAATATTCATTGGTGAATTATAAGAATATAATTCAATGTTAGATTTCTATAAACTACTGAAAAGCATAAAAGAAAAATGTTAATTATGAAAGAGGATTCTGAATTTCTTTATTTTCTATTTCCTCCCTACTGACCCTTTATTACATGACAAAAATTTTCGACTTGTCTAAATTCAAAGCATTTGCAGACAGCAAATTACATTTGGCTCAGATGATAGGAATGGTGCTTGACAGGGTAGAAAACAGTGTCTGAAAAGGAGAAAGTGCTGATTACCAGCCTGTTTCTACAGGGATGTTTTGACAGAGAATGTTTGGTAAAGGGTTAATTATTATATTGTGTTTTTTTTCTCTGTATTTCTTAGGTCTTTTTCTAAGCAAATATTGGTATCTAAGGTCTGTATTAACAAAACATTCTTAAAAACAGTTTTAGTCTTATACACTGGATTTTTCTAAATTTGAAACTAACACAACTTCTGATTGGCTAGCCCAAACAGTTAGCCATCAGAAGTTGTGTTACTTTCAAAATCAAGAACAAGACTAAAAATGAAACTAAGAATGGTTGGTGAATATGGGCCCTGGAGAAGTATCATGTATAAGATAATTTGAGATTTTTTCATTCTGAATTATTTCAGATTTTAACCATTTACCACACAGCATAATTTTAGACTTGTCCAAATCCAAAGAATGGCAGATGAAAAATTTAATGTGGCTTGAATGAGGGAGTTGTCTTTGATAGGGTAGAAAACAGCATTACCAGCATTTTCCTTTTTTCCCACAATGGTTTCAAAAGCCCTGTTTTTTCAGGGTCGTTGAAAGTCGGGATTATTTGGTAAAGGGTTAATCTTTAAAGCACAAAAACCAAAATGGAGAGATCTAAATTTCAAAATTAAAGGCTATTTTGCCAAATCATACTTGAGATAAGACTATGTAGATCTAAGATCAGACTGCACATACTGAAGTCTGACCTTGCCTAATTCAGACTACAAAGGCAAATCAAGTTATAGCTTTGTAAGTGTAAATACGTCCGAGTTACAAGTAAAATGTAGCTAACTAAATTACTGTTCAAAACATTTAGTCTGATCTTAACCTAAACTACGGTATTTGCTCTGCTGAGACATTCTGGCCAAAAGTAATTTTGAAAAGGCAGTTATATGAATGTGTTTACCTGGCTGGAAAATTTTGATGATGTTCATTTGTTTTGTCTGTAGATTCTTTAATCCTTTCCCAAACGACAAGCTCTAGACTCTTCCAAGCTGAAAGTATCCGCAGACGACATATTTGAAAGTGGTAAAAATAAAACAAAGTTCTTTGACAGGGAAGAAAACATTGTGGGAAAAGGAGAAAATGCTGGTTACCAGCATTTTCTCCTTTTCCCACAATGTTTTTAAAAGCTTTAATCATTAGGGTTGTTAACCCTTTACCACACAATCCCAACTTTTAACAACCCTGAAAGAGAAGACTATTGAAAATATTGTAGGAAAAGGAAATAATGATGGTAACCAGCATTTTTTCCTTTCCCCACAATGTTTTCTACCCTATCAAAGACAGAAATTATGATTCTAGCAATGTTTAATTTGTTGTCTGCAAATGCTTTCAATTTAGTCCAGTCCAAAATTTTATTGTTTGCTAAAGAGTTAGAGGGATTGTTTGGTAAAGGGTTACATTTGGACATGTCTAAAATTTTTTCCTTCTGTAAATAGATAAGCATGGTCTAACATTGTGTTACAGGTGGAGGATGGGTCAACAATGGTACTGGAAGAAGTGTTGTTACTAGTCAGTTTGCTCCTGCTCCCACACAAGTTGCTCAAAATGGTTTCCCAAGTGAGAGCTTTGCAGTCCAAGAAAGGGTAAGGGCACATCCTGTTGTTGATGATCTCAGAATTATAAATTTCATTTTCATGGTATATTCTTCATTTTTAACTCATGACATGGTGATGACAAATTTGTATCAGTCTAGTTTGAAAACATCTTTGTAAAATATCAATAAAACAAGTTGTGTACATTTTGATTGTACATCTCTCTCTCTCTAAAACAACATATTGATGGTACATCTTTCTCCATAAAAGATATTAATGGTACATCAGTAGCTGTAAAACATTTTAATGGTACATATTCATCTGTGAAACAACATTTTAATGTTATATCTTTAATTGTAAAACAACATTTTAATGTTATGTCTATATCTGTAACACAACTTTTTAATGATATGTCTGTATCTTTAAAACAATTCTTTAATGGTATGCCTGTATCTGTAAAGAAAATCTGTATCTGTAACACAGCATTTTACTGGTACATCTGTATCTGTAAAACAACATTTTAATTTTGCATCTGTATCTGTAACACATAATTTTATTGGTGCATCTGTTTCTGTAAAACATTTTAATGGTACATCTGTATCTGTAAAACAATATTTTATTGGTGCTTTTTTATTTGTAAGACAATGTTTTAATCGTATGTCTGTATCTGTAAAACACCATTTTATTGGTGCATCTGTATCTGTAACACAACATTTTAATGGTATGTCTGTATCTGTAAAAGACCATTTTATTGGTGCATCTGTATTTGTTAACATTTTAATGGTATGTCTGTATCTGTAAAAGACCATTTTATTGGTGCATCTGTATCTGTACATCTGTATGTTGTTTTACAGTACCTGTAAAACAACATTGTAATGGTGCATCTGTATCTTTAAAACAACATTTTAATGATATGTCTGTATCTGTAAAACAACATTTTAATGGTATACCTGTACCTGTAAAACAACATTGTAATGGTACATCTGTATCTGTAAAACAACATTTTAATGATATGTCTGTATCTGTAAAACATTTTAATGGTACATCTGTATCTTTAAAACAACATTTTAATGGTGCATCTTTATCTGTAAAACAATGTTTTAATGGTACAACTTTTTCTATGAAGCAACATTTTAAGGGTACAACGTTTTCTTTAAAACAACATTTTAATGGTACATCTTTATCTGTAAAACAACAATTTCATGGTACAACTTTCTTAGTATAACAACACTTTAATGGTAGAACTTTCTCTTTAAGACAACATTTTAATGGTACAACTTTCTCTTTAAAAGAATATTTTAATGGTACAACTTTAATTTCTCAATAAACAACATTACAGTACTGGCTGCAAATCCAACTATAGTAGTGAAAGGTGCTTTATGGGTTAAGATTTGAAGATTTCAGTACATTTATTTCTGAATATATTGTATATTTTCGTACAGGACCAGAGAATACAACAGTTATCAGAAGAAGTCACAAGACTGAAGACCTTTGAATTACAAACCCTGAGTAAGGACCAACAAATACAGAGTCTTCAACAGGAATTACAGGTAATAAATTAAGGGACTAGTCACTTAACTCTCCAAGCTGCTAAGTGCAACTCCCTGACCTTTTGTGGACAGTGTAGATCAAGATCAGACTGCACAGAATGTGCAGCCTGATCTTAGATCTACACTGTCCGATACAGAGATATTTTTCCCGTCTAGAAATATCTTTGAAATAGGTAAAATTGGGATTTTTCTATTGGCTTAAAAGCTTCATTTCACTTACTTAGCCGGGTAAACTCTTTACCACTTGACAAAATCTTAGCATGGTCCAAATTGAAAGCATTTGCAATTGATTTATTAAATGTTACGCATAACATAAAATTTTTTTTTCAAAGGGTAAAAAAAAATATGGGAAAAGAAGAAAATGTTGGTTACCAGCATTTCCTTCTTTTCCTAAGTTGTTTTCAAAAGTGTTCTTCCTCAGGGTCATTGAAATTCGGGATTGTGTTGTAAAGGCTTAAAGTTCTGAAAGGCAGAGTTCTGATGCAGTAGTTACTCAATATTTTTGAGAAGGAAGGCTTTTGAAAACATTGTGGAAAAGAACCAATATTTTCTACTTTTCCAACAATCTTTGAAAAAGCCTCCTTTCTCAAGATATTTAAGAATTGGGGTAAAGAATTACTTTCAAGTGTAGTAAATAATTGAGATCAGACTGTATGGAGTGTTTAAGCTGGGGCAATAAATCACTATTCTATACCCAGTTTGAAATCTTACTTTCAACCCTAATCATCTAATTGGTTCAGACAGAAAATACCACAGAGCTTTGATAGTGGCCTGTTGCAAGACATACCAGTTGCCTGCGGATGTTAATTTGTTGACTGTTTACCACATGATAAAATTTTTAGCCTGGTCCAAACTGAAGGCATTGCAGATAACATGTCAAATATTAATGGATACATAAAAGCTATCTTTCAAAAGGTAGAAAACATTGTAGGAAAAGCAGAAAATGCTGGTAACCAGCATTTCCTGCTTTTCCCACAATGTTTTCTAAAGGTCCGCTTCCCCCAGGGTCATTAAAACTTGGGATTGTGTGGTAAGAGTTAAAGATTGATAGATCAAATTTGCTAAGTATCAGTTTTTCTGATGATTTCTTTGCCAGGACTTAAGATCTCAACAACAACAGCAGCAGCAGCCACTTATAATGGGTGGTGATCCAGAAATAACGAACAAATTGTTCCAACTGGAGACAGAAATAACAGCAAAAAAGAAAGAAATCAGCTCCTTGAAAGAACAGGTAGGCACAAATATATAAACTGAAGATGTTTACATGAAAAGTGATTTATAAGTGACTGTCTTATCTCAGAAATTGGTCTAATTTGTTTGATGAAGTAATTTTGATAGGATTTTTTCAGCGTACAGATGAACATTGTTTTGAGTTGAAACACTGTACTACAGATGTATTCCTCAAAAGTTTTGTATAATCAATAATTAAATAGTTAGTGCTGAAGTCTTTACAAAACGATAAAAATGTAGACTGGTCCAAATTGAAAGCATTTGCAGACGACAATTGAAATATGAATCAAATGATGTAAATTGTCTTTGATAGGGTAGAAAACATTTTGGGAAAAGGAGAAAATGCTGGTTACCAGCATTTTCTCTTTTTCCCACGTTTTCACAAAGCTCCTTTTCTCAGGGTTGTTAAAACTTGGGATTGTGTGGTAAAGGGTTAACTCTTTAAAGGACAAATGACAAAATTTTGGACTCAATGAAATTGAAAGCATTTGCAGATGACAAATACAATTGTGGCTAAAATGATGACTTCTGTCATAAAAAAAAGGTAGAAAAAATTGTGGGAAAAGGAAAAAATGCTGTTTACCAGCATTTTCCCATGATGTTTTCAAAAGCCTTGTTCTGCAGGGTCGTTATTACTTGGGATTGTGTGGTAAAGGGTTAAAGACACATTTTAGTCTTCAACTTAATAGAACCTTGTAAAATAAGTTTGTGTTGATGATGGTTGGTCAAAACCGTAATTATTTTTTGCTATAGAGTTGATGTTTGCCAGCCAGTTAATGTCAGTCAAGTTTTCTATTTGAATTATTCTAGAAATCAGAAATTCTACCAAAAAAAAAAAAGAGTCAATTTCTGGCCTTTGCCTTAAGATTCAGCTTATATTTCTCTTTAGATCACTAAATTACACTTTAATTAACCCTTTACCACACAATTCCAAATTTTAATGCCCTGGGAAAGAAGCATTTTGAAAACAGTGTGGAAAAAGGAGAAAATGCTGGTAACCAGCATTTTCTCCTTTTCCCACAATGTTTTCTACCCTATCAAAGAAAAATTGCACCATTTGAGCCACACAGAAATTGTTGTCTGCAAGTGCTTTCAATTTCAGCAAGGCTAAAATTTTGTCGTCTAGTAAAGGGTTAATAAAACAGCTTTTTTTCCATGTTTGAGGCATGTTGCATGAGATGATTTTCATGGAAGTTTTATTTTACTTTATTCTATATAATTGAGTGAAAGAAATGGGGAAATGGTTCGTCAGTCAGGCTTAACTATTTACCAAACAATTCAGACTTTTAACGACCTGAGCCCGTATTCACCAACCATTCTTAAGAACGTTCTTAGACTTATTCTTCAAGATTTTCCAAGTTTGAAAGTAACACAACTTCTGATTGGCTAAATTAAATGGTTTAGCCAATCAGAAGGTGTGTTACTTTCAAATTTGGAAAATTTTGGAGAACAAGACCAAGAATATTCTTAAGAATGGTTGGTGAATACGGGCCCTGGAGGAAGAAAACTTTTAACTCCTTACCAAACGATAAAATTTTAGATTTGACCAGTTTGAAAGCATTTGCAAAAGACACATTAGATGTTTTTCAAAGGATTATTTCTGTCTTTGAAAGGGTAGAAAACATTGTGGGAAAAGGAGAAAATGCTGGTTACCAGCATTTTCTCCTTTTCCAACAATGTTTGCAAAAGCCTTTTCTTTTAGGGTTATCAAAACTCGGGATTGTGTGGCAAAGGGTTAAAAGGATTGTGGGAAAAAGAGCATTTTCTCATTTTTCCCACAAAACTTCCTACCCTATCCTAGACAAATCTCAATGTTAGAGTCATATTTAATTCGTCTTCTGCAAATGCTTTAACTCTTTACCACTCAATCCCACATTTTAATGACCCTCAAGAAGAAGGCTTTTGAAAATATTTTGGGAAAAGGAGAAAATGCTGGTAGCCAGCATTTTCTCCTTTTCCCACAATGTTTTCTAACCTTCCCAAAACAAATTTCAATTTTTGAGACTTATTTATTTTGTCGTCTGCAAATGCTTTCAATTTGGACAAGTCTAAAATATTGTCGTTTGGTAAAGGGTTAAGTTTTGAAAAGTCTAAAATTTTTGTTGTTTGGTAAAGAGTTAACTTTCAAATGCTTCAAAGATAACAGAAAAGCCCCGTATAAAATCTAATGATAACTTCACTAAATAGTTGTTTGCCCACTCAGGAAGCTCCGTGGTTAGCATATCTGACTCATGACCTGGTGTTGCGAGTTCGATACCCAGTTGAGGCAAACTTTCTTTTCGGCGATAGTTCACCTCTCACCTCTGATGCATGTGAGAAAAGTAGTCAGTGGCTTTGATAAGAAAGTTGTGTCAGTACTGGTGTTAGAAAGCCAGGAAACACATGGGTGTGTCACTGATGACCATGATATGACCTGAGCTGTTAAAATGGGGTTGAACTCCAATACAAACCAGAACATAGTTGTTTAACCCTGTACCACACAATCCCGAGTTTTAATGACCCTAACATAATGAGCTTTTGAAAACAGAGTAGGAAATGGAGAAAATGCTGGTAAAACCAGCATTTTCTCCTTTTCCTACTCTGTTTTCTACCCCATCAAAAACAAATTCCATCATTTAAGCAACATTTAAATTGCTTAAAACGACCGTAACATAATGGACTTTTGAAAACAGAGTAGGAAAAGGAGAAAATGCTGGTAACTAGCATTTTCTCCTTGTCCTACTATGTTCTCTACCCTATCAAAAACAAATTCCATCATTTAAGCAACATTTAAATTGCTTAAGATGACCGTAACATTATGGACTTTTGAAAACAGAGTAGGAAAAGGAGAAGATGCTGGTAACTAGCATTTTCTCCTTGTCCTACTATGTTCTCTACCCTATCAAAAACAAGTTCCATCATTTAAGCAACATTTCAATTGCTTAAAATGACCATAACATAATGGACATTTGAAAACATAGTAGGAAAAGGATAAGATGCTGGTAACCAGCATTTTCTCCTTTTCCTACTATGTTTTCTACCCCATCAAAAACAAATTCCATCATTTAAGCCACATTCAAATTGCCATCTGCAAATGCTTTCAATTTGGACCAGTCTAAAATTTTGTCAGTTGATAAAAAGTTAAACATTGGAGAAAGGGTGATGTTTTCTTAGGAAAGTAGATTGTGCTTTGCTACCCCTATTACCATTTATACGGTGATTCATTGCGTCTTGGAATAGATCTGAAACAGACAGCTTCAAGAAAATCATTGTAATTTATGAGTGATTGACATAAAAAAAGTCTGTCATATAAGGATCACTATGTTGAATTTATTTTTATACATCTTAATTTTATTTTACATTTGCACGTTCGTGTTGTGTAATATTTCAGCTCACGACCCTTCAGTCTCAGTCTGAATTAGACATGGGAGATAACCCAGCACAGTTACGCTCCGAACTGAACGAAAAAATAAAAGAGATCAATAATCTCAGAAACGAGCTGGAGCGTGTGAAAAAGGACAAGAACATAACCTCGGGTCTCGTGACCCAAATGCAGAGGGATATGTCGAGTAAAGTAAGGGATGCACGCAATCCGTGTACATGTAGTATATATTCGGAGTTAATCTTGTCCTCTACCTGCGGTGTATGGAACTAACCTCTTTGTCTTTCTGTTGCAGTGCTTCTAAATACCTTGTTGCTTTTTGAGGACACTACAGTCTGTTTTCAATATTACTATATTGCCATGTTGTTTAACTCTTTACTACAGAATCCCGAGTTTCAACAAACCTAGGGAAGAAGGCTTTTGAAAACATTGTGGGAAAAGGAGAAAATGCTGGTAACCAGCATTTTCTCCTTTTCCCACAATCTTTTCTACCCTTCCCAAAACAAATTTCTATATTTCAGTCACTTGTATTTTGTCATCTGCAGCTGGTTTCAAGTTGGACCAGTCTAAAATTTTGTTGTTTGCTATAGCGTTAAATACAAGGCAGCCAAGTGCTGACATGGGCTTGCGCACTGCTCTTGCTACCACTCCATAATGTAAAGTATCATAGTGCCAAGTCTGATTTAAAATTTCTTATTATAGATAAGTATGACAAATATTACTCTACCCAAAAGAAGATGGCCTAAATGACTTCTAAAAACATTTCCCTGATTGGCTTAGTTATGATCAGCCATTTTGGAAATTCAGATTTTCCAAGGAAAGTGGATGTCATCAGATCTCCCATAGTACAGAATTAAAACAAATTAAATGGCAGGCTTTTTATCAGCTCACCTCAGCAGAAAGTGCTCAAAAAAAGCTTTTGTAGCTGGCTATCTAGGTACAGAAAAAGCGTCTTTTAGTGATAAAATATAATAATTGTCTTTCTTTGTCCTCACAGAGCAACATTGGTTGGTTACATTCTGCATATACAAATTCTTGCATGCACTTGTGTACTTATTGTATCATATCCATTTTCCAGAATATAATCTTTCTGTTTATCTTTAACTTCTGTATAACTTTTAATCTTACCTTACTCAGTAGCTGTATGATTTAATTCTTTACCAAGCGATAAAATTTTGAACTTGACCAAATTCAAAGTATTCATAGATGACAAATAACATCTATTTCAAATTATGATTTCTGTCTTTAATAGGGTCGAAAACACTGTGGGAAAAGGAGAAAATGCTGTTTTCAAAAGCCTTTCTCCTCAGGATTGTTTAAAACAAGGGACTGTATGGCAAAGGGTTAAATCATAACCCTCTGACTGAAATTTGTCTGTAGATGATTTTGAAAGACTCTTTGTAATATGTGAATTATGCACATGAACCTAACTTTTAAGCCTACCACACGATGAAGAGTGCTTTTGAAAACATGTTGGGAAGAGGAGAAAAGGCAGGCTAACAGCATTTTCCCTTAATTTCATAATGGATTTTTTACACGTCCAAGAACATATTTCAATTTTTTGAGTCACATTTAATGATCGCCGGCCAAAAGCGAGGGGATATAGTTTTTGTGTTGTCTGTCCGTATGTTCATTTTGTCCACCTGGACAGATATCTTCTAAAATCCTTGATGAAATTTGATGAAACTTTATACATGTTTTCCTTATGATAGTCCACCTATATACTTTTTTTTTTTCATTTAATGCCGTGTCATGATATAAGAGACTTTTTCCGGAGGTGATATCGTTTCACCGAAATAGCTTGTTATTTGTTGTCTGCAAATGCTTTCAACTTGGACAACACTAGAATTTTGTTGTCTGGTAAAGATTTGAAATGAATACTTGTGAAAATGAGAAATAGTTTGTTCGCAAGCAATTTCTCCTTCTTCCAATAAATGGTCAGCTGCAATTGTCTGCATGTTGTCCAGCTGTCTTACAAGTTCAAGAGTAGAAGAAGCCTTGCATTATTCTATCTTCTTTTACATCAAACATAAGCAACGGAAGACCTTTGTTATTCTTTAAAAACAAAATGTTGGTAGAAAGTTCCTTTAACTCTTTACCAAAGTTAAAATTTTGGACTCATCCATTTTAAGAGATTCTGCAGATGACTAAATGAATTTAAGCTTGTATGTGTAAGGTTGGAAAACATTGTGGGAAGAGGAGAAAATGCTGGTAACCAGCATTTTCTCCTTTTCCCACCATGTTTTCAAAAGCCTCCTTCCTCAGGTTGTTAAAAGTCGGGATTGCTTGGTAAGGGTTAACCCTTTACCAAACAATCCCTAGTTTAAACAAAACTGAAGAAGAAGGCTTTTGAAAATATTGTGGGAAAAGGAAAAAAAACACTGGTAACCAGCATTTTTTCCTTTTCCCACCACATTTTCTGTCCTATCCAAAGACAAATCTCACCCCTTAAGAAGTGACAGAGTAATGACAAAGTCTTTTATTTATCATAATACATAAATTATAGGGTTATATAAATAGACAAAAAGTCGATCTTTCAACAGAATTTTACGCTCAAGTCTGCTTTTTCTTCACCTGTAGAGGGATTTGACTCTTCACCACACAATCCTGAGTTTTAACAGCCCTGAAAGAGAATGCTTTAGAAAACATTGTGCGAAAAGGGGAAAATGCTGGTGTAACCAGCATTTTCTCCTTTTCCCACAATGTTTTTTCTACCCCATCAAAGACACAAATTATAATTCAAACTACATTTAATTTGTCGTCCGCAAATTCTTTCAATTTGCTGAAGTCCAAAATTTTGTTAGTTGGTAAAGAGTTAAATAAGCACTTTGTATTCACAACAATTAAATCTTTACAAAAATCACAAAGTTTTACAACCTGCAGAATAAATTTTTCGGAAACATTGAAAGAAAGGAAGAAAGTGCTTGTAACCAGCATTTTTCTCCTTTTCCCAACAATGTTTTCAACCCTTTCAAAGACAATTCTGATGATTTGGACAACTTTTGAATTTGTCCATTTGCAAATGCTTTTACCCTAATTTGGATGAGTCCAGAATTTTGTCATATAGTAAGGGTTTGATGTTTCTGCACTGCACATTTTTCAGGAGACACCAGAGCTCAATGAAAGCCAACTTCCAGTTGATCTTGAGGTGATCTTACAGCTATCACAGGCCTTTGAAGCTCCATTAGTCTAAAATTTTCCTCGGTCGATCATCGAACACTTATTAACCCTTTACCTTACGACAATAATGTAGACTGGTCCAAATTGAAAGCATTTGCAGACGACAATTTTATTGCGGCTCAAATGGTGCAGTTTTCTTTGATAGGGTAGAAAACATTGTGGGAAAAGGAGAAAATGCTGGTTACCATGCTGGTTACCAGCATTTTCTCCTTTTCCCACAATGTTTTCAAAAGGCTTCTTCCTCAAGTTTGTTAAAACTTGGGATTGTGTGGTAAAGGGTTAAGCAATACATCGGTGCATTGTCTGTATACCATGGAATGCTAAAATTTCCATTAACACCATTACTATAAATAGCACATTGGTGATTGCTTCTATGTTATATAATACTATATGGCATACGACACACGAAAAGGGGCCTTTGGACACATGCGTAAAAGTGTGTCATTCTAGATCAGCTTGTGCAGTCTCTGACTAATTCGAGATGGCACGTCCTGTTTTTGTGCAATTTTCTTTTTCACGAAAGCCTACTGTATGAAAAATCTTATGTAGTCGTAAAGTGCCATCTCGGACTGTGCAGGCTAATCCAGGACGACACTTTACGCAGATGTCTGAGAGTCTCATTTCGCATGTTGCGGGTCATATATGATATAGATGCAGTCACAGATTTGCTATTTATAGTAACAGTGTCCGACAATGAAAATTTCGGTATCCCATGATTGACAAATGGAGTTTCAGTTGCCTATGCAGCTATATAGAGTGCAATGTAGTATAATGCTGCAACTAAGCTGTTTAGTCTAAAGCAAATAATTAGTTGTGTAACCTCTTGGAGCAAAGTGTGAAAGATGGATCTATATAAATTACATCCTAGAAAAATATGAATTATCTGTTTGAATTAGGGTTCAACCCTTTACCAAAGAATATCAAGTTTTAACAACCCTTAGAGTGCAGGCTTTTGTAAACGTTTTGGGAAAAATAGAAAATGCTGGTAGTCTCAAAAACAACTTAAAAATTTCTCGTCTGCAACTGCTTGCAATGGATGAATCTAAAAGTTTGTCATCTGGTAAGGCCTGTTGACAAATCTCAATTATCGTGTATTGCTTAGTTATCTTGCAATGAAGGAGTTCCAAACAGGTAATAAAACAGGTGATTTTTTACCGAATGTTTCGGTTACAGCGTCTGAACAGATCATGTGACTTACATGACAATGCAAAATTTACACTAATGAGCAAAACAGCTGCAAAATAAGCAAAAATTTTTCAAGCAATAACTTTTGTCTTTTTAGCTCACCTGAGCACAATGTGCTCAAAGTGAGCTATTGTGATCGCCCTATGTCCGGCGTCCATCGTCCGTTGTCTGTCATCTGGCGTCCGTCAACAATTTCTTTAAACATCTTCTCCTAAACCACTGGGCCAATCTTGATGAAACTTGGCAGGGATGTTCCTTTGGTAAAGCTCTACCAAAATTGTTCAAAGAATTGAATTCCACCCTTAACTCTGGTTGCAATGGCAACAAAAAGGAAAAAAATGCAAAATCTTTGAAAATCTTCTTCTCTGAAACTAGAAGGTGCAGAGCTTTGATATTTGGTATGTAGCATCTCCTAGTGGACCTCTACTAAGTTTGTTCATATGATGCCCCTGGGGTCAAAACTGGCCCCGCCCCAGGGGTCACAAGCTTGAGCATAGTAACAAAAAAGGAAAACTTTAAAAATCTTCTTCTCTGAAACTTGAAGGCGTAGAGCTTTGATATTTCGTATGTAGCATCTCCTAGTGGACTTCTACCAAGTTTGTTCATATGATGCCCCTGGGGTCAAAACTGGCCCCGCTCGGGGGTCACAAGATTGAACATAGGAACAAAGGAGGAAAACTTTAAAAACCTTCTTCTCAAAAACTAGAAGGCATAGAGCTTTGATATTTGGCATGTAGCATCTCCTAGTGGACTTCTACCAAGTTTATTCAAATGATGCCCTTGGGGTCAAAACTGGCCCTGCCCCGGGGGTCACAAGTTTGAACATAGGAACAAAGAAGGAAAACTTTAAAAATCTTCTTTTCTGAAACAGGAAGGTGTGAAGCTTTGATACTTGGTATGTAGCATCTTCTAGTGGACCTTTACCAAGTTTGTTCATATGATGCCCTTGGGGTAAAAACTGGCCCTGCCCTGGGGGTCACAATTTCGAATATAGGAACAGAGAAGGAAAAGTTTAAAAATCTTCTTCTCTGAAATTGGAAGGCGTATAGCTTTGATATTTGGTATGTAGCATCTCCTAGTAGACCTCTAAAAAGTATGTTCATATGATGCCCCTGGGGTCAAAACTAGCCCTGCCCCGGGGGTCACAAGTTCGAACATAGGAACAAAGAAGGAAAACTTTAAAAATCTTCCTGTCTTAAACAGGAAGGCGTGGAGCTTTGATATTTGGTATGTAGCATCTTCTAGTGGACCTCTACCAAGTTTGTTCATATGATGCCCTTGGGTTCAAAACTGGCCCTGCCCCGGGGGTCACAAGTTTGAACATAGGAACAAAGAAGGAAAACTTTAAAATTCTTCTTTTCTGAAACCGAAAGGTGTGAAGCTTTGATATTTGGTATGATGCATCTCAGAGTGGACCTCTACCAAGTTTGTTCATATGATGCCCCTGGGGTCAAAACTGGTCCTGCCCCAGGGGTCACAAGTTCGAACATAGGAACAAAGAAGGAAAACTTTAAATTTCTTTTTCTCTTAAACGGGAAGGTGTAGAGCTTTGATATTTGGTATGTAGCATCTCCTAGTGGACCTCTACCAAGTTTTTTCCAAGGATGCTGCTTGGGTCAAAACTGGCCCAGCCCTGGGGGTCACAATTTCGAACATAGGAACAAAGAAGGAAAACAATAAAATTCTTCTTCGAAACTGGAAGGCGTAGAGCTTTGATATTTGGTATGTATTGATTCTCTTCTAAGTTTGTTTGCCCATTTAAGCACAACGAGTTCATTGAGTTCAAAATTGGGTCGTCTTGGGTCATAAACTAGGTCACTAGGCCAAATTAAAGAAATACCTTGTTGGCACTCTGGAGGCCACATTATTTGCTCAAATGCCTTAAAAATCGGTCAGAAAGTTTGTCTTAATAAAATCTCACATAAGTCTTAATTTGGGTCAACTGGGGTCATAAACGAGGTCACTGTGTCAAATTACAGAAATACCTTGTTTGCACTCTGGAGGCCACATTTATTGCTCAAATGACCTGAAATTTGGCCAGAATGTTTGTCTTGATGAAATATCAGATGAGTTTGGATTTTGGTCACCTGGAACCATAAACTAGGTCACTAGGTCAAATTAAAGAAATACCTTGTGGGCAGTCTAGAGGCATATTATTTGCTCAATTGCCTTGAAAATTGGTCAGAATGGTTGTCTTTATAAAATCTCACATGAGTCTAAATTTGGGTCTACTGGGGTCATAAACTAGGTCACTTGGTCAAATTAAAGAAATACCTAGTGGGCACTCTAGAGGCCACATTTATTATTCAGTTGATTTGAAAATTGGTTAAAATGTTTCTTTTGATAAAGTCCAAGACCAGTTCAGATTTGGGTGACCTGGGGTCATAATCTAGGTCACTAGGTCAAATTAAAGAAATACCTTGTGGGCAGTCTAGAGGCCACATTTTTTGCTCAATTGACTTGAAAATTGGTCAGAATGTTTGTCTTCGTGAAATATGAGTTTGAAATTGGGTCACCTGCAGTCATAACCTAGGTCACTTGGTCAAATTAAAGAAATACCTTTAAGGCACCCTACTCAGGTGAGCGATCCAGGGCCATAATTGCCCTCTTGTTTTCAATCTGAAATGTAATGAATGAATGGTTAAGAGTATTCCGCAAAATTATAAGTTTTTATTTCTACAGGAAAAATAGGTGAACCTCATTAAATATTATGTTACAAATAATTGATTTTGCAGTTCTTTTGTTGACAAGTGTAACCTTTGATTACATGCACGATAATGTAAGAAGTAATCCAAAATTTTACGTAGGTCAACATTGGCAACATTTCTGGAGAATTGCTGTTGATATGAACAACAGAAGCGAGTAAATTTCATTTAAAAATAAATCAAGGTCTGTCCAATTTATAAAATACATGATATCTTATTAACCCTTTACCGCACAATGCCACCTTTTAACGCCCCTGGGAAAGAAGCCTTTTGAAAACATTGTGGGGAAAAGGAGAAAATGCTGGTAACCAGCATTTTCTCCTTTTCCCACAATGTATTCTACCCTGTCAAAGAAAAATTGCACAATTTGAGCCACACTGAAATTGTCATCTGCAAATGCTTTCAATTTGGACAAGGCTAAAATTATGTCGTCTGGTAAAGGGTTAAAATACATGGAACTTTAGTCTCCTTACATGCATGATAATTGTTGTGAAGAGGATACAGAGTTATCTTGAATCCAGAAGTAAACATTGTAGTTTGGAAGAAATCCTCCATTTTGCCTAAATGCCTTTTTAACATAGTCTGCTTCAAGACAAAAAGGATCAACTGCATTAACCCTTTACCGCACAATCCCAACTTTTAACGACCCTGAGGAAAAAGCCTTGTGAAAACATTGTAGGAAAAGGAGAAAATGCTGGTAACCAGCATTTTCTCCTTTTCCCACAATGTTTTCTACTCTTCCCAAAACAAATTTCAAATTTTTAATAACATTTATTTTCTTGTCAGCTAAACATTTCAATTCTGACTGGTGTAAAATTTTGTTGTGTGGTAAAGACTTAACCCTTTCCCAAACAAGCCCTGGTTTTCACGTGTCTGCAGTACAAGTCTTTTGAAAACACTGTGGGAAAAGGAGAAATTGCTCATAATGAGCAATTTCTCCTTTTCCCACAGTGTTTTCTACCCTTTTTGAGACCTTTCTGCCATTTTCATCAAATTTAAAATTGTCGTCTGCAAACTCTTTCAATTTGGACCAGTCCAAAATTTTGTCGTGTGGTAAAGAGTTAAAGGTAATATGTTGATGTATATTTACGTGTAACTTTTCATAGCCATTACTTATGGTAGACATAAGAATAGAATAGCTGTTTCTCTATTTAATTTTTTTTTATAGTGACTAACGTATTAGCCTATAAGCCAAGCTGTAGCGTGCTATTGTACGTGATTGATTTCAGATGCAGGGTTAGATCTAGGAATCATGAAATACGCAATCTGATCTTGATCTTATACTACACAGCATTCTCTTTAATGCATTAAACAACAATCTCAAGGTTTAACAAACCTTCAGAAAGATGGTGTTTGAAAACATTGTTGGAAAAGGAGAAAATGCTGGTAACCAACATTTTCTCCTTTTCCCACAATGTTTTCTACCTTTCCAGAGGCAAATTTCTTAGTTTGACTCATATTCGTTATGACTACTGCAGCAGCTTTTAATTTAGACAAGTCTAAAATTTTATGGTCTGGTAAAGCGTTGATATTCTGACTCAAATAGTCGTAAAATTGTAAGATATAGAGGATATTTGGTTTTTTGTGGTGAAAGATTGAAATTTATTTCTCCGAGTGAACATCATCAGTAATATTTTCACTCATGGCTGCACCACTCATGAAAATATTGTTGATGATGTTCATGAGATGAAGTAAATTTTGATCTTTCACCAAAAAAAACCCAGATATTCTATTTATTTCATGCCTCTGACCCCTCTTTGTTTGCACTTTCATCAAAATCCAATGCAGTTGTTTTTGGTAATTCCCCATGGCATACCCCCTTCACATAACAACGCCTTGCAATAACAGGTAAAGCGCGAGAAATATAGGGTAAATGCATTTTAGTATGTCATATGTCCCTTTGGTTGAATGGCACACACTGTTTACCTAGGTAACTAATGCGCAGGAACCACTGTTTTTGCCTGCAATTGAAGAGTTAGAAAATATGAAATTGGTATTTTTCACTGGTCGTAACCATGAAAATATCAAACCATAATCTACCATTATTTCTGTTGACTTTCCAGTATTACAACTACCATAAGAAGAATTGCCCTGGGGACATTGTGGGAAAAGGAGAAAATGAAAATACATGTACCGGTAACCAGCATTTTCTCCTATTCTGACAAAGACAGAAATCATCATTTGAGCTACATTTATTTTGCGCTTGCTTTCAATTTGGACAAGTCCAAAATTTTGCCATTTGTTAAAGAGTTGAATGGTGATTGCTATCGAGACAATTTGTAGACATGCAAAAACTTGTCAAAGGGAGAAACATTTGTCCATAAGAAGTGCCTCTTTTGTATCGGAATGAAAAACATTTTGGAAAATGGAGCCATTGTTTGTAGTAACCAATTACGTACTCCTTTTTCCATGATGTTTTATGGAGCTTTTCAATGTGGTGGTATACAAGTGATGTGTGTGTGGTACAAGATTTATAAAGATTGACATGTTTATCTTTTTACAGGATTCCTCCATATCCAAGTTAACAAGAGAGATTGAGGCACTGAAGAAAGAACTGCGAGAAAAGGAGGCACAGATCTCCAACATGTCCAAAACTGTAAAACATTTAAAGGAGCCAAAAACAGAGGAGAGGGATGCTAGAGAGAGAGAACTGATCAGCCTGAGACAAGTTAGTGTTGCTGTCTTTAACCCTTTACCACAAAATCCTGAGTTTTAACGACCCTGAGAAAGAAGCCTTTTGAAAACATTGTGGGAAAAGGAGAAAATGCTGGTGACCAGCATTTTCTCCTTTTCCCATAATGTTTTCTACCCTTCCCAAAACAAGTTTTAATTTTTCATTCGAATTTATTTTGTTGTCTGCCAACGCTTTCAGTTTGGACCAGTCTAAAATTTTGTCGTGTGGTAAAGAGTTAAGAAACAGATTGTTTAACTCTTTACCACACAATCCCGAGTTTTACCGACCCTAGAGAAGAAGCCTTTTCAAAACAATGTGGGATAAGGAGAAAATGCTGCCAACCAGCATTTTCTCCTTTTCCCACAATGTTTTTTACCCTATCAAGAACAAGTTTTGTCATTTGGGCCACCTGTAATCTGTCGTCTGCAAGTACTTTCCATATAGACCAGTCTAGAATTCTGTCGTTTGGTAGAGTTAACCCTTAGAACCAAATAAACCCAACGGACATTGTTTGGTCTCGCTATAAAATCCAAATATGAGGGACACTTTTTAAGTTCGTAGAATAGGGCGGTCTTTTTAAAACTGCTTGAAATATCAAAATTTTATTTATCTAAGACCTTCGAAATATGCCCCGTCTGCCTCCACACACATTTTACACCGATCTACCCATTTCCGGAACGCCGCCCGGTAGTCCTCTTTAGGTATATGTTGCAGACACTGGTAGACCGCACTGCCTATACCACAACGGGATTCAAAACGGTGCCCTGCCAGCATTTCCTTTAGTCTTGGGAACAACCAAAAGTCACAGGGGGACAGGTCAGGGCTGTATGGGGGATGATCTAAGACATCGAGCCCAGATTCTTTCAGATATTCCTGTACCGTAGCGGATTTATGGGCCAGTGCGTTATCATGGAGTAATTTGATGCCGCGGACACCGGTGCGCGGTCTGCGTTTCTGATAGAAATCAACAAGTTGAGTAAGAACACTTTCTCTGTAAAACCTTCCAGTGACAGAACTACCTTTCGGGACTGGAATTTGAAGGACTGGACCTTTCGAATCAAAGAATATCGCATACAACATGCGATTTGATGTTTTGCAACGGCGCGCAATGACAGGTCTGTTGCCCTCAGATGAAACCCAAACCTTATTTTTAGCCTTAGAATCGGGTTGAAAATGATAGATCCAGGTTTCATCACCTGTAACTATCTCTTCCAAACGACGTGGGTCACATTTATCATATTTTTCTATAACTTGCGATGCAAGTCTAACCCGACTTTGTTTCTGCTCGTCAGTGAGCAAATGGGGCACCCAGCGCGCGCAGATCTTACGTAGATCAAGTCGTTCACGTAAGATCTTCAAAACACTTGACGAATGAATGCCACTTAATTCTTCTATCTCTTGCATGGTATAACGTGCGTCTTCCTCAATTAACGTTTTCACAGTAGCAACATTCTTTTCCGTCAAAACGGAAACCGGCCTACCCACCCGAGGGTCATTTTCAATTAACTCCCGACCATCATTAAAACGACGTACCCACTTGCAAACTGTAGCATATTTTAAAGCACCATTCCCATAAACTTTTTGCAAATCAGCATGAATTTCTGTTGGCGGAAACCCGAGCTGTGCTCGCATCTTACAATATACCCTCTGTTAAGAGATTTTTCCATCCATATTGAACGCTGTATTTTACTATAGTGTGTAAAACCACGTGTTGAAAATACCCAGCGCAGTGCGCACGTGGACCTCGTGCGCCGCATACCGTGACACCGTTCGAGAGAGGAATGATTACACAAGTTCTGTGTAAAAAATCGTGCAACTTCATAATCGCGTTAAAAAGTTATAGGCTTACTCTACGAACTTAAAAAGTGTCCCTCGTAACTGCAGTTTGATGGTTGCTTTTGTCTCTAGTGTTTAACCCTTTACCACACAATCCCGACTTTTGACGACCCTGAGAAAGAAGCCTTTTGAAAACAATGTGGGAAAAGGAGAAAATGCTGGTAACCAGCATTTTCTCCTTTTCCCACAATGTTTTCTAACCTATCAAACAAGTCACATCATTTGAGCCCCACTAAAATTGTTGTCTTCAAATTCTTTCAATTTGGACAGGTATAATTTTTTGTCACGTGGTAAAGTGTTAAACTAGGTGGACAGTGTAGATCAGAGACTGAATTTTTTGTGGCCGTAAAAGCAACTATAGTATGAAATGTCGTTTAACCCTTTGCCACACCATCCCGACTTTTAACGACCCTGATAAAGAAGCCTTTTGAAAACACTGTGGGGAAAGGAGAAAATGCTGGTTACCAGCATTTTCTCCTTTCCCAACAATGTTTTCTAACCTTTCAAATTTAAATTTCAATTTTTGAGTAACATTTATTTTCTTGTCTGCAAATGCCTTCAATTTGGACAAGTCTGAAATTTTGTCATTTGGAAAAGGGTTAAGGCTTAAAATTTTAGACTCATACAAACTTAAAGTTCTAGCAGACGACAATTTAAGTGTGGCCCAAATGACAACATTGTCTCTGAAAGGGTAGAAAACATTCTGGTTACCAGCATTTTCTCCTTTTCCCTCAATGTTTTCAAAAGGCTTCTTCCATACGGTTTTTAGAGTAAGGGATTGTATAGATGGCTTTGCTGATCTTCCTGTAGATTGCTTTTGAAAACATTGCAGCAAAATGAGAAGTTGATTGTAATATTGAATTTCTTCTACTTTCATGATGCTTCTCATGCAATAGCTCAGTACCAAATGATTGATTGATTGATTGATTGTATGGTGTTTAACGCCGTTTTCAACATTATTTCAGCTACATGTATATCACGGCAGCCAGTGCACCTATCCATGCTTTCCTTGAAGTTCATTTAACAGTACTCTAAGCCATTCTTTCCAAGGCACTGGCTGCTTTCCCACATAACCATTGTTGAAACAATGGTCAGCGGTGAGAGAAATGAATCCTGTCACGGTGACTATCATCAGTCCTTGGAAAGAAATTGTCCAAGCCGGGGATCGAACGAGTGACCTCCTGTTCTCAAGTGCTGTACGCAACCGACAGAAAATAATAGACTGGTCCAAAGTCAAAGGATTTGCAGACACACAAATCAAGGTGTAGAAAACATTGTGGGAAAAGGAGAAAATGCTGGTCAACTCCTTTTCCCCCGAAATGGTTTCCACCTTTCTAATTACAGATTTCAATTTTTGAGTCACATTTATTTTTTTGTCTAAAAATTCTTTCAATTTGGACAAGTCTAAAAATGTGTCATGTGGTAAAAGTCAAGAAGCATTTCCACATGTACATACACTAAGTAAATTGTAAATGACTTGCACTCATCCTATACCTGTTGTATTCCAGAAATTCAAGACCACAGAAAACAAGGTACAAGAACAGCAGTCCCTGATTGACAGCCTGAGAGAAGAACTAGAAAAGACCAAGGTTTCGTTGTTTGAAGAAAAAGATGTTCAGCGTAAACTCCAGCAGTCGGTGGACCAGGCCAAACAGGAAGCCCAGGACTTTGAACGTGCCGAGAGGGTGGTCAGGGTAGATCTGGAACAGCTTTCTAAAAAGGTACCTCCATGCCTACCCTGATTTAAGTCTTTACCAGATGACAAAATTTTTAGACTGGCCCAAATTAAAAACATTTGCAAATGACAAATTAGATTCGGTTCAAAATGATTGCATTTGGTTCAGAAAGGTTAGAAAACATCGTGGGAAAAAGAGAAAATGCTGGTTACCAGCATTTTCTCCTTTTTCCACGACATTTTTGGAAGTCTAATTTTCAAGAGGTGTTAAAACTCGTCATTGTGTAAAATGTTACATATTTTGTTTAGTCTTTACTGGAGTACAAAATTTTCAGACTTATCCAAATCAAAAGCATTTGTGCATAATGGTGACAAATGGCTCAAATGATGGGAATTATTTTGAAAAGATAGAGAACATTGTGGGAACAGGATAAAATACCTGTAATCATGGTTACCCAAACTTTGTCTACAATGTGTTGGAAAACCTTCTTCCTCAGGAATGTAAAAGCATTGGGTCATTTAGCAAAAGGTGAAATGGTCATCAGATCTAATGGTTTTTATCATCATAACTATTTGAGCCATGCTCTGTGAAAAGGGGGCTTAATTCACCTGCATAAAGTATCGAACCAGGTCAGCATGCGCGGTCTGTGCAGGCTGACCTGGGCCGAAACTTTTTGCTAATAGTCAATTTTTTTTGCATATGAAAGGGCCATTCTGCAACCAGATTCAGTCGATTGTTAGATTAAAAGGAATTTTTTTGGGGGGGTTCCATAATTATGTGATGTCTTGTTTGATATAATGAACCACAGAGTTGTAGTAACCCTTTATCACATAATCCCGACTTTTAACGACACCGAGAAAGAAGCCTTTTGAAAACATTGTGGGAAAAGGAGAAAATGCTGGTTACCAGCATTTTCTCCTTTTCCCACAATGTTTTCCCCCCTCCTCAAAACACATTTCATTTTTTCTGTCACATTTATTTTGTCGTCTGCAAATGCTTTCAATTTGGACACGTCTAAAATTTTGTCGTTTTGTAAAGAGTTAAGCCCCCTTTTGCCAGAGAATAGCTCATTGGTAACCGATTCTTTTATTATCACAAACTGTTATCTTACTTTTGCTCCTTTTATTTTCCAGAACGAGAGGTTCAGAAATAGGGTAGTCCAGACCACATTTTCGACGCCAGGTATAAAAGCACCAGATACGGAGATAAGTGACGACGAGCTTCTTGAAACTCTGAAAAAGATCATCGACGAGAGAACAAACTCATTCCAGCAGATCAAAGAACTGGAACAGAAGTTGAAAAGTTCGGACAAGAATAACAAAGATTACCAAAAGAATCTCTCAGATATTAAGAAAGCTCTTCAGAATGCAAAGGTAAGCTGTAATGTTTTCCTCTTTGGTCCTCAATTCTCATTCAATCATAGTGTGCATCAAGATAAAAGGCGAACACTGAATATTTTCAACAACTTAACCCTTTACCACACAATGCCGACTTTTAACCCTTTACCAGACGACAAAATTTTAGCCTTGTCCAAATTGAAAGCATTTGCAGACAACAATTTTGATGTGGCTCAAATGGTGCAACTTTTCTTAGACAGGGTAGAAAATATTGTGGGAAAAGGAGAAAATGCTGGTTACCAGCATTTTCTCCTTTTCCCACAATGTTTTCAAAAGGCTTCTTTCCCAGGGGCATCAAAAGGCGGCATTGTACGGTAAAGGGTTAATGACCCTGTTGGAGAAAACGTTATGGGAAAAGGAGAAAATGCTGGTAACCAGCATTCCCAAAATAAATCTCAAGTCTTCAGTCAAATTTATTTTGTCGTCTGCAAATACTTTCAATTTGGACCAGTCTAAAATTTTGTAGTATGGTAAAGAGTTAAGCAATGATTTATTTTAATGTCTCTTTCATTAACCCTTTCCCAAATGATAAATTTTAGACTGGTCCAAATTGAAAGAGTTTGCAGACGACAATTTTAAATTTGATGAAAATAACAGAAAGTTCTCCAGAAGGGTCGAAAAACACTGTGGGAAAAGGAGAAATTGCTTGTTACGAGCAATTTCTCCTTTTCCCACAGTGTTTTCAAAAAACTTGTACTACACACACGTGAAAACCAGGGTTTGTTTGGGAAAGAGTTAATAAGGTTGGCCAGAATCAGTTTATACCCATTTGTTCTACATTTACTATGTAATAAATTCTACAACTTAACTCTTTACCAAATAATCCCTTGTTTTTAAGACTCTGGGAAAGTAGCCTTTTGAAAACATTGTGGCAAAAGAAGAAAATGCTGGTAACTAGCATTTTCTCCTTTTCCCAAAATGTTTTCTACCCTTCCCTAAACAATTTCAGTTTTTGAGTCACACTTATATTGTAGTCCGCAAATGCTTTCAAGTTGGACAAATCTAAAATTCTGTCGTTTGGTAAAGAGTTAAACTTTTGACGATTTCTCTCCAGAAACCTAGAGACACTCATGCTGTACTTCTGCAGTACTTTTCTCACTCTCGAGGGTTTGCTAGATAGATAGATAGATAAAAACCTGTCTATGATGTATTCTTATTGAATGATTTATGACCTTTGAAATTTGTGAACTTTAACCCTTTCCCAAACAAGCCCTGGTTTTCACGTGTCTGCAGTACAAGTCTTTTGAAAACACTGTGGGAAAAGAACGAGCAATTTCTCCTTTTCCCACAGTGTTTTCTACCCTGTTTGAGAACTTTCTGCCATTTTCATCAAATTTAAAATTGCCGTCTGCAAACTCTTTCAATTTGGACCAGTCCAAAATTTGTCGTTTGGGAAAGGGTTAAAAACCTCGTTTTTCTTGTGTACCAGGAAAAAACATGATTTTTACTTGATGAATCAACATTTCTCATTCTAGGCTCACCTTCGTCAAAATGGCCGACTATCTGGCTCTCTAAAAGAGGAGATAAATTTACTACAGTCTGTCACACCAGAAGAGTCTATAGCCTGGATAAAGGAGGTGTTTATTGGTCTTCTGCAAGGTGAACTCTCCTGGGAAACAGATATAGAGAATGCTCTAGAAAAATGTGGTGTCAACATTAAACTGTCTAACGATGGCAAGTATTCATTGTTTTAATTCTTTGCCAAACGATGAAAATTTTGACGTGTTGAAATTGAAAGCATTTACAGACAAGACATTAAATGTAGCTGAAATAGAATTGATTGTCTGTGAAAGTGTTGAAAACCTTCGGGGAAAAGGAGAAAATGCTGGTTAGTGGTTACCAGCATTTTTCCCCTTTTCCCACAATGTTTTCTGTCCTGTTACAGAATATTCTCATTACATGAGCCATATCTAATTTGTTGTTTGCAAATGCTTTCAATTTGGACAAGTGTAAAATTCTGTTATGTGATAAAGGGTTAAACCCCCTTTTTGCCAGAAATATTTATACTCTTAAACCATGTTTAAAGATCATCTTAGCATTTACCAATTGATATTGTGTTTTATCATGTGTAGAAGGAAATCTGTTAAATTGAAAACATTGTTGGAAATGAAGAAACTCCTTGTAACCATTTTTCACAATTTTTCTATCCTTTCTAAAGCAAAAAATATGTCGTTTTAACCCTGTAGCAAACCATACCATGTTTGAAAAAAACCTGTTAATGCTTAACCAAACAATCCAGGATTTTCACAACCCTGGCAAAGAAGGCCTTTGAAAACATTGCACTTGTAACCAGCATTTTCTCCTTTTCTCTGAATGTTTCCTACCTTATCAGAGATCAGGAGCTCATTTGTGTCAAATTGGAAATTGTTGTCTGCAGATGCTTTCAAATTCACGGAGTCCAAAATTTGTTGTTTGGGAAAGGGTTAAGAAAAGGCTTTTAAGTAAAGTTTGGGAAAAGGAGAAATGGCTGTTCAAAAGCAATCATTTCTGTGTTTGACACTGTTTTTTTTTTTTGGGGGGGGGGGGGGGCAGGGTTCCTTTCCCACAATGATTTCAAAGTTTTCTCTATCAGGATAGCTATAATTGTGTGGTAAAAGTTCACTTGTGGTTTACTATAAATAGACAGCAAGTTCGGTCAGATTTTATAAAAGTTTTCAATATGTGTCACTTTGATATTACAGAACCAAGTAAACATATTGCTCTTCTGTTCGCTAAGTGGGAAAGTGCTATCAGTGAAAAGGAACGCCTCGTCAAACAAATGGCAGACATGGAAGCCCGATTCAAATCTGACCATCAGTTTGAACTAGAACAGCAGAAAAGGGACACAGAGGGACAGATAGCAGACGCAGTTGCCAAGGCAAAACTTGAAGGTATTCAGCATTCACCTCTCTCACCTTTGTTTCTGAAGAGTATTTGACTCTTTACCAAATGACAAAATTTTAGACCAGTCCAAATTGAAAGCAGTTGCAGAGGACAAAATAAATGTAACCCAAAAATTGAAATTTGTTTTGGGAAGGGTATTTTAAATAGAAATCTAACAGTGAATTATATCCTTATAATTCACCAGTGAATGTTATAATTCACTGCAGAATGTTAGAGAACTATTATTTTTGACATGCCACAGATATTTATAGAACATGAATTAATTTTTAGTGGGTGAATGTCAGGTTTTATGACATAGTCATAATGATGATAAGCAAAAATTAGACATGAAAGGAAAGGTTAAAGTGAAGAACATAAAAGAAATGGGATAATTGTTTGTTTCAGTGTATGATTGAAATTTCTTTCATCTCGTGAAAAGCAAAGGCCATATTTTCATTCATGGTGTCACCACTCGTGAAAATATAGCCCTCGCTTTTCACTGGATGAAAGAAGTTTCGATCTTACACCGAGACAGACATTTATCCTCTATATCCTTGCCACAGTTGAGGAAAGATTGAACAGAGCTATTGATGACATCAGAGCAGTGGAAACTGAGAAACTAGAGAGTGCTGTAGAAACTGAGAGGAGAAAGATTGAAGAGTTACAGGTCACCATAGAACAGCTTAGAACAGTAAGTGCTTTAATGATAATATTGCTTTCTTGCTTTGTACCCATCATGAGGTTCCTATATTGGTCAATTATTAACTCTTTACCCAACAATAAAAGTTTGGAGTTGTCCTAATTGAAAGTATTAGCAGACAACAATTTAAATGCATCTGGAATTGAGATTTGACTGAAAGAGTGGAAGAGATTGTGGGAAAAAATGCTGGTTACCAGACTTTCTCCTTTTTTAGCTCACCTGAGCACAAAGTGCTCATGGTGAGCTATTGTGATCATGCTGTGTCCGGCGTCCGTCGTGCGGCGTGTGTTGTCTGTCGTCAACTTTTTTTACCTTGTGTATGCTCTAGAGGCCACATTTTGAGTCCAGTCCTCGTGAGAACTTGGTCAGAATATTTGTCTTGATAAAATCTTGGACAAGTTTGAAATTGGGTCATGTGGGGTCAAAAACTAGGTCACTAGGTCAAATCTTAGAAAAACCTTGTGTACGCTCTAGTGGCCACATAGTCAGTCCGATCCTCATGAAACTTGGTCAGAATGTTTGTCTTGGTAAAATTTTGGACGAGTTCGAAATTGGGTCATGTGGGGTCAAAAATTAGGTAACTAGGTCAAATCTTAGAAAAACTTTGTGTATGCTCCAGAAGCCACATTTTTGGACAGATACTTGTGAAACTTGGTCAGAATGTTAGTCTTGATAAAATCTCGGATGAGTTTAAAATTAGGTCATGTGGGGTCAAAAACTTGGTCACTTGGTCACATCTTAGAAAAACCTTGTGTGTGCTTTATAGGCTACATTTTCGGTCAGATACTTATGAAACATAGTCAGAATGTTTGTCTTGATAAATTCTTGGACAAATTTGAAATTGGGTCATGTGGGGTCAAAAACTAGGTCACAAGGTCAAATCTTAGAAAAACCTTGTGTGGGCTGTAGAAGCCACATTTTCAGTCAGATACTTGTGAAACTTGGTCAGAATGTTTGTCTTGAAAAAGTCTCGGACGAGATTGAAATTGGGTCATGTGGGGTCAAAAACTAGGTCACTAGGTCAAATCTTAGAAAAACCTTGTGTACGCTCTATAGGCCACATTTTCGGTCCCATACTAATGAAACTAAGTCAGAATCTTTGTCTTGATGATATCTTAGAAGAGTTTGAAACTGGGTCACCTCAGTTCAAAAATCAGGTCACCAGGTCAGATCTTAGGAAAACCTTGTGTGCGCTCTAGAGGATACATTTTCAGTCCGATACTCATGAAACTTGATCAGAATGTTTGTGTTGATAAAAACTCATATGAGTTCGAAATTGGGTCATCTGGGGTCAAAAACTAGGTCACTAGGTCAAATTAAAGAAATACCTTGTGGGCACTCTGGAAGCCACATTTTTTGCTCAGTTGACTTGAAACTTAATCAAAATGTTTGTCTTTATAAGATCTCTAACAAGTTCGAAATTTGGTCATCTAGGGCCATAAAGTAGGTCACTAGGTCAAATTAAAGAAATACCTTGTGGGCACTCTAGAGGCCACATTTTTGGCTCAGTTTACTTGAAAATTGTTTAGAATGTTTGTCTTAATTAAGTCTCTGATGAGTTTGAAATTGGGTCACCTGGGGTCATATACTAGGTCACTAGGTCGAATCAAAGAAATACCATGTGGACATTCTAGAGGCCACATTGTTTGCTCAATTGACTTGAAAATTGGTCAGAATGTTTGTCTTAATTAAATCTCAGATGAGTTGGGGTCATAAACTAGGTCACTAGGTCAAATTAAAGAAATACCTTGTGGGCACTCTAGGGGCCACATTTATTGCTCAGTTGACCCGAAAATTGGTCAGAATGTTTGTCTTGATGAAATCTTGGATAACTTCAAAATTGGGTCACCTGGGGGCATAATCTAAGTCACTAGGTCAAATTAAAGAAATACCTTGTGGGCAGTCTAGAGGTCACATTTATTGCTCAATTGTCTTGAAAATTGGTCAGAATCTTTGTTTAATCACGGATGAGTTTGAATTTGGGATAACTTGGGTCATAAACTAGGTCACAAGGTTAAATTAAAGAAATACCTTGTGGGCACTTTAGAGGCCACATTTATTGCTGAATTGACTTAAAAATTGGTCAGAATGTTTTTCTTGATGAAATTTCAGATGAGTTTGAATTTTGGTCACCTTGGGTCATAAACTAGGTCAACTAAAAGAATTTTTTGTGGGCGCTCTAGAGGCTACAATTCTTATCAATTGACCTGAAAATTGATCAGCACGTTTGTCTTGATAAGATCTTGGATGAGTTCAAAATTGGGTCACATAGGGTCATAAACTAGGTCACTAGGTCAGATTTAAAAAAATATCTTGTGGGCACTCTAGTGGCCACAATTCTTGCTCAACTGCCCTGAAAATTGGTCAGCGTGTTTGTCTTAATATCTCAGATGAGTTTGAAATATGGTCACATAGGGTCATAAACTAGGTCACTAGGTCAAATTGAAGGAATACATTTTGGACACTCCAGAGGCCACATTTTCAGCTCAATTGACCTGACAGTTGGTCAGAATGTTTGTCGTAATAATATCTCAGATGAGTTTTAAATTGGGTCATTATGACCCTGGAGTGGAATTTCGCCTATTGACTCAGGTAAGCAAACCAGGGCCATCATGGCCCTCTTGTCTACAATTTTTAGCTCCACTGGCCAAAGGCCAGCAGGTTTATGTCATGGCCCTGTGTCCATCAAGTGTGCGTCTGTGCGTGCATTAACTTTTATTTCAAACATCTTCATCTCTGAAACTGCCCATTGGAATTTAACGAAACTTCACAGAAATAATCATCCCATGGCTCTCTTCAGAAACTTTTCAAAAGATTTGATTCCTGTAAAAACTCTGGTTGCCATGCCAACAAAACTGAAAAATATTGAAAATCTTTAAAAATCTTCTTGTCTGAAATCATAAGGCCTAGGATTACCAATTTTAGTGTGTAGCTTCATCTAATTGAACCTCTACTAAAGCTCTTCAAATTATAGCCTTGCAGTCAAAAATGGCCCTGCCCCCGGGGGATCACAAATTTTACATAGAATTATATAGTGAAAACTTTAAATATCTTCTTGTCCTAAACTATATGGCCTAGGGCTATCAAACTTGGCATGTAGCTTCATCTAATATGCCTCTATAAAAAAATCATCAAATTATAGCCCCAGGGTCAAATTTAGCCCCAACCTGAAGGTCAAAGTTTTACATAGGTTTATAAGTGAAAACTTTAAATACTTTCTTGTCCTTAACCATATTGCCTAGGGCTACTAAATTTGGCATGTAGTTTCATCTAATGGACTTCTACAAAAACTCATCAGCTTATAGCCATAGGGTTAAAATTGGCCCCAGGCCTGGGGCCACAAGTTTTACAAAGGCTTCTGTGGTGGAGACTTTAAGTCTTATAGTCCTAAACCATATGGTCTAGGGCTACTAAATTTGGCATGTAGCTTTGTCTAATAAACTTTACAAAAAGTCTTCATACTATAGCCCCGAGGTCAAAATTGGCCATGCCCCATGGGTCCAGTAGAGCAATACGGGGCCATCATGGCCCTCTTGTTTCAGAAACCTCCTCCATCAGGGTTGTGAACACTCAGTATTGAGTGGTAAGGGGTTAACCCTTTACCAAGCAATCCCATTAATTTACATGACCTTGAAAAATAAAGCTTTCGAAATTATTGTTGGAAAAAGCTAACGTTAACCTTTCTCCAAAATGCTTTCTACTCTTACAAAGACAAGCTTTTTATCATTTGAGCTATATTTGATTTATTGTCTGCTACTGCTCACAGTATGGACAAGCCCTAGATTTATTCTTCTGGTAAAGACTTGTAAAAATAAGGCAAAAAAATCATTGATCTCTTGTAAGTTTGAAAATGCACGACAAGTTCTGTACATTGATCCAATGGTTTCTACAAATTCGTTAGTGAACAGAGGGTTTAATGCATCTGCAAAAAGTATCGACGCAGGTCATCCTGCACAGTCCATGCAGGCTGACCTGTGTCAAAATTTTTGCTTTTGGGAAACTTTCTGTATGTGCAAGAACCAGTCTACTTCATGATTCATTTGTTTGTTAACCCTCTGCGAATGTTAACCCTTTACTACACAATCCTGAGTTTTAACAACACTGAGAAAAAGGGCCTTTTGAAAACATTGTGGGAAAAGGAGAAAATGCTGGTAACCAGCATTTTCTCCTTTTCCCACAATGTTTTCTATCCTATCAGAGAAAAATCATATCATTAGAGCCACACTGAAATTGTAGCCGGCAAATGCTTTCAATTTGGACAGGACTAAAATTTTGTCGTGTGGTAAAGGGTTAATTCTGGATCCATCATTATGTGATGACTTGCTTGATATCATGCATCACAGAGATGCATTAAACCCCCTTTTGCCAGAGTATGACCCAGTTTTTTTTTTTTTTTGAACCTCCAGAATCTGACAGAGAAGAGTGAGGAGAATGAATCAAAACTACAACATGGGTTAGAGGCTATAGCTGAAGTAGAGGCACTGAAAATTTTGGAAACCCAGTTGCGTGAACAGGTAGCAGTGCTGGAAACGTCCAAGGCGGAAGAAATTACAAAATTAACTAGTGATTTGTTAGAGAAGGATAAGAAATTTGAAACCGATTTACAAAGTTATAGGGAACAGATAAAACAGCATTCAGTGACTATATGTGCAATGGAAGATAGGGTTACCAAGGTGATGAAGAAAAACAAGGAGTGTCAGGAAGAGACGGAAAAATACAGAAAACTGAATCAAGGTATGCTGATTGGTTGTCTGTGTATTATACTTACCTCTGATTGTCTGAACTGTTTACGAAAGGACAAAATGTTAGACTAGTTCCAAATTGAAAGCATTTGCAGATAACAAAATAAGTGTGACTAAAGAATTGAAATTGGTTTTGGGAAGGGTAGAAAACATTGTGGGAAGAGGAGAAAATGCTGGTGTTTAGTGCCTTTTTCAACATTATTTCAGTTATATTGCTGCGGCCAGTGCACCTATCCATGCTTTCCTGGAGTTTCTTTTACCAGTACTCTGCAGAATATTCTTTCCAAGCCACTGGCTGCTTTCCCACATAACCATCGTCAAAACCGTGGTCAGCGGTGAGAGAGGAATGAATCCTGCCACACTGACTATCATCAATCTGTGGAAAGAAATTGGACAAGTTGGAGATTGAACCAGTGACCCCCAAATCTCAAGTCCCGTATGCTACCGACTGAGCCACCAGGGCTTGGCAATGACCCTGAGGAAGAAGCCATTTTAAAACTTTATATGAAAAGGAGAAAATGCTTTTCCCACAATGTTTTTTATCCTTTCAAAGACAAATATCATTATTTGAGCTGAATTTAATTTGACATCTGCAAAGGCTTTCAATTTGGACAAGTCTAAAAGTTTATTATTTGCTACAGGGTTAACTCTTTACCACACAGCAAAGTTCTGGACTAGATGAAATTCAAAGCATTTGCAGACGACAAAATAAATGTAGCTCAAATGATAATTTCTGTCTTTGAAATGGTAGAAAACATTGTGGGAAAAGGAGAAAATGCTGGTTACCAGCATTTTCTCCTTTTCTCACAATGTTTTCAAAAGCCTTTTTCTTTAGGGTTGTTAAAACTCAGGATTGTATGCTCAAAGGTTAGTATGAAATAACATGGTCTCTGTATTGTTTTCTACAGAAATAAAAGTGCAGCTCGAAATGAAGGAGAAACAAAAACCTGAGCTTCCTCCAAAACCCAAAGTCATACCTGTTGTTCAAAAACCAGCACCTGATGTTGTCGCAATGGAACAGTTGATTCTAGTTCTCAGGTAAGCTTGTCAAAGTCTGGTATCATCTAAATGTGCAATTCTGTGAAGGTTAATTTATTCAGCATGATGTCTGAAAACAAATTCTTAGGTAAATCATGTTAACTCTTTACCACACAATCCCTGGCTTTAGCAACCCTGAGAAAGGTTTTTGAAAATATTGTGGGAAAAGGAGAAATTCTTGTAACAAGCATTTTTGCCTCCCACAATGTCTCCTACCCTATCGCAAAGACAGAAACCATGCTTTAAGCCACATTTGATTTGTTGTCTGAAAATGCTTTCAATTTGGTCTAGTCCAAAATTTTGTCATTTGATAAGGAGGTAATGTAACTTAACCCTTTACCAAATGGCAAAATTTTTGACTGAACCAAATTGGAAGCATTTGCAGACGACAAATTTTTATGTAACTAAAATGGTGATTTCTGTCTTGGATAGGGTAGAAAACATTGTGGGAAAAGGAGAAAATGCTGGTTATCAGCATTTTCTCCTTTTCCCATAATGTTTTTAAAAGGCTTCTTCCCCAGGGTCGTTAAAAGTTGGCATTGTGTGGTAAAGGGTTAAGTCAAAAAACATTGGGTAGAAAACATTATGGGAAAAGGAGAAAATGCTAGTTACAATGTTTTCAAAAGGTCTTTTCCTTTGGGTCGTTAAAACTTGGGATTGTGATCTCTAAAAGCAATAAATTTTTTTGACTCTTTACCACACAATCCCTGGTGTTAACGACCCTGAGGAAATACCCTTTTGAAAACCTTGTGGGAAAAAGAGAAAGTGCTGGTAACAACAAATTTGAGATTGGTATAAATGGACTTAAGCTCTTTGACACGATAAAAAACATTGTGGGAAAAGGAGAAAATGCTAGTTTCCAGCAGTTTCTCCTTTTTCCACAGAGTTTTGAAAAGGCTTCTTCCTCAGGGTTGTTTAAACATGGGATTGTTTGGTAAAGAGTTAACCCTTTATCAAACGACAAAATCTAAGACTTGTCCAAACTGAAAGCATTTGCAGACAACAATTTAGAACCGGCTCAAATAATTATTTATGCCTTTGATTGGGTAGAAAACATTATGGGAAAAGGAGAAAATGCTAGTTACAATGTTTTCAAAAGGTCTTTTCCTTTGGGTCGTTAAAACTTGGGACTGTGTGATAAAGGGTTAAAAGCCTTCCTCCTCACGGTCGTTTAACTCCTTTCCACACAGTTACGAGTTTTAAGACCTCGAAGAAAAAGCCTTTTGAAAACAATGTTTTCTACCCATCCCATGACAAATTTCAATGTTTGAGTCCCATTTATTTTGTCGTCTGCAAATGCTCTGAATTTTGACAAGTCTAAAATTTTGTCGTTTGGCTAAAAAAGTTAAACATGGGATTGTTTGGTAAAGTGTTAAACTGGCCTATACTGAAACAGGATTCGTTGTCATAGGGAGGCAATTCACAGAATTTGCTTTTGCAAATGTGACCGGCGTAAACCAAATAAAAGTCGGTTGTGGTCAATTCAGTACTTTTATTCAAAGAACAAAAGATAGCGTTACAAACAGCATGAAATATGGAAAAAAAAAATAGCGTTCAGGCTAAAGAATACACAATGCTCATATACATAAATACGATAATAAATATGATAGATACAGAACGAAGGGAGGGATAAAACTTACCAAGGAGGAAAGAAGAGGTCTATGAATCTTTTGCAGGATTACATGTGGATTCTACACTTCATATGACTGTCCCTGAAGGAAGACGGCGTGAGAATGCGGTATTAACAAAAGAATATACTAGAGTGCATGCATACAGTAATCACAAAATGCACGAGAAAAATTTAAACACTGGCAACAGGCGGTAATTTCCGTAACCATCTCTATACAAAGAAATCTGGAGCGCGGCAAACGAAAAGGAAACCTGCTTTACATAAACATTGTGCCATTTATTTACAACTCTTCACAAAAAGTTGTGTGCAAGTAGTGGTTTTTTTTTTTTTGGAAACATAGTGACAGTCAATAGTTACAGCCATCCACAAAAGTTGTCTACACATAGTTATGTATTGATGTATATTTCTATTTATAGAAAGGAGAATGCAGAAACCAAAAAGCATATACAAGACCAGGATGATGTTATTCTAGGTCTGAGGAAAGATTTAGCCGGAGCTTCAGCCAGGCTCTCTGATATAACAGGTTTGTATATTTCCAGTTTGTTTATTTATTCCATGACGTTGCTCAAATCATGTGATTTGTTTTTGAAAAAGTAGAAAACATTGTCGGAAAGGTAGAAAATGCTGGTTATTTTCATGGTGTCATGTGAGGCATTTTCATTTTTCATATTTGTATGCCATAATTCATCCATATATTCGGACACAATAAAATAATTATTTTATTTTATGTCCGAACTCATAGATAATTGATCGCATCAGTGTCTGTAAACATAGAGAATAAAATGAAAAATTATGTCAATTATGAAGTCAAAATACAGTGACTCCACTCCCATATAGATATTGAATATATATTTTCTATATTGTCCGCAAATTCCTAGATATGTTTATAGTGTCAGCAAGTAGCATCCAACAAATACATGATTGCATGTAAAAACTTCTCTATATATTTAATGCGTCCACAATGTGCCTTTATATTCTATATTGTCTGCAAATTCATTAGAACTATGCTTATAGTGTCAGCAAGTAGCATCCAACAAATACACGATTGCATGTAAAAACTTCTCTATATTCAATGCATCCACAAATTCCCTCTATATTCTATATTGTCTGCAAATTCATTAGAACTATGTTTATAGTGTCTGCAAGTAACATCCAACAAATACATGATTTCATGTAACAACATCTCTATATTCAATGCGTCCACAAATTCCCTCTATATTCTATATTGTCCGAAAATCCCTTCTATGTTTATAGTGTCCGCATGTAGCATCCACAGGTTTTCTTCCATACTACATAATTTACATGTCTCAGCAGTTTCACACACTAAATGTGTCTATGATACAATAGTTTCAAAGCAGAATTATAACATATTTCGAAATGTAATTCTTTTCTGATAAAAAAATGAGTTTGAGAAATAACGATGACAAAATATAATCATATCAAAGTTACGAAGATTACAAGTTATGACAACAAGTAATTACAAAGGGTAAAAAATAATATTATAATTTTCCAACAATCTAAATGTAATTATTGACAAAGTTCATATAAAAGTATACAAATTAGGATATAAAACCCTTTCAAGGTTGAAAATAACATGTCTTTCTCCCTAAATGCGATAATTACTCTATATATCATGTGTCCGCAAAATCTCTCTTTGTTCTATATTGTCCGCAAAAGCCTTCTTTGTATATATTTTTCGCAAATAGCGTCCGCAAAATAGTATGAACCCCACACAAGGCCGCTTTTTAACAACCCTGGGAAAGAAGCCTATAGAAAACATAGTGGGAAAAGGAGACAATGCTGGTAACAATGTCTACAATGTTTTCTACCCTATCAAAGAAAAATTGAACCATTTGAGCCACACTGAAATTGTCGTCTGCAAATGCTTTCAATTTGGACAAGGCTAAAATTTTGTCGTCTGCTAAAGGGTTAACAAATTTTCTCATTTGATTACTATGTTGTAGTAATGTACATATATATTGATGTTTATTCGTCAGGTGAATTGAGTGAAGGTCAGAAACAGGAAGTAGAAAAATACAAAGAAATGATGGGTAATAAAGAAAGGGAGGTAATCGAGATGAGACAGCAGTTGGCCAAACTGTCCAGGATCATTGATAAACAGAAAGAGGAACTGAAAACTATTGAACAAGAACTGAGGTACAAAATGGTTTTGATTACCGTAACTCTTTACCAAAGTTCAAAATTGTAGACTAGTCCAAATTGAAAGCGTCTGCAGACGACAAAACGAATGTGACTGAAAAATTGAAATTTGTTTTGGGAAGGGTAGAAAACATTGTAGGAAAAGGAGAAATGCTGGTTACCAGCATTTTCTCCTTTTCCCACAATGTTTTCAAAAGTCTTGGTTCACAGGATCATTAAAAGTCAGGATTGTGTGGTAAACAGTTAACTCATTGACACCTGAAGCAATTTTGCAGTAAATAACTGATAGTCAGCTTGGTTTAACTCCTCCTGTCCTACTAAATAAGTGAAATGAAATTTTCAAGCTGATACTAAAAACCCCAAATTTTGCTGTTTCAAAGATATTTTGGGGGAAAACATATCTCCTTATTGGCCAGTGTAGATCCAAGATCAGACTGCATCTTCTGTGCAGTCTGATCTTGAATTACACTGTCTGCAAAAGGCCAGTAAGTCACACTTAGCAGGGTCTGATTTAATTATTTACCAGAAGAAAAAAACCTAGACTCTTCCAATTTAAAACAGATTTTTTAAAATGCATGTATTGTCTGAAAATATTACAGCAAAAGGAGAAATTATGCTTACGAAAAATTTCTTCTGCCCCCACAATGTTTTCTGAAATGATTTAATGATGGGTAAAAGTGTTTTTTGGAAATATACTCATGAAAACATTGAAGTAAAAGGTGACATTGCTTAATAAAAATGATGAAAAATGTACAACATTAATAAAAATGATGAAAAATATACAACACTTTACATGGAGATGTGATGGCAGAAAAAAAGATGAGAAATTTTGCGACAGTATTTTCAAAGAGGTGTTATGCTAGACAAATTGTTTGCTTTATGTACACACAAACATTGCAGTAAAAGGTGATAATGCCTGTTAACCTTTTACCACACAATCCTGAATTTTAACAACCCAAAGAGGGAAGGCTTTTGAAAACATTGTGGGAAAAGGAGAAAATGCTGGTAACCATTTCCCACAAGGTTTTCTACCCTTTCAGAGACAAAGTTCATCAACTGAGCTAAATTCAGTTTGCCGTCTGCTGCAGCTTTGAATTTGGACGAGTCTAAACTTTTGTCATTTGGTAAAGAGTTAAAATCATTTAACTGTAAGATACAAAACATTGTTTGCAGGACGTAATGAAAAAATTAGCCATGCTCTGGCAAAATGGGACTTAATCCATCTCGGTGATGCATTGCACCAAGCAGATTATCAGATGATTGTGAATCATGACTCCATTAAATACATTTTTTGCCAACAACAGACTTGATCTGGAGGTAAAATTGTCTTTTGCCATACAGAACATTGACTAGTGGCAAAAAGTTGTGACCCATGTCAGCCGGAGCAGACTGCCATGGCTTTCATGGTTCGATACTCTTTGCAGATGTAGCTTTTCATGGTGGATGGTGCTAATATTAGCCTCATGTCTATTATTATCATTGCAGTAAAGAAAAGTCTATATCCTTGAAATATAAGAACATGGTGGACAAAGAAACACAGAGAGTCAAGACTTTAGAAAAAGATTTAGAAGCGGAGAAAGTTGAACAAGCCAAACAGCTAGAGTTACTAGATCAGGAGGGCCGTATCACGTCTGAGTTGACGTCTCTCGGTGCTCAGTGTCGTGGAGAGAGACACGAGCAGGTGATAACACGGCAGAGAGAGGCATTGTCGGAGTTAAGAGCTAGAGTAAAGCAGCTTGAAGTCTCTAATCCACCTTGTAAGTTACTCTTTAACTCTTTACCAAACAACAAAATTCTAGATTGGTCCAAATTGAACTCATTGCAGACAACAAAACTATTTGTGGTGCAAATGATGTGATTTGGATCAGAACAGACAGGAAACACCGTGGGAAAAGGGAAAAGGAAAAAAATGCTGTTCACCATTAATTTCTCCTTATAACACAATGTTTTCAAAAGGTTTCTTCCACAAGGTCATTAAAACTTCAGGTTGTGTGATAAAGGATGGAACCTTTACAAAACAAGCCAGACTTTTATCGACCCTGAGTGAGAAAGCTTTTGAAAACATTGTGGGAAAAGGAGAAAATGCTGGTAACCAGCATTTTCTCCTCATTCCAAAATGTTTTCTATCCTATTTGAGAACTTATACTCATTTTGACCAAGTTTGAATCTGTCATCTGCAAATGTTTTGAATTTGGAAGAGTCTAAAGTTTGTTGTTTGAGGAAAGGTTAACTCTTTCCCAAACGACAAATTTTGGACTGGTCCAAATTGAAAGAGTTTGCAGACGACAATTTTAAATTTGATGAAAATGGCAGAAAGGTCTCAAAAAGGGTAGAAAACACTGTGGGAAAAGGAGAAATTGCTCGTTACGAGCAATTTCTCCTTTTCCCACAGTGTTTTCAAAAGACTTGTACTGTAGACACGTGAAAACCAGGGCTTGTTTGGGAAAGGGTTAACTCTTTATTAGACCACAGAACTTTAGACTTGATTGAAATGAAAGAATTGCGGAGGACAAATTAAATCTGCCTGAAGTGATGGAATTTGTCTGTGAATAAGTAGAAAATAATGTAGGAAAAGGAGGAAATGCTTGTTACCAGCATTTTCTTCTTTTCCCTCAATCTTTTGTAAAGGCTTCTTCCACGGGGTCATTAAAACATGGGATTGTTTAGTAAAGGGTTAACTCTTTATCAGACCAGAAAACTTAAGACTTGTATATATTGAAATTTGTTATTTTTAGTAACAACTTTAGAATTGTCTATATTGAAATTTGTTATTTTTAGTAACAACTTTTGACTTGTCTAAGTTGAAATTTGTTATTTTTAGTACCAACTTTAGACTTGTCTATGTTGAAATTTGTTATTTTTATATTTAGATTTTTCTATATTGAAATTTGTTATTTTTAGTAACAACTTTCGACTTGTCCATATTGAAATTTGTTAATTTCAGTACCAGCGTTAGACTTGCCAATACTGAAATTTGTTATTTTTAGTAACAACTTTAGACTTGTCTATATTGAAATTTGTTAATTTTAGTGACAACTTTAGACTTGTTGGTATTGAAATTTGTTATTTTTAGTAATAACTTTAGACTTGTTGGTATTGAAATTTGTTATTTTTAGTAACAACCTTAGAGTTGTCGGTATTGAAATTTGTTATCTTTATTACCAACTTTAGACTTGCCAATATTTATAGCCATTGCAGAGGACAAATTATAATGTAGATGAAAGCTAGGATTTTTTTCTGATCAAGTAGAAAGCATTGTAGCTAGATTTCAGAGGTGTTCTATGTTATGTTGTTTGAACATGGGTGGTCAAGTGGGAGTGGGTTAACCCTTTACCAAACAATCCCGAGTTTTAACAACCCCAAGAAAGAGGCCTTATAAAAACATTGTGGGAAACTATTTTTCCCACTATGTTTTCTGTCTTTTTACATGCAAATCTCACCAGATGAGCCATATCTAATTTGTTGTCTGCAAATGCTTTCAATTTGGATAAGTGTAAAATTTTGTCGTTTGGTAAATGTTTAATACAGAGCTTTCCTGTTTATGAGAAAGATTTTTTTTCCTCTGTAGAATAGTAGATCTCGATAAAGAAATGTTCACAACTGTATGTAGGAGAGTATCCTACATAAATAGCTGTAAACCCCTTTTCCAAACTATCCAGAGGTTAAACAACTCTGAGGAAGAAGCCTTTGAAAACATTGTGGGAAAAGGAGAAAATTCTTTTAACCCTTTACCACACAATGACGGTTTTTAACGACCCTGGAGAAAAAGCCTTTTGAAAGCCTTTTCAAAACATTGTAGGAAAAGGAGAAAATGCTGGTAACCAGCATTTTCTCCTTTTCCAACAATTTTTTCTACCCTATGAAAGACATATTCCATCATTACAGCTACTTTTAAATTGTTGTCTGCAAGTGCTCTCAATTTGGACAAGGAAATATTTTGCTCAGGTGGTTTAGAATTAATCATTTTCTCCTTTTCTCACAATGTTTTCTGTCCTGTCAAAGAACTTCTGTTCATTTGTACCAGTACTGAATTTGTCATCCAGGGATGCTTTTAATCTAAATTAGATCTAAAATTTGTCGGTTAGGAAAGGGTTAAGATTCAAGACCATTGATCTATGCTGTTTGCAAATACATCTTTTCCCTTTAGTGTGGAAAGTTAACGAAAACTTATTAAAACTTGCTATTTTTAGTACCAACTCAAGATCAAGCTCTGCAGCAGGTGATCATGCTCAAGAAGGAGCTTGCAGAAATGAGAGCCAATCAAGCGCTTGCAGAAGATAAAAATATTCAGAGTCTGACAAGTCTGGATCGTGAAGTGGGCAGAGCGAGAGGTTTGATGGCAACGACAAATGCCGAAGCTGATATGGAGAGAAGTGCACATCGGGAAACAATGGAAACTCTAGAGGCCAGTGAAAACTCCGTAAGTTTACAACAACTCCGCAATTTCAAAATTTTAGACTTGTCAAAATTGAAAGCACTTGCAGACAACATATCAAATGAGTTTGATTTGTTGTCTCTAAAAGATTAGAAAACATAGTGAGAAAAGATTTCTAAAGCCTTCCTCCTGCAGGGTCATTAAAACTTGGGATTGTGGTGTAAGAGATTAACTCTTTACTAGATGACAAGTCTATAGACTAGTGAATGTGGCTAAACTCTTGACCAAAGTACAAAATTGTAAACTCATCCAATTTGAAAGCATTTGATGATGAGAAATTAAAAGTAGCTCAAATAATGAACTCTATCTTGGAAATGGTTGAAAACATGTTGGAAAGGGAGAAAATGCTGGTAACCAGCATCTTCTGCCTTTCCCACAATGTTTTCTAAAGGCCTCTTCTTAAGGGTTGTTGAAAAAAGGGATTGTATGGTAAAGGGTTAAATAGTATTATTCACATTTTAAAAAAATAGAAAGTATAGTAGCGTTTACATTTGCATTTTGGATTTTTCTTTGAAAGGATGGAAAATACTGTGGGAAAGAATATACCGTGCTGCCATTACAGCCTTTCTGTCTTTCTGATGATATTTCCTGTAACATTCTTCCTTAGGTGTCATGGTAAAGGGTTTGTGTGGTATTTAACACCATTTTAAACATTATTTCAGTTATCACTTGGTCTATGCCCCTATCCATAGGCCGTTGGTCTGTCATGGAATACCAAAACTTTCATCGTTCAATCTGTGGACAGAGTTACTAAAACCAGCATTTTCTCCTTTTCCCACAAGGTTTTCTAGGCTTTCAAAGACAAATTCCATCATTTGAGCAAAATTTATCTGATTGCCTTTAAATGCTTTCAGTATGTAAACTTTTGTCATCTGGTAAGGGTAAAGGATTAAGACATATTTTCACCTTTACAGTTCTTATCCCTACTGGGGGCTGTTTCCACGTCCTTACAACTAGACAGTATTGAAGGCTGCCGGCCAATCGGACACATTCCGAAGGATGAGAGGGAGCGGTTGTTACGTGAGAGAGAACGGGCCTGCGAAAAGATGGTCAACCAGATCAAGGTGTATCGAGAGAGAATCAACAGGAAAGATGAACTTTTACAAGGATATGAAAGAGATCTCGCTAAGCTCAGGTAAATTTTTTCCCTGTATCCTATTGCATCACAACCTATTTTTAGATGTGCCAACAATTGTTACAAGTCAAAGAAAGATAAATATCAGAGGGAAAGGTTCATGTTAACACTTTACCACACAATTCAGAGTTTTAATGACCCTGAGAAAGAGGGCTTTTGAAAATATTGTTGGAAAAGGAGAAAATGCTGGTAACCAGCATTTTATTCTTTGCCGGAAACCTTTTTTCATGTTCAAAAGCAAATTCAATTGTTGTAGTAGAATTGCAATTGTCGTCTGGAAATGCTTTCAATCTGGACAAGTCTAAAATAATGTCATTTGGTAAGTTAATATTGTTATTAGCAGTGGATTTAATATTTTAGACAAGGAGCAACTCTACATTACAAGGATTTTGCTTCTTTTTACCTCAGGGCTGTAAAAAGTGTCAGTTTTACAGTAATGTGTTGATTTTGGTACAAAAGGCGTTTTACCTTGACCATCATCAAGACAGTTCATATCAATACCACAACATGGTTTGGTGTTGTAGAACAAGAATACAATCAAAGGCACACATCTATTTGGATCACTCATGAGATGTGTGCTGTACTCTTGCAAGAGCGGGTTTAATGCATCTCCCTGGGTCCATATTCACCAACCATTCTTAAGAACGTTCTTAGACTTATTCTTCAAGATTTTCCAAGTTCGAAAGTAACACAACTTCTGATTGGCTAAACCAAATGGTTTAGCCAATCAGAAGGTGTGTTACTTTCAAATTTGGAAAAATTTGGAGAACAAGACCAAGAATATTCTTAAGAATGGTTGGTGAATACGGACCCTGATGCATGATTCCAAGCTAGTCGTCATAGTAGTATAGATCCATGAAATCCATTTTGTATAACAACCTACTGAATCATGACGTACACTGGTCCTTTGACTTGCAGAAATTTTAAAGATAGCAAAAAGTTTTGTCCATGTCAGAGTGTGCAGACTGCGCAGGCTGACATGGGTTGGTAAGTTTTGCAGATGCATTAAGCCCCCTTTTCATGGAGCATGATGTGATCAAATACAATTTTGTAATTCATAACGGATCAAACTAATATAAGTCTGTCTGCCTTCAACACTGCACATACATTCATCATATATTGAAGGTTTGCAAGACGCAGTTTTCAAGTGTCAACTCCTCCTGCTTCATGAATTATCTCCCCTTGAACTTGACTATTTTTTTTCCTCTTAACATCCATCTTTGTATGAAATACTAGCAATTTTGTGTCGCGAACTCCCACACAAGTTTTTCTGCAATTGTTTTAAAACTTTGCACATACATTGATCATATATTGAAGGTTTTTAAAATGCAATTTAAAGCCTTATGCATCCATTCTAAAACTCCTTCACATGGCAGTTTATATATAATTATGAAGATAGACAACATTATCTGTTCCTTACCAACATTTTTAATTCAATGAGTACATTCCTGAAAAAAAACATTGGTCAATTACAGCTCTTGCAGTGGTATCAAGTCACATCCTGTGACAAGTTCTAGTTTGATCCATTATGAATTACAAAATTGTATTTGATCACAATATAAATGACTCAAGTTGAAGGCAGACGGACTTATATTAGTTTTATCCGTTATGAATTACAAAATTGTATTTGTTCACAACTGTTTACATACAGGGATAAATTTTACATTTTTGTTTCTTCCAGACAAGCACAAGAACTGGCTGACAGGAAGTCAGTACAGGTGGAATCTTTAGCAGTAAGTACATTATTTTATCTACTTTTGTATGCAAACCTTTGTATGGCTTATTAGCACAAGGTTTCCCTTTTTTTATCACAAAAATGTAGTGGGGAAATTAACCATTAACCACACAATCCCGACCTTTTAATGACCCTGAGAAAGAAAGCTTTTGAAAAGATTGTGGGACAAGGACAAAATGCTGGCAACGAGAATTTTTCTATCCCATCAAAGACAAAATCCATCATGTGATCCACATTTAAATTGTCTGCGATTGCTTTTAGTTTGTAAAATCAACTAATATTCCAAAGGGAATGAATTATACACACTTTTAAAAGTTTTACTTTATTTTCAATATTTCGGCTTGCGCCTTTATCAAGAAATTTAACACGAAAGTAATGCCTTCTACATTTTGTGATAATTTTCACACCACTATTATTTACAAATTGAAGTGACGTTGCCATTGATGACATGACGTCATTTAGTACTCTGATGGTGTTCGGCCCTCTGACGTCGTATAGCGCCAAAATGTCACTGTAATACTGCTGATAGGGTCCTAAAACTGTTCTTCACATTGCAGCCATTTGGTGGAACCGTAGCTAACTTCTGGATCCATATTCCCTCTTTTAACTGCCGCTCTATCTTTTCTACCCCATGTAATTTCTCTAAAACAGCTATTGCTGCATCCTTCTCTGAATGGCATTTCATTCCAAACTGCAGATTGATTGGTTTGTCTTTCTTGAGTTTTATGCCTCGGAGATGCTCTGTCATTCTAGCCTGTAATTCCCGCTCAGTTTCACCCACATACACAACTGACTGGCATACCGTGCACAATATTCCATACACAGTATTGCGGGTACGGCAGGTAACATCTGTGACAGTCTGCCTTTCAGTCTCATGAACTTTCTCCCTGTAAATTAGATTGCGCATTCTAAAATCTGGCTTACAATTTGTCTGGGTTATTTTCAAGGCTTTATTTGTTTTTCCATGAATCAGAGCATCTCACAGGTTCATGTCTCTTTTAAATGCCACTAAGGGTGGATCCTTGAAAATGTCTTTCATTTTGTCTGAGTGATAAAGTACTTTCATCTGTTTTATGAACATTTGTGAGATTTGAATATGTCATCACTAAAGGGACTCTTTCGTCATTTCTTTCTCTTTTGTATTTATTTAATAATTCAGATCGGTCTAATCTATCCACCCTCTGCAGTTGAGACTCAATCAATTTACCACTATAGACCTGCCTTCTCAGATGTGCTTTCAGATTCCTTCTATAGAACAGCAGTTAAAATAAGGAATATGGATCCAGAAGTTAGCAACGGTTCGACCAAATGGCTGCAATGTGAAGAACAGTTTTAGGACCCTATCAGCAGTATTACAGTGACATTTTGGCGCTATACAATGTCAGAGGGCCAAACACCATCAGAGTACTAATTGACGTCATGTCGTCAATGGCAACGTCATTTCAGTTTGTAAATAATGGTGGTGTGAAAATTATCACAAAATGTAGAAGGCATTATTTTCGTATTAAATTTTTTGATAAAGGCACAAGCCAAAGTATTGAAAATAGAGCTCTTAGTTTGGACAAGTCTGTGATTTTGTTGTTTGACAAAGAGTTAAAGTTGGAGAAACAATGTGCAAGAGCCTCTTTAATTAGAGGTCACATTTTTTTTTCAAAGAGTGTATTTAGAAATAAAGTACTCAGATTTACCTGTATAACTGATAAACTGATATAATCATTCCCTGATGTGTTGTTTACTTTACAGAATGATGTCCGATCTAAATTAGAGGAGTCTCAGTACCTGCGTGAGTCATTACATCAAACCCGAGATAAACTGGATCAGGAAAAACGTCTAAATACCGCAATTAAACAAAGAAAGGTAGATGTGGTTTCCTATTTATTCTAGTCCTGTATGTAATTTTCCTTAAGAAAAAAAATCAGCTTTGAGATATTAGACTTCACATTCCATTGGTTAATTTGAAAACATTATGTGGGAATTTCATTAGGTGAAATAATTATAATGTCAAAGCCAATGAAATTCATTGTTAGGGAATTGATTTTTCCATATGATATGAATCTAAATTTACTGAGTTATAGATTTTGTATCGTATTCTGGCTTTTTTTTACCAATTTTCAGCCAAAATTTTAAATAACAGGTTATTAGTTTGAATAATAAATATGATAATATACATCCTTGAGTGTAAATATCCACTTTACACATAGCATAGAAGGATAAAGTGAACAATATTTGCTACAGTGGAGTAATCTAAAATAGGGTCCATGTTTGTACATAATTTACTTAATCTTAACTCATTACCAAATGGCAAAATTTTAGACTGGTCCAAATTGAAAGCGCTTGCAGACAATAAATCAAATGTGGCTCAAAAATTGAAAATTGTCTTGTCAAGAGCAGAAAACATTGTGGGAAATGGGGAAAATGCTGGTTACCAGTTTTTCCATTTCCTACAATGTTTTCAAAAGGGTTTTTCTTTGGGGCGTTAAAAGTTGGGATTTTGTGGTAAAGGGTTAACTCTTACCAAATGACAAAATTTTAGACTGGTCCAAATTGAAAGCATTAAATTTTGCAGACAACAAAATAAATGGGTCTAAAAATGTGAAATTTGTTTTGGGATGGTTAGGAAACATTGTGGGAAAAGGAGAAAATGCTGGTTACCAGCATTTTCTCCTTTTCCCACAATGTTTTCAATAGGCTTCTTTTCCAGGATTGTTAAAACTCCAGATTGTGTGGTAAAGGGTTCAACACACATTTAGCAACCTTGAGGATGAAGGCTTTTGAAAACATTGTGGGACCAAGAGAAAATGGTGGTTACCAATGACAAATCTATCATTCAACCCATGCTTGACCCTTTACCAAACAATGTTGAGTTTTAACAACCCTGAAGTGGGGGATTCTTCAAAACATTATGGGAAAAAGAGAAAATGCTGGTAACCAGCATTTTCTCTTTTTCCCACAATGTTTTCTACCTATTAAAGGTAAAAAAAATACTCTAATTTGATAAACATTTGAATTCTCATCTGTAAATTTTTTTAATATTGACAAGTCTTAGATTTTTCAAGGTGGTAAAGGGTCAAATTATCCTGTATAAATGCTTTCATTTGGATGAGTCTAAAATATTATCTGGTAAAGAATGTATAAGTCTTAAATTAAGTCTTTTTGTGTGGATAAGACCTGTTTGTGTGTGCATTTCAATAAGACTTTTTCTAAATTTCCTTTGAACAGACATTCCATTTAGAGAATGAAAAAGCTCACCTTGCTCCGGTATCTTATCTATATAAACCTGAAGACCCAAAGGCAGCACTACGAAAGAAGAATCAACGAGAGTTACTCAAGCGAAAGAACTACGAAATAAAGACTTTAAAATCTGAACTAACAGAGAAAGAAAGAAGTTTGTTTGAGAGTCAAAATAAGCTTTATACCCTACAGCACAGTCAGGTAATTGTCTAATTGGTATATTTTACAACACAGGTAATTGTCTAACTAGTATATTTTACAACACGGCCAGGTAATTGTCTAATTTGTATATTTTACAACATAGGTAATTGTCTAAGTAGTATATTTTACAACACGGCCAGATATTTGTCTAATTTGTATATTTTACAACACAGTCAGGTTATTTTCTAATTGGTATATATATACAACACAGTCAGGTAATTGTCTAACTAGTATATTTTACAACACACTCAGGTAATTGTCTAACTAGTATATTTTACAACACAGTAAGGTAATTGTCTAATTGGTATATTTTACAACACAGTCAGGTAATTGTCTAATTGTCGTTAAAACTCAGGATTGTGTGGTAAAGGGTTAAGACTAAGTCTCACTAGCTATGCTATAAGAATTATGCCAATGATTTTTTTTTCTCTATTCTATGTTGTGGTTATTTTAAGCATAGATTAGCTGCTTTTTCAATTCTTTTCAAAACAATCTTGTATTTTTTTGAATGACTCTGGATGAAAGACTTTTGAAAACATCCTGGGAAAAGGAGAAATGCTGGTTACCAAAATTTTCTCATTTTCCCACAAGGTTTTCCACTCTATCAAAGACAAATCCTTTCATTTCGGCTACACTGCAATTGTCACCTGCAGATGAGTCATGCTGTGGTGAGAGGGGGCATAATGCCTCTCCATGATGCATGATGCAAAGCAAAAAGACATCACATAAGAATGAATCCTTGAAAACCACTTTTTTCTAACAACAAACTGAATCATGTGGTAGAATCGTCCTTTGACACATAGAAAATTGACCAATAGCGAAAAGGGTCAATACCTTTTGCAGATGCATTAAGCCCTCTTTTCACAAAATGTGGCTCAAACACTTTCAATATGGAAAATTCTAAAAGTACTTGGCTTGCTACAGAGTGAACTCTTACCAAACAACAAAATTTTAGACCAGTCCCAAGTTGAAAGTACAAATATATTTACAGACAATAATATAAATGTGGCTTAATTGATGGAATTTTTCTTTGATAGGGTAGAAAACATTGTGGGAAATGGAGAAAATGCTGTGTACCAGCATTTCGATAAAATGCTGTGTACCAGTATTTTCTCCTTTTCCCACAATGTTTTCAAAAGGCTTTTTCATCAGAGTTGTTAAAACTCAGGATTGTGTGGTAAAGGGTTAATGTTCCCTATAATTGATACTTATGTTGATTTGATTCATCTTATTTATCTCACAGCGTAGTCGTAGCATGGGTAGACATGATGATGTAAGTAGGAAAGGCACGTTGTAGATTAGATTTAGACATGGCTGCTTGATTTTCAGTGAAAATTCTAAGTCAAAAAATGGGCATAACTCTGTCAAAAATATTTTGATGGTTACCTGCCCTCGTTGTATAGTTTCACCCTTTGATAATTAACAAGTTTGAAGCAAATATCTTCGGAAATAACAGAGATATTACAAAATGTCAAAGTTTTCACACAATGACGCAGACAACTCCAGGGCTATGACAGTACCTCAACACTTTGTTTGTTAACAGCCGATCTAATAATCAGAATTCGGCATATCTCAGGTGATCGGGTGATCAAATCCCTCAGCTGTATCACGTAGCTTGATACACACCTACATGGTACATTTCACACATCTCCAGAAGCACACCGCTTTACTGTTATTGAAATTGTAAGGCTCCTCTTAAAACAGAAAACATGAGTAAATTTTCTATCATTATCTTTCTAAGAATACTTCAGTCAGCAAACAGTTTGTACATTCAATTTTTAGCGTGGTTTATCAATTCTGTTAGGAGCTTTCATTGACAGATCGATAGAAGTGAATAACTTCATCGTGGTTGTTCATGCCTTTGCTAAGCGATCTACCACCATGTTTAAGATCATGTGATTGGTAGTCGGAGTTGTGACGGGTGAATAATCAGCAGTCCTGTGTTATTCTCACAGAAAATCTAAACATGGTGATTGCCAACCTTTGCAAATATGGCTCTTACTTCTTCAGACAATTTTCTTGGTAGACAGCCCTTAACTCTTTACCAAACAACAAAATTCTAGACTTGTCTGAATTAAAATCATCTGCAGACAACGAAATTAATGTGATTCAGAAATTGAAATTTGTTTTCTGAAGGGTAGAAAACATTGTGGGAAAATGAGAAAATGCTGGTTACCAGCAGTTTCTCCTTTTCCCACAATGTTTTCAAAAGCTTTCATTCTAAAGGTTGTTAAAAGTCAGGATTTGTGGTGAAGGGTTAAAGTATGGATCAAAGCTAATTGTTAACCTTTAACCCTTTACCACACAATCCCGACTTTTAACGACCCTGTGAAAGAAACCTTTTGAAAACCTTGTGGGAAAAGGAGAAAATGCTGGTTACCAGCATTTTCTCCTTTTCCCACAATGTTTTCTACCCTTCCCAAAACAAATTTTAATTTTTCAGTCACATTGATATTGTCATCTGCAAATGCTTTCAATTTGGACCGGTCTGAAATTTTGTCATTTGGTAAAGAGTTAACCACACAACAAAAGTTTAGACTTATCCAAACCTAGAGCCTTTGCAGATGAGATGACAATTGTGGCTCAAAAGGTGATTGTTTTTAAAAAAGTCTTTGATAGGGTTGAAAACATTGTGGGAAAAAGGAAAAATGCTGGTAACTAGCATTTTCTCCTTTTCCCAGAACGTTTTCAAAAATTGGGATTATGTGGTTATAAGTTAACACATGTATACATGTTAAAATACTGTGACAAAAGGACAAATTGTTCATTAAGAGTAATTTATCTGTTTGCACCTTGTCTTCTGCGAGATGAAAAAATTTTATGCAGGAAGTAATGTATTTAAACAATATTTAGCTTGGCTGTTTTCGGAGAAAATGTCGAGGTATTGTCATAGCTCTGGCATCATTGTTGACTTGCAAAAATTTGACATTTTATAGCATCACTGTCATCACGGACTATTTAACTTGGACTAGTTTTTAGCTATCAATGGGAACTCATACAACAAGGGCAGGTAATCAACAAAATATTTTCAACACAGTTATGCCCCTTTTTTGGCTCAGAATTTTCACTGCAAAAAAAGCATCTGCAGCTGAGTGTCTTTTTAGCTCACCTGAGCATGAAGTTCTCAAGGTGAGCTTCTGTGATCATGCTGTGTCCGTCATACGTTGTTTGTTGTGCATCGTCTGTCGTCCAGGCGTAAACAATTACCGTGCACTCTGGAGGCCACATTTTCAGTAAAAAACTCATGAAACTTGATCAGAATTTTTGTCTTGATAATATCTCAGAGAAGTTTGAAATTGGTTCATGTCAGGTCAAAAAGTAGGTCACCAGGTCAAAACTTAGCAAAACCTTGTGTGCCCATGAAACTTGGTCGGAATGTTTGTCTTGATTAAGTTGTGGACAAGTTCGAAAATGGGTCACTTTGGGTCAAAAAGTAGGTCACCAGATCAAATTTTAGAAAAACCTTGTGTGCACTCTAGAGGTCTAATGCTTATGAAACTTGGTTGGAATACTTGTCTTGATGATGTCTCGGACAAGTTCGAAACTGGATCATGTTGGATTAAAAAGTACGGCACTGAGAAAAATCTCAGAAAAACCTTGTGTGCACTCTAGAGGCCACATTTTGAGCTAGAAACTCATGAAACTTAGTCAGAATGTTTGTCTTGATGATATATCTGACAAGTTTGAAATTGGGTCATGTTGGATTAAAAAGTATAGGTAGGTCACTCTGCCAAATTTAAAAAAAAAACCTTGTGTGCACCTTAGAGGCAAGACCCATCTCAATACCCAGGAAACTTGGTCAGAATGTTTGTCTTGATAAATTCTAGCACAAGTTCAATATTGGGTAATGTCAGGTCAAAAATTAGGTCATTTGGCCAAATTTTATAAAAAAAACTTGCAAGCACTCTAGAGGCCACACTTTCAGACCAGTTCTAATAAAAACTGGTCAGAGTGTTATTTTGATGATATATCAGACTAGTTCAAATTTGGGTTGTCTTGGGTAAAAAAGTAGGTCACAAGGATAAATCTTAGAAAAATCTTGTGTGCAGTCTGGAGGCCACATTTTCCGTATGATACTCATGAAATATTGTCAAAATGTTTGTTTTGATGATATATCTGACAAGTTAAAAAATAGGTCAAGTCGGTTGAAAAGTAGGTCACAAACACTGGTGTGTTTTTCATCATTTCAACCAGGATCTCTTCAGTTTTATCAATCCTAGATGACTTTACTCAGGTGAGCGCTTTAGGGCCAGTGGCCCTCTTGTTTACAAATTACCATAGAGACCCATCAAAAGTATGCATGCATTTATACATTCTAGAACCCAGTAATCTTTCTTGTACCATCATTTTATGTATCAACCTGAACTCTTTATTACCAGGCAACACAATTTTAGACTTTTCCATAGTGAAAGTTTTTGCAGAGAGCAAGTGAAATATGACTCACACAACAGGATTTGTCTTTGAAAGGGTAGAATATAATATTGCTGAACATATTCTCCTTTTTCCACTATGTTTTATATGTTTACAAAAAAAAAGAAATCCAATCGTTGCAGCCACATTTAAACCTTTACCACACAATGCCGACTTTTAACGACCCTTGATGAAGAAGCCTTTTGAAAACATTGTGGGAAAAGGAGAAAATGCTGGTAACCAGCATTTTCTCCTTTTCCCGCAATGTTTTCTACCATATTTAAGGCAGAAATCATCATTTTAGCCGCATTTAATTTGTTGTCTGCTTATGCTTTCAAATTGGACCAGTCTAGAATTTTGTCGTATGGTAAAGGATTAAATTGTTATGGCCAAAATGGTCTCAGTATGGACGAGTCTAAATTTTTTTGGCGTGATCAAAAGGTTACAGTGTCACACCCTTTGGCCCGCAATGTGCGAAATGAGACCTTTGAACATTTGCGTAAAATGTCGTCCCGGATTAGCCTGCGTGGCAGTCCGCGCAAGCTAATCCGAGACGGCACTTTATGACTACATAAGATTTTTTCATACAGTAGATTTTCGTGAAACAGAAAATTGCACAAAAACAGGAAGTGTCGTCTCGGATTAGTCACAGACTGCACAGGTTGATCTAGGACGACACACTTTTACGCATGTGTCCAAAACCCCTTTTCATGTGTTACACACCATATACACTTTACTAACAAATGGTGGATGTATCTGCCTTCCTCAAGATTAAAGTGACAGTTTTGAAATAGGTTGAAATTTTTCTTTTATGCTTTTCAGTAGTTTATACAAATCTAACAGTAAATTATATCCTTATAATTCACTGTCGAATGTTGTAATTCATCGGTGAATGTTATAACTTTTATATTTTTGACATGCCAAGGATAATTATAGAATATGAATGAATTTTTAGCAGCTGAACATCATGTCTTATGACATAGTCAACATCCCTCATGATGTCATTATTACAGCTAGTCCATATCCGATTAGATTGAATAGCCTATTTTGCGTATATATTTCACAATAAAAAATTAGATGTGAAAAGAAAGGTTAACCCTTTCCCAAACGATGAATTTTAGACTGGTCCAAACTGAAAGAGTTTGCAGACAATTTTAAATTTGATGAAAATGACAGAAAGTTCTCCAAAAGGGTAGAAAACACTGTGGGAAAAGGAGAAATTGCTCGTTATGAGCAATTTCTCCTTTTCCCACAGTGTTTTCAAAAGACTTGTACTGCAGACACGTGAAAACCAGGGCTTGTTTGGGAAAGGGTTAAAATGAAGAGCATAAAAGAAATAGGATAATTGTTTTTTTCAGTGAATGACTGAAATTTCTTTAATCTCATGAAAAGCAAGGGGTATATTTTGACTCCTGGCTTTGCCACTCATGATAATACAGCCTTTGCTTTGCAGTTGATGATAGAAATTTCAGTCATACACTTAAAAAGACAATTATCGTCTATTTAAACATTTTTTATGTTATAAACAGTATAGATGAAGGAAATTGTTCAACCAATAAACCATGTGGTAAGATCTGTGATTGTGCCTAAGAGAAAACTAAAACACAGTTTTTGATATCTCATGACTTGCGGTGCTTTAAATTTCGAAAATGCTAGATTTGAAATGCTGATGTAACATTTTAAAAAATGAATATAATACTTAACCCTTTCCCAAACAAGCCCTGGTTTTCACATGTCTGCAGTACAAGTCTTTTGAAAACACTGTGGGAAAAGGAGAAATTGCTCGTAACGAGCAATTTCTCCTTTTCCCACAGTGTTTTCTACCCTTTTTAATAACTGTCTGCCATTTTTATCAAATTTAAAATGGTCGTCTGCAAACTCTTTCAATTTGGACCAGTCCAAAATTTGTCATTTGGGAAAGGGTTAAACACTGTTTTTAATATCTCATGAGTTTTGATTATTAAACCTTTGACAGTACTAAGTTGAAAATGTTGATTTAACATTTTGTCAACTGAATTAAACAACTTATCTTTTCAATAATCTAACTACATTGTATCTCTGAAAGTTTAACATTAGCAGAAGCCATGTTCATTTTGGTGCCGTTTTACTAACAATTTGTAAGTTTCTGCGTAACAATTTTCGTAACTTTACACCTACATTCAGCTTTACGAAATTCGTAAATCTGTTTTTACTGAACTTTCATAACTTTGTGAATTTGTGTAAGTAAGTATTTCTATAACTCTTCAAATGAAGGCAGAAACAGTAGATCGACGCACTTGTTACCTAGGTAAACAGCGTGTGCTGTTCAACCAGAGGGAAATATGACTAATTTCCGCTTATTTACCTTTCATTTCTTGCACTTTATGTCATCTCAAATGTCAGCTGCTTCCGTCAAATTTGGACACTGTGTATGTGAAGAAGAAATTATTCATCAAAAAAATGATATTTATGATTAATGCGGATACATGTGAGGATGTATGTTGAAACAATACAAAAAATGCCCCCCAGACTTCGGCCTATGTTCCCGGTACCCCTATATTCCTACTTAGAACCGATATTTTGTATGTAAAGTTTTGCAAAAACTTTCATTCGTACTTAACTATGCAAATTTTAGTAAAGCGCAAAACTTGGGCTTATGCTAAAACTTACGAATTGTTTTACTTACGTTTGCAGTTTTTTAGTAAAGCGATCCCTTGTTGCATTTGAGCCATGCTCTGGCAAAAGGGGGCTTAATGCATCTCCGTGATGCATTGTACCAGGCAAGCCGTGACATAATCATAGATCCATAATGGCCTCTTTTTTTTTTTTTTTTTTTAACAACTGACTTAATCATAAGGTGAACTGGTCCTTGGACATACAGAAAATTGACCAGTAGCGAAAAGTTTCAGCCCTGGTCAGCCTGCGCGGACTGCGCAGGCTGACCTGGGTCGATACTTTTCGCAGATGCATTAAGCTCCCTTTTCACAAAGCATGGTTCATTTCATTAGATCTGGCAATCATCATGTAATAAAAGTTTGCAGAGTCTTAAAGCTTTCTGGGTAATGTTCAAAGCTTGGAGCCAAGCCCCAGTAGCTCAGTCAGTAGAGAACAGGACATGAGAACAGGAGGTCACTGGTTCGATCCCCAGCTTGGCCAATTTCTTTCCGAGGATTGATGATAGTCATCGTGTCAGGATTCATTCCTCTCTCACAGCTGACCATTGTTTCAATGATGGTTTTGTGGGAAAGCAGCCAGTGGCTTGGAAAGAATATTGAGCGGAGTACTGGTAAATGAAACTCCAGGAAAGCATGGATAGGTGCACTGGCCACAGTGATATAACTGAAATAATGTTGAAAACGGCGTTAAACACCATACAGTCAATCAATCAATCAGAGCTTGAAGACTGAGCTTGGCCAATTTATCTCGGAGGACTGATGACAGTTATTGTGACAGAATTTATTCCTCTCTCACCTTTAAATATTGTGTAACTCTTTACCAAACAGCAAAATGTTCGACTTGTCCAAACTGAAAGCATTTACAGACAACAAATCAAATGTTACTTAAATGGTGGAATTTGTCTATAATAGGTTAGAAAATATTGTGGGAAAAGGAGAAAATGCTGGGTTCCAGCATTTTCTCCTTTTCTCACCATGTTTTCTAAAAGCCTCCTACACAGGGTTGTTAAAAGTCTAAAATATCGTTGGTTGGTAAGATTCTTAATACTCTTACTATACAGTTCTGAAAGCTTAGAAAAATTTCAGGGGAGTTAATGAATAATGTTTTTTTCGTGTTGTCTTTTAACTCTGCACCAGAAGATAGAGTCTCAGACTCGTCGTAATTGAAAGCTTTTGCAGACGACAAACCAAATGGGGCTCAAATGATTGGATTGGTTTCTGAAAAGTAAGAAAACACTGTGGGAATAGGAGAAAATGCTGGTAACCAGTATTTTCTCGAAAATGCTGGTAACCAGTATTTTCTCCTTTTCCCACCATGTTTTCAAAAGTCTGATTTCCCAGGGGCGTTAAAACTTGTCATCGTGTGGTAATAGATTAACTCTTTACCAAACGACAAAATTTTAGACTAGTCCAAATTCAAGGTATTTCCAGATGACAAAATAAGTGTGGCTCAAAAATTGAAATTTGTTTTGGGAAGGGTAAAAAATATTGTGGGAAAAAGAGAAAATACTGGTTACCAGCATTTTCTCCTTTTCCCACAATATTTTCAAAAGCCTTCCTCCCCAGGGTCGTTAAAACTCAGGATTGTGTGGTAATAGATTTAACCCTTTGCCACACAATCACGGGTTTTAACGACCCTGAGAAAGAAGCCTTCTGAAAACATTTTGGGAAAAGGAGAAAATGCTGGTTACCAGCATTTTTGCCTTTTCCCACAATGTTTTCCACCCTATCAAAGACAAATTTCACCATTTGAGCCACATTTAAATTGTCATCTTAGAAGTCCCTCAATTTAGACCAGTCTACATGTTTGTCGTGTGGTGAAGAGTTAATACCTGAAAAAAAAAAAAAGCAAAAATACAAAAAAAAAGAAGAATAGTGCAATCAAATATTTTGGCTTAATTCCTCATTTCTACTTACAAAATATGCATAATTTCTTTTTTTTTTCCACAGGATCTTGATAGCAAGAGCCCATCTGAAATTCAAGTTGAGGATTAGTCAGTCAACTGATGAAAGGAACCAGTCACCAGCATAGACTTTGAAATACACTGTCAACAATATACTATGTTGCATTTATATCAGTTGTGTTTTACTTTGTGGGCATGCAATAACATGTAAACAAACTGGATCTGTAACTCTTCACTAGACGCCAAAATGGTAAAGTTATCCATAATGGAAGCTTTGCAGTTGACTAATAAAGTGTGGATTAACCCTTTACCACACAATCTTGACTTTTAACGACCCTGAAGACAAAGCCTTTTCAAAATATTGTGGGAAAAGGAGAAAATGCTGGTTACCAGCATTTTCTCCTTTTTCCCACAATGTTTTCTACCCTATCAAAGACAAATTCCATTGTTTGAGTCACATTTAAATTGTCGTCTGCAAATGCTTTCAATTTGGACCAGTCGAAAATTTTGTCGTTTGGTGAAGAGTTAAATACCGCTATGGGGCTTTTATATGAATTGAGTAAAAGCATCATTGAAAATAGAGGAAATACAGGTTACATGCATTTTCTCATTTTCACACCATTTTTGTGGCATTTGTCGAAGACAGTGCCACTATGAGTTCACTACGACATTTTGAAAATCATGTATGGTAGTTTGTGCAAAACCAAAGGAAGTGAACCCAATTAAACTCAATTTTCCAAAGACAAATAAGTGTTTCGATTGCACTCAGATATGAAATTGAAAATGGCGTATTGCAATAAACTGGATTAGGCCATCGATCCTGGAAATACACTTTTTCATTGAAAATAGCTTGATCCGCTATGACCTTCTATTGGCGTAATGATACACACATACCATGCTTGTTCATCCCAAAATCAGTCCATTCCTGAACTTATTCATCCCTGGGCTTGTTCGCCCGGACTTGTTCGTCCCACAAGATTGCATGCTACTCTATCGGATTATGCATGACTATATAGTAGGTTGACTTTCAAGCGAATATTTTGAAACTGTTTCTATTGTTTATTTTTCAAATTATTAATTCCAGACAATGGCTCCCTTGACAAATGCCACACCAGTACTTTCAACGCTTTGATTTTCAAGCTTCCCATTTGGTGTCGTAAAGTCATGTGATCATCTATAGGGTTAAAGGCATGCATTGACAAAATCATAACAATTACATCACAGTTGTAAAATACTTTTTTTACATAATATTTTGTACAAGGAAAACACATTATTGAATTCTGTTGGGTGTGAAATGTGAGAAAAAAATTCATGTGCGAGTATCTCATCATAGTCTTGTCAGATGACTCAGTTACAAATTTCCAGAATAACTCACGTAAAATTAACCCTTTCCCAAACAAGCCCTGGTTTTCACGTGTCTGCAGTACAAGTCTTTTGAAAACACTGTGGGAAAAGGAGAAATTGCTCGTAACGAGCAATTTCTCCTTTTCCCACAGTGTTTTCTACCCTTTCGGAGAACTTTCTGTCATTTTCATCAAATTTGAAATTGTCGTCTGCAAACTCTTTCAATTTGGACCAGTCTAAAATTCATCATTTGGGAAAGGGTTAATTACTTTAGACTACACATACAGGAATTTGACCAATCAGCAAATAGTAGTTTGAAATTATAAATCAAAGATACAACGCTCACAATTTTATATCTACCATATAAACAAGTTTTAATTTCCATATTACTAATGTGATCGAAATTGGGTAGAAGATCTGGTGCCTTAGGATACAAGAAATTTACACTCGCTAGTGCCTCTGTATATTTCCCGTATACAACGGTACTCCTTTACCTTACAATTCTGTACATAATAAAATACACTGAAGTTTACTTTGTATATAATTCTTTAAAACACACAGTTAACCCTTAGGCTGCTTATCGCGACCCACCGACCTTTTGCGGACAGCATAGATCAAGATCAGACTGCACAGAACGTGCAGTCTGATCTTTGATCTACACTGTCCGATAAGAAGATATCTTTCATCCAAAAATACCATTGAAACAGGAAGTGTTTGGGCTTCTACTATCTACTATAAAGTTTCATTTCTTTTATTCAGCAGGATAAGGTTAATACAAAAATGGAGGATTAAAAAAAGAAAAAGAAAAAAAAAAAAAAACCCTGAATCTGAGCCATGCTCTGGCAAAAGGGGGCTTAATGCATCTCCGTAACGCATGAAACCAAGTAAGTCATAACATAATTAGGGATCCATAAAATACAGTTTGTCTAACAACCAACTGTATTATAAGGTAAACTGGTCCTTTCATATACAGAAAATTGACCAACAGCGAAAAGTTTCGGCCCATGTCAGCCTGCGCGGACTGCGCAGGCTGACCTGGGTCGATACTTTTCACAAATTCATTGGGCTCCCATTTCACAGAGCATGGTACATTTGTATGTCAATGTCTCATGGTCTTGTTGACTTGGTTACAAAATACAAGAATAACTTGCGTAACTTAGCTTAGACCATACATACAGCAGTTTGACCAATCAGCAAGCAGTATTTTGAATTTATAAATCGAAGGTACAACTTTCACTGTTGTATATTTACCGTATATTGTTGTAATTTCGATATACTTGAATCTCATCTGATCTAAGTCCGATAAAAAAATCTCATGCCATAGGATACAAGAAGTGTACACTCACTATAATGTTCATGTATATTTCTCATATACAATGGCACCCATTTTCTTTTCTATACAGTATAAAATTAGACCTCCAGATAAAAAGGAGTGATAGTATTCTAAATCCATTATTTCTCTTCCAAACCCTATGTTGTGGGTACTCATTAGAATCGTCTCGATGAGACGATTCTAATGAGTAACCATAACATAGGGTTTAGTGAAGAGTGATTAATATTTTCAATTTTGAAATCAAAATCACCCTGTCTATCTGGAGCTCTGTAAAATACAATTATCTTCAAAGTATACAATAACAAAATCAAGGAGGATGAAAAACAGAATTTATTTCTGGCCAAAAATAAAATGTTGATTTTGTTGTTTAGTTTTGTAAATATATTGTAGTTTATAGTCTAGAATCACTGCCTGAATTGTGATAAATGTTTTGCTCACAAGCATTTTTACCCTTGTCTCTAGAAACAGCAGTTTGGACCTTATGATGAAATATTTGAACATACGCTGGACAGCATATGTTCAAATATTTCATCATAAGCGTCCAATTATTGTGAGAACTTGAATAAAACAGTGGTAAGCGAAGGCTCAGAACTGTTTTCTGCATTCCCTGGCTTCTATTTTAAAAATTTCATTACATAATTCTTGAAAACAATGTAAACTACCCAGTCCATAAAAGTACAAAGATATGCCCAGCAATCTAAAATGAACTCTTTACTATATGACTAAGTTTTGGACATGTCGAAATTGAAAACATTTGCAGACAACAAATAAAACGATACTCAAGTCATGGGGATTGTATCAGATAGGGTAGAAAACATTGTGGGAAAAGGAGAAAATGCTGTTTACCAGCATTTTCTCCTTTTCCCACAATGTTTTCAAATGCCTTTTACCTGGAGGTTGTTAAAAGTCTGGATTGTATGGAAAAGGGTTAATACTGATATTTCCACATTGTTTTCAAAAGTCTTCTTACTTTGGTCATTAAAACATATGTGATTGTTAGATAAAGAGTAAACATAGGAAGTACATGTGTTCTTTACTGTAGACCTCTGGGCTCCGTTTTACTAACATTTCGTAGGTTTTTGCGTTAGAATTTTCATCATTTTACCCCTACGTTCAGATTTATGAGATTCGTAAATCCGTTTTACTAAACTTTCGTAACTCTGTGAATTTGCATAAGTAAATATTTTCTAACTCTTCAATTGAAGGCGGAAACAGTAGTTCCTGCACACTTGTTACCTAGGTAAACAGCGTGTGCTGTTCAACCAGAGGGAAATATGACATGATTTACGTGAATTTACCCTTCTCACGCTTTACGTCATTTCATATGTCAGCCGCTTCTGTCAAGTATGGATACTGTACATGTACATTAAAAAAAATAATTCTGCAAAAAATGAAATTTATGACCAATTCGGATAACTGTGAGGATAATTATAGTGTTTCTCTAAATTACTTCCTCTATGACGACGAAATACAAGAAAATGCCGCCAGACTTTGGCCTATATTCTTACTTACGACCAATATTTTTTTACGTAAAGTTACGCAAAAAACGATGTTCGAACTTAGCTATGAAAACTTAACCCCTTCCCAAACAACAAATTTTGGACTGGTCCAAATTGAAAGAGTTTGCAGACGACAGTTTTAAATTTGATGAAAATGGCAGAAAGTTCTCAAAAAGGGTAGAAAACCCTGTGGGAAAAGGAGAAATTGCTCGTAACAAGCAATTTCTCCTTTTCTCACAGTGTTTTCAAAAGACTTGTACTGCAGACACGTGAAAACCAGGGCTTGTTTGGGAAAGGGTTAAGTAAAATGCAAAACTCAGAGTTATGCAAAAACTTACGAAATTTATTACTTATGTGTGCGTAAGTACTTTAGTAAAACGGACCCCTGGACTTACGGAGCTTGTAGTTAGTATTGTAAGTGTGTTTGAGAGTGAGTTGTGAGTGGAGTAACAAAGCTATCTGTGATACTGTTAGGGAGTTGTTGTATGGAAATGGCCTTGCGTTGAAAAATATTCGACTTCTCAAATATTTCACAAGTGCGTAGATCATAGATCATACTGTATCATACATTGTTCATACCTACCGGTATTTATTTTCCAACGATTGGGAAACAAGTTTTTAACTATGAGCCATACCATGTGAAAAGCGGGCTTAATGTATCTGCGAAAAGTATCGACCACTGACCTTGGTCGATACTTTTCGCTATTGGTCAATTTTGTGCATGTCAAAGGAACCGTGTAACTTATGACACAGTTGGTTGTCAAACCTGACAGATTTTATAGATCCCTAATGGTGTGATGACTTGCTTGGTATAACCCTTTCCCAAACAAGCCCTGGTTTTCACGTGTCTGCAGTACAAGTCTTTTGAAAACACTGTGGGTAAAGGAGAAATTGCTCATAATGAGCAATTTCTCCTTTTCCCACGGTGTTTTTTTACCCTTTTTGATAACTTTCTGCCATTATCATCAAATTTAAAATTGTCGTCTGCAAACTCTTTCAATTTGGACCAGTCTAAAATTTGTCATTTGGGAAAGGGTTAATGCATCACGGAGATGCATTAAGCCCCCTTTTGCCAGAGCATGGATCATAGATTTTAAGCAAGGATTCTCAACAAAAGTGGAAAAAGAAAAAAAACATTTCAACAATATAGTGTTTTTCTTTCTTTTCTCCTTCCTTTGTGCGATTGGAATCAGTCAAAAATTTTTTTGATAAATTAAACTGTTTTTCCTTACTGGATGAAGACGTTCATAATTTCTTTAGTTGTGTTTCAGAAATAGATCTGTTAGGTGCATAATTTATTTCTTTATCTTTTTGTGTATCTATTGTTGTCAGACTATGTTTTAACCCTTTACCAAACATTTCAAGTTTCTAACGAAACTTTAAGAAGCCCTTTGAAAACATTGTGGGAAAAGGAGAAAATGCTGGTTACCAGCATTTTCTCCTTTTCCCATAATGTTTTCTGTCCAGTCAGAGAACTTCTCTTGACTTGTACCAATTTGGAATTTGTTATCGGCAGACGCTGTCAATTTTGTACAGTCGGAATTTTATTGTTTGGGAAAGGGTTTACACTTTACCACATGACAAGCTTTTAGACTCGTCCAATTTTGCAGCATTTGATAAATGTGGCTCATATGATGGAATTTGTACCTGAAATGGTAAAATACAATGTGGGAAATGGAGAAAATGCTGGAACCAACAATTCCTTCTTTTCTCACAATATTTTCTAAAAACTTTTTTCTCATGGTCATTAAAGGACAGGATTGTTGGTTTAAGAGTTAAGACTGAAATTAATTTGGTTTCATTTAACTCTTTACCAAACAACATAATTTTAGACTGGTTCGAGTTGAAAGCATTTGCAGATGACAAAATAAACATGACTGAAAAATTAAGATTTGTTTTGGGAAGGGTAGAAAACATTGTGGGAAAAGGAGAAAATGCTGGTAACCAGCATTTTCTCCTTTTCCCACAATGTTTTCAAAAGGATTCTTTCACAGGGTCATTAAAAGTCGGGACTGTGGACTTCACTTGATATACGGTAGATTGTTAAAGATGCTTTTTCTCTGTGTAGATTGGAATCTCTTTTTTATGTGACATTTTTATCAGACAACAAAATTTAGGACCTGTCCAAATTGAAAGCATTGGCAGACAACAAATAGAATATGACTTCAGTGTTGAGATTTCTTCTGAACTCTTTACCAAACGAGGCTAGTCCAAATTGAAAGCATTTGCAGATGACAAAATAAATGTGACAAATTTTGAAGTTTGTTTTGGGAAGAGTAGAAAACAATTTGGGAAAAGGAGAAAATGCTGGTTAACAACATTTTCTCCTTTTCCCAGTGTTTTCAAGTCTTCTTTTTCAGGGTTGTTAAAAGTCGGGATTGTGTGGTAAAGGGTTAAAAAACAGAAGAAAAAGGTAGAAAACATTGTGGGAAGAAGAGAAAATGCTGACTAGAGTTCAAAAGCATTTTTTCTTCAGATTGTTGTAAATTTGTCTATTTGATGAATGGTCTAGCCACTTTGTTTTTGCCGACAGCAGATGCTTTCAGTTTTGACGAATCTATAAAATTCTGATGTCTGATGAAGAGGTAAATATTTTTCTATCATTGTACATTTAAGTACAAGGTGTTTTTTGGTAGACATTTTTGTCAGTAGTGATGATTTTTTGTGTACAGTTTAGTTAAACTAATATATGTTATGCAGGGGTATGCTTCTTATCAGTAAAATGTCATTAGATGAGGCTGTCTTTGTTACTGGTTTTATATTCAAATCTACACTGAAAATTACAGACTCCAAATTGCAGAGGCCCCCATTACCAACCTGGTTAACTCTATACCCACACGATTCTGACTTTAACCCTTTCCCAAACAACAGATTTCGGACTGGTCCAAATTGAAAGAGTTTGCAGACGACAATTTTAAATTTGATGAAAATGGCAGAAAGTTATCAAACAGGGTAGAAAACACTGTAGGAAAAGGAGAAATTGCTCGTTACTAGCAATTTCTCCTTTTCCCACAGTGTTTTCAAAAGACTTGTACTGCAGACACGTGAAAACCAGGGCTTGTTTGGGAAAGGGTTAAATGACCCTGAAGTAGAAGGCTTTTGAAAACATTGTGGGAAAAGGGGAAAATGTTATTCACCAGCATTTTCTCCTTTTCTCGCAATGTTTTCTAACCTATCAGTGACAAATTTTGTCATTTGGGCCAACCTTAATTTATCGTCTGTAAATGCTTTCAATTGGGACCAGTCTAAAATTTTGTCGTTTGGGAAAGAGTTTACTCTTTACGACACAAGCAAAACATACACATGTCCCAATTGAAACTATTAGCAGAGGGCAATTTACAATTATGTACTTCAAATGATGGTATTGGTCTTTGATGGGGTGGAAAATAATGTTGGAAAAAGGAGAAAATGCTGGTTACCAGCATTTTGTCCTTTTCCCATGATGTTTTCAAAAGGCTTCTTCCTCAGGGTTGTTATAACTCTGGATTGTGTGGTAAAGGGTTAAGTCAATAACCTTGTACCACATGATCAGGAGTTGTAACAATTATGACAGAGAAAGCTTTTGACAACATTGTGGGAAAGGAGAAAAATGCCAGCATTTTCCCCTTTTTCCATGATGTTTTCTACCCTTTCAAATGCAATTTTCATCATTTCGGCTATATTTTATTTGTTCTTTTGCAAATGCTACCAATATGGACAAGTCTAAATTTTTATCATTTGTTAAAATGTTTGCAGCAGAGAATAAAACATGATTTATCAACAATTGATTAACTCTTTACCAAACGACTAAGTTTTAGACTGGTCCAAATTGAAAGCATTTGCAGACGACAAAATAAATGTGGCTCAAAAATTGAAATTTGTTTTGGGAAGGGTAGAAAACATTGTGGGAAATGGAGAAAATGCTGGTTACCAGCATTTTCTCCTTTTCCTACAATGTTTTCAAAAGCTTTCTTTTTCAGGGTCGTTAAAAGTCGGGATTGTGTGGTAAAGGCTTAAACCTTTACCACACAGGCCAGATTTTTAAAGACCCTGAGGATGATACCTTTTGAAAACAGTGTGGAGAAAGAAGAAACATGGCCCTCCTGACCTTACCCTAGTGTCAAAGGGATTCCAATCTGCACTAAATATAGACTAACAAGAGGGCCATAATGGCCCTAAATAGCTAAACTGGCAAATATGAAATGCAAGCCTTGGATGCTTAGTTTGTGACACTTATCTATAGGCAGACCTCCAGATAAGAGGGAGTGATAGTATGCTAAATCCATTATTTCTCTTCCAAACCCAGTGTTGTGGGTACTCATTAGAATTGTCTCGATGAGACAATTCTAGTGAGTACCCATACCATAGGGTTTAGTGGAGATTGATTAATATTTTTAATTTTGAAATCAAAATCACTTTCACTATCTGGAGCTCTGTATAGGGTTAGGGTTTAGTAACCCATGTAATATTTTACAGTGGATATATGATTTTTTAAAAGATTTTAGTGTTTTTTTTTTTTCAATTTTGTTGCCATGGCAACCATAGTTCTTCATGGAACTAAGTGGTCAGTTGGTGATATGGTGTCCCGACTCATCTTAAACATTTGCTATCATTCCCATACCAGGAGAAATCCCTAGCCAATCCAAAAGTGGGCTTCATAAGCCCTGAAAAACACTGTACTACTGGCCGATGCATCAACAGACACTGGTAGAACTAATCAAAGCCATGACAGATAGCATTTTTGCAGAGGGTGTCCCAACATTTCATTTTGTCATTAAATTGATAATATGGTGAACTGGGGTTGCTCAAGATTAGAAAAAAAAAAAGAATGATGCACGCGACCAGTTAACTCTCTACCACAAGACAAAATTTTAGACCCATCCAAATTGGAAGCATTTGCAGATGACAATTTCAATGTGGCTCAAATAATGTGATTTTTCTTTGATAGGGTAGAAAACATTGTGAGAAAAGGAGAAAATGCTGGTTACCAGCATTTTCTCCTTTTCCCACAATTTTTCCAAAAGGCTTCTTCCTCAGGGTCGTTAAAAGTCAGCATTGTGTGGTTAAAGGTTAAACAAACATGATGACTTACAGTAATATGGAGCCCAGCTGGACTGCACTACATGGTTTCTTGTTGTGCTTTCCAAATTTGTATTTCAAACACTTTCTTTACCAAATGCTACTCTGTAAGAGCAGCACTCTTTTTAAGAAAAAAATAACTCTTAACCCTTTACCACAATCCTGAGTTTTAACAACCTGAAGGAGAAGTCTTTTGAAAACATGGTGAGAAAAGGAGTATTGCTGGTAACCAACATTTTCTCCTTTGGCCACAATGTTTTCTTCCCTATTACAGATCATTTCCATCATTTGAGGCAAATTCAAATTGTTGTCTGCAAATGCTCCCAGTTTTGACAAGTATAAACGAGCCATGCTATGGCAAAAGGGGGCTTAATACATCAAACCAGGAAAGAGATCATGTAATTATAGATCAGCAAAATCCATTTTGTATAACAACCGACTGGATCTGAGGGTATACTGATCCTTTATAATGTAGAAAATTGATCAATTACAAAGAGTTTCGGCCCAGATCAGCCTGTGAATGCTCATTGATTGAGGTGCTATTTTTTTTTAATTTTCATGTATGTAGGCCACTGGACATATAATTGTATTTGATGGAATTAATCAGCAAAGCTGAGGTTTGCCAATAAAAGTGCAGCAGATGGTGAATTAAACTCTATTTCCAAGGTGGCAAAAAACAATCAGTGTGCTATGTTGAATGAAAAAATAAGAGTAGAAAATACAATCATGTAACTTTTACGGTCCCCAAATGTGAATATTACGGCTGTTTAATTCTTATCTTTACGCCGATTTTTTTTGACTGGTCTACAAATATATTTGTACCCAGAGGGTTGGAAAGAGAATGGTATAGTATCCAAGAAATCAAATACTGCCAGTCTAAAATTTTGTAGTTTACAAAATATGGCGGCGGTCGCGACGGGAAAGTCTTGGAGAGACTTTTTCGAGAAGAACGAGCATTTGCCGGCTGCATTCGACAGGGAGCATGCAGCGCAGAATATCTCTACTCCAATCTGCATTAGCTTGATAGCTGTCGAAGGAATCAATCCTACGGTTTGTACTTTATGACGAGTTGAATTTTGAAAGTCGTGTTTCAGCTTGCCTTAGACTTAGTTACTAGTCTATGCAGAAGCCTAAAAAGTTTGTTACTTGCAGTTTGCACTGTCGAAATATCGAATTAATTTTAGTGATATTGTTTTTTTGGTGTTTCATTTTCTTTGTTCCTTCTTGAAATGCTCGTTAACTCTTTTCCAAAAGACAAAATTTTAGTCTGGTCCAAATTGAAAATCCTAGCAGACGACAAGACAAATGTGGCACAAATTATGAAATCTGTCTTGGAAATGGTTGGCTAAACATGGTGCGGAAATGCTATCAGCATTTCTGTTTTTCCCACAATGTTTTCAAGAGTATTTTTCCTTGTGGTCTTTAAAATTTTGGGTTGTTTGGAAAAGGATTAAGTAAGAATGTAGATCTAAACTTTGTGACATTAGGTGTGTTTTCTCCAGACAGGAAATTTTGAGAGTCATATTTTACCCCCTGTCCTGAGTTTTAGGGGTCAGAAATCAAAGCTTGGGGTAAAATTTGCATTTGTGATTTTTGAATAACATCAACCTTTACATATAGAGATCTGTGTTAAAACTATCAACAGTCAATCTCTGACTATACTGATAGGTTGGGACAAGGTTAAAATGTTAAAAAGCTAGATGACTATGTTACATGATACTTTGTAAAATATAAGATCAAAAACTGATAAAAACAGAATTGCTGCTTAGAACATGTATGTAAGAGACTGCTATTGAAGCCTAAAAGACTATCACTGGCCTTGGTTTTGTTAGGCAGGGCATTCCAATATCTGATTGTGCGAGTAAAGAAATTGTATACATGTATATGATACTGTCTTTGAGAGAGTGGTATGATGTAACTTAAATTTCTAGAAGTTGTATGATGGTTGCAGTCTGTATGTACTGTTTTTTTCTTTTTTTTTTTTTAAATGAATAAACAAGTTGAAAATCATTAAAGTCACCAGATATTGATATGTTCAGTCATACAAACAATGGACTTTATAATTTACTATGGAAAGCTAACAGTCTTCATAAAAATGCTTTCAAAAGTAGCTGTTTCTTTGGTGTGGACAGTATTTAATGCAGATTAATAGTTAAGGTTCAGAGATTTTTTTGAGCCAGCATGAATTTTGTTAGATTTTCAACATCAGCTTGTTTCCACCCAGTTACTGAAAACTCCTCCAAAATTTAGATGAGTTTTAACTTGCAGCCCTAGCATGCAATTTATCTTTATGAATAAGCGGACAGAAACAACCCTTTAACCGTTCACCAAATAACACAGTTTTAGATTTGATCATGTTTAGGCATTTGTAGACAACAATTCAAATGCGGCTGGAACGACTTGGTTTGGCTTTCTTAGTTTAGAACATTGTGGAAAAAGGAGAAAATAAAGGTCACATCCATTATGTTGTTTATTTTTTTTTTGTCCATATTTATTCATACATATTATTTTCACAGCAGATAATTCTAGTTCCAATACCCCTTCTCTAAACAAATCTACGTGTGTTTTTCACATTTGATACTAATTGTGTTTATTACAGTCTATATTTGTGCCGGATGTATTTGAGCTAATTCATATGACGCTTAGCCAATAATCTCATGCGTCAGATCAGCGCTTAGGCAGATATTTTTAAGCGTCAAAAATGGGTCATTTCAGATTTCCAAGTGTCAAAACCCAGGGTCACAGGTCAAAGAAAACCCTGTTTTACAATGAGTGTCAATGGGGTATCAGTTAAATTTTATCATTCAGATTCTTCACTGTCAAAATATTTTGGCAAAATTCCAACTTGTTAACCCTTTGCCACACAATCCAGAGTTTTAACGGCCGAAAGGAAGAGGGCTTTCTTAAAACATCATGAGAAAAGGAGAAGATGCTGGTAACCAGCATTTTCTCCTTTTCCCACAATGTTTTCTACTCTTTTACAAATTCCATCATTTCCGCCACTTTTTTATTTGTTGTCTGCAAATGCTTTGAAATTAGATTAGACTAAAATTTTGTCATTTGGTAAACAGTTAAAGATCCCAGATGTAATTGCACTCTTGTACTTATCTATGGCACTGTGATATGTACCAAAATTCATTTACTATATGGATAGGTTCAGTTAACTGACTTTAAATTCTGATCATTGTAAACTAGTAGTAAATCTGGTTTCTATCTTTTAGAATTGGGTTTTATTTCCAAGAAATGAATGAAAGGGAAAAATGCTGGTAACTTGCATTATCTTATTTTCCTTTAGCGTTTTAGAAGGTATTTTTCTTAGGTTCATGAACATGTAATTGTTCTGAAATAGTGAAGTAAATCAGAAATACCTTTTTTCTTTCAACCTTCAGCGAAGGGATATAACTCTTGTATTCTTGGAGATGATAGGAAAAGGGGAGTAATTTCAAAGTTGTTTAACCTTTACCATACAATCCTGGGTTTGAATGACCATAGAAAACAGGCCTTTTGAAAACATTGTAAGAAAAGGAGAAAATGCTGGTAACCAGCATTTTCGCCTTTTCCCACAATGTTTTTTTTTTAATCAATCAAGGATAAATTCAGCCATTTGAGCCACCACTAATTCATCGTCTGCATAGCTGTCATTTTGGACAAGGGTAAAATTTTGTCATTTGGTTAAAGAGTTTATATTTTGTAAATGGTTTTCTACTGAACATTGTTTGAGCAAAGCCCTAATTTTGTTCGTTTGGAATTTTACTTTGAATATTTCAGCTGTATTGTATTTACTGTCAGAAATGAATGATCACTTTCTAGGAATGTATCGAACAAAAACCTTGATCGTCATTGTGTATTTTTCTTTTAATATTTTGTTACTGGACCAAATTGAAAGCATTTGCAGACGACAAATTAGAAGTTGCTAAACTGATGATTTCTCTCTTTGATAGGGCAGAAAACATTGAAGTTTGTTTCGGGAAGGGCAAAAAACATTGTGGGAAAAGGAGAAGATGCTGGTTTCTCCTTTTCCCACAATGTTTTCAAAAAGGCTTCTTTCTCAGGGTCGTTAAAAGTCGGGATTGTTTGGTAAAGGGTTAAATCGTAAAGCTTGCCTCAGTGGTAAAGGACCAGCCCGCATAGCTCAGGTGGTAGAGCGTAGGACTTGTAAACATCAAGCCTTGGGTCACTTGAGGGTGTGGGTTCGAGCCCCAGAGCTGGCTATATGAAATTACAAATAGTCTTTTGGATGAGACCTTAACCCTTTGGCACACAGTCCTGAGTTTTAACGATCCTGAGAGAGAAGCCTTTTAAAAATGTGGGAAAAGGAGTAAATGCTGGTAACCAGCATTTTATTCTTTTCCCACAATGTTTTCAACTCTTTCAGACACAAATTCTATAATTTTGGCCACATTTAGTCTGTGGTTTGCAAATGCTTTCAATTTGGGCCATTCAAAAGTTTTGTTGTTTGGCAAAGAGGTAAACCGAGGTGCTGTGTGACGGTGCTGTACACCGAACACGTTTAAAACCCAGGCGCAACCTAGGATAGGTTTTCGTCCTGGATCTTGCGCTATCCGCCGTAATAAAACTAACGGTCGTCAGGAGTTGTTACCATTATTGACAATTGGTGGTGACGATAAAAAAATGCAAATCAATCAATCAGTGGTAAAGGTGTAGGATTTTCAAGCCGGAGGTCCCAGGTGTAGCCTTCATGTGAGGAACTGGGACGCCAGAGCCTTGGCTAGTCCTGTTGAAACCCAAGACACACAATAGCCATTGCACTGATTTGGCTGAAATAATGTTCAAAGCTGTACAATTTAACAAACAATATTCAATCTTTGTTTAAAGTTTTAGTTTAAACATATTTATTTTACATTGATTGAGAAACAAGTTCTTACAACTTATACTAATCTCTCTCGATTCTGCTTCCTGGAAATTACACCAGTACTCGCACCAAATTTGTGGGCCAATGAACAGTTCCTAAGGTGACATCCGCTCCCGGGTATCGAACTCGGGACCTTTTGATTACAAGGCTGACGCTCTACCTCACAACCACGGACACCACTAAAATTCAAATTTAAATTAAAGTATATTTCTTTTATGCTTTTCTGTAGTTTATCAAAATCTGACAGTGAATTATACCCTTATAATTCACCAGTGAATGTTATAATTCACTGGTGAATGTTATAACTTTCTATTTTTGACATGCCACGGATATTTATAGAACATGAATAGATTTTTGGCAGCTGAATGTTACGTTTTATGATGTAGTCAACATTACTCATGATGCCATTATTACAGCTAGTCCATATCTGACTAGATTGAATAGATATATTTTGCTTGAAAAACGCACATAATTTTCACAATGAGCAAAAATTAGACGTGAAAGAAGTTAAAGTGAAGAGAAAAGAAATAGGATAACTGTTTGTTTTGGTGTATGATCGAAACATCTTGTGAAAAACACAGGCCATATTTTCACTTGTGGCTTTGCCACTGGTGAAAATATAGCCTTTGCTTTTCATTTGATGAAAGAAATTTCGATCATACATTGAAACAGACAATTATCCTCTATTTCATGTTAAATACTTCTTACATACATAATAATTCGTCTTTTATTTTCTATAAATGCCTGTTTAACCCTTTCCCAAACGATAAATTTTGGACTGGTCCAAATTGAAAGAGTTTGCAGACGACAATTTTAAATTTGATGAAAATGGCAGAAAGTTCTCAAAAAGGGTAGAAAACACTGTGGGAAAAGGAGAAATTGCTCGTTACGAGCAATTTCTCCTTTTCCCACAGTGTTTTCAAAAGACTTGTAGTGCAGACACGTGAAAACCAGGGCTTGTTTGGGAAAGAGTTAACTTTCTTCAAACAAAGACTGAGAATTTATGACTACTTTTTATGGCCCTAATGATAAATAAGGAAAAAAAAAAATAACCCTATATCAAAAAATCCTGTAATTTAACTAACCTGAGACTTTTGAAAACATTTTGAGCAAAGGAAAAAATGCTAATAGGAATGTGCTGCGATGAGGGATTCAAACCAGTGACATCCTGGTCTCAGGTCCTGTACATTGCTTACTGAACTACCAGACTAGGGAAAGAAGTCATTAAATTTAATTTCCTGACATAAATCAACCATTTACTACACAATCCCAAGTTTTAACGACCCTGGGGAGGAAGGCTTTTGAAAACATTGTGGGAAAAGGAGAAAATGCTGGTAACCAGCATTTTCTCCTTTTCCCACATTGTTTTTTACCCTTCCATAAACAAATTTCAATTTTTGAGTTACATTTATTTTGTTGTCTGCAAATGTTTTTCAATTTGGAATAGTCTAAAATTATGTTGTGTGGTAAAGAGTTAATTTAAAAATCACTAGGACCTACATGATTTAAAGAAAAAAAGTAAATAATTTATTACACAGTAGTTAAAGTGGTGTGATTTTCTATTTGTTTAATCATGTTGTGATGTTGCCATAGTGATTTACTTACACACTAATTAACTCTTCACCAAACGACACAATCTTAGACTAGTCCAAATTGAATGCATTTGCAGACAACTAAATGAAGTTACATGAAAATTGAAATTTAATTTGGGAAGGGTGGAAAACATTCTGGGAAAAGGAGAAAATGCTGTTTACCAGCATTTTCTCCTTTTCTCATAATGTCTTCAACAGCTTTCTTTCTCAGGGTTGTTAAAAGTTGGAATTGTGTGGTAAAAGGTGAACTGTTTACCAGATGAAAGAATTATAGACTGGTCCAAGTTGAAAGCATTTGCAGATGACTAATTGAATTTTGCTTAAATTACAGGATTTGTTTTTTTAAAGAGTAGAAAATATTGTGGAAAAAGGAGAAAATGCTAGTTACTAGCATTTTTACTTCTTTTCCCACAATGTTCAAAAAGCTTTCCTCCTTAGGGTTATTGGAACACAGGATTGTTAGGCAAAGGGTCATCACAGTGCCTTGCATGCATTATTTTTCATTTTTTCTTTGGAAAAGATTTATGTGTGTTCCAAAGATACTCTGACCGAGGAAAAAATGCATTTTTTTTTTTTTAATTTTTCTGAGTCCATTGGTCACAGTTGTTGTAAAGAAAAGATCATTTTGGAAGTAAAACTATGTTCATTGACACATACTTTTTTTATTGACACATAGAAAGACTATCAGTTAACACTTTACCTTACAATCCCGAGTTTTAATGACCTTGTGAAACAGGCCATATGAAAACTTTGTGGGAAACGGAGAAAATGCTGGTAACCAGCGTTTTATCCTTTTCTGACAATGTTTATTAGCCTATTACAGACAAATTCCATCATTTGAGTGACATTTATATTAATGTCTGTAAATGCTTCCAATTTGGAAAAGCCTAAAATTTTGTTGTTTGGTTAGAAGTTAACCCATTACCACACAATCCCGACTTTTAACGACCCTGAGAAAGAAGCCTTTTGAATACACAATGTTTTTGGCCCTTCCCAATACAAACTTCAATTTTTCGTAAACATTTATTTTATCGTCTGCAAATGCTTTCAATCTGGACCAGTCTGAAATTTTGTTGTTTTGTAAAGGGTTAACCAAGTACCATTCACAAACAAATTGTTACACAAGCTCTAAACTTAAAGCAATAATTATGAGCAGAGCCCCGGTAGTTCAGTCGGTAGTGTACACGACTTGAGAACAGGGGGTTGTTGGTTCATTTCCCAGCTCGACCAATTTCTTTCCGAGGATTGATGATAGTCATTGCGACAGGATTCATTCCTCTCTCACCGCTGACCATTGTTTCGAAGATGGTTATGCGGGAAAGTAGCCAGTGGCTTGGAAATAATATTGTGCGGAGTGCTGGCTAAAGAAACTCCAAGAAAGCATGGATAGGTGCACTGGCTGCTGCGATATAACTGAAATAATGTTGAAAACGGCGTTAAACACCATACAATCAATCAATCAATCTTTTTTCCACAGTGTTTTCTACCCTTCCCAAATCAAATCTCAAATTTTGAGCCACATATATACAAATGCTTTGAATTTCGACAAGTCTAATATTTTGTTGTGTGGAAAAGAGTTAAGTCTATTCAGTCTTGGAATAGTTCTAAACCCGCATGGAGAAATAACTGATTAACCTTTTATCACATAATCCTGAGTTTTCACCACATTACATTTGTTGTCTGCAAGTGCTTTCAATTCGGACAAGTCTACATTTTTTTCGTATGGTGAAAGGTTAATCTACAAAACATCTTGACTGATTGTCAAACTTTATTTCTGTTTTATCAACAGTTTATCTGGACTTAACTCTTTACCAAACGACAATATTTCGGACTGGTCCAAATTGAAAACATTTGCAGACAACAAATTAAATGTGGCTAAAATTATTGCATTTGTTTCTGAAAGGTTAGAAAACATTGTGGGAAAAGGAGAAAATGCTGGTTACCAGCATTTTCTCCTTTTCCCACATTGTTTTCAAAAGGCTTCTTTCTCAGGGTCGTTAAAAGTTGGGATTGTGTGGTAAAGTGTTGTAAGCATACAAGGTTGGCATTAGTTCCCTTGATATTGCTGGGGTTCCTTCATAATTTAGGCTTGTAAGATTGTATTTGCAAACCCAATTGATCAAGCAAGTTGGGCAGGGAATGTCCTTAGACAAGGCACTTCTGTAAGGGGTCCTACCACTGGTAGATGTTCCAGGAGCATTGGTTTGTGTACTGTTGTAGCTCTATGAAAATGCTGTCAGTTTAGACAAGTCTGTTTAAAGTTTTGTTATAAATGTTAAGTGTTAATTAATTATTTGATATTGATTAGTTAGTTACTGGTTTATACTCCCCAATCATACTTAATCCTGTACTAAAAAATACTGAATTTTGATGATCTCAAGAAAGAAGTAATTTGAAAACAATGTGGGAAAAAAAGGAGAAGATGCTGGTAACCAGCATTTTCTCTTTTTTCCATAATATTTTCTACCCTTTCATTGATAAATTCTTTCAGTCATTTTAGCCACATTTTCTTTGTTTTCTGTAAAATTTTGAACTTGGACAAGTCTAAAATTTTTGTTGTCTAATAATCCTTAACCAAACAATCCCAGGTTTTAGCAACCCTGAAATAGAAGGCTTTAGAAAACATTGTGGGTAAAGGAGAAAATGATGAAAACCTGCAATGTTTTCTACCCTACCAAAGACAGAAATCATCACTTGAGCAACTCATAATTTGTTGTCTGCAAATGCTTTCAATTTGGTGAAGTTCAAAATTTTGTCGTTTGGTAAAGAGTTAACTCTTTACCAAATGACAAAATTTTAGACTGGTCCAAATTAAAAGCATTTGCAGTTGACAGAATAAATGTGGTTTAAATTTCAGTTGCAAAGTTTGTTTTGAGAAGGGTAGAAAACATTGTGGGAAAAGGAGAAAATGCTGGTTACCAGCATTTTCTCCATTTCCCACAAAGTTTTCAAATGCTTCTTTTTCAGGGTCGTTAAAAGTCAGGATTGTGTGCTAAAGGGTTAAACAGCAAGATCAGTGCCTTCTTCAGTTGATTTTTTTCTGTATTGTAGCAGACAATATGATATTTTAAAACAATGTAGCAAAAGGAGAAATTTACTCGTAACAAGCAGTTTAACAGCTTTTGATGAGGCGAAGTTCAAAGGTCAAGGTTATTGAATGGGTAATTTTTATCCAATGGTATTTTAGCAGAAGTCTCGTCAATACAGAAAGATTACTGGAGTTAAGTGCAGTCAGTTTTTCAATACTCATGTGTCCGACACTGGCTGATTGATATAAAGATATTTAAATAGCGGACTAAACTAAAGTTGTTTTTATTTTTCGTATTATTTTTGTGTTCAAGGATAAGGCAGTGTATTTTTGTTTGTGTTTAAAATTTACCTTTTTACCTAACAGTCACCTGTTTTTATGGCCCTAAAGAGGACGGTTTTTGTAAACATTGAGGAAAAAAGAGAAAGTATTCATAACTACAATTGTTTCAAAAGTTGTTTGCAACAGAACATAAACAACTTCAAGAGGTTAAAATCTTCTTCAAAATAATCACGAGTTTTAATGACGCCAGAAAGAAGGCTTGTAAAAACATTGTGAGAAAAAGGCATTTTCTCCTTTTCCCACAATGTTTTCTGCCCTTTGAAACACAAAATTAATGTTTTAACTCTTTACCACACAAAGAAATTTGGGTCGTGTCCAAATTAAAAGCATTTTGCAGACGATAAATTAAAGTTGGCTCAATTGACAAAATTTGTCTGTGATAGGGTAGAAAACATTTGTGGAAAAGGAGAAAATGCTTGTTACCAGCATTTTCTCCTTTTTCCACAGTGTTTTCAAATGCGTTCTCTTTCAGGGTCTTTAACAGTTAAAAGTCAAGATAGTTTGGTCAAGGGTAAAGTAAGATGTAATTTGTCACCTGCCAATGCTTTGAATTTGGACAAGTCCAAAATTTTGTCATTTGGTCAAGAGTTAACCCTTTACCACACAATCCCGAGTTTTAACGACCCTGAAGAAGAAGCCTTTTGAAAACATTGTGGGAAAAGGAGAAAATGCTGGTAACCAGCATTTTCTCCTTTTCCCACAATGTTTTCTGTCCTTCCCAGAACAAATTTCATTTTTTGAGTTGTATTTATTTTATCGTCTGCAAATGCTTTCAGTTTGGACGAGTCTAAAATTTTTTCATGTGGTAAAGACGTTAGACTGATAATTACCTTGATTTAGATAATGCAGCAGATAATGGTGTTTTGTGCAGTGCAGTATTTCAGTGCATGTTCGTTGTGATCTATATTAGTTATTGTCCATGGTCTAGAAGTTTGGTGACTGTGTTTTAAAAATTTGGAGAAAAAGTGAAGTTCATTAACTCTTTACCAAACGACAAAATTTTTAGACTGGTCCAAATTGAAAGCATTTGCAGACGACAAAATAAATGTGATTGAAAAATTAAAATTTGTTTTGGGTAGAAAACATTGTTGGAAAAGGAGAAAATGCTGGTTACCAGCATTGCCGACAATGTTTTCAAAAGGCTTCTTTCACGGGGTCGTTAAAATTTAGGATTGTGTGGTAAAGGGTTAATCTTCGACCACACAATCCTGAGTTTTGACGACCCCCAAGGAAAAAGGCTTTTGAATTCATTGTGGGAAAAGGAAAATACGCCAGTAACTTGGTAACGAGCATTTTCTCCTTTTCCCAGAATGTTCTTGACCCTTCCATAGGCGTATGTCCCTTTGGTTTAGTCACAATCATTTTGTTGTCTGCAAAAGCTTTAAATTTTGACAACTCTAATATTTTGTTGTTTGGTAACAGGTTGACTTCGTGAATTTAGTACTGCTTTCATTCAATTGTCAGAAATGGATTATAAATTGGTGTCCTTGAATTATTTAACTCTTACCACACAGTGCGGACTTTTAATGACCCAGAAAAAGAAGCTTTTGAAAACACAGTGGGAAAAGGAGAAAATGCTGGTAATCAGCGTTTTCTCCTCTTCCCACAATGTTTTCTGCCGTATCAGAGAAAAATCTTATCGTTATAGCCACATTGAAATTGTCGTCTGCAAATGCCTTCACTTTGGAATGGTCTAAAATTGTGTAGTTTGGCAAAGAGTTAATCAACTAATGGTGTCCAACATTTTTGCAACATTTCCTCTTTTTATGTCTTTGTAAGAGGCATGTTTATTTTTAAGGGTCCTGCCTGGCTCAGTGGTAAAGTGAAGGGCCCATAACCTCGAGGCCCCAGGTTTAGCCTCCCTGGAAGCACTGAGTTTTCTGTGGGAATATCTTTGGGCAAGACACTTCAGAGCCCTTAGAAGCCTAGTACTGGTAAAACCCAGGACATACTTGAAAAAGCAAGATTTTGCCTTGATATGACTTAAGTCATTACCAAACAAGCCAGAGTTTTAACGACCCTGAAGAAGAAGGCTTTTGAAAAAATTGTTGGAAAAGAAGAAAATGCTGGTAACCAGCATTTTTTTAACCCTTTCCCAAACAGGCCATGGTTTTCATGTGTCTGCAGTACAAGTCTTTTGAAAACACTATAGGGAAAGGAGAAATTGCTCGTAATGAGCAATTTCTCCTTTTCCCACAGTGTTTTCTATCCTTTTTGATAACTTTCTGCCATTTTCATCAAATTTAAAATTGTCGTCTGCAAACTCTTTCAATTTGGACCAGTCCAAAATTTGTCGTTTGGGAAAGGGTTGAGTCATTACCAAACAAGCCAGAGTTTTAACGACCCTGAAGAAGAAGGCTTTTGAAAAAATTGTTGGAAAAGAAGAAAATATTGGTAACCAGCATTTTTTTAACCCTTTCCCTAACAAGCCCTGGTTTTCACGTGTCTGCAGTACAAGTCTTTTGAAAACACTGTGGGAAAAGGAGAAATTGCTCGTAACGAGCAATTTCTCCTTTTCCCAGTGTTTTCTACCCTTTTGGAGAACTTTCTGTCATTTTCATCTAATTTAAAATTGTAAACTCTTTGAATTTGGACCAGTCTAAAATTTATCGTTTGGGAAAGGGTTAACCCACAATGTTTTCAACAATCTCTAAGACAGATATTGTCATTTCATCCCATTTTATTTGTCGTTTGCAAAAGCTTTCATTTTTACGGTGGCACTGAGGTGACATGTGCATTTTTTTGTATTTATCTCGTTCCCACGAGATAGTAATTTTTTTTTCTCAAGGTTTTTTTTATAAAAAATTATGCTAAAAACAAAATTCGTTCTTCTCGAGTTTTTTCTTTTTTCCAATAAAAAATTATGCAAAAAACAAAATTCGTTTTCCAGAGTTTTTTCTTTATAAACAATTTTGCAAAAAAAACCCCAACTTTCATTTTCTCGATTTATTTTCATATAAAAAATTATGCAAAAAATGAAATACTATCTCGTTCAAACGAGATAATCAGCCAGTCAAAGTATATCGTTCGCACAAGATAATAAGTCGTGCTCACGACATAATCATCCAATCAGATTCCTCCTACTAATTTTTGTTTTTTGCATAATTTCTTATAAAAAAAAAAACCTCAAGAAAACGAATTTTGTTTTTTGCATAATTTTTTATTAAAAAAAACTCGAGAAAACAAATTTTGTTTTTGGCATATTTTTTTATACAAAAAACCTCGAGAAAACGAATTATTATCTCATGGGAACGAGATGAATACAAAAAAATGCACATGTCACCTCAATGCCACCGTATATTTTGGACCAGTCTAAAATTTTGTTGTGTAGTAAAGAGCTGAATATCTCTTTTGTATTTACACTTACAGCTCTTTACCAAATGCCAAAATTTCAGATTAGTCCAAATTAAAAGCATTTGCAGATGACAAATTAAGTGTAGCTTAAATAGTTATTTATGCATTCGCAAGGGTAGAAAACATTGTGGGAAAAGGAAAAAATGCTGGTTACCAGAATGTTCTCCTTTTCCCACAATGTTTTTGAAAGCTTTCTTTCTCAGGGTTGTTAAAAGTCGGGATTGTTTGGTAAAGGGATAGACTCCCAACGAAATGACATTGACCTGATCTAGTCTAAACAATTCCTACTTTCTGCATTTCAAAGTGGTTATTGGTCAGAATATCTCTAATGTTATCAGACAGTGTAAATTCAAGATTAGATTACATACACAGTGCAGTCTAATCTTGACCTACATTGGTGGGGAAAAAAACACTTTTAATTGCGAACCCTTTACTGCACGGAACATATTTTAGACTCGTCCATATTGAAAGAATGTACAGACGACAATTCAAATGTTATTCGAAGGATATTGTTTGTCCTTGAATTGGTAGAAAACATGGTGGGAATAGGAGAAAATGCTGGTAACCAGCAGTTTCTCCTATTCCCACAATGTTTTCAAAAGGCCTCTTTCTTAGTGTTGTTGAAACTCAGAATTGTGTGGTAAAGGGTTAAGATTAGATCAGGAAGTGTAAAATGATACTAGACCAAATAAGAAATTATTTTAGAATTAAATTCAAAGAATATTTCAAAGTTCATAGAATTTAGAGAAAACAAAGGAATTCACCCTGTAACACACAATCCCGACTTTTAACGACCCTGAGAAAGAAGCCTTTTAAAAACATTGTGGGAAAAGGAGAAAATGCTGGTAACCAGCATTTTTCTCCTTTTCCCACAATGTTTTCTACCCTTCCAAAAGCATAGTTCAATCTTTAAGTTACAATTGTTTTGACGTCTGCAAATGCTTTCAGTTTGGACTAGTTTAAAATTTTGTCATTTGACAAAACTAGGAACTAATAAATTAAATGCAGACACAAATCTTTTTAAAAAAAATGGTCTTTTTTTATTTGTACGTAAATAGAAGATAGAGCTAGAAAAGGAGAAACTGCTTGTTGAAAGCAGTTTATCCTTTTTCTACCGTTGCGTAAGAAAATTTTGATATCTCGCTAGACCTTGAGTCTCGCGCGATATCAAATTTTCTCGCGCTGCTCAAAGTAAATACAAGCACCAGGAAAGTCACAACAACATCATATTCTGTATGTACTTGTATAGTGATTTAATAATCTATAAAGTGATAGAAAGGGAAAAAAATGCTGTTTTAGTAATCAATCACCATAAAGCGGTTTTCTATAGGTAATAATTAGATTGCCACCTGGTGCAAATTTTGCCAAATATGGAAGAGATAACTGTCCTATTTACTTACAAAAAATAGATTGACCTTGGTTCCTCTGGTTGGTACACTACTAGCATTGATTATTATTTGGATTGTGGGAGTAATACAATAATAGATAATTGAGCCATGCTCTGTGAAAAGGAGGCCTAATGCATCTGTTAAAAAGTATGGACCCAGGTTAGTGTGCACAACGTGCACGGGCTGACCTGTGTCAATTTTTTTGCTTGTGGCCAATTTTTCTGCAATTTTTTCTCCAGTCTATCTCATGATTAAGTCAAAATGGATTTTATAGACCCACATTTACGTGTATGTGAAGAGATGGTATAATGCATTGCGGAGATGCATGAAACCCCCTTTTGCCAGAGCATGGTTGCAAACGCTTGCCTCGTTTCCTGTTTCCCCACCATGCTAAAATATATGCGAGTATAAAGTAGCATACCTACTAAAAAAAAAATGAGTTTCATGTATTTGGCAATCTCGAGGTTACTAGGTTTGTAACCTAAAAGTAACATTTAACTCTTTACCGTACAACAAAATTTAAGACTTGGCTAAAATGATGGAATTTGTCTTTTATGGTGTAGAAAACATTATTGGAAAAGGAGAAAATGCTGGCTACCAGCATTTTCTCCTTTTCCCACAATGTTTTCAAAAGGCTCCCCTCTGCAGGGTCCTTAAAACTCAGGATTGTGCGGTAAAGAGTTAAACACTTGGGGAATAAGATGATACCAGTGCATGGATTATCCAATGGCAACAGATGTGTGTAGTTGTTGCCTAGCACAAATATGTAGCCTCGATCACCTTGATAGTCCAGACAAGAAATTGTTTGTATTGGAGTTTAATGCCGTTTTTAAGAGCTTAGGTCATATCACAGCGGTCATTACACCTATGCATGTGTTTCCTGGTTTTCTCACACCAGTTCTGACACAACTTTCTTTCTGAGGCACTGATTGCTTTTCTCACATGCGTCAGAGGTGAGATGCAAAAAACTGAAAAAAGTTTGCCTCAACCAGGATTCTGACTTGTAACCACCAGACCACCAAAGGTCATTGAGTCACACTTAGCAGCTTAAGGGTTAAACATACATATACATCCTTTAACCCTTTACCACACAATCCTGAGTTTTGAGAAAGATTGGTTTTGAAAACATTGTGGGAAAAAGAGAAAATGCCGGTAACCAGCATTTTCTCCTTTTCCCACAATGTTTTCTACCCTTCCAGAAACAAATTTGAAGTTTTGAGTTACATTTATTTTGTCCTGAAATGCTTTTAACTCGGACAAGTCTGAAATTCTGGCCCGCCCAGGTAGCTCAGCGGTTAGCGTATCTGACTCGTGACCTGGTGGTTGCGAGTTTGATACCTGGTTGAGGCAAACTTTCTTTCTGGTGATTTTTCGCCTCACACCTCTGATGCATGTGAGAAAAGCAGTCAGAAGCTTTGGAAAGAAAGTTGTGTCAGTCCTGGTGTGAGAAAGCCAGGAAGCACATGGGTGCATCACTGACCGCCACGATATGACCTGAGCTGTTAAAATGGCGTTAAATTCCAATACAAACCAAACTGAAATTCTGTTTTGTGGTAAAGAATTAAAGCCCGACCCCCATCCCCACCATCCTTGTTTTTTTTGTTAGAAAAACTTGTCTAATAGATTTTTACTTGGTAGATCATTTGTCATGCAATCAATTTCTTTTATGACCACCATGTTTCCCAGCTTTAGGTACACATGATTAAGTCATTCATGTGTCGGATTCGGCCTTTTGAATTTACCAAGCAACTTCAAAGTGCTTTCAATTTGAACATAATGGTTCTTTTTTTATTTCTTGTAAAATCAATAATTAACGCTTTATCAAATGACTAAATTTTAGACTTGACCAAATTGATGGAGCTCAATTTATTGATAATTTCTGTCATTCATAGGATAGAAAACATTGTTGGAAAAGGAGAAAATGCTGGTCACCAGCATTTTCTCCTTTTCCCACAATGTTTTCAAAAGGCTTCTTTCTCAGGGTTGTTAAAACCAGGACTGTGTAGTAAAGGGTTAAATAGCAGGAACAAGAGTGTGGACAAATGAGGGCAGTTTAAAAACTTTTCTTCACTTTTTTCTAAAAACAAAAACATCACTGATCAAGCTATGTAATTGCAACAAGTAATTTACTCTTTACCACACAGTCCTGAGTGTTAACAACCCTGGAAAAGAAGTCTTTTGCTGATTAGCAGCATTTTTTCCTCATCCTACAATAGTAATTGTCATTCTAAGATAGAAATTCACCATTGGAAGAGTAGAAAACATTACGGGAAAGGAGAAAATGCTGGTTACCAGCATTTTCTCCTTTTCCCGCTATGTTTTTAATAGGCATATTCCTTGGTGTTATTAAAGCTCAGGATTGTGTGGTAAAGGGTTAAGGTGATCTTTTTTCCAGTTATCTTTCACTGTTTGTAAAGTTTACATACTGGACCTTTTAACTCTTTACCAAATGACAAAATTTTAGACCGGTCCAAATTGAAAGCATTTGCAGATGACAAAATAAATTTGACTCAAAAACTGAAATTAGTATTGGGAAGGGTAGAAAGCATTGTGGGAAAAGGAGAAAATGCTGGTTACCAGCATTTTCTCCTTTTCCCAGAATGTTTTCAGAAGGCTTCTTTTCCAGGTTGTTAAAAGGCGGCATTGTGTGGTAAAAGGGTTAAACCTTTACCATATGACAAAATTATAGCCTTGTCCAAATTGAAACCATTTGCAGACAAGAATTTCAGTGTGGCTCAAATGGTGCAATTTTTCTTTGATAAGGTAGAAAATTTTGTGGGAAAGGAAGAAGATGCTGGTTACCGGCACTTTCTCCTATTCCCACAATGTTTTTAACCATGATGGTAAGTATCTGATTGTTTTAGTGAAGGATCAAACCTTAAACCCTTGCAAAACAATCCTGAGTTTTGAAATTCTTGTGGAAAGAGGCATTTGAAAACATTGTGGGAATAGAAGAAAATGTTAGTATCCAGCAATTGCTTCTTTACCCACTATGTTTTCTACCCTTAAATTACTTTGATATTTTGTCTGGAAATGCTTTCAATTTGGACAAGGCTAAAATTTTGTCACCTGGTAGAGGGTTAAGGATTGAAAAGAGTAGCTTGAAAAGGTTCATGACTGTTTTTGTAGATTTAGACTTTTATATAATTGAAGAGTTTGTATAGTGTCAATAATTTAAATTCTTTAAATATCAATACACACCCTTTCTGCTTAACTCTTTACCAAACGACAAAATTTCAGGGTTTTCATTTTGAAATGAATCAACAGATTGATTGACAAAAACTACAGGCCGGGGGTCAAGGGGGCCGCCTAGGCTTTGGTGTCCATGATTACCAAATGGAGATCTGAGAAACGTATCGTCGCTTATGATTGGATAATTGGATGCAAGTATCCTATGAATGACGGCATAACATTCATAAACCGATTGTTTCAGGTTTCGTGGTAAAATTGAACTGGTGTCGCAGTACAGTTACTAATGCGTGAAATATTTTCGATATAAACAACGCAACGCAAGATCCAGCAAAAACAACCGATAAAAGGCCGATTTCAGCCGATGTTTTTGATCGGCAATCGGCTTTAAATGAAAACCCTGAAATTTAGACTATTCCAAATTCAAAGCATTTCCAGATGACAAAAGAACTGTGGTTCAAGAATTGAAATTTGTTTTGAGAAGGGCAGAAAACATTGTGGGAAAAGGAAAAAATGCTGGTTACCAGCATTTTCTCCTTTTCCCACAATGTTTTCAAAAGCCTTCCTCCTCAGGGTCTTTTAAACCCGGGATTGTGTGGTAAAGGGTTAAATATAGTTTATAATGGTGCCAAATTATGCAAACTCTGAGCATTTAATTAATGGCGAAGCAAATACAGTAGAATTTCATTAGTTCGCATATCGCTGGTTCGAAGCTATGTGTTGGTTGGTATGCTATCTCCGATCCAGATATTTATCCTTCTTTATCATTGTTAAATTTCTCCGAATAGTTGCAACATCAGTGGTTTGTAGTTTGTATTGTATTTCATACCCCTAAAGTAGTTTTCAAGCACAAAACTCCTACCTTTAATTGGTATATAATTAATCCACTTGCAAACTTGCAAAGGTGTGAAAACCCATGACCAACCTTGAATTTCAAACCTGTTGATTGATGATTTTGATTGGTATTAATTAGTCGTTAAGTGTGAGTGTAATTAAAGGCATTATTTGGTCTGTAACGTAATTAATCAATTAAAACAACAATTAACAATTCCAAAGTTCTTTTAAACATCCGACAAGGCATAAACATGGATGATAATAGAAGCCCTCCAAGTGCTTTAATCTCTAGAAGGGGAAATCACTCTGATGGAATTCAACAAATGCAATAATGGTGAATACATTTGTTTCATGTATTCATCATGATAAACAGGTATTTACAGATGGATGAAAAAGAAGGATAAGTTAATTTTCTAGTTTTGAACGGTCACGCAATATCACCCCCCAATGTGGAAGATTGCTCCAGTGGTTTTTTTTTGTCTCCACTAGATGAGTGGAGAAACAATCACAAAAATGACATCGGAGCAAGCCTTCATGTTGAAGGTAAAAGGAGATACACAAAGGGTACCAGTTTAGTGTACTGCAAGACATGCTGCATAAAAATGTCTATTGCCGTATATATACGACACCGAAAATACCCTAACACAGTAACACTGTTTGGTCTGTACTATGTTTAGTTAGTATAAAAATGGTGTTTAACGCCGTTTTCAACATTATTTCAGTTATATTGCAGCAGCCAGTGCACCTTTCCATGCTTTCCTGGAGTTTGTTTTACCAGTGCTATGCACAATATTCTTTCCAAGCCACTGGCTGCTTTCCTACATAAACATCACAGAAACAGTGGTCAGCGGGCCAAGCCCCGGTAGCTCAGTTGGTAGCATACATGACTTGAGAACAGGGGGTCTGTAGTTTGATTCACGGCTCGGCCAGTTTCTTTCCGTGGATTGGTGATAGTCAATGTGACAGGGTTCATTCCTCTCTCACCACTAGCCATTTCGATGAGGGTTATGTGGGAAAGGTGCAAGTGCTAGTGCCTCTGAAAGAATATTGCGCATAGAACTGGTAAAAGAAACTCTGGGAAAGCATGGCTAGGTGCATTGGTGACATAACTGAAATATTGTTGAAAAGGGCGTTAAACACCACACAGTCAATGGTCAGCAGTGAGAGAATGAATCCTGTCACAATGTATAACATCAGTCCTTTGAAAGAAATTGGTTGGGCCGGGAATTGAACCAACAACCTCCTGTTCTCAAGTCCTGTATGCTGCCGACTGAAGTACCGGGGCTTGGCAGCCCTGTTGGTACCTTTTGTGCTGAGTCTTCATCTTTAACTTCGACACAGGGCTTGAACGTCAATCTGTTGTGGTTTAGAAAACAGACACCTCTAGTGGTGTCAGTGGTTGTGAGGGAGCGGATGTCAACTTTGGGACTGTTCATTGGCCCACACATTCGGTGCGAGTACTGGTGTAATTTCCAGGAAGCAGAATTGAGAGAGGTTAGTATAAGTTGTAAGAACTTGTTTCTCAATCGATGTAAAATAAATATGTTTGAACTAAACTAGAAAACAGACTTAACAGTAAAATATGAAGGGAATCACATAGATTGATCAAGAATTATCAATGCAGAAATAATTACTTTTTGAGCAGTGAATAGCATGTTTATTGATCTTACACTTTCCTTATCTCTTTACTCTTTACCAGATGACAAAATTTTAGCGTTATCCAAATTGTAAGCATTTGCAGACGACAAATATAAAGTTACTTAACCCTTTACCACACAGTCCCTACTTTTAACAACCCTGAGGAAGAAGCCTTTTGAAAACATTGTGGGAACCAGCATTTTCTCCTTTTCCCAAAATGTTTTCTGCTCTTACCAAAACAAATTTCAATTTTTGAGTCACATTTATTTTGTCGTCTACAAATGCTTTCAATTTGGATGAGTCTAAAATTTTGTCATTTGCTAAAGAGTTAAACGATATCATTTGTCTTTCATAGGGTAGAAAACATTGTGGGAAAAGGAGAAAATGCTGGTTACCAGCATTTTCTCCTTTTCCCACAATGTTTTCAAAAGCCTTCTTTCTCAGGGTCGTTAAATGTCGGCATTGTACGGTAATGGGTTAACCAGTGGACAGAAATGTGGACAATTAAATGTTGCTCAAATGATAAAATTTGTCTGTGAGAGGGTAGAAAACATTATAGGGAAAGGAGAAAATAGTGTTTACCCGCATTTTCTCCTTTTCCAATTTAACGCTATTTTCTCCTTTTCCAATAACGCTTTCAAAAGCCGCCTTTTTCCGGGTGGCTAAAACTGGGGATTATTTTGGAAAAAAGGTTTGTGCAAAATTTTCCACCTGCGACACATTATTGAATGTAACTTTCACACATCAAAGGTGCTAATCTAATGCAATACCTTATGAATAGAAAACTGCCAGCAATATCCGTCTGACAGTACAAAATGAAACTTGTTTGAATCAGATCTGCATGAACTCTGTACTAGATGATATAAATTGAAACTTGTTAGTAAGAATGTATTGCAGATGACAAAATGTGCCATGCTCTGGCAAAAGGGGCTTTATGCATTTTCGGGATCCAAGCAAGTACTCATAATAATTATAGATCCGTAAGATTCATGTTATCTAAAAACCTTCTGAATCATCAGGTACACTCGTCCTTTGACTTGCAGAAAATTGACCAAAAGAAAGAACTTTCGGCCCAGATCAGCCTGCGTGAACTGTGCAGGTTTACCTGTGTTGATACTTTTTGCAAATGCATTAAGCACCCCTTTTGCCAGAGCATGGCTAAAATGTTGTTTAACCCTTCCAAATGGTCACGAGTTTAAACGACTCTAAGGAAAAAGGCTATTGAAAACATTGTGGGAAAAGGAGAAAATGCTAATGACCAGCATTTTCTCCTTTTCCCACAATATTTTCTGTCCTTCCAAAAACAAATTTCAATTTTTGAGTCGCATTTATTTAGTTGTCTGCAAATGCTTTCTATTTTGACAAGTCTAATATTATGCTGATGCTTTTGAAAACATTATGGGAAAAGGAAAAAATGCTAATGACCAGCATTTTCTCCTTTCCTCACAATGCTTTCTGCCCTTTTGAAAAAAAAATTCTATCATTTTATTCTTAACACTTTACCACACCATCTCGATTTTTGACAACCCAGAGGAAGAAGCCTGTAGAAAACATTGTGAGAAAAGGAGAAAATGCTGGTAACCAGCATTTTCTCCTTTTTCCACAAAGTTTTGTACTCTATCAAAGGCAAATTTTACCATTTAAGTCAGTTGTTGTCTGGAAACGCTTTTAGTTAGACAAGTATAAATTTTTCCTGTGTGGTAAAGAGTTGATTAAAGTTTTGTTTGCAAGTACTTTCCATTGTTACAAGTCTAAAATTTTGTCGTTTGGTAAATTGAGTGATTGATTTTTCCGCTTTTGATATTGCTTGCAAAAGCCATCATTTGCATCTTTATGGGCAGTATCTCCTGTTGTCACATTGTTTCTACGGTGATCTGGGAGAGGAAAAAGCTGTTATCTGTAGGGAGTAATGTCTTAGCCCATAACTCTTTACCAAACAACAAAATTTTGGACTGGACCAAATTGAAAGCATTTGCAGACTACAAATTCAATGTTGTTAAAATGATTATTTCTCTGTTTGATAGGGTAGAAAAACTTTGCAGGAAAAGGAGAAAATGTTGGTTATCAGCATTTTCTCCTTTTCCCACAATGTTTTCAAAAACCATCTTCCTTAAGGTCGTTAAAAGTTGGGGTTGAGTGGTAAAGGGTCAAACTGCTAAATAAATGAAACAAAAATTTCCACTCAACAGTAAAAACCCAAATATTGCAATTTCAAAGTTGATGATTTCATAGGAAGAAAATACTGTATCGGACAGTGTAGATCATAGATCAGGCTCCATGTTTCTGCAGTCTGATCTTGATCTATGCTGTCTGCGAAAGCCCCAGGTTCCGCTTGGCAGTCTAAGGGTTAAACATGCATAGTTTACCAAAGGAAGTTAGAGAGAAGAACTACTTGATTGATCTTGTCCTTGTTTCACGATAATTCATCACTAAAGATGAAGAAACCATTTTTCATTATCGGTTTTTACCACACCCAGTTGTGGAAAGTTTGCTTTGGGGATTGCTAACAGAAGAGAAAGTGTTAACTCATTACCACACAAGAAAATTTTGGACTGGTCCAAATTGAAAGCTTTTGCAGACAACAAAATAAAGGTGACTGAAAAATTGAAATTTGTTCTGGAAAGGGTAGAAAACACTGTTGGAAAAGAAGAAAATGCTGGTTACCAGCATTTTCTCCTTTTCCCACAGTGTTTTCAAAAGGCTTCTTTCTCAGGGGCGTCAAAAGTAGGGATTGAGTGGTAATGGGTTAATTATCGGGTTACGTAAGCGAGTGTCAGACTTGAGTGGATGTAGTGACATCAAAGAGTACTGTAATATTGTATAGAATTTCATCTTGTGTTGGATAATCAGGAACATTGTTATAAAACCAAACAATCTTAGCAACCTTATGGAAAAAGCCTTTGGAAAACATTATAGGAAAAGGAGATAATGCTGGTGATCAGCATTGTTTTCTTTTTCCCACCATGTTTTCTATCCTTACAGAGGCAAATTCCATCTTTTGAGGCACATTTGATTTTTATCGTTTGAAGTTCTGTTTAATGTTACTCTGAATGAGCTTAATTTGGTCATTTGGTAAAAGTTCTGTTTGAGCCATGCACTGTGAAAGGGGGCTTAATGCATTTGCGAAAAGTATCGACCCGAAACTTTTCGCTATTGTTAAATTTTCTGTATGTCAAGGGATACTTCTATCCCATGTTTCAGTTGGTTGTTTGTCAAAATGGATTTTATGGATCCATAATTAAGTTACGTCTTGCTTGGTGTAATGCATTACGGAGATGCAGTAAGCCCCCTTTTGTCAGAGTACCACTCATTTACCCTGCCATTATGCATTCAATATTTTATAACTGTGTGAAAGATTTTAGTGTAATAGTATTCAGGAATGTCAACAGCGTTTCAGAAAGTCTGTATTTTTGCGTTTTTGACTCGCGAAATGAAAGGCTGATACAACAGAATTCATATGTTGCATCTTTCTTGTCGCAGCATCAATCAGAACTAAAAAGTAACCTTAAAGATTGATTCAATTAATATATCTTACAAAATCATAAAGTCATACCTGCAGAATCATATCAAATCAGTTTTCTACCACTTAAATTTGCAGCCTGTTATCGATCTTTATATCAACAGTTAAATGAGATACAACGGGTACCAGTTTATTTACCACTGAATTATTAATTTCCGGTTTAAACTTAATTGGTCTAAAACACGACATAATTCTGTGTGACATTGCTGTCGTCTCGCCTATATTACTAAATGGAATCTGTGCTTTAACTATTTACCAATAGACAAAATTTTAGACTGGTCCAAATTGAACGCATTTGCAGACGACAAAACAGATGTGATTGAAAAATTTAAATTTGTTATGGGAAGGGTAGAAAACATTGTGGGAAAAGGAGAAAATGCTGGTTACCAGCATTTTCTCCTTTTCCCACAATGTTTTTAAAAGGCCTCTGCCTCAGGGTTGTTAAAACTCAGGATTGTGTGGTAAAGAGTCTGTGTTTTAGACCCTGCTTGCTCATGGTCATCAACTTGCTGGAGTAAACGGGATAACAGATGACACAGTTTCTACGAGGTCATTGTTTTCACTGTTTACCTTTAATAAGACACTGTCATATAAAACTTTTAGCATTATGCGACATCTAGAAAGGAGCAAAGGCGAACAACATTCGAAAAAAAAAAAAGTTTCAAGACCATGGCGCATAAAATTTCTGAACGACCCCCAAATTGCAAAACAGGGAGTCACAGATGACCCCCAGAATTTATAAGCTAGCAGAAACACGGAGTCAGGGATGCCCAACTTGTAATAAAATGTTAAGTTTGTGGATGCAAATGTGGAAGTCATTCTATTGCAAATATTGATTCAGTGTAATTAACCCTTTAACCCTTTACCAGACGACAAAACTTCAGCCTTATCCAAATTAAAAGCATTTGCAGATGACAATTTCAATGTAGCTCAAATGGTGCAACTTTGCTTTGATGGGGTAGAAAATATTGTGGGAAAAGGAGAAAATGCTGGTTACCAGCATTTTCTCCTTTTCCCACAATGTTTTCAAAAGGCTTCTTTCCAAGGGGCGTCAAAAGGCGTCATTGTGCAGTAAAAGGTTAAGCGCCAAATAAACCCAACATACATTTTCAGATCGGAAATGGGACCCAAATAATTGCAATACTATGATGGCTGCAGCCTACAGTGTTTCAGGAAAGCGGACAGTGTAGATCAAAGATCAGGCTGCACATTTTGTGAAGCCTGATCTTGATCTACAGTGGCTGCAAAGGCAACTGTAATTGTGAAAGGCCCTCTAAGGGACTTGTGTGTGTGTGTGTGTGTGTGTGTGTGTGTACTCGCAAAATGAAAGGCTGATGCAACAGAAAAAAAAAATATATATATGTGTGTGTGTGTGTGTGTGTGTGAGCCATGCTCTGGCAAAAGGGGGCATAATGCATGATACCAAGTAAATTATTGCACAATTGTGGATCCATAAAATCCATTTTGTATAACAACCCACTGATTCATGAGTTACACTGGTCCTTTCATATGCAGAAAATTGACCAATAGCGAAAAGTTTCGGCACAGCCGATACTTTTTCGCAGATGCATTAAGCCCCCTTTTCACAGAGCCTGGCTCATATTGAAATGGCAAAGACTTTTTGAGTATTTGCTGTGATAATTATTATTGAATTTGAAATGTTCAAAAGGTTTACAACTTGTAGCCCAAACTACAAAAGGCTTAGAGAGTCCTCTATATTGAACGCATTAAACCTTGTACCAAGCATCAAAAATTTTGGACGAGGCCAAATTGAAAGCATTTGCAGACAACAAATTAAATGTGTCTTTAATGATGATTTTTGTCATTGATAGGACAGAAAGCATTGAGGGAAATGAGAAAATTCTGGTTACCAGCATTTTCTCTTTTTCCCACAATGTTTTAAAAAAAGGCTTGTTTCTCATGGTTGTTAAAGGTCGGGATTGTGTTGTAAAGGGTTTATTTGCAGACGGCATATAAAATGTTTCACTAAAGTTGAGTTTGGTCTCTGTACAGTTTGAAAAAAATTGTGGGAAAAGAAGTTTTACTTCTTCATGTAAGTGCAATGTTTTAAAATGCCTTTAAGCACACAATACCGACTTTCAACGACCCTGAGAAAGAAAGCTTTTGAAAGCATTGTGGGAAAAGGAGAAAATGCTGGTAACCAGCATTTTCTCCTTTTCCCACACTGTTTTCTACCCTACCCAAAACAAATTTCAGTTTTTCAATCACATTTATTTTGTTGTCTGCAAATGCTTTCAATTTGGACCAGTCTAAAATTTTGTCGTTTGGTAAAGAGTTAACTCTATACCAAACAACAACATTTTAGATTTGGCCAAATTGGAAACATTTGCAGATGACAAATTAAATGTGACTCAGCAATCAAAATTTGTTTCGGGAAAGGTAGAAAACATTGTGGGAAAAGGAGAAAATGCTGGTAACCACCATTTTCTCCTTTTAACACAATCCTTTCAAAAGATTTCTTTCTCAGGGTCGTTAAAAGTCGGGATTGTGTGGTGAAGGGTTAATTTGCAGATGGCATGTTAAATGTTTTAGTAAAGTTGGAGTTTGTCTCTGTACAGCTTGAAAAAAATGGTGGGAAAAAAAAATTTTCGCTTCTTCATTTTAGTGCAATGTTTTAAAAAGCATTCAAGCTCGGTGTCTTAATTCTATATGAAAAAAACAAAATTTTGGATTTGTCCTAATCGTAAGCATTAGCAGACAACAAAATGTGACTCAACAATCAAAATTTGTTTCGGGAAAGGTAGAAAACATTGTGGGAAAAGGAGAAAATGCTGGTAACCAGCATTTTCTCCTTTCCCCACAATGTTTTCAAAAGCTTTCTTTCTCAGGGTCGTTAAAAGTTGGGTATTGTGTACTAAGGCCTTAAAAAACCTAGGGATCATTTGATCGGGGATGAAGCAGGTATACATACAAATGCGTAAGCTAGGATAAGGAGATGTGAAAGAGATTATAGGACATTCAGAAAAAGATGCACATAAATTTTATGGTTTGCTGACATTTATTAGTGATAAAGGACTCCATGTCCTGAAAAGTGAGTTTGTGGAGTAGCGTAAAGCTGTAATATGTTGTAATAAAAAAGTAATGTCACATGCAACATATGTGCAGTCATTTTAAAATGAGGTAAGCAAGGCAGAGAAAGTCAAAATTGTTCTGTAGAGCAGATCGCGCTGTAACTATTATTCTGTTACTGTTTAAGGATTGGTGATTTGATCAGTCAATCTTATGTAGTGTTTTGCTGGTATTAGTTTTCGGACGAAATATGTATACAAGTGTAGGACAGTATGTATATGCGGTAGAGACAAAAGCGAGGTTGAGGTGTATTAGCTAAAACTGAAAGTAGAACGGATAGAGTGCAAGTGTGAATGAGAGTATGTATTTGGTCAAACTGATACCATAGTACAGTGTGAGGCGCGTATGCGTTGTTACGTATGATGTATTTGGTTCCGGTCAGAATGATCACAGTAAGTGGATTTGCTATACATATCCGCTAAAAACCATCATTCGGCATACCTAGGGTGATCTGGTGATCAAGTCCCTTGACTGTATCACATAGCTTGATATGCGCCTACACGCTACATTTCTTTGCTGGAAGCATACCATTTTACCGTTTCTGAAATTTCAAGGCTCCTCTTAAAAAGAGAAAACATGAGTAACAATTTTTTATCGATATCTTTCTGAGAATATTTCCGTCGGCAAACAGTTTGTACATTCAATTTTTAGCATGGCTTATCAATTCTGTTGGGAGCTTTTATCAGGATGTGAGTAACTTCACCGTGGTTGTTCATGTTGATGCTAAGCAATTTACAGGGGCGCAACCATGTTTAAGATCATGTGATTTGTAGTTCAAAATGGAAGCCTCCTTTATATGGACGAGGTTAGATGTAGGTATGGAATCGGCCAAATTGTGATGAGTGTAAAAGCCCTGTGACTATATAAACAAATTCAAATGGATTATTTGGAGGTAAAGAAGGAAACCGAGCCACAAGTCGTATTTAAGGATGGCAAAAATGACGTAAAAAAATCTAGTCAGAATGACAACATCAAACATTCAGAATTTATATCTAATTATCTCAAAGTACAAAGAGATGTGGTCGTGTTGGGGAGCCCTGGTCCTTTGATAGATGATGCTGTGAAATTAAAACAGAGAATTTTTTGTAATAGTGCCATACCCCACCCATGTGTTGATTCTAGTCTGAGCACAGTGCCTGTTTGTATTGGATTAATTTCCATAGAGAACATTATTCCAGCTTTCTCCTACCAACTCCAGGTAAAAACAAATCAAGCAGACCAATTGTTGACTCTTAACTCTTCACCACATAACAAAATCTGAGACTGGTCCAAATTGAAAGCATTTGCAGACAACAACTTCAGTGTGGCTTAAATGATGGAATTTGCCTTGGTAGGGTAGAATACACTGTGAGGAAAGGAGAAAATGCTGGTTACCCAAATTTCTTCTCTTTCCAACAATGTTTTCCAAAAGCTTCTCTGTCAGGGTTGTTAAAACTGGAGATTGCGTGATAAAGGGTCCCAAGTTTTAAAGATCTTGAGGAAGATGACTTTTGAAAACTTTGTGGGAAAAGGAGAAAATGCTGGTAACCAGCATTTTCTCCTTTCCTCACAATGTTTTCTAATCTGTCAAAGAAAAATCTCATCATTTTGGCCACATTTCACTTGTCGTCTGCAAATGCTGTCAATATGGACCTGTCTACAATTTTGTTGTCTGTTTAACCCTTTTCCATATAATCCCGACTTTTAACGACCCCAAAAGAGCAGTCTTTTGAAAACCATGTTGGAAAAAAAGAAAATGCTGGTAACCAGCATTTTCTCTTTTCCCACAATCTTTTCTACTTTATCAAAGACAGAAATCCTAAATTGAGCTACATTTAATTTTTCATCTTCAAATGCTCTCAAATTGGTCGAGTCAAATACTTTGTCTTTTGGGAAAGAATTAACCCTTTAACAAACAGCAAGATTTTAAAATTTTTTAGAGGATAATTAAATTTTGACCAAATGGTGATTTTTCTCTGAAAGGGTAGAAAATATTGTGGGAAATGTTTTCAAAAACCCTCTTTTCCAGGATCGTTATAACTTAGGCTTGTATGTTAAAGGGTCAAGCTTGCCCGTCTAGAGATACCCTTGAATGCAGAAATTAGAGGATGCCAAGTAAAAAAAAAAAACCCAAGCTTTTCAAACGAAAGACTGTTCTATCAATCTTTACTATTTTTCCCAAGGTGTTATTACCCTTTATGAAACAATCCCAAGTTTTTATGACCTTGGGAAGGAGGCTTTTGCAAATATTGTTGGAAAAGGAAAAAATGCTGGCAACCACCATCTTTTTTTTTTCCTACAATGTTTTCGACTGGATCAAGACAAATTTCATCATTTTAGTTATATTAATTTTTTACCAAACAACAAAAGTTTAGACTGTCCAAATTGAAAGTTTTTGCATATGGAGAATTGAATAGGGCTAAAATGATAAAATTTTCGGTTGAAAGGGTAAAAAACACGGTGGGAACAGGAGAGAATGCTGGTTAGCAGCATTTCCGACTTTTTCCGCATTGTTTTCCGAAACCATTTTCAGATGGGTGTTGAAAGTGGGGATTGTGTGGTATAGGGTTAATTTTGTTGCCTGGAAATGCTTTGACGCGGGTGAATCTCAAATTTTTTGTCGTTTAGTAAACAGTAATCTGGTACCAGCGAATCCTACGCTGATAAGTTGATTATCATGAGAACATTGTTAGACCATTGTTTAATATTGTGATTGGTGAATTCATATGAGCTATGCTCTGTGAAAGGGGGTGTTTAACCCTTAAAGCACTGGAACCAACTTAACTTGTTTTTGCTGACAGTGTAGATCAAGATCAGACTGCACATAACATGCAGTCTGATCTTTGATCTACACTGTCAGCTACTTCAATACACCTTCTGGCTAAAACAACCTTGAAATGACAATATTTCAGATGATTTTCTTCACTGAAAAGGTTTATTTCATAAATTCAGTGCTCTAAGGGTTAACTCTTTACCAAACAACATTTTTTTGGTATTGGACCAAATTCAAAGCATTTGCAGATGATAAACTACATGTAAATGTTGCTAAAATGATTATTTCTGTTCATGGTAGGGTAGAAAACGTTGTGAGAAAAGGGGAAAATGCTGGTTACCAGCATTTTCTCGTTTTCTCACCTTGTTTTCAAAAGCCTTTTCTTTCAGGGATGTTAAAAGTCAGGATTGTGTGGTAAAAGGTTAATGCATCTGCAAGAAGTATCGACCCAGGTCAGCCTGCGCAGACATGCATTCAACCCCCTTTTGCCAGAGCATGGCTTATTTGTTTATACGATTATGGAAAATATCTCCATATGAATAGCTGTAATCATGCAGATTGCTGTATGACAGAGACAAAAGTTATTGAACTGAATTATCAGTGTATTAATTTTGGACTACAGAAACCAGAAATTTCACAATCAATGCAACTTTACCAGATGACAAAATATGAGGTACCTCCCTTTTTAAGCATTTACCACACAATCCAAAGTTTTAACAACCATGAGAAAAAAGCCCTTTGAAAACATTGTAGGAAAAGGAGAAAATGCGGGTAACCAGCATTTTCTCCTTTTCCCACAATGTTTTCTACCCTATCAAAGACAACCTCCATCATTTGAGTAACATTTAAATTGTTGTCTGCAAATGCTCTCAATTTGGACAAGTCTACTTTTTCGTCGTGTGGTAAAAAGTTGTAGGTTTTTTTTTTATTTTTTCTATAAGATGACAAAATTTTTGTCAAATTCTGATAAATACCATAAAATGCACGTTTCTCTACATACATAAAGAAACTGTACAATTTCATGCAGTACAGAGGTATGAATTTTGGGTTGAAATAACTGGTTGGTCACTTTGCAGCTGGTTACTCCATCTGTTTTATGACATCAAGTGATGATGTCATCATAATTATTTGAATATGATCCCGCATAATCTAAGTGTGTTATCGACTGCATGACATTTACAGAAATTGGGAATAGCGAAATTTGTGCGCGAAATCGAAAAAATATTTTTTAACCCTTAGAGCTCAGAATGAACCAAAGACATTTTCAGTTCGGTAGTAAGAGCTAAATTTTTGCAGTTTCAGGGTCAGTTTTGTCCAGAATGGTCAATTAACCATTTATCAGACGACAAAATTATAGCCTTGTCCAAATTGAAAGCATTTGCAGATGACAATTTCAGTGTGACTCAGATGGTGCAATTTTTCTTTGATCAGGTAGAAAACATTGTGGGAAAAGGAGAAAATGCTGGTTACCAGCATTTTCTCCGTTTCCCACAATGTTTTCAAAAGATTTCTGTCCCAGGGGCGTCAAAAGGCGTCATTGTGCAGTAAAGGATTAAAGTGGATAGTGTAGATAAAAAATCAGACTGCATATTTTGTGCAATCTGATCTTGATCTACACTGGCCGCAAAGGCAACTTTATTCATGAAATATGCTTTATGGATTAAGAGGCTATGCAGCCCATTAAGGAAATACTACTGAACATTTTTTTTTTTTCTTATCATCGTCTTTCTTTTTTACCGATGGTTTTTTGCTGCCCAGGTTTGGTCTGCCCAGTATGTGCAGACCCATATCCAAGGGATTTGTCTTTGATAGGATAGAAAACATTCTCCTTTTCCCACAATGTTTTCAAAGCCTTCTTCATCAGGATTGTGAAATCAAGGGATTGTATAGTTAATAGTTAAAGATTCTTTTTTCTTTCTTTACAGACTGAAGGTATACAAAACACGGAGTACCAACTACGAGTCAGTCTGTTTGATCTAGGGTACAGACAGTTCTTTGGGCGGCAATGGGCGGGTCAGTACTCGGAGCTGATTGGTCTCGGTGGTCAGTCCAAACCCAAACTCAAGTTATCTCAGGTAAAAACATTCACAGGTATGATTTATGTCTTCATGTAACTATGATTCAGTTAAGTCTGTAATGAAATAAACTGACAGAATTAATAAAAGCATGACAGTGTCAAATGTTAAACTGTGCACCGTTAGACAAGCACAAAGTCCTCACCTCCAACACTGCCGTGATATAACTGAAATAATGTTGAAAGTGGCGTTAATCCTTTCCCAAACGACAAATTTTGGACTGGTCTAAATTGGAAAAGTTTGCAGACAACAATTTTAGATTTGATGAAAAAGGCAGAAAGTTATCAAAAAGGGTAGAAAACACTGTGGGAAAAGGAGAAATTGCTCGTTACGAGCAATTTCTCCTTTTCCCACAGTGTTTTCAAAAGACTTCTACTGGAGACACGTGAAAACCAGGGCTTGTTTGGGAAAGGGTTAAACACCATACAATCAATCAATCACCTCAAGCAGATATCCAAAGTTTCAGTCTCAATATTTGAAAGCATTTTCATTGTCTTTTTTAGGTATACTATGAAGACACTGGAATTCATTTTCTATCAACTCTGTTTTCAATGTGTGTAAACCATCAGTTTCAGTCATTGTTTTTTGTACGTTTTTTATGAAGCAGGAAAAAGTCGTTGTGCTCCCCAATCCTCCGTATTCACCTGACCTTGCCCCTTGTGACTTCTTTTTGTTTCCAAAGCTAAGAAAAAAATACCTTTCAGGTCGAAAATTAGTTGGGCACAAATACCTCAGTTCTGCAATATTCCAGTGTCTTCGTAGTATACCTAAAAAAAGACTCTGAAAATGCCTTCAAAGATTGGATCCTGAGACTGAAACTTTGTATATCTGTTGGAGGTGAATACTTTGAGAGGACAAAATAAAAAAATCAGTGAAAACTATGGAGAATCGAATTTTAGGTGCTTAGATGCATTCATATTTGAACACTCCTTGTATATTTTTCCTAAGCCACTGGCTGCTTTCCCACATAGCCAGTATTGAGACTATGATCAGCAGAGAGAGGAATGAATCCTTTCACATTGACAATCACCAATCGTTGGAAAAAAAAAATTGTTTATTTGATAGCATGTAAACAGTTGAAATGGAAAGTCTGTTACTCAAATATTAATGACTCCATTTACATGCATGGACTCATTTGCAATCTTCTTTATGGGATTGGGTGAAGCAAATGTGTGAACCTTGTACCAAATAGTCCTATATTTAACCCTTTACCACACAGTTTGGAGTTCTAACTCTTTACCGAACGACAAAATTTTAGACTCATCCAAAATTCGAAAGCATTGGTAGACAACAAAAATAATGTAACTCAAAAATTGAAATTTGTTTTGGGAAGGGTATAAAACATTGTGGGAAAAGGAGAAAATGCTGGTTACCAGCATTTTCTCCTTTTCCCACAATGTTTTCAAAAGGCTTCTTTCTCAGGGTTGTGAAAACCTGGGATTGTTTGGTAAAGGGTTAACGACCCTACAACATTATTGTTCTGACTGATATTTGTGGCATTTGTCGAAGACAATGCCACTATGAGTTCAATACGGCATTTTGAAAATCATGTATCGTAGTTTGTGCAAAACCGAAGGAAGTAAACCCAATTAAGATCATTTTTTCTGAGACAAATAAGTGTTTCGATTGAACTCGGATATGAAATTGAAAAAGACGTATTACAATAAATTGGATTATGCCATCGATTGTGGAAATACTTCTTTCATCCCAAAACCAGCTTGTTTCTTGGTTTATTCTTCACAGGGCTTGTTCGCCAGGACTTGTTTGTCCCACAATATTGCACCCTTCTCTATCAGATTTTACATAACTATCTAGTAGGTTGACTTTCAAGCGAATATTTTAAAACTATTTCTGTTGTTTATTTTTCAAATTATTAATTCCACACAAAGGCTCCCTTGACAAATGCCACACCAGTGTTTTCAACACTTTGATTTTCTTGTGTCAAAGTTTTTAGAAATAAACCACAACCTATAGATGACATTATTATGAAGCAGCTGTGAAAAGAGTATGGCAAAAGGGGAATAGTTTACTTTGAGCAATATCTTTGTTGTGCTACAAAAATTTTTTTTATATATACATGTAAATTCCTGTATTAACCCTTTACCACACAATCCTGACTTTTAACAACCCTGAAGGAGAAGGCTTTAGAAAATGCTGGTTATCAGCATTTTCTCCTTTTCCCACAATGTTTTCTACCCTTCCTAAAACAAATTTCAATTTTTCAGTCACATTTATTTTGTTGTCTGCAAATGCTTTCAATTTGGTCCAGTCTAAAATTTTGTCGTTTGGTAAAGAGTTAACTCCTTGCCAAAATACCTATGAGCTGTTTTCTGTGAAAAGGGGGCTTAATGCATCTCCGTGATGCATGATCCAAGCTAGTCATCACATAATTATGGATCCATAAAATCCATTGTGTCTAACAACCGACGGAATCATGAGGTAGACTGGTCCTTGGACATACAGAAAATTGACCAACAGCGGATACTTTTGGCCCGGGTCAGCCTGCGCAGACTGCACAGGCTAACTTGGGTTAATACTTTTAGCAGATGTATTAAGCCCCTTTTCACAGAGCATAGCTCATGATTCTTCCAAATTGAGAGCACATGCAGTTGTAAAATTCGAAATTAATGCAAATGAGCTGAAGTTCTCTGATTGGTTAGAAAACATTGTGGGAAAAGGAGAAATTGCTTGTTAGAAGCAATTTCTTTGTTTCCCACAATGCTTCTGAAACCTCTCTTCATTATGGTTATTTAATCATTGAATTGTTTGGATAGCCCTTACTACACAATCACTTGTTTTAACGACCCTGAAGAGGAAAGCTTTTAAAAACTTTGTGGGAAAAGGAGAAAATGCTGGTTAGCAGCATTTTCTCCTTTTTCAGCAATGTTTTACTGCCCTATCAAAGACACAAATCACCATTTGTGCTACACTTATTCTGTTGTCTGCAAATGCTCTCAATTTGGTTGTGCCCAAAATTTTGTTTTTTTGATAGAGAGTTAACCTTTAAAGTGCCTTTCACTACTATATTTACTTTTTCGGCCAGTGAAGATCAAGATCAGACTGCACAAAACATGCAGTCTGATCTTTGTTCTACACTGTCTGCTCTGCTGAAACACTACAGACAAAATGCACCAACTAAATTCTTGTTATCAGAGATCTATTCTGGAATGAAAATGTTGTTGGGTTTATTCCAGACTTAAAGAGTTTCGGGCAAGGATTTTTATGTAGCTCAGTTGGTAGCATACAGGACTTGAGAACAGGAGGTCGCTGGTTCGATCCCTAGCTCAGCCAATTTCTTTCCGAGGATTGATGATAGTCATTGCGACAGGATTCATTCCTCTGTCACCGCTGACCATTGTTTCGACGATGGCTATGTGGGAAAGCAGCCAGTGGCTTGGAAAGAATATTGTGCATAGTGCTGGTAAAAGAAACTCCAGGAAAGCATGGACAGGTGCACTGGCTGCCGCAATATAACTGAAATAATGTTGAAAATGGCGTTAAACACCATACAATCAATCAACCGGGATTTATATACAATGACTGTATATTACAAGAATGTTACAAACCTCGGCTCTGTCTGTAATATTTCAGAGTATCTACTTTCACACATCTATTGTGAGCGCAAACATTGTGGCAGTAGTAGAGCTGGTAGCTTCAGGTATAGACGAGACCACCAAGAAACTGAAGAAAGTGTCTTGTGGGTGGGGTATCATTCGCCCATTTAAGGAGAATGAGCTACCAGACACAACCAGGGGTATCAAACCTCCCACCCAGAGGTAAATTTGTAACTCAACCTGTTATCAAACAATCCTGTGTTTTAATGACCTTAACTGTTTACTACACAATGCGGACTTTTAATAACCCTGAGGAAGAAGCCTTTTGAAAACATTGTGGAAGAAGGAGAAAATGCTAGTAACCATCATTTTCTCCTTTACCCACAATGTTTTCAAACCTATTAAAGAAAAATTGCACCATTGGAGCCATGTTGAAAATGTTGTCTGAAAATGTGTTCAGTTTGGACTGGTCTAAAATTTTGTTGTGTGGTGAAGGGTTATGATAGAGAGGTTTTGAAAACACTGTAGGAAAAGGAGAAAATGCTGGTAACCAGCATTTCCTCCTGTTTCCAAAATGTTTTCATCCCTTTTAAATAACAAATTAATCTTTCCATATCTGAGATGTATGGTTTATTAGCTTGGCTGTTTTCCAAGAAAACATCGAGGTATTGTCATAGGCTTATAGCCCTGGTGGTGTTGTCAGTGTTGCCGTCACCATGTGAAAACTTTGACATTTTGTAATAACATCTCTGTTATTACCGAAGATATTTGCTGTAAACTTGGACAAGTTGTTAACCCTTTCCCAAACAAGCCCTGGTTTTCATGTGTCTGCAGTACAAGTCTTTTGAAAATACTGTGGGAAAAGGAGAAATTGCTCGTAACGAGCAATTTCTCCTTTTCCCACAGTGTTTTCTACCCTTTTTGAGAACTTTCTGCCATTTTCATCAAATTTAAAATTGTCGTCTGCAAGCTCTTTAATTTGGACCAGTCTAAAATTATGTCGTCTGGTAAAGGGTTAACTATCAAGAAGGAAAGGTATGTAACGAGGGCAGGCAACCATCAAAGTATTTTTGACACAGTTATGCCCCTTTTTTGTCTTAGAACTTTCACAGAAAGTCAAGCAACCGCAGCCAAGTATTTAGCACCCACATGCTGTGCTCTTTTTTTTTTTTAAGCCTATACTAGACAACAGTAAGTTCCACTCCTCCATATTGATAGAGTTTGTGCAAAGCAAGGATGATTATAAGGAATAAGATGTGAGAACAGGAGGTCGCTGGTTCGTTCCCTAGCTCGGCCATTTTTTTTCAGAGGTTTGATGGTAGTCATCGCGACAGGATTCATTCCTCTCTCACTGCTGACCATTGTTTTGATGATGGTTATGTGGAAAAGCAGCCATTGGCTTTGAAAGAATATTGTGCAGAGTACTGGTAAAAGAAACTCCAGGAAAGCATGGATAGGTGCACTGGCTGCCGTGATATAACTGAAATAATGTTGAAAATAGCGTTAAATACCATACAATCATTAACTATAAGGAATAAAGCTTAATCCATTACCAGACGATAAAATCTTACCCTTGTCCAAATTGAAAGCATTTGCAGACAACAATTTCAGTGTGGCTCAATTGGTGCAACTTTTCTTTGATAGGGTAGAAAACAATGTGGGAAAAGGAGAAAATGCTGGTTACCAGCATTTTCTCCTTTTCCCACAACGTTTTCAAAAGGCTTCTTTCCCTGGGGCATCAAAAGGCGTCATTGTGCAGTAAAGGGTTAAATACATGTATATATGTATGGAATATTATGTTGTAGTAACTTTCCGAGTGCTTGTGTTTGATTCGAGCAGCATGAGAAAATTTGACATCGAGAGAGACTGAAGGTCGAGCAAGATGTCAAAATTTTCTTACACAGAGAAAAGTAAATACAAGCATCAGGAACGTTACTACAACATAATATTCTTTTTACTTTATAATTACAACTTTCAACAACAATATTTTGTGGTTCTTAACAAAAACAAACAATAGTGTAGTAGCTAGTAACTTCGTGTTTATGAATGGCGGATAAATGTCATAGTCTAAATTTTGACCTATCAAATTGCCAATCAATAGGTATGTTTTCTGCGAGTGAGTTAAGTCATCAATTTGGAACCATATTTCACAGTGTGTAGATAAGGATTTTTTTCTGTTGTGTGCTATTTTATACACGTATTTGAGCTGTATAATTTTCAGGTAGATAATATTAGATGATTATGTTAGAACCAATCGATCCTTTTAATTTCAAAAGTGCCCTACTGCTAGATAGAAAAAGTTTTCTTAACCCTTTACCACACAATCTGAAGTTGAAACGGCCCTGAGGAAGAAGGCAAACATTGTCTAAAAAGGAGAAAGTACTGGTAACCGGCATTTTCTCCTTTTTCCACTATGTCTTCTACCCTATCAAAGAAAAATTGCACCATTTGAGCCACACTGAAATTGTTGTCTGCAAATGCTTTTAATTTGGACAAGTCTAAAATTTTTTTTTTTTTTTTTTTTTGGTAAAGAGTTAAGGAGATAATGAGATATTTCTATTCTCAGATGCCAGTTATATTATGGTACAGCCAGAGCATTGTTCTTCATGGATGAGCCTATTGAAAGTAAGTCACACAGGTGTATTACTTAAGTTCACCAAACAAAAGAATTCTAGGTTGGTTGAAATTGAAAGCTTTTTCAGACGATTTATTGAAGATTTTTGTCTTTAATATGGTAGATAAGATTGTTTTTTCAAAAGACTTCTTTCCCAGGGTTGTTAAAACTTGGGATTTTGTGGTAAAGGGTTAAAATTTTCTGTACATAAACAACAAAATTTTTATGTTGTGGATGGCATACCAGAATTAACCTGGTCATCTACTTGACCACAAGCATCTCTAGCCATTAGTCTTTCAAGCCATCAGTTACTGTCCCTGTCTGCCTGCCTGCCCTGTCTACCTATCTGCCTGCCTTCCTGTCTGCTCTGCCTGACTGCCTGCCTGTCCACCCTGTCTGGTCTGCCCTGCCTGCCTTGTCTGCCCTGCGTGCTCTGCCTGCCTGCCTTACCCGGCCTGCCCTGCCTGTTTGCCCTGCCTGCCTGCCCCACCAACCTGCCTGCCCTGCCTGCCTGCCTGCCTGCCTTGCCCTTCCCTGCTCTGCTTGCCTTCACTGCCTGCCCGCCTGCCTGCCAGCCCTGCCTGCCTGCCCTGCCTGCCTGTTTGCCCTGTCTGCCCTGCCTGCCCTGTCCTGTCCTGCATGGCTTACCTGCCTACTCTGCCTGCTCTGTCTGCTCTTCTTACCCTGCCTGCCTGCCCTGTCCTGCATGCCTTGCCTGCCTGCTCTGACTGCATGCCCTGCCTGCCTGCCCTGTATGCCAGCCCTGCCAGCCTGCCTGCCCTGTCGTGCATGCCTTGCCTGCCTGCCTTGCCTCCCCTGTCTGCTCTGTCTGCTCTGCCTACCCTGCCTGTCTGCCCAGGCCTGCATGCCTTGCCTGCCTGACATGCCTGCTCTGTCTGCCTGCCCTGCCTCCCCTGCCTGCTCTGCTTACTCTGCCTGCCTGCTCTGTCCTGCATGCCTTGCGTGCCTGCCCTGCATACCCTGCCTGCCTGCCTGCCTGCCTGCCTACCTGCCTTGTCCTGCATGCCTTGCCTGCCTGCCTTGCCTCCCCTGTCTGCTCTGTCTGCTCTGCCTACCCTGCCTGTCTGCCCAGGCCTGCATGCCTTGCCTGCCTGACATGCCTGCTCTGACTGCCTGTCCTGCCTGCCCTGCCTACCTGCTGGGCCTTGCCTGCCCGCCATCCTGCATGCCCTGCCTGCCTTCCTTCCATGCCTGCCTGCCCTGTCCTGTCCTGCAGGTCCTGTCTGCCTGCCCTGTCCTGTATGCCTTGCCTGCCTGTCAGCCCTGCCTGCCCTGCCTGCCTGCCCTGTCCTGCATGCCTTTTCTGCCTCTCCTGCCTGCTCTGCCTGCCTGTCTGCCCTGCCTGCCTGCCCTGTCATGCATGCTTTGCCTGCCTGCCCTGCCAGCCCTGTCCAGCATGCTTTGCCTGCCTGCCCTGCCAGCCCTGTCCAGCGTGCCTGCCCTGCCTGCTCTCTGCCTGCCTTGCCTGCCTGTCTGCCCTGCCAACCTGTCTGCCCTGCCCTGCCCACCTGTCTGCCCTGCCCTGCCCACCTGTCTGCCCTGCCCTGCCCTACCCTGTCCTGCCTGGGAACATTGCATTTAGGAGAATTTAAGATTTCAAAGACTGCATTAATGAATTTATAATGATAATTTTATCTAGGTTCGGAGTTGCTGCGGCCCATTCCAGACTGTGAGTTGGGTTTCACACTGGGCACCCACAAGGCCATGTACCAAGTAACACACCTCCTACCAGAGAACACAGTGGTAGGGAACAATGATGTTATACCTGGGTTGATGGACAACGAATCATCAGGTAAAATATTAGAAAGATTTGATGAGTTTTCTGTTAAGAACAATTGTTATAAAGCAACACTAGGAAAATGTTACCAAGCCAGTCTTTGGGTGGATTAGTAGGGTTTTTTCATAGTAAATTAAATGGTATAATCAATATATTGCATGTGAGGATTAAAAATTAAATATGAGCCACACTCTGTGAAAAAGGGGGCTTAATGCATCCGTGAACAGTATCGACCACCTGGGCCAATACTTTTTGCTATTAATCAATTTTCTGCATGTCCAAGGACCAGTATACCTCATGATTCAGTCAGTTATTAAACAAAATAGATTTTTATAGATCCATAATTATGTGATGACCCGCTTAGTGTCATGCATCACGGAGATGTATTAAACCCTCTTTTGCCAGAGCATGGGTCATATGGATGTGAAATTTAGACACATGTTGTAGCAGACACATTTCTTCGACTCTGGTATCAACTGAAGTCGTGGACATGGCCAAAGTTCAGTTACGTGTTGGATAAAGAATTTCACACTGGCTGTGTTACAATACAAATGATCTATGTTCTGACAAAAGGGGCTTAAATGTTTTGTGGTAACCAGCATTTTCTCTTTTTCCCCCACTATGTTTTCTACCCTTCCCAACACAAATTTAAAGTTTTGAGTCACATTTAAATTGTCATTTGCAAATGCTTTCAATTTGGACTTGTCTGAAATTTTGTCGTTTGGTAAAGAGTCAGGGGTTAAATCCTGTTTTTCAGTAAAGGACAGGTTGAAAAAGCCAAAGATGTTGAAGTCAATGACCTGTACCCTGGAACAGATAACTATCCAGTTAAACCCAACCATACAGAAGTTTGAGGAGGAGCTTTGTGAACTGATACAAGAAGACAACATGGCAACCATGGGCAAGGCCAGTTATGGTGGACAGACCGTGTCCATTGTCGAACGAAGGCTACTGGTTAGTAAAAAGTCTTCTTCTTGTAGATGAATTAACTCATCATTTTTAGCTCCACTGGCCGAAGGCCAGCGGGCTAATGTCATGGCCCGGTGTCCGTCGTGCGTCCGTCCGTGCGTGCGTCCGTCCGTGCGTGCGTCCGTCCGTGCGTTAACTTTTATTTCAAACATCTTCTTCTCTGAAACTACCCATCCAATTTTCATGAAACTTCACAGAAATGATCCTGCCATGGTCCTCTTCAGAATTTCTTGAAAGAATTTGATTCCTTCAAAAACTCTGGTTGCCATGGCAACAAAACTGAAAAATAATGGAAATCTTTAAAAATCTTCTTGTCGGAAACCATAAGGCATAGGGCTACCAAATTTGGCATGTAGCTTTATGTAGTAGACCTCTATCAAGTTTCTTCAAATTATAGCCCTGGGGTCAAAATTGGCTGTGCCCCAGGGGTCACAAGTTTTACATAGGCTTATATAGAGAAAACTTTAAAAATCTTCCTGTACCTAGCCATAAGGCCTAGAGCTACCAAATTTTGCATGTAGCTATATCTAGTGGGCCTCTACCAAGTGGGCCAAAATTTTAGCCCTGGGGTCAAAATTGGCTCTGCCCCAGGGGTCACAAGTTTTACATAGGCTTATATAGAGAAAACTTTAAAAATCTTCCTGTACCTAGCCATAAGGCCTAGAGCTACCAAATTTTGCATGTAGCTATATCTAGTGGGCCTCTACCAAGTGGGCCAAAATTTTAGCCCTGGGGTCAAAATTGGCCCCACCGCAGGGGTCACAAGTTTTACATGGGCTTACATAGTGACAACTTAAGAAATCTTCCTGTTTTGATTTTTTTTTTTAAAATTAGCCTTGCATCAGGGGTCTTATGTTTTACAGAGGCTTCATATGGACAAAACTTGAAAATCACCTTATTTTTATGGCTTTATCTTGTGGACCTCTACCAGGGTTCAAGTAATTAAATAGCTCTGGGATCAAAAATGGCTTTGCCCTGCGGGTCTCAACTTTCATATGGGCTTTTACAGAGAAAACTTTGTAAGTCTTCATTTTGAAACCATTTGGCTCAGCATTGAAATGTTTATTATTTATGGTTTATATTTATAAGCCAGTGGAGCGATACAGGGCCATCATGGCCCTCTTGTTTTTCATATTACAGGCCTCTGTCCCAAATTACAAATGATTACATAATACAGATGGGTCATGCTCTGGCAATAGGGGTTTAATGCCTCTCCACGATGCATTATACCAAGGAAGTCATCACATAATTATGGATCAATAAATTCCATTTAATCTAACAATCAGCTGATTCTGTAGGTAGAAAGGTCCTTCGCTATGCAGAAGATTTACAATTTCAAAAAGTTTCGGCCCATATCAGCCTGTGCAGATTTTTTGCAGATGCATAAAGCCCCCTTTTCACAGACCAAGGCTCAAATATTAGTCCCTTAACATTTTACCAAACCAACAATTGTGCATTCTCAACTGAGGAAATGTTTTTTTGTAAACATAATATGTTTGAACAGGGAAAAAAAGACTAACCAGCATTTTTTTCCTACTACCACAAAGTTTTCTACCCTTGATCAATGAATTATAATAGAGTCACAGTCAAACCTGTCAAAGTGTTCACCCTATTTAGCAACAAGCTCTATCTGAAAGTCAGTGCTTCAGTTTTGAATGAAAGCAATAACAAATTTACCCACATTGTATTAACCCCATACCAGACAACAAAATTTTGGACTGTGTAGATAGCATTTGCAGACATTAAATTGAATGTGGTTCAGATGATTGAATCTACCAGTATTTTCTCCTTTTCCCAGGATGTTTTCCACAACCTTTTTTTCAGAGTCATTCAAACTATGGTTGTTTGGTAAATGGTTAATCAAGCACCTGTTATCAGCAAACTTTTCCTAAATAATATCTTGGGTAATTTTCTGCTTTATTTTTTCCTAATCTGTTTGCAATCAACTTTGTTATTTGTCATCTACTTTTTTTCAAAAAACGTTTTTCATGCAGAACTTGATTTTGTCCAGTATCAATGCCCATTATATAAACATGTGTTGTTTTGAAAGGGTACAACTGTATTTCCAAATGCTACTGTACAATACACATGTGAACTTCAGCATGGCAATTAATAATCACAAGCTTGACTCGCCCCCTGCATTGAAAAGAAAAAAAATGTACTGTTCTTGACAATGACAGTGAATAATAACCATACCTTTTCAGTTTTTAAGCCACACTTGTTGTTTATTTTCTTGTAGCTGCTCTAACAGCAACAGCCGTTTTTAAATGCATATAGATCTATGAGGACTTACCGTTATCTGTGTTTATTCATCTGCCATTAATAAATATTGTACATATAGGTACAATAAAATGTAGTTCACTGATTTTTTTGGTTATTCGTATTGATTTTGTGATGTTTCTTCACAAAGTTGTGAGGTATATAATAAAAGGAATATTGCAACAGTCTGCATTTCTGTGTGGTTGGATCATATCTCGTTGCACGTATACAGAGATGCGCATTGGATTTGACCTTCGGTCTGATCCAATACGCATCTCTTCACACACACAACTCGACATGATCCGACCACTCAGAAATGCAGACTGTTGTAATATTCCATATAGAATGTAGACTCTGAATCAACAGGCAGAAACAAAAAAAAATAAAACTGCAAAGTTCAGAAGTTACTCCATAAGGTTTATCAAATTTATATAACTTTGACATATCATGCTCAGCTGAATTGAGCATGAAGATATAGAGAATATTTGGTTTTTTTTGGTGAAAGATCAAATATTTTTACCTCGCGAACATCATCTGTAATGTTTTCACGAGTGGCGCAGCCAGGAGTGAAAATATTACCGATGAAGTTCACGAGATGAAATAGATTTTGATCTTTCACGGAAATAAAAACAAGTTTTCTATCTATATTATGCTTTTAACCTCTATTTTGTTTGAACTTTCATTAAAATCCAGAATTGTTATTTTCGGTAATACATTGCATTGCATTGTTATGTAAAACATGAGAAATATAGCGTAAATTATGTCATATTTCCCTCCATTTGAATGGCATGCGCAAATTACCTAGGTAAGTAGTGCATGGGAACTACTGTTTCCGCCTTCAATTGAATTATTAGAAAAGATGAAATCGGTATTTTCACCATGAAATATCAAACAATAATCCACCATTATTTCTTGATAAACTACTGCAAAGCATGAAATAAAGTTGTGTAAGCATTGACCCTGTTGTTTTGATTTTCAAGGTGGGTGTTCATAATGGCTGGACGTTTGTAGAGAAACCTCAGACCTTTCTACTGGACGCCAAAAACATCACAACAAAATCTCTCAAACCTGGTGCTAGTCCGACATTTAGACGGAGTCAAAGATTTAAAAGTTCTCAAAAAATGATGGAAGATGGGTAAGCATTTGCAGTTCTTTACAACACGATTTTAGACTTGTCCAAATTGAAAGCATTCACAGACAACAAATTAAATGTGACCCAAATTTTGGAGTTTTTGTTTGATAGGAAAAAAAAAATGTTGTGGGAAAAGGAGAAAATGTTGGTTACTGGTATTTTCTCCTTTTCCCCACAAGGATTTCAGATAGCTTCTTTCTAAGGTTGTTAAAACTCAGAATTGCATTGTAAAGGGTAAAATCTTTTTTCCTATTAGCTCATTAATTTTGAGCTAAATATGGTTAGTTTGCATTCTATGATTTTTTGATGATCTCCATCATTGTCATTTGTTCAGTGCCCAGTCAACAATATTTTCTTGCTTCAAACAGTTACTCAGAAAGAATGAGACCAAAGTTTATATGCTTGTCCGCCAGCTTGAGGTAAAGAAATTTTTTCAGATGGTTCAAGTCACACTACTGGTATTGCCTCTGGTAACATATTTACCTTTAAAGCCCATTTTACTACTTTGCATTTCCATTTGCTGCCATTGTAGATCAAGATCAGACTTCACAAAATGTGCAGTCTGTTCTCTGATCTACTCTGTTGATACATGTTTGATTCGTTTTTGACAATAGCAGTATTGACACTGCTTTTACTAGAGTCTTAACCCTTTACTACACAACAGTATTATAGACTTGTCCAAATTGCATGGGTGAAAGTTTTCTGGCACATGCCGTTCTTTCTGGCTTTTCAGTGCCGGAAAGGACCATTTTTCTGAATCACAAAAATTTGTTGAGAAAATTTTAGGGGTGGAGGGATAGGGTGGTAAGGGGTCATGACAAAGTTTCGCCAACATGATAAATTCCACAGATCAAGAAAGCCTGAAACTATATTGCTTTTACTCGCTCTTGCTAATTTTGCATGGTAATGAATCCAGATGACTGCCGATTATTTATACATAGGTGTGAAGTTTTGACCCCGACTGAGGTCAGCTCCCATAATTATACCCCCCAAAACTCTGTTTGGGGGGTATATAGGAGTCAGCTTGTCGGTCGGTCGGTCGGTCCGTCCGTCCGTCCGTCTGTCTGTCCGTCCGTCGGTCGGTCTGTAGCTTTTTGTTCGCTCTATTTCTCATAAACTACTGGACGAATTTTATTCAAACTTCACAGGTAAACTCAGTATCAAGCAGAGATGTGCATATGAAATGTTGGTTATGGTTCATTGATTTTTCACTGAGTTATGGCCCTTTCATGAAATTTCTTGTCCGCTCTTTTTCTCATCAACTATTGGACAGATTTGGTTCAAACTACACAAATAGACTCAGTATCAAGCAGAGATGTGCATATCCTATTTTGGTTATGGTTTATTTAGGTTTCATGGAGTTATGGCCCTTTGATGATTCTGGACAAATTTCTTTCAAACTTCATGGATAGACTTTGCACTCAGCAAAGATGTGCATATCATAAATTGTTCTTAGTTAATTAAATAAAATTTCCAAGAGCGATTCGGTTCGGAGGTTGCTTTCGTTAGTTTCCGTACTGTATAAGTAAGATGTAGAGTCTGGTCAAAAAAACATTTGTTGTCTGCAAAACCTTTTCATTTAAACCAATCTCAATTTGTCCAACTGGTAAAAAAAAAATGTATCAAGTAAGTTTTATTCTCTCCAAGTCTTCAGTCTGTAACAAAGAGTAATTCTTCGGCAAGAAGCCATTGCAGGATATTCATCACCTTCAGTGATAGCTCTGGTATAACTGACTCTCCAGTCACTTATTTTGCATTCCTGTGACATTAATCTGTTTTGTGACAAGGAGCTGTTGGGGGGTATGATCACGTTTAGTGATAGCTCTAGTTCAACAGTGTTTTCGTAAGGTCGCATTCAATTGGTTTCCGCGCATTTGTAACACCCAATCAAATTGTTCCTTTTAAAATGCGATAGGCAGTTGTTTAAAAATGGCAATGGTAGAGATAATTCTGTCTATTTCGCTATTGTTTACGAAGTTAACATACGTTAAAATGAAGTTTCTTCCACCGGGATATAATACAAAAGAAGTCGTCTAAAAGCAAGTGGTGATGGGAATGGCTATCAGAGCATGATGCCCGTGGTAGCAAGTGGGGTAACTGGCTTCGTAAACCTGATGTCGCCGGCGTTGTGTTTTGCGAGTGTTGCAGTAAAAGGAATATGTATGGATCGAGTGGTAAGAAGGCAGTGAAATAGCATTCGGACGACCCTAATAATAAAAAGATTTTGAAAACTATCATATCAAATGAGGTATGAGATTCAATCAATTTGCTATGAGAAAGATATTTTTCATGCAGCTAAATGTTCTCCTTATCTTCTAGGAGAAGCTTTAATTCCCCATAAAAAAACACTAAAACTCAGGAGCTTCCTGGGGCCTCTGGCCCCCTGGACCTCTGGCCAGGGCATTTCCCTGGACCCACTGGGGGCCCTAGCGGCCCCCAAGCCCCCAGCATTAAGTTCAGGCTTTTCAGGATTTACAACTTTCACCCATGAAATTGCAAGCATTTACAAGTAACAAATTGGAAGTGGATCAAAGTATAAAATATGTTTTTGGAAGGACAGACAACACTGTGAGTAAAGGAGAAAATGCTGGTCACCAGCATTTTCTCTTCTTCCAGCAATATTTTTTTACCTTTTTAGAGAACTTAAGATACTTTTTACTAAGTTTAAATTTGTCATCTGCACACATTTTGAATTTGGATGTCTAATGTTTGTCGTTTTGGAGAGGGTAAAGAGAGAATAAAAAGTAAACAACTTATGCACATTCTGCTGTGTCTCTCTGTCAGGCCTGATGGTGGAAATTACTTGGTGTTAAACCAGAAAATCAGTGTGGCAGATGTCCTTGAGGACCCCATGTTTGCTGTGGTGTTTATACTGGAGTATGTGATCGGTCAACAGCTCTCGGAGGAGGATAGAAAGGTACAGTTCAACACAGCCTGGTTTTCCTTTTCTATCATTTGGATGTTACTTTGTCAAAAATGACGGCCCTGGGACATTCAAAATGAGATCAGAGCGACATGTACTTTACCCTATCTCACAGTGGGGTAAAACAGATGTCAATGCAATCATTTCAAACATAAATGACTGAGAATAGATACTGAAATTCCAAATGCCTCGAATTGATCACTTCCTGTTTGTGCACCAGTTTTAACATTTTTACAGTAAAAAGTGTTGTTGAAGGTCGTCATGTATTTGATGGCACTGACTTGTTTGGAAAAGTCACTCATGTATGAAATCAGCCCCTTTGTACTTGAGGTGCAAAACCATCCTTATCAGTAGTGTGACGTCACGCGATAAACAAGTCTATAATTAGATTATCAGCACAACTGATAATCATGGGGAGACCCTCAAATGTCCAGAGGCGGTACTAATAAAGGAAGCGATAAACAGATAGCTACCAAAGATTAATAGCAGACCTGGATCAGGCGAGCATGATACAGAGTAATTAAGAAATCATTACTGCCTGGACCCAGGCTAAGTGAAACCTGTCCGCATGACCACTTAACAACGGCCTATCTTAACAAACCGGAATTCATACAGGTATGACCCTGAAAAAGTAGGCTTTTGGCATCATTGTGAGAAAGTGTAACAAGCATTTTCTCCAATTTCCACAGTGATTTCTGTCCTATCATAGACATAATTCATAAATGGGCCACCATTAATTTGCAAAATTTTTGAGTATGGACAAGTCTAAAATTTTGTTGTCTGGTAAAGAGATAAAAGGCCAAAATTTTAATCCGTTAATTTGAAAACTATGAAAAACTTAACCTCTTTTTGAGTGAGCGATCAACCTGACATGTTGAATATCATGTTGAGCACCAAACAGAAACATGTGTGGCCTGCAAGGTTGGTTAACCCTTTACTAAACAATGCCAACTTTTAATGACCCTGAGGAAGAGGCCTTTTGAAAACATGTGGGAATAGGAGAAAGTGTTGGTAACCAGCATTTTCTCCTTTTCCACAATGTTTTCTACTCTATCAATCAACAATCACATAATTTGAACCACATTGAAATTGTCATCTGCAAATGCTTTCAATTTGGACAGGTATAGATTTTGGTCATGTGGTAAAGGGTTAATGTGGTATGAAAAACTGTTGATACTGGCTTGCTTTAATCCTCTACCACATGATTCTAACTTTTACCAACTCTGAAAAATAAAACTTTAAAAACATTGTGGGAAAAGAAGAAAATGCTGGACACCATTTTCCACTTTTACGGACACTGAAAAAAGAAAACTGGAAAAACCAGCATTTTCTTCTGTTCCCACAATGTTTTCTAACTTTGTCATAGACAAATCCCATCATTTGAACCAGGTATAATTTGTCATGTGTAAATGCTTTCAGCTTGGGCAAATCTAAAATTTTGTTTTGTCAAAGAGTCTTTAAAGAAAAACTTTTGCTCCGGGGATTGTATTTACCGACTATTCTATGTGTTGTTTTAATTCTAAATTTCAAGACTGACCATATGATTCCAATTCTAATCATTTGATTGACTGATACAGAATGTCTCAGAAATCAGATGGTCAAAATTGGAATTAAGAATGAAAACTGAATTTGGAATGTTTTGCAGATAAGAATCATGATATATCAAACAGAAATTAATAAATACTTTTTTATCTCCAGGCAACAAAAAGCCTATCTAGAGGTCATACAAGGTCAGTGACCTTGAGGTGGTCGGCATGGAACCCATTTTTGCAACCCAATAACCCGCATGTAACAATAGGGCTGATTGGAGGTCCAACTCCCTCACCAGATGGAGAGTTTGTGTATAAAGTTCCGAACACAACAATGCAAGATGAGATATCGTCCAAAACAGCAGGTGGACTGATGGCTTTCCAATGGGGCTTTGGGTTCAAGGTAGAGTACCTTTGTTGTTTACATTTGATGTACCCTTTGAGTGCATAACCCTACACCAGACCACAAAATTTGTTTGAATGGATAAACAAAAAAAATGCTGACAACAAACTACATGTCACGATATACATTTCTAAAAGAGTAAAAAATCTTTCTGAGAAAAGGAGAAATAGCTGGTTTCAAGTATTTTTAGCTGACCTGAGCACAAAGTGCTCAAGGTGAGCTTTTGTGATGGTGCTGTGTCCGTCATGCATCATCTGTCGTGCGTCTTCTATCCTCAACTTTTACCTTGTGTATGCTTTAGAGGTCTCATTTTCAGTCTGATACTCATGCAACTTGGTCAGAATGTTTGTCTTAATATCTTGCGTGAATTTGAAAATGGTTCATGTAGGGTCGAAAACTAGGTCACTGGGTCAAATCTTAGAAAAACCTTGTGTACACTCTAGAGGCCACATTTTCAGTCCAATACTCATGAAAGTTTGTCTGAATGTTTGTCTTGATTATGTCTCGGATGAGTTTGAAAATGGGTCAGGTCGGGTCAAAAACTAGGCGACTAGGTCAAATCTTTGGAAAAACTTCTGTTAGATTTAGAGGCCATATTTTTAGTCCAGTACCCATTAAAGTTGGTCAGAATGTTTGAAAATGGGTCATGTTGGGTCAAAAACTAGGTCACTAGGTCAAATCTTAAGAAAACTTTGTGTACACTGTAGAGGTTACATTTTCTGTCCATTACCCTGAAAGTTGGTCAGAATGTTTGTTGTGATGGTATCTTAGATGAGTTTGCAAATGAGTTGTGTACGGTTGGAAACTAGGTCACTGTGTCAAATCTTAGAAAAACCTTGTATACACTCCAGAGGCTACATTTTCTGTTTGATACTCACGAAACTTTGTGAGAATGTTTGTCTTGATAATATCTCGTACAACTCTTAAAATGGGTCACCTTGGGTCAAAATCTAGGTTTCTAGGTCAATTAATTGAAAAACCTTGTGTATGCTCTAGAGGCCACGTTTCTGTCCAATACACATTTTCTGTTTAAGTTGTTCAGAATGTTTGCCTTTAATGATGTCAGACGAGTTTGAAAATAAGTCATGTTTGGTCAAAACTAGGTCACTAGGTCAAATCATAGAAAAACTTTGTGTACACTGTAGAGGTCACATTTTGGGTTTGATACTTATGAAACTTCGTCAGAATGTTTGTCGTGATAATTTCATGATGAGTTTTTAGTATTAGTCACATTGGATCAAAAACTGGGTCACTAGGTCACATCTTTGAAAAACTCTGTATAAGATTTAGAGTCCACATTTTCAGTACAATTGACCTTTCTGCCAATTTTGATTGACAGGTCCAATCAGCCAATCAAAACGCAGTATACTGGGTCATGTAAACAAAAGAGCCAGACAAGGTGATGGACTTTACTATTGACAGTGTAATTGTTTTCTTTTGTTTAAAACATAGAAGACTAGATTATAAAATAATTCTATCAAAATGGACTGAAGTTACATGGAAGAATCATGTGGTAAGGAAATTGTTAAATTATATACCTTGAAAGGAAAACTAAATTTATCCATTCCAAAAACCTAGATCTACGTAAAATGTCACCGGTAGATTTAACCAGGATTCCGAAAAACCAGCCACTTTACCAAAACTACAGAAAAGAAGGGTTTTATTTATTTATATTCTTTTTTTCAATCTTACAGGAAAGAAAGAACGATTATGCCAAAGTGTTAGTTAAACTACCTGTATTGAAATCTAACTGAACAACCATCTTTTAAATTCCAAACCATTACTTGTGGACAGTCTTAATTGTTACATACGAAAAGAGCAACAGGAAGATGGACATTTTATTGACAGCCACTCAGCACACTGTTTCATTAATAAGTTGACATTGTGACCGTCATCATAAGATTCTTGTTGTAATGCTTGAGAGAGAATTTAAATTTTATTCGCGTTTCATAAAGATGATTGAATGTGACTTTTACAATGACACTTTCGCCTGGTTCGAACGATTGTTTGTTTTCCCCAAGATCGTATTCCAAATAAGCATAATCCTTATAATCATCCAGATTGACCAAACGTACCCCCAATTTAAAAGTTTTTACAACATAAATCTGTTAAAAAATACAACAAACCATCTAATTGACACTTACAGTAAAACTTGTTGATTTCCACTCAAACAGGTGTAAGAGGTGTTAAGTAACTCTGTATCACTTTACCAGACAACAAAAGACTAGATTCGTCTATTTTGAAAACATTTGGTGTAGACAAATTAAACGTTCCTCCAATGATGAGATTTGTCTTTTAGAGGGTAGAAAACATCTAAGGAAAAGGAGAAAGTTTTCAAAAGTCTCCTCCTTCTACGTCGTTAAAGCAAGGGATTGTGTGGGAAAGGTTAAATTGTAAATCCTTTTCTCATATTGTTTACTGTCAAACTGACATGTTACATACTGACGAAATGTCTTAAAAACAAATGCTCCTATTATTAATTATGGATGATGCAGAGTGCAATCTACTCACAATGTATTTTACTTTAAATGCTATGACCAAACAGGGAATTACTAACATATTTGCACTATTTTCCTTTTTTGATTTCTCATAAATATGACATTATTCAAAGTATTTTTTCTTGCTACTTCGCTGATTTAGTTCAAATTGATAAGAAAGTTCGGAAAAAATCTTTGGATGCTTTAATTAGAGCGAAACATAAGCTAGAATAAAACTGAAATAATCTCTCTTTCTCTATGTATTGGACGCCATTTTCTGGTTTGTTTGTCAGGCATAGCAACCAAAAAACTGCATTGCTAAGGTGGGCGTGCAAAACTCGCGTTTGCAGAAAGGTCAGTTCTCATAAAAGTTATTCAGAATGTTTGTTGTGATGATTTCTTAGATGAGTTTGAAAATGGTTCACAGTTGGTTAAAAACTACGTCATGGAGACAAATCTTTAAAAAACCTTGTGTACCCGCTAGAGGCCACATTTTCAATCCAACAATCATGAAAGTTTGTTAGAATGCTTTTCTTGTTATCTCTGAAGAGATTGGAAATGGGTCATGTTTGGTCAAAATGCTCACGTGAGCGACTTCAGGGCCATCACTGTACTCTTGTTTTCTTACACAAAGTCTCTCCCTGTACCAAGCAATTCCAAGTTTTAACGAACCTAAGGATAAGGGACTAGGGGGAAAAAAAAAAAACTAATGGGAAAAGTAGAGAGTGCAAGTAACCCATGTTTTACAAAGACAAATTTCATCATTTAAGCCACATTTCATTTGTCATCTGCATATGCCGGCTATATGGACAAGTCTATTGTAGTCTGGTAAAGGGTTGAAGTTTTGACCTTGTATTTCAGGCTGGAGGGTCATCAACAGTAAGCTACCCAACACACCCAATGGCTATAGCCCCAGGATTCCAAATGGGCTCTGCCCATTCTATGAGATCAGCAGCAGCCCAAAGTATGGAGGGAAGTGAGATGGCAGTTATGGTGGAATCCCCACATGGTACCAAAAAACCTCCCACAGGAAAACATAGGTTTGTCATATTTTGTACCTTATCATCTTTCATACTTAATAGTAAGGTGCAAAAAAGATGAGAAATGGTTTATTTGTTCTACTTTATTCATTTTGCAGCAGGTATTTTTGTTTGTTACTCTTGGATAGCTGCTTAACCTTTTACCAAATGAAAAATAAATTGAGTTGTTGAATTCGAAAGTATTTGCAGACAACAGATTAAACATGACTCAGATTATTTATTTTCGTTATGTAAGAGAAGCAAACATTGTGGGCAAGAGAAAATGCAGGTCCTTTTCGCATTACAGAGTTTTGGATACCAAATGGCAATGGCTTAAATGACTGTGTAATAGATTCAAGAAGAACAGAAAAGTTCCATTAAACTATGTTTTAAAATTCAATAATTCAAGACACAGTAATTTATAATACAAATAATAAATTCCTACTTATACTTCACAGAGCCTAAACAATTCAAACTGTCCAAAACTATCACTATTGCATTGATCCAAATACTGAGTAACTCACAAAGAACTAATAAAACTTCTGGTCTCAATAGATCTCCAAAAACTGAGAATCCAACAATGATAATGACAGCATATGTGTCTACGGTGATGCCAAGTATTTAATCCTTTTCAAACTTCAGTCACTATCGCCAGTCTCACTCTTTTCTGACCACCTTGGGGGCCTTTATATATCACAATCAAGTGCTCCCAGAAACTTTCCGTAATATATTCGAGAAAAACATAGGGGAATTCCCAATAAACATATACGTTGGATTATGGCAATAATAAAATAAGTTTTTCTTTGAGACCAGAATATGGACCTATCATACAAATAGTTAAGTACCTATATTATGATTAAAATCATTCGCTAATTACAAAGTAATTATGAAAATTAATATTAATTATACCCCCGCAAACGAAGTTTGTGGGGGGTATACTGGAATCAGCCTGTCGGTCGGTCGGTCTGTCTGCAAAATCTTGTCCGGACAACTCCTCCTACAGTTTCTGTCCGATTCACGTTAAACTTGGCAGAAGTGTTCATTAGGAGCTGTAGATGTGCAAGACACACATTTTGTAAAAATTCCATCAAGAATTACTGAGTTATTGCCCCTGATTTGACTTAAAAATGCTTGTCCGGACAACTCCTCCTACAGTTTCTGTCTGATTCACTTTAAACTTTGCAGAAGTGTTCATTAGGAGCTGTAGATGTGCAAGACACACATTTTGTAAAAATTCCATCAAGAATTACTGAGTTATTGCCCCTGATTTGACTTAAAAATGCTTGTCTGGACAACTCCTCCTACAGTTTCTGTCTGATTCACTTTAAACTTGGCATAAGTGTTCATTAGGAGCTGTAGATGTGCAAGACACACATTTTGTAAAAATTCCATCAAGAATTACTGAGTTATTGCCCCTGATTTGACTTAAAAATGCTTGTCCGGACAACTCCTCCTACAGTTTTTGTCTGATTCACTTTAAACTTGGCATAAGTGTTCATTAGGAGCTGTAGATGTGCAAGACACACATTTTGTAAAAATTCCATCAAGAATTACTGAGTTATTGCCCCTGATTTGACTTAAAAATCTTGTCCGGACAACTCCTCCTACAGTTTCTGTCTGATTCACTTTAAACTTGGCAAAAGTGTTCATTAGGAGCTGTAGATGTGCAAGACACACATTTTGTAAAAATTCCATCAAGAATTACTGAGTTATTGCCCCTGATTTGACTTAAAAATGCTTGTCCGGACAACTCCTCCTACAGTTTCTGTCTGATTCACTTTAAACTTTGCAGAAGTGTTCATTAGGAGCTGTAGATGTGCAAGACACACATTTTGTAAAAATTCCATCAAGAATTACTGAGTTATTGCCCCTGATTTGACTTAAAAATGCTTGTCCGGACAACTCCTCCTACAGTTTTTGTCTGATTCACTTTAAACTTGGCATAAGTGTTCATTAGGAGCTGTAGATGTGCAAGACACACATTTTGTAAAAATTCCATCAAGAATTACTGAGTTATTGCCCCTGATTTGACTTAAAAATGCTTGTCCGGACAACTCCTCCTACAGTTTCTGTCTGATTCACTTTAAACTTGGCATAAGTGTTCATTAGGAGTTGTAGATGTGCAAGACGCAACTTTCGTGAAAATTCTATGAAGAATTACTGAGTTATTGCCCCTGATTCACATTTAAAATGCTTGTCCGGACAACTCCTCCTACAATTTCAGTCCGATTCGCTTTATACTTGGCAGAAGTGTCCATTTGGAGTTGTAGATGTGCAAGACACACATTTTGTAAAAATTCCATCAAGAATTACTGAGTTATTGCCCCTGATTTGACTTAAAAATGCTTGTCCGGACAACTCCTCCTACAGTGTCTGTCTGATTCACTTTAAGGAGGTCTTTTCTGTCATATGTATAGTTGGCCAACATTATGCGAAAACGCACCTTTGGACATTTGCAACAAGTTTGGATCCAGACCAGCCGCTGTGTCTCAGACATATTATCAGATCATGGTCTGCACTTTTTTACACTCATTTACTTTTGTGTCCAATTAAATTGATACTTTGCATAAATATTCACCAGGAGCGGTAGAGGTTCAAGATGCATTTTTCTCAAATGTTTGCCAAATTAATTACCCCTGAATTTACTCAAAACTTCTTGTCCAGAGAACTATTCCTTCAGTTTAAGTCTTATTCACTTGATATTTGTCATGATATTCACCGGGAGCAGTAGATGTGCAAAGCACAAATTTCATGAGTGTTGGCCTAATGATTACGGAGTTATTGCCCCTAAATTGACATTGCAGAGTTATTGCCCCTGTGACATGAAATATAGGGGCGGGGGTATTTATCACCTTTAGTGATAGTTATTCTAGTTTTAGACTATTCTGCATACATCATGTTTTGTAAACAAAATGCCGAAAGTACAAGAAATATCTTGACACTGTTACTAAAATTAGAACACTGAATAAACAATATATTACTAGATTATTCATGAACATTCCGTAACACCTTCTACCTTAAAGAAAAAGAAAGCTTAACCTAGTGAAGAAAAGTTTCTTTTAACCTCATTAAAAAAAAAAAGGAAAAAAAAACACATAGCATTATAGTACAACATAACAATACTAAAATACTCTTTAAACAAATTTACAAATTGAAGTAAATTAACTACTAAGATCTGGAGAGTGCGTCTGCTCTAACATTATCTCTACCCTTTATATGCTTTAGGTTGAGACGATACTCCTGAAGAAGGAGGCTCCACCGCAACAACCTCTGGTTTTTATTCTTCATCTTATGAAGAAAAGTGAGAGCATTGTGATCGGTGAAAACAGTCAGAGGGAAAGAAAAGGATGAAACATAGACTTCAAAGAATTGAAGAGAAAGAATAAGAGCAAGACATTCTTTTTCAATGATGGAATACACTTTCTGATGTTTAGTAAATTTATGTGAGAAATAACAAACAGGATGATCAACACCATTTTCATCTTCATGCAAAATCACTCCCACTGCACCAACATCACCAGCATCTATAGCAAGTTTAAATAGTTTATAGAAATTTGTAGCCAAAAGCATTGGTGAACTTCTTAACATGGCTTAGATGCTCTCAAATGAGTTTTGAAAAATTTCAGACCAAACAAATTTATGATTTGTCTTTAAAAGATCAGTTAATGGAGCTGAAATAGTAGAAAACTATTACAGAATTTTCTGGAATAACCAGCCATACCCAGAAAGCACATAACTTGTATTTTGCTCTAAGGTACAGGAAAATCATTGATTGCTTGAATTTTCGCAGAAATTGGTTACACCTGACCTTGTCCCATTACATGTCCTAAGAAAGTAACAGTCCCGTGACAGAATTCACTTTTGCTCAGATTTACCGTCAGCTGATATTACGAAAGTCTGTCAAAGAAAGATCAAATACTGCAAAGATGTTCCTTCCAGGTGTCACTGTATATAATGACATCATCGATGTAAGCTCCAGCACCATCAAGTCCCGAAATAACCATGTTGACAAGACGTTGAAATGTAGCAGGCGAATTTTTCATACCAAATGGCATTACTTTGTAGTGGAATAAACCATATGGTGTAACAAAAGGCGGAAATTTCTTTGGCCTTTTCCGTCACAGGAATCTGCCAAAATCCTTTTAATAAGTCGAGTTCGAAACAAATTTTGACTTCCCAATTTTGTCAATACAGTCGTCAATTCTTGGAATTGGAAAAGTGTCTGTTTTAGTGACACTGTTGACTTTCGGATAATCTGTACACATACGAACGCTTCCACCAGATTTTGGAACCAAAATGCAAGGCGACGACCACTCAATTTTTGATGGTTCGATAAAATAATTTTCTAATAAATTTTGTATTTCCTTCTTCAAATATTGAACTCATCAGCCATTTCCGATGCCTTAAGTAACGTCTGTGCTTTATGTTCTGTAATATGGTTTTTAATAGATGGATGAACACAATTTTTAAATTCTTCAAGTAAAATCATTTCTTTCAAATTTTCAAAATTTCCATATACCCTTTCGCTCATACACCACCTATCAAACAGACGCTCTTTCTCTCTTGCAAACTCAACATGTGTTTTGTCAGCTTCCTTTCTAAAGTTTTTAAATTTTTGCCTGTAAGTTTCTGGAACTAACTCATAAGCCCTAAGAATTGTTTCTTTTACAGTTTTATAATCACTGGCCTGTTCCGGACACAAAGCTAAATAAACTGCTGAAGCTTTGTCAATTAAAACACTTTGAAATAAAATGGTGTATTTGTCTAATGGCCAGTTAAGAACTTTAACTGCTTTTTCAAAGAGAAGGAAATACTTGTCTACCTCATTTTCTTGAAAAGCTGGAACAAAACGAATGATTTCAAAATAATTTAATTCTTCTTTTTCAATTAAACTGCAAGCTTCTGTTTCTCTTTCTCACATTTCTTTTTCTAGTGCTAGTTTTTCTCGCTTAAGCTGTATTTTCTTATCTTCTATTTCTAATTGAAATTTCCTTTCTGCCACTACCCTTTCTGCCTGTTTTCTTTTCTTATATTTCTTTTTTGTATGACAATTCCATTTCTTTGATTTTAATAGCATCCGAAACTTCTTCTTTTGATACATATTCCATAGCATCTTCCTCAGTCCTTTCATTTTCTACCAAATGAATGATTATTACATAAAAAATTTGCTGTTTTTTAAAGTATCATTTGGTTGGAAGACCTAACTGATCAGCTAAATCCAAAAGTTCAGTTCTTTTAAATTTCAGAACTTCTTCTCTGATGGATCGTCTAGAAATTTTCAATACTTGAAGCCATTTTTTAATTCAATAGGAAGCTACGCAATGAAAAAATAATGACAAAGAATTCTATGACAAATAAAAATGTAAAAATTCACTTACTTGACAATAAAGTAGCTATTACAAACTGACTAAGATACAGTTATACAATAACTCTACAATTAATTCGTATCTCGGATGAGCTCCAATCTTACGAACATGAAGGTTCATAACAAATGCATAGCTCAAGTACAAAGAGCTCTGGTTGGGATTTGAACCCGTGCGGCAAATATCCTCAAGTATTGAGACTTGAAAGACCAATACACTAACCGCTGAGCTAAAGAGAATTGTCCCGAACGCAGTTGTCAGGTATTGATTTTATACAGGAAGAAGCTATGCTGTAAGGAAGGAGTGATCTCCCGTAACACACCCCCTCTTAAGAGAAGTCATCATTTTGATGATGGAAAGCCTTATTAGGCAGTAAGTCTATTATTTATTCAACAAATGGCTCAATGGCCAATAACGGGCAATTTATAGACAACAAATGGCTCAAATGCCAATCCAGGGCAAGCACCCAACAATCTATTACAGTGTCTTGGATACCGAATGGCTACGGCTTAAATGACTGTGTAATAGATTCAAAAAGAAAAGAAGAGTTCAACTAAACTATGTTTTAAAATTTAATAATTCAAAACACAGTAATTATGCCCCCCTTCGAAGAAGCGGGGGTATATTGCTTTGCACTTGTTGGTCGGTCCGTCGGTCCGTCGGTTGGTCCGTAGACCACATTTTTGTCTGGAGCATAACTCAAAAAGTATTTCAGGTATCATCTTGAAACTACATAGGTGGATAGATCTCATTAAGGAGAAGTGCAGTGCACAAGAATCATAACTCTGCCCATCATATTTATGGAGTTATTGCCCTTTGTTGATTTTCATACTTAATTTTTGTCCGGAGCATAACTCTAAAAGTATTTCAGGTATCATCCTGAAACCTCATAGGTGGATAGATCTCATTAAGGAGAAGTGCAGTGCACAAGTACCATAACTCTGCCCATCATATTTTTGGAGTTATTGCCCTTTGTTGATTTTCATACTTAATTTTTGTCCGGAGCATAACTCAAAAAGTATTTCAGATATCACCTTGAAACCTCATAGGTGGATTAATCTTATTAAGGAGAAGTGCACTGCACAAGAACCATAACTCTGCCCATCATATTTTTGGAGTTATTGCCCTTTGTTGATTTTCATACGTAATTTTTGTCCGGGGCATAACTCAAAAGGTTTTTCAGATATCATCTTGAAACTTTACATGTGGATAGATCTTATTCAGGAGAAGTGCATTGCACAAGAACCATAACTCTGCTCATTATATTTTTGCAGTTATTGCCCTTTGTTGATTTTCATACTTAATTTTTTTCCAGAGCATAACTCAAAAAGTATGTGAGGTAAAATCATGAAACTTTAAAAGTTGATAGTTCACATAAATGGGAAGTGCAGTGCCCAAGAAATGTTAATTTATCATTAATAATTTTTGAGTAATTACCCTTTGTTCGTTTTTACACTTTGAACTTAACAGTTTATAATCACATGTTATATTTAGAATTGGATGCCATTAGGGGGGCATACATGTTTTACAAACATCTCTTGTTTATAATAAAAATGATAAATTCCAATTACTATTGCGTTGATCCAAAAACTGAGTAAGTCACGAAGAACAGATAAAATTCCTGGTCTCAACAGATCTCGAAAAGCTGAGAATCCAAAGATGATAATGACAGCATATGTTTCAACGGTGATGCCAAGTATTTAATCCTTTTCAAACTCATTCACATTCGCAAATCTCACTCTATTCTGATCACCTTGGGGGTCTTTGTATATCACAATCGAGTGCTCCCAGAAACTTCCGGAAGTGCATTCGAGAAAAACACAGGGGAATTCCCAATAAACATATATGTTGGATTATGACAATAAGTTTTTCTTTGAGATCAGGATATGGACCTATCATACAAACATTTAAGTACCTATATTACTATGGATTAAAATCATTCCCTAGTTACAAAGTAATTATGAAAATTAATATTCATTCTAGACTATTCTGCATACATCATGTTTTGTAAACAAAACATCAAAAGTACAAGAAATATCTTGACACTGTTACTAAAATTAGAACACTAAATAACATTAATACATTACTAGATTATTTATGAACATTCCGTAACATTCTCTACAATGTTTTCCAAAGCCTTCTTGCTCGGGGTCGTTGAGACTCAAGATTATTTAATAAAGATAGTATTTACAATACAGTTTTGTATAAATCCTAGTGGAAGTTGAAATTATAACTTTGCTTTTTGTCAATTTTTCAAACAGGACACCTCCAGGGCCAATGTCACTGCAGGTTCCCCAGCAACCGACCCCAGGCAGTGTGTTACAGCCCCAGCCCGGGGTATCTATGCAGTACCCACAGATATACGCCCAACAGATGCCCCAGCAGATGTATGTTCCCATGTATCAAGGGCCTGTGTCAATGCCAGGTATACAGGTAAGTTGATAGTCTTCTCTGTCGTGGCCCGGGATATCTATAGAGTACCCATGGACATACGCCCAATACATACCCCAGCAGATATGTATACCCATGTATCAAGGGCTTGTGTCAACCATGTATCAGGGGCCTGTGTCCATGCCAGTTATACAGGTAAGTTGATAGTCTTCTGTGTCATGGCCCGGGATATCTATGCAGTACCCGCAGAAATACGCCCAATACATACCCCAGCAGATACATGTACCCATGTATCAAGCGCTTGTGTCCATGCCAGGTGTACAGGTAGATTGATAGATAGGCTTGTTTGTTTTAGTCCTAGGAAAGATTGGCCAATTGATTAAATGGTGTTTTTTATGCCGCTTTCAACATTATGTCAGTCATATCATGCTGACAGCTCACATATTCATGTATGTCCTGGGTTTCAACAGTACTAAGCTGGGGCTCTGAAGTGTCTTGCCCAAGGACACTCCTATGAAAAACCCAGTGCTTCCAGTAAGGATGGAACCCGGCGTCTCGAGGTGACTAGTCTGGGAAACAAGGAAGATAGTTGTCTGTCTATGAACTTTACTTGAACAACACCATAATTATGTCATACGTATATGTGAGTTCAGAATGATTTAACCCTTTCCCAGACGACAAATTCTGGACTGGTCCAAATTGAAAGGGTTTGCAGACGACAATTTTAAATTTGATGAAAAAGGCAGGAAGTGCTCAAAAAGGGTGGAAAACACTGTGGGAAAAGGAGAAATTGCTCGTTACGAGCAATTTCTCCTTTTCCCACAGTGTTTTCAAAAGACTTGTACTGCAGACACGTGAAAACCAGGGCTTGTTTGGGAAAGGGTTAAAAAAAGTAGGGATGGGAACGAATACAAATACTGGTATTTGAATATTCGGTATTTAGTATTCAAATAAATTTGAATATTTGATTATAGTAATCTAGGATTATTATTAGTTTCGGTGTCTGAAATTTTAATGTTCGAGTAATGGTACAATTGTAGTTACACATTGATCTAACAAAACCAAATTAAATACGCGCATCAGATACATTCACTAGCTAGTTCACTAACCTTTATAGAGAAAGGTCAGTGAATGCGAAATCAGTCAGATGCTGTGCATAATTTATTTTTCTTATGACAAGAACTTCTTCTGCCAGTATCAAAATGAAAGAGCAACATCAAAGTATGGTCAGTATTGCAAGTTCAGCCGTCTCACTCTCCCTAGTGAATTTCATTTGCCATGAACATTTAGTGTAATAAACTCGAAATAAATAGCTTGTGTGAAAGAATTTCTGGTTCACAATAACAGTGATGACAACAACAAGAGACGCTCAGCTTATGCATATATCATTGACAAAGTTACGTTGGCAAGTCTAATGGTGTGAAATATGACTGGACTATGGTAGTTTTAAAAAAGGATGATAAACAGAAGTCCAAGCTAAGGTACTGTGTTATTCAATGGGTGTTAAAAACAGCTTGACACATGTAAACAAAACATCGACAGATACACAGTAGAGTGATAGAGTGCGGGATCATATTTTTAAACTATTTTCAATTTTCCCTTTAACAGATACTTTTATTAAGCATTTTAAAGGTAGAGCAAAAAGAGTATTCAAATATGAAATTCATATTTGAACATTCAGCCATTTTTAGAATATTAGAATATTTGACTAGTTGGTCCCATCCCTAAAAAAGGGCAAAGTGTGTTTATACCTTTGCAAGGAATAAATATAGGCAAACATTACATACCTTTGTCAAGATATTGAGCTTTTGATTTCATTTTAATACTTTGCTGCTCTCAAGATGGTTCATATTGTTTTAATATAAAAAATTACACATCCTTTACCACACAATTCTGAGTTTTAATGACCATGAGTAAGAAGGCTTTTGAAAACATTATGGGAAAAGGGGAAATGCTGCTAACCAGCATTTCTCCTTTTCCCACAATGTTTTCAAAAGGCTTCTTCCTAAAGATTGTTAAAACTTGGAATTGTCTGGTAAAGGGTTAAGGGGAAATCATTAGTTTCTTCAGTAATTTTTGCTTTCAGTAATGAATTGTTCAAATATCTTTTTTTTTTAATTCGTTTTTTTCACAGACGGCACCAGACCTACATGAGTTACAGTATACGCCAGCTGTTCAGCCCATACTTACTGCACCCCCACAACCTAAAAAGTAAGGATCCTTGTTTTTTTTTTTTGTGAAAAAATTGAAAATGAATTCATCCAAAAAAAAGGTGAGCCACTTCTCAAACTTCAAAATAGTCGTAAACCACAGTTGATACTTCAAAACAGAAGTAAGCCACAGTTGATACCTTAAAATAAAAGTAAGCCACAGTAGATACTTCAAAACAGTGGGGATTTTTCACCTAACATGATATAGAATCTGTTCTCCATCCCGCTTAAAATGAATCAAAATTAAGGGTTGCGTCTGAAGACGGTTTTTTTAAAATAATTTCACTACAAGCAAAAATAAAGTTTGGTTTCATGAGCCTGATATTTTATTATCACATAGTAACCCTTAGGGAACTCTAGCCTACACTACTGCCTCAGTATAGATCCAAGAGGATATAGATCCAAGAACAGGCTGCACAGTCTATGCAGTCACATTTTGATCTGATTTGTTTAGGAAAAAGCAAATTAACTCTTTACAACATGACAATATTTCAGACTGGTCGAAATTGAAAGTATTTGCAGATGACAAATTAAATGTAGCTCAAATGGTGATTTATGTCTTTGATAGGGTAGAGAAACATTGTGAGGAAACCAGAAAATGCTGGTAACCAGCATTTCCCACAGGTCGTGAAAAGGCGGCATTGTGCAATAAAGGGTTAATGAGGTGTTAAACTAACCCCTAAACTGAGGTTATTTTTATGGGTTAAGCTAACAGCACAAAAGCTATTATGTATTTCTACACCTTGCTAGAAACAGGATATTTACCACACAGTCCAAAATTTTAACAACCCTTAGAAACAGGGCTCATAAAAACATTGTTGAAAAAGGAGAAAATACTGGTTAACCCTTTACCACACAAACACGACTTTTAACAACCATAAGGAAGAAGTCTTTGTAGAATATTGTTGGAAAAGGAGAAAATGCTGGTAACAGCATTTTCTCCTTTTCCCACAGTGTTTTATACATTATTAAAGAAAATTTCCATCATTTGAGCCACATTTAAAGTGTCGTCTGCAAATGCTTTCAGTTTTGAATGAATGAATGAATGTGGGGTGTTTAACGCCGTTTTCAGCATTATTTCAGTTATATCGCGGCGGCCAGTGCACCTATCCATGCTTTCCTGGAGTTTCTTTTACCAGTACTCCTCACAATATTCTTTCCAAGCCACTAGCTGCTTTCCCACATAACCATTGTCGAAACAATGGTCAGCTGTGAGAGAGGAATGAATCCTGTCGCAATGACTATCATCAGTCCTCGGAAAGAAATTGGCCAAGCCGGGGATCGAACCAGCGACCTCCTGTTCTCAAGTCCTGTACGCTAATTTGTATCTGCAAAATGCTTTCAGTTCAGACAAGGCTAAGTTTTTTTCTGTTGTAAAGAGTTAACCCTTTACCAAACGACAAAAATTTGGACTGTACCAAATTGAAAGCATTTGCAGACAACAAAATAAATGTGACTCAAAAATTTAAATTTATTTTGAGAAGGTTAGAAAACATCATTCCTCTCTCACCGCTGACCATTGTTTCGACGATGATTATGTGGGAAAGCAGCCAGTGGCTGCGAAAGAATATTGTGCGGAGTACTGGTAAAAGAAACTCCAGGAAAGCATGGATAGATGCACTGGCCGCCATGATATAACTGAAATAATGTTAAAAACGGCGTTAAACACCATAAAATCAATCAATCATTCTCTTCCTCACAGCGTTTTCAAAAGTGCTTTTCTTCCGGGTTGTTAAAACCCATGACTGTGTGGTGAAGAGTTAATTGGTCTCTGCATGCTGCAGAGAAGACTTACAACTTTTGTCGTTATGTGAAGGGTGGTGCCAACTTTTTCATACCATTTTTTTTAACTCTTTACCAAATAACAAACTTTTTCAAATTGAAAGCACTCGCAGATGACAATTCAAATGTGGCTCAAATGATGGAATTTGTCTTAGGGTAGAAAACATTGTGGAAGAAGGAGAAAGTGCCTTTTGTCACTTTGTTTCAAAAGGCTTTCTTTTTCAGGGTTGTTAAGAACTGGATTGTTTTGAAAATGGTTAAACCCTGTACAAAATCCTGTGTTGTCATGAAAACTGTTTTTAAAAATGTTTGTTGGAATAGGAGAAAATTATAGTAACCAGCATTTCTTCTTTGCTAACAGTTTTTCTTGTTCTTGCCAATAACAAAAGCCCATCAGCTGAGCCACATTTGATTTTTTGTCTGCAAAAACTAAAAACCGACCAGGGTCCATATTTACCAACCATTCTTCAGAACATTCTTTGACTTATTCTTCAAGATATTCCAAGTTTGAAAGTAACACAACTTCTGATTGGCTAACTGGAAAATTTTGGAGAACAAGACCAAGAATGTTCTAAAGAATGCTTGGTAAATACGGACCCTGGGTCCATATTCTCCAACCATTCTGAAGAACATTTTTAGCTCGGCTGTTTTCGAAGAACACGTTGAGGTATTTGTCATAGCCTTTCCGTCATCATCTGTGTCGTCGTATGAAAACTTTGACATTTTATAATATCTCTCTTTTATTACTGAATATATTTACTTGAAATTTGGACAAGTTGTCAATTGTCAAAAAGGGGAACCCTATACCACAAGGGCAGGTAACATCAAAATATTTTTATGGTATATTGCTCCTTTTTCGACGTAGAATTCTCATTGAAAATCAGGCACAGGCAGCCGAGCGTTGGCACCTGCATGCGGCACTCTCGTTAGTCTTATTCTCAAGAATTTTCAAATTTGAAAGTAACACTATTGAGCCAATCAGATGTTGTGTTACTTTCTAAACCAGAAATAAGACCAGGAATGAAACTAAAACTGATTGGTCAGTATGGGCCCTGTCTAAATTTTTGTTGTCAGATGAACAGTGAAATTTTTATTCATTGTTTTATATTATCTTAAGGGGTTCCGGACTATCCAGGGCAGCTTATGCGAAGTTATACTCGGTTGGGTTCCCGCCAGTGCTAGATCGTAACGACGAACCTCCAGAAGTGATCGACCCTAATACTCACATCGTTGTCGTGGACTTGAAGAGAGAGGAAAATGATCCTTTACAGTGTAACGAGATTGTGTTCCAGTTTTTGGCCTTTGCTAAGTAAGTTTTAGAGTGGTTTATTTGAAACATATATGCCATGCTTTGTGAAATGGAGGTTTAATGCATCTACAAAAAAGTAATGACTCTAGTCAGCCTGCACAATCTGAGCAAACTGACCTGAGTTGAAACTTTTTGCTGTTGGTCAGTATTCTGCATGTCATAGGACCAGTGTACTTCACGATTCACCATGATTGTTTAACCCTTTACCAAATAATCCCGTGTTTTAATGACCCTGAGAAAGGAGGCTTTTAATAACATTGTGGGAAAAAGAGAAAATGCTGGTACATACGGAGATATATTAAATCTCTTTTGCCAGAGCATGACTTATTTTGATTGTCCAATGATGATGAAACTAGTGTTACAGTGAAGGATATACCAAAAACTGCATGAATGCTTTATGACAACAGAACTAGCACTCATACCGTGATGGTGGGTAATCTACAAAACGGAGCCGCTGGCTCCGCTGCTAAAATGTTGTGTTGGTCTTCAGGGACACCTGTGGCTCCAAAAGTTGTAAGTCGTAAACAATCCGCCATTCACGTAGGTGCTCGGTATTTTCATTTATTTCTATTCTTTGGTATTAACAAGAAAAAAATGGAATGCTATTCGACCGCTAATATATTTTACCGTTGAAATACGCAAAGGATACTGAGCACAGCCCTCAGGATTGTCTGTGAAACGCTTTCTTCTGAGAGGAAACTTTCAGATGGCGACACAAGGCAGTTGGTGTTTCTCTTAAACAGATTGCTTATTGAAACTGTTCGGCTGAGCGTTGCTGTTTTGAATGTGTCTAGGTGATAGATAAACAAACACAATATCCCCCAACGTGTCTCTGAGTAAAAATCTGAGTATAATCGGCTGAACCAGCAGGAGATAATGTAATGTCAGGGAAGGTCCTCCAAAACGCATTATTTTCCGCTAGGTGGTATTTTTCAAATACATGACCAATATTGTATGGGCATTCTGTGTACAAAACGGGACGTCTTTTCAAGGCGACAATCAATGCAACAAATTTCAAAATTAGATATATCTTTACTCACCGAAACCTACCTTGGACGCAAATCATCCAGCCATGGGTAGCTAGTATATGTCCAATGCACCAAATGTTTATAAACATAGCTCCTATAAGCTTTGGAAAAAGCCCCAGTATAAGCCCCGCAAGGTGGGGATGTTATTCTTGTTAGTCTGTTTCACAAGTCCCTGTTTTCCCCTTGTCTATATTTAGAAACTGTCTACAAAGATTTGCAGTAAACAATTGGTGTTTTTAAAACAAAAAACGTTTTCCACATTTGAAATCATTTTGATTTTTCATAAATTTGCAGTGAAAAACTGGCTTGATTTTTCAACAGACATATTATTTATTGGCATTTTCCGCCTGCACTTTTTAAGCGGCAATTTATGCGTGCTAATATTTGTTCTTTACAGGATTGTGATGCGTCTTGGCAGACTGGTCAAATCTTTGAAGAATATTGACACGTGCAGACAACGCTCTGTCCTGCTGAAAAATATAAATATAGACTGTATAAGCACGCCAAGGACTATATTGTTTCAAATATATTTTCCACAAACCTTATGATACGTAAAACCTTTGCACGAAATTGCCAAGTAGTAATATAAAAATGTCGAAGTTTACTGAAGAAAAGTATGTCTACAACTTCAGAGCGATAACACATAACGGAGCCACACTACATAAACGGAGCCAGATGTGTTTTGAGCAATCTTTTTGTGATTTTACTCAGTGACACGTCGTTGTTTACCTGTTGCCTAGACACAATTAAAACAGCAACGCTCAGCCAAACAATTTCAATAAGCAATCTGGCCCCGTGCTTATAAAGCTTTCTTGAGCACAATCTCATGCTCAATGAGCGGTTTCTTGCTCAACCCTGAGTCCGACTCGGAATTTTGTGCTTGTGAAGAATCCTGAGCTTGAGATCGTACTCACCTGAGCATGAAACTCAAACTCTGCTGAGTATGATCTGAACCAGACTCAAGAGAGTTTGCCCTGTCTTGTATTCCGAGATAATGAATGCCGCCGCATACATTCGCCTCTGTAGAAGACAGATTCGGTGTGAAAGGAGGCAAAATCCGCGCTGTTTCGAAGATCGAAGTTACCCCTTTGGAGTTTCGTACTTGTGACGGCACAGAATTTGAATGATATCGGTTTAGAATAGGGACGGCATAGTTTTATGCTCAAAACTGGCGCACCTGCGATTTATAAAGAAAAAATATGTCCCTCCTAACATGTATCAACCCTTCTAGTTGGATTGCTCAGAGGAATTTAGCGACCTATGCAATTCATGATTCGTGTCGAGGACAGTTTGAATAGGCCTATAGGTAGAACGACGGCAGAACAGTGTATACGAAGAAAAGAGGTGTTGGTTTAAATGTTTAGCCAACAGATTTATCGTTTTCCCGATCGAAATCGAAGATGGAAAGACAAAACAGTTCATACAGTTAATGCTGGTAATTTAGTTTGAATTTTCAAAACAAAAACTCGACAGAATTCTATTTTTAAACGGAAGTTGATTGGTTGTCATGTAATCAATACTATTAAGGCTGGTGGCTACTTCTGTTATCAATACATTTAAAGGTGGGTGGCCTGTTATCTTAGAAAGTACCACTGAAGTCAGTGTATTCAGTGATTTAGTTAAAATGCTAAAATCTTCCATAATTCCCCCCCCCATCCCCTTTTTGCTCAGGGCTAGAATTCATTTTTTTGTTTTTTTTGCAGGATCCAGCAAACTAGCTGGATTGGCATAAGCATCAGCTGTCAGCACCATCTGATTAGAACATGCTATTTTTTTGTTTGCAGGATGATTTGACCCAATGCAAACTGGAGAAGATTTCGAGATACTGTCTTACTTTTGCCCATTTACGTACCGTTCCTTGTTTGTTTTTATATAATTCGGATATTTTCCTATTTCAATTCAGATATGATGATACTACACGTAGGGGAAAATTCGGACAAACGTATAAATCCGGACGGTTGTCTAAAATCCATGTTTTTTTTTTACGAAAAGCAGAACCAATTCCTTAAACTATCACCTCTTTGAAATGGGCTTTCTGTCCTTTTTAAGGAATTCCATAAAGTAATTACGAAACGAAGATGGTGACTTACTTTGAGTTTCTTAAAGTCATCCATCCACGCGTTTGTTTTTATAGCTGGGTGACTTCAAAACAAGACGGATTCATGCAGGTCCCGTTCTCGAACCAATAAAAGGTATAGTATGAATGAAAACAATTATAGAACTGATGTTTGTTGACAGATGAATTAATAAGCAACACAATTATAACAATTTTAACTACTTTTAGACAAAAAAAAAAAGAGAAAATAAGGAGATTTTAAGTTGGCCGAGTTTCCCCCACTATTTTTCAAATGTGGTATAAATTCGGACTGGCAGCAGTCAACGTATAAACTGGTATAAACCGATAGCTAATGCTAGGGTTTATTCCGATCGGTCCTTCTAAAAAACCATATTGCTGTAAATATAACAAAACTCATTGTCTGGAAAAGGGTTGATAAAGGTTCATTATAGTTTTGTTAAGTTGTTTAAGAAACTCCTCGGAATAACAAACAAGTGGATTTAGTAACAATCATCCTTATCAATACATTCTATGTCGGTGATCAACTGATTAGTAAAGAATATTACGCAGTTGACGAATCTCATCTCCGAAAATCTATAATTGATGATTTAGATTTTTAAACAAAAGTTCAAGCTGTCCGAATTTTACCCTGCGATAACTAACTTGTCCGGGTCTCTCCTCTTTTGTGTCTGTATTTTTCCTATCGCGTCCGAATTTACCCGTTTTGCAATAGGTTGAAAAAGAGATCTTTCTTAACATCTTGCCTCATATTTCACTAGATATTTTGGGAATAAAATGCAAGTAAAATGATAGCCCGAATGAGTAACGGTGGACTTGCGTCCGAGTTTCACCACTATATCGCATAATTGAACCTCCGCAAAGGTGCTGCAAAAACCGTCCGAATTTACCCGGCTTTCCCCCACATGTACGTACATATACGTACATGTAATTATTTAGGCCTGTCTGGATTGACTGTTTATAAAACAATTATGTTTGAAATATAAACTAAAGGTATAATCTATTTTATGTACGTATGCGTGTTTTTGTTCATATTTGATCTTGGACAATGCTCAAGTTTTGTTGTTTTTGAAAAAAAAAAAACAGTAGTGACAATGCGTCAGCATGCCACAACATCTGCTTATGGCAGAATCGGAAATGCTGTTCAAAACACACTTCAGTTCAAGCCTTTCTCAATTTTAAGTCTATTAAATGCCTGCCCAAAGAAATACTTGAGTGAGTGACTGCAACTAAGGTTCATATTAAGGGGGACAGGGTTTTGATAAATAACAGCGAAGTTCAGGAAGAAGGATATCTGTGGATGGTTAATTGATTTAAATTGTAGAAAATGGACAGAGATACTGCAGGGAGGCATTTATCACATCTTTACCCGGCTTTCATCACCAACACCTGTCTCCAGTCACGGAACAAAACCTAATCAATGACAACTTCTTAAAAAGTGTGCGGGGGATGGGTCTTGGAAACATTTAAAAAATGAAATAGTAGAAATAATGATAATGAAGTACTTAAAGTATGCGTAACTTCTGTTGTTATGTAATTTATTGTTTCACGGAAACCTCAAATCATTTACTATATTATTTACACCAAACGTGCCACTTCCCGAACCTATATATGCCATAAATCTTATGCATAATCATACTTGGGCAACGTAACTGCACCGAATCTTCTCATTTTTGGGCCAAATTTTCGGAATATCTGGGTCAGATATTTTCTGAAAACGTGGTTGGCGATGGGCCATGGGTCGAATCTTCTTGGGGCCTAATCTGCTGGTATCGGCTATTTTTAGTAGTTTGGTCGCTAACGTTCACGAAGTTTTCAGTGCGTACTGTGCTCAGCTGATAACGTTCTCAAGCGACATTTATTAACAACGTCTGAGTTCAAAACTCCCGTGAGCAAAACTCAAGCCGTTGAGTCCGGTTTTGTGCTAAGCATGAGATCGTTCTCAACATTTCTTTGTAAGCACGGGGCCTGTTTAAGAGAAACACCAACTGCCTTGTGTCACCATCCGAAAGTTTCCTCTCGGAAGAAAGCATTTCACAGACAATCCCGAGGGCTTTGCTCGGTATGCTTTGCGTATTTCAAGGGTAAAATATATAAGCAGTCAAATAGTATTCCATTTTTAGCTGAGCACAACGTGCTCAAGGTGAGCTTTTGTGGTCGTCCACTGTCCATCGTCCGTCCTGCGTCGTCTGTTGTCAACATTTACCTTGTGGACACTCTAGAGGCCACATTTCTTACTCAATTGATATGAAAATTGGTCAGAATGTTTGTCTCGATAAAATTCCGGATGAGCTCTAATTTGGGTCACCTGGGGTCATAAACTAGGTCACTAGGTCAAGTTGAAGAAGTACCTTGTGGACACTGTAAAGGCCACATTTCTTATTCAATTGACCTGAAAACTGGTCAGAATGTGTGTCTTGAGGTCATCTCGGACGAGCCCAAATTTGGGTTACCTGGGGTCATGAAGTAGGTCACAAAGTCAAATTAAATAATTACCTTGTGGACACTCTAGAGGCCACATTTCTAGCTCGATCGACCTGAAAATTGGTCAGAATGTTTGTCTTTATGAAATCTCGGATGACTTCAAATTTGGGTCACCTGGGTTCATAAAATAGGTCGCAAGGTTAAATTAAAGAAATACCTTGTGGACACTCTAGAGGCCACATTTCTTAGTCAATTGACTTGCAAATTGGTCAGAATGTTTGTCTTGATGAAATCTCGCATGAGTTCAAAATTGGGTCACCTGGGGTCATACTAGGTCACTAGGTCAACTTAAAGAAATACCTTGTTGGCACTCTAGAGGCCACATTTCTTACTGAATTGACTTGAAAATTGGTCAGAATGTTTGTCTTGATGAAATCTCGGATGAGTTCAAATTTGGGTCACTTAGGGTCATAAACTAGGTCACTAGATCACATTAAAGAAATACCTTGTGGGCACTTTAGAGGCCACATTTTTTGCTCAATTGACTTATAAAAATTGGTCAGAATGTTTGTCTTAAGTAAATCTGGGATACATTTGAATTTGGGTCACCTGGGGTCATAAACTAGGTCCCTAGGTCAAATTAAAGAAATACCTTTTGGACACTGAAGGCTACATTTCGTACTCAATTGACCTGAAATTTGGTCAGAATGTTTGTCTTGATGAAATCTCATATAGGTTCGAATTTGGGTCACCTGGGTCATAAACTAGGTCATTAGGTCAAATTAAAGAAATACCTCATGGGCACTCTAGGAGCCATATTTCTTGCTCAATTGACCTGAAAATGGGTCAGAATGTTTGCCTTAATTAAATCTGGGATGAGTTTAAAATTGGGTCACCTGGGGCCATAAACTAGGTCACTAGGTCAAATTAAAGAAATACCTTTTGGGCATTTTAGAGGCCTTATTTCTTACTCAGTTGACCTGAAAATTGGTCAGAATGTCTTTCTTGATGAAATCTCGGATGAGTTCGAATTCAGGTCACCTAGGGTCATAAACTAGAACACTAGGTCAAATGAAAGAAATACCTGATGCACTCTTGAGGCCACATTTTTTTGCTCATTTGACCTGGAAATTGGTCAGAATGTTTGTCTTAATTATACCCCCTTAAACGAAGTTTGTGGGGGGTATACTGGAATCAGCCTGTTGGTCGGTCGGTTGGTCGGTCGGTCGGTTGGTCGGTCGGTCGGGCAGTCGGGCGGTCCGCAAAATCTTGTCCGGACAACTCCTACAGTTTCAATCCAGTTCCCTTGCTACTTGGCAGAAGTGTTCATTACGAGCTGTAGATGTGCAAGACACACATTTTGTAAAACTTCCATCAAGAATTACTGAGTTATTGCCCCTGATTTGACTTAAAAATGCTTGTCCGGACAACTCCTCCTACAGTTTCTGTCTGATTCACTTTAAACTTGGCATAAGTCTTCATTAGGAGTTGCAAATGTGCAAGACGCAACTTTCGTGAAAATTCTATGAAGAATTAATGAGTTATTGCCCCTGATTCACATTTAAAATGCTTGTCCGGACAACTCCTCCTACAATTTCAGTCCGATTCGCTTTATACTTGGCAGAAGTGTCCATTTGGAGTTGTAGATGTGCAAGATGCAAATTTTGTGAAAATTCCATCAAGAATTACTGAGTTATTGCCCCTGATTTGACTTAAAAATGCTTGTCCGGACAACTCCTCCTACAGTTCCTGTCTGATTCACTTTAAACTTGGCAGAAGTGTTCATTAGGAGTTGTAGATGTGCAAGACGCAAATTTTTTGAAACTTCTATCAAGAATTAATGAGTTATTGCCCCTGATTTGACTTAAAAATTAGCATTGAGGATTACAGAATTTTTGCCACTGATTCAAAGACGCAAGTTTCGCAAGAGTTATTTTTTTTCACTGATTTGACTTAATCATCTCAAAGGTAAATTTTTTTAGCTTTAACCTCCCTTTACATATAGATATTAGATACATGTATCAAGATTAAAATGGCACCTTCAAACCATTTCTAATCATTACAGAAAATCATTACATTGTGAATTCAAGTTCTCAAATATTAACAAAAAAACTTCATATTTTGATCATAACTGCACTATATTTGTCTTTGATCAGGTTTTTTTTTTTTTAAATGTCAATGGACATTAGAACTGGTTTGAAAAAAGGCTTGGGTCCTCGTCCCGGTGCTGGACATTGTGCACTTAATTAACCCAACCCACACATCAAGCTTTTATGTAATCATCTGCATGCTTTTTTGTCGAGCCCGCTTGCGGTGAGCGAGACATAGTTGTCACTATGACAAGTCGGTGTATGAGCGTTAGTGCGTTAGTTCGTGCATCTGTCCGAATTTGTCCGGAGCATTACTCCTACATTTATGGATGGATTTCAAAATAACTTGGCGCAATTGTTCTCCATCATGAGTAGATGTGCCATTTGAAATAAATTTTCAAATAACTCCAAGGTCAAGGTCACAGTTCAAGGTCAAATGTTTAAATTGAGCTTGTCCGCAGCATAACTCCTACATTTATGGATGGATTTCAAAATAATTTGGTACAATTGTTTTCTATCATGAGTACATGTGCCATTTGAAATAAATTTTCAGGTAGCTCCAAGGCCAAGGTCAATGGTCAAGGTCAAATGTTAAAATTGAGCTTATCTGGAGCATAGCTGCTACATTAATGGATGGATTTCAAAATAATTTGGCTCACTTGTTCTCCATGATGAGTAGATGTTCCATTTTAAATAAATTTTCAGATTGCTACAAGGTGAAGGTCACAGGTCAAGGTCAAATGTTGAAATTTAGCTTATCCGAAGCATATCTCCCACATTAACAAATAGATTTCAAACTAATTTGGCACACTTATTCTCCATTATGTGTGCATGTATCATTTGAAATGAATTTTCAGATAGCTCCAATGTCAAGGTCACCAGTCAAGGTCAAATTTTAAAATTGAGCTTATACAGAGCCTAGATCTGACATTTATTGATGGATTTCAAAACAAATTGGCACAGTTGTTCTCCATTATAAGTAGATGTTTTATTTGAAACAAATTTTCGGAAAGTTAGGTTCAAGGTCAATGTCGAAGTTGATGGTCAAAATCTTTGCCCCTGTGACATGAAATATAGGGGCGGGGGTATTTATCACCTTTAGTGATAGTTATTCTAGTTAAATCTGGGATGAGTTTGAAATTGGGTCACCTTGGGTCATAAACTAGGTCAACTTAAAAAAATTACTTGTGGGCACTTTAGAGGCTACAATTCTTACTCAATTGACCTGAAAATTGATCAGCATGTTTGTCTTGATCAAATCTAGGATGAGTTAAAAATTGGGTCACATAGGGTCATAAACTAGGTCACCAGGTCAAATTTTAAGAAATATCTTGTGGGCACTCTAGTGGCCACAATTCTTACTCAAATGAACTGAAAATTGGTCAGCGTGTTTGTCTTGATGATATCTCGGATGAGTTCAAAATCGGGTCATTTGGGGTCATAAACAATGTCACTGGGTCACATTGAAGAAATACCTTTTGGGCACTCTAGAGGCCATAATTCTAGCTAAATTGACTTGAAAATTGGTCTACATATTGGACCTGATGATATCTCGGATCATTTAGAAATTAGGTTCCATAGGGTCATAAACTAGGTCACTAGGTCAAATTAAAGAAATGTATTGTGGGTGCTGTAGAGGCCACAATTTTTGCTCAACTGACCTGAAACTTTGTCAGCATGTTGGACTTGATGATATCTTGAATGGGTTTGAAATTGGGTCACATAGGGTCATAATCTAGGTCTCTAGGTCAAATTACAGAAATACCCTGTGGGCACTCTAGAAGCGGCAATTCTTGCCCAATTCACCTGAATCTCGGTCAGCTAGTTTGTTTTGATATCTCAGATGAGTTTGAAATATGGTCACATAGGGTCATAAACGAGGTCACTAGGTCAAATTGAAGAAATACATTTTGGACACTCCAAAGGCCACATTTTCAGCTCAGTTGACCCGACACTTGGTCAGAATGTTTGTCTTAATAATATCTCATATGAGTTTTAAATTGGGACATTATGACCCTGGAGTGAAATTTCGCCTATTGACTCAGGTGAGTGATCCAGGGCTATCATGGCCCTCTTGTTTCTTATTAATACCGTTCAAAGAAGAGAAATAAATGAAAATACCGACCCCCTACCTGACAGACGGGTTGTTTACGAGCTACAACTTCGGAGCCACAGTGTCCCGGAAGACCGACACAACATTTTAGCGGAGGAGCCAGCAGCTCTGTTTTGTAGATTACCCACCGTGATGATGTGGCTAGTCCTAAAGATTGACCCAACTTATGGTGTGAGTCAGCAGACCCAAAAAACAATAGTACACTACTGTATTACCACACACACAAAAAAAAGTCATGGGTTCAATACGCTGCTGGAAGAAATTTTTTTGTTACTAAATTAGTCTGCAGAGAACACGTAGTTAGAACATTTGCTGAAAGTTTTTTTCTATCTTGTAAGCTGTGAAATCCGTAGGACCTCACAATATTTTTCCAGAATGTTTGACATAGAAGGGGCTGCTGGGCCGGAGAACACGGGAGGGACTGTCTTCTTCTCCTTTCAGTTTTATAGAAATCAGCAAGTTACTACAGAAAGGTATGTACAATGTACTGTGGTATCAGATCTGAATTCTGTTTCTGTACAGAGCTGTGGAAAAGCTTGAAGAAAAGCCAACCTCTTTTGTTTCAGGTTCCAATAACTACCTGGCAAATTTAAAAGTAACACTAGCTGCCAAAAGTAAACAAACATGAGTTAAAATGCATTGCAGTTTAAATTATACCATAAAATTTTTAAAGTATTGAAAGTATTGTGAAGATTACAATCTGTTATTGTATGGTCGGCCCCAGGGTTAGTCGCTGGCAGAGAAATTAATTTCAAAACTTGCCAGATCACTCTCTCTTTTGTTTACTTTTTTACCGGATTTTAAAATTCATTTTTCTGCCAGAGACATAACACTTGGATCAACCACACAGTAACAGCTTGTCATCTTCACAATATTTTCCATACTTTTAAATAGATGATTTAAATTTAAATGCATTTTAACAGATGCCTTGACTTTTTGACTGCTATTAGGCCTTTAATACCAGCCAGAAATTATGCTTGATCCCTCTATTATATTTTTGTATAGCCTTTCTAGGGCGTTTAACATACAAAACTTGCGTTTGTGTTCAACTAAGTTTGTGCTCATGCTCTGAGTTTTATCCATGCATTAGATAGAAAAGAAAGATGAAATTACGTTTAAATATTTAAGCTTACAGAAGAGAAAAAGTTACCATTTCTTGGAAACACTTTCAATGTAATCTGCCAAGCCCTCGTAGCTCAGTCGGTAGCGTACAGGACTTGAATGTGTTAGAATGTTTGCTGTCGAGGAAAAGATTGTAAATAGGTCATGTTTGGTCAAAAAGTGCCAAGCCCCTGTAGCTCAGTCGGTAGCATACAGGACTTGAGAACAGGAGATCGCTGGTTTGATCCCAGGCTTGGCCAGTTTCTTTCCGAGGATTGATGATAGTCATTGCGACAGTATTCATTCCTCTCTCACCGCTGACCATTGTTTCGACGATAGTTATGTGGGAAAGCAGTCAGTTGCTTGGGAAGAATATTGTGCGAAGTACTGGTAAAATAAATTCCAGGAAAGCATGGATAGGTGCACTGGCCACAGTGATATAACTGAAATACTGTTGAAAACGGCGTTAAACACCATACAATCAATCAATTCAATGTAATGTGTATTCCTTTGAAGTTTTTAGGCAGGGTAAGTTGAACAACATTTTTTTTTAGCACCAGCCTATTTCTTTTTCTTGTAATATTTGCTTTCACAAATATTTCTTTCCATATCAGTTACTTGTTGTTTATCTAACAGAATGTTACTGTCCAAGCCTCACACAGACCTGTCATCAGATGCTCAGTGCATGCCTTACGTTCTACACAAACTGGACAAAGATGGGACCTTGTTAAAAGGACCACCAGGGCTGGAGGTAATTATCACATTACTTTCAAGACTGTTTGAGACCAACCGAAAATTTTCACAAATTTGCACAAGTAGTATATAAAGTGACAGTTCCAGGTCATGACCATGAGAATGTTTAAAAGTAGAGAGTATAAAATAACATTTCTGGACCATGCTGTAACTAGTGACCCCACAGTGCAAAACAGTGCGCCTAGTGACCCAGCGGCCTTTTGCTAAAGGTTACGCACCCCCCCACACTCTTGTTTTAAATATATAACCCACATAAAAGGTTCTATATTTCTTAGTTGAGCAGTGCAACTACATACCAGACTTGGTCTCTAGCTAAGGTTGCTAAACGACAATATGCGCAAAATTTATAACCCAACAGGGGTTGTAAATTTTTTAAATCTACCAATGAAAAATGTCTTAAAAAATATCTACACTGATGAAAAACGGGAACAATGTCATTTGTAAAAGTAGAAGACTTCGACAAAACAAAGCTAGGGTTTGCTAAAGAAATATACCCAAACAGCAATTATTGCTTCCAAAAAAAATAAGCCTTGAGTATGAGTATCCTGATGGAAAGACAGGATCTCAATTTCTTCATACTCCTTTGTTTTCTTGTGGCGTTACTAAGTATGAAGATAAAAATAGTAAAAAGACAACGGGCTACGCTATGTCCTTAGTATGCTGTCACAACCAAATAAAAGCCAACTCCAAAAGAGACTAGGTTCAAAGAAATTATAGAAGAGATTACATATGGTAATTCTTACAAAAAGAAGCTGTAAAAATGAAAAAGGAGCTAAAAAAGCATGGTTAAGAAAGAATGAAGACTTTAGCAGTCTAACAATCTTAAAGTATAAAGAAGAAGAGGATGTATCTCCCCTCTTTTTTATCTAAAACTTCTGGACAATAAATATAGTGGTGAAAAATAGCAACTAAATTTCACAAAGAGGCAACTTCTAAAGACAAAAAGAGCCGAGCCCCGTGCCTCAGTCGGTAGCGTACAAGACTTGAGAACAGGAGGTCGCTGGTTCGATCCCTGGCTCGGCCAATTTCTTTCCGAGGATTGATGATAGTCATCGTGACAGGATTCATTCCTCTCTCACCGCTGACCATTGTTTCGATGATGGTTATGTGGGAAAGCAGCCAGTGGCTTGGAAAGAATATTGTGCGGAGTACTGGTAAAAGAAATTCCAGGAAAGCATGGATAGGTGCACTGGCCGCCGCGATATAACTGAAATAATGTTGAAAACGGCGTTAAACACCATACAATCAATCAATCTAAAGACAAGAAGAAAAAAATAACTAACGACTTGGTAGAAGGAAAACCTGTTTCCTATCTTAAAAGTGGTGTAAAATGGTTGGTGTTTTGCATATAGAGGGTATTTTTATCAACGCAAACGTAACCACAGTCCAAACCAAACTTTCTGAGGTTATTATGACCAAAGAATTTGTACTACCCCCTACAAAAAATAAGAGATTAGAAAGCCATATCTTTGAGAAGAGGAAGAAGAGATCTCAGATATAGAGGAAGAAGAGAGCTCAAAAGAGGACTGACTGTATGACTTTATGGTGTTTAACGCCGTTTTCAACATTATTTCAGTTATATCGCAGCGGCCAGTGCACCTGTCCATGCTTTCCTGGAATTTCTTTTACCATTACTCCGCACAATATTCTTTCCAAGCCACTAGCTGCTTTCCCACATAATCACCGTCGAAACAATGGTCAGCGAAGGGAGAGGAATGAATTCTGTCGCAATGACTATCATCAGTTCTTGGAAAGAAATTGGCTAAGCCGGGGATCGAACCAGCGACTTCCTGTTCTCAAGTCCTGTACGCTATCGACTGAGCTACGGGGCTCGGCCCTCAAAGGAGGAAGATGAGACCTTAGACATAGAATAAGATAAATAATTTATAACTTTTTAAAGTTATAATTTACAAGTCCAACTCTATCAGTATAGATACACAAGCCTGAGTAACCTCGGGGTTGTTTGACCTAGATACAAAGTTTATGATGTTGCATTGTTTTAACTCTAAGGGGTTAGGAAAAATTGCCAACTGCAAACTTCTCCATCTATTTTTACAATAGAGTAGTCTACCTGCTCGCGCCTATTAACAGTGATGTTAACTTTTGCCTCTTTATCTAAAATACTTTCTCCTCTGATAGCCATTAAAGAACCTCTTATAATTCTACCCAAAGCGGCTATACAGTAGCCTCCAAACACATGCTCCAGCTCTGCATTTCCGTTGCCAATGGAAAACTTGTAGTTACTGTTTTGTATAGATCCTTTTTTCCTCACCATACACGGTTATAATGGGTTTAGGTCCAATAAGCGCTGGTGCTATTACTTTATTATGGTCTACATAACCCTTAGTTGCGACGTCTTGTGGACTTGTTGGGTCTGCACCATTCTTTAAAGTGTTGCCTCCCATATCTGTATCGTCATTAGCTAAAAATATCTGTCTTGGTTCTTTAGTATTGCTTTGCAGCTGTCCACATAATTTTTAGTAGCTGCTTCATGCGGTTGTATTGGCTCCGCAACATCCTCTGTTTTATTAAAACCCATGTTTAAGGAAGCTTATTGATGTTTTTTAACGGTGTTCTTTCGTCAACGTAAGATTTAGTTGCGGCTACACTGGCATCTACACAAGCCTTAGTTGCCGCCTACCAGTTTTCTATTTGATTGCCAACACTTTCCATAATTTTCGATTACTCATACTGATAGGCTGAGTGGCTAAATATATGCTTCCTGTGTACCAAAATGATCTGTCAGTGCCACCCACATAATTTTTAGTCGCTGCATCTTGTTGTTCAGCGGGATCTATGAGGTTTTGTTAAACCATAGTCTGGCATATCTATGTCTCCAACAGCCATAACAGTTCTGTCTTGACGCTGTATTGTTGCCCCACCACTATTATCCATGTAATTTTTAGTTGCAACATCGTGAGACTACACGGGATCGGCGATGTTTGTTAAAGTGTTACCGCTCATGTTGATAGATCGTGTCACGGTATTTTCTCCATACTTCCGCATAACGTTTTTATTAACGTACGACAAAGAGACACCGTCAGAACAGCCCGGTTTTTTCGTTTGCCCAAACTTGTCAACTGACAATCTATAGTATAGATTATTTATTACAGCTTGTGGGTCAACGCCGTTGGTCATCTCTTTTAGTACGTACAAGCACAAATGACCGCAAAACGTCTGATCTGCTTTCTGCACCTGTTCCGTGTTGTATAAAATCGGGCTCTCTAAATAATTTACTAACTTGCTCGGAGGGGGTAAACCAAAGCTATCGAAATGATGCTTACTAAAGTTATCTCTATGCTAAGCGACCCAATGAGTTCCAGGCCCGCTCATATTGTCTAGGTTTAGTATGCCGCACTCTTTCTTTTTAGGTCTTTTAGGCAAATCATCTCTTAAAATATTCCTCCGAAACCGGGTAACTTTAATATACGAGAAGTAGAATCTAAGTTGCTTAAAGGCTTGTCTGGTAAAATTGCGTTTTCTATCTTAATACTTCACATTTTTTTTTTTTTTTTATAATTAAAAATATATAACCTTTGTAGTGGTTTATATATTTACAATGTCTTTATTGTTAACCCTGGAATTAAACTCATCTGAATAGCCTTTCCACTTTACGAAAGACTTTTTCTTTCCCTTCTTTATAACTTTTTCTATCATGTACAGCTCCTGACTCGTCTTTTGCAACTCAGGTTCATAGAAGGTACCTTTTATTTCTTCTCTGTTAAGATCGACGATTTTATAAGTTACCGGCGATGTGTGCTTTACCGCGGAAACGGTAAAAATCTCTTCAGTTCATCTTATAGTATATCCTCTCTCAAAGGTCTTTTTTTTTTTTACTTCTTCTTACTCTGTCTCAGACGGAAAACTTAGGTTTTACATCATGTCTTATTTCGAGGTGATCAGGATAAAGGTTTCTCCAAACTCTGTTTTTGTTTCGTTTTTTATTCCCATCTAAAGGTGTCATCTTAATGGACGAATGCTTCATGTTGTTATTCTCTTTATCGAGTTCAGGTAGGGCGTTAATGTAGATGTTTGTAGAGTGAGCAGAAGAATATTTCCAAATCTTTTCTTTTATCGTTCTTATCCACCTCTCAACGACGCTAGATTTGTCCTCATTCTCAGTAGAATACAAGTCAACAAAGCCTTGAACCTCTTTTTGTAAAACTCTTTGCCCTTATCTACCCACATCTGTTCCAGTCTTCTTTCTTGGAAGATGCTCTCTATCGCAGCCGCAACTGATCTTCCTGTTTTGTCCTTAAGGGTACTAGCTAGTTGGAAAAAACATCAATAACCGCAAGAAGATACTTTACACCACAATTAAACTTAGAAAAAACCTTGCATGTCTACCATCTCAGCTGCCTATGTTCTATCTATACCATTGACTCGGACTCTGCTTTTCTGGAACTTCCTTTTCACAGCGTAGTGTAATTCTTCTGCTAAATCTTGCACTAGAGCTTTTCTGTAACCCCATCCCAAAGCGTTTTTTTCACGCTAATTAGACTACTAACCAAAGATCTTTCCATCTTTTCCTTGCGAAAATGAATATAGATACCTTCCATTTCATCTAGCATGTGTTTGTCACATACCTTGTTTCTGGTCTTGGTGTCATTATGCTTTAGATAACAAAGATCTTGATGATAAGCGGCTTTATTTACGTGATTTACAGGCTTGCTCCAATCTTTAGGAGTTAGATCTGGGTTTAGTCTTTTTTTTTTTTAAGATTTGTGCCAGGCCCCGTAAAAAATGTCTTGGAAGATGCATCTAAAAGGGCATGTACATGTAGTTAATTGCCTTGTTTAGCAAAGACCCTCCTTTTACAAACTGGGTTTTTGTAGTTCCACAAACAACTCACGTACCTCTTAGCATGTTTCTTCCATTTCTAGAAACGGCGGGAGTTTCGTTTGATGTTTCGGTACGTTTTCTGCACTTTACGCAGTAAAGCATTTTAATATAACTTTATATATTAAAATGGATGTGAAAGATCTATCATGGAATGAAACAGCAGTAAAAAAGCTTAATTACGCGCTGTCAAGAGAGCATGAGGGGTATGATTATAGGAAAATCTGGGTGTCGAAAGACCACCTTTTTACTTAACCTTTTACTTGGACCGGGATGGCTCGACTGCGAAAAACTCTCAGAATACCGCATACTTAGGAAAGCCTTTGAGCAAAAAATACCTAAAGAGGCTATTATGTGTTTGTTTGACTTGCGCGATCAGGTTATAGGATTAGACGTGTCTCCTTCAGCTTGGTCGAAGAATGGGCAAAGGAGCTTAGGAATAAGTCTGACAAAGAGTGCATTTTTTACGAGACTGCTGGAGATATGCCTGATCTGAGTGAGCTGAACCCTGGAAATAAGGACCTGATGATCTTCGACGACTTGCTGTTGGAAAAACAAAACAATTGTGAAGCTTACTATATTCGCGGAAGAGAAAGCTGTGTAGACTGCTTCTATCTGTCACAAAACTACTTTAGATTTCCCAGGCAAAGTATTAGAGTAAAAGCAAACTTTATAATCTTATTTCCACAAGACTTAAAACATATTAATCACATTTACAACGATCATGTGAGTCAAGACATGTCAAAGGAAGAGTTTAGGAACTTATGTAAAAAGCGTGGGAAAAACCCTATGGTTTTCTCATTATAGACTTAAGTAGTGATAAATACAATGGAAAGTATATGATAGGCTTTGACACCTTTTACATTCCATATCAGTATAAAAACTTTTTTAGGTATATAAAAGATGGAACCAATCTTGGGAAAAAAATCGCCTCAAACACGGCGCCAAAGAAATCATACCAAATTATAGTGAGCGACAACAAAATGCAATTTACGACAAGGTTTAATCCTAAAATAGAGCTTGATACAGATAAAAAGTATGAAATTGTGCTCGTTAAACTTGAAGCGCACTACTCTTTTTCAAAAATTACTAAAGGTATTAATATATTTACTTATTCTTTGAGATGGAGGAAACTCATGTTTTAAAATAACCATTCCAGATGGAAGTCATGACATTGACAACATTAAGGACACGATTCGTCAAGAGATGCGGCAAAGTGACATCACGACGAGGTTAACAAAAGGAATATTACGTTACCATTTCTGCAAACACAAACGCCTCAAGGGCTGTTCTTATCTTGGAAAATAACTACCATGTAGATTTTAATCATCCCAACTCCATTTCCAAAGTGCTAGGATTTATCCACGCAAAATACATTGAAGGGTTTCACGAGTCCAAAACATAGTAAACATTATCGACATTAATAGTATACTCGTTAACATAACCAACATCGATGGAACCTATGTTAATAACGCAAAGCAAAATTTAATACACTCTTTTTTCCCAAATGTCTCTCCCGGATATGAAATAGTAGAGACTCCTGTTAACCTTGTTTACCTTCCAGTGATAAACAACACAATAGATACCCTTAATGTATTCCTTACAGACCAAAATGGTGTTTTACTTAATTTAACCCTTTCCCAAACGACAAATTTTAGACTGGTCCAAACTGAAGAGCTTGCAGACGACACTTTTAAATTTGATGAAAATGGCAGAAAATTCTCAAAAAGGGTAGAAAACACTGTGGGAAAAGGAGAAATTGCTCTTTATGAGCAATTTCTCCTTTTCCCACAGTGTTTTCAAAAGACTTGTACTGCAGACATGTGAAAACCAGGGCTTGTTTGGGAAAGGGTTTAGAGGGGAAAACCTAACAATGAGATTCCACATTAGAGAAATATAAAACATATTTATCCTATATAAAGGATAAATATTTACAATATAAAATGTCACATTACAAGACTGTAAAAGTAAATATTTCGGAAGGACAAAAAGATAAACTAAAAGCAGCTATTAAAGCTAAATCTCCCACGACAACACACTGGTTCAGGGAGGCTTTCTCGGAATGTTAGCTGGATTAGACTCTGCTGCATTACCCGCATTAGCAAGAACAGTACGTCCAACATTAGGAGTTGGAACCCTTTCAGGTTTAGCGCGTACAGGAGTCCAAAAAGCTATGGGTAATGAATGGTCTTTTTCTAAAGAAGGGAGGATGTGTTTGTAAGGTAGAAACGGACGGCAAAAGCATTTTGCTAGAGCCAAAGCCTAATACAGAACTAGAGTCTTTTGGTTATGGCCTTTTTAGCTCACCTGAGCACGAAGTGCTCATGGTGAGCTATTGTGATCGTGCTGTGTCCGTCGTCCGTCGTCAACTTTTTACCTTGTGTACGCTCTAGAGACCACATTTTCAGTCCGATCCTCATGAAACTTGGTCAGAATGTTTGTCTTGTCAAAATCTGGGACGAGTTCGAAATTTGGTCATGTGGGGTGAAAAACTAGGCCACTGGGTCAAATCTTAGAAAAACCTTGTGTACGCTCTAGAGGCCACATTTTCAGTCAGATACTTGTTAAATTTGGTCAGAAAGTATGTCTTGATAAAATCATGGACGACTTCGAAATTGGGTCATGTGAGGTCAAAAACTAGGTCACTAGGTCAAATCTTTGAAAAACCTTACGTATGCTCTAGAGGCCTCATTTTCAGTCAGATACTTGTGAAATTTGGTCAGAATGTTTGTCTTGATAAAATCTTGGACTAGTTCGAAATTGGGTCATGTGGGGTCAAAAACTAGGTCACTAGGTCAAATCTTCGAAAAACCATGTGTATGCTCTAGAGGCCACATTTTCAGTCAGATACTTGTGAAACTTGGTCAGAAAGTTTGTCTTGATAAAATCTGGGACGAGTTCGAAATTGGGTCTTGTGGGGTCAAAAACTAGGTCACTAGGTCAAATCTTAGAAAAAAAACGTTGTGTGTGCTCTAGAGGCCACATTTTCAGTCAGATAATTGTGAAATTTGGTCAGAATGTTTGTCTTGATAAAATTTTGGACGACTTCGAAATTGGGTCATATGGAGTCAAAAACTAGGTCACTAGGTCAAATCTTCGAAAATCCCTGTGTACGCTCTAGAGGCCACATTTTCTGTCAAATACTTACAAAATTTGGTCAGAATGTTTTTCTTGATAAAATCTTGGACGAGTTCGAAATTGGGTCATATGGGGTCAAAAACTAGGTCACTAGGTCAAATCTTAGAAAAACCTTGTGTACGCTCTAGAGGCCACATTTTCAGTCCGATCCTCATGAAACTTGGTCAGAATGTTTTTCTTGATAAAATCTCGGACGAGTTCAAAATTGGGTCATGTGGGATCAAAAACTAGGTCAAATCTTTGAAAAAACCTTCTGTACGCTAAAGAGGCCACATTTTCAGTCAGATACAGTCGAATCTTGTTAGTCCGAATGTCACTGATTCGCAGCTATGTGTTCGTTCGAATGCCCTATCCGGTCCCGATATTTTTCCTTCTTTGTCATTGTTAAATTTCTCCGAATACTTCGAACGTCCGTGCTTCGTAGTTCGTAGCATATTTCATGTCCCCAAAGTATCAATCTAACACAAATACATCCCTTTAATTCGTCGATGAATTAATCCGCTCGCAAAATGACAAAGATGTTAAAACGTGTGACCAACCTTGATTTTCACACCTGTTGATTGACGATGTCAATAAGGACTAATCAACGGTTAACTTCAAATGTAATTAAAGGCATTGTTTGCCTTTTAAAGTCAGTTAATCCTCTCAATTAATCAGCAGTTAACTGCGAAGGTAATTAAAGGCGTTGTCTGGTTTGTAACGTTAATCCATCCATTCAACTAATCAGCGGTAATGTAATTCAAGGCGCTGTTTGGTTTGTAACGTTTATTAATCCACTCAATTAATCGATCAAAGTGACAATGAACAATTCCGAAATTTCTTAAAACAACCTAACTCCTATAAATTCTCAGACGAAACTTTCGATCGTCCTATTTTTGTATCAACATGACTTCGCTACACACAAGACTTCGACAACGTCTATCACTTTAGCCACAATTAATTTGTCATCTGCAAATTCTCTCAGTTTGGACAAGTCTACATCTTTGTAACGTGACAAACAGTTAAATAAAAAAAGTGACATGTGTACAAATGATAAAGGTCTGAAGTCCTCTGAGTGATTTGATCTCCAGAAGGGGAAGTCACTCTGACGGACTTCAGCAAACAAAAAACAACAGATACTTTTTTCCATATGTTTATTACGATACCTTTACATGTATTTATAGATGGATGAACAATAAAGATAAGTATTTTTCCATTTATTACTTTCTTGAAACCATTTATGTACCTACTATGTGGTATTTGGGACTTGGATCCGAAAATATTTAAACAATATCTACGGAACTAAGCCCCAAATAGAGGGTGGAGAAAGACATGCTACGTAAATCGTAATTTGTCTGTTTCCGTAAACTGCTACGAAAACATCCGAACACAAGCACACTTGTTGGTCCGTATTACGTTTAGTTCGAATAAAAATTCCTGGTCCCTTGCGCTACGAACTAACGAAGTTTTACTGTACTTGTGAAATTTAATCAGAAAGTTTGTCTTGATAAAATCTCGGACGAGTTCGAAATTGGGTCATGTGGGGTCAAAAACTAGGTCACTAGGTCAAATCTTCGAAAAACCTTGTGTACGCTGTAGAGGCCACATTTTCAGTCAGATAATTGTGAAATTTGGTCAGAATGTTTGTCTTGATAAAATCTCGGACGAGTTCGAAATTGGGTCATGTGGGGTCAAAAACTAGGTCACTAGGTCAAATCTTCGAAAAACCTTGTGTACGCTGTAGAGGCCACATTTTCTGTCAGATAATTGTGAAATATGGTCAGAATGTTTGTCTTGATAAAATCTGAGACGAGTTCAAAATTGGGTCTTGTGGGGTCTAAATCTAGGTCACTAGGTCAAATCTTAGAAAAACCTTATGTATGCTCTAGAGGCCACATTTTCAGTCAGATACTTTTGAAATTTGGTCAGAAAGTATGTCTTGATAAAATCTGGGATGAGTTCGAAATTGGGTCTTGTGGGGTCAAAAACTAGGTTACTAGGTCAAATCATAGGAAAACCTTGTGTACGCTATAGAGGCCACATTTTTAGTCAGATACTTGTGAAATTTGGTCAAAATGTTTGGCCTGTTGACTCAGGTGAGCGATCCAGGGCCATCATGGCCTTCCTGCTTTAAAGAAGGGAGGTAAATTTTACGATAGAAAGGGGCTTCTTTTAGGACTTAACAGCCCATTTGCAAAAATTCCTATTTTAGGTGCTATATTATAATAATTTATGCTCCTTTAAAAAACATGCACAAATTTGGCGGAAAACCTTTACAAAGGCAACCAAAAACGATCTATTGTTTACCGTTAACGGAAGGAGTAAAATACCCTCCGCAAAAAATAAACCCAGTAACGTGGACAAATTTTATACAAGATAGTATAACCATCTAGCCGAGAGAAAATATGACGATTACTTTAGGATTTGGATTCCAACTGGTTAAAGGCGTCGGTTTAATCTCGTTAACGCAAGCTATAAAATTAAGCTTAGCACGCAAAACAAGGTTGTTCTTGAAGACGTTAGATACGTCCTTATTACACTTGTTAACAACTCTAACAAACCTTTAATGATAAAAGAGAGAGAACCTCTTTGCTTTGTAAAATACCTTATATAAAATATTACTATAATGAAATGGATATCGATAAGGTTTACCCAACACTGCCTTCACTGGATGTAAGATGACAACAACGGACAGAGATTCTGATTGATTTTCTTTATTTTTCTTGTCATTGTATGCTGACATAACCATGTTGTTTCTCCTACCCGAGAATCCCCTAGCAATCCGTTCGTCTCTAGTTTTGGTACATGTTTCCAGGGGCGGTAACTGCTTCTAAACATTTCAGTTCTATACAAAGGTTATCTCTCTTATAATTGCACTATTGTAGCCTTTGCTTCTGTATTCTATAAACTGTTTTAAGCAGAAACCTATTTCTTCACACCAACAATCATAAAATAGATATCGATAAGGTTTACCCAACACCGCCTTCCGCTCCTCCAGAAGATGGAGGGCAGGAATATAGACTGCAAAAAAATCAGCGAGATACAAGGCATTCTAGAGAGAAAAGGAAAAGCCAGAGGCTCTTAGTAAAAAGTGTCATAGAGCCGTAAAGATAGCAGACGGCGTTAATGTTGCTCTTATTGGAGTTACAATGGCGCTTGGTGTCCAAGTTGTCGGTCTTTTGTCAACGATAGTAGCCGCTCCAATCGTTCTCGTAATGGAGGGTATGGCGATAGGTACTGGAGCTCTAAGTATTGCGGGTAACTTGAGGTAAGTATGTAACTAAAAGTGCTCAGCAAAAGCGGAAAAGCACGAAAAGATAAAAACTCTAGCTACACTGGAACCCCGCTATTAAGCTGTAGTCCAGAACCACGATCGACAACAGCGTAATTCGGGGTTAAAAGCTATAATGCTATCCCCCCCCACACACACACAGACACATACTACCCGCGACCTTTTCGCTGACCAGTGCCGAAACAACCATCACTGTTATTTGCTAGTATATATGGAGTAAAATGTACTATCAATTCCAACTAATAACAGGTTTTAACTTTTTTGGGGAGATTAAGCCCAACGTACACGATCAATTTCAAAATGAAAATAACGTACGTCGGGGCCTATAAATAGGACTACGAGTCAAAAGTGTTTGTAATGTTGGATCTAGCTTGGACGGGTTTTCACACTTTATGTAATCATATCTTAGATATGTTCTTACCCTTTTTATATGTCTCATAGAAGCACCAGTTTGATCATAGTTTAGCAATGGATGGTATAGATCCAAGATCAGACTGCACGCTTTTTGTAGTATGATGTTTGTCTACATCGCCGGCAAAAGCTTTAAAAATCGCCATCTTACCATCGAACGAGTAAATACGACCAACTAGCCGTCTACCAAGATTTCAGACCAGTCCATGAATGTTTGTATAAAATTTGCATTAGGGGTATGACGTAACGTGCCAATCAGTCAAAGCGACAGGGTTGTAATGCAGGTGTTCGTTGTAAACACAACTGTTTCGCCAAAAGAAATCTACACCTGGTTAAAAGCTGACCCCCAATCAAAACAAAATGATTACGCTATAAGCCAGTATCATGTCTGCTTTACATAAGCTGATATTGCTTTTTTGCATACACAAATGATTATTTCTAAAGCACCCCAGTCGTGTCACATGTATTGTGTAGTCAGCAGAAAAATATGTCACCCGTCTATTTTCTGAAAAATTTGTTGTGGCCGAGATAAATAAAAAGGAATGCATACGCTAATTTGATGCATCAGTAATTTGGAATAATTACCGATAGATAAAGAAGAGAAACAACAAGGTTTAGTATTCAGCAATGCTTTATTTTTCAAAATCATGGGGAAAACAAAGGGCTTCAACCATTTTCCCTCGAAGAAATGACTTTCAACACTTCTGCAGAAGGTTTCTTTTGGAAACTGTGTGAAAAAAGGCGAAACTTGCTTTTATAACACCGAAACGCCGGAAAATATTTTACTCTGAAGCATCTTTCGGAAATTTGTTGCTTTTGCAGCCTCTGTAGATCAAGATCAGACTGGATTATGTTTTGTTAGTCTGAATAATGATATGTTTTCGGTGCTTTTTTCACATTTTGGACATTTACTGTGCACTGGAGGTGACCATTCAAAAATTAAAATTGCCTTCGGGGACAGTTATCCGACTATATGTTTGTCTGATCTCTGATCTAAATTAACTCTCTCCACTTTGACGAGGCATTTCTAACAACAAAAAAAAGCAACCTCAGTGTTGCAATTATGTTAGAGGAATTTCATGACTGAAAATTACCGTTGAGTTACTTGGCTTTCGAAGGATTCATGTTCATGACGTGTTACTTACGATGTAGTTGTGCATTCATGTGTAGCCGATTATCCTACCGAAAATATTTTCTAAAAATTAACTGTCCCATGTTTGGAAAATATATCTTTCAGCCTGTCCCAATGTTTACGAAAACTAATTTTTCAAACTGTCAGGATTTGGACATAAATTATTTGGATAAAAGTTTAATGTGTCCGAAACATTCAGGGTGTTCGACTATATTGGTGAATTACGGTACATTCGATAGTGCGAATCGCTTATCGAGAGAGGGAGGCAAGAAGCTCCTGAGTCTTTCCGTAAACTCGTTGAGAAGCATAAAAACTAAAATAAAAATTGAGCCGAGAATAGCGTTTAAATTAGGGTTTTAAATAGAGTTTAAAGCGGGTTTATAAACAACGTTAAAAAAAAATATAGACTCTAAAAAAGAGATGTCTTTTCTAAAGATTACTAACCTGAAAAAAGGGACTTACTCGTAAAAGAACTTAACGCTATGAGAAAAAATATCCTGGATAGTTTACTCCAAGAGCAAACTGGAGAACGGGTCTTACAAGAATTTTTTAAGCCTATTATGGATGTCCAGAAAGGGACAACGGAAAAGATACTGGAGGAAATAAGACTTATTAAAGAAAAAATTCTGCAAGCTATTGCATTTTCCAGTTTCAAGCCATACAACCCGAACCTCAAGAGGAGACGAGGACACACAATTTATTGGACCTATTGCTCAAGAATATACTGTACCACTATATCCGAAACTGGTAAAACATACAGGTTATATGACATGAATGGTAATTTTTATATAGGTAATAAGCCCGTTGTCATTATAGATGATAATATAGTTGTGGATGGTGAAGAATACCAAGGGACACCAAGGCTATGGGAGCTTATCATAGCTAAAAATCTCTCTAAACATTTCCCCAATTATCTGCTTGTTAGGAGAAAAGGCATCTTTCCTTACGAGTACATGGACTCGCCGGAAAAACTTAAGGAAACCAGGCTGCTTCACAAAAAAGATTTTTACTCAAGCCTTAACTAAGAAGGTATTAGCGATAAAGACTAGAAGTTTGGGAAGCTTTTGGTATGAAAATGTTGGAAGATTACCTTATACTGTACAACAAAGTAGACATTCTGCTGTTAGCAGACGTCTTTGAGAACTTTAGAGACATCTGCTGCAAACAATACGACTTAGATCCTGCTTGGTATTATACCACTCTCGGCTTAGCTTGGGATGCAGCATTAAAGACAATGGGAGTGAAACTAGAGTTACCGTCAGACCCTGACATGTTGCTCATGATGGAGTTGGGTGTAAGAGGAGGTGTTAGCACATGTACCAAAAGATACTGAAAGGCTAACAATGCTTACATGGGAGATCAGTACGAAAAGAATAAGCCAATAAAGTACCTGGAGTACTTAGAAGCTAACAGTCTTTACGCTTGGGCAATGAGCTAGCTGGTACCTACTCACGGCTTTAAGTAGATGACGGATGTGGAGTTGGATAACTGGGGAAACATTCCTTGCATTTTGGAGGTAGATCTAGATTATCCTAGAGAGTTGCACAATCTACACAATGACTATCCTCTTGCACCCCGAGCATTTGACGGTAAACAAAGTTGACATAGTTATTCCTAATCTTAGCCATAAAAAGAATTACTTTGTGCTCTACCGAGCTCTTAAACAGTACCTCAGTTTGGGCTTAAAGCTTGTAAAAGTCCACGGAGGGATTTAGTTCAGAGAAAGCGCTTGGCTTAAAACATACATCGACTTAAACACAAAGCTCAGAACAGAGGCAACTAACGAGTTTGAGAAAGATTTCTTTAAACTCATGAGCAACACTGTCTTTGGTAAGATGATGGAAAACATCAGGAACCGAGTAGGTATCTGCTTAATTAACAATAGGGAAAAACCTCGCCGCAAAGCCTAATTATAAGCATAGTACCATCTTTAACGAAAACTTGGTTGCGATTCACATGAAAAAACTTCATCTGACATACATAAGCCTATTTATGTAGGGATGAGCATTTTAGACATCAGCAAGACCTTGATTTATGACTTTTACTACAACTACCTTAAGCAGAAATACGGAGATAATGTTAAGCTACTTTACACAGATATAGACAGATAGAAATGGAGGACTTTTACAAGGACATTGTTTAGACGTTGCTGCAAAGTTCGACACAAGTAATTACCAGAGAGACCCCCCCTCCCCCCCCCCCCCCCCCCCCCCTTTGACGGGGGTAAACAAGAAGGTGGCAGCTATGTTGACAGACGAGCTGGGAGGAAAAATTATTAAAGAGTTCGTAGGTCTGAGAGCAAAATTATATTTCTACAAGACTTTAGAAGGATAGGACCAAAAGAAGTGTAAGGGGGTTAAAAAGTCTGTCATTAAGAACGAGTTAAACTTTAGCAATTACAAAGATTGCTTAACAAGAAGAAAGGACAAGGTGAGAGAGATGAACGTAATCCGAAGTCGACTACATGTGGTAACTACAGAAGAGGTAAACAAGACAGTGTTAAACATTGTGGGAAAAAGGAGAAAATGCTGGTAATTAAGTTTCGATGATGACAATTCTAGAGGATAGGGTGAATACTCTAGCCTGGGGACATTATAGGATATAGTATTAATTTACATCTACTAGTTTTTGGTAAAGAAATATATAACCTTTTCTCGGGTTATATATTTTAAACAACAGGGGGTGCATAACTTTTTAGCAAAAAGGCCGCGGGGTCATTAGGAGCACTGTTTTGCACTCTGGGGTCACTAGGTGCAGCATGGTCCAGAACTGTTATTTTATACTCTCTACTTTTAAACATTCTCATGGTCATGACCTGGAACTGTCAAGTTGTATACTACTTGCACAAAGTACAAGAATTTGGAGAAAAAGAAGAGAGAGGGGCGAAGGGTGAGAGAAAATGAGAGAGAGAGAGAGATTAGAAAGAATGTGAAACCAGAGAGAAGCGGATGACAGAAGCAATAGAAAATAATGGTAAAAAAGGTAAAAAAAAAATACTTATATTATCTTTTAATTCAGATTCGATATTTCATGGATCCTGCATACATGAAGCCAGGAGAAAACAAGCTGTTCCTGCAACATTTGTCCCAGCAGACAATGTATATAGATGTATGGGACGGGGATTCACTGTTACCTATTGGTAGTACAGCTGTTGATCTCAAAGTAAGTTTTTAGGGTAACCAGTTAATTTGTTACCAGATAATAGGATTTTTAACTTATTGTGGCATTTGTCGAAGACAGTGCCACTATGAGTTCAATACGGCATTTTGAAAATCATGCATCGTAGTTTGTGCAAAACCGAAGGAAGTAAACCCAATTAAAATCAATTTTTCTGAGACAAATAAGTGTTTCGATTGCACTTAGATATGAAATTGAAAATGACATATATGACAATTGGATAAGGCCATCGATCATGGAAATACTTTGTTTCTATCGAAAATAGCTCGATCGACTATGGCCTTCAGTGGCGTAATGATACATATGTATGCTGTGCTTGTTCGTCCCAAAACTACTTCGTTCCTGGGCTTATTCGTCCCATGGCTTGTTCGCCCGGACTTGTTCGTCCCACAAGCTTGCACCCTTCTCTATCGGATTTTACATGATAGTAAGTTGACTTTCAAGCGAATATTTTGAAACTATTTCTGTTGTTTATTTTTCAAACTATTAATTCCACACAATGGCTCCCTTGTCAAATTCCACACCAGTGTTTTCAACGCTTTGATCGATAATGTGGGTATTGGCCTTCAGCATCGGTGGTTGTCCGAACAATGGGATTTGACTTGGAAATGGGAGAAAATATTGCGGGAATAGGAGAAAATTCTGGTATACTACCATGTATTTAACCCTTTACCACACAATGACGCCTTTTAACACCCCTGGGAAAGAGGCCTTTTGAAAACATTGTGGGAAAAGGAGAAAATGCTGGTAACCAGCATTTTCTCCTTTTCCCACAATGTTTTCTATCCTATCAAATAAAAATTGCACCATTTGAGCCACATTGAAATTGTCGTCTACAAACGCTCTCAATTTGGACAAGGCTAAAATTTTGTCGTCTGGTAAAGGGTTAAAATCCTTTTCCACCAGGTTCACTAGAATAAAACTGTTTGACGAAATCATTGTTTACTTTGTGAAATAAATTTGAAGCAGACAAATTTGGAATAACATGTATCTACTTATAAAAGAACTATTTGCTTCATACTGAATTTTAAGACTCATCCATGTAGAAAGCACTTGCTGAAGACAAAGTAATTATGATTAAAATGATGAGATAACATGTCTTTAAAGGGTAACAAAAATCATGGCGAAAAGGAGAAAATGCAGGTTACTAGTATTTCCCCCATTTCTGGCAATGCTATCTGTATTCTTCTGTAGGGTCTTTTTTGTAAAATGTGGTTTCCTGTTTATTTTACACAGTACCTGTGTAGATCTGGCATGGAAGCTGTCCAAACCACGTTTGAGTTAGACATCATACAAACAGAATATCAGGAGGACCCAAACCTCGCCCACAGTGAGGCGGGGGCCGGTGGGATTCGCCCGGCAAACGTTCAGATCAACGTTAGGGGTAAACTTCATCTTAGACTGGCCAATATTGGTCACCCAGTTGATCCAAAGGGAACAACCACAGGTAAGACGACTTTGTCTTTAACAGACTGTTTTATACAATTGTCACTACAGGAATTCTCTGTCATTGTTAACTCTTTACCAAATGACTTATTTCTAGACTGGTCAAACTTTGAAGCACTTGCTGGCTTGGCTGGGTAGCTCAGTGGTTAGCGTATCTTACTTGTGACCAGGTAGTTGCAAGTTTGATACCCAGTTGAGGCAAACATTCCTCCTGGCGATTTTTTGCCTGAAAAGTAGTCAGTGGCTTGGAAATAAAGTTGTGTCAGTACTGGTGTGAGAAAGCCAGGAAACACAGTGTAGCTGCACTGGCTGCTGTAATATGACTGAAGCTGTTACAAATGGCATTTAGCTCCAAAAAACAAACAAGCTATCAAAGTACTTGCAGATGGCAAATTAAAACACTTGTCCTTGGAAGTGTAGAAAACAGTGTGGGAAAAGGAGAAAATGCTGGTTACCAGCATTTTCTCCTTTTCCCACAATGTTTTCAAAAGGCTTCTTTCCCAGGGGTGTCAAAAGGCGGCATTGTACAGTAAAGGCTTAAGGTCGGAATTGTTTGGGAAAGGGTTAAAGCCTAGAGTTTTAAAAACACAAAAAGCTGCATCTACTTTGAAAATGGATGCAAAACAGTACATGCAGTTAATGAGCCATGCTCTGTGAAAAGGGGGCTTAATGCATCTTGGTGATACACTGTACCAAGCAAGACACCACATAACTGGTGATCCATAAAATCCACTTTGTCTGACAAACAACTATATCATGAGGTAGACTGGTCCTTAGACACACAAAAAATTGACCATTTGGTGAAAATTTCTGGCCCAGGTCAGCCTGCACGGACTGCACAGGCTGACCTGGGCCGAAACTTTTTGCAAAGATGCATTAAGCCCCCTTTTTACAGAGCATGGCTCATATTTAGATTTTATTATCCTATAATTTCCTCATGTGAATGTTTAATTCTCATGACCTAATGTTTCACATATGAAATTATATTTTTGATTTGAAATTAAAAGGCTTTTTTTTTTTTGAGAAATCTTTATATGAAATTATATAACATTTGAAAGATACAATGTTTATTTTTCTGAATGTTTTATGTACGTTCCTTGGATTTGATTTTATGTTTCTGTATTTTGGGCTTGTAGTTGAACGTAATTTGTAACTTGTTTATGTAATTGTGACATGTTTGTTATTTTGATGTACTAGAAACGGGAATGCCGACCTTACCATCCTACACGATGGAACCTGATGGTAAATAGTCACTGACAGACTAATAAAGTCCTTTTTTTTTGTTTCGTTCTTCTGGATAATTGCACTTGTTATCTGTTACCTAACTGTTCAAGTTGAATTTAATTTCTTTAGTTCATAATATCATTGTCTGCATGGTCACTTAGTTTTGTACAAGATTAAAAGTTTAATCATTTACCATATGAATAAATTCTAGACTGGTCCAAATCAAAAGCACGTGTAGACCATAAATTAACTCTTAACCCTTTACCACACAATCCCAACTTGTAACGAGCCTGAGAAAGAAGCCTTTTGAAAACATTGTGGGAAAAGGAGAAAATGCTGGTAACCAGCATTTTCTCCTTTTCTCATGTTTTCTACCGTATCAAAGAAAAACCACATCATTTGAGCGACATTGAGATTGTCTTCTGCTAATGCTTTCAATTTGGACGAGTCTAAAATTTTGTTGTGTGGTAACGGGTTAAACATTTACCAGGTGAACAAATTCTAGACTGGTCCAAATCTAAAGCATGTGCTGACCATATGTTAACCCTTTACCAAATGACAAAATTTTGGACTGAACCAAACTGAAAGCATTTGCAGACAACAGATTATATTATGTAACTAAATTGGTAATTTCTGTCTTGGATAGGGTAGAAAACATTGTGGAAAAAGGAGAAAATGCTGGTTACTAGCATTTTCTCCTTTTCCCACAATGTTTTCAAAAGGCTTATTTCTCAGGGTTGTTGAAAGTCGGGACTGCATGGTAAAGGGCTAAGTGTGGTTCCAAAGTTTGAAAGTTGTACAAATTAACTCTAGGGTTTTGACAGGGTAGAAAAGGTTGTGGAAAATGGAGAAATAGCTTGTTACCAACATTTTCGACTTTTCTCACAATATTTTCAAAAGGCCTCTGCCTATAGGTCTGGAAAACATGGAATTGTTTGGCAAAGGGTCAAACCAGCTTTGACAATAAAAGTTGCCTTAGTGGCCAGTGCAGACCAAGATCATACTGCACATTTTTGTGCATTCTTACCTCTGATCTATACTGTTGTTTTTGCTCAGATACTATGGACAAAAGCAACATTGAAACTGTAATTATTTGGGTTGTATTTCAAGACTGAAAATTTATGTCGGATTTATTCCGCGTTGTATGGGTTAATGATGGGTACAGATGGGTAATGAACCTAGATATAGGTTACTGAAACAACTAATATCATCCAATCAAAGAATAGGATTGGAGAATCTTCCACCATCTTCCTTCTGTTCAAATCTAACCAATCACATAGGTTTAGTCAGAGCTCCAGATAGAGGGAGTCATGTTGATTTCAAAGTTGAAAATATCGATTATTCTCCACTAAGCCCTATGTTATGGGTACTCATTAGAATTGTCTCGATGAGACGATTCTGATGAGTACCCACAACATAGGGTTTGGAAGAGAAATAATGGATTGAGAATATCATCAATCCCTCTTATCTGGAGCTCGGGTTTAGTATAATGTTCGTTACACTCCCTCTTACTTTAAACATTGATCCATTAACATTCAGTGATTTTACCTATGAAATGTGAACTGACAATCATAATTATTCAAACTGAAAACACTTTTGCACACAACATATAACAAGAGGGCTATGATGGCCTTGAAGTCACTCACCTGAGATATTTGACCAATATTGTATTGTATTGTATGGTGTTTAACGCCGTTTTCAACATTATTTCAGTTACATCATGGCAGCCAGTGCATCAATCCATGCTTTTCTGGAGTTTCTTTTACCAGTACTCCGTACAATATTCTTTCCAAGCCACTGGCTGCCTTCCCACATAACCATTGACAAAACAATGGTCAGCGGTGAGAGAGGAATAAATCTTGTCGCGATGACAGTCATCAATCCTCGGAAAGAAATTGGCCAAGCCAGGGATCGAACCAGCGACCTCTTGTTCTCAAGTCCCCTACATTAGCGACTGAGCTATGGGGGCTTGGCACTTTTTGACCAAACATGACCCATTTCTAATCTTTTCCTAGATAACATAACAAGCATTCTTACACACTTTTTGAGTACTTGACTTAAAGTGCAGCCTCTAGAGGGTACCCAAGGTTTTTTTTAAAGATTTATCTCAATTAACTAGTTTTTGGCCCAATGTGAATCATTTTCAAACTCATCAAAGGAATCAAGACATTCTGACTAATTTGCATGACTGAAAATGTGGACTCTAAAGCGTATACAAGGTTTTTCCTAAATTAAGCCCAGTGACCTTCTTTTTGACCTGACAAAACTGCTTTTCAAACTCGTCCTGAATTATCACCAAGACAAACATTCTGACAAACTTCCAAGAGTATTGGACTGAAAATGTGGCCTCTAGAGCGTATACAAAGTTTTTCAAAGATTTGACCTAGTGACTTAGATTTTGACCCAACATGACCCATTTTCGAACTCGTCTGAGATATTATAAAGACAAACACTCTGATGAAGTTTCATAGTATCCGATTGAAAACTGATGCCTCTAGATTGTACACAAGATTTTTTTTTAGGTTTGACCTAGTGACCTAGTTTTTTACCAGACATGACCTATTTTCAAACTCATCCAAGATATCATCAAGACAAACGTTCTGAAAATGTGGCCTCTAGATCATACACAAGGCTTTTGAAAGGTTTTACATAGTGACCTAGTTTTTGACCCAACGTGAACAATTTAAGTTTCAGACTTGTGTGAGATGCTATCAAGTCAAACATTCTAACAAAGTTTCATGAGTATTGGACTAAAAATGTGCTACAGCTTCTTAACCCTTTACCAAACGACAAAATTTTGGACTGGACCAAATTGAAAGCATTTGCAGACAACAAATTGAATGTGAGTCAAATGATGTTTTCTATCTTTGATGGGGTAGAAAACATTGTGGGAAAAGGAGAAAATGCTGATTACCAGCATTTTCTCCTTTTCTCACCATGTTTTCAAAAGCCTTCTCTTTCAGGGTCGTTAAAACTCGGGATTGTGTGGTAAAGGCTTAACTGTAAAAGGTCATTTCACAACTTTAGTTGCCGTTATCAACAGTGTAAATCAAGATAATACTGCACAAAATATGCAGTCAGGTCTTTGCTTAACACTGTCAGCTATGCTGAAACATTCTGGACAAAAGCACACCTAAATTCCAACTATCTGGATCATATCTTTACACTAAAATCTCTGTAAGATTTATTTGGGACCCTTACAGGCAACAGTTTTACATTGATTTGAATGTTTATCTACTTTAGTTTAGTTCTAAATGTTTCCAAAACAAGCATGAGAGATGCTATCGTTGTTCCATTACTGTCCTGTCTGCATGTATATTTGAGCCACACTCTGGCAAAAGGGGGGCTTAATGCAACTCCGCGATCCATGATACCAGTCTAGCCATCACATAACTACGGATCCATAATAGCCACTTCTTTCAGCAACTGACCTAATCGTGAGATGGGCTGGTCCTTTGACATACAGAAAGTTAACTAATGGCCAAAAAGTTTCGGCCCAGGTCAGTCCGTGCAAGCTGACCTGGATTGATACTTTTCGCAGATGCATTAAGACCCCTAGTCACAGAGCATGGTTATTTCTGTTATATGTCTATATCGGCTGTTATTTCTGTAGGTTGATAGCAAGTCCTTGTACAGTATTACTTTGGAAGTTGTTTTTGTTGATTCCTGATTGAAAAAGTTTTTTTTTTTTTTAATCCTTATCCTGCTAATAACTGATAAAAACATTCAAAACTATAGTAAAAACCCAAATAATGATGTTTCAAACTTACTTTTTTGGAGATCAATATCTCCTTAACGGACAGTCCGCAAAAGGTCAGTGAGTTGCGCTTAGCAGCTTAATGGTTAATAAGTATTAATAAGTATTTTTGAGAATGGTAATAAAATTGAAACAATTTTTTTTTTGTCTGTTTTATTAATGGAGATAGTTTTCTTTTTGAACTGGCTCAAAATATGAATTATGGTAATGCCCCTGTTTTTGTAAATATTTCATTTCGACGATGTGAGTTATGTTTGAGCCATGCTCTGTGAAAAGAGGGTTTAATGAATCTGTAAAAAGTTTTGGCCCAGGTCAGCGTGGACAGTGGGCACAGGCTTACATGGGTCAACACTTTCTGCTATTTGTAAATTTTCTGCATGTCAAGGGGCCATTCTACCTTCAGATTTGTGTCTGACTCGTGACTTGGTGGTTGTGGGTTTGATTCGTGACCTGGTGGTTGCGGGTTTGATACCCGGTTGAGATAAACTTTCTTCTTGGTGATTTTTCACCGCTCACGTCTGATGCATGTAAGAAAAGTAGTCAGTGGCTTGGAAAGAAAGATATGTCAGTACTGGTGTGAGAAAGCCAGGAAACACATGCTTAGGTGCACTGACCGCCATGATATAATCTAAGCTGTTAAAATTGCGTTTAACCCTTTACCACACAATCCCGACTTTTAACGACCCTGAAAAAGAAAGCTTTTGAAAACATTGTGGGAAAAGGAGAAAATGCTGGTAACCAGCATTTTCTCCTTTTCCCACAATGTTTTCTACCCTTCCCAAAACAAATTTCAATTTTTTGGGTTACATTTATTTCATCGTCTGCAAATGCTTTGAATTTGGACCAGTCTAAAATTTTGTCATTTGGTAAAGGGTTATCTCCAATATAAATAAATAGATACATACCTTCAGATTGAGTCAATTGTCATACTACATGGATTTTATGGATAGGTAAGTACTTGCCTGATATAGTGCATCGTGGTGAAATGGTGAAGCATCAACACTCTTTGGTGTTAGAACCGCTCATAGTCAGTTGTTTTTTGGTGTAGCTGAATGTGCTGGCTTTTGACCTACGTTTTGGTACTATAAGTATGAATAAAAAATGAATAAATAGAAATTTATGATTGGTCAAATATGTATGCATGTTTATTCTAGGGACCCCTGTGGTAAAAAATCTAGAAATGTTTATTCTAAGAGTCCATGTGGTCAAATGTGTAGACATGTTTATTCTAAGAGCCCCTGTGGTAAAAAAAAAAAAAATAGATATGTTTATTCTAAGAGCCCTGTGGTTAAAAATGTAGACATGCTTTTTTTAGGGGCCCCTGTGGTAAAAAATATAGACATATTTTTTCTAAGAGTCCCTGTGGTAAAAAATGTAGACATGTTTTATTCTAGGGGCCCCTGTGGTAAAAAATGTAGGCATGTTTATTCTAAAAGCCCCTGTGGTAAAAAATGTAGACGTGTTTATTCTGAAGGCCCCAGTGGTAAAAAATGTAGACATGTTTATTCTAAAGACCCCTGTGGTCAGATATGTGGACATGTTTATTCTAGGGGGCCCCTGTGGTAAAAAACATATACATGTTTATTCTAAGGGCCCCTGTGGTAAAAAATGAAGACATGTTTATGCTAAGGGCCCCTGTGGTAAACATTGTAGACGTGTTTATTCTTAAGGCCCCTGTGGTCAGATGTGTAGACATGTTTATTCTAAAGGCCCCTGTGGTCAGATGTGTAGACATGTTTATTCTAAAGGCCCCTGTGGTAAAAAATGTATACATGCTTATTCTAGAGGCCCCTGTGGTGAAAAATGTAGACATGTTTATTCTAAGAGCCCCTGCCTATCTGCTGGCAAATTTAAGCCATCTATCTTTTTTAAAGATTTTCTTGTTTGTTCTGGCAGGTATAATTATAGATACAAGTGTCACAGATATTATTGCAATTTGTATGAATATTATTTCCTAAGTATAATTTCTGTACAAGATAGCTATCACCTACAGAAAGAAAAGTCAGCCCTATGTCTTGGATTTTCATTCAAGTGCTTAACTCGATCACCTCCCTAAAGAAATTTGCAATAGACAAGTTGGAATATTTGGCATAATTTGGCATAAATTATGGGTAATCAAGGTAAATTTAACCCTTTACCGCACAATGCAGACATTTAATGCCCTAAGAAAGAGGTTTTTGAAAACATTGTGGGAAAAGGAGAAAATGCTGGTAACCAGCAATGTTTTCTACCCCATGACAGACCACTTTTATTTTTTGAGTAACATTCAATTTGTCGTCTGCAAATGCTTTCAGTTTCGGCCAGGCTAAAATTTTGTTGTCTGGTAAAGAGTTAAGTTTGATACCTGATGTGTGTAAACACTTTAGCAAAAGAAAACCATATTAAAAACAATGTCTTCTTTTTCCACAATGTTTTTTCACTGCTGCAAGAGGAAAAAGTTACTTTGGAGAGGTGGAGAGTTTAGTCCGTATTCATCATAAAAGCATGATACCATGAAATGCTAAATACTGAAAGTAGCTTTCAATTTCAGCGTATATTGAACTACCAAGTAAAAGTCATGTAGTTGTGTCCCAAGTGGCCAGTAAATCTGCGTTTGGAGGGGGAAGTTTAGTTGCTGGGCAACCACAGATAGACCAGGGTAAATGATTGTGTGCATTGTTTGGAAATGAAAAAATGTGTGCTGTGTTTAAAGTATACTTTAGCTTTCTACCAAACAACAGAAATGTAGACTCTACCATATTAAAAGCATGTGCTGATGACAGTTTATATGTGGCTCAAATGCTGAAACTTGCCTTTGAAAAGGTAGAAAAAATTGTGGGAAAAGGAGAAAATACTAGTTTTTAAAGGCTTCTTCTTTAGCGTCATTAGAATACAGGAGTATGTGGTAAGAGGTTAGAGACGCCTGCATTTTACGCAATTTTACGGAGTATGTAATATAACTTCCAGCGTGGTAGTTTGCTGGTTGCAATTTGTAGTAGGCACCGTTTGGTATTTGGTAAAATTTTGGGGAAAGAAAAAGAGTAAAGTGTTGAAAACACCTGTTTTAGAAACAAATTGCTTTTGTTTTGCGTAGTTTTTGAGTAGCTTCCAGACAGAATTAAATTTCGCATACAGTGTTGCTTATACTTGTATTTCTAAAGTGAATAGCTTATCTGAGGTGTTATTCATGATGGCCGGGAGACCCTGGTTGATCAACTGACAACCATTTTGTTATTACAAATTTACATGTTGGAAAACTGTACATATCTGGTTTCACTCTGTTAGATATTCACAAACGGCATTAAAGTTTACTCAAATATTCTTTGAAAGATATGTAGTTATACTTACAAGACCTATTAAATAAGAATCACCAGCACAAAGTATCTGAAATAATATTGAAGACAGTATTTAGTCAGCAAAGTAATTGAACTCTTTACCACAGGAAAAAATTTTGGACTTGTCAAAATCAAAAGAATGTAGACAAACTAATTCTTGTTGAAATGGTGGCATTTGTCCTCGAAAGGCTAGAAGCTGAGCCTCGGTAGCTCAGTTGGTAGCCTACAGGACTTGAGAACAGGAGGTCGCCAATTTCTTTCTGAGGATTGATGATAGTCATTGCAACAGGATTCGATCCTGTCTTACTGCTGACCGTTGTTTCGATAATGGTTTCGGGGGAAAGTAGCCAGGGGCTTGGAACGAATATTGTGTGGAGTACTGGTAAAGGAAACTCCAGGAAAGCATGCATGGTGCACCGGCTGCCATGATATAACTGAAATAATGTTGTAAACACCATACAATCAATCAATCAGTCAGTCAATCGAAAGACTAGAAAACAATGTTGGAAACGAACAAGTGCTGGTTAAAAGCATGTTCTCCCAATGTTTACAATAGCCTTCTTGTTCAGGGGCATTAAATTGTTCAGGATCGGTGTGTAGTAAAGGTTTAGGATAAAGAGCAGGTGTCTGATGGTTTCTGAGTTTTTAAAATGTGACCTTTTATTTTTGTTTGTTTGTTTCTTTGTTCGTTTGTTCTTGCTATAATTTAAGTATAACCCATTTCATGGTCTCTCTTCAAACCAAGCACATGAATACAGGAACCAAAGCCACTTGTTGGACCTCCATATGCCTCATTATTTTGTTATCCCCCACAGAAGGCAAGGGGATATAGTTCTTGCGTTATCCATTCATCTGTTCATTTGCCCATCTGTTCAACAGATATTTTCTAAAATCCAGGATAAAATTTGATGAAACTTTATACATGTGTTCCTTATGATAGTCTGTCGATATGATTTTCTCTTTTATTTGATGCCATGTCATGGAAAAGGTTTTTTTTTTACAGGGAAATCATTTCAACAAAATAGCTTTTTTGGTTTATTGCTTGAAAGTTACAACGGTGCTCGGAATTTCTTTCAACTTCAAAACGTTTACCTTCATAGTCTCTGCACAACATTCATCTATCTCTTGTTAGATATTGTTCACTCACCTTTAGTGTACTAAATATTTCTTGCACTTTGCACTAATACATAGTAGTTTTTAGATGCAACGCTTTCTGAGTGTGATATTTACTGGTAGCGCTTTGAGATTTTCCCTCCGGTGTCGTCTAAAAGCAACATTTAATACCATCAAAACAATACTTGAGTTAACCCTTTACCAAACGACAAAATTTTAAACTTGTCCAAATTCACAGCATTTACAGATGACAAAATAAATGTGACTCAAGAATTGAAATTTGTTTTGGGAAGGGTAGAAAGCATTGTCTTAAAAGGAGAAAATGCTGGTCAGCAGCATTTTCTCCTTTTCCCACAATTTTTTCTAAAGGCTTTTTGTTCAGTGTTGTTAAAAGTTGTGATTGTGTGGTAAAGAGTTAACACCAAACAATCCCGTGTTTTAAAAACCCTGGGGGAGATACATTTTAAAAACATTGTGGGAAAAGGAGAGAATGCTGGTAACAATAATTTTCTGCTATTCCCACAATGTTTCCTACCCTTCCAAAGGCGAATTTCTATTTTTGAGTCACCATTACTTTGTCGTCTGCAAAAGTTTTCAATTTGGCCAAGTCTAAAAATTTTGTCGTTTGGTAAAGAGTTAAACAGCAACTTTACATTTGCATATTCAACTAGCCTTTATTAAATAAGTAATATACATTTAGACTTTTTATGCCCCTGCAATTAAATAGTTCTGAAATATTATTGTTCCTTCGCTAACAATAGTACAGTGTTTTCAAACACGGTCGATTTCAAGGTTGTTTAAAATCTAGATTGTGTGAAAAAGAGTTAAGTGTGTGGAAGTTAAATCTCGTTTATTGCTTGTACACAACTCTTGTAAATACAGTTATTGTATCATGTAACATGTATTTTGGGCCGGTGGCCTTTATTTACGAACAAAGAACTTGAACTAGTGCAGGTGTGTAATGATAAACATACGTAAATGTGTGTCGAAAACTTGTCCTTAGGTTGTACTGTCATTGTGTTGAAACTTTGAACAGCTATAAACATCTTACTATGAACTCTTTATCAAAAGACAAAATGTTAGACACGTCCAAATTGAAAGGATTTGAAAGCATTTTGCAGACAACAAAATTAATGTGACTCAAAAATTGAAAACTGTTTTTGGAGGGATAGAATACATTGTGGGAAAAGGAGAAAATGCTGTTTACCAGCATTTTCTCCTTTTCCCACAATGTTTTGAAAAGACTTCTTCCACAGGGTCGTTAAAACTCGGTATTGTGCAATGAAGAGTGAAGATGTAGAGGGTATAATATTTGGATGTTTGCTTGAGAGCTTTGAGAAATTAATATTCCTTTGACCTTAAAGATTTTCTTACATAATTTACATTAGGTTTCACCGAGTCCCGGTAGCTCAGCCAATAGCATACAGGACTTGAGAATAAGGGGTCGCTTGTTCAGTCCCCGGCTTAGCCTATTTCTTTCTGAGCATTGATGATAGTCATTGCAACAGGATTCATTCCTCTCTCACTGCTAACCATTGTTTCGAGGATGGTTATGTGGGAAAGCAGCCAGAGGCATGGAAAGAATATCATACATATTACTGTTACAAAGAAACTCCAGGAAAGCATGGATAGGTGCACTGGCTGCCACCATGTAACTGAAATAATGTTGAAAATGGCGTTAAACACCAAACAACCAATCAATCAACATTGGGTTTCCTCATCTGTCTTTTTCTGTCTAAGCCAGGGTTTTTTCTCCTCTCAAATTCAGTGTATTGTGACAAATTTTTCCATTGACATAACTGTTAGAAAGAATTATCCCTTTACCACACAATCCAGAGTTTTAACAACCCTGCGGAAAAAGTCTTTTAAAAACTTTGTGGGAAAAGGAGAAAATCTTGTAACCACCATTTTCTCCTTTTCCATAAAGTTTTTAAGAGCCTTCTTTCTCAAGTTGGTTAAAACTTCGAAATATATCCTGAAGGCTTTATGAAGAACGAAACTTGTATTTTATAGTGAAAGGAAACTGTCAAAATTGCCAAATTTATTTTTGTAGGATTTTTAAAATGTTTGAAAACACCAAAAATGTAATTTGCGTACAATTTTAGGTAAGATCATCAAGAAGCGTGTAGCAAGAGCACATCACGTCGCTGAAAACAATCGAGAAGTAGCAGCCCTGTTGTTTTCTAGACGAGAAGAGACGGAGCCTGTGAAGGAATCACACAGAGAAGCAGACTCAGAGCGCCAACGAAAGTTAGCCAGAATGCAGGCAATTAGAAATCAAGATGGTGGCATTGAGAAACCACAGACCCTGATGGTACCTTTTACTGATTCTTTTACAGCTTGCAGGTCTCTCTGTGATTGATACTGAATGATCTCTTTAAGTCTTTACCTGACAACAAAATGTTAGACTTGTCCATCTTGAAGAGGCACTTGTAGGCAACAAATTTAATGTGTTTAAATGATTGGATTTATGTTTGAGAGGGTTGGTAAAAGGTTGACTTGATAATAACATTTTAGACTTGTCGATACGAGGAGTGTTCAAACATGAATGCATCAGAGCATCTCAGTGCTTAGGTATGCTATGAAGACTGGAATTCATTTTCTGTCAACTCTGTTTCAACGTGTGTAAACCATCAGTTTCAGTCATTGTCTTTTGTACGAGGTGCAAGACTTTTGAAGCAGGAAAATGTCGTTGTGCTCCCCCACCCACAGTATTCACCTGACCTTGCCCGTTGTGACTTCTTTTTTTTCCAAAGCTAAGAAAATACCTTTCAGGTAAAAAATTTGTTCAGCGCAAACACCTCGGTTCTGCAATATTCCAGTGTCTTCATAGTATACCTAAAAAAGAAAGACTATGAAAATGCCTTCAAAGATTGGATCCGGAGATAGAAACTTTGTGTATCTATTGGAGTTGAATACTTTGAGGGAACAAAATAAAAATTTCAGTGAAACCTATGAAGAATCAAATTTTAGGTGCTTAGATGCATTCATATTTGAACACTCCTTGTATTGGTAGCAGTTGCAGACAACAAATCAGAGCCAGGTCAAATGAAGACATTTGTCTTTTATGGGTTGAAAAACATTTGGAGAAAAAAGAAAATGCTACTTACCAGCATTTTCTAGTTTTCCCACACTGTTTTCTTCATGGTCTTGAAAACACAGGATTAATGGAATAAAATGTGAAATTCTTGAAATGTGATAAAGAAGGCGTAATAGATATGAGTTATGCTCTGGCAAAAAGGGGCTTAGTGCATTTCTGTAATGCATTATAGAAGCAAGTCATCATATAATTATGGATCCCTTATAGCCTTTTTTTTTCATAATCGACTTACTCATGAGGTAGACTGGTCCCTGGACATACAGAAAATTGACCAATAGCGTAAAGTATCAGCCCAGGTCAGCTTGTGCATTCTGCGCAGGCTGACCTGGGTCAATACTTTTTGCAAATGCATCAAACCCCCTTTTCACAGAGCATGGCTTATATTTTGAGTTTACTTTGTTATAGTTTTGCAAATATTCCTTGAATAAGAAATTTCTATTTCAAAATTTCCAGGCACACAAACAGGAAAAGACAGAAAGAGTAAGAGATCTAAAAACAATGGAGATATACAGACTGCAGAACAAGAAGGACGGAATACAGGCCATGTTGAGTCAGTCAATCACCACAGAACATACAATCCATCCGTCTTTCGGTACCTCGGAGTTCTTTGAATTTGTGCTGAGAAATCCGTACAACGTAGAACACACGGTGAAAATAGAGTGGCAGGAGAAATCTTTAGTGTGAGTAATATTGTGTTAAACTTGATACTGAACCCCTAACCAGACAATCGCAATTTTTAACGACCCTAAAAAAAGATGTTTTTATGGACGCAGTTGGAAACATGGAAAACTAGCGAAGGTATTTCCGAAACCGTCATAACTTTATTTCTCGCCATTCAACAGGTGAACAAGCGAAGTAACTCTTTACTAACCAAAAAGGTAGTAAAATCTAGTTTGCAAAAAAAAATATGGTATGCCTAAACGGTTGTCTTTCAAATTTTCTTCAGAACATTCCCACCCCTTTGAAAAGGTAACGCCTTTTCAAACAACTTGAAATGTGCAACCACATGACTCGATGCGCTCATTATGCACAAAATGCTTGATATGCTACGATATTCAATTCTACCTTTATCTCGATATTCAAATTCATCATTCAAGCCAACAGACTTAAATATGAATCAAAATACTAAGATTCCTATATAAACTTGACAATTCGGCAATTTTTTTTTACCTAGTTACCAGTACCTATACATAACAGTTAACTCCAAAACTTACCATAAAAACCCTACTTGGTTAAATCTTTCTCAAACCCCAATTAAGATAACAGACATTAAGGAACAACAATTCACTCAATGTAAGCCATGTTACAAAATCTATTTCACTGACTTCAGCTCAACTATTTATAAAAAATTCAAGAGGAAATTGCTTTGAATCCTTGCAGATAATACTATAAAATTTGGCTAACTTAAGCTGCTTGTCAATCAGTTTCTCACAGTTTTTCAGCAAAGACAAACTGAACACCTTAATTTCAGCCTGTTTTGAAGAGAAAAACTGAGAACTAAGCCTCCAGCATCTACTACATGTTTCTAACTACCGTAATTTGCTTAAATTTTGGGACAGTAAAAAATAATTATTTTTTTTCGTGTCCCAATACTTTGGTCTACAAAAAATAATTATTTTGTCAGGTGTCCCAAAAATTATGGTCAAACGAGACAATCTGTCATACTGAAAGTCACTCGCCGCTAACCCGTCGAATATTGCCGACGTTGAAATATTGGAACGTCACTGATGTCAGGTTTGCAGGGTGATCTATTTTTAGACAGATTGGAATTCCACCGATCAATTTGAGCACTAAGAGTTTAAAACTTCGCTTTTTCTCATTATTTTTGTTGATTATTAATTTGTCACTCGTTATTGTCTGCATCTTTGGATCGCGATGAAGATGTTATTTTGCGTTTATAGATAAATTCACAACATATCTTACCTCCTTACATGTACGTGAGGCGAACGACGTTAATTCCACTTTGACAAGTACCTGCTCCGACCGATCTCAAATTTGATTGGTTCGTCGATCTTCGATCGATAAACCTTGGATAAAACTGTGTACCTTGATTTCTATTTATAAACATTTAACTCGATTGACCATGAATTACACGCGTGTCAACTCTGTCAACTTCGGATGTACGGTACACATATTATTATACATGTTATGAATCTTGGATAGAAGTTTATCACACCCTTTTTACACTTACGTCGGATTTCTTTTTTATTTAGGGTTTAAATTAGACTGTCAGGTGATCGTTTTTTTTTTGTCTTGAATCAGGTAAGTCCCATTGAAATCGTGAGAGTTGGGAAGCATGCAAGCTTGCGACGTTAAGTGTGGAGAAATAAAACTACATAGATCTACGCGAATTAGATATTTGCAAACAAAAGTTTTCAAATGGATTGAAAGAATTTTTTTTTGTCTCTAAATAGATAATCACTGTCCCAATTCTTTGGAACAAAAAATTACCGATCTTGTTTTGCAATTTTTAATATGTCCCAAATCTTTGGGTCGTGAAAAATAATTATTTTGGCGATTTTTGATGGTGTCCCAATTCTTTGGGTGTCCCAAAACATACGCAAATTACGGTATGTATTGATCTTCAGCTCTTGCATTAAAATTGGACTGTATATTACTTCTCATGTTTTCTTTCATTGTCTAATACATGTATACAAACAACAAATAATGTCAATGTATATCATTTCTGACCTCAGTTCGTTTGAATCATCTGAAAGTAGTCACATCAAGCCTGTGACAGTTTGACCTATGTTGTTGGTATCTTCATTTTTCCAAATGTAGAATGTTCTGTCGATAATGCTTGTACTGTAGTTTTTGATGATTTTCACACTTTAAACTTTTTACACTTGAGTTGTAGGGGCATTATTATGGCCCTGTCACTATTACACTGAACTTTTTACAAGAGGGCACAGACGGGTAATTGGTTGCTTTAATATCTTGTTGTTGACTTACACATCTACCACTCTCACATGATTGTCAGAACCCTGTTATGTCTGCATGATCTTGCCAACTTTCCATTGACCAGGCCCGAGATCTTGATCAATCACTTTTACAATGTCCCCAATTGCAAAGTCTCGTTTTTCACTGTTCACTTCTTTCTCATGCCCACCGTGGGAAGAATCTCCCGAAACCACCTGTTCCAGAAGTGTTTTACCAGTTCCTGCACTCTGCGCCAACGTTTTTGAATGTTAGATGATGTTGAATCTACATTTTCTGGTGCAAATTAACCCCCTAACTGTCCATGTAAAAAATGGTTTGGACTCAAAACCTGGGTCCGTATTCACCAACCATTCTTAAGAATATTCTTAGTCTTATTATCCAAGATTTTCTACATTTGAAAGTAACACCAATTCGGTTTAGCCAATCAGGAGTTGTGTTACTTTCAAATGTAGAAAATCTTGGAGAATAAGACTAAGAATATTCTTAAGAATGGTTAGTGAATACGGACCCTGTTCATCACAGGGGTTAGAACTTTGATATGTTAAAGGTCTACTGTTTATGAAATTTTCAGCCCCTGTAAACTAGCTCTTCATCGTTCACATTTGCGTTACCTAAGATGGCATAAATTGCTCTTTTTACAATTTTAACCATAGACTCCTGCACCCCACCAAAATGAGGAGCTGCTGCCGGATTAAAAAAACACTTTACTCCCTTATTGGCTGTGTTCTCAACTATTTTGTCCTTATCCAACGAATTGATCAATTCTCTCAGCTCTCTTACAGCACCTACAATGTTAGTACCATTGTCCGATGCGATTACTTCTGTATCTATGATTAACGAATCTATTAACATGTTAAGAAAGACATCAGTGTCCATGCTGTATGACAGTTCCAAATGCACAGCTGTACATGCCATACATGTAAATAAACACAGATATCGCTTAACTCTTGGGCTTCCTCTACCTTGCTTGGTGATAAATGGTCACGCGTAGTCTACTGCAGTTTGTGTAAACGCTCCCATTTTCTGTCCTATCCGAAATTCCGGTATTGATCCTATAATTTTTTTTGTGCAGACTTGGTGTTGCGTCGTCTGCATTCAAAACGCTCAGTTTCTATTTTATGAATTACCTCCCTAGCGGACACTACCCTAAAGCGCGAAGACAATGATGCTAGAGTTTGGATTGTACCTCCATGATTAGTCTGAATATGATGTTCCTGTACAATTAACTTTGTCAACCTGCTTTTTCTTGATAAGATAATTGGACATCTAGTCTCATAAGGCACATAGTCTGTATACTTAAGTCTACTATCCCTGCGCATGACTCCTCTTTGGGTTCAACTTCACGACTCTACTAGATTTTGGCAGTTCTCTCCCTTTGGTAAGATCTTTGTATTCATTACAGAAACTTTGCATTTGAGCTTGAGAAATGATCATAGTCTCTGCTGAATTCAACTCTTCTGCTTGTAGCACTTTACTTTTTTCTGTACCACTCTTTGGTACCCTACAGTTATTAAGAAACCTAATTACACACACAAAAACACCCTGATAAATATTGTCCATCTGGATCAAGCCAATTTTACAGAGTTGAATTGTTACATTTTATTTCTTTCTCTGATAAGAATGTACTGGTTCGATTTTTCATTGGTTTCAGATTTGAGTTGTCTTTGTCACTTTTGTTAATCTCTGACAATGATACAGATTTCTTCCTTTGATCAGATGCAAGTTCGTTTGGGTCAAACTTGTTTTTAGGCCAGAATTCTTCCTCTTGAACCAAAAATTCAGGCCCCTTCCACCACAATTTATCTGAACTTAATTTTTTCAAAGTAATACGTCTGGATCCAGGATCTGCAGGATTTTGCTCAGTTGACACATATCGCCATTGCTCAGGATTTGTTTTACTTTGAATTTCCCCAGTCTATTCGAGACAAATGGTTGGAACTGACAACTTCGGCTATGAATCTACCATAGTGTGTTTAAACTGACTGACCAGAATGTTATGTCACTGATCCTATATTCTAATGCACAATAAATCTTTTCACTTAATCTACGTCCTCAGCCATTAGCTCAAGTCTGGGTACACTAGTGCTTTTCAACGGTACTACCTTACTTTTTGCTGCAGTGATACTAGTTTCATAGTTTTTAATCTTTCTTAGTTCTAATGT